>OY728166.1:924861613-926139738 GCA_963277665.1 Viscum album | reverse complement strand
CAACCAATGGGGATTATAAAATAGGTCAAGTATAGGCGCACACATTGTTGGTGGCCTAGGTCAAGGAAACAACCTCAAACAATATCAAATGTACTAATGGGAAACCTAAAAAGGTTCAAATTAAGTTAATCAAGGAATTCTACTCATTTTAGTGGACACTCTAGAAAGTTTAGTCTATGAAACAATTACAAATAGGCATATAAAACACCAAACCTTGAGGTAATTGTATAGATCATTTATGGTATACCCATGGAAGAACACTCATCCAGTGTTGACCTCTGATTTGGTTCAGATTGAGAGAAAAATTAAGAATGGAAAAAACCCTAAAAATATAGCCTAAGATTCTACATACTAATTACTCTACTGAGGAGAAGAGAAATGAATAATTATGAAATAGTAATACAGAACTCATCGATGTGGATCCAATGAGACTAATGTCAAAAAAAATAGAGTCCAAATCAGGAAATAACACCAAATCCTAGGTCTTGGCTTCCTATAGTTACTTCTGTGTGATGGATAAGGGAGGTGTGAGTATCTATCAAAATAAGAGGCCAGGTATCTTATTTAAAAAACTGAACTCGGTCATTTAAATGGAATGTAAATTCTTCACATGTCATGAAAATCTCATGGTCTTCATCCCTGGGGAAAAACCCATTACATGGTGTGAAATATTTTTTCCAGACTTTTACACATCATGTACTTGATACACATTAGGTATTCTAATTACACGATGTGTAATTGGCCTCAAGCTGACCTACATCCATTTTTCCTCTTTCTTTCAAAAAACAACCCAATTGTACCATAGCTCAACTTAGGTTATAAGCCCAAAGAGAACATAAATAAGATTTAACTAGAAACAGAAACATCCATTCCTTATAGGAAAACATGTGATCTTATGATCATCCCTCGTTAAATCAATTTATCCCAAAATTTCCCATGAAAGGTTGGTCAATAATCGGCTGAGAATAAATTTTCCACTGTGCACGTATGTTATCATACCACTCCCAAGTCTTTTCATATAAATTGTCATGCTTCCATGGCACCCATATTAAAGGAATTTATTGGCCTCAGAGAACCGTCTTTCGCCTGTCAATGATAAGAATAGGATGCTCTTCAAAGGACACATCTACCTATAACTCTACCTCATCCAGTTGCAAATTTTGAGACAGTTCTAATTAATAATGGCGCAGATAAGATATATGTAAGATGTTATGCATGGCCTTATACCCCTGAGGTAACTGCAACCGATAGGCTATCAGATCGGCTCTCTCCACAATCTTTAACATCAAAATATATTGTGGTAAAAGTTGTAACAAGACAAACTATTATAAATAAAATTCCCCTTATGATTTAATTAAAATTTATATTATATAATATTGTTATAGAAGGAACATGCACTTATTTGGTTTCTTTATATCATATCATATTTAAAATACTGTTATGAATCATTACCATTGATAATATAGTCATTGAACAGTGAACCTATTATTAGT
This sequence comes from Viscum album, assembly GCA_963277665.1. Lineage (NCBI taxonomy): Eukaryota > Viridiplantae > Streptophyta > Magnoliopsida > Santalales > Viscaceae > Viscum > Viscum album. Next base: position 926,138,245 of record OY728166.1, on the reverse strand, counting down.
ATAAATATAGGATTTTAACATATCTAACTAACATTAAAAAATGAAGTGATGGTCTCAACCCTTAGGATCATATCATATGAAGCCCATTCCTCAGAGCTTCTAAGGGAGATAGAATCTCTGAGATTTTTCCTCAACCATGCCCAAGTTGAGATCTAACAACTTAATCTTGAGTGAAATTGTTTACCGGAGAAGTTTAAGATCATTGAGATCACAACCCAAACCAAGTACACTGAACCACCCCATGAACATATCACTATGGTGAAACTTACCCTTAAGGTGTTTCCTAGTGTATTAAAGGGATATTTATCAATACCATAATAATATGACTACGTATATTTTATTTTCAATACAATAATGTTCATATTTTATTCTTATTGTTATTTTATAAATGATTTTTATTTTTATACAATAAAACACCAATTCTATTTTTAATTAGTATTCAATTTCAATTAAGACATTAAAATTTGCGAATTAATTTATTTTTGAAAAAAATAGCATTTTAATAAAATATTATTACTAAATAAATTGTATTAAGTATAAATTATCATATAAGTTTTATGAAATCAAATATAATTTTTATAAGGGTTTAAAAACTATTACTATCAAAAAACCCAACATTTCTCAATAAATGTAGATTCTTATTTTTAAATTTCAAATTCACATATTTAGAAAATTATTTTGATCGAAATAATATATTTTTTTGTAATCCTAATGTCAAAATTATCTAATGTTGAATTTTTCATAATTTTATGAGACAACCAAATTTTTGGGAAAAATTTAAATACCGTATAAATATATGGTGTGTATTATGACATCATAATGACCAATTTGTTATGTAATAAATAGTATTAAGGGTAATGAAGACCAAATATGTGTTTTAATTTTAATATAATGTTAATTTAATATTATTTTATTTTTTTATAAATCCTTTTATGAATCCTCTAAAACATATAATATATTTAAAGGTTTTAAAATAATTTTTTTAAGAGTATGAATGACCTCCACATCACCAAGAGTAATAAATTTAAAATTTAGTAACTTGTACTTATAAAATAATTCAAAACACCCCTTTTTTGAAGAAACCATGGGTAAAAAACATAGTAAGGTTTATGGTTTTTGTTATCTTATTTTATACAGTCTTAAACCTAAGTTTGGGAGATAATAAAGAACTACCCTATCTTTTACTATATAAACCCACAAAATATCCCATTTATATTTACAAAAAATTCTTTTATAATGTTATAACTACTCACTACCCTCTCTAGAGTCATCTAAAGGTTCCCCCAAGCTCCCAAGAATCTCCTCCCAAGCATTTGGTGTCACACACTCAAGTAAGGGTTCTTTTCCTTCTCCTCTTTATTCGAGTTTCTTCCTTATCTTATGCCTTCTATTTCTAATTACTAATATTGTGATATGTTTTTATATGTCTCTATTACTATCCATTTGATTTAAAAATTATGATATACAATTTTTTCTCTTATCAAACCATTTTATTAATTTTTAAGTGACATCATTATGCTTCCGAAATTTCACCACAATTTTCCACACCAAACAATTGTGTGGTGAATACCTATACTTATTTACTATAAAAGTTGTTCACCTTTATAAACTTATAATTATTTATTTGGGACTTACATGTATTTTATTTCACACTCCTTTATTATTTAATAAAATTTGATGACAAATTATTCCATTTTTTATGATCTATGTGGCATACTTAATCTTGAGAATTAAATAAAACTGAGGGGTGTACCTGGAATTATACAACTCTCTAATTCATTGGGTAATGTTTTGTTATCATGATACATAATGAAAAGGATTATGTAGTGAACCTAATTGATAATGGAAGTTTTTCCAGCAAAATTTCTTTGAATTTATCTTTGACCTATGTTTATGATGCAGTTTTTTAAGTTTTTTCACATTTCCCATGTTTCTTTTATGTTATCATGCTATATCATATCTCATTGTTCATTTTTATGATTCTCACCCATTTTATGTCCCATTTATATTCCCATTTTCTAACATTTATTACTTTATTCCTATTATTCCATGTTTATTCCCTTACTATACTTTATAGCTCACCACTTTCTTTTTTATGTCCTAGGTTATCCCATATAGTGTTATGTATGAAGTAATATTGTGATCATGTTAAGGAAGTTTTCAATAAAGTTGATGTATTCCATGTTTTTAGTTGTTATGTAATGTAAATAATTCCCAAATAAACTATAAATATTGAACTTATGGTTTTATTATGTTTACTTTTATGTAATAAATCATGAATTAATGTGTAATAAAGAGCAGAGTTGTCATAGTTGGTATCAATGGAAACGTTTAGTTATTTTTTGGATTAGCATTTAAAATCTCTAGTGAAAACCTTAGGTATAAGACTAGGTATACACAAAAATACCTAAATTTTTTAAGTATATCGGAAGTTTCATATCAATAAAATGCATCCATGTATGGAAACTATAAGTAGATGTGGCTCTATAAAAGATGTATATAGGGGTAAAACCATGAAAACCCTGTGTTAAGAAAGACTTGACCAATAAATGGTGCATAAAAATTGCCCTTACTGCACACCTTGTTTGAAACATACATAAATTCATAATCTCATTATGAACCATTATTAAGGGAATAAAAAATTCCATAGGAGTCTATGTTATGAAATGAATCATTGATAAAATAGATTGAAGCCTATAAATTCATTAGTAATGAAATAAATTCAACTTATATATTATCCCTTTAATGCCATTGGATTCAATTATACGATTTTAATAGATTGAAAATACTCATCCCTAATTTTCCCTTTATTCTAGCCAATGGATAGAAATAGGAGGAATGAGTTAAAAAATCAATGTGAAGGGTGATATGACTGCATCCCAAATGAGATCACCAACATGATAGGAGTGGGAATCATGAACTTTATGAGGATACTCTCTTAGCTAACTCAAGTTATGAATGGAAACCTATATAAATAGTAGTTCCCAAATCCCCTAAGAAAGAACAATCTGCAATAGAGAGCTTTATACAACAAAGGCCTATGACCTTGAATGTATCATCTGATCCCTTAATCACGGAACAATGGATCAACTCCATTGAGAAGATCTACTCCATCCTTCAATGTTATAAAAATGAGAAGTTTCTACTAACTATGTATCATATGGAGGGAGAATATTATCATTGTTATAAATTGATCAAGAATACACAGTCTAAAGAACGATATTTGAGTGATGGGGTGGAAGGAATTCTGTAAAATGTTTTTTGATAAATATTTTCCTCTCACTCTCTGAACTAAAATGGAAAGGAGTTTCCGTTCCCTCAAGAAAATAGATAATGAATCTATCAAGTAGTATGGGAAAAAAATCACAAGACATTCACGATAAACCTCCATCGCTATTTTTCCCCAAAATGATCGGTTGAACACTTATTTGGTGGACTAAAATATAGTCTATGAAAAGCCCTAGTGATCTGGGACTTTGATAACTATAAGTATCGACGTGACCTAAAAGTCAAAATGGATATGGGCGAATCTCAAGGGAATCATTGGGATAAGAAGTAGAAAGTGTAGTTTAATTCTAGAGGTCTGACGGAGAAATGTAATTACACTAGGAAATTTCAACATCCCACTTTTCAAAAGTGTGGAAATAAACACCACACAAATTGTCTAAGGGTGGTGAAGAAATGATTTAGGTTTAGGAAGGAAGGAAACCTAGATAGAAATTACTAACAGGAGAAACCCACTAATTGATTGTAGGAGGGGGATGATCCAGTCAATCCTCGGTGAATTTCTCATTACATTAACTATAAGTAAGTAGGGTGCTTTGAAAATCTATGCACTTATTCAATGATTTTCTGAGAAAACCAACAACCTCCAAGGAGACAAGGGTGATATTTTTCTATCATAGCTACAGAGGTGGATCCTGAAAACAAAGTGGTGATATGTACACTATATATTCATTCAATTATAGTGAATATACTTTTTGATTTTAGTTCTATACATTTCTTCATATCACAAAAGTTTAGCAAAACTATTCAAACACCACCACAAATCATGGAAGTAGAGGTATCGATGAAAATGGAAAATGGGAAAATTAAATCATCCTAGGTATATAACTCCACATCTATCAAAATTTGTAGGATGAACTTCCTATAAAACCTTTTCTTACTCCCTTAAGTGTAATTTGATGCAATTATGGGTATGGATTGACATTCCCTATATAGATCTAACATAAATTTCTACGAGAAGGAAATCACTCTCTGTATCATGAATTGTCCTCCAATTTTATACTAGTGCAAGGAAGAGGTTGAATATTATTTTGAACCATAATCTGAAGCATGGATATTATTTCCCTACAAGAAAGAATATCTAGCTCAAATTATTGAGTCTATGAAAAAAATCATCTTTAAAGACATTCCCAATGACACGGAATACACTGAAGTGTTTCCCAAAAAATTGTTTTGACTTACATCTATTTGAGAGGTTGTGTTTTCAATTGATATTATGCCTAGGGATTTACCATTATCCAATATTCTATATATAATGGATATTTTTTAACTTGGGGAGAAAAATAAAAATCTATAAGCTAATCAGAATAAATGGTCCATATGCCCAAGTGCTTCCCCATGGGGTGCACCAGTCCTCTTTATCAAGAAGTATGGGTCAATGCACCTTTTCATTGATTATTATGAACTCAAAAATATTATGATAAAGAAAAACTATCCCCTGCCACAGATTGATATCTTATTCAATTTGTTATGTATAGCACAATACTTCTCCAAGGCATATCTGCATTCAAGATGTTACCAAGTTAGGGTGAATAAAGATGATATCCCCAAGACTTATTTTATTACAAGGTATGGGCACTATGAGTTCATACTAATTCCATTCAAACTCACTAATTATATATAAATATTCATGGAGTTGATTAATATAGTCTTCATAGATTACCTAAAAAATTTGTGGTTCTATTTATAGATGATATTATAATATACTCCAAAATGAAGAATGAGAATGATGAGTATCTGAGCACTTTGCTAAAGACCTTATAAAAGGATAACCTTTATGTGAGGTACAAAAAATGTAAGTTATGGTTAATGGAAGTATCATTCATGCAGCATATCATCACAATCAATGAGATATCTATGGTACAGTGACACTACTTTTTATTACATTATTTTTATATCATTTTAAATATAAACATTGTAATAGAGTTATAAAAATAGGATCCAAAGGTTTTGTGTCTTTGTAAAATTAGGACAAACATAAAATTTACATAATAAAACAGAAAAAATTAATTACTTATTCTCTAGCTTCTTAGTGTCCCTCATGTACTCCTTAGTATAAGTAGTCACTTGAGGAAATACATCGAAGAAAGGGGTGATCTGAAATCCCATTAATAGGATGGATAAAAACATGAATCAATATAACATAGGTGATCATAATCATTATAAACATAACATAAGAATGGTATCAAAATCATAATCATTAGAGGAATCATTAGATAAAAGATTTTTTTGGTCCAATAGGTCAAATACCCTAAGATGGTGGGGGTGAATCAGGGTATGATAGATTAAAAATTTCTCATATTTGGATCCTGTTTCGTTGTTAGACAAAACTCAACCCTCTATTCCTACTGTAGAAATATACTAATAGATATGAAATAATGCATATGACACAATTATTTTTACTTTTTTTACCCTCACTGGGATATGTCCAAGGAGAATAAAAAGGCAATGTGTCGTGTACCAAATTCACTAAGGCTCACTTCCAATAACGAGTACATTATTTAGGATAGATCCTCTATACCTAGACCCAATGCCTTTACAAGGTTTAGGGTCTTCACACTGTATTCCCAAGGGTCACTCTCTATGCCTCTTTCTTTGGATCACTTATGGTGGAAAGGGTCACCATCTTCCTCTTCCTTCGCTCACTACTCTTGAAAGGAATCCAATCATAGTTTATCTACTTGTAGGTCAAACACAGTTTATGGACATGTAGGTCCCTTCATTTTCATGAATTCCTACATCCTAAAATATAGGTAGATTCTCTTTTGAAAATATGTTTTCACTCATAGATTAAGTCCACCTTCCCAGGTACTAATAGGTACTGGAAAAAACTTTCACAAACTGATTTGAAGATGTTTCAAGCATCCTAATTCAAATTGAGAACCACTTTCCTCTCCCGTGTAATAAGTACCAGGTTTCGTATGTGAAACACCTTCTTTGAATGTTGCTACCTATTCTGAAAAACTTCTCTATCTATGGACTACCTCCACCTTCTCTATCATGTACTGCTACTGTGTATCAATTCCATGAACCTCTGCTTTAAATCACCCTCTTTCCACAAAATGTTCTCTATTTGCGGACTGACTTCGATTCTTCCTACTAGAGCTCTCCCTCCACGTACTACATATAGAATTAAATATCTTCCATACCATAGATTCCTCCTCTATATACTGAGTCTTAAGTGGATACAACTTTTCTGTTAAATCCTTATACAAAAGTTCTTCTGCACGAACCACTCTAGCCTTCACAGGATTATACCATGCAAACCACCTTCAGACTTTTCTGAAAACACAGATCAAAAATATGTTCAAATTATATTCGATCTTCACAATAATTGATATGATTAGAAACTTTTATATAGGAAAAGATATCTGCAAAAATCAATAATCCAAGATTTACCAAATCATTAATCCAACCTCCATTTCTTACCAATTCTTCTACCACTGCGAACCGCAATCAACCCACAAACCATTTTTCATACATAGTCTTCATACCATTTTTATTCCTACATGGTCAATATTATCTGACGACAATAATCCATCTGCGTACCACACCACTGCTTAGCCGCGAACCATTTTTGATTTTGCAAATAGTATCTACATACCATTCATGCCACTACGCGTATCATTCCCAGAACATGGTATGCGGCCCATGAATTATGGTACGCGGTTCTCACCCTTTGACGATTTTATTCAACGTTCTTCATACTGTTCGATCCTATTAAGAAATCTTTACTTTTCCAAATCAAAATCTCTATTTTGAGGCCCAAATTTTTTGAAAACACTGGGAAACAACGTAATATTGAAAACCTATCTTGGAAAACACCAACAATACTCATTTGCGGTCATCTGGATTTGTCAAAAAATACAACCACACCCAAAACATATCGAGTGACACTTTGGGGGATTTTTTCCCAATAGGAATGGAATGTGGAAATTCATAAAAATGAAACATCAGGTTATAATGGTCAAATATCACGCATAATTGTGAACAAATATAGCTTCATGTTCACTCATAAAATATCTTCATAACCACAACACCATCATTTTAAACAAATCTAGCATCATTTTCATGTATACTACACATTATCTCATGAGATTCATCACATTACCAAATACATTGGAGTGATATATAATTCTAGTTTCACCCATCACATCATAACATTTACATAATCATACATGCCACATATAATGTATAACAATATTAGACATAAAATAACCCATGGAAAGGAATGGGGTTAATTTCATATGGCATAGATTCATGAATAAACATTGAGTTCCTGAAATATAAATGGACGAAATATTTGGTATAATAATTATCTCTCTTGATTGAAGAAGAAACAATCTCAAGAGAAGTCAAAATGTGTTTTGGAATGAAGATTTCTTTTGAAAAATATATATATTTGTCAAAAAAATTTGATTGGAAGAATGTATATCCCAGAAAAGAAAAGGTAATAACAAAGAAATTATATCAAGGGGATATTAATAGAACATCCACACTAAAATTTGGAATGAAAGTGGAATAACCCAAAGAAAGGAAATTGGGTTTGAGAATCCCTTAACCTTAATTCCAAAATCATTCTTCATTTTAATATTCTAAATTATCAAATTAGATTTATTAATTATAAAATAAAAAACCTATTTTACATGTATTATATTTATTAAAATTTTATTTTAGTTCATTTATGGCCATTATGATGTGCTTTAGTGTTCAATTACATCATTTAGGAGTGTTTGTTTTCTTGGGTTTTCAAGATTGGTTCACTTGTATACAAGCATGGAAGATCGTGTGAAATGGGAAAAATAATCTAGTATTGATATTATATGTTATTAATTAACTTAAAGAAGTTTAATTAGTCTTATATATTATTTTTTTTCTAGATATTAGGATGAATCATTAGATAAAATGTTGATGATAATCGTTTAGATTATTTTTGGTGGTTTTCAATCACAAAAAACTCATTTTGTTTTATTATTTAATATTATGTATACATTTCAGTTACAAAACATAAAAAGGTTATTAAAAAAATTTACAATTTATTTCAAACATTATAATATTTTTAATACAATCCTTAAAGGTAGTAATGTAAAATGAAAACTTGGCATCGTTGAATGTGATAAAACAACACCCCAAAGATGACATTTCTATTTTTAGAATAAAAGGAAGAGGAGAATAGGATTGATGGTAGATTATTCAATTGACATAATTAAATTCTAGTATATAAATCATACTAGAGTTATCATGCTACTTAGATAAGTGGAGATGAGGAGAGAATAATAAAAAATGAAAAATGAAAAGAAATCAAAAGGAAAGATATAGGATTTTACCTTTTGAATTCATCTCCTCAAGAACCTCCTTATGGAGATTGGTTTTTGGTCTTTTGTTGAGACAAAAGGTTTAACACCTTGACCCCAAAAGCCCAGAGTCAGTGCATTATAACATGGCATTGGCATGATCACAAAAGATCAAGTCTTGAAAGACCGATCAGTTTAGTATCCTTGGACGTACTAGATACATTCATAAGGTTTACATTACATCATAAAATGGAAAACTACAACAACATTGTTTCCATAGACAACACGGAGATCCCATAGATTATCCTTTCAGGTCAGTCATAATATACTTCTTCACATCCTGGGAAAAATAAAACATAGAAAGTGGTGAGCTTAGTTACTCAGTAAGGATAACAATATAGCTGAAACATTCATAAATAAGTATAAACATTTGAGTCAATGTAAGACTAGAACAAAATCCTTTTAAACATGAACTTCAGGATAATATGGAAATGATAAAATCAAATAACGTCATTTACTTATTCACATGGATATTATACTAGTCGAATAATCACATGCAATATCAATATCCACTTTCATAATTGTGGAATGCATAATGCCAGACTTTCATAACCACATAGTCAAGGCCTTGTTCCAAGACTACAAATAAGATTTTGTCAGGGCCTTTTTCCAAGACACTATTTTTTCTCATGAGACCTACCGATGCATCGAGGATCTATAGTGGGCTACACCCATCACTTACTAAGTCCAATGAATTCCTCATATGAAAAGTTTTAAACATAACATAAACATTCATTTTAAAACTAGCATATGAAATGTCAATAATTTATCAATAAACCATGAATTGTATAAAAATAACACATCCATAGTCAAACATATCACAAAACCTTCAATATAATATGGAAATTTTGTATCATAATGAATCAACTTCAAATAAGTTTAAAATCCATCAAAGGATGTTGATATAGCTTAAAATTATTTGTAAAACTCTTTGATAGAAATATACCTTTTTCATAAAAACATTTAAAATTAACTCAATTTATAAAGGAATAATTTTAACGACATTTTTGAATCAAAGTGTCTGATACCACTTTGAAACTTTTTAATGTAATTAACATTTTAAAAACATTCATGTCCATATAAATAAATCCATAAAACCCATTTTGAAAACATGGACATTAAGGATAATGATTTAGAAGAATAAATATTTAAAACATTTAAAATGATGTTTTAGTAAAAAATGTACCTAAAAAATAATCCCATTTAAAACTCTTTTATGAAACATGGATATTTATAACAAATATGTCCCAGTAGAAACTTATGTAAAAACAACCTCGGATAATAAAGAGATTGTGAAATTAACCCTTACCTTGTACTTTTCCTTGGTCGATGGTAGGATAACCTATTATATAATGGTTAAATAATTGTTATTTAATCATAAAATAATCATATACATTAATATGATATCATATATTATCTTTTAACAATTCTTTGTTAATAATATCTTAGTGTTATCATCGTTTCGTGTGTTAACGGATTCATTTTACTATATATTCTTTGTTATATAAGTAATGTTCGTTATGGATAGGATGTATCTTATTCATATTCAGAATGATATTAATTCTTTAAACATTATTTTTAATCATCTAATGAAAATTAGTCTTGAATGGATATGATGGGGAATGAATCTCATCGCATTCATGGAGATGGTAATCCGTACGTATGCACAAGCAACAATAACATTATTTTGATATTAAAATAATATATAATTGGATGATATATCATATATACAGAATAATTATCATGTTGTATTTATTATTTACATCAATTACACATCATTATTATACCCATATAAATAACAATGTATTGAATAACAATTACACCACGACATAGAGACGGTAAGCCGTATGTACGCATGTATGGTGACATGTCATTCAAAGGATGGATAGAATAATGAATATGGTTTTACCATATTTATGATAACATAACAGTATATAGAATATACTGGAGTTATTAGTTTAGAATGGAAACAACAAATAAAGAGGAAGTGGAAGAAGAAAGGAACTTGAAAGAGGTGATGAAATATTTACCTCTTCTTCGGGTTCTTCCTTTTGATTTGATCAGAAGGGATCCTTAGGTTGTCATTATGACTAAAGGAATGCCTCTAGGATGAATGGAAGATAGTTGAGAGGTTATTTGGGTAGGGCTTGGTCGAGCTAAATGGCTTTGGAGGTGTGAATTTGAGAGAAGGGGAAGTGCCCTTTTATAAGAGGGGTGAGGGGCACCTTAGGAAAAACATAAAATATTATTTTATAATAAATTAATTTTTGGTTTATAATGGCTCAAAAATGAATTATTTAAAGGATAAAGTGGTAATGGGTTGAAAAAAAATCAACCAATAGGTTTTAGATAGGTTTGGGTCACTATATTAACCTTATCTTTTAGATTTAACTCTTAGTTAAATAGTTTGACATTTACCATGTCTCTTTGTATTTTTATATTATATGGTTAATAAACTTACTATGTACTTAAAAGAGATCCCCAAGTGGTTCATTAATGATACACCTATCATTATATAAGTCTTTTGGTCGAACCATAGATTTTTAGGAATAGAATATCAATTAATAATATAATATTTGTCTTAAAAACTCTTTTATGTCAATTTTGACACTATTTGGTATTTTGTTTTTTCTAAATTCATAACAGCATTATTACTTAAAAAACAATTCATATAACCAACCCTAACATGTAATATTAACCTAGAAAATTAGTGTAATTCATTAAAAGTCTCAAATTACATTTATTTGGATATTTATAATATTTTATTAATTAGGTAATTACTACATCATCATTGTGTCATAAATAAATTAAATTATTTGTTGTCTAAAAATTATAAATAAAATACAATTATGTATGAAAACTTTTTATATTTCTAATTAATATTTATAGTCGAATTTATCTTATGCATAACACTATATTAAAAATGTTTTAGTTAATAAACATTGATTTTAACTCTTTTGACTCTTCTTTAAATAAAATAATAATAAATGTCCTAATCTAATCCATGTGGAGCAAAGAGGTTCATATTTTATTCCAAAGATTATTTTTGGTCGAATTATACTTGTCTAATATAATTAGGACATGTGTTATGGTAATAATAATATCATTTTTACCCTTAATTACCCTATTTACTTTTAACTATGGTAAAGGAAAGTAAAAAGTTATCATTCACCAAAAATTATTTTCATCTTGTTGAACCAAATTTTACTTATGGATATCAACTATGTGTCTCAGATTTTTGAGATTCAATTCACAGAAGCGGTAAAATTAAGTTTTATACAAATTTGAAAATGCTCCTAGGAGGTGGGTAAAAGATGGTAAAATTTAAATAAAATTTTTATATATCTAAACTTTTTATAAAATGGCTATAATGAATTAAATTTAACTTATATAGGTATTATATATCTATTTGGACCTAAAATAAATTTAAATAAATAATTATTTAAATGAAAATTCAGTTTTAACCAATAACACAATGTTTTCACTATTCATCAAAAATTGAGAGTTTTCAGAAACATGCCAAAGATTCACCCTAAGATAATTTTGATATTCTGAATTCAATAATTAAATCTATTTTACCAAATTAAAAACATATAAATTTAATTTATTAATTTAAAATTAATTCCTTTTGTCAAAGCCAAAAAGCGTATTTTTAGGAAATAATAACTATCAAAATATTGACACTTGTTTATGTCCAATTTCAATGTGAAGTTATTTACAATGACCACCATTGGATTAAATGGTAAAAATATAATCTATTTATACTTCCAAACCATTAAAATTTATAATTTAACACTATAAATTATTTTGATTAAAAAGTTTTTTTCTGTTAAAATATAGTATTTTTCACTATTCACCCAAATATAAAAGTTATCAGAAAAACACCAAAAATTTATCGAAACTAAATTCTTATTTCCCAATTCTAAAAAAGAATTTTATTTTTTCAAATTTCATATATTAAAGTTTCAAATATTGGATTTAAAAAAAGTTCTCCATTAAAAGGCGATAAAATTGCATTTTTTGAAAAATACTTCTTTTATCTGAAAAAAATAATTTTTTTTCATTATGTCTAAGAAACTCATAAAATGTTTTCTAAAATTATAATTATTATATAAAGTTCAAAATTTAGTAAATACTATTCATAACCTCTTTTGAAGGGCTAGTTTAGTAAGTCGTGGTGCGCTTGAACTCGGTGTTGCGTGTAGTGCAAGTTATTAAATTACTTTGAAGAAATAACACACTATGAAATCTTAGGGATTTACAAAAGTATTCTAGACATGGAGAGGTAATTTGGAAGATTATTGGGAATAAATTTGAAAATATTTAAGACTTTATAAGTATGAGGAGGAGAGTTTGGGATTATGGGCTTACATCAGCCATACATCATCTATGACTCAATAATTCATGTATTTGTTAAATAACTTAAATAATAGTATTTTATTAGACCCCAATAATATAAATATTTTATAAAAATACCACAAATTCATCATAATTTTTTTTGATGTTTAGAATTAGAAAATGGACTCCATTTTATGAAAATAGTTTTCTAAATATGAGAAATTTAGTTTTTAAATAAAATCGTCATTTATTTAAAAAATACTAATTTTAAAATTATAACTAATTTTATAATACATTGAAAATTTACTTAAGGTCTCATAAAATTATCTCATAATAATAATAAAATCAAATAATAATTTATCAATACATTTTATGAAAATAAAGTTTCATTTAAATCATTGTATTAATTATAAAATTGTAATTAAATATTTATAACTTACAATATAAAAAGTTTATTTAATTATACCATCAAATAAATATATCATATTTTAATTAAAAATATACCTAAATTTTATTTATACTTTCATAGAAGATGTTACTATTTTATTGGTCGTATTTCTATTCTTAATGGTCACATTACTATTCCAAAGTTAAAGTTAATGTTTTGTCAGTATTGGTTTCTTAACTTCTAAAAATACCTTTTATTTAATTCATTATTCATTTATAAAGTTTGTATTGTTTTATCAATGTGATTTATACTATATGGAATAATTATAAGTAGGTATTTTTAATTGATAAAATTCTATGGTTTTACATTCTTCCACCCTTATGAAATTTCACCCTTGAAATTTTGTTTTACATAATATAGTGAAAGCAAGTGGGGGTAATTATCCTTTATTGCTTCCTCTAGTTCCCATGTTGTCTCTTAATAATTATGGTTCCAACATAGTACTTTGACTAGGTGAGTATTCTTATTGCGTTGATCTTTATCTCTATGGTCCAAGATCTTCATCAGCTTCTCCTCATAAGATATATTATTTTCCAACTATACCACCTATTGATTAAGTATATGTGTGGGATCTAGTATGTAATTATTTAAGAGGGATATATGAAATACAATATGTAATTGATACATGGTTAATAGAAGTACCAGACCATAGGCCGCAACTTTGACTCAATCAATAATCTCGAAGGGGCCGATTTACTTGGGGCTCAAATTTATTCCCAAATATCAAGATCAACATTAATAGAAATATGTGGATTAATATAATGTATCCAACCTCAAACTCTAGTTCCCTTCAATTATTGTCTGCATAGTTCTTGTATCGACTTTGGGGTTTCTTGATGTGATACTGAAAGGTTTTTACCTATTCTACCATTTCTTTGACCATTTCAGGTTCTATTAGCTTATGTTTACTGACCTAATCCCATCATGACAGTCTTCTACATATTTTACTATAAAGGGATTCATATGGATACTCAAGTGGAATCTATTGTTGTTCCCATCATGCCAGCAACATGGATTCCCAACATGCCATTTGGATACTCGATTGGAAGCTGTTGTTGTAAAAGAACATATTTAGAGGCATATGTTGGTCCCATACTATTTTTGAAGTCCATATAACATTCCCTCAATATGTATTCTAGTGTCTTTATATTCTTCTTAGATTTTCCATTAGTTTTAGGATGATAATATGTATTGATGTTTAGTTGAGTTTTTAGATCATGTTAAGGACTTTTCTATAACTTGTAAGTGAATCTCAATTCTCAATCAGATACAATCGTTATTATTACTCCATACAGAATTAACACTTATCAAATGTATATATGTGTAACTTTTTCCAGGGTGAATTTCTCTTGAATTTCAAAAAAGTGATTTGTCTTTGTAATATGATCCACAACAACCCATATAGTATTGTTTCCTCTGGATGTCTTCGAATGTCCAGTGATAAAGTCTATAGTGATTTTTCTCATTTTTATGTTTATATGGGTAATGGATGCATCATATGATAATACATTTTTTATTGAGTCTTCACTTGAGGACATACTAGGCACTTTGATATATATTAAGTGATCTCATCATTCATATTTTCCCACAAATAGTTCTCTCAGATATCATTATACGTCTTTGTGCTCCCTGGGTGAATGGAGAATGTTGAACTATATGTGTCACTCAGAATCTCTTTATTTATCTTAGGATTGGATGGTACACATTTTCATGACCTAAATCTTATATATCCTTCTTCTTCAGTTTTTAACTCTGAGGATTTCCCCTTCCTCATATATTCCACCTTCTTTTGAATTTCCACACCATTTCTTTGATCATCATTTATTTTATTCATATAGGATGGTTGAGAAATAATTTGAGAACGAATTTATGATGTTTTTTCCTTAATTATTCTATAGTCCGTCCTTTGAAAATCTAAGAAGATTGGTTCCTTTCCAATTCTAATCTTTGATAATATTTTAGGATCATTTCTAAATGGATCATAGTCTCCTTTATTCACTTTTCAATGATGTTAGTGGATTGAGGCGTCAGAATCCTTGATGACCTCTAACCATCTTTAATAGTTCATATTAATGTCCTTTTGTGCGATTATTCATTTTATTCACTTAAAACCATTATATATTTCACACTTCTCCCCATAAATATAATGTTTCCATATATTTAATGTGAATATAATAGCCCTTAACAATATATCATGTGTGGGATTGTTTTTCTCATGAATTTTTAACTTCCTTATTGAGTAGGATATCACTTTATCATTTGGCATCATTACATAGCCTAAAACCTTATTTGAAGCATCACTTTATACCATAAAGGATTCCCAAATATTTAGAAGTGTGAGTATTGGTGTGGTGATAAGCCTCTTTTTTAACTCTTTGAAGTAGTATTCGCATTCACTAGTCCAGAATAAATTTTCTCCCTTCTGAGTCAAATTGGTTAGTGGTTTTGAGAATCATTATAATTTATTAAAAAATCTTCGATAATACCTAGATAGGCCATGAAAACTATGGATATTCATTATAAATGTTTTCTTGGTCCACTCTTAGATTGCCTTTGTCTTGGAAGGGTCCACATATATTCCTTTTTTGGGGATAACATACCACAATAATGATACTTCCTCCATCGAGAACTCACATTCATTGTAATTTTCATAAAATTTATCCCTTCATAAAGCATTCAATGCATTATTAAAATTCTTCTCATTTTCCTATTTACTCATGAAGTGTATTAAAATATCATCAATAAAAACTACCACAAATTTATCATTGAAATATCTAAAATATATATTCATTAATTCCATGAATATTTATGGATAATTAGTGTATAAAAAATTAATCACTCTGAACTCAAAGTGTTTATACCTCATTCAAACGAAATTCTTGGGAATATATTCTTTCCTTACCTTTAATTGGTTATACCCCAACCAAAGGTCCACCTTATATAAATATTTCACCCCATGAAGTTTATCGAACAAGACGTCTATCCATGGGAGTGAATACTTTTTCATTATTGTGACTTTTTTAGATCATAATAATCAATGTAGAGGCACATTGATCCATCCTTATTCCAGATGATGAAGACTTTTGAACCCCATGTCGAAGCACTCAAGTGTATAAAACCCTTGTATAGATTCTTGAGTACAACTTATTCAGTTCCTCCAACTTAATGGTGTCCTTTCTATAAGGTGGCTTTACTATAAGAAGATATCAAGGAATAATTTCAACTAAGAAATCAATCTCTTTGATAGGAGGAAGAATAGAAAATTATTTATGGAACTCGTCAATGTAGTTTCTCAAAATGAACATGTCTTCGATTATGATTATCTTCTTTGTCTCAATCATTTGAACTAGATATAAGTTCTCATAATGAAATCATATCCACACTTGAGATGATGGATTTAGTTGAGATCCATCCTCATCCTTACAATTATATAGAATTAGAGTATTCCTTAGAATATGAAGAGTGATCTCCCTTTACTAAAAGTTTAGGTTGGATTTATATAATGATATTCAATCCATGTCCAATATAGCATCAAACTCCACCAAAGGAAGTAAGAAAAAAATTGCTGGTAGGTTCAATCCAAAAACATTAACTAGGGAGGAGTTAAATACATTATATGTAATAATTTATCTATTTTTTGTTCTCATAGATAACTCAAACTCCGTATTTTGAGGTGGTTTTTGAATAGTTCTACTAAAATTTCAAGATATGAATAAGTTCGTAGTACCAGAATCAAATAGTATGTTTGCTTTTCTTGAATTAATATCAAGTGTACTTGTCACCACATCATTATCAGGCTCCACCTAATTAGTATTAATTTCATAATATTTACCTTACTCATATGGATTTGGTGGCTGTTGATGTTGATTACCCTCTATAACATGAGGTTTAGTTCACTGGTATAACGACCTGAAGCTTGACGTACATTGAAATTACATTAATTTTGCAGAATACTTAATACATAACAAAAACATACACACAAGGATCTTAATAGTTTAGTGTCTTTGGAAACTCGGAATATAATCTTCTAATCGTGGTGAATGATCTTCAACATCTCCCATAAAGATCTTCCCCTTTTGTTTTCTTACCTAAAACCTTTCTTTTAATCTTGGGGGAAAAGAAAACATAAAAAGGGTGAGCTCAAATTCTTAGTAAGGGTAGGCATGGATAAAATAAAACATACCATATACATTTGAACTTAAAAAAACATGAACATTAAAAATCTTGAGCAACGA
This sequence comes from Viscum album, assembly GCA_963277665.1. Taxonomy (NCBI): domain Eukaryota; kingdom Viridiplantae; phylum Streptophyta; class Magnoliopsida; order Santalales; family Viscaceae; genus Viscum; species Viscum album. The sequence goes on along the minus strand of OY728166.1, from coordinate 926,120,585 downwards.
CATAAAACATGGAAGTACATAAGGCATAGATCATAATGGAACATAAATCATGATAAAATAGCATGGGAATAAGACATGTAATTGTTGAATCCATTAAGAACATGTAATGATTTCCATTGTAGCCAAGGCATTGCTGCCAAGACCATCTTAGTGGACAAAGTCCCTTTCTGAATCGAGTTCACTCCTCGTTCCAGTCCTGTAATACTGAACCGGATTAACTTACCATTCCAGCCATGTCAATCTCATGAGATATAAATCTTTACCCAATGCATTGGAGGGAGATATAGGTCCCACCCATCTCATAATGAAATCATTCTTACTTGTGGCACAAAATAAATTTACATCATTCATAATAACCCAACGAATAAAATGGGTTTCATAAACATAATCCCATAATCACATAATCCATATAAAATAAATGGATATCATTTCATAATAAGAAAAGTGAAACCATATAAATCATAGAGACATTATACTTGAAACATACACATATGAAATAATGTCATCTTATATGGAAAAATGGTTTTGATAAAACACTTGAAATGAATTCTTGAGGAAAATATGCTTTCTTCTTCAAAATCAATTTTTTTTCAAAAAACGTCATGAAATTTTAAAAGAAAGTGATTTTGTTGAAAATAGTCATGAAATATTTTGGAGGAAGATTCATGAAATAAGGCTTTATAAAACCGTAAAAATCCATTCACGCCGTATAAGTTAAAAATAACATTCTCCTCGTAATTTTGTCGGAAAAGTCAAAAAAGTACCTCATAACATAAATAAAAGAAATATTACATACATACCATGTAGTAAAAGTCAAAAATGGGTAAAAATGACTTTAAACATATATGAAAACACTTTTATAAAACATGGACATGATAGAAATATCCCCAGTAAATACTTACGAATAAGCAATCTCGGATAAAAATGAGATTTGCAAAATTATCCCTTACCTTATGTCCGATATGCTTCGTATGTATCCGAACCTCCTGTATAATGATTTAAATAATTTCATTGACTTATTACAGAATCATATTCATTTTTATGATATCATATATGGTTTACTTATGACTTTATATTACCCGTTCTTTTGTAAATTCCATGTTAAAGTAGCATTTTGGGTAAAATCATTTCATTTATCGTATGTGTTTCGACTTGTCGTTTCTTGATATTATTACTTATATCCTGATTTACATAATGCCAGAATTTAAAACATGATTTATATATAATATATATTCATCATATACATATATATTATAGATCGATAAAAGGAATGAAACACACCGTTCATGGAGACGGTAGACCGTACGTACGCATGAACGTTGTTTTCGTTTCCTTATTGAATTGAATGAAAATAAATAGATGACATACATAAATACAGTAGAATTATTATTTCATATATTTCATTATTATTCATTATATAAACTTTATGATCATTCATGTATGGTTAATCATGGAGAATGAATCTCATCGCGTCGTGGAGACGGTAGTCCGTACGTACGCACGAGCGATGATATCGTTCCCATAATTATAAAATTGGAGTGGATGGTATAATATATAAGAATCAGTATGATGTTACAATAACCATATATAGTTATTATTTACACCATTATACCCATCCATGTAAGGTGTTGGTGGAAAAACAGATTACACCACGGCGTGGAGACGGTATTCCGTACGTACACATGCGCGGTGATTTGGTTTTCCGTAGGATGGATAGAAGGTGAAATAGGGTTGTTTCATATTTATAATAACATATCAGTATATCAGGGATACTGATATTATTACTTCATAATGAAACAAATAAATAAGAAGAAGTTGAAGAAGAAATAAAATTGAAAGAATCGGTAACGGATATTACCACTTCTTTGACACGCCTCTTTGAATCCTCCTCTTAGGGTACTAAAATTGGTCTTTGAAGAATACCAGGACCTCTAGGATGTTTCTAGGTAAGTTGAGAAGGGAATTTGGCAGGGTTTGGATGAGCTTGAAGGCTCAAATTGGTGTGAGGATGAGAGGGAGGAGGTGCCCTTTTATAAGGGAGGGGAGGGGCACCTTTGGAATTCTTAAAAATATTAATTTATAATAAATCTAACCCCACTTAAAAACCTCCAAAAATGACTCATATTCGAATATTAAATGATATAGAGTTGTAATTTCATAAAACAATCAAATTTAGACATTTTTGGATCTTATTTTAAACCTTATCATTTTGATTTATCCTTATTTAATCTATTTAAGTTTATTTGTGGTAATAAAATTCTAAATTTTAAATTAGAACAAATAATTACTTATTTGTTGTTAATTTTCAATAATTTGTTATTTTATAACATTATAGACCATATAAATTTGAATTTATAAATTTTAAATATTTTTGTGATTTTTAAACAATTTTATAATATGTTATTTTTATAAAATAACAATAGTGTCAATTTTGACACTATTCATTTATTTGAATTTAAATAAAATATATACAGAAGATATGTTCAAAATAAAAGCTTTAATAGATTCATAAAATGTCATATTTATCTATAAAATTATTTTATAACATTAAATAGTTCATATAATATTTATTTTATTATTTTTAAAACCATTTATTTGGTTTATCTCTTAATAAAATAATTACTACAACATTTTTGTATAATTATTTAATATACTTATTTGTTGCATAAAAATTAAAACTAAAATCCTATGATTAATATAAATCTATTAACTTTCACAATAATACTTTTAATCGAATTTATAATCTTAAAATGACAATATTTAAATTGTTATATTTATTAAATTATGAAGGTGACAACTTTGGCATCATTTAAAATAAAATAATATAAGTGTCCTAATCACTTTTATAAGGCTCCAAACGGTTATATATTAGGTAATTGGATGGTTAAGGTGTAGATATACACTACCAATAAGTTTTTGTCAGGTTTGTGGTCCTTTTAATGGGTATTATTATTTCAATAAAAACTATATTACTGATTTTTCACTTAATAAATAATTTCTGCATCATTAATGTATCACCAGTAATGACAATTATTTAATCCTTAAAAATTCTAAATAAATTATCATGATGTAGATAATTTAATTATATTTCTTTAGACGATTCATGTTTGATGTTTTATGATGTTTATCACTAAATTAAAATTATTATACTTATAAGATTTAAGAGAGTGACATGTTGTCACTTTCTTTGGTTTTAATAATAATTAAATTATTTTCATGGTCAAAAGTCCATAAAATGAATCTAATCTGACTCTTAGGTGATATGGGTCGACTTTTATCCATCCAATATAATTTTGGCATGTGTTTGGGTAATTTTATAATATTATATTTATCCTTAATTACCTGATTTACCTTTAACTATGGTAAATAAAATTTACCGTAGTTACTATTCGTAATTCCCAAAAATAAAAAGTAGCCTATTAACATAATTTGGACCCACTGATTCCAAATATGAAATCCATTTTTTCAAATTCAATACACAGAAGTTGTAGAAATTAAATTAAAATTAATCCCATTGTCGAATGAAAACGGGTTTTTGTTTAAAACATTGCAAAAGATTGAATTGATTTAACCTACGAATTCAATGTAAAATCAATGCTAATGACATAAATTATATTAAATGGTAAAAATATATTCTATTTATACTTTAAAACCATTCAATATTATAATTTAACCACATAAGTTGTTACGATGAAAAAAGTTGTTTTTAATTAAAATATAGCGTGTTTTTACTATTCATTAAAATATGAATGTTATCAGAATAATATGAAAAATTTATCCAAGGTAAAACTTTATATCCTGATTCCAAAGAATAATTTTATTTTGTAAAATTGAACTTATAAACATGTTAAAAACTAGATTTAATATGGGTGCGCCATCAAAAGGCGGCAAAACTGCATTTTTTGAAAAATACTTATTTTACCCGAAAAATTTATTTTGTTCTTATACCATGTTTTAGAAAATGTGTAATATGAATAATAATTTTATAAAATTCAAAATTTAGTTAATACTATTCATAACGTCTAGTTCATAATAATATTATAATAATATATCATTGTTTAGTAAAACTCGGTATTGCGTACAACCCACGCTATCGAGGAAGGTCGTGATTGCGTGTAATGCAAGCCAAGTCAGGGTTGAGTGTAGTGCAAGACTCCTTTGTTGTTTCTTTATAACAGAATCCAACCATTTTTTTATTTATACATTGAATATATATATATATATATATACTCAATGTTGCGTAGAATGACTATTATCAAACGAACTTGAAATTGTGTGTAACGCAATCTAAGAATAGTGTTGCGTATACTGCAAGCTAATACGGTATTGCATATAACACAAGATAATATTGTTGTACCATAAAACACATGACATCAAATAAATTAAAAAGAATACTTATCATAAAATATCGGGTTATTACATTCTACCTCCCTTAAAATGAATTTCTCACTCGAAATTCTTCGGGGTTATTCGTGGTTTTCTACATGAAAGTTTCTTTAATTAAAGCCCACATCGTAAAATGAAATACCAAAACTTAAATTTAAAAAATAAAGTATGAAACATAACGGTTACCCAAATTAACTCATCACTGGGTTTTCACGCAGGACAACATAGGTGAAAATATGGATATGGAAAAAAAATCTAACCATCAAGTTCTGATGGAGAGTGGTAGAGAACATGGCTATGAAAAATCCAACAATCACAAATCCATAAATTTGTGATGATCTAGGGTACCATATGATTAATCAGATATAAGGGCATTAGGACAAAATTTTTGGTTTTCAAGATCATTTCTCTAAAGTTGAAGAATTTTAACTAGATGAAATACTTACTTTATTTCGATATAATCTCACCGTTGTTCGTGCCTTGAAAAATTTCCACTTAATCTCTTAAAGAAATGAAGTTGAATTTGTCATTCGTGAAGTGTTAGCAGATCATGTTATAGAATGATGGTTCATTCCATCTGTCTCAAACAAAAGGTTAGCAAAAGTTATTAAATATACATAAGTCGATCTATAGTGAGATTAATCATATATGGTTCCTAAATTGGACTTATACTTCATATATCATACTTCTTAATATAATAAAACTATTTTCTACTAAACAGGGACTTCCTGTAGGCCAGTGGTAGGCGATAAAGGCCAGTCGCACTTCAGTTGTGGGTTCGATTCCCACAGCCTTGTCCGACGCGATGGGATGTCGCCCGTCCTGCAGGTTGTCCTTTTTCTAAAACTATAACATCCCATCAATAATATTGAAAAAAAGTTCTACCCTTAAACAATACTAACTTCTGTCCAACATAATCCATTCCAATATTTAGGCTTATCTAAAATACTTCGGTCCAATCTCATAGTATAAAGAAAATGATTACTTGAAATGTCACATAACAATCACATGAATGCCATCATTTATCCCCCATATATCGTAAGATATATCTTGTTGGTCAAATTACAAACATGTAAATACCTTAATCATGTATTCTCTTGAAGAATGAATACCCATTGAACCTTAGTGAAAACATGAATGTAGTTAAAAGTTAACACTTTCCACATACCAAAATCCTCAAAATTCTATATACTCAAACCATGATATCACTTAGTCCTTATATCAATCATGATCTCATGAATACAATCAAACATCTCATTATCTTCTTATACCTTCATTATATTCATATCATCTGCTTTCCAAAATATTTGAATCACTTTTCATGGTTACCGGTACCATAAATTATTGAAAACCACAATAGACTAATACAAAAATAGTCTAATACACCACAAAAGTACCTAAAAACATTATTCTTGAATACCAATACATAAAAACTTCAATCCATCCTCTTAAATTATTGTCCTGGAATAAGTCCTTCCTTGATTTAGAAGTAACTTTTTAGGTCAGGGCATTGAGTTGGGTAATGCCCATGTTCTCCACAAATAAGACATTGAACTCCATAACAGTCTGTCACTCTATGACCCTTTTATCCACACAGATAACATCGGTCCCTCCATTTGAGGTATTCCTCAAGGTTCTTCTTCCCTTATTTATAAATCTCAATCTTCCTTTCTTTATGCTCCTCAACATGCGAACAAGCATAAAAGTCTATCTTCCTCTTATTTGATGAATTAGGCATACCACTAAATTTCACCTTGTTAATCATATATCGCGATGACTGATTTGGCATAATCACGATATCTTTCTCTATAGGTATTACGCAATTTTGTTGCTCATAGTCACCAATTTGTCCATTGGATTCAATGTTAACCGAATTTCTTCTGGTTCCCTCCATTGACTAAAACAAAAAAAAGAATTCTGTGAGAGGAAAAAATCATAAAAGGAAAATAACATAATAAAGGGAGAGTACCTTCTACATCTAACATCTTAGGTTTAATTCTAATATAGTTACCGTAATTCTAGGACTATAACCTATACTTATACTTAACCTTAGGGACATCCCTAGAAATACCTTAGAAATATCTCTAGGGATCTCACTAAAGTTCTCACATCCTAGTTTCCAAAGGTTGACTAAACCTTTCCTCTGATACCAACAATAATGACCCAAAGCTTGACGTACATGGAAATTACATTACTTTTGCGGAATAATTAATACATAACAAAAACAGACACACAAGGATCGTAATAGTTTAGTGTCTTTGGAAACTCAGAATATAATCTTCTAATCGTGGTGAAAGATCTTCAACATCTCCCATAAAGATCTTCCCCCTTTTTTTTCTTACCTAAAACCTTTCTTTTAATCCTGGGGGAAAAGAAATCATAAAAAGGGTGAGCTCAAATGCTCAGTAAGGGTAAGCATGGATAAAATAAAACATACCATATACATTTGAACTTAAAAAACATGAACATTAGAAATATTGAGCAACAACATAAAACATGGAAGTACATAAGGCATAGATCATAATGGAACATAAATCATGATAAAATATCATGGGAATAAAACATGTAATTGTGGCATCCATTAAGCACATGTAATGATTTCCATAGTAGCCAAGGCATTGCTGCCAAGACCATCTTAGTGGACAAAGTCCCTTTCTGAATCGAGTTCACTCCTCATTCCAGTCCTGTAATACTGAACCGGATTAACTTACCATTCCATCCATGTCTATCTCATGAGATATAAACCTTTACCCAATGAATTGGACGGAGATATAGGTCCCACCCATCTCATAATGAAACCATTCTTACTTGTGCCACAAAATAAACTTACATCATTCATAATAACCCAACGAATAAAATGGGTTCCATAAACATAATCCCATCATCACATAATCCATATAAAAAAATTGATATCATTTCATAATAAGAAAAATGAAACCATGTAAATCATAGATACATTATACTTGAAACATACACATATGAAATAATTTCATCTTAGATGGAAAAATGGTTTTGATAAAAACACTTGAAATTAATTCTTGAGGAAAATATCCTTTCTTCTTCAAAATCAATTTCTTTTCACAAAACATCATGAAATTTTAAAAGAAAGATATTTTGTTGAAAATATTCATGAAATATTTTAGAGGAAGCTTCATGAAAATAAGGCTTTATAAAACCGTAAAAATCCATTCACGCCGTATAAGTTAAAAATAACATTCTCCTCATACTTTTGTCGGAAAAGTCAAAAAAAAGTACCTCGTAACGTAAATAAAAGAAAGATTCCATACATACCATGTAGTAAAAGTCAAAATGGGTAAAAAGGACTTTAAAAATATATGAAAACACTTTTATAAAACATGGACATGATAGAAATATCCCCAGTAAATACTTACGAATAAGCAATCTCAGATAAAAATGAGATTTGCAAAATTATCCCTTACCTTATGTCTGATATGCTTCGTATGTATCCGAACCTCCTGTATAATGGTTTAAATAATGTCATTGACTTATTACAGAATCATATTCATTGTTATGATATCATATATGTTTTACTTATGACTTTATATTACTCGTTCTTTTGTAAATTCCATGTTAAAGTAGCGTTTTGGGTAAAATCATTTCATTTATCGTATGTGTTTCAACTTGTCGTTTCTTGATATTATTATTTATATCCTGATTTACATAATTCCAGAATGTAAAACATGATTTATATATAATATATATTCATCATATACATATATATTATAGATCGATAAAAGGAATGAAATACACCGTTAATGGAGACGGTAGAACGTACATATGCATGAACGCTGTTTTCGTTTCCTTATTGAATTGAATGAAACTAAATAGATGACATACATAAATCCATTAGAATTATTATTTCATATATTTCATTATTATTCATTATATAAACTTTATGATCATTCATGTATGGTTAATCATGGAGAATGAATCTCATCGCGTCGTGGAGACGGTAGTCCGTACGTACGCACGAGCGATGATATCGTTCCCATAATTACAGAATTGGAGTGGATGGTATAATATATCAGAATCAGTATGATGTTACAATAACCATATATAGTTATTCTTTACACCATTATACCCATCCATGTAAGGTGTTGGTGGAAAAACATATTACTCCACGGCGTGGAGACGGTATTCCGTGTTGGATCTGAATCTACGGATTATACACAAGAGGGGGGTGAATTGTGTCTTTTTCAAATTATTACAATCTCTTCAATTTAGACAAATTATGTTCACTATGCTTTTGCACGATTAAATATGCAGCGGAAAAAGTAAAAGCATGAACACACGGATGTATAGTGGTTCGGGGAACAGAAGGCCCCTAGTCCACTCCACCAACGCTCAAATCCACGAGCTTGGCGATTTTCACTATCTGGTCCTCGTTTCCACAGACCCGTCCACAACTGAGTACAGGCAGTTGACACCTTTACAAGATTCAGGCAAACACAGCCTTCCAGGTTCAAACACGAACCCACACAGCTTAGAACGAGAAGCTGATCACTCAAAAAAAAGGGTTTCGATAAAGAAACACTTCTCCAGTTGTTCTTCACAATTGCAACAGAATGCAATTGACAGTAGATAGATCGTCGTCTTCAGAAAATAAAGATCCGTAATCAAAACAGTTCTGAGTCGATCTAGTTGCAATAGATATTACCAGAAACTTCACAACTTCAGCAGCAGTAGATTCACAATAGGTAGTCGATGTAGAACACGTGAATCTGCTATCAAAATCTTCTTTCAGTAATAAAGGTCTTACGCTTCTTCTTGATCACCAGAAAAGAACGCTTTTTCACACAGCCTCTGTTTTCTTGCTCGTCAAAAGATCAATCATTCTTTATTTCACACACTTTCCCGTGCATATATATATCTCCGAAGTTTCCAAGATAGAACATAAACATTCAAATATGAGAAAATCTTCCGCATAAATAGATCCATGAAAATCTCCTTTAGATTCGCGATATTAAATGAAATAACAAAGCCGTTGTAACTCCCCTGAAGAATCGGCACAAAAAGCTCCGTTTAAATCAAACATTAATCCGTTGTAAATCGTCTTTGATTCAGTCAAAGTCGTATTTAAGAATCAGCTCGAAATCCGCCTAATAATCCGCTTGATTGACTAATTCAAAAGGAAATATCGTCTGTCAAAAATATCCCGACGCCAAACGTAGGGTTGATGACGTGGCTCCAAACGTAGGGTTCACAAACGTAAGGTTCAGAACGTAAGGTTCAGAACGTAAGGTTGAACATACATACTTTCTCTTCAGCATTCAAATGTAGGGTTGATCATCCATACTTTGTCTTGCTTCAACTCTCCAAAGAATGTACGGTTGATTATAAAAGTAAGGTTGATGATCCATACTTTTGAGAAACAAACTCAACACTGAAAACTAACGTACGGTTTCTCTTCCATACTTTTCAACAACGAAAACGTAAGGTTCCTTCCAAACGTAATGTTCTTCTTCCATACTTTTCAACAACGTAAGGTTCATTAACCATACGTTTCAAAATAACATAAAAAGTAAACTTTTCATCCATACGTTACGTTCATCAACGTAGGGTATGAACAGTGATTCCAGTACGCGCTAAAATTGATCTCGCGCTACAGTGATTCCAGAACGCGCTAAAATTGATCTCGCGCTACAGTGATTCCAGAATACGCTAAAATTGATCTCGGAATAAATGAAGTATAGAATCTCGTTATATAAAATAAATTCCTGCAAAATACTCAACGAAATAATTAGTAAATAATTAAGGGTATTTGTGAGCATCAAAATCATCATAAAGAGACAGAGTATTATTTAAAATAATCTCCCCCTTTAAAAAACATTATTTTGATTTGTTTAAAAACAATACATTGCTCAACAATCTCCCCCTTTTTGATGATCACAAAACCCATAAAATAATAAAACTAATTTAATTGCAATCTTGATTGAAAAAAAAGTTTTATAAAATTTTAGAATTTTGAAAGGATTAAAACAATATTTAACTATAAAATTTCTCCCCCATAACTAAAATTTCTCCCCCATAACTCCCATAAAAATAAATTTTCAAATAGATAAAAGATAAATGTCGTATATATCCAAATGCTCCTATATATCCAAATTTCTTCATAGGAAACGAATGAATTTAAATGTTGTGTTTATCCAAATTCTCCCCCTTTTTGTGATATCAAAAAGAATGAAAAATTACGGATTTGAACACATTCAATATTGCACTGGACTATAAGTAAATGCTATAATTAACTGTGTATGAATAAGTGAATTTCGTATACTGGCTAACTTAATCATAAATCAATAAATAATAAAACAAAAAAGATAAGAAAAGAATTTTCATTCACAAGCTATTATATAAAAACGACAGTGATATACAGAGGAATCAAGGTGTAGGGATAAGACAGGGAAAAAGGTGTCTATCTCCTTTGAATTGCGGTCTTGATCTCTGTAAACTGTTCTCTGAGCCTCTTCATCATCCCATCTCCTAACTTGATGATAAGATCTCTGTTCTCCTGAGTCATATGAATATCTTCAATCAAATTAACTCTGAAAAACTCATGCATTCTTTCTTCTTTTTCAACAAAAAGAGCCAGCTTTTCTGATAACTGATTCAAAAGAATCCTAATCGGTTGCTCTCCAGATGTCAACTGATCTACCAAAAATTTCTGATTATCTAGCAAAACTGACAAAGGGGCACTATTACACTGAAGATCGTGTAATCTGTCACTCATATTGCTCAGTGCTCCAGTAATTGCTTGAAATCTTCGAATCAAATCAGGTGAAGAACCTGATCCACTCACAGCACTATTTGCAACAGATTCAAATTTATTCTCCATGTAAATTTTCATCTCAGACAAATCATCTTTCGTTACCATCTCTGATTTCAACTGATCAACAGCATGCAACATATCAGTCTTAAACAAATCTACTTCCTGTCTTGAAACAGTAGATTCTTTCAGCTTCTGAAACTTTAACTGCTCCAAGTTCAGAGAACTTCTGAGACTAACATTCTCAGATTCTAACTGAGAAATACGCTTGTATAACTCAACAACTTCTTCTTTTCTCGAATCAGGGGCACCCTGTGCTTGATTCTCATGTCCAGAATCAGATTGACGAAGCAGGACAAGGGGTAAAGAATCTGCATCTGATTGTTCTTTGTTCTGAAAAGGTTGATCCACTGAACTATTCTTTGAAGCTTGAAACTCTTCCACTGAAAAATCATCCTGAAGTACTTCTGTATTAACTTCAGAAGTATGTTCATCACGAACAGTAGTCTCTCTAACTTCTACTGAATGATCAAGAACAATATTTTCATGAACTTCTTGAGGTCGGGCCACTTCTTCACCAGGCACTGCCTCCATAAGTTGTTCTTGTGGAATTGCTTCTTCAACAGCCACAGCAGCAGTTTGAGGTTCTAGCTGAATTTCCGGTTGAGCTACTGGTTCCTCTATCGGTGCAGTCTGCTCCACAACAGCTTCTCTCACAAAGGAATAAGAAATTACAGGTTCAGAAGACTTCAAGGTAGGAGAGATAATTTCATCATCAATTGACCTCTTCCTTCTAGATTGAAGTCCTTCTTGACTTCTCTCTTCCTCAACTTTCTCCATCTCAAAGCGAATTCTCCTTGCCACTGTACTAACCCTTGATTCTGCTTGTCCCTCTTTGGACTTAGCAGGTTGAGCCTGAGCACTCTCCGAGTCTTCCTCAGCTCCAACAGGTAAGAGTTTTCCTTTAATAGTGCTCCAGAAATATCCGACTTTCCTCAAAGTTCCAGCATTAAAAACATTACTGTGGTGACATTTCACCCCAGCACTTACCAATCTGATCATTCCTCTTTTAAACAACAACAAAGAAATGAACCTTCCATATGGGAAAAAGGTCATTCTTGCTTCACTCTGACAGCAGTATCTCAGATATCTTATCATAAATCGAGGAAAATTAAACTTAATATCACTCATCAAAAGATACATTATATACATGTCAGGGTACAGAATTTTCTCCATCTCAGCCATCCTTGGTGCTAAACCAGTATGAACAAACTTTACTAAGATTTTCTGATCGGGCTCCAAATCTTTAATAAACATCTTCTTTATTACTTTGGTTCCAAACAGAAAAGACATAATGTCTTCAGACTTATGTACAGAATCTCCAATATTCCGTAAATCGAAATGAAAAACTCCTTCATGAGGGCAGTTAAGAGTTTGACTTATCTCTACAGATGATATGGAAAAGTCCTTATCCTCTATTTGAGCCAATAAACTATCCTCCGTATCTCCAAGGCTAAACTGAACAGATCTAAAGAAATGTCTCATTTCTGCCTCATAAAGAAACTCAGAGTTTTCACTATTAAAAGCTTGCTCAAGGCCTTGAAACGACAACGCTTGTTTCAACAGCAAATTAGTTTCAAACAGCCATTCTAAATCGATGACTTTACCTTGCAGTATCTTCCGACCAACTACTTTAGATTTCTTTGCAGCACTGCTCTCGGCTTCATCTGGACGCTTAGTCTTTGCCATTTCAACAACGATTTCTGAAGGTTCGTAAGCTTAGGGTTTGAAGATTCAGAAAAGGGTTTTGGAGCAGATGTGCGGTTTTAGGTTTTCGAAAGGGTTTCCGAAAAAGGTGAAAACAGGTTAGAAGGTGAAACGGTTCTGACAGCCTTGATTCCCGTGTAATCACTAATCATTACTTTTATTTAAAACAAAATAAAATAACTTATAGCGAGAAACAGAAAATTAAACAGAATTCGAAAACAGAATAAGATTAAAAAGAAACTATTTAAAATTAAATAAACCTAACTCCCCCTTAATAAATTCAAACCTTGCCGTGAGAAGTGGTTTAGTAAAAATATCTGCTAATTGATTTTCTGTATTTACAAATTCTAAAAATATATCCTTTTTTAACACATGATCTCTTAAAAAGTGATGTCTTATATCAATGTGCTTAGTTCTAGAATGACTAATAGGATTTTTTGAAATATTAATTGCACTAGTATTATCACATAAAATAGGCGTATTATTGAAATTTAATCCAAAGTCCATAAGAGTGTTTTTCATCCACAACACCTGTGCACAGCAACTACCTGCAGACACATATTCTGCCTCGGCTGTTGACAGGGCAACTGAGTGTTGTTTCTTACTAGACCATGATACTAAAGACTTTCCTAAAAAGTGACATGTTCCTGAAGTACTCTTCCTATCTAATCTACAGCTTCCAAAGTCAGCATCTGAATATGAAATTAAATTAAAATCAGAGGTTTTTGGATAAAGCAGAGATTGATAAATAGTACCTTTTAAATATCTAAAAATTCGTTTAACAGCAGTTAAATGGGATTCTTTGGGATTTGATTGAAATCGAGCACAAAGACATACTGAATACATTATATCTGGTCTACTAGCAGTAAGATATAACAAACTACCAATCATACCTCTATATAACTTGTTGTCCACTGATTTTCCAGTTTCATCCAAATCAAGTTTTATATTAGTACACATAGGAGTTGTAAATGTCTTGCTGTTTTCAAGTCCAAATTTCTTAAGTAAATCAGTAATGTATTTGCATTGATTTAAAATATTTCCAAAATCTTTTTGAAATATTTGAAGACCCAAAAAGAAATTTAATTCTCCCATCATACTCATTTCAAATTCTTTTTGCATTAATTCTGAAAATTCATGACAAAGAATTTTATTGGACGATCCAAAAATTACATCATCAACATAAATTTGTACCAACAAAACATTATTTTTCACAGTTTTCTTAAAGAGTGTTGGATCTGCTAGTCCAACAGTAAAATCATTTTTCAAAAGAAAAGAACTTAGTCTTTCATACCAAGCTCTTGGTGCTTGTTTAAGGCCATAAAGAGCTTTAGTAAGTTTGAAAACAGAATCTGGTTTTTGAGAATTTTCAAAACCAGGAGGTTGCTCAACATAAACTTCCTCCATTAAATAACCATTTAAAAAGGCAGATTTAACATCCATCTGAAATAATTTAAAATTCATATAAGATGCATAGGCTAAAAGGATTCTAATGGCTTCTAACCTGGCTACAGGTGCAAAGGTCTCATCATAATCTATTCCTTCTTCTTGATTATATCCTTTAGCTACTAATCTTTCTTTATTTCTAGTTATTATCCCTTGATCATCCTGTTTATTCCTAAAGACCCATTTAGTTCCTATTACTGGATAATCATGTGGTCTTTCAACTAATTCCCAAACCTTATTTCTCTTAAACTGGTTCAATTCATCTTGCATTGCTATTACCCAGTTCTCATCATCTAAGGCTTCTTCTATGGTCTTAGGTTCTTGTTGGGATAGGAAAGCAGAGAATTCAACTATGTTTCCAAAGTTTCTTCTAGTTTGAATACCAGTCTCTAAGTCACCTATCACAGATTCTAAAGGGTGATTCTTTAAGGTTCTAGACTGTCTAGGCATTACATTCAAAGGCTCTTCAGTATCATGTTCTTCTGAACTGGACTGAATTTATTTTATATCATTTTCAAAATCATTCTTTAAATTCTCAGGTCTCATGTTTTCATTAGAATCAGGTTCATCTATTTGTTCTATCCTTTTCTCAAAAGGATCAGATTCATCAAATTTCACATGAACTGATTCTTCAACAATCCTTGACTTTTTATTATAGACTCTATAAGCTTTGGAGGTTGCAGAATATCCTAAGAAAATACCTTTATCAGATTTTGGATCAAATTTACCAAGATTATCTTTGGTATTCAAGATGTAAACCTTGCATCCAAAAACTTTAAAGTAATTTACTTTAGGTTTTCTGTTATTCCATAGTTCATAGGGTGTCTTTTTCAAAATAGGTCTTATTAAAATTCTATTCATTATATAACAAGCTGTATTAACAGCTTCTACCCAGAAATATATAGGAAGGCTATATTCATTTAACATAGTTCTAGCCATTTCTTGAATAGTTCTATTTCTTCTTTCTACAATCCCATTTTGTTGAGGTGTTCTTGGAGCAGAGAAGGTGTGTTTAATACCCATGTTTGAGCAAAAGGAACTAAATTCCTGGTTCTCAAATTCTCCACCATGATCACTTCTCAATGAGATTATATTAAAACCTTTTTCATTTTGAATAGATTTACAAAAACCTTCAAATAAACTAAAAGCTTCACTTTTAAATTTCAAAAAGAAAATCCAAGTAAATCTAGAATAATCATCAACTAATACATAAACATATAATTTACCAGCTAAACTTGCTACTCTTGAAGGTCCAAACAAATCCATATGGATAAGTTCTAGAGGTTTAGTTGTAGCAACTTTATTAACAGATTTGAATGATGATTTGTGTTGCTTGCCAAGCTGACATGCATCACAGAATCTGTCATTTTCAAATTTGAGACTAGGAAAATCAGAAACTAAATGTTTCTTAGATAATTTATGTAAAGCATATATATTGCAATGACCAAGTCTTCTATGCCAGATCCAGGATTCACTTATATTAGCAGTTAAGCAGTTTACTTGTTGTTTACACAAGGAATACAAATCCAAAGTATAAACATTATCAGTTCTGGGTGCTCTAAACTTAAACAGTTTATCTTTAGAAACAGTACAACTATTGTTAGTAAAATCAACAGTGTATCCATCATCACAGAGTTGAGTGATACTTATCAGATTGTGTTTTAACCCTTGTACATAAAGTACTTTGTTGATTGAGACTGTCTCTGGATCTCCAACTGTTCCAATACCAATAATCTTTCCTTTGGCATTGTCACCAAAGGTGACAAGTCCTCCTTCCTTTCGAGTAAGAGAAGAGAAATTAGCTGAAGTTCCACTCATGTGTCTTGAGCAGCCACTGTCCATATACCATATTTTTTTCTTTCTTTGGTGACCTGCTACCTGCAAAGACATTCAAACAAATTGCTTTGGTACCCATATTTTGTTGGGTCCAGGAGTGTTAGCAAGCAGTGATCTGGGTATCCAGATTTTCTTTGTTTTCTTAAAATTGATTGAATCATATAGATCGTTGGAAATATAAGCTTTCTTAATTCCACATATCTGAGGTTGTCTTAGAAAACAGTTTTTAGCTATATGACCTCTTGTTCCACAGTAGTTACAAATAACCTGTTTAGTACTAGGAACAAAATAATTTTTGTATAACTTAGGTTTTTCTCCTTTACTTCCAATTCCAAACCTTTCCTTTTTAATTACAGTTTTTCCAAGTATCTCATTTAAGGTGTTTTCTACTTTTGTAAAAATTAATGCAGCCGTTTTATAAGATTCTACTTCATCCTGTAGAGTTTTTATTTTTGATTCAAAATTAATTTTATTTGATTCAGCAGAATTGTATTTGTCAATTAATTCCTTATGTTGTTTTAGCAAAGTATTTCTCTCATCTGAAATAGCTTTGTACAAGTTCTTTATAGATTTATATTTATTAAATAATGAGTCATACCTTTCTTCAAGCATATTGCAGTAAGCTGCAAGTTTTTTATTTGAGAGGCTTGTTTCAGAGTTTGATTCATTATTTGAGTCAGAGGAATAGTATGAGTGTACCTCATCAGTTTCAGCCATGAAACACATATTTGCTTTTGAATTGGCTTCCTCCTTCTCTGAGCATGATTCAGAAGAATTACTTGAGTCTTCAAAAACACTCCAAGTAGCTTTCATAGCTTTCTTGTCTTTCTGCTCATAATCATCTCTTTTGAAGAATTTCTTCTTCTTTGCATCTTTCAATTTTGGGCAATCTGGTCTGATATGTCCCATCTTTTTGCATTCATAACATCTCACTTCCTTGCTATCCTTTTTAAATGATTTCTTGAAGTCTTTCTTCTTACTATAAAACTTTCTGAATTTTCTGGCTAGCTGTGCCAGTTCTTCATCCGAATTTGAAGAATCAGAGCTTTCTGATTTAGCACTCACTTCTTTGTTCTTCATCTTTCTATCCTTTTGTTGAGAAGTCACTTTCAAAGCAGTATTTTCCCTTTTTATGTAGACTTTATGCTCATTTACCTCATCTTGCATTTCAGCTTCGTACATCATCAGTGTACCAATCAGTTCTCTCATAGTTAGATCTTTAACAGAAGTTGATTGTCTGATTGCTGCAGAGATTCCATTCCATCGAGTAGGAAGTACTCTCAGTACCTTCAACTCTTGATCAGCCTGCTTGATTGGTTCTCCTAAAGCTGTTATATTATTGACAATTTCTGTCAATCTTCCATTCATCTGAGTGATGCTCTCTCCTTCAATCATTCTGAAAGTATCGAATTTTAACTTAGCAGTTGCATATCTCATCTGTCTTACATTATCTGTTCCTTCATAAGCAACAGCTATTGTTTGCCACATTTCATATGCAATCGGGCATTGAGATACTCTGTTAAATTCGTCTGGTCCTAGACCACAGATGATTGCATTCATAGCTTTTGAATTTATGTCATACTCAGCCTCTGTAGCAGCACTCCATGTATCGGGATTTTCAGGAATTTCATAGGGAGTCAGAATCTTTGAATAGACTCTGTAACCAAGATTTTTCAGATAAATAATCATACGTGATTTCCAGCAGCCATAATTATCTCCATTAAAGTAAGGTGCTCTGACCATTGACATTCCCTCTCTCATATCAGCCATGATACACTATGTATAATCTTTAAATACTTCTAGCTTGATAGGACTTTAGAAATAAGAAGCTCCTCCTCTGATACCAATTGTTGGATCTGAATCTACGGATTATACACAAGAGGGGGGTGAATTGTGTCTTTTTCAAATTATTACAATCTCTTCAATTTAGACAAATTCTGTTCACTATGCTTTTGCACGATTAAATATGCAGCGGAAAAAGTAAAAGCATGAACACACGGATGTATAGTGGTTCGGGGAACAGAAGGCCCCTAGTCCACTCCACCAACGCTCAAATCCACGAGCTTGGCGATTTTCACTATCTGGTCCTCGTTTCCACAGACCCGTCCACAACTGAGTACAGGCAGTTGACACCTTTACAAGATTCAGGCAAACACAGCCTTCCAGGTTCAAACACGAACCCACACAGCTTAGAACGAGAAGCTGATCACTCAAAAAAAAAGGGTTTCGATAAAGAAACACTTCTCCAGTTGTTCTTCACAATTGCAACAGAATGCAATTGACAGTAGATAGATCGTCGTCTTCAGAAAATAAAGATCCGTAATCAAAACAGTTCTGAGTCGATCTAGTTGCAATAGATATTACCAGAAACTTCACAACTTCAGCAGCAGTAGATTCACAATAGGTAGTCGATGTAGAACACGTGAATCTGCTATCAAAATCTTCTTTCAGTAATAAAGGTCTTACGCTTCTTCTTGATCACCAGAAAAGAACGCTTTTTCACACAGCCTCTGTTTTCTTGCTCGTCAAAAGATCAATCATTCTTTATTTCACACACTTTCCCGTGCATATATATATCTCCGAAGTTTCCAAGATAGAACATAAACATTCAAATATGAGAAAATCTTCCGCATAAATAGATCCATGAAAATCTCCTTTAGATTCGCGATATTAAATGAAATAACAAAGCCGTTGTAACTCCCCTGAAGAATCGGCACAAAAAGCTCCGTTTAAATCAAACATTAATCCGTTGTAAATCATCTTTGATTCAGTCAAAGTCGTATTTAAGAATCAGCTCGAAATCCGCCTAATAATCCGCTTGATTGACTAATTCAAAAGGAAATATCGTCTGTCAAAAATATCCCGACGCCAAACGTAGGGTTGATGACGTGGCTCCAAACGTAGGGTTCACAAACGTAAGGTTCAGAACGTAAGGTTCAGAACGTAAGGTTGAACATACATACTTTCTCTTCAGCATTCAAACGTAGGGTTGATCATCCATACTTTGTCTTGCTTCAACTCTCCAAAGAACGTACGGTTGATTATAAAAGTAAGGTTGATGATCCATACTTTTGAGAAACAAACTCAACACTGAAAACTAACGTACGGTTTCTCTTCCATACTTTTCAACAACGAAAACGTAAGGTTCCTTCCAAACGTAATGTTCTTCTTCCATACTTTTCAACAACGTAAGGTTCATTAACCATACGTTTCAAAATAACATAAAAAGTAAACTTTTCATCCATACGTTACGTTCATCAACGTAGGGTATGAACAGTGATTCCAGTACGCGCTAAAATTGATCTCGCGCTACAGTGATTCCAGAACGCGCTAAAATTGATCTCGCGCTACAGTGATTCCAGAATACGCTAAAATTGATCTCGGAATAAATGAAGTATAGAATCTCGTTATATAAAATAAATTCCTGCAAAATACTCAACGAAATAATTAGTAAATAATTAAGGGTATTTGTGAGCATCAAAATCATCATAAAGAGACAGAGTATTATTTAAAATAATCTCCCCCTTTAAAAAACATTATTTTGATTTGTTTAAAAACAATACATTGCTCAACATTCCGTACGTATGCACGCGCGATGATTTTGTTTTACATAGGATGGATAGAATGTGAAATAGGGTTGTTTCATATTTATAATAAAATATCAGTATATTAGGGATACTTATGTTATTACTTCATAATGAAACAACTAAATAATAAGAAGTTGAAGAAGAAATAAAATTGAAATAATCGGTAACGGATATTACCTCTTCTTTGACACGCCTCTTTAAATCCTCCTCTTAGGGTACTAAAATTGGTCTTTGAAGAATACCATGACCTATAGGATGTTTATAGGGAAGTTTATAAGGGAATTTTTCAGCGGTTTGCTGAGATTGAAGGCTGAAATTGGTGTGAGTAAAAGAGGGAGGAGGTGCCCTTTTATAAGGGAGGGGAGGGGCACCTTTGGAATTCTTAAAAATATTAATTTATAATAAATCTAAACCCACTTAAAAACCTCCAAAAAATGACTCATATTATAATATTAGATGATATAGGGTTTTAATTTCATCAACCAATCAAATTTAGACATGTTTGGAGCTTATTTTAAACCTTATCATTTGGATTTATCCTTATTTATTCTATTTAAGTTTATTTGTGGTAATAAAATTCTAAATTTTAAATTATAACAAATAATTACTTATTTGTTGTAAAGTTTCCATAATTTGTTACTTTATAAAATTATAGACCATATAAATTTAAATTTATAATTTTTAAATATTGTTGTGATTTTTAAAAAATTTTATAATATGTTATTTTTATAAAATAACAAGAGTTTCAATTTTGACACTATTCATTTATTTGAATTTAAATAAAATATATACAGAAGATATGTTCGAAATAAAAGCTTTAATTGATTCATAAAATGTCATATGTATCTATAAAATTAGTTTATAACATTAAATAGTTCATATAATATTTATTTTATTATTTTTAAAACCATTTATTTGGTTTATCTCTTAATAAAATAATTACTACAACATTTTTTTATAATTATTTAATATACTTATTTGTTGCATAAAAATTAAAAATAAAATCCTATAATGACTATAAATATATTAAATGTCACAATAATACTTTTAATCTAATTTATCATCTTAAAATGACAATATTTAAATTGTTATATTTATTAAATTATGAAGGTGACAACTTTGGCATCATTTAAAATAAAATAATATAAGTGTCATAATCATTTTTATAAGGCTCCAAACGGTTATATATTAGGTCATTAGATGGTTAAGGTGTATATATACACTACCAATAAGTTTTGGTCAGGTTTTTGGGCCTTTTAATGGGTATTAGTATTTCAATAAAAACTATATTACTGATTTTTCACTTAATAAATAATTTCTGCATCATCAATATATCACCATTAATGAAAATTATTTAATCCCTAAAAATTCTAAATAAATTATAATGATGTAGATAATTTTATTATCTTTCTGGAGACTATTCATGTTCTATGTTTTATGATGTTTATCACTAAATTACAATTATTATACTTATAAGATTTAAGAGAGTGACATGTTGTCACTTTCTTTGGTTTTAATAATAATTAAATTATTTTCGTTGTCAAAAGTCCATAAAATCAATCTAATCCGACCCTTAGGTGATATGGGTCAACTTTTATCCATCCAATAGAATTTTGGAATATGTTAGGGTGATTTTATAATATTATATTTACCCTTAATTACCCGATTTACCTTTAACTATGGTAAATAAAATTAACCGTAGTTACTATTCATAATTCCCAAAAATAAAAAGTAGCCTATTAACATAATTTGGACCCACTTATTCCAAATATGGAATCAATTTTTTCAAATTCAATACACAGAATTTTCAGAAATTAAATTAAAATTAATCCCGTTTTCGAATGAAAACGGGTTTTTGTTTAAAACATGCAAAAGATTGAATTGATTTAACATACGAATTCAATGTAAAATCAATGATAATGAAATAAATTATATTAAATGGTAAAAATATATTCTATTTATACTTTAAAACCATTCAATATTATAATTTAACCACATAAGTTATTACGATGAAAAAAGTTGTTTTTAATTAAAATATAGCGTGTTTTTACTATTCATTAAAATATGAAAGTTATCAGAATAATAAGAAAAATTTATCCAAGTAAAATTTTATATCCGGATTCCAAAGAATAATTTTATTTTGTAAAATTGAACTTATAAACATGTCAAAAACTAGATTTAAATTGGGTGCACCATCAAAAGGCGGCAAAACTGCATTTTTTGAAAAATACTTATTTTACCCGAAAAAATTATTTTGTTCTTATACCATGTTTTAGAAAATGTGTAAGATGAATAATATTGTTATAAAATTCAAAATTTAGTTAATACTATTCATAACGGCTAGTTCATAATAATATTATAATAATATATTGTTGTTTAGTAAAACTCGGTATTGCGTACAACCCACGCTATCGAGGAAGGTCGCGATTGCGTGTAATGCAAGCCATGTCAGGGTTACGTGTAGTGAAAGACTCCTTTTTTGTTTCGTTATAACATAATCCAACCATTTTTTATTTATACATTGAATATATATATATATATATATACTCAATGTTGCGTAGAATGACTATTATCAAACGAACTTGAAATTGTGTGTAACACAGTCTAAGAATAGTGTTGCGTATACTGCAAGCTAATACGGTGTTGCGTATAACCCAAGATAATATTGTTGTAGCATAAAACACATGACATCAAATAAATTAAAAATAATACTTATCATAAAATATCGTGTTGTTACAACTGGCTTTCATAGTGACCTTTCTCCCTATAGTTGAAGCCATGAACCATGGGCAGTGCTCTCTTTTCCCCCACCAAATTTTCATACTTCCACATGTCTCTTTGACATTCATGAGATTGGTGGCCTTCTCTTACACACTTGAAGCATTACTCCAACCATTTGAGGAACATCCCATGATGGTTCTTCTCACATTTTGACATGTGAGTGGTTGAGTTGTATTTACACCTTTGTCATAAGATCCCCCATCTTGAAACTCCATTTTTTTTCTTATCTCCATATCCATGGTTCCATTATTTAAACTCCATCTCCATTTTGAGATCACATCAAACAACATATTCATAACTCCAAAAGTCTTGAATTTCCAGAGCATTTTGAAGGTGTGGTTTTAAACCAATAAATAATCTACCTATTTTTCTATCATTGTTGATAACTAAACTTGAGGCATACCTTGAAAGCCTTGTGAAATTTACTTCATAATTCATGATAGATTCACCTTATTTTTTCAGTTCTATGAATTCTCTCTCCATCTCTTCAATTTCATCATTCCGATTAGTCTTATTAATAAACACCCACCATTAGTCATCCTATACATCTAAAAGAAAAATGGTAAGAGTCCCCTTTTCCATCTTAGAACAATAAAGCAAAAAAATTATCTTCTTCGTTAATTTGACCTACTATTCCACAACTAGTAGATTAGAAGATCCACTAAATGTTGGTGGTCATTGTCAAATAAAATAATTGATAGCTAGTTTCTCCCTCTTAGGTGAAGGAGGACATTACACATTACTTAGATTATTGTTCCTATCCATTGATGGCTGGTTAAACATCTCCATGATATTTTGAACTCTACCTCTTAAGGAAATGGGGATTTATTTCAGGAAATTGCTACATTATCCCTTACATGGGTTTTTGTCCGGGTTTCTCTTGGTGCCCACCATTTTATAAAATAAAAAAGGTTTGAGTAAAACATAATTCAACAAGTATTGAATAAATAATTTATTCCTTTGTGAAATTAACTCAAATGCCATCTCTTGTGGGATCCATATGTTTAACATTTTTCAAAGCCAAATCTTCTTGGTTGATTTTATATACATAGTCTCATACTAAGGGTTTTCACTAATTTTATCTAATTCTAATTCCCAAATTAACTAAATTTTGCTCTGATACCAGCTATAGCAATCCTACATTTTCATACATTACTATTATATCATTTTGAATATAAATAATATAATAGTGTTACAAAACCAGGATCCAAACATTTAGTTTCTTGGGAAAATTATGAAAAAAATATAAAATTTACATAATAAAACATATACATTATTTAATTACTTACTCTCTATATTCTTAGTGGTCCTCATTTACTCCATAGTATAAGTAGTAACTTGAGGATATAAATCAAATAAAGGGGAGATCTAAAATCCCAGTATGAGGGTATATAAGAACATGAATCAATATAACATTGGAGAGAATAATCATTATCAGCATAACATAAGCATGGTATCATCATCATAATCATGAGAATAAGCATTAGATAAATGGATGGAATATGTAAATGCATAAAAATGAAACATCATGTTATAGTTGTCAAATATCACACATAGTTTTGAACAAGGTTAGCTTCATGTTCACACATAACATATGTGAATAACCATAAAATCATCATTGTGAACAAAGATATCATCATTTTTAAGAATATTTCACAATATCACATGAGATAAATCACATTAACCAATTCATTGAAGCAATATATAATTCTTGATGCACTTGTCACATCATAACCTTTCCATAATCATGCATGCCACATATAACGTATATAAATCATAAATATTAAATAACACATAGAAAGGAATGGGTTTAATTTAATAATGAATACATTCATGAATAAAATTTGTATTCCAAAATGGTAAAGGGAGAATCATCTTTGGTATAAGAATCATCTCACTTTAGTTAATAAGAAACAATCTCATGATAAGTCAAAATGTTTTTTGGAAAGAAGATTTCTTTTGTAAAATCTTCATATTTGTCATAAAATCATATTGTAAACATGTATATCCCAAAAAAATAAAAGGTAATAACAATTCAATTATATATAAGGAATATTCAAAGAACATATACACTGAAATTTGGCATCAAAGAGAAATAACCCAAATAAAGGAAATTGGGTTTGAGATCCCCTTACCTTAAGTCTGAAAGTTTTCTTCACTTTAATATCTGTAATAATTAAATTATATTAATTAATTAAAAAATACAGAACCTGTTGTATATTTATTTAATTTTTTAGAGTTTTATTAATTTCATTTATGGAAATTATGATGTGTTATAGTGTTCAATTTCATCATTCGGAAGTGTTCATTTTCTTGGGTTTTCAAGATCGGTTCACTTGTATACATACATGTAAGATCATATAAAATGGGAATAATTATCCATAATTGATATTATATGTTATTAATGAACTAATTAAATTTTAACTACTCTTATATATATTTTTTATATATATGAGGATGATTCATTAAATAAAATGTTAGTGAGGATCCTTTAGATTAATTTTGGCGGTTCTTGATCGCAACAAATTTGTTTTGTTTTATTATTTAATGTTATGTACATATGTTAATTAAAAAACATAAAAAGGGTTATAAAATAAATTTTAAAATATATTTCAACCATTAAAATGTTTTTAATACCATCCTTGAAGTCGGTAAAGTAAAATGAAAACTTTTCATCCTTGAAGGCTATAAAACAAAACCTCATAGATGAGGTTTCCATTTTTAAATAAAAGGGAGATAAGAAGAGGTTTTATGAAAGATTTTTCCATTAAAATAATAAAATTATAGTATATGTAATACACTAGTGTTATCATTACACTTGGATAAGTGGATATGAGGATATAATAAGAAAATAAAATAAAAAAGATAAGATAGAGGATTTTACCTATTGAATTCTTCTCCTTGAGAACCTCCTTAGGGAGATTGGTTTTGGTATTTTGTTGAGGTCAAAGGCTCCAGAAAATGGGGGAGGTGATTGTAAAGATTATTTGGATAAAATTTTAAAATCAATTAGGCTTTCTAGGTGTTAGGAAAATGGGTGGTGAGGGTGGTATTTATAGTGAAGGAGATGGGTGTTTTTATTATATTATTCATTAGTTTATTAATTTATATTAAGACTATGAAAAGTTAAAAACATATCTATAAATATATTAAAATAATTAATTGTAGTTTTTTATTATGGTCTTAAATCATCCATACATTAACTATGACTCAATAATTCATGTATTTGTTAAATACCATAAATTGTCGTATTTCACTATCCACCAAAAATTCAACAATTTTTAAAAATCCCAAAAATTTACCCTAAAATTTTATTGTCATGTGGAATTAAAAAATAGACTCCATTTTATAAAAAATTTAAATTTGATAAATTTATTTTTTAAATAAAATCATTATTTATTCAAAAAATACTGATTTTAAAATTACAACTGATTTTATAACACTATGAAAAACTACTTAAGGTCTCATAAAAAGATATTATAATCATAATAAATCAAAATACTAATTTATTTAGACATTTTATGAAAATATATTTTATTTGAGATCATTATATTAATTATAAATTTTATCTTAATATTTATAACTTACAAAAACACCAACACTTAATTTATCATTTCAAAAATGATTATTTACTCATACCATAAAATAAATATATCATATTTTCAATAATAAGATACCTAAATTTTATTTATAATTTTGTAGGTGATGTTACTATTCTATTTTCTAGATTACTATTCTTGATGGTCACATTACTATTCTAAGGCTCAAGTTACTATTTCAAATTTATTTATTTCTTAACTTCTAGAAATACCTATTATTTAT
The DNA here is from genome assembly GCA_963277665.1 of Viscum album. Classification (NCBI taxonomy): domain Eukaryota; kingdom Viridiplantae; phylum Streptophyta; class Magnoliopsida; order Santalales; family Viscaceae; genus Viscum; species Viscum album. The sequence goes on along the minus strand of OY728166.1, from coordinate 926,094,176 downwards.
TTCATTATTCATTTATAAAGTTTATATTATGTTATTTATGTGATTTTATGTGATTTATACTATATTTAATAATTATTATAAGTGTGTTTCCATTGATAAAATTCTTGGTTGTTACATGTGGACCCTTCAAAGGCAGAAGCAATTGAAGGTTGGTCGAGGACAACATCTATGAAATATATTTGTAGTTTCCTTGGATTAGCTAGGTAAAATCATCAATTTTTGAGAAATTTATCATGATTTTAAAACCCTATAACCAAGATAACTCATAAGGGAGTCAAGTTTTCTTAGAATTATTAATGTGAAGAGAGTTTCAAGGATTTGAAAATGAGTCTTATCACTTCATTTGTGCCCATACTACCCACAAGTGGAGAACTTTTCATTGTATTTAGTGATTCTTGGATGGATGGATAAGGATATTTGTTAATTCAGATTGAAAAATTCATATTCTATGCTTTAAGGTAGTTGAAAGTTCACGAGTAGAACTACCAAACACATGATCTAGTGTGGGTTGCAGTGATCATCACTTTAAAAATATGGTGTAATTATCTATTTGGAGAGAAGTGTGGAATATATATGGATAAAAAAGACTTGATTATAATAAACAAGGTTAAGGGACTAGGAATATCCCATTCCTAAAAAAATATTAAAATAAAGGTTGAGTAGCATCATAAAGGGGTTTAAATAAACAAGAATGAAAAACACCATGCAAGGCTAGGTCGACCAAAGTAGAGAAAAAGTCTCGAGTGATGAATATCCATCTCGAGCTAGTCTCTAAAATTTCCCTTTTGATATAGCATCAACAAATTTATTGGATTATTTTTACATATTGGTGACATCCAATTAAATTTTGTCATTTGAACTTAGACATTCAATCGAAAAAGTAAGAAATCGGCATGCGACACCTTGAGATTGAGTCTTTAGAAAATGCACAGTGGTAGTGGAGTCATATTCCACCCAAATAAATCTCTAGCTGTGATGAACCACATATTTGATGTCCATACTAATTTCCTTCAATTATCCCTCAAGAGTAGAAGAAGCCTTTAAAGAATCCCTGATGCGTTTGGAAGATGCCACCACAACCCGATGGGTGTAGTGAACCTGAATCCACCCCATCCACATTCACCTTTAACCATCCAAAAATTGGGTGTATCCATCTAATTGACTTTAGCACAAGTGGTTTCTTGATCCTTCTAGTAGCACTAGAAAATTTAAGAGTAACAAGGTTATATATATCATTGTTCATTTTACCCATTTAGATTATAGAGGTAGCTAAGAGCTCGATATAAATATGAGTGATGTCATATTTCAAATAAGTTATTTGACCTTCAAAGGAAAAATCATTTTGTGATCTCCAAATAAAGGAAATAAGTGAAGAGGCTACTGCAAATAGAATTCCTTTAATCTACCAGATACATTCATCATTGCATATGTACATCACAATATATTCAAATATACTCAGCCAAAAAAAATACTGAACATAGACTAAATATGGAACCAATGTTGGCATGATTGAGTGAAAAAGTGAATAAATGGCCCACAGTTTCTTCTGATTACATGGAAAGATAGCACACTCACTCAAGTTGGAAAACAATACGTTATAGTTTTCCTTACAATGGTAGCATGTATCTCCATATCTTACATAGGATCTATAGGTTCGAAGGTGGAATGAAGTGTTTCCTAAATATTTTCAACCATAAAGAGACAAAAATGTTTTCATCACATTGTTTCTTATAGAAACCCATAACAGAGAAGTTCCCAACATGATCTCGAGTCCACCTTAGCATGTCAATATCAACAAAAACATACTATTGTATGTCCAGAAACAAATAAGGATTTAACTAGGACTTTAAGGAGTTATTAAGAAAGTAATTACGAATGTAAATATGTTTAAAATTATTAGGAACATTAAAAACATCACCTATATGCCTATTTAACCAGGGTGTATGCCCGAAATTAAGATTAGAGTGCCTGCATACAACTCATTTTGAGCAACTCATAATATCTTTGTAAGAGAATTTAACTAATTTCCATATTGAAGATGGGATGTACATGGAATAGCCATTCTGAATCTTTGATGTGAATCTACATGAGAGAAATTCCAAGGAGGTTTAATTTGATGTCAGAAGATTCCATGTAAATTTACTAAGGAGGGCCTCATTGTAGAGAACTAAATCATTAATACCCAATCCTCCCATATCATTTGGTTTGATACAATCCTTCTAGGACACATTTATAATCTTCCTTTCCTCAATGGTTCCAATCCACAAAATGTTCCTGATGAAATACTAAACATATTTAATAATGTATTTGGTCCATTAATAAAGAGAGAAGGCATAAACAAACATTGAGGTTATCACTGAGTTTACTAAAAAAATTCTTCCATCTTGTGACATGGTCTTCCCTTTACAAGTTTCCTTCTAAAAAATAAGTCTAGAAATGATATTATCAAGGTATAATCTTTTGACTATACCCCAAAAGAGTGGAACCCCAAGATATGTGAAAGGGAGATTTCCCCTTTTCACTCCAAGCCTTATAGATACACTGATCATTTTGGAGGCAATAGTTCCACAAAAAAACACTAAAAAATACTTATGCCAACTAAAAACCTGACCATAGACTTCTTCATAGTGAGAAAGGATCCTTTAAATATAAGATATTGTTTTCCTGGTTTCCTATCCCAATATAATAATATCATCATCATAAAAAAATATGTGAAAGGGTAAAAATATCTCTTCCAGCCAGAATTGTACTGTATAAGATAGCTTTCACAAGATCATTGATGTAGACACTCAAGTAATCCTCAGGAAAAGAAAATAGAATCCCATATAGTGGATCTCCTTGTCTAAATCCTCTAGATCTTTGAAATAAAACTCTATGAGATCTAGTAGTTAGAATGGATAGCCTTAAACTTTTCAAAATAATCCTGATTAAATTGATAAAATCACCAGAAAAACCATACCTTCTGAGCATTTGAAAAATAAAACTCCAATTTATGGCATCAAAATCCATTGAAATATAAAGATTTAGAGCAATTTTGACATGTCTAAATTTTTTATTTATGATATTGAAACATTCTAAAGTAGTGAAGAGATAATTCTAAATATTTCATTCCGGGATAAATCCAAACTTGTTTGAAGAAATAATCCCCCAAACAATATCTCTTATACTTGGATCAATGAATTTTCATATAATTTTTTGCAAGGTATTACCAATGTAAAGAGTCTTGAAATCTTTAACATCCACTATATTCTCTTTTTTGTAATTAGAGTAATAAATTTGACATTGATTCCATAGTGAATCAATGTATGGTTAACAAACTCCCTTGCAAAATTTATAAATTCATCATGTAAAATGTCCCAGTAGAACATAAAGAATTTATTTGTAAACCCATAAGGATTAGCCACACTATCAATATTTAATGGGAAATGGGTAGTATTTATCTCCTTTTCATCAGGATATCCAATTAAGTACATGTTATGGTGATTAACAACAATAAAGTTGATGTTATCCATTGTCTTGTAGGTGTAATCAACCCCCTTTTCTGAATATAATCTATAAAAATATCCAACCACCATATTGGAAATTTCATTTTCTAAATTATACAATGATCCATTAATGAAAAGGGCAGTGATCCCCCTTCCAATCCTCTTTCCAATATGAAGAAAATTAAAAAATATGGTGTTTTTATCACCTTTCTAAAACCATATTATTTTATAGTAGTTTTGGACCAACCTTTCTTTGATGCCAAGAAGGTCATATTGCTTGGATTGGGACTTAATCTTATGATTAACATGGAAATTATAATTCTAGTGATTAATATAACATTGCATTAGAACTTTTTCAGCCACTTTGATATCACTTTCAAGCTTGTAGAATGATGCTTTTCTCTATTCATGAACCAGTTTTTAGATAGCCTTCACTTTTGTATCCAATACATGGATTGGGATGCCAAATGCTTCCATATTCCATGAATTAATGACAACCTCCTTACAACCAGGCATCATAAGCCAGTCATTGTTAAATTTAAATAGAAGGGGGGATACCTAATCTTGCTTGTGCATATGTCCACCATAATAGGATTGTGGTTAGAGTTTTATTTTGGTAACATCAATCCTTATACATCAGTGAAATCATTCCCATCATCAATACGAATAAAACCTAAATACAATTTGGTTTCTTGTAAGCCATTAAAGGTGTATCTTTGCCAAGTAAAATCACCACCCATTTTTGGTACCTTAACCATATTGCACTTATCAATACAATATGATAATTCAGCAGCTTCCAAGTTATTAATATGAGGGCATTTTTTCTCATCATGCCTCAAAATAGTGTCAAAATCACCTAGCATGACCCAACTATGTGGATTCTTTTAAATGTTATTTTTTAAATCATCACATAGCTCCCTTCTTTTAATATAATAACTGGAAGTATAGACAAAGTTCAAAGATATAACTATCCCTTGGATTTCAATTTCAACTAAAATATCTTGTTGATTTTTGGAACAAGAATGAATGATGAGACTATCATGTTTTAAGACCCATAGATGTTCAGAGTCATTCTCAATAGTCTTTTGTGAGATAAGGGAGTATCCAAGGGAGGCCCTTTGAATGTGCTCTATTTCTCAACATTCATTTTAGGTTCAGAAAGACAAATCATCATAGGTTTTTTTTCCACAATAAATTTTCTTACTTCCATTACTGTGGGAGAGTTCCCAATCCCTTTACATTTACAAAAGAATATCTTCATTTATGTAGGTATATCCTGGCCTTTATTTGTGTCCCTTACTCTATTAAAGGATATAAATATTTCTTCTTATCTACCCCTTTTTCATTATCTTTTTATTCTTACCATCTAGTAACATGTCATCCTTCTCTCTAGTCTCAGATTATTCTTCTTTTTTGGGGGGAATTTCTTCATCATCCTCATCCCATAATTTACTAATGTGAGGGGAAACATTATTTGGGGAATTATTAATGGACAAATATTTGGTTTCCAGCACTCTTATTTTTTTGTAGGAGGTACTTTAGTAAAAAAATCTTTATTATTGTGATGGAGTTCTCAAGATTCTGCATCAGCTTCACTAGGTAATCCACCAAGGCTATCCAGGGGGAATTGAAATTTTCTTGTTGGTCATCAACTAGAGGGGAAGCATGGGAATCGTCAGATGAATCGTGATGATTTTATTCAGTGGCCTCTCTGATCATAGAGTTATTAAGGGGTTTCTAAACATCATAGTCTAATGGTACAGTCACTTGCATAAGATCAGAGGCATTTAGCAGTGAATTTAGGATAATAGACAGCTTTACCCATGAGTCTGCATTAGCTTCACCTGGTAAGCCACCAAGTTTTTCCATGGGAAATTGAAATTCTCATACTGGTCATCAACTGGAGGGGAAGCATGGTCATCATAAAATTAATCATGATGTTTCTCTTTAGTGTTCTACTAATTATATTGGTCTAAAGGGGTTTTTGAACATCACTAATTGACCTCGAAAGAGGATGATACAAACAACTTACTTTGGTCGGGTTCTCATCAAATAAAATCTTCTAATAAAGAATCCAAATGGGTCCATATGAAGACATTTATGGTAAGTGATGGAGAACAACTACATGTTGGGATAAATTTGGGGAACACAAACTTCTAGGTCTATAAATAGTCAAGGAAATGGCGGAAAAGGTCAAGACTATTACACCACTCATCAAGGCTGGTTAGAGTCATAAAATGAGCTAGGATGGTAATCATATATGAGACCTTGAGTTTGATGTTGGAAACATTGTATTCCTCTTAATATATCTATAGAAGGAAGTCATGAGATTTGGTAATAATGTAAAACATAGTCCAATATACATTGGCCCATTTGAGATCCTTGATCGCATCATGGTAGTGTCCTGTTGACTAGAACTCCCACATAACCTATCTCAAGTATATGAAGTATTACATGTATCCCTATTTAGGAAGTACATACCAGAACCCTCACATGTACTCAATCCAAAGGTGGTACTATTGGATAATGACATTTCTTATGAGGATCATTCGGTGAAAAATCATAGATTATAGAGAAAAATTCTAGGAAATAAGACAATTCACCTGGTCAAATTGTTGTGGATAAACCAAAATTTTGAATAAGTGATGTGAGAACTAGACGAAGTGAGCAAAAAAAATTACCCTATTCTATTTTATTGTGGGAAAAGAAAGTTATTAATGGGAAATTATTGAAAGGGGTAATATTTTAATGATTCGAACTGTTATAAATAAAACTCACCTTGTGATTTAATTAAATGTTATATTATGTAATATGATTATAGAAAAAACATGAACTTATTTGGTTTGTTAATATCTTATAGGCTTTAAAATATTGTTAAGAATCATTACCATCAATAATATATTCATTTAAAAGTGATCTTATGATTAGTATAAATATATGATTTTAACAAATCCAATTGACACAGACAAAGGAAGTGATGGCCTCAACCAGTAGGATCATATCCTATGAATCCCATTTATTAGAGATTCCAAGGAAGATATAACCATTGGTATTTTACCATCACCAAGCCCAAGATGAGATCAAACAAGATAAGCTTGATCGAAACCATTTAAGAGATATGTTCAAGCTCATCGTGATAACGGCCCCAACCATGTACATCGAACCACCCCGTGAAAGTCTCATCGTTGTTCACCTTACCCTTAAGGAGTTTTTTGGTGTATTAAAGGGATATGTATCAAGACCAAGATAATATGAATATGAATATTTTATTTCCAATATAATAATGTTCATATTTTCTTTATATCATTACTTTATAAATGATTTTGATTTTTATACAATAAAACACAAATTTTATTTTTAATTAGTATTCAATTTAAATTAAGATGCTTATTTTTTGAATTAATGGATTTTAAAAATAAATAATAGATTAATAAAATTTTATTATTAATTTTTTTATTAAATATAAATGATTATATAATTTTAATGAAGTAAAATGTACTTTTTATAAGGGTTCAAAAACTGTTATTGTCAAAAAAACCCAGTATTTATCAATAAATGTCGATGCATATTTAAAAAGTGAAAACACACATATTTAGAAAATTACTTTGATAGAATTAATACTGTTTTTGAAATAAAAACATCTAAATTATCCAACTATTAATTTTTCAATTTTTTTTCATACATTCGAATTTTTAGGTAAAAATAAAATAATGTATAAATATATAGTGTGTGTTATAACATCATAATGACCCAAAAGTGATGCAATAAATACTATAAAGAGTATAATAAAAGACAAAATCTATTTTTTTTACTTTAAAATAATTTGATTTTAATATTATTTGATTAATTTTATAAATCCATTATGAATCCTCCAGAACCTATAACATATTTTATGTTTTTAAAATAATTTATTTAAGAGTATGACTCGCCTCCACATCACCAAGATTAATATTTTATTAATTTAGGCCATTGGAAATATAAAATAACTAAAACCCCACTTTATTGGAAAAAAACATGCGAAAACCCATAGGAATATTTGTGGTTTTGTTTATCTTATTGTATAGAGTCCAAAACCTAAGTTTGGGAAATAATAAAGAACTGTCATATCTTCTCCTATATAAACCAACCTAATCTCCCACTACTATTTAATCAAAATACATGGAGCACAACCTTACTCTGAACTCCCATCTCTATAGTCCTTCCAAGGTTCCCCCAATTTCTCAAGAAGCTTGTCCCAATAATTTGGCATCACACACATAAGTAAGGGTCATTTAACTTCTCCTACTTATTCAAGTATCTTAATTATCTTATGACTTATATTTTCAATTAATATTGTTGGGATATATTTTTACATGTACCTATTATTTTCCATTTTATTTATAAATTATAATAGAACCCTTTTTCTCTCATCAACCCATTTTAAAAAAATTTAAGTGGCATTATTATTATACTGAAATTTCACCGCGATTTTCCATCCCAAACAATTGTGTAGTGAATACTCATACCTATTTCCCTTAAAGGGTGTTCCCCTTATATTCACATATACTAATTTATTGGGGAATTAAAATATTAATTCCACAATCCTTGATTATGGAATAAAATGTGATGATAAATGATTCCTTATTTTATGATCTATGTGGCATACTTAAGTGTGAGAATGAAATGAAAGTGATGGGTGTGCCCAAAATTATATAGTTCTCTAATGAATTGGGTAATGTTTTAGTCTCATGAGATATCATTAAAGGGATTAGGGAGTGAAAATAATCTATCATGGGAATCTTGTCATCAAAATTTATTGGTATTTAGCCTTGACCTATGATTATGATATAGTGTTTTTAGTTGATTCCATATTTCCCATGTTTACTTTATGTTATCATGATATATCATGTCTCATTATTCATTTTTATGATTCTTATTAGGACCAAAAGGGGCCTATATACCCTGAGAGTGTGGATGAATTAGGGTATAGATATTCAATTTAAAAATTATTCCTGTCCCACTGGAACTTGACCTCTATATTACAAGGGTCACTTTTTTTGATTTGATGTTATTAACATTTATCTTGTTCTTTCCTTGTTTATCTGATCATGATGCTTTGGATGCAATACAGGGAAACAAGCAGGTAGACACAAATAATTTTACTCAGTTCACCCTCACTGGGATACTTCCATGGACCATACAATGGCGATGTGCTGACATACCAAATCCACTAAAGCTTACTGCCAATTTGAAATGTTTGGGCTAGATCACTTCTACGCCCAGGATCACTTCCTTTACAATATATAGGGTTATCTCACTACATTCCCAAGGGTCACTCCATATTCCTCTATCTCTTTCTCACTGTTGGTAGAAAGGATAACCTTCTTCCTCTTCCTTTTCTTACTACTCTGGAAAGGATCCACTCACATTTTATGGACTTGTAGGTCCCTTCATTATCACAAATGAATGCATCTTTATCTATATGTAGATGATCTGCTGAAGTTCCACTTTCATCCACTGATGAATACAACTTTACCACGGGTGTACAAGGAAATATTTCAAACTTTTCACAATCCGAGAATGATTGGAACACTTCTCTATACCTAGTGTGTAAGTGTCACCACCCTAATTGCGTGACACTCCCTTATTAAACTCAAAAACTGGGCAACTCACACTCTTTTATAGCCAAACCAATATTAGAATGCAACTAACAACTGGAGCCCTTCTAGAAGCCTAGAGCACAAGTGTCTCCTAACCACTTGTGTGACACTCCCTTCACCAACTCAGGACTTGGGATACTCACACACTTTTATTCCCAAATCAATATTGACACCCAACTATCAAATGGCATGAAACTTTTGAATATCTTTATATTTTTGCGACCAAACCACCACTTGCGTGCCTAAACCACCTACACGACAGGATCTTGAATTTTATCTAAGTGTTGAGATTCCACACAAATGAGGAGGGGCATCCCTCTATTTATAGGAATTTTGGGTACCCTGAGCACTGGAGCACAATTCTTCTTCTGGGCGTGTAAGTCCAGCCACCCTAGTCTCTATCGCCATAGTCACATTGCACTCCCAAAAAAAACATGGGTGTCCCTCTTTCCTTTTCCATATTTTGATATTATTATCTTGAAAAAAATATGGCGCACAAGTTTCCAAGACATTAAGACACCGACGCACAATTCCCTTTTCTAAAAAACACTTTTCTCCATTTATCAATTTTGAGGCCCAAAAATTTGGCAAACACTGGAAATCAGCGCCACCTTGTATATGCTCTTTTTTTACCCACTCTAGATCATCAATTCCTTTGTCATGGTTATTTAATCATTAATGGATTATTGACAACATCCCTTGAACACAAACAATCACCATGAAAACCCCCTTTGTGGTCAAATTTGTATATCGTGGTCTGCTTTGTCAACAAACACAACACAAATGCCCGCTTTGTCAACAAACACAATCACCTCAAAAATGATTCAATGATACCTTGAGGGATTTTTTCCAACAATTAGAACCCCTTTTATGTCCCATTGATATTCCTATTCTCTAACATGTATTAATTTATTCATGTTATGCCATATTTATTCCCTTATTGGGCTTTATAGATCACCTATTTCTTATATATGTCCCAGGTTATCCTATACTATATTAATTTCGAAGGAATAATATGATCATGTTAATGGATTTTTCAGTAAAGATGATGTATTCCCTATTTTAAGTTGTTATGTAATGTACTTAATTCCCAAATTCACTAAACTTATCAATATTTCTGGTTGTATTATTTGTACTTTCATGTAATAAATCATGAATTAATGTGTAATAAATAGTAGTGTTGTTATGAAATTTTATGCTATCTCTTTATTTATCAGTGTCCTTACCTTAGTGAGATACATTAAAAGTCATGATTCCTGACCTCGAACTATATATTTCATCGATGGCGATCGACATAAGATTTTTTTCTTGACATTGTATTATCTATAAATTACCAAATCAGCTAAACCCATTACAAATTCTCCTTAATGAGACAAGGTCTAATTAAAGTTGCCTCACTAGCCTCTATCTATTATAGGGTCAATTGGCATAACCTACATTACAAAGCCCCATAAGGTGTCATATGTATTGTCTTCATATAGATATTGTTGTAGAAAAATACAAATAAGGTTATATGACTCTCCCAAGATCCCCAAAATATAGGATTAATGCTCTCAAAATTTCCTCAAGCACTTGAATCATGTGCTCTGATTGGCTACCAATATAAGGGTGGAATGTCATGATCAGAACAAATGATCTACCCAAATCCTTCTACATACTCTTCCAAAATATAGACATACACTAGGAATCCATATATAATAAAACTTTCTAATTAATCCCACTAATGTTCACTATCTCATAGATATGCAACTTCCCAATATCAACTATTGATAAGGTCTCCCTAATCGGCAATAAATAAGTAACCTTTGTGAGCATATCCACAACAACCCAAATAGCATCAATAACTCAAGTTAAGCATGATAACTCATTCATGAAATTAATTATGACATAATCCTATTTATACTCGGGAATAGGTAACTACTAAAAAATCATATCTAGTCATTGATGTTCTACCATGACCTGCTGACAAGTTGAACACCTCATAAAAAACTAGCTACCACACATCTCATCCATAGCTACCAATACTTTCTATGTAAATTATGATACATCTTGGTAATTCAAGGATGTAATACCTAAATTTAGGAACACAATTCCCACATCAGATCCTCACATAATTTTTCTGGAACCCAACCATGATCATGAACATGCATAGTTTCATCCCCACCCATAATCCAACCAAGAGTTGGGTCCTCACCTACCACACTCTCTCATAGGACTATGTCTTTAGAATATGAAAATTTTCTCATTCTCACTCTATCTAGAATAGTAGATGTTATAGAAAAATAAGAAATAAAGGTATATACCTGACAATCCAACATCTTCAAATGTATATATGAAATAAGGGCCATAAGATGCCACATTATACTGGCCTCTTGAACTTCCTGTATTTGAGTCCTTCTTCTCAATTCATTGGGAACTACATTTCCCATTTCAGGTGTATAAGAAGGCTCAAAGTCAAAAGACTATAGATAATCAACCCACCTTTTATTCCTCAAATTCATATCTTGTTATGTAAATATATACTTGAGTATTTTTTTGGTTTGTGCACACCACAAAACTCTCTCCCAATAAGTAATATCTTCAAATTTACAAATCATGAAAAATTATAGCTAACTCGATATCATAAATTGGGTAGTTCCTCTCATGAATCCTCAACTAAAGAGAATCGTATGCCACAAATCGCTCCTCCTACATTAGAACTACTCTAATACTGATACCTAATGTACCACAATACACAATGTAGAACCTAACCAACTGCAATAAAATTAGGACTACCACTAAATTTAGTCTCCATTTCAGCTACTAAAAGGTTGTCTCATAGGTATTTTTCCATACAAACTTATCAACCTTCTAATTAAAGGTCTTAAAAGGCTCCTCTAAGCATGATAATTCCTGTATGAAATGATTTTAATATTCAGGTATCCCTAAGAAACCTTGTATATAAAATATGTTCTTAGAATACTCTTAAGAAACTATAGCTCCCTTCTTCTCTGGGTCAACTGATACTCATGTCTCTTAGATAACATGACCCAGGAAGTGAATCTTATCCATCATAAAGTTTCACTTTGTTATCTTAGCATATAAATGATGCTCTCTCAGTGTATCCAAAATGATCTCAAGATGTTTGGAATGGTCATATTTATTGTGACAATACATCAATATATTTTCCATGAAAATAACTATAAATGAATCTAGAAAAGCATGAAAAATTGTTTTATCAGTTCTATAAAAACTTTTGGCATGTTTATGAGACCAACATGAATAAAAAAATACTCATATAGACCATACCTTCTATGAAAAGTTGTAATAGGTATATTTGTAGGTCAAACATGTACCTAATGATATCCATATATCAAATAAATTTTTGAGAACAACCAAACTCCTCATAGATGATCAAAAAGTTCATCTATCCATGGAAGATGATATTTGTTCTTAACCATAAACTGGTTCAATTTTCAATAATCCACACACAACCTAAGTGTATTATCTTTTTTTTCACAAAAAGGACAGGTGAACCCCATGAAGAAGTATTGGGTCATATAAACCCCTTTGTTTCCAAGTCCTTTAGCTACCTCTTGATCTCCTGTAATTCCATAATAGAAAACCTATAAGAAGAAATGGATACTGAGGCCTCTCCTAACACTAGATTGATGGATAACTCAACCTCTCTCTTACGTGGTAAAATAGAAAATTCATTTGTTAAAATGTAACTAAAATGATCAACCACTAGAGGGAAATATACTTAACACATTCCCTAATAATTCAGATACAAACAAGAAATCCGGGATGCCATCCCACCTAACCTACAATGTTATGGTCTAGCTCTCCTTTCATAGACATCCCATTCACCCATGTGAATAAAAAATACTCCCTCTAGTGATGTGAAAGTCACCTCTGGTGATAGAAATTAACAGGTGGTCTATAAGAAAATATCTATTCCATCCTGAGTATGAAATAAAATCTGTTATCTCGAGGGAAAAAAGATCCCATATGAATTGTCACCCCCAAATCTCAAGGTGTCACTCCAAGAACTAGCATTAACTCTCTGATATGATTCCCAACAAAGTATTTACTGTCATAATTCCCTCAGAATACTGAACCACAAGCCCAAGGATATCCACAAAAGGCATATATATGAAACTATGTGACATACCTATATAAAAAAGATAATATACTAGAGTAGAGGCTACTAATATTGTACCTCTCAACATAGATGGCCTGATTCTCTATTCCTCATATGTAGGCTATATAGAATATATCTATCATAAACTTTATCCCTATGAAACAAGCTCACTACCTGGATTAGGACTATTATACTAAATAGATACAACTATTTTCTGGCTTCATGGGCCATGACCACTACCTCGGCTTGAATGACTAGTACTACTCCAGCTCCCAGCTTGATATAGAGCTATGAAACCCCCTCATGAACCAAAAGTAAAAATTGATCCCCTTCTACTAACTAATGGAGTGAAAGTCGAGATAAATTACTGTACATAGCTCATCCTGTCATATGATCGGCACTGGACTTGGTCTTGATCACACTGATTCCTCATATTTTTCCATATTCCACACTGATGATAGAAAATATAGGTACCAACACTATCATTCTAACTGGAACTCCCCTCACAATAAACCTCAAAATGGAACTTCCTATTGGAAGTATCTAAGTCACTGGGTTTAGAGGCTAAACTATCCTACTCTATTCTACCCATCTTCCCTCATGTTATTCTCTATAATAAAAACTTGACTTTATATCTTAGTAATAATCTTCAACCATAACAAGTTGGCATATGATTTAATGGTATTCCTGAGACCTTCCTTGAAGAGTCTCTCCAGTAATTCCTCATTATCAAGTTATGTCAGTGAAAAACACTAAATCATTGTAAATTATTCTGAATACTCCATAACAATCATCAAACCATGCTCAGACTGCATAAACTCACTAGACCGTTCTACTCTTAGAGTACCAAGGATAAATTAGTTGTAAAAAATATATTATAAATACCTCTAAACCATATCTTAGAATATATCATCCTGGTTTAAAACACCCCACCAGATCTTGTCTTCTCCTTGAAGCATATAAGTTTCATGATTCACTCTCCTCTTAGGAGTTTCCTGCAAATGATCAAATATTGATATAGTAGTATCAAGTCACAACTCAGTGTCATGTGGGCTACCATCCTCTAAAAAATTGGGAGTTTTATTCTACTAGAACACACACATCAGCTATGTCATAGAGAAGGAAAGATGTGCCGCTCCTTGAAAAACCTATATATAGTGTAAAAACCCCTCACAGAACTCCGCCCCATCACCTATTTCTTGTAAAATCATTTGTTCCATAACTTTTACTATAAGAGGATCCACTCGTAGCCTATGTCTCACTACCTCTGGATCATAGTAATCAAAATCCTCCTAGTATAGGACTGGAGGTCACCATGGTGGAATGTCTCTACAATTCCAATCACACTTCTCATAAAATATCAACAATGATATGATCGTACTTCAAAACATTGGAAAAGTCGACACCTTCCAAAAAATAGGTCACACATTTATTCCTACTCCAAAATCTAGTATTGGGTAAAAATAAACAATCATAAACATCTCTGGAGACCCTACCTACTACCCACTCAAAATCTATGTCTAGGTCTAGTTATCTATTTCAAAAATTCAATTTCCATTTTAAATTAAAATTTATATCACAATTCTCTTTAAATGGTAGAACCAAATGGATATGGAATCCACTTAATTCATAACATAACACATTCCAATCCAAGAGACCAATGGTCCATGACTCAACATGCCACAGTGGACAGGTTTGGGTGTCTAATGTAGCCTAATCAGAAAAAACACTATTTAGGTTACAATAGACAGTCTAAGTACCAACTATGTTTCTCAATACCCTACAAAAATTTTCAATCTAACAAAAAAATATCACATAAGGCACACAAAACAATGTAATGAAGTCAATAAATACATCCTATATGGCATGACATAATGCATGGCATGTGAATTATAACTTGTTCCTAAAATGATGCATGAGATGGAATACTCTCATATCATCGAGAAAAAGTAAAATAAAACCCTCATTAATATCAATAATAACATCATAATTAAAGTGAATCACCCAACAGTATAATCAAATCAACTTTAACAAGTGGAATATAGAAAATAGAAATTTCAATCAATGGAAATTTGGCCTTCCTCTATACCTGGGTTAGCCCCTCCTAGGCATAGCACATTACCAAATTCTAATGCCATTGTAATACACTATATATTATATAAAATTATTAATACATAAAAGAAAATATGTTGGTAGCACTTTGTAACATCCTAAACTATATTCCATTAAATGGTGCACCAAGTTGGTGAGTCACATGGGCTCAAGTGTGCCTCCCTGAATGGAAAAGTCTACCAACTAGAAGTGAGGGCCTATAGTGTGTCTATGGAGAGACTATTACCTCATTTTAGAGTGTAACATAGTGTAATAATAATAACATTAAATTTAGGAACAAGTAAATCAACTGTACATAAGAGAAACATCCAAGACAGTAACATATAAACAATTCCAAGAGTAATCTTGTATATAATATGATGTTTCATGTATCTAAAATGTATAAAAATAGGTATACATGCATCTAGTACAATACATGAATCAAAATTAAAAAAAAGGACAAAAAATAACTATCCATGTTAGAATCATGGTCCTAGCTCAGTCTTGTGCTCTCCAACTCCTAAAAAACATGACAATCAAGCATTGTATAATAGGTGATTTCCCCAATCCCTACCTGTATCCATGAATTTTTTCTGGGTACCCAATGATGACCCAAACAGAGTTTCAGATAAGACTTCATAGGTCACCACCAATGGTTTATATAAAAATTCCAATATGTTTAATACAAGTTAAAGTATTGTGAAATATATATCATAGGTATAAATGTTCTAAAAGTAAAGTGTACAATTAATTGTTATAATCAGCCTACCAAGTCTCATAAAAACTATATTCAAACTCCCATAAATAGGGTTTATTGTAAATAGAAATAACAATAATGATACAGTATAGTATAACCAATATAATATGATATCCATACCAGGGATACCTGTAAAACATTCAAAAATTACCACCATGTCCACACAATTTAACTAATAATAGAACATTAATCATTTCCATGTCTTATAACCAATTGTATAACATTCATCAGAACCACACTATATAATCATAAAAGTCTACAATTTCCATGTCGTGCAATCAAAAGTGCTTGACTGTATAGTACTGGATCCAAGGTATTGAAGACCAAGGCATCCACATAGAGTCCCAATATCATCTTGATAGAAACTCTGAAAATACTTAGGTGTGGTCTAATGTGTATGTCAATAGGCCATGTCCATTGCGATCTTAAGCAATTAGAATCTATGAGGTAGTAAGACCTGACAAATCTTATGGAATCTGGATCCAAGAAGTAAACTGGTTTAAGGAATCAACTACCATAAACATTATACATGGGAGAAACATCTATGGAATCTTATAGAATCAAGATATATGGTATAAAAACCTAGGAATACACTACCATAAAAAATACATCATCTTTTTCATTCACCAATTTACAACAGTTCATATCCATGAGTTCATCCAACTCATATAACTATTTCCCCTTAAAAATTTCACATCCTGTAAAAACATGGAAAAGGAGGAATCGACACCCTCCTATAATCTCAATTCAATTCAATTTATAAAGCCTCTCTCTAGTAAGGCATGATCACATGCACCCAAAGAGGTGGTATAATGTAGGGTAGGTATAAGGGAACATCCCATGGGTGTCCTAGGTTGGGGAAAAAACCTACAACAATCTCAAAGGTATTACCAGGAAACCTAAATAGGTTCCAATTCATTTAATCAAGGCATTCAATTCATTTTAAGGGTCATGATGGAAGGTGTGGTGTGCATCACAACTACAACTAGGTATATAAAATAGTAAAGCTTTAGGTAATGTTATAGACTACCTACAATATACTCTTGGTATAAACCTCATCCAATATCAACCTCTGATTCAGTATAGATTGATATAAAAAGGAATAATGGATGAAAACTCTTTAAAAAGGGCATAACAGCATGCACCAAAATAACTCTACTAAGGATAAGAGAAATAATTAATAAAAAAATGGAATGAAGAACTCATTGGTGTAGATCCAATGAGATCAAAGGTGGAAGAAAGGGAGTCCAAATCACGAAACATCACCAAATACTAGGTCATGGATTCATTTGGTTACTCCTACATGAGAGAGAAGGGATGAGTTGAAGTTATATTGAAATAAGAGGACATGTCTATAATTTTAAAAAAATATCATCATAATTTAGATGGTGTGTAAATGCTTTAAACATAATCTAAATATTGGGGTATTCCTCCCTACGAAAACAACTTTACATGACTTAAATGGTTCTATCCATACCATTATATGTTGTGTAATTGATACATGTCTTGTATTCCAATTATATGGAATACAATTATCCTACAACCACATATATCCCTTTTTCCTCTTCCATTCCAAAAACTACCCAGCCATCCCAAGACCCAAATTAGGTTCTGATCCAAAAAGAGAATATAAAAAAGAGTTAACGAGAAACAAAAAGATCTGAACCTCATTGGAAAACCTAAGATCTTACTAAATTCATAACCCATTATAAACATGTGTCAGAAGTGACTAGATCCTAGTTAAATAAATAAGACAAACCCTTTGGTAACTCCATCTTTCTTTCCTATTAATACAAGGAATATTACCTAATCCACTATAGTTATATCTTGGCACACACAAGATTTAAGATATAACGGGCTCACATGGTGCTATTTGGGACGCCCCATGATATAAGCTATAATGGGATCACCTGATGCTATTTGGGAACACCCATTTCTCATTTATAATTCTCAAGTAACATATCAAGATTTTTTTTGTTATTTCACTTTTTCAATATAAAATACTAAAAAACTCTTTAAAACTCATAACTAAATAACTCTTTGATATCAAAATACCATTTTCTTTTAAAAACCATTTTCAACACCAAACCAAAATTTTATTTGAAAAATCAATTTCAATACCAAAGTAACCAAAAAAATAAAAATGGTTTTTTAAGAAATTATGAAATATTATAAAGGAATATATAAATAAAATAATGGTCACAATGGTGGAAAATTCATCATCGATGTATAGTGCATTCCTCTTTTTGTTTCTAAAAACATTCTATATAAAACATAAAAAAAGATTAATTTTGGAAAACCATTGAAATAAAGTAAAATAGAAATAAAATATAATTCATAAAATATTTTATATCCATATAAAAATTTTCATAAAATAATCTTAAAAATGTTGACATAGAAAAAGTTGGAAGGAAAATATTAAAAGATATTTTTTTATAATAAAATACCTTATCACTTTTGGAAATATTTGAATCATAATACCTACAAAAGAATAACATTAAAAAAACAATAAATACTTTGATAATGGATAAATTCATTATATAACATTTCAAAGGGAATTTTTATATACCTGTTAAAATATTATTGGTGTATAACATCAAATATTCCTCAATGGAAGGAAATTGAGACGAAGTCCCTTGTCATGAGTTTGACTTACCACATGCGTGTTTATCATCCGGAATAATAAACTTACGTTAATTATTTACTTTCATTAGAACCTATTACAAGTTTATTATTAATTTTATTTCACTTATTACCATGTTTTATACATTTACAAAATCAGTCAAGTTTATGTCATATGTTTTGACCATATTTGGCTTAAGTGACAAAATGACTTTTGTATGATGGATATGTTAAAAGAGGTAATTATTTAAACACCTCTAGAATATTAACAATGATATATTTATCATACTTCTACATAAATTATACTTTTAAAACCAATTAGTAAATATTTTTAAGAAAAATAAAGTATGTTACGATTATGGAGATGGTAGGCCGTACATACACATGAGTAATGTTTCCATTTTTCAACGATCATTATCATAAAGAGGTAAGAAATATTTTCTCTAAATAGAATTATAATAATATATTATTTACCAAATTATTTTTTAAAATATAGTTATATATATCATCCATATGGTGTGTCTATCAAAAGATAGTCACATCACTTCATGAATGTGGTAGTCCACACGTACACGAATGGCATTATCACTTTTTCAGCGAGTGAAAAGGTAAAAAGGAAAATGATATATTATATTTTTAAAATTATATGTATGTAAGTAATATCATAATTAGTCCATTTATGTCAGATATATTCATTATTTTTACCCTTATTACCTTACATGTAACGTGTTAGTGAAAAACGAATCACATCGTTTTGTGAGGCGACAGTCCTCTGTACGCACAAACAATATTATCAAATCCCCTACAGAATGAATTATAAAAAATTATAGATAATATAATTAATTCATAGGTATTATTATCTTATAAATATCATATATATATATATTATATACATCATCATACCCAACCTTGAGAGGTGTTAATGGAAAAATGAATGACATTAGTTCGCAAGCTGGCAGTCAGTTGTACACACGAATGATGATTTCTTAACCCATTTGATAGAAGAGGGAAATTATTTAGGTTATTATGTTAAAATAATAACATCTAATTATATTTAAGATACTTAATTTATTATATAATAAGTTTTTAATAATAATTGAAGGGGTGGAGTAAGAAATAAAATAAAAACGCTCATTGGAGAACATTACCTCTTCTCTAGGTAACTTCTATTGGTTTAAACCAAAGGCCTTTCGTGGTTGGATTTATTCCCAAAATAAGGATTATAGGATGAAAGGATGGAATTATATAAGTTATTTGGGTATTTATTTTCCTAAACAATAGGTTTTTAAGGAGTCAAAATAGGAGGATATGGGTGGACTTTTATAAGTTGTGTGAGTGGAATGCTTGTAATTTTTTAAAAAGATTCAACCATGACCATTTTTTTATCATTTCCAAATCATCCAAAATGGTTTATTATAGAACCTAGAAAAGTTTAGAAAAAATATTTCCATATAATATGTGTTTAAAAAGTGTTTAGAACATTTTAAACCTTATATTTTTAGTTTAACACCCTGTAAATCAATTTTTACCTTAATAGTCATAATTAACTTTTAGTGATTTCACTGTTCATTTTTGGTAAAAAAATATGTTTGAATTATTAGATAATATATATTATTATTATTTAAAATATAAAATAATTTTTTCTAAATCCCATTCACAAAATAGGAAAATTTTAAAATAAAATTAACCCCAAAGACACAGCGAGAAGGTGGGTTTTTAATAAGTGTATTTTTTATACAAAAGATTTTTTGTATATTAAATTTATGAATAATAATAATCATTGTATGAATTTAAATTAATATTTAATGATATATAATATAAATATTTAATTCAAAACATTCCTCATTAGGGATTATTTTATTTAATTAAAAAGGAGAAACATTATGGATTTAAAAACAGTTTAAAGAAAAACCATCTTTAAGACAAAAACAAACTTATAGAAGAATTTGATATAAAGCTCATTAAAATTTAATTAAGTTTCTTAAATATAAATAAATAATACTTAGGTTAAATTAAATTTTATTAGAAACAAAATGGGACTTTAAAATTTAATAATTTATTGAAAATATATTTTTAGAAAAAATATTGTATTTTTTTCACTATTCGCTGAAAAATATTTATTTTCCAAGAAATCCCAAAATTTCACACTAAGTTAATTTTTATATGATGATTTTTAACATGATATTAATTTTATGAAATTAAAATTCTAAAATTTATAAATTATTATTTTAAATAAAACATTATAATAAAAGAGTTTAATTAAAACTATTTTTTTGTAAAAAAATTCTTAATATTATTATAATGAACATAACTATATAATTAATGTTAATAAATATAAAAATGATTCATTATATAACTAAATGGGTTGTTAAATTAGTAACACCTTTAGAAATTATGTCCTCGTAATTTTATTAATTTATTAAATAAGTAGGGATATCTTTCCCTCATAGAATTTTCAGATTCTCATATTGCCTCTTCAACCATATAAGTATTCATTAAAACATTAACCTGGTGAATAACCTAATTTTAAAACACGTATTCTCTACATTAATGAATATAAAAGTGTTATTCCTTATTATAAAGGTTCTATTCTAACTGAATTACTTCTAGGCTCAAAATATGAGATGAATCCAGCACATATTTCCTTAACATTGGAACATGAAATATGTTTTGTACCTAAGATATAATCAAGTGGGGAAATCCACTCATTAGAAAAATGATCCAACTTATCTTGGATTTCATACAGTATAATGAATAGTATATTAATCTTTCCCTTTTTACCAAACACATAACACATTTCCATGGAGATACTTTGAGAAACACTTGATCACCTACCTTGAAAAAAGGATATTTCCAATGGTTGTCTTCATTTCATCCTACTTTGGGATGTTCTCATATATTTCTAAATCAACTGCACCTTCTCCACCATTTTCTCTACCAAATATGGTCCCATTAACTTTCTTTCTCCAACATTATCCTAAAATTATAGTGTCTAACACCGCTTTCCACATAATGCATCAAATGGTTATGTCTATATACTAGAATGAAAAATATTTCTATAAGAAAACTCAAACAAATAAATATGTTGATCCCAATGTCCCTAGTAATACATTGAATAAGAATAAGTCATATTTTCCATGGCCAGAATTTTCTTCTCAAACAGTCTATCAAATTAGTGTGGAAAATTTGTACTGAAATTTAATTTAGTACCCAATGAATTTTTAAGTCCCATAAAAAATTTTATGTGAACCTAGGATCAAAGCCCGATACAATGGATAGAGGAACTATATGTAACTTGACTATCTCCTTCATACATAATCAAGAAATTTGATCTAAAGACATTTTATCTCAAATGGGAAGGATATGTTTAGATTTATTTAATCAATAAATGATAACCGACATCACATTATTACATTGAGATGTTTTTGGAAATCCTTCCATGAAATATATTTATATATTTTATTATTTCAAACATGGAAATAGAAATGTTTAGGTATCCCCTTTGGTAATTTCTATTATGCTTTAACATGTTGATAGGTTAAACATCTCATGGTAAATTCAGTAATATCTGTTTTCATTCCCTCCCATCAGTAATACTCCCAAAGGTCTTTTTACATCTTAGTTCTTCTTGGTTGAATGGAAAATGGAGAACTATGAGCTTCACTCAATAACTCTTCCCTCAACTGGTAATCACAAGCCACACATAAGCTTTTTCTAAATTGTAAAACACCTTCTTTATCAATATTAAAATCAAGAATCTTAACCTTCTTAATGGATTCTAACTTTCCATACAAATATTGATCCTCTTTTCAATATTTCTTAATTATTTATAACAAATTTGACTATACTAAAACATGAAATAAAATAGAGGATGTCTCTATATTCACAACTTATAAGCAACATTTTATCAAATAATTAACCAAAGGGTCACGTTCCAAACATAAAATACTTGATGTATCAATATTTTTTTTAATCAAAGAATCAACCAAATTGTTTTAATTTTAAGGATGGTAATTAATATTTTAGTAATAATCCTTGATCAGTTCTAGCCATCTTCTCTGTCTCATGTTCAATTCTTTCTGAGTGAATATAAACTTCAAAATTTTGTGATCTATATATATTTCACACTTTAATCCATATAAATGATGCCTCCAAATTTTCAAAGAAAAAAATCACATTATCTAATTATAAATAATATTTAGTGTAATTTAACTCATGAGGTTTCAAATAACATGAACCATAAGCAATTACCTAATCATTATTCATTCGGAAACAACCAATTCATTTCAATTAAGTATCATTGTAGATAAAAAAACCACCATTTCTGGAAGGCATTTCCAAAATTGAATCATTCACCAATCCTATTTTTAGTTTCAAAAAAATCATCACATTCCTTTTTCTTGATAAATTTAACTCCTTTTCAAGTTAATTTAGTTGATAGGATAAAAAAAATGAGAAAAGTTTTCAAAAGACCCTCTCTAGTAACCCTCTAATCCAATAAAACTACAAATAATTGTTATATTTGTGGTTATTTTCCACTCTTTGAAAACTTTTTCCTTATCAATGTCCACGATTATATCATCTTTAGAAACAATATATCGAAGGAGGGGATTTTTTTCAATAAAAATTAAAAAATACTAAATTTACCATATAGTTTCTTTTCTTTTACAGTTTTGAAAACAATCCTTATGTGTCATTCATGTTCCTATTTAAGTTTATAATATAAAAAAAAGTCCTCAATCAATACCACTACAGTATTGTCCAAGAACTAATTAAAAACTCTATTCATATGGTCCATAAATACAATAGGTGCATTAAAAACCCAAATGGAATAACTAAAAACTCATAGTTCATATATATAGTCTGAAATGTTTTCTTTAGAATGTATGTTTCCTTCACTTTAAACTGATGGTACCCCAACCTCAGGTCAACCTTCAAAAAATATTTTCCCTCATGGATCTTGTAATGATCCATCTCTTTATGAGGGTATAGATTATTTATTTTCGGTCTAATTTCCTTAAAATGGATTTTATGATGTTACTTAAAGGATTTATAGATGTTACATGAGTTTCTGGGGCATTTTCAGAGCCCAGAACCCCAAGAATTTGGAAAATAGACTATATTGTTTAATTAGTATAAATTATTCTACCCATCCTACATAGTTTCTCCTAACCGTGCAGGGTGATACAGAGGTGAAATGGAGGTTGTATAGTTTTTCTATAACTGTATAACTCTAGGCGCACACACTTGTGGAAAACTATAGAGGTTAGATAGAGTCATTTTTCATGGTTTTCACATGGTTAGAGAAACAATGCACCTTAATCGTATAGGATTTTTCCTTAAGTAGTGAGGATATCATGGTTTTGGCACAGTTTGGCCAAACCGTGCACCCGTTTTTTAGGGTGAAATATCTATTTTCCCTTAAAAAATATTAAAAACTAATTTCCTTTTTCTCCTCATTGTTCTATTGGATGAATTTGGTTTTGTTCCTCCAATGATCTCTCATCTTTCTAAATCTAGTCTTTTATATATCTCACCAATTTAAAGTTAAAATCGATATCCTTTGATATTGTTTTCTAG
The DNA here is from genome assembly GCA_963277665.1 of Viscum album. Taxonomy (NCBI): domain Eukaryota; kingdom Viridiplantae; phylum Streptophyta; class Magnoliopsida; order Santalales; family Viscaceae; genus Viscum; species Viscum album. The sequence continues at coordinate 926,069,879 of OY728166.1, read as the reverse complement.
ATAGATGCATGTTCTCGATTTTTCTTCCTTTCGTTCTAAGTTCATCTTCCCATATGTTTTTCTTTTTAGGTTCATGTTCATTTTCCCCAATTTTAGTGTGTTATATTTTTTTATTGATTTATTTCAATCTAATTTGAATCTAAGGTTGTTATAGAGTGATGAGTAATCAACAACCTTAACATTTGTACACAAATTGTTTTCCCTAAAAAGAGAGTTGTTTTTATATCCATGTCATTGTGCTGCATGATGTCCATTATCATGTGTTTCCTTAAAATAAAATTTTTATTTATAAATTTATATTCCCCTGTTATTATACTCATGAGGATCATTTTTTAGTATTTAGAGGATGTTGAATTCGATCATGGACATACCTTGGGTGTGATGGCTTGAAATTACCCTTTTAATTATTTTTTAAAATGACCAAGACACTACCTAAGTGTTTGAATTGGGATGTAATTCAATATCCCTCTTCTATAAACATATTTATTGAGCCAAAGAACCTCCTATGTTTTTGTCTTGAATTATAAATATAATTTCCATTGTATGTAGTTTTCTAAAAATTAATGTAACCTTCTAAGTGCCTCTTGGAACCAAGAAAATGAATTTCCATGCTTTGAATAATTAAATGGATTGTATTAATTGGATGGATTCTTTCATGATGGTTGGCCTTGACTAAATTAATTAAATATACTAATTGATTAAATGAAATGGGTGGTAAAGCCACATGTCTTCTTATTCTTTTATTTAAATGTGAATTGAATGTCTTTCGTTATATTTGTTCTTGATAAATAAAACACATGAGAGGTAATTCCTCATGTCTATTGTTATAAATACAATTACACCTTTGATATAGGTTGTGGAATGATGGTTAAGGGTTATATTGGGAATGTTGTTTCACGCTACCTTACATCAGGTGTTAAACATGATGTCTCACACAATTGACACTATTTGGATGGTGGACATGATGCACCACATCCCTTGTTTGGTTGTTGACATGATGACCCACCAACCATCTCACGTAAAGAGAATGATGTCTCTCACTCATAATCAAATATAGGGCATGAACCCTTTTTCTTTAGTTTACAGGTTCGTTCAAACGGGATATACATGACTAATTTATCCCCTAGTCTATCCAACGCCTATTATTCCAAGAATATGGAATATTATATCTACACATACTTAAAACATATAGGTGGATGCAATATATAACTATACTATATATATTATTACTATATATATAGTGACTACTTAGACATTTATTCCAACCCAAGACGAAGTAGGTAGAGCTGGTAGGTGTCCTTTATAAACCTGAGCAGGCTGGTATTTACTTATTCAACTTTTTTGATTTTCACATATACATGCACACTGTTGTTTAGATATGTACACTGCTTGTGTTACATCTAGACATCATTGGTGGTTGCCTAGTAGGATTTTATCTCAAACTCTACTCAATATGCCTTTGGTACCTGTGTAGATTACTTGTGTATAGGTATGGATTAGGGAAAGTGCTTTGCAACATATTCTTGATATGATTTTCCTATAGTTGAAGCATAAGATCAAAGGATCAGGCATTTTTTCATGATTCTTATAGAGAATTATTTTGTATGTTTTTAGTTTTTGTATAGCTTGTTGTATATTCCTATCCCCTATTCTCCTTTTTCAAATAGCATTCCATGACATCATGTATAGCACACTTCCTAGTAGATTTTTATATTATTATTCAGTTTCTCAATTATTTATGATTCTGAATTTTATTTATTATATCTTTTATATTATGTTTTCTTCTATGGGGGGTTACGAGTTCAACATCTTTATAGTGTATTCTTATATTATAATTCCATTGTTGTATGTTTATTTTTATATATATTGGCCCACATAGATAATAGGGTATAGTCTCCCCACCATACCACCTTAACAGCATCACTTCTAGTTGGTAGCCTCTAGCGTGTGGGGATGTGCACCTTAGGCCATGTGACCCACCATGTTGGGGCATAGATTAAGTGGATCCCAAGTTGGGATGTCACAAAGTGGTATCAAAGGGGTTATTTTTTCACTGTCTTACTATTAGGGTATTATAAAAGAGAATATGAATTAATGGAATTTAGAAATGACCATGTGTGTGCATGTAGCTAACCAATGTACATAGAAAACCTAAATTACCTAAAATGGAAAATTTTACTTATTGATTAGGCATTTCAAATTGATATGACTTCAATGTTGGGTAAAAAACACATCCTGTGATGTTATTTTTATTATTATTATTGAAATGATATTTCATTTACATCTTCACGATGAAATAAGGGTATTACGTTACATTCATCATTATAAGCATAATAGGACTGATATTTCAAGAATTTTTCTATGCTGATTCTATTTTTAATGCACATTTCCCTATTTCATATGGTTAGTGTCTTTATTTTTAAGTATTGATATGTTATGGAATTTCTTGTAGGGAATTGGAAAATATAGTTGACACTTAAAGTGTCTGCCTTAACCAAATAGTGTTTTTCTAAATAGGTTAAAGAAGACACCTTAAGCAGTCAATTATGGCACATTGATCCATGTACCATTAGTTACATGGGATGGAACATATTATGGTGTGGATTAAATGGATTCCATATTTTGGATCGTGAGGAGTTTGGTCCCTTGTGGATCAGAAATGGTGATCTATCTAATTCATCCTTTTAAAGAGGTTCAAATACATAAATGAGTACTAAGTTAAATATGAATATCAATTTTAAAAATGGAATTTGTATCTTATATGTGGGACATGAGACATGTACATAAACTCAAACTTAGTAGTGGGTAGTGGGGTATCTCTTATGATATTATGGATTTATATGGTCTTTCTCTATTACCCAATCTTGGATTTTGGAGTAGGAAGAGGGGTCTGATCTATCAATTGGAAGTATATGTACCTGTCCCAGTTATCTATCTGTAATCTTTTCAATTGTTAAGATCTCTTCTAAGGCGTGAATTTGACATTTTAGCATCATACCTCTATGACATCCTCCATTCATACACCCCAAAAGTGGTGATAACCAAACACCTAAGGTGGTGGGCCTTATGCTTCCAATGATCCCTTATACAGTGCCACCTGTGGAACTTATTCCTATTTCTGAGATGGGCATCGACACCCAATTCTATGAGGTTTTACTCTGTATGATGAAAAACATGCACGGTTTTGTTCTAACAACCCCAACTATGGAAGAGTTGACTCAGGAATTCAATCATTAGCATCCTCCCACATTTTTGAGGATGTTGGGCCTCATGTTGTTGATCTATGGCTCAGATTTATTCTTTCTATATTCAAGAATCTAGAGATACCCCTATAGTGGAGGTTCAATCTTGCAGCTTATATGTTATGAGATTCTTCCAAGTGATGGTGGGATATCATTACTTAGATAGATCAACATAGAAATATGGTTTGGGAGGATTTATAGAATATATTATATGTCTATTTTTTTACATACTCTAATGGATTACTGGGATAGATATTTTATGAACCTTTCATAAGAATCAATGTCTTTCATGGAGTATTATACTCTCTTTATTGAGTTTTAGCAGTTCCTTCCAAATCTAGTGGGTGATGATCTTATGACTGTTAGTTGATTTGAGTATGGGTTGGTATATTCCATATGATAATAGGTCAATATATTCAGTTTGACTACTATTACTAAAATATTCTACAAAGACCTTAAAGTAGAATGGAATCTAAGAGAAGATGATAGTACGAGTCAGGGAAGTTTGGCACCTAAGTCTACAATGTTTCTTCTGGTGGGAAAAAACATTTCTTTGAGGGTTCTCATGGGGGTAGCAGCATTCAGGATCCTCGTGAAGACAATTTCTTGATATGTCATTAGTGTGGGAAGTTAGGACATGTGAAACCTCAGTACTTATGAGATCTAGTAGAATGCAGAGGCTTCAGCATGATGGGGAATATCCAGAACTTCTACATTACATTTCCATCAGCACCTAACTAGTATGGATCTATGCCTAATCCATGTTTACGAGTAGGTCCAATAGTATCACAATAGGTCGGCTGATGGAATACCACTGACTATCTAGGACAATGAGATGTTCGAGTCAGGGTTATTCATACTCATGATTCTCAGTTCCAATCGAGTGGTCTTGCTAAGGGAAGTCTGAAAGTGACTCAATGTCATAGTATATGCTATTTACATGTATTCCAGCCTATGTCAGGGGATTAAAGTTCCAAAACTTCTACAGTACGAGGTATTATGCTAGTAGCCTCCACCTTAGTGTCTTCTTTGTTGGACAAAAGTGTGTATCTCTATTTTATATCTAAGGTAATCACAGAGAGTCTAGGGATCGAGATCAAACACTTCTTTCACATTAGGATTCTTGATACCATGTTAGGTTTCAAATCAGATGGTGTTCCCCATTGTAAGGATTTTCCCCTTGAGATAAGTAGATATCTATTCATAGGAAATATTTTCATCCTTGACATGATGGGATTTGATATAATCATCGGGATGAAATAGTTAGTTCCCTATCGATCCCATATAGACTGCTATTATTGGATGGTGATGTTTACTTCACCATAGAGTTCTAGGAACATTCATAAGGGATAATGGAATGTTCATGCAACTCAATCAATACCCAAATAACAGAGGTTGGGCAGTGTAGAAGCTTAGATCATCAATATTTTCCAAGATGATTAGGGGTTATGACCTGATATTTTTTATCCTATGGTGGATCATTTTAGGGAAGTATTCCCTGATTATTTTTCTAGGATACCTACAGTGAGACAGGTAGAGTTTACTATTGATCTAGTTCTAGTATAAATACCAGTGACTATTCCTCCTTATAGTGCGGAACATATGGTGCTTCTGGATCTCAAGATATAGTTGGAGGATCTGGATGCTAAAGGCTTAATACAACCCAATACTTCTCTTTGGGGTTCACGTGTCCTTTTTTTCTATGAATAGAGATGGTACCCTCTAGATTTGTGTCAATTATAGATGGTTGAACCAGCTTACGGTCAAGAACCAGTATCCACATACTAGAATAGATGACCTCTTTGATCAGATCCAAGGAGCAAGAGTGTTTTTAAAGATATGTTTGAGTTTGTACTATCATTCGGTGTATGTAGGGTCTTCATACATACCCCATGAAACATTGAGAAGCATATATGGTCTTTAGGAGTACCAAGTCATGTCGTTCGGTCTCACGAATGCATCTACAATCTTTATGTCTCTAATGAATTAGTTTTCCACCCATATCTTGATTAATTTGTGGTATTATTTGTTAATGATATCTTAGTGTATTAACATTATCAATATAACCATACCAACAATATTGAGATTGTTTTGAATAAACGAATAGAAAATTAGATTCATGATGTGCTTGCTGAATGCCACTTATGGATCGAAAAATTCCACTTCCTAAGATATATTATCTCAGATTTAGGAGTCTCAATAGACCCAGATAATGTGACATATGTAGTTTCTTGTGAGAATTACAATAATATATTTGACATATAAAGTTTCTTTTTTACTTTCTAGATATTATAGATGCTTTATCCATGATTTTTCATACATTACAGCACATCTTACGGGATTAAAAAATAATGGTTTGAAATTTGTATGGTCAGAATCTTGTGAAGAAGAATTTAAAGAGTTAAAGGAAATATTGAATTAAGAGTCGATTCTGATTATTATAGAGTCCTAAAAGAGAAATATTGTTTACTTTGACACATTAGTTATTGGGTTGGTAGCTATTCTAATGTATGATGAGCGAGTTGTTGTGTGTGGGTCTTATCAGTTGAGACCACATGAGCAGAATTACATGACGCAATACCTTGAACTATCTTTTTTATTACATGATATATGCTATTGGAGAAACTACCTAATTGGATAGAATTTTTTGGTGTTAACTGACCATAAAATCCTTAAGTACATCTTTACACAGTATGATCTCAATATCAGACAATGTAGGTGGGTTGAGTACTTATAGTCACTTCATTTCAAGTTTTCTTACATTCCTGGTAATGGAAATGGTGTAGTCGATGCTCTAAGTTAGAAGATTCAAACTCATGCAGTTTAAGAGGCTAGTGAAGAATAGAATCTCATGTCATTATTCTTATAGATTCACATTAAGGATTAAGTGGATCATGGTCAGACTATTCTCATAGCTGTAACACTGACCTCTACTCTTATGAAACAGGTAAGAATGAAGAAACTATATAATTACAAGGGCCTTTTCCTAAGGTAAAGTGTGTTCAATTATGGTACATATTCTGGTCAGATTGTGGATAGGGATGATACTTTACTATTCCATTATCATATATGGGTCCCAGTAGACATCAGAGAGAAGCTGATGAAGGAATTTCATGTCTCATCATGGGTAGTCCATCCCAATGTCACCAAGATGTATTGAGACTTACAGAATTGGAATTGGTCGACTCATATGAAATGTGAAATTGATGGCTTCATCATTTAGCATTCTACCTATCAGTAGATGAAGGTGAAACATAGCATCTAAAAGGTCTTTTATAGTCTTTTTACATTCCCAAGTGGAAATGGGATTATTTTTCTTTATATTTCTTAATTGTTTTACCCATATCACCTCATATAAATGATAAAATGTTGGTTTTTTTATTGTTTGAAAAATTTCACACACTTGTTACCTATGTGAGAGACCTTCTTGGTAGACGACCTACGGAGGTCATATATCAGGGAGTCCATACATATTCATGGAGTTCCTCATTATATCATTTCAGATAGATAACCTTGATTCACATAATGTTTTTGGAAAGGGTTTCATAAGACCTTGGGTACACATATTATTCTGAGCATGGCCCATCACCCTCAAAATGATGAACATAAAGAGCATACAATTCATGTGTTAGAGGATATTCTCTATACATGTGTCCTTGAATTTTATCATTCTTGGGAGAAACAAATTCCCCTTATTATGTTAATTTATAATAAATACTTTCAGGGTATCATTTAGATAGATACTTATGATTCCTTATATGGTAGGCCTTTTTGATCACCTCTATGCTGGCTAGAGTTAGGTGAGGAATCTCTTCTTGGATTACATCTCATATAAGAGACTATAGAGTAGGTATAGTTGATCAGAAATCCCATGAAAAAATCTCAATTCATATAGCAGTCATATGCCAACAAACACTAAAGACCTCTTGAGTTCAAGGTCGGAGATTATGTTTTCTTATGACACTAACACAGGTTGGGCCATAGATATATTTGGAGGTAGGGTAATCTCTCACCAAGGTTCTTTTGACCCTTATAAGTGGTGAAACAGATTCAACATGTGGCTTATGAGATATCACTTCCTCATATATATCATTCTATGCATGATTTCTTTCATGTATCTCATCTTTATCGGTATTATCCAGACCCATCAAATTTCATTCATCCTGAAGACTTTGAGCTATATATGGATACTTCCTTCAAGAGGTATCCAATGTGTATTTTGGATAGGAGTATCAAGACACTCTGAGGTAGGATTTTTCCTTTGGTATGGGTGCTATAGTATCTCGGTAGAGTACATGATGAGACCCGAGAGTGGGAAGTTTATATACGATCTCAGTGGCAAGAACACTTTGTTGAAGATACCAATTTACCCTTAGAAACGAAACTCGGGGATGATTTTATTTATGGTGGGGAGGTTGTAATGACCTATCATTTCACAAAATTATGACTCATTCTTTCTTAAATTCCTTAAAATGGCCCTTCTGATTTTACCAAAATTATTCATGGAGGTTATGAGGGTTTCCAGGTCTTGTTCACAGCTCGTAACCCTGGGAATTTAGAAAATAGGCTAGGCCGCATGGTTAGTAGAAACTGTGTAACACATCCTTCATTATTTCTTCTCTATGTGCGGGTTGAGATAGAGTAGAATTATGGGATGCATAGTTTGTCTTCAATCTTGAAACCCCAATCACACACTTGTTTGAAAAAATATAGAGGTTTTATTAAGGCATTTTTCATGGTATTCATGCGATTAGGGAAATTGTGTTCCTTAATATTGTAGGGATTTTTATTAAGCATTGAGGTAGCATGGTTTGCACAAAGTTTGGCCAAATCATGTGGCCAAACCATGAACCCCTATTTTTTAAAGAGAAATGTCCATTTTTCCCATAATGGATCTTAAAACCTAATTTATATTTTTTTCCTCCTCATTATAACAGATGACTTTGGTTTTCTTACACTTGGGATTTATCATCTTCTTCAATCTAGGATTTGAGACAACTATATAATTCTAAGTCCAAATAAAGATCTTTCATAGGCATTGGATAACTGAAGGTAATCTCTTGATTCATCTTCCTTCTATTCTAAGTCCATATTTCCATATGTTTTACTATTTAAGTAAAAGATCTTTTACGTTGTTTTCAAGGTGTTGGATTATTTCTTCAATTTCTATCAATCTACTTCAAATCTGAATCCTCTATCAAGAGAGGAGTCATCAAAATCCTTAAGTTAGTTGGTAAAGTTGTTTTCCATAAATAGTGAGTTTTTTTCATAGTTGTGTCCTTATGTCGCACACCGAACATTGTCACACATTACCTTAAATTGATATTTCCTTATTTTCATACTCCCAAGGATCACTATTTTGTAGTTATAGGATGTTGACCTCAATCATGTACACACCTTGGGTGTGAAGGCTTGAAATTTCCCTTTTAACTAATTTTAAAAATGACTGAAAAACCTCCTAAGTGTTCTTCTTGGGATGTAATTAGAATTTTCATCTCATATATAAATTTTTATTGAACCAAGGAACCTACTAAGTTCTTGGATTGAATTATAAATGGAATTTACCTTGTAGGTAGTTTCCTACTTGTTAATGTCACCATCTAGGTTCCTCTTCAAACCATGAAAATGAATGTCCATGTTCTGACTAATTAAATGGATTGTATTAATTGAATGCCTTTATTTATGATGGTTGACCTTACCTAAATGAATAAAATAGAAAAATTGATTAAATTAAATGGGTGGAAAGGCCACACCACTTCTTATGTTTTTATTTAAATGTCAATTGAATGTCGTTGGTTATATTTGAGCATGAAAAATAATATTCATGAGAGGTAATTCCTCATGTATACTTCTATAAATATGATTATGCCTTTGATATAGGTTGCTAAATGATGGTTAAGGGTTATGTTCGACATGACATTTTATTTTCCCTTACATCAGATGCTGAGTGTGATGTCTCACACCATTGACACTATTTGGATGGTGGGAATGACACACAACATACATTGTTCGAGTGTTGACATGATTACTCACCCACCATATAGAGTGAATAAAATGATGTATCTCACCTGTTATGATATATATGGAATGTAACCATTTTATTAAGTTGATAGGCTTGTTCAGACTAGATATAGATTACTAAGTTACGCCCCGGTCCAACCAATACATAGCATTCTAGGTATATTGATACTTAAGTATACACATAATTAGCACACATAGGTGGATGAAATATATAAATTTACTATATATATTATTTATATATATATAGTGAATGGTCAGACATTCATTCCAGCCTAAGACGAAGTAGGTAGAGCTTCCAGGTGTCCTTTAGGAAAATGAACAGGCTTGTATTTACTTATTCATCTTTTTTTTATTATCACATATACCTACACATTATTTTTTTGGCTATGTACACTACTTGGATTACATCTAGACACCATTGGCGGTGGCCTACTGGTATTCTATCTCACACCTTACTCAGTCCACCTTTGGTACCTAAGTATACTACTTATCTATAGATATGGATAATGGAAAGTTCCCTGATATGTATTCTTGATATTCTTTACCAACAATTGGATCATAGGAGAAGAGGACCAAGAATATGCTCAAGATGCTAGTAGAGTGGCCTTTTTTCTTTTTGTAGTTTTTGTATAACATGTTATATATGTCTATCCCATGTTCCCCTATTACATATATCATGACATGAAATCATGTATATTACACTTCCTAGTTTATTTAGATATTATTATTTTGTTTCTATATTATTTAAACTTCTATAGTTTATTTATTATATTTTTTATATTTTTATTTCCATTATGGGGGATAATTTTCTAGTGTAAATCTAGTGTCTGCTTATATTATGCTTCAGATGTCTTTGGTTTTTTTATATCATTTATTCTAATCTAATAAGAGGGTAGTATCCCTAATGTAATTCCTTTAAACCCTCCCTTCTATTAATTAGCCTCTAGCATAAAGGGAGGAACTCTTTATGCCATGTGACCCGCTGGATCAGAGCACAAGTTCAGTGGATCGTGCGTTGGGATGTTACAGATCTAATAAAAAAATCATCGATATGAGGCAAAGGATACATGATTTCAATATTGAATTTATTCAATGAGTTTTAATCAGTGTAAATTTTCATTAAATAATATTTATTTTTAAAAAAATACATAAGCACCCCATGGTCAAATTTTAGGTCAGATGATACCTTTATCTAAACACTCCTACAATTTTATTTTCAATTCTAAAAGTTTCACATGACCCATTTATTACGGGTCTTTAGAAGTAGGTTTAGAATCAAGTACTAAGTCAATAATGAACTCAACCTCTTTATCAGGATTAACAATAGGAAAAGCATTTGGAAAAGCATTTCTTTACTAGAACATCACTAATTTGAATAGTTTGATTCTTTTTAACAATGTGAGCTTGGTAACATTCACTTCAATCCCTAATCATTTTCTTAGCTTCATGGTATGTTATAAAATGAATTAAATCAGTGAACAAAAATTTATTGGCACTATATTCTATCTTATAATGATAAAATGAAATCCAATCCATACCAATAATGATATCAAACTCTACTCCATCTAGTTCAACCTAATTTGCAGGAAAGGCCATCCCACTAATAACAACATGAAGTTTCTTATAAATATTGATTTCTTTAATTTTTCCAACCAAAGTTTTCACAAAAATTTCTACCTTACATTCATGAGGTGATATTTCCAATTTACTTAAAAATTTCTCCTAAATAAAGGAATGTGATGATCCATAGTCAAATAGGGTATTGACATAATTCTAATAAACCAGTAACATACTTATTATCACTTCATTTGATGGCTCAACATCAACTCTAATAGTAGAAAATGACTTTGCTACACCTTTAATTTTTTTATCATGAATATTTCCGTACAATTCAACTAACTTCAAACACAACCATTGGATAGCTATTGGTTACCCTATTATTTGGTTGTTCATGACTCTTTTATTTACATTCATGTGCCATGTGACCAAACTAACCACACTGGAAACACTTCCCAGATCCTATCAAACATTCCTTGAAATGTTTTCATCCACATTTAAAAAATTTTAGGTGATTACCTCTTGACTTATTATCTAGTTTTTTATTCATTTCCTTACACTTTGACCTTTTATTATTGTTCTCACCTCAAGGAAAAAATGTGTCTGCAAACTCCATCTCACATTTCCAAGAACAATAAACCACTTTATCATAACTTTTAAATTATCATGTAGCCAATGATCTACATAAACATGGTTTAAAAACCTGAGTGAAAGATATTAATTTTTATATCAGTATCCTAAATAAAAGACAACATATACCTAACCAATCTTGTGAAGTTTTCTTTATATACAGCTGCAGAATATTAAAATTCTTTCCTCAGTTCTAGGAATTGTTTTTCCATCTATAGTTGATAAATATTTGGGAAATATTTCTAAAGGAAATGATCATTAAATTTTTCCCATTCCATGGAGTATATATTATATTTCTCTATAGTATTACTAAACAAATACCACCATCGATCATCTTCAACTTCAAAACAATAACATGTAAGAGTTTCATTTTGGTGTTCTGAACATCCCATGAAATTAAATATCTTCTCTAGGGAATTATTCAATACTTTAGCTAATAGGGGGTTAGATTATCCACTAAACTATGGTGGATTTTTCCTTATGAAATTATCCACAATAGACACATTCCTTAATGGTTGATTGGGTTCCTAACTAGAATGGATACCACAACTATTAATAGCTTGTGTCAGATGATCCATCCTTGTAACTAACTATTTTGTTCTGATTATAGACATCTCACGATGTTTATTTAGAAGGATATTGTCCTCTAAGTTCCTTCTTACTTCAGCTTCCCCATTTCATATATGGAAACCCATCCTGAATATAAGCATTTTAGATAAAGAAACATTAAAATAATTAAATTTTATATCATTTAAAATTAACCATTAAGTAAAATATTTCAAGGGTACGTTATTAAAATTATCTTAACATAAAAATTTATCTAAACCTACCTCTAATAAAAACTATAAGTACATGGCCTAAAACATTACATAATCTTAAGTTTTAGTCAATAATTTACTTTATTTATCTTTGAGAAACTTTTTAGGTTTAGGGTTTTAGATAATTTGGTCATAAACCATATATTAAATACCACATAATACAAAGTGGTCACTTACGATCAAGATACATTTTTCCAACCACATAAAACATTTTAAAAAAACATTATTTCTTTTCTTGAAATCTCTTCATGAATTTTAACTATACTTAATCATTTCCTTTACCCATCCTGTGAAAAAAACATTTAAAAATGTGGGAGAAGAAAAAAAAATCTCAGTAAGAGATATAAAATTAAATTAAATTTTTAGTATACTGAAACATGAAAACCCATGAAATATTTACCTTTATATCAATGTTCTTTGAGAGAAAGAAAAAATATTTTCACATTAAAAACACACAAAAAAATCAAATAATTCCTTTAATATTCATAGCCCAAATGGCCTAAAGTCCTTATTTTATTATTTTATTATCGATAATACCCCTTTTAAGGGATAAAGTGGAACCCTTAAATGACTCTTAGGCCCAAGGCATAAGGTCTGACATGACCTCAAGGCCAATACACGACCTGAAGGCCCATAGGAATACTATTCCCATTACATGACTTGTAGGCCCAACCCACCAGAACTATCCCTCCCCAACTTCTACATCATTGATCTCATAGCTCCCCACCTTGAATTGCTGATCGGTAAGCATTTCCCCATACAAAGCTGCATGGTGCCTAGTCCCAATGGCAGTTTTAATACCCTCTCATTATTCCAATCTGGTTAGCTCTACTTCTAGTGACTACTAATATTTTCTCTGGTCCTCTTCTCGGGTTGGCTCTATGTGAATTGGGCAACTTCATGGTCTCTGTGGCTCGAAGTACTTGAGGCTTGAAGGCCTTTGTTGACCCGAAGGCCCTAAGACCCGTAGGTCCTAACCGGTGGCCCGAAAGCCCAAATCAGGTGAATAGTTCTGGCTGCTACGGTACCTAATAGTACCTGTTACAGTACTACTACCTTACTCGGAAATTCGCCTCCACATGGTTTTGAACCTGGGTCTCTTTGATGCCAAGCAGGAGCCCTTACCACATGGGTATGGGATCGTGGACTTTAAAATCCATATCAATCAGTTAAAAACCCTTCTCAGTAACTTAGATAAATACATTCACAACCCATTTGAAACTCATGTTATAAGTAACTAGAGTTAAGTTATGTCCATAGTAGAATCCCTTTGGTAACTCCCTCATTATTTCCTCTTAAGATAAGGAAATTTATACAAGGAATTTGAGTTCTATATGTGTGCACTGATAGTTTAATCTATAATGGTATCACCTAGCACTATCTAGGATTCCCCCATCATGTAATATGTAATAGGATCACATGGTTCTATCTGGGATTCCCCATCATATAAGCTGTAATGAGCTCACCTGGTGCTATATAGTTGCACCCATTTATTATTTATAATGATCAAGTATCATATCAATAATTAATAATTTTTATTATTACACGTTTTCATCATAAGTTTTTTTAAAACAATTTCAAACTCATAATAAAATCACGTTTGGATATCAAAATACCCTTTTATTTTAGAAACCACTTTCAATACCAAAAAACCCTTCACATTGAAAAATGATTTTCAATACCAAAATACCCAAAAAATGAAAATGGTTTTTATTTTAAGAAAAAATAAAATATTTCAATGGAAAATAAAAATAAAATAATAGTCATAGTAGTATAAAATTAATTGATTTTTATAGAGAATTATTTTTCCCTTTTTTCAAAAAATTCCGTATAAAACATACAAAAAAAGTTTCCTTTTTTAAAAATATTGGAATATATAAAAATAGAAATAAAATTTAACTTATAAAATCATTAATTTTCATATTTAAATTTTCATAATATATTTTTAAAAACATCTACATGTAAAATAGTTGGAAGGAAAACATTAAAATAGAATGTTTTAAAGAAAATTCCCTTATCACATTTAGAAATATTTGAATCATAAGCCCCATAAAATATTAACATTAAAAAAACTACAAATACCATTATTATAGAATAATTAATGATATAATATGTCAAAAAGTATGTATATATACCTCATAAAAGTTTATTGGTGTATAAAATCAAATATGTCTCCATGAAAGGAAATTGAGACAAAGTCGCATACCATTAGTCTAACTGAGAATGTGTGTCTTTATCTTCATGAGTAATAAACATATTTTAATTATATAATTTATTAAGAACTTTTTAAAATTATATTATTACTTTTATTTCACTTATTAACATGTTTTATACATTTAATTAATCAATTATGTTTATGTCTAATGTTTTGACCATATTCCCTTATATGTCCAAAATGACATTGGTATGTTAATTATGGTCAAATAGGTCATTATTTAAACTTCTATAGAATAATAATTAAGTCATATTTATCATTTTTATATAGAAATTATACTTTTTAAACCAATCCTGAAATATGGTTTTGAAAAATTAAGTTTTTACGATCATGGAGACGATGGGTCATACGTACGCATGAGTAACATTTCCATTTTTAATGATCCTTATAGAAAGACGGTAAGTAATTTTTTATCATTAAATAATGTTAATAATATATTATTTATAGTATTATTTCATGAAATATAATTATATATATCATCCATGTTGTGTGGTGATCAAAGCAGAGTCACATCACTTCATAAAGGTGGTTAGTCCACACGTACAAGAACGATGTTATCACTTTTTTGGTGAGGGAAAATATAAAAAAATGATGTATTATATTTTCATAATGATAAATATATCATTAATATCATAATTATTTCATTTATATCACATATATTCTTTATAATTACACTTATTATCTAAATATTACATGTTAGTGAAAAACAAACCACATCGCTTCGCAAGGTGGTAGTCCACCGTACACATGGGTGATATCATCATAACCCACACATAATAGAATGTAAAAAAGGTATATATTATATAATTGTTGAAGTGGAATAATTATGTAATAAATATAATATATATATTTTATATCCATCATTATACCCAACTTTGAGAGGTGGTAATGGAAAAATTAATGGCATCGATTTGCAAGGTGATAGTCCGCCATAAACACAAATGATGATTTTGTAACCCATATGATGGACGAGGGAAATGGTTAGGGTTATTAAATTAAAATAATAAAATATATGTGTATTGAATATACCTTGTTTATTATATAATCATGTTTTAATAATAATTTATGGGGAAATAAATAAAATAAAAATACTCATTAGAGAATGTTACCTCTTCTCTGAGTAACTTCCTTTTGGTTTACACCAAAGGCCTTACTCAGTTGGATTTATGCACAAAATAAGGATTACAAGATGATAATATAGAATTTGAGTAGTTATTTTGTTATTTATTTTATGAACTAATGGGTTTTTAAGGTGGTATGTGGGGAGGAGAGTGGGTGGCCTTTTATAAATGAGGTTAGTGTCACACTTGTAATTTTTTGAAAGGATTCAATCATACCCACATTTGTATCTTGCCACAAGCCTCTAAAATAGGTCATTATCAAATATATAAGATTTGAGGATGAAATATTTCCATAAAATTTGTTTTTTACAAGTTTTTAAGTCATTTTAACCCTTATCGTTTTAGTTTAGGCCCTCGGTAAATTCATTTTTACCTTAATCGTGGTAATTAATTTTTACATTTTCACTATTCATTATGGTAAAAAATTAAGTTAAAATTATTAAAAAATTAAATTTTTTTGATTTAATATATGGAATCCATTTTTTAAAATAATATTCATGAAAGTGGAAAATTTTTAATTTAAAATTAATATCGTAGATACAGAGAGAAAACAGGTTTTTAAGAAGTGTATTTTTCATGAAAAAGAGGATTGTATATTAAATTTATGAATAATAATAATCATTTTATGAATTTAAATTAATATATAATGACATATAATCTAAAAATTTTATTTAAATCATTATTTATTAGTTATTTTTTAATTAATTAAAAAGGGGATAAAATTTTATTTTTAAACTATTTTAAGAAAAACCCATTTGTAAACCTAAAACAAACTTATACTAAAATCCAATATAAATTTCAATCAAAAATATGTTAGTGTATTAAATATAAATAAATAATACTTATTTTATTAAAATAATATTATAATACTAAGGTGAATTTTAAATTTATTAATTTATTGTAGACTTTTTCAGAAAATTAATTCGTATTTTTTACTATTCACTGAAAAAATCAATATTTTCCGAAAAATACCAAAATTTTACCCTAATTTAATTTTTATATGTTAATTTAAAAAATAATATTAATTTCACCGAATTAAAATTCAAAAAAAATTATAAACTAATCTTTTAAATAAAACCTTATATTAAAAGTGTTCAATTACAACTATTTCCTTTTTTATATTAAAAATATTACTTAATATTTTTATAATGAATGTAAATATGTAATTCATATTCATGAATATAAAAATGATTTATTATATCATTACCTAGGTTTTTAAAAAACTATAAATGTAACTAGATAATAATTAAAATTAGTTAATGGTCATTGAGATTTATCTTAAAGTTTTATTAAGTGAAAAGATTTATTGCATTATAAATGATCATAAACTGGACCAAACAATGTATGTTTGGATTAATTTAATTAGTTTGATTTAATTTATATGTGGTTTAATTTATAATAATTATTATTAAATTAATTTTTATGATATTTGTATCACCTCTCATTCTTTAAAATGTATAAGTTTCTGTATGTCTATATTTAGTTATTAAATATAATTTCAACCATTTAAGATCCCCTCACCTATATATGAGTATAAAATTGTAAAGATGAAGATTGTCCAAAAATATGGTTCAAGTGATGATATAAAGTGAAATTAAAATAATATAACACTTGAGAATGGGGGATATTGTTACTCTAGTTGAGTCAGACTCATGAATTTATTTCCCATGGGTTCTATATTTGTATGTCACAACTCGATAAACCAAACATTTGTCAAATATCATGATCATATCAAGTTTATTTTTTAATTTTATCAATGCATGGTAAAATATTTATTTATGAAATGAAATTTTTAATAAATAATTATCATACCTACCATATAAAGGTATAAAATCATATTTATTTTATCCCAATGTAACACAGTAGATGACCAAGATTGCTAGTCTTGAGGAGCTTTGTCAAGTACTCACTACACTAATTCACTTATTAATATTTTTAGTATTTTTATATTTTAATTAATATAGGGAATTATAAAAGGGTTTTCTCTATGAATAAAAGTAGAAAATAAACATGTTGTTTTGGATTAAAAAATGAGGTTAGGAATAAAGGATATACTACCATGAGAATTAACCTGAGTAAACATTTGTTGCCACTTTTTTAGTCTCTTACCTACTAAATGTACAGACTCAATCATATGTGTGGTCATCCTACTCTATCACTTAGTGTGAATATGAAGTGTATCTAACAATATACAAGAACATTTCACATCCTCCTCCTCCATAGATGGAAAGGTAGAGGGTTCATTAATTGAGAGCACTCACTAACTCGTATTCCTAGTATGTAATTTAACCCATTAAGTACTATACTATCATAGATCCCTAATATTCCTTGTTGATCATGAAAATAGAGGGAAAGTAGTGTCGGAAGAATAAGTTAATCCTAAAACAACCATAATTAGGACACTATCACCAATCCCCATAGCTAATTATCCCTAAAAGAAACTGAAGTAGATAATAGACAAATAAAAATGAGTGATAAGGGACTTAGGTTCAACACTAGATTATTTCCCTAGGAGACACCTTGAGTATTTTATACACCATTTTAAATATTGGAAATCATATAATAGATATGGAAGAGAGAGGTATATGTGATAATAATAATAATAATATAATGTCTCTTTTATAAAAAAATATTATGGGCTAAAAATAATAAAAAAAATTGAATATAAACCCCTAGTATAATCTCAGTATCTTCCTGAATCATCCCATTGCACCCCACCCCCATCCTTGAATCCATAAAAATTATTAAAAAACTTCTATCTTCCTAAGTTCTAGTGATGATTCCACATGAAAATAACTTAATTAGATCTAAACCATATAAATATTTATTATTTCCATCTATATTTTTGGTTCTTGGGAATCCATGTTTTGTATGTTCTCTTCCCAAAATAAGCTGAAACCTGAACCATTTTCATTATTTAATAGTTTGGTTTAATATTAATGTATGAATATCTTCTTCTATTTTCATCATCATGCAACAAATCTATGTATCATAGTGATTATTACTATAGTATTAATTCCTTTTGAGTTTTTAAAAAATATTTATTTCTTATGTGGAATATAATTCATCTAATTTAACAAAGTAAATATCATTTACCTATCTATTTATAAATTTTCATTTCCCTTATTTAGTATGAAAATTTTTATCCCAATTTAAAAGTCATAAAACTTATATATTAGTCATTCCATGATTAACTCTTATGTATTAGCTGATAAATCTAACCAATTAAGTGGTTCACCCCCATGGTAGTGGAATATACACTTACACATCACTTGGACTATGAGGTACACTTAAATATAAAAGGGGTTCCATATATTTTCCTCTTAAAGAAAAAGAAAATTCATTAAATATTATTTGTAGATATTTATGCATCAGTTAACCCATACATAACGTTTTACCCATTATTATACGCCAGTAGCAGCTTCCTAAATTCACACTTATTAATCTTCATAGAACATATTATTTTCCCTATTTTGACTATTTACATATTAGTTAAACCATATATAAGGTGATGTTATCTTCAGGATGACGTAGATGGTGATGAATTGAATAATAAGTATCTCTATTTTTGACCATTTACATATTAGTTAAACATCATGCAAAAACTCCACAAGCATAATTCCTAAGGTGGGGAGCTCCACAAGTGTAATTATCTTGAGATGATGAGGTTCTTCATGTAGAGGGTGTATCGTGATACATATTTTATAGGGTTGAACATGTGGTTTAAGGTGATGTTATCTTCGGGATGAGGAAAATGGTGATTTCCCTATTGAAGATGGGTGATGAGGTTTTCCTGTTACGATGAGGTTGTTGGGTGGTGTGGCTCTGGAAATTTAGGGGATTTTCACTCACTGTTGTTGTTTAATGTTATCATTTGACTATTATCACATAGATAAGACTCATTTGAGGTGGTGTTGACCACTTTTTGTGGGTGGAGGCCTCCATAGATTGAGTATATTGAGGTATGGTTTTGAGTATCGGTTATGGAGGAGGTTAGCAAAGTATAAATACATGAGAGATAGTGTTTGAGACCATCGGTTGGGGGATGAGGCTCACTATTTATATTTGAGGCCAATGGTATAAGATTATTGGAAGATGGATATCAGTATTCCTTAAGACATCAGGATCTTGAGCCAATAATGATTTACTATTCATGGGAGCATAGATAAAGTTATACCTCGAGATATCAAGCTGTTAAACCAATGGTGAATTTTTAAATGAAGGTTTGAGGGACATGGGATTTATTGATGGGTATGTTAATTAGATTTTTGTTACTCTATTAGTGGTACATGAGGTTTCATATGGCATGAGGTGTTGGTTATATGTTTATGGGATGAGCTTGAGGGTTCTCCAAGTATGATATCCTTATATTGATGCTTGGGAATTAAGACAAAAGTACTTTATAGTGCAGATATGTATTTGAATACATGTAATGTATGAAAATATATATTTTTTGAAATGTATTCAGATATTTATTAGAATTGGATGATGATCACTTTTGGTTGTTGAGCATAAATGGAGTGGGTTATTTACTTTTATGTGTGAGTTTCAGATATTTATTTACAAATCAATACACTATATAATTATGGATGTAAGATATTAACACATTGGTGGTGACCTTCCAAGTTAATAATGACACCCTACATGGGGACCTTGGGATGTGTGTAGACTTTGTTTCCCTGATATCATGTAAGGGACCATGCTCCTAGTAAGGAGTTTAGTGAGTAGTTACTTGGGATGTATGGTTGTGGACCAGGTGGTTTTTTTCATCATTATGGAGTTTATTATTTGGATTTTGAGTACATAATAATATGATCAACCATCATTGATCTTTCATGTCTATTTTTGTATAATTGTCTGACATTTACACTTTATTGATATTTATAGATGTTTTTTTGTCTTGTTATTATCATTATCTATTATTTCTTCCTTTGATTTTTGTATTTATGCTTCTACAATGTTCTATTATCATATGAACATTATTATTATCATCACTATAGAGTATATTCTCCCCACTATCACCTAATCAGACCCTCACTGGTAGTCATTAGCCTTTGGCATAATGGGGCACACCTAAGGCAGTGGCCCATCGGCCCAACGCATTGGTTAAGTGGTTTCTAGTAAGGGTAACTACTTTAAAATAGTTTTCTTACTTTAATTTCCCAATTTTTAAGTACTTATTCCTTCCATCATTCCAATACTTGATGATTCTCCCTGTATCTTCTAACATAAAAACTTCCCCACACAGTTAAGTTCAACTATTATCATGCATTTACTTCTGTATTTAGGTGGTTAGAGATATCAAACTTTTGATATAGTTACCTAAAATGTTTTTCTATGGATTTCAAGGTATAACAAGGTTATTATGTTAATAAAGGGCTCAAATATATGTTTAATTTCAAAAGAACATAAAAAATGATTCCTTAAACATTACTAACATAGTCCATTATCTCTAAAAGTATTATAAAATGGAAAGATAATATGTTCAAGATTTCATGACATGAATCACGACTCTTGAGAAAAAATGAAATCTTAAAATTTGTGAAATAGGCTTAGAAAACTCTTAGGTTTGGTAATGTAATCATTAAACTTAAAGTTTTCATGTGGGTTTCACATTTCATTAAACTTAGTTAAATAATAAATTTTGGAATCAAGGGATAAAATATGAATTTGAAATAATTTAAATATTTATCTCTCTTTTCCAAAAATATGAAGATAATGTGAATCTTATCAAGGTTTTCAGTTTAAAGCTCAGGGAATCCAAAAATAGTCCCAAAATCCCAAAAAAATTAAACAACATGCAAGTCCTAAATTGGCTAGTTCCAAATCCACCACACTTATATATTACTACCCTTAATTTCCACTTGAAAAAATTCAAAATAATGGGGAATCATAAAATAAATAGAATAAGAGATATATCCTATCATTATTTTCTTTCTTATTTCCTAAGTTAAGATCCTAAATTTACTTTACTCATCATAAAAATGAGAAAATGATAAATTTTTATTCAAAAAAATTAAGAATTAGAAATAGAGGGGAAAAGAGAGATATTTTAGTTTTACCCCCATGTAGGTACTATATTTTTTATTTTTCTCTAGTTCTGAAGTTTCAATTTATTTTCCTTTATATGAATTTGGATGGGGTTTTGTGGTAGGAACCATCATATTTTATTTCTCTTGACATCGATAAGTTGACACAAAGCATGTGAACCATTAAATAAAAGGAGAATAAATATCTTAAACCCCAAGAAATAAAAAATATATATATATATATAGTGAGAGATGAAAGTTCAACAGGGATGTGAATAGAAGGTAAAGGGGCGCCTAGAAAACATTCATTGTGTCCTTCTATATGTGAAATTCACATTTATGTAAGGGGTGAATTTATATCACCATAGACCTCATGATATCTTACTATTCTTTAACCACTACCTCTTGAGTTATATCTTTGGTAACATCTATGTATGGTTTTAAAAGTTCCAATTCTATATGAAAATCAAAAGAAAATTCATTTAAAAATTCTATTTTATAAATATTTAAATGGAAGTAATTCAAATTTTCATGATTCACCTTATTTTTATTGTATTTATATTATATTTTATCTTATATTACCCCTATATCTTCTTTATATTTGAATTAAACCACTATATTCTCCTTGATGGTAATCAATTTATCCCCATAATCACTAATATCTAGTATAAGCATAGGTTATGGTTCTAAAAAACATAATTATTGGTAGTGAATTGGATTTTATAATAGTGTAAAATCAATAATAAGAGAATCCATTATTACATCCACTCCCTATAACCAATCAACTTTATTTGGTGGTTCATATTTCGAGGCCTCTATTAGGATTGTATAATTATGTATGAGAAATCAGTTGTTAAAATTATTTTTCACCTCCCTAATATCTTCTTAAAATGTAGGTATAATGAGATATTTTTATATATTTTCCATGTATTAATGGAACTTTAGAATGTGGTGTGATAATTCTTTAATCTCCTTGGATAAGGCCTCTAAAATTAGGTGTTTAAGGTTACCCTTTAGATCATTATTGAGATATTTTAATGAATACTCTCAACAACTTGATGTTTATACTCCCCTTACATATATAGATAAAAAAAACTAATTCATACAAGGGATAGGGTGACTCAAACATTGATTCAATTTTCATTTTTTTATTTTTTTATGAAATAAAATAAAATATTTTCAACGTGTGAAGGAATAATAAGTGTTATTCTTTGATACCTGGAAATGGTGGTAGATTTTTGAAGGATCCCAGTATCCCCTAGGAGATAAGGGGTGAATTAGGGTTTCAGATTTTTTCTAAAATGATTGATATTGTTCCCACATTGGTTGGAACCTATTAAACCTACCTAAATAAAAAGTGAAGAAAAAAGCAATCACATGCAAATATATGACATGATAATTTTACTCAGTTCACCACTAAGGGAAATTCCATGGAGCATACACTGATAGTGTATCAGCAACACCAAATTCCACTAATATTTACTATTTGTGGAATAAAAAATTTTAGGCACAGTCACTATGTTCTAGGCACACACCCTTAAAAAAAATTTAGGGATAGCACAATGCATCCCTCAGAGCAATTCTATCAACTCCCCCTTACTCACTTCCTTGGGTGAAGTCTCACTCAATTTATCAACTTGAAGGTCTATTCAATAGATTTTCATTAAAGTCATTTTTATCTAAACATAATGAGAAAATTATTACATAAAAGTCCTAAATATATGCACTTGAAATCACTAAATTAACAAATTGGATAAATGAAGCATGTTAGAAGCTCAATACTGCACTTGTGTGGAATACCTATGTTGGATTGTAAGTATGGGGATTGTCGTGCAAGATAACTTTCATGAAACCCTTAATTTTCTCACAACCCTTCTCTATCATGAAAACATTTTATATCATGAAACCATTATATGTCACATAGCTACACCATAAGTTTTTCTTAGTCTTTTAGATACAAAAATAACACTTGTGTTCAAGTTTTACTCTATGCAATTCATTCACGCGCAACTCTCTTGCCCAACGAGACAACAGATCTTGTTTAGAAATAATTATTAAGTATCAAGTGGGGTTACTCACCTATTTATAGGCATTTTGTGACCCTACACCTGATTCACACAACTTTTCCCCGAATTCACTAGTCTCAACTGCCATAGCCTCTATTATACAACTCACTTTTCGTGCCAGACCATAACTTGTGCGCCCTTCCTTACCTTTCCATATTTTGATGAAATGATCTTGAAATATTATTGACATTAAACTTTTCAATCCTCCTTAACACTGGTTTGAAACTCTTTTTACCAAAACACTTTTCTCCATTCTCCAAATTTTGGACCCAAAATTTTGGAAAACTCTGGGAAACAATTCTACCTTCAATACTATTGTTTACTTGAACTATAAGATCTATTTCCTTGAAAACTTCCTGATATTTCATGATAGGATTCAAAAAACACACACCATTATCCATTTATATAAAATACTATCCTTGGTTCCAACAATTTTTACACACATATCATTGGGTTGTATAAAATAATATTTAAGTTCACATAGTACAACACAGTGGATAACAAGGTTCAGCTCTCATGAGGATATTTATTGATTATATGATACTCTAATTCACTTATTAATTTTTTTTTATATTTTATAATTTTATGAATGTAAGGAAAGAAAAATGTTATATATATATATATATATATATATAAAATAATAATGTAATGTAAATGAAAACAAAATGATGTTTGGAAGAAAGGAGATACTCCTAGGAGAAATACCATGAGTGAAACTTCACTGTCACTTTTCTTATCACTTACCTATTAAATAGTCACACTCCATCCTATGTGGGTTCATCCTCCCTAACCCTTGGTGTTAATATAGACTATACCTACCAATCACCAATATGATTCCCCAAACCACTACCCACATATCTAGTGTTGATAAACATATACATTAGATTCTAAATTTAATATAAACCGAAGAGGTTTAAGAATAACCTTCCATGATTACAATAGAAATAATTTTTATTAAGTCACTTATAAACCAATAAATTTTTAGATTTATAATTTTTAGGGTTATGAAGAATACATTAACTAAAAAACCCCATATATTTCGTATATAATGGGAATTGTTTCTAGTGAACGCAGGGTTTCTTATTTTAAAATAAGTCTTTAATAACTCCAAAACAATTGTCCCTAAATTCTACCCATGTAGATATACCATTTTTAATAATATTATTTATAACCTAGGTAAAGAAAAACATAATAATTCTGAGCTAAAACACTCAGTAATGGGTAGCATATAATAGAATATATCATGGACTAAAAAAGGCATGAATAATATAGACAAAATAAACAATAATCAAATAATTCCATATAACTTATAAAATGAGCATGTAATATATTCATGGATAAAATAGAAATTAAAATAACCACGTAGGTAAAAATAAATGATTTCATAGTGATGTAATTCATAATGTCGAACATCTTAATCAAACCACTAAGGTATCATTCTATGACATCATACATAAATAGGTAAGGAATGTATCAAATTACTCAAAATTGTTTGTCCTATTAGGTACACTGATGGATAGAATGGATTTATAATTATTTTCCCCACCCATCACAAATTAAGTCCAATTCATTCATTGTATGAAAGTAATTAATAAACAATTTATAATCAATATTCCTTTATAAGCAATAATTATTCATATTAAAATAACTAACCTAGTGACAGTAAATAATTCCCCAGACAATAAATGGAATATATTTATTACTAAAAATATATTAATATGTAAGTTATTTACACTATATATAATAATGGATGTATGGTTAAGTCAATAATGTAAATTATATAGCATACTTCCAGGATATTAAATATCATGGACATGAATGAGAAAAATAAAGTCAAGAGAGCGATGAAGGGTGATAGAGAAAATAACTCTTATAAACCAAGTGGGATGTGAAATATAAATTTATAAGAGCATATAGATGGTTATACAGGAAACATAACTCCAAAGGTGAAATTTATTTTAAATTTTTATAGTAAGATGGAATCCAAATAAAAAATAGTTTTTTAGAAAACATTTCTTAACTTTGTTGTAAAAATATGAAGTTATGAGTCGCATACAAAAAGATCATTTTTTGAGAAGTTGAAATGAATAATTTTTCAAAAAACAATTTTAAATAAATCCTAATAATGGATATTTAAAAATAAATAAAAGTTATTTCAATAAATTTGAAGTTGAATATAACATATATGAATGTGAAATGAAAATCCTTCTAAATGTTTCTAAAATACGTTTATTGAAACCCAAATTATAAAAATAATAATAAACTTTACTTTGAAAATAAATAAAGAGAAATATGATTATTTCATGAGATAATAGATATCTAGTCTTAGAAAAAAAAATTAACCCATTTATTGGAAGAACTAACATAGAAACGGAAGATATATAGCTTATTGAAGATTATTGGAATTATTCTTAACCAAAAAAAAATTTAAATTAGAAAAATCAATAAAGAAGAAGTTTTTAATTAAAATGGTAATTTTCCAAGAAATAAAAAATTAATTTCATATAAAATAAATAAATGGAATAAATTTAATAATATTTTATTAAATAATTTCAAGAATAAATATTATAACTCAATGAAATTGTGGTTGAGTTAACAAAACCCTTATAAATATCATAATATTTGATATAAAAATACTTCAAAAAGATTTTAATGAGAAAGATGTTGAATCCAAATAAATGAAATTGGAAATAAAATTTTATACAATAATAGGATCAAATAAATCAAACTTATAAAAATATTGTTCATGAAGAAACATTATTACTCAAAAAATGAGAATTGATTTGTCCAAAAAACCATACAGTTTTGGTATCCTTTGAATCAAAACCACTTGAAAGATATAATATTTGATTGATTTTTAAATCATTTGAAATATATGAAAATTATGATAAAAATATAACCATAGTAATTATAAACACTATATAAAAGAAAACAAGTAGAAAATATGGAACGTATCGTAATGAATAAAAATTGAGATAAGGAAACGCTTACTTTTATTTTACACATCTATGAAAGTGATTTAACCTCTTGTATAATAAACACAAACATCTTAATCACTGTAAAGACCCAAAGATTTTTAATGGAAATTCCCTTCTTATAAATATGTCATCAATTAACATTTAATCACAACATAATGAACTACTAAGTGATAAGTGAACATCAAACATAAGTTTTCCACTTCAGTGTTTGGAATTTTGAAAATCTGACATACAGAGTTATGTT
Organism: Viscum album; assembly: GCA_963277665.1. Lineage (NCBI taxonomy): Eukaryota > Viridiplantae > Streptophyta > Magnoliopsida > Santalales > Viscaceae > Viscum > Viscum album. The sequence goes on along the minus strand of OY728166.1, from coordinate 926,042,958 downwards.
CAAGATGATTTTTGGAGTCTAATGAAACAAATATAATTTTTGGTGAATAGTGAAATACCCTTATGAATATTAACATAGCCTTATGAATAGTAATATGACCCTTATGAATAGTAAATCATCCAACATAAGAGTAACATTACCTATAGATAATTAAATAAATTTTAGTCATCTTAGAAAGTGACAATTTGACCTTAGTAAACGTTTTGGTATTTTGTAAGTCATAAATAATTAATTACAATTAATTAATTTAAAATAATATTAATTTCCCTAAAATGTATTCATAAATTATTGAATCAGTGTCTTATAGTTTTTAGATAATTTTATAAGACCCTATGTAATTTCTGAAAGCACTATAAAATCAGTTTTAATCTTATTATGATTTTAATTAAATATTAAATTAATAATATTTAGAAAATTATTTTTGCGAAATGGACTTCATTTTTGAATTCTACACATTGAAAAATGGTAGGGGTAAATTTTTGGGTTTTTTCTGAAATACTTCAATTTTCGGGTGAATAGTAAAAAATACAGTTTTTCACATAATCGGTGTATACTAAATTGCATCATTAATGATGTAATGATGACATAAATATTATAGAACCTTAGTTTCGTCCAAATTATAATAAATTTCATAAATTGTTTCTTAAAATACAATAAATCCAATTCTCAAACCTAAAAAGAACTTCCCAAAGCCTAAAGTCAAAAGGTGATTTATTAAAGTGTCCTTTTCTCTTTCTTTCACTTTCCTTTTAATAAATTAATGAATTTGAATTATAAAGAATAATTAAAGCCTAAAACAAATTATATTATATTAATATATGATTTAGGATGTCAAAAACTACTATTACAAGTCTAACTCTTGATATATTATTTTAATTAATATTTTATACCAAAAACACCTCCCTCCTCATGTATAAATAAGCCCTCCCCCTCCTCTTGCCAAACCACACCTCTCAATCTTCAAGAATTGTATAAGCTCTTACCAATCTTCTCCCCTAGCCCCTCCCCCACTTCCAAGAGCTTCTGGTCTCATCAAAAGACCAAGATTAGGCCCTTAAGGAGGTTCTCAAGTGAAGGATTCAAGAGGTATTTTCCCTCCCTCTTCTCCTTTAATTTCTTTTCAAGTTCAAGTCCCTTTCTTGATCTCTCCCCACATATTTTCATAAAAATTGTTTTTTAACTCCATTATTATACATATAATGTAATTTTATGATTCTAATGGGATATTATACCACCCCACACCCTTTCCATCTTCCTTTTATTTTATTAAAGAGAACGTTGTTCATGATGTGTTAATTTATCACCTTCAAAAATGACATGCTCTCTTCCTCCATTTCTACCTTCATATCTGGTCATGAAACCATTTTTATGGTTGAACCAAGAATATTTTATATATACTATGTTCTATTTTATGTTCTGGAAATAACCTATTTCCATATTACTAAGTGAAAAGTTAAAACAAGTTCGTTGTGATCCAAAAATCGCTCAAATTAACCCAAATAATCATCAATTAATTCTTATCTAATGATTCACCCAGATGGATCTAATATAATTAATTATAAAATAATTAAATCTCCTTTAATATCACTAATAACATGTAATATAATTTCTGGATGTTTACCCATCATCTACCCGAACTTCAATTTAAGAATACAAGTGACCCACCCAAGAAAAACCATAAAACGAACATCCCCAAACAATGTTTTTTAAACTCTATATATCATCCAAAAGAAGATAATATGAAATAATGAAACCAGAATGAACCCTATTAATGTAAAAATGGTTCTTTATTTCTAATTAATGAATATAATGTCATTATACAGGACATTAAAAAGAAGGAAGCATTCGGGTACAAGGTAAGGGGAAATTCTCGAACCCAACTTTCATCCTTCGGGTTCTACCTCTTTCACTCCATTTTTTATTTGGTAACTACTTGAAGATCATTTGTTCATCATTTTATTTCCTTATTTGGGATATACATGTTTTCTAATGAAGTTTATGTCAATCCAAATTTTTTTCCGAAAGAACTCCTATCTTAAGAACTCAACTTTTACCTCTCATTCAAGGTTGATGGTTCTTGTATCAAGTATGTTGTTCCCTCTTTCTTTTGGGAACCCAAAGTTTATGAATGTGTTATTATGAGATGAAACCCATTACTTTTCATGGGTTGGTCATGTTCATTTAGTTTATATGTACATTGTTTCATGCATGATAAATGATAATGTTATGATGTTATGGGTGCGCCCGGAATTATATAGCGCAATATGAATGTTTAAATATGATGGGTGCGCCCAAAATTATATAGCGCTGCAATGAATTGTGTAAAGTGATTAATCTCATGATTAAATGTGAAATGATGTTTGAACAATATTCTAGCTTGGTTCACAAGTATGTGTGGTAGTTAACCACTAAGACATGATGTTTTATTTTTATGCATTGCCACATTTCAAGTCTTTTATTTGTGCTCCTCTCATGTTCATGATCTTTTGCCTATGTTATGATTATGCTCACCTCATGCTATATTATTCTTATCTATCCTCTTACTGGGCTTCTAGATCACCCCTTTTGATGTATATCCTCAGGTGGATACACATACTAAGGAGAGGAAAAGTTCCACTAAGAATCTAGAGAAGAAGAAATTAAATAAATGTTTATGGTAGATGTTGTATTTGTTATTTATGGTCCTAGTTTTCCCAAGACACTAAACCTTTGGATCCTCTATGTGTAATACTATTATGTTGTTTATCTTTGAAATGTTGTAATAGTAATGTATGAAAAGGCCGGGTCGCTATAGTTGGTATTAGAGGCAAGGTTTAGTTAATTTGGGAATTAGGAATAGTGAATCATAGAGAAAACCTATAGCATGAGACTAAGTACAAAAATGCACACAAGAGTATTTACCTAGCGATACCATATGTTATGTTTTTGGTATAATTGTTTAAATGAATAAGTTATTCATGACTTGTTTACTTATGTTTTGTTCTAACCTTTTATATTTTATAAAATGGTGGGAACTAGGAGAAATCAGGCCAACAACTCATGTGAGGGCCAATGCAAAGATTGCCCGAACAACATCCCCAATGATTTTGGAGGTGGAGTTCAAAACTTCATGGCATTTCTTACCCAATTATCTCAGGTTATTAACAGTAACCATAATAATGGGGAACGTCCTCTATCACCAAAGAGGGAGAAACTGGAAATCGAATGTTTTATGCGGCAACGACCACCGACGTTTAGTGGATCTTCTGATCCAGTAGTTGCAAAAAAGTGGGTCAACTCCATAGAGAATATCTTTTCCATTCTTCACTATTCTAATATGGATAAGGTGACTCTAGCCTTTTATCTTCTATATAAAGAATCTGATCAATGGTTGGCTTTGATTACAAACACCAAGCCAAGGGAGGAAATTGAAGAGCTGGAATGTAAAGACATTAAGATATTGTTTCATAATAAGTATTTCCCACGAACTCTTCACAAGAATATGGAGAGAGAATTCATAGAGATCAAACAAAAAGAAGGAGAATCTGTCACAACATATTAAGAGAATTTCACAAGGCTTGCAAGGTATGCTTCAGGTTTTGTTATCAACAATGATAGCAAAATTGATATATTCTTTAGTAGATTAAAACCACACCTTCGAAAGGCTCTTGCAATTCGAGACTTTGGGAGTTATAAAGAAGTTGTTCGGTGTGCTCTCAAAGTGGAGATGGAGTTTGGAGAATGGTCCCATGGTTATGGTGATAAGAAAATAAAGATGGATTTTCAAGATGGTGGATCTAATGAAAAAGGTGGGAAGAAAAATCAATGACCCACATGCCAAAAATGTGGGAAGTTTCACAATGGGAACTGCCTCAAAGGGATGGGGAAGTAATTCAAGTGTGGGAAAGAAGGAAACCATGCTCAAGAGTGTCTAAAAGACATGAAAATGAAGGAGAATGTAGCTGATGAAAGGAGAGAACCGTTCATGGTTCAATGCTACAACTGTAAGGAGCTAGGGCACTATGCAAACCATTTCACTAAACCTAGAGCTCTCGAGGGTAATCCGCGTCAGCAGCCACCAAAACCAAAGGAACAAATTAAGGTTTATGCCATCACTACTGCAGTGGTGGAGCATGATAATGAAGTCGTAAAAGGTACACTTCCTATTCACTCAATAATGGAAAAAGTCTTATTTGATTCTGGTTCTATGCATTCTTTAATATCTTGCAAGTTTGCTAGAACTATAGAATCGAAGCCCCAAAACCTTTAAGTAGAGATATCTGTAAAAACACAAAGTTGTGCAATCATTGCAACCCAAGTGTTTGAATCTTCTCCTGTTGACGTATGTGGGAAGATTCTTCTGTCAAATCTCGTAATACTTCCCTTGGTGGAATTTGATGCTATAATGGGAATGGACTGGTTCTCGTTATATAGAGCACATATCAACTATCGGGAAAAGAAAATATCTTTTCATATTCCGAACCATCCCATGCTCCTCTAAAAATGAAAGAAATATCATGAATCTCCTTTTAAAAATCCTTCAATGGTGTGGGTGTTGATTCCCTATTAAGAAGCATACCTCTCCCAAATGGTTGAGTCGAAGGAAATTTCCAACCTTGAGGAAATGCCCATCATGAGGGAATACGACGATGTATTTCCTAAAGATTTACTCATAATTCCCCCGGATCGTGAGGTAGAGTTCTCTATTGAACTCATACCTAGAGCTACTCCTATCTCTAAGTGCCCCTATAGGATGGCTCCTATCTAACTGGAGGAGTTAAAGAAGCAGCTGCAAGAGCATCTGGACAAAGGGTTCATACGCCCTAGTGCATCTCCTTGGGGTGCGCTAGTACTCTTTATGGAGAAGAAGGATGGAACAATGTGGTTGTGTATCGATTATCAGGAACTCAACAAGATCACCATAAAGAACAAGTATCCTCTCCCTAGGATTGATGACTTTTTCGATCAGTTAAGAGGAGTTTAGTACTTCTCAAAGGTGGATCTTGGTTCTGGATATCATCAAGTAAAGGTGTAGAAGGAAGATATTCAGAAGACTGCCTTCCGTACAAGGTATGGGCACTATGAGTTTTTGGTGATGCCCTTAGGACTTACTAATTCCCCTAAAATCTTCATCGATTTGATTAATAGAGTCTTTATACATTACCTTGAAAAATTTGTGGTAGTGTTTGTCGATGATATTCTCATCTACTCCAAGAGTAAGGAGGAACATGAAGAACATCTAAGACTTTTGTTGGCGAAATTAATAAAGGAGAAGTTGTACGCCAAGTTCAGAAAGTGTTACTTTTGGATGAATCAAGTCACGTTCTTGGGACATGTGATCACAAGTGAGGGAATTTTTGTGGATCCTTCAAAGACAAAGGTGATTGAGGAATGGCCCATGCCCTCTAGTGTCATAGAAATCCGTAGTTTTCTTCGATTATCTGGGTACTTCCGACGTTTTGTGAGAGACTTCTCATGATTGTAATGCCCACTAACTAATTTAACAAGGAAAGGGGTAAAGTATGTATGGACGGAAGAATGTGAGGGAAGCTTCAAGGAGCTAAAGAGAAGGCTGATCACTGCACATGTACTCACACTACCGAAAAGTGGAGAAAGTTTTGTGATATATAGTGATGCTTCAAAGAAAGGCTTGGGTTGTGTACTCATGAAAAATGATAATGTGATAGCCTATGCCTCACGATAGTTGAAGATCCATGAGCAGAACTACCCGATGCATGATCTAGAGCTGGCAGCCATGATTTTTTCCTTGAAAATCTGGCAGCACTACCTTTATGGTGAGAAGTGTGACATATACACCGACCACAAGAGCCTAAAGTATACATTCACACAAAAGGACCTCAAAATGCATTAAAGGAGATGGTTAGAGATAATCAAAGATTACGATTTCTCTATTCTTTATCATCCTGGAAAGGTGAACAAGGTAGCTGATGCTCTAATCAGAAAAGAACCTGCTACTCTATCCATGTTGTGGATTGAGAAAGATCCTATCTTCTTGGATATGCAAAGGATGGATTTGGTAATCGTAAGGGTAGGGGATATATCCTACCTTGCCCAAATTATTGTGCAAACATCATTCCTGGAGAATATTAAGGAAGCACAAAGGGATGATGTGGAGATACAAAAGAGGGTGAATGCATTAATGGAAGGAAAGCTGCAAGAGTTCCATATCGACAATGATGGTGTGATTCGGTTTGGAACGCAGCTTTGTGTGCCTTCATCTCATGGGATAAACAGTGAGCTATTGGATAATCCACATAGCTCAACATTCTCTATCCATCCTGGGAGTACCAAGATGTACCGTGATCTACGAGAACACTTCTGGTGGGATAACATGAAGAAGGAGATTGCGGAATATATATCAAGGTGTTTGGTATGTCAGCAAGTTAAAGGTGAGCGACAAAAGTCCAAAGGTATGATGGAGTCATTGCCTATACCCATGTGGAAATGGGAAAATGTTACTATGGACTTTGTCACGAGTCTCCCAAAGACGTCAAAGGGAAATAATTCCATATGGTTGTGGTTGATCAAGTCACCAAGACTGCCCATTTTATCATTATTCGGGAAGATCTCTTGCTTGATCAACTTGCAAAGATATATGTGAAGGAAGTGGTGAGACTGCATGTTGTTCCACTCTCAATTGTCTCTGACCGTGATCCAAGTTTCACATCTAAATTCTGGAGGAGCCTTCAACATGCTTTGAGTACTGAATTAAATTTCAGCACGGCCTATCACCCCCAAACCGATGGACAGTCTAAAAAGACTATTCAGACGCTTGAAGATATGCTAAGAGCATGCTATCTTGAATTCAAAGGTGGTTGGGATCAGTATCTCCCATTGGTTGAGTTCTCATACAACAATAGCTTCCACTCGAGTATTCAGATGGCTCCGTATGAAGCTCTTTATGGGAATCGATGTAGAGCTCCAACCAGTTGGGATGAAGTTGGAGAAAGAAAGCTACTTGGGCCCGATCTTGTTCAAGAGAGGACCGAGAAGGTTCAAGTCATCTAGAAACACATCAAAGATGCTCAAAGTCGACAAAAGAGCTATGCTGACAACCATTGAAGGGACTTGGAGTTCAACGTTGGAGATAAAGTCTTCTTTAGAATATCTCCATGGAAGAGAGTCATGTGATTCGGGAAGAAAGGGAAGCTAAGCCCAAGGTATATTGGCCCCTTTGAGATCCTTGACTACATAGGAGCCATGAACTAGCGTCTAGCACTTCCAACGAATATGGCTCAAGTTCATGATGTGTTTCATGTATCACTACAGAGGAAGTACCTACCAGACCCCTCACATGTACTAAACTCAGAGGTGGTGCAGCTGGATGATGATCTCTCCTATGAGGAGTAGCCAGTAAAGATTCTGGACCGATGTGATAAGATTCTACGCAACAAGACAACCCATCTTGTCAAAGTGTTGTGAAGGAACCATAAGTTTGAGGAAGCAACTTGGGAACCAGAAGAAGTAATGAAGAATAAGTACCCTCACCTATTTGTGTAAAGTAAAATTTCGGGGGCGAAATTTTTAAGGGGGGAAGAATGTAACGACCCAAAGTTTTTTAATGGAAATTACTTTCTTATAAATATGTCATAAATTAACATGAAATCACAATATAATGAACTACTAAGTGATAAGTGACCATTAAACATAAGTTTGTCACTTCAGTGTTTGGAATTTTGAAAATCTGACATACACAGTTATGTTCAAGATAATTTTTGGAGTCTAATGAAACAAAAATAATTTTTGGTGAATAGTGACCTACCCTTATGAATATTAACATACCCTTATGAATAGTAATATTACCCTTATGAATAGTAAATCATCCAATATAAGAGTAACATTACCTATAGATAATTAAATAAAATTTATTCATCTTAGAAAGTGACAATTTGACCTTAGTAAATGTTTTGGTATTTTTTAAGTAATAAATAAATAATTATAATTAATTAATTTAAAATAATATTAATTTCCCAAAAATGTATTCATAAATTATTGAATCAATGTCTTATAGTTTTTAGACAATTTTATAAGACCCTATGTAATTTTTGAAAGCACTGTAAAATTAGTTTTAATCTTATTATGATTTTAGTCAAATATTAAAATAATAATATTTAGAAAATTAGTTTTGAGAAATGGAATTTGTTTTTGGATTCTACACATCGAAAAATGGTAGGGGTAAATTTTTGGGTTTTTTCTGAAATACTTCAATTTTCGGGTGAATAGTAAAAAATACAGTTTTTCGCATAACCGATGTATACTAAATTGCATCCTTAATGATGTAATGATGACATAAACATTATAGAAACTTATTTTCGTCCAAATTATATTAAATTTCATAAATATTTTCTTAAAATATAATAAATCTAATTCTCAAACCTAAAAAGAACTTTCCAAAGCCTAAAGTCAAAAGGTAATTTATTAAAGTGTCTTTTTATCTTTCTTTCACTTTCCTTTTAATAAATTAATGAATTCGAATTATAAAGAAGAATTAAAGCCTAAAACGAATTATATTATATTAATATATGATTTATGATTTCAAAAAACTACTATTACAAGTATAACTCTTGATATATTATTTTATTTAATATTTTATACCAAAAACACCTCCCTCCTCATGTATAAATAATCCCTCCCCCTCCTCTTGCCAAACCACACCTCTCAAAATTCAAGAATTGTCTAAGATCTGCCCAATAATCTCCCCTAGCCCCTCCCCCATGTCCAAGAGCTTCTGGTCTCATCAAAAGACCAAGCTTATGCCCTTAAGGAGGTTCTCAAGTGAAGGATTCAAGAGGTAATTTCCCTCCCTCTTCTCGTTTAATTTCTTTTCAAGTTCAAGTCCCTTTCTTGATCTCTTCTCACCTATATTCATCCAAATTGTTTTGTAACTCCAGTATTATACATATACTGTAATTTTATGATTATAATGGGATATTATATCACCCCACACCCTTTCCCTCTTCCTTTTATTTTATTAAAGAGAACACTGTTCATGAGGTGTTAATTTATCACCTTCAAAAAAGACATGCTCTCTTCCTCCATTTATACCTTCAGATCTGGTCATGAAACCATTTTTATGTTTGAACCAGAATATGTTATATATATTAGGTTCTATTTTAAGTTATGGAAATAATCTATGGCCATATTACTAAGTGAAAAGTTAAAACAAGTTTGTTGTGATCCAAAAACTGCTCAAATTAACCCAAATAATCATCATTTAATTCTTATCTAATGATTCACCCACATGGATCTAATATAATTCATTATAAAATCATTAAAGCTCCTATAATATCTATAATAACATTTAATATCATTTCTGGATGTTTACCCATCATCTACCTGAACTTAAATTTAAGAATACAAGTGAACCACCCAAGAAAAACCATAAAAACGAACATCCCCAAAAAATGTTTTTTAAACTCTATATATCATCCAAAAGAAGTTAATATGAAATAATGAAACCAGAATTAACCCTATTAAATTACACATGGTTCTGTATTTATAATTAATGAATATAATGTCATTATACAGGACATTGAAGAGAAGGAAGCATTCAGGTACAAGGTAAGGGGAAATTCTTGAACCCAACTTTCATCCTTCAGGTTCTACCTCTTTCACTCCATTTTTTATTTTTTCACTCCTTGAAGATAATTTTTTCATCATTTTCATTCCTTTTCTGGGATATACATGTTTTCTAATGAAGTTTATTTCAATCCAAATGTTTTCCAAAAGAACTATTCTCTTAAGAGCTCAACTTTTACCTCTCATTCAAGGTTGATGGTTCTTGTATCAAGTATGTTGTTCCCTATTTCTTTTGGGAACCCAAAGTTTATGAATGTTTTCTTATGAGATGAAACCAATTCCTTTTTATGGGCTGGTCATGTTCATTTATGTTATATTTTTATTGTGGCATGCATGATAAATGACAATGTTATGATGTGACGGGTGCACCCGGAATTATATAGCGCAATATGAATGTTTAAATGTGACGGGTGTGCCTGGAATTATATAGTGCTATTATTCATTGGGTAAAGTGATGAATCTCATGAGTAAATGTGAAATTATGTGTGAACAAGATTCTATCTTGGTTCACAAGTATGTGTGGTAGTTAACCACTAAGACATGATGTTTCATTTTTATGCATTGCCACATTTCAAGTCTTTTATTTATGCTCCTCTCATGTTCATGATCTTTTGCCTATGTTATGATTATGCTCACCTCATTCTATATTATTCTTATCTATCCTCTTACTGGGCTTCTATATCACCCCTTTTGATGTATATCCTTAGGTGGATACACGTACTAAGGAGAGGAAAAGTTCCACTAAGAATCCAGAGAAGAAGAAATTAAATAAATGTTTATGCTAGATGTTGTATTTGTTATGTATTGTCCTAGTTTTCCTGATACACTAAACCTTTGGATCCTCTATGTGTAATACTATTATGTTTTTTATCTTTGAAATGATGTAATAGTAATTTATGAAAAGTTTGGGTCGCTATAATCACTTATTTTATAAACTGGCTAAAATATGTTAACTTTTTTACTATTTAATTATAATCTTTTATTAAACATTTATTAGTTAGTTATTTTTTATTTTCACCATCGAATGTTAATAAATTTGATTGTTTCGTTAAAGTTTCAAAATGGTGATTTCGATCTTCATTCATTGATATCGAGTTCATAATTATCAGAAAATTAAAGGTATTGGAATAATTTTTTTAATGTTTTATAAATTCCCATTTTCAATTAATATAGGAAATGCGTAGATTTTGTGATAAATAAATCCATGAAGAGCACATTTCAGGTAACTTACTAATAAAAAATGAGTTTTTATATTGATCATTAAATTTTATATCACACATCCAAACTATATTAAGACAATAAATTTCCATTTAATTTAATGTTTTATAGGGTTCAAATTCCATTCTATGAAAGTTTTATTTATGATTCTTGAATATGAAATTAGTGATGAGCTTGTTTCATTAATTTTTAACGAACAAAAAGGAGGTAAGTTAATTATATGTAAAGTATTAATATAATGCCATGTTTGTCATTATAAAATATTAATAATTTCATAAATATCATTTTTATTCATTAAACCCATTCTTATAATCATCCAATTAATTTGATGATGAAAAATGAAATATGTCATTCATAGAGGTGGTTGTTCACACATAACAAATGTGGCATTTTCATTTTCCAATAAATCGGATGGAGATAAATAAAGGTATTTAAATCAACATAATAAAATTTTAGTGTACTAATGATAATTATTTTATTATATTAGTGTGGTTATAATAGTTTTATAGGATAATGATATAGATTAAAATTTTAGGGAGTGGATATTACTCACGTTGAGTACTTGATTCTTCCCTTAGATGGATTCTTGGAAATGGTGGATTTGGGACACTTTATTGTAAAAAATGGATTCAAAAAGTGGAATAAGAATCTATTGTAGGTATAACAATAAGTTTTAAACAGAAATTAGATGGAAAATTTGTCTTGATGTTAGTTTAAGTGAGGTTCTTTTATATGTGAAAAAAGAAGGATATCTCCTAAGAAACTGAAGTAATGTAATGGGTAAAGATGGAATCACATTGAATTTAGGTGATTTAGGGGAGTAAATATTGTTTAGAAATTGTTGATAAACTTTAACACCTAAAAATATCATATAAAATTTCTATGTTTCAAGTTAATTTAGAAAAATTTGGGACAATTGAAGTTTCTTGTTTTTACCCTTGTTAACCATGATTAAATATTTACCATAGTAACTATTTTTTACTAAAATTATAAGATGGTCCATCCTGTATAATTTCGTTATGATGAATCTAAATTTAGGATCTATTTAATATAATTTAACTGTTAAATATTATAAAATAAACTTTTAAATTAAAACAATTAATATATAGAAAAATTTCTTTTTTATAAAAATAAATTTTAAAATATTGAATATTACTATTCTTATTTCCGATCAATTAATAATTAAATGAGTATTAATATATTATTAGTATAAAAATATATTTTATTAAAATAATCATTTTTCTATAATAATTTTATTTTCCTAAAATAAAAAATGTAAAATTCAAAAAAAATATATTATTTCTATTAAAATACAGTTGAAAGCATAAAAATATTAGTGTAATTTTATCAATACATTTAGATTAAAAAACATTTATTTAATATTAAAATTATAAATTTGAAATGTGTAAAAATTCAAATGATATATATAAATTTTATTTCATTTTTAATTACATTTTTATATCATCGTAACTTCTACTTATAAAACCCCTCAAGATCTCTGTATATGACCTAAGGATAAGATAAGGAGCAATGGTATTCATAAGGGTTGATTCAGCTAGAATAGATCTCATAGTTATTTATTAGAGCTTGAATTTGTCCCAAAAATGATTCTTATCAAGCTGAGATTTTTAGGGTTTGGCATAGTCTTTGTCAAGGAAAATCTATAGTGAAGTTATTTCCCTTCCAATCTCAGACAAATGGGCCACAAAAATAAGACTTCTACTACTTGATTCCATTTATTTTATTTTCTGTATTAATTTATTAATATGGTTACTAATATTTTTAACCATTAATTCAATGTATATGTTATAATGATATTTTTTAAATTATAACATATTTCGTTTTCATTTATTGTTGTGTATAAAACTATCCATTAGAACTTTAAAGTATTTTAATTTATAGGGTGTTATATTCAACCCACTTTAAATAAATTAAACCCCAATAAATTTAATTTCCATCACTAGAAAAAAAATTGATAAGGGTTTTATTAATATTTTCATGACTCATGACATAAAAATATATTAAAATCCTTCACGGTGGTTCAAAAATTTGACACACTAAAATGTCACTTTATTTATGTTATTCAAGAGGTTGATTTCTCCCTTGTGTTTGGGGTGTCTTGGGGTTGAAATTTTGATTTTTTAAAGATTTTATAGGGTTTTAGAGTTAGGTACATGATTTCAGAAACCATGAATCATAAACAATGTTCCATCTACATTTTGGGACAAATTTGATCGCATTGTCTACACATATTTTAGTAAACTATACAACCTCTGTCATTTCGAGGCACTGGATGTCACATAGTTTTTCAAACCATGTCAGAGTGAGACATTATTGATTTGGGGATGTTGTTATAATTTTGGGTCCCTTTTGATTGGGTCTTCTTCTCCATTTTCCCCCACTCAAGATCCCCCATCCTAGGAACCTCTCCCGACCCTATTTGGCTCTTCCAATATCTTTCAAGGTGGATTTAGAGTGTCTATTTGGTGTTTATTTATTTGGATCAATATGTAAGGCCTCCTAATTCCTTATCTTGTTAGTTTATTCTATTTTACCATACTTTACTCTTACCCTAACAGTTATGTGGGCCAATTTTAATGTTCCAGTTTGTTCAAAAATTCAGGTTTTTGTTTTTAGAGGTTGTGAGATATCCTATGAGAACTTTTATAGTGGTTTACATCATATGTGACATGATTCAATCACTTAAGGTAGGTGTTTTGTAACACCCCGAGCTTCCATGATACGCTTCTCATTCAATAATGCAATAACTTGCATTGTACGCAACTTCGAGTTCTAAAACACCGCGACTAATCAAAGTAGCCGTTATGAATAGTAATAACCACTTTTTAAAATTATATAAATTTTATATTTCAAAATGGACTTCATTTTTGGATTCAGAATATCGAAATTAGCCTATGTTGAATTTTTGGTATTTTTCTGAGAACTTCTAATTTTTTATGAATAGTGGAAAATACTTAAAAATAACTTTTTTAAATAAAAATAATTTATAGTGATAAATTATACTATTTAGTGGTTTTAAAGTATAATTAGAATATATTTTTACCATTTTATCCAATGATGGTCATTAGAATTAATTTAACATTGAAATTGGACATAAACAATTGCCAATCTTTTGATATAAATTATTTCTTAAAAACACGCTATTTGTTGTGAAAGCGGGAATTAATTATAAAATTAATTAATGCAACTTATATGTTTGGAATTTTTTAAAATAGACATCATTTCTGAATTTGGAATATCAATTATAGCTTAGGGTGAAATTTTGGCATTGTTCTGAAAAACTTCAATTTTTGATGAATAGTGAAACCACTAAGTGGTAGTTAAATAACTGATTTTTCATTTAAATGAAATATTACCACTTCTATGATTTGATTTTCAAAAATCCGACATACATGGTTGTCATTAAGAAGTAAAATGTGGTTCAATGAGATTAAAATAATTTTTGGTGAATAGTAACTTTTAAGTTCTTAATCACGATTAGAGGTAATTAGTGTAGTTTAAGGTAAAAATAATGTTTTAATAACATGAGATGAGCTTGACACATGTCATACCATCATTGGATATGCCATGGCCGACCAAGACAATCCATGGGTCAACTTGGGGACCCCATGGAGCCACTTTAGTTGGAAAATGACATAAATACCTTTTATTTAATGTTAAAGTAAAAAAATGACACAAACATGAAATGTTTTACTAAAACAATTTTTACATGGGGTTATGAAAGTCATATTTTTGACTATAAATAGTCATTGGACAGCTAAAAAGATATAATACATCATAGTATTTTTTTTATAATTTTTAAACATTAAATAAATTAAATTATTTATGACATAAATATGATGCAGTGATGACCTCATTATTTAACGATTTTAATAAAATGAAAAGATAATGTACAATCCAAGGCTTACAATTGTCCAAAGACTATTGGATGGGTAGCTTTAGAACCCTTATCACCTTATCCACAAATTATATAAGTGTGGGACCTTTAGAATCCGAAAATCATTGTATAATAATGTAACATTTCCTTACTTTCCAAGAGTTCCCCTCCTCTCCTCTTATAAAAGGCCCCCACCTCTACCACCTCATTCACACTTTAATGCCTTTTGGTTCGTCCAACCTCTGCCCAAATACTCTCCCAACTTCTTTCCCTTCATCCTAGAAGCTTTACTTTAGTCATAAATCCATCCTAAGGAGTCCTTTTGATCAAATCAAAAGGAAGAACCCGAAGAAGAGGTAACGTTTTCATCACCCTCTTTCAAGTTTCTTTCTTCTTCCACTCCCTCTTTGTTTATTATTTCAATTATAAAATTATAACTCCAGTATCTTATATATACTGTGATGTTATTATAAATATGGAACAACAATATTCAGTATTCCACCCATCATTTGAATGACATGTCAGCATACGTGCGTACGTACGGCTTACCGTCTTCACGTCGTGGTGTAATTGTTATTCAATATATTATTATTTAGATGGGTATAATAATGATATGTAATTCATGTAAATAATAAATATAACATGATAATGATTCTTTATATATGATATACTATCCAATTATATATTATTTTAATATCAAAATAATGATATTGTCGCTCGTGCGTACGTACGGACTACCATCTCCACGAACGCGATGAGATTCATTCTCCGTCGTATCCATTCAAGTATAATTATCATTTGATGATTTAAAAATAATGTTTAAAGACTTCATATCATTATGGATATGAATAAGATACAACCTATCCATGAAAAACACGACTTACATAACAAAACATATAAAAGAAAACGAGTAAGTTAACACCCGAAACAACGATAAATCTATGATATTGTTAACAAAGAAATATTAAAAGATCTTATATGATATCATATGAATGTATATGATTCTTGTATAATTTAATAACAATTATTTCACCATTATACAGGAGGTTAACCTACCCCAACCAAGGAAAAGTACAAGGTAAGGGTTTACTTCACAACCTCTTCATTATCCAAGGTTGTTTGTACATATTTATCTACTGGGACCTCGTTATCATCCACATCCATGTTTCTTAAAAATGTCTTTGAAAACATTTTTACTATTAAATGGAAAATGGGTTAAAGTCATTTATACCCTTATACGTTTTTGAAAGGAATCTTACCGTCGTTTTCCAAACAATGTACTTTTTGACCTTTTTGAAAAATTTAAGGTAAGAATGTTTTTTTAACTTATACGACGGGTGCGGCTATTTTCCGCCATTATAACTTCGTTGAAGCTTTACTTACAAGCTTATAAGAATATTTTCAAAGTAAATGTATTATTTTAAATTATGGAACTTTTAAATGATTTCAAAAAAAAAATATTTCTCTCAAATAGCTTTGATTTCATCCATGTCAACATCCTTTGATGGGTTTTAAGTTTAATTGAAATTAATTTATAATACAAAACTCCCATTGAACATTTTGTGAAATATTTGACTGTGGATGTGTTATTTTTATACCATCCATAGTTTATGGAGAAATTGTTGACGTTTCACATGCTAGTTTTAATACAAATATTTATGTTATGTTTAAACCTATTCATATGAGGAATGTATTGGACTTAATAAGTAACGGGTGGAGCCCGCTATAGCTCCTCGGTGCATCGGTAGGTCTCATGAGACAACTAGACGGGGAATTGGCTGAGGCCCTTTCCCAATTTGATTTATGGTTTTGGCCGAGGCCTTAATCATTTTATATGTATTGGCCGAGGCCTTGACAAAATGTTTCAGAATGTCTGGCATTATACATTACCTCATTATGAAAGTGGTTATTGATATTGCATGTGATTATTCGACCAGTAGAATATCCATGTGAAGAAGTGAATGGAATTATATCATTTTACTTTTTCCATATTATGTTGAAGTTCAAGTTTAAAAGGCTTTTGTTTTAGTTATACATTGCCTTAAATGTTTATGTTTATTGATGAAAGCTTCCGCTATATTGTTATCCTTACTGAGCATCTGAGCTCACCCCTTTCAATGTTTTAATATTTTTCCAGGATGTGAAGAAGTATTTTATGAATGACTTGCAGGGATAGTCAGAAAGGGATATGAGTGTGGACTATGAAGACCATGTTATTGTAGTTTGTTTACTTTTTGATATAATGAAAGACTTATGAATGTATCTAGTGTTTCCAAGGCTACTAAACTAATCGGTCTTTCGAGACTTGATCTTTTGTGATCATGCCAATGTTACGAAGTAATGCACCGACTCTGGGTAGCTGGGGTCGAGGCGTTACAGTTGGTATCAGAGGCAGTTTAGTACTAACCTTGGAAGCTAGATTTAGATAAAATATAACTAGAGCACATAGCCTGAAGATAGAATTTAAGGATTAGTATAGAAGAACTTCCTAGAATTTTGGTATTATAGAGATTTTGTGATTTTTCCGAGCAATACATCCCTGTCTATATACGAGCAGGTAGAGGTGGCTCTGGCACAGATGTACCTAGGGGTAAAACCCGAAAACACCGCTTTGAGCTAGACTCGAATGGGAACTGGTGCACGACAACGGGCCTTGCTGCACTCTTGGTGATGACACTCCCGGGGTATATGCTTAGGATAATTCACATTTTCTTTACAAACCACTATGAAGGGTTATGAGAATATACTTCCTAAAAGAAATCATTTTTTATGATTATCGATTATATCCATAAATAGTTCAATTTATTATAAGTGTTTTCAAGTTTGTTATTATGTATTTCGATTCATAAACTAACCTAGTTTATGGCATTGTATAGAAATGGCGCCCAGTAGAAGGAATGTGAACTCCATCAATACGTATGATCCAAAGAGTAAGAAGGATCATATCTTTCATGGTATTAAGCCAACATTTAGAAGTGAAATATTCTCCCATGTGTTATCAACATATGAAGAAATAGTATCATGTGTTAATAATATAAGTAGAGAATTCTCTGAGTCTTATGGATTTGAAGGGATGAAAGAGAAGAAAAGGATGGAAGAGAGAATGATGGATAAAGGGACGAGGGAAAAGAAGAATTTTCCAATATGTGATAACTGTGGGAATAAACACCTTGGAATTTTCCTAAAGGGAATGGGAGTTTGTTATATGTGTGGAGAAAAAGGACACCAAGTGAGTGACTGCAAGGGTAAGAAAAAGGTTTCAAATGTACAATGCTTCATCTGCAAGGAGTTGGGACACTACGCAAACCAATGTTCAAATCATCAGATTATGCCCCAAATGATGTTATTGGATAATAATTAAGTTATGATACTACCACAGATGAGGAGGAATGATTAGAGTTCTTATGTTGTTATTAAAGAATTTTGTAATTTGAGTGTTGTATCAATGATGTACTGGTTATAATAATTATGGAGTATATAAGGATTGTACTGCAGTACTATTTCATCTAGGACTTGAGATTGTGTGGAACCAAGAAAAGTGACTCCACAGTAGGTTAAATTTTTGGAAAATATATGGTTGAGAGAGAGATAAACCATAATATGATTCTGATACTGAGATAGTGATTTTGGAATAAGACATGATTGATTCGGATAAATTATGTTGGATATTCTTAACATCCTTGAAACTGATTAATGATTTGTATACATTTTTGGATAGAAGGAGTATATCTAGTTTTCTATAAGTAATAAGGTATCATGAATGTAATCAATGAGGATTTATGGTAATATAGTATGTTGCAGTGTTTTAAAAGAATACATGATGAAGGTGTTCACATGTTGTTACGCAGAAAAAAAAAGGAGCTTCATTATGTTTACCTTCCTCATAAAATCTGGACTGTGAGTTGGACAAAAGTATTTTGGATAACTATAAAGGTTGGAATGGATGATATTTTACATTGTATACTATTGTTACGGTTATTTTTGGATATTTATAAAAAGGAAAACACGTAGACCAAGTGACAACCCATCGCGTCGGACAAAGCTGTGGGAATCGAACCCACAACCATAGTGAGATTGGGATTAATCACCTACCACTGGAATACGTGAAGTCTCTGGTTATTAAAAAATATTTTTTCTAATCTAAATGGTATGTGTTAAAATTTGGAATCTTATACAATTAGGATAAGTATAATATTTTTGAGTTCTATTATCTTTTTGAGTGAAAGATGAGTTGAAGGTTGAAACTCTAATTGTCAAGAATAAATATATATATACCTATCTCTTATTCAATGAATAAATTAATTCTTAAACTTTAGTAAAGGGATATTAAAACAAAAAAATATGTTATCCTAATACCTTATGTCTTGTTGAACTGATGATATTTTAAATCAACATAGATTGAAGGCTTTGAGGCCCTCAATTTGACAGTTGATTGTGATTGATGACCTCAATCACTCCCTACAAATATTTACGTTTTTCCTCCAATTATATGTCTCTAATTGCCACCAATGTTCTCCTTATTGAGATCATAATTGGGTGGGGACTTTTTCATTTCCCTTTCCCTCTTATTAAGGCTAAATTTTATTAATCTTATTTCCGATGTGGGTTTTCCACAAAGGTATTTTCTCTTTTCAACCTTTTATTTTCAAAGAAAAATTTCAAATTGCGAGGACGCAATTTATTGAAGGAGGGGAGAATGTAACACCCCGAGCTTCCATGATACGCTTCTCATTCAATAATGCAATAGCTTGCATTGTACACAACTTCGAGTTCTAAAACACCGCGACTAATCAAGTAGCCGTTATGAATAGTAATAACCAATTTTTAAAATTATAGAAATTTTATATTTCAAAATGGACTTCATTTTTGGATTCGGAATATCGAAATTAGCCTATATTGAATTTTTGGTATTTTTCTGAGAACTTCTAATTTTTTATGAATAGTGAAAAATACTTAAAAACAACTTTTTTTAATCAAAATAATTTATAGTGATAAATTATACTATTTATTGGTTTTAAAGTATAATTATAATATATTTTTTCCACTTTATCCAATGGTTGTCATTAGAATTAATTTAACATTGAAATTGGACATAAACAATTGCCAATCTTTTGATATAAATTGTTTCTTAAAAACATGCTATTTGTTGTGACAGCGGGAATTAATTATAAAATTAATTAATGCAACTTATATGTTTGGAATTTTTTAAAATAGGCATCAATTTTGAATTTGGAATATCAATTATAGCTTAGGGTGAAATTTTGGCATTGTTCTGAAAAACTTCAATTTTTGATGAATAGTGAAACAACTAAGTGGTAGTTAAATAACTGATTTTTCGTTTAAATAAAATATTACCACTTCTGTTATTTGATTTTAAAAAATCCGACATACATGGTTGTCATTAAGAAGTAAAATGTGGTTCAATGAGATTAAAATAATTTTTTTGTGAATAATAACTTTTAAGTTCTTAATCACGATTAGAGGTAATTAGTGTAGTTTAAGGTAAAAATAATGTTTTAATAATATGAGATGAGCTTGAAACATGTCCTACCCTCATTGGATGTGCCATGGCCGACCAAGACAATCCATGGGTCAACTTGGGGACCCCATGGATCCACTTTAGTTGGAAAATGACATAAATACCTTTTATTTAATGTTAAAGTAAAAAAATGACACAAACATGAAATGTTTTACTAAAATAATTTTTACATGGGGTTATACAAGTCATATGTTTGACTATAAATAGTCATTGTAAAGATAAAAATATTTCCTACATCATAGTTTTTTTTTATAATTTTTAGACATTAAATTAATTAAATTATTTATGACATCATTATGATGCAGTGATGACCTCATTATTTAACGATTTTAATAAAATGAAAAGATAATGTACAATCCAAGGATTAAACTTGTTCAAAGACTATTGGATGGGTAGATTTCGAACCCTTATCACCTTATCCACGAATTATATAAGTGTGGGACCTTTATAATCCGAAAAGCATTGTATAATAATGTAAAAGTTCCTTACTTTCCAAGAGTGCCCCTCCTCTCCTCTTATAAAAGGCCCCGACCTCTACCACCTCATTCACACTTTCAAGACTTTTGGTTCGGCCAAACTATGCCCAAATACTCTCCCAAATTCTCTTCCTTCATCCTAGAATCTTTACTTTAGTCAGAAAGCCATCCTAAGGAGTCCTTTTGATCAAATCAAAAGGAAGAACCCGAAGAAGAGGTAACGTTTTCATCACCCTCTTTCAAGTTTCTTTCTTCTTCCACTCCCTATTTGTTTATTATTTCAATTCTAAAATTATAACTCCAGTATCTTATATATACTGTGATGTTATTATAAATATGTAACAACCATATTCAGTATTATACCCATCATTTGAATGACATGTCACCATACGTGCGTATGTACGGCTTACCGTCTCCACGTCGTAGTGTAATTGTTATTCAATATATTATTATTTAGATGGGTATAATAATGATAAGTAATTCATGTAAATAATAAATATAACATGATAATGATTCTGTATATATGATATAGTATCCAATTATATATTATTTTAATATCAAAATAATGATATTGTCGCTCGTGCGTACGTACGGACTACCGTCTCCACGAACGCGATAAGATTCATTCTCCGTCGTATCCATTCAAGTATAATTATCATTTCATGATTTAAAAATAATTTTTAAGGACTTGATATCATTCTGGATATGAATAAGATACAACCTATCCATGAAAAACATGACTTACGTAACAAAACATATAAAAGAAAAAGAGTAAGTTAACACCCGAAACAGCGATAAATCTAAGATATTGTTAACAAAGAAATGTTAAAAGATCATATATGATATCATATGAATGTATATGATTCTTGTATAATTTAATAACAATTATTTCACCATTATACAAGAGGTTAACCTACCCAAACCAATGAAAATTACAAGGTAAGGGTTTACTTCACAACCTCTTCATTATCCAAGGTTGTTTATACATAATTATCTACTGGGACCTCGTTATCATCCACATCCATGTTTCTTAAAAATGTCTTTCAAAACATTTTTACTATTAAATGGAAAATGGGTTAAAGTAATTTATACCCTTATACGTTTTTGAAATGAATCTTACCGTCGTTTTCCAAACAATGTATTTTTTGACCTTTTTGACAAATTGAAGGTAAGAATGTTTTTTTAACTTATACGGCGGGTGCGGCTATTTTCCGCCATTATAACTTCGTTGAAGCTTACCTTACAAGCTTATAAGAATATTTTCAAAGTAAATGTATTATTTTATAATTATGGGAATTTTAAATTATTTTAAAAAAAGAGAGATATTTCTCTCAAATAGCTTTGATTTCATCCATGTCAACATCCTTTGATGGGTTTTAATTTTAATTGAAATTGATTTATGATACAAAACTCCCATTGAACATTTTGTGAAATATTTGACTGTGGATGTGTTATTTTTATACCATCCATAGTTTATGGAGAAATTGTTGACGTTTTGTATGCTAGTTTTAATACAAATATTTATGTTATGTTTAAACCTATTCATATGAGGAATGTATTGGACTTAAAAAATGACGGGTGGAGCCCGCTATAGCTCCTCGATGCATCGGTAGGTCTCATGAGACAACTATACGTGGAATTGGCCGAGGCAATTTCCCAATTTGATTTATGGTTTTGGCCGAGGCCTTAATCATTTTAGACGTCTTGGCCGAGGCCTTGACAAAATGTTTCAGAATGTCTGGCATTATACATTCCCTCATTATGAAAGTGGTTATTGATATTGCATGTGATTATTCGACCAGTAGAATATCCATGTGAAGAAGTGAATGGCATTATCTCATTTTACTTTTTCCATATTATGTTGAAGTTCATGTTTAAAAGGCTTTTGTTTTAGTTATACATTGCCTTAAATGTTTATGTTTATTGATGAAAGATTCTGCTATATTGTTATCCTTACTGAGCATCTGAGCTCACCCCTTTCAATGTTTTAATATTTTTCTAGGATGTGAAGAATTATTTTATGAATGACCTGCAGGGATAGTCAGAAAGGGATATGAGTGTGGACTATAAAGACCATGTTATTGTAGTTTGTTTACTTTTTGATGTAATGAAAGACTTATGAATGTATCTAGTGTTTCCAAGGCTACTAAACTAATCTGTCTTTCGAGACTTGATCTTTTGTGATCATTCCAATGTTACGAAGTAATGCACTGACTCTGGGTAGCTGGGGTCGGGGCGTTACATGTTTCCCTTATGTTTCTATTTAATAAATAGTTTCATGTTTTCTTGATGTTTTAAAAGTGCTCTTGAACTAAAATTCATAATTGTTTGTTATCAATTTTTTTCAATTTTTTGTTGGTTGTAAATTGTTTATTTTAATATAAAATTGGTTTAAAATAGTTTTTTATTAATTTAAGGGGTTTGATAAAATGAAATTAATAGTTTTTTATAAGAATAAAATTAGTTCATAGTGTTTTTAACCAATTTTTTTTTATAAAGTTAAGTGTTCATTATTTAAAAAAGGGTTTCCTTATTTTCATAGGTTCCAATGTTTTAAAAATAAGCTTCATTCTTGATAAATGTTTTTCCTTGTTTTCATAAATTGGTTATATTGTTTTAAAATATTTCCATGTTTTAAATAAAGGCAATGAGTTCATTTTAAAATATTTCCATGTTTTGAATAATGGTGTGTGTGCGTGTGTGTCTTATTGATTTATTTATATTGGAATAAATAATTTAATTATTTTATCTTTTTGTGCTTTGTTGTTATGTATGATTTCCATTGTAATTTTATTAGGGGTTAAAAATCTTTTTAAAAAGGATTTCCAATGTAATTGATATTATGTATAAGGAGAATCCTATTTGGAACCTTGAGGGAATGTGGTTTAATGATTGATATTTAAACCCTAGTTATGCCATGTTATTATCCTTTACTTATGTTTTTAAACATTAATTAATGTTATATAAATTTTTATTCATGTATATACAATTTTGATATGGGATCATTATTGGAGTGGATGTTTTGGAAGTGATGAGTATGTAATTTATGTCTTTTATTTCCTTTGATTTGTGTGTTTGTTAGGTGATTGACATAGGTTTTAAAGTAATCCACCTATTTTATCTACGAATTGAGGAACATTAGGATACAAATTGGGAAGTAAGGGAAGTTGTATAAAATTTTTAGATTCACACACAATCTAATATCCTCTAATTGAATATTATAACATAGATAGGGGTTTTCACCAATGAGAATAGAGGAGAGTGATTCAAGGGATGAGTTATGTGAGAATTAATATTCTGGAAGTTGGTTATAATTTTTTCATGTCTAGTACTCAATTCATTTGTCCCTAGGTTATTTTTTCATGTCATATATATTATGTTATTCCTTTTTTATATTGTTATGTGAGTTGATATCTTTTTCATGCACCTTTTTTTCGTATTGGTTATTTATTCTTTCGAAATATTATTTTAAGGATTACCTTATTTTATTACTTTCATTTTTTACAAATCTTTATGGATTTTCATTTAATTATTTTTCTATTATATACACTCATTTTTTATTGGTGAGTGTGTATTGAGTTTTAAAAAGGGAAATGGGGCATCTTATTTAAATAAAAGCTTAGTAAAAAAATTATATCATTTAAACTATATGAGATTTTATTTTAGAAATGATGTTTTAAATCTAAAGATAATTTTTAACTTTACTTTTTCAAAATTTAATTTGATTTTTAAAATAAATGTTTAGTGTTATAAATAAAATTTCTTTGTTAAATCATCTTCAAGGAATTTTTTTAAAGAGTTTGTTTTAAGAAATGATAAAAGGTTTTACGTGTTCATTTCTATTTTGTATAAGTAAATGAAAAACATACTTTATTATTATTTTTAAACTATTGGACTAGGTTTCTTTATTATAATGGAATGTAATGGACTCATGGTGGTATCATACTACCTTTAACTCGCACCCTATATAATTGCATTGGTGGGTATACAATCTTCATATTTTTTATAGGTTCTTATGTTATGACTTACTGGATACTTTTTTTCACTCTATATTGGTAAAAATGTGTTATTCAAGTTGTGGTGGTGACTTTACAGTGACATGGATATTTTAGGTTTTTTTCCTTATTTTGGATAAACTACTTTAATATTTTGTGGTGTATCGGCCTCATAAGACACCATTTTTCTATTTCAGTTTTTTATTTTATTATTTATGAAATTAAAAATATTTTTAAATTCGGCTTAATTAATGTAAAAATAATTTTTTTGTAACATTTTTTATGTTTAGTATTATTCTTTTTTAGTCTCTGTAGATTTTATATTACGCCATTTCATTTTGGAATGGTCATCCAGCATATGGATAACTCATTTCGGTTTTCTAGTTGGAAATTTTCTTATCCTGGTTTTATTGAGGGTGAAATTAATCCCACATTATATATTGTGATACCCTAGTGCTTATTGATATCTTGGGATAATCAGGAATATTCCTAGAGCCATATACAAGAATGCACCGGGGACATATCAAGTAAGCCCATGTTGGTTCTCTACAATAAAGATCTTGTGATTTATCCAAACCATATCCTCTGGGAGTTTCAAAACATGTGTGAAGTTAGGCCCACTAGTCACGTAATTAGTGAAGGTGGAGTTGAAACCCAACCAACCATTTTGGGGTTTTTACCCCAAGTGTATTTATTTTAGATCCTATATCCACTTTTATATATTTAGATAGGTATTTCATTTCTAGGAAATGAAACGCTCTTTACTTTACCAAAATTTTAAGATGTTTTTCTATATTTATATTTAACCCTAGGGTTTCATCTAATTTATTCTAGTCCTAAATTAAAATAATAAATAAATATAAACATTTCTTACTATATCCTAAACCCAAAATTCATATAAACCTATGCTCCCAAAATTTAACTTAACCCATATCCCAAAAAAAATATCACATAGCAATCAATATATACTTTAATCATGTATACTCTTAAAATATATTAATATTTTCCAAAAATAACCTTAATTTGCTTGACATAAAATTACATATCATCACTAAGGACTACCTATAACACAATAATGTACCCTTATAAACTTATAAAGATATAAAAACCCTACTTTGATACTAACTATGATGCCTCGGGCTCACACGCTTAGATATTGTTCTAATAAACAAATATAATGCACGTCATCTTTTATACATACTGAAGCATCATAAACTTAACCATCCATGATTTCAATATAAATAAAAAATATTTCTTCATTTACACCCTAAGGGCTGTTTAGAATAAGAGTTTTATAGAGTTATAAATACATATTTAACTAAATAACTATATATTTCCCATCCAATGTTAATTTTTCTCAATAAACCAAGGATTTATTATTTTAAACTTTTTATTCTATATTTCTGAAAAAAATCTTCACATATGATACCTATTTAGACATATTATACATAAAACTCATA
The DNA here is from genome assembly GCA_963277665.1 of Viscum album. Lineage (NCBI taxonomy): Eukaryota > Viridiplantae > Streptophyta > Magnoliopsida > Santalales > Viscaceae > Viscum > Viscum album. The sequence continues at coordinate 926,016,793 of OY728166.1, read as the reverse complement.
TTTAGAACCTGAGAAAAGTAAAACATAATAAGGGCGATCTCAAACACTTCCTAAGGAGTGGCATATAATAAAATATATCAGGGAACAAATATAGAATAAATATTATGTTAATAATAAATAATAATCATATAATACCATATAACCAATAACAAGAGAATATAATATATCAACAGTTAATATAATATTGTAAACAATAACATGGATAGAAATAACATATTTTATAGTGATGGAATGAATAATTAAACACATCTTAATCTTACCTTCAAGGCCTCATGGAAAGAGATCACACATAAATGGGTAAGAGATATACCAAATTACTCAAGCTAGTTTATCTTGGGGAACCCACTAATGCATTGAGGGGGTATATAACTATGGGCCCAACCCATATCTAATTATGTTCAATAAATCCATCCTTTATAAGGAATTAATAAATAATATATAACCGGCATTCCTTAGTAATTGATAATTTTCTATATATATATAACTAGTATATGGATTTCAAATAATAACCCTATTAATAAATGAAATATATTTTTTAAAGAAAACCTTTAAATATATAAGTTATTTATTGAATAAATATAAATGGAAATAATTTTATTTCAATAATTTAAATGATATATAATATATCCATGAGATTAAATAATATGGACATGATGGAAAAAATATAAAGTTAAGAGAGAGCTGAATAGTGATAGATAACATAACCCTTATAAACCATGTGGTTTATGAACTATAAATTAATAAGATAATTTAGATGTTAATAAATGAAACATAGTTACAAAGTAGATATATATTTTAGATTATTAGAGAAAAATTAATGTGAAATTAAAAAAATTGAAAAAATTCCTTAACATTGTAGTAAAGTGATGAGGTTATGAGTTACTTCTAAAAAGATCATTTTTTAGCATTTGACTTGAATAATTATTAAAAAATTATTTATAAATAACTACCAATAATAGGTCCTTGAAAATAAAAAAATACTTAAGTTATAAAATGTTGAGTTGAGTATAAAAGATATGAAAGTTTAAGGAAATTTATTTTTGATATTTTAAAATACCTTTATTGAAACTCAAATTATAAAAAGAATAATAAAACATCCTATTGAAAATATGTAGAGGTAAATATGAATATAAATTAAATAATAAATATTTGGGTTTTAAAATAATAAAGTAAAATATCTTTTCAAGGAATTAATATAGACATGGAAGAGAAAGAGCATGTTAGAGGGGATGGGGATTTTTCTTTAGCCATAACATTTTTAATAATGAAATAAATTGAGTAATTAAAAATCCTTGAATTAAAAAGTTAATTTCCGTATAAATAAAGATTCATTTTCATATGAAATAAATAAATGGACAAAATATAACAATCTTATAAAAAATAAGTTCAATATTAAATATTATTACTCAATGAAAATTGGGTTTGTTTAACAAAACCCTATGAATATAATAATATTTTAACTAAAAATCCTTCAAAAATGATTTTATGTGAATAAATTTTAAATCCACATAAGATAAAATGAAATAAACTTTTATTAAATAATAGGATAAAATAAATAAAACTTATAATAATGGATTTTAATAAGATACATTATAACTCAAAGAAGGAAAATTAAGTTATGAAAAAACATTATGCATATGGTAACATTTGAATCAAACCCACCTAAAGGAGAGCACCTTGTATGTATTTTTAAAAAAATTGAAATAGATTATGAGTATAATAAAAATATATCCATGACAATTCTATACACCACACAAAAGAAAACAAGTGGAAAGTAAGGAATGTATCTCAATGCATGAAAATTAAGAACATAAAAACCTTACATTTATTCCCAAATGGCAAAAAAAAGTTCCTTAACAAGTTTTATAAAAAGAATAAAAATCATAATATATTATTTCATAACCTTATTTAAATCTTTTAACTTTTTTATTCTTCAATTATACTCATTTATAAAACATTTATTAGTGCGTTATTTTTTATTTTCATCATCGGATGATAGTAACTTTTATTTTTTTATACAAGTTTCGTAATAATTATGTGAATATTCAATCACTGATACTAAGATCACAATAAATATATTATTCAAGGTACTTGAATTATTTTTTTAACTCTCTATTCATTTCATTGTCATTTTATAGGAGGAATGGGTTTGCGTGGTGAGAATTTAATTAAATAAGAATATATTTTGGGTAATTTTATAATAAAAATGATTTTTATATATGAATCATTAAATATTTTTACCCTTATAGAACCATATTCATAAAATATATTAAATTTAAATTTAATGTAATATAAATTTAATAAATTTATAATTTGATATCATGAGTTTTTTATTTATTATTTTTAAAGCATAAATCAGTGAAAAACTTGTTTTGATAATTTTTATAAATAAAAATATGGTACATTGATAATTGGTAAGATTCCTAAAATCCCAAAGTCTATATATTTTTTATTAATTTTTTGATAAACACGTTTTTAATTAGGTTTATTAGTAACCTTACATGACCCATAGGTCGAAGGAACTAGGCTCAATACATTATTGTTGAAGGCCTAAAGATCAAACACCCAACATACATACCTAGACTAGATAATTAATTTTTCCCTACTCCAAGTGGACAAAATGCAATGCCACTTAGAAAGAAATCACCATGTATGACTACATGGGTCCTGGTACTGATGGTAAAGTCATACACTCTCATTTATCCAAATCTAAAAGCATATTACTGGTGATTTCTCCCTAATCTAACCTCCAATGGGACTATACGTCGGTATCTAACTCAAATATTTATAATGAATTCTTCTATGTTTATAGATTTCTGAAGCATCATCCACTCCTTCAAGACTCCTCTGCCTCTTGATCTACATATTGATACCCCACTAACCTACCACATCCTACCCATTTATATCTGGTGCTTCTCATCAGCTATCACCGCTGCCTGAGATGGTCACCTTTTCTTCCAGCATCATCCCTACCTATTCTCTCTCTCAACATCGATCCAAAAAAGATTACCAAACCTCTATTTAATTCCACCTAATAGGTCCACCTTTTAGGCTCACTATGATCCACATCGTGGACACCTTCATTACCTACCTGCATCGAGGACCCGATGACCTCATCGCTACCCTTTGTCGTCGGTCGTTGCTGGCCACCATCATTGCTCACCTAAATCATCCTATCCACTGTAGTCACCCATGATGCATGCATAGAGTATCTCATTTCATGGTTTCCAAAAATTTGTAAATTTGAGGCTGTTAGGGATTGAACCTTGGTTGGGGAAATATTACAGGGTAGCCTTCACAACTAGGCTAAGAACCCGACTTTTAATGGGTGATATATTAATAGAATTATTAATTTATCTATATAAAATCTTAATAATGTCATAAATATTTTTTTATTTATAAAACAAATATTATACCAATTCATGTAAAGGAATGATGAAAAATGAAATAAATCATTCATAGAGGTGGTTTCCACACATAACATGAGAGATGTTTTCGTTTCCCAATGGATGGGTGGGATATAGTTAATGGTTATTCAATTAGAATAATAAAATTTATATATAATAATTATAATGATGTAATTATATTAGTATATTTATAATATGTTTGGATGAAAAATATAGATAAGAAAAGGTTAAGGAGAGGATAATACTCACATTTATGACTTGATTATTTCCTTAGAGGGATTTTTGGAAATTAAGTATTTAGGACACTTTATAGTAACAAAGGGATGAAAAACATGGAAGAGGATTGTATGATAAATAAAGTGGGTAGTTTTTTATGTGAAATTTTAAGGATAATTTTGGATGTAAGATGGTATAAGTGATCTCATTCTATGGGTGAAAAGGAGGTACATTCTCATGGAAATTAAAGTTAGGTGATGGGTGAAGATAAAATCACATGGGAGTAAGGTTAGTTAAGTGAGTAAATGTTGGTGAATATGTGGTATTTAATTTCCCACATATAAAAGGTCTTCTATATTGTCTATTTTTTCATATTAATTTACCAAAATTAAATCCTCTTCAAGTTACCCCTTTTTACCCTCACTAGCCTTGATTAAATATTTATCATAGTAATTTATTTACTAGAAATATAAGATGACCCCTCTTAACAAAATTTGACTTAATGAATCCAAATATGGCTTCCATTTAATCTAATATAACTTATAAATATAATAAAATTAACATTTAAATTAAAAATATAATGTACAGAAAAAATATTTTTTTTGATGAAAAATGACCTTCAAAATATTAATTATTCTAATAAGTATTTCAAATAACTTAGAAATTAAATGAATGTTAATATATTATTCATAAAAAATTATTTTTTATTAAAATTTTCGTTTAACCATGATTTTTTTGGTTTATTAAAATAAAAAATTCATAGTAAAAAAAAGATAATTTTAGAAAAAATATATTTCAAAGCATAAAAATGATTAATTGAATTATATCGATACATTTTTGTTAAAAATAAAATTTATTTTTATTAAAAATTATATCTTAGAAATTTATAAAAATATATTTGATATATATTTCTATAATTTATGAAATTGATAATTATATTTCTATATCATCCCAACTTCTTCTCAAAAAACCCTTCCTAATCTCTGCATAAGACCTAAGGATAAGATAAGTAATAGTGGTAGTCAAGGGAAGTGATTAATCTATAATGGATCTTAATATGATTTTTATGAGCTTGAATTTCTCCTAAAAATAATTCTACTCAAGTTCTTCTTATTGGATTTTGGGTTGGGCTTGATTTGGGGAAACCCATTGTGAAGTTACTTCCCAACCAAGATCGTAAAAACAATTCTCATAAATAATACTCATACTTAGTTATATTTCTTCTTCTCTCTCTATTTATTTTATAATATGGTTACTTATATTTATACTTACTAATTGAATATATATGTTATATCATCCATATTTTAATTGTAATGTACTGTGTTTTCATTTAGTATTTCATGGAATAAAATCCACCATAAGTTTAAAGTATTATAATTTATATGATTTTAAAACCAATAAAACTACACATCATCCTCCTTTATTGTTAGTAAGATACAGGTATCATCAATTGATATCACCCCCTAACCGACCTTCCTAGTATACAATCATGCCCATTAAACACTAAAACATCATATATCCATCTTATTCCTTAATGATCTGGTTAAGGGAGGAAAAATAGTGTCAAAAAATAATTTCATCCTAAGAAAAATATATTAAATACACTGTCACCAATCCCCACCACTAAGTATAATCATAAAAACCCAAATTAGATAATAAACAGATAAACATACGTGAGTAAGAACTCATGTTCGTCACTATATTCATCCCTTATAAGATCCCCTGATATAATTCTTCACTATTATGAACATTGGTTATCATAGTGAATATATTGAAGATATAGGTAAACATGATAGTGATAACATAATTCAAATTTTATTAAATATTATAAACTAAAAATAAAAAAATATGAATAATAAACTCTAGTATAATTTTATATTCCTCACGAATCATCATCTCACCCCCTTTTATCATTATATAATTAAATATTTTAAACATATTCCCACTTAATTCCTTGGTTCTAGGTATAATTCCACTTGTAGTAAGCTTTAGGATATTTTCACAATGTGAATTTTGAATATTTACCTTGAGATTTTAGGATCTTGAGAATCTATGTTTTAAATTTTCATTTCCTATGATCAAAACAATTCTTTGGAACCATGTATAAACATTAAAAAGGATTTATCCTATGTATAAGTAGTGAGAATTGGTGGATAAACTTCACGTAATGTGGTCTTATAGTCAGAAGGTAAGGGAGGTTAAGTGTCTAATATGGGTCATGAGAATTTAATGTAGGTAACTCTATCTGTACAGGGGGGGTTAGGAGAATGTAGTGCACTATTCTAGACCTAGAAGGACCTTGTAAACTATTAATCTAAGAAAATAATTTTAAGGTATGGTAATCAAATGCATCTCTCAGGATTAGAGATATTTGTTACGGTAAAATACTCCATTGAATGATTCTCTGGGGAAGAGCCAGGTTGGGAGAGCTCAAGACAACTTTTGGTTGACAGTATTGATCAAATACATGGTATAAGAGTACATAGCCCAAGGAGAAAGAAGGGGGATAATAGAAATAATGATTCGTGTAATTTCATTATGATCAAGAGGAAAAATTATAAAGGTTATAAGGATTAATCACACTTACCTAAACAAATAAAGGAAATGTTTGAAAAAAATATTAGGTCCAAATAGATGGATTATGATCCCACTGATAAAGACCTAGAATAGATGAAGAGTTCGTACCATTTGAGTGAAATCCAAATGGATGAAGTGGTGATTATAAGAAATAAGAACATGATCATGTGGGTGGAATTATGGTCAATGGTGGTGATTCTGTGGATGTTCTAGCTATCCAGTAGGGGGAGGTAGCAAAGGAGGTTAAAAATAGAGAAAACCCATTGGAGCTTATAGCTTTCACGTAGTGAGTAGCAAGTGAGGAGGCTAGGAAAAAATAAAATCCTTAAGATCTTATCCTTCTCTCCAAAGAAAAAATGTTAGATGAGGCTTTTCTGATTAATCATTCTCAAGAGGATGTAGATAGGATGGATGAGAAAATGATCCTAGAGGATACCAATAAGTAATAGTGGGTGGATTAACAATAAACCCTATATATTTTCAAGAGGTTTCAACAAAATGAAGATCAATGTGGAGGAGTTCATACAAACTTTGGACAAGATGGATTATTATTTTGAATACCTCATCAAGGATGATCTAGATAAAAAACTAACAACACTCCACTATAAATTATGTAGGGATATTTCTTATAATAATTTCAGTATTACTTTCTATGATTTTTTGATTTCTTATGGTCTATGATGTATTTCAGTTTGACCTTTTTAGTTCTACCACTTTTTCCATAAGTGTGATTTTTAACATAAAAAACTAATTTTCATTCATTTTCTAGTGGCAACTTATACAATGGTCAATAGTAAAACACATTTGATGTTGTTCAAAAAAATAAAACTATTTAGAGCTTAACCTTCACCTGTATGCTCCTTGAAAAATCTAGTAATAAGAGTTTTCAACGGATATTGGTTTAGTACTTTTTTGCATTATCAAGGAAAAATAAGAGCTATCAGTCCATAAAAATTACTCTTGTTCTTACACTATTTGATCACAAATTATTTTCCTTGATTTATTCTTTATTAAAATTATTTTTCCAAATAACATCATCATTTCTCATTAAATTATTTGTTTCTCAATAATTATCAAAAACTATTTTTATCTCCCAATTGATAGTTTTTTTTCTTGTTTTTGAGTTATTTATCTTCGTCACTCGTAATTTTTTAGTCTTTCTATATGGATCAACCATGACTAACTATATACTATTTTTATGTTGGAAAATATATAAATGATTTTATATGCTCAAATACAATCCTAGAAGTTTTTTGGAATTATTATCAGGGAGGAAAAAGTGATAAAGAAGAAAAATACTCACAAGAAAATACAAAAACAAATCACTAAATATGGTTTCAAAAAAACAAATAAAAGAAAAAAAAATATATTTAAAAAAATGATTTTAGTTCTATATTGTTTGGAAAAAATTTCGCTCAACTGGTTTTTACATTCATGAAAGAAATAAACCAAAAAATATAAATATTCTCATTCCTGAAATATAAATACATATAAGTGATCTAAAAAATAAATTGAAATTAAAAGATAATAGGGAGGTAGTATATCACCAAGAAAATGAAATCAAACTTCATCCTAGAGAATAAATTTTTGATAGGAATAATCTTATTGAGTTTTAGTTGACTATGGTTTAAAATAATCACTTAGGATAATCCCTTGATCTAAATTCTATGAAATAAAATAGTCATGATTTTAGATGCTTCCATATTTCATTGGATTGTCTAATTAAGAATATTTAGAATTCATTAGGAATTTCTATAGTGTGGTGAAGCAGCTACCACTATGTGGGATTAGTGAGGTAAGGTTAAAATTGATATTTTTTCCATTTTTTCTCAATAATAATGCTAGAACCATGTTTTAGTAGTTAGAATTGGAGATATTTACATATGGTTTTATGTTTTAAAATCCATTATTATGAAGTTATACACTATTATAATGACATATGGAATTATATTTATGATCACAAATTTTGTGAAAATGAGGTTGATTTATTCCATAAAAGATGGGATATATTTAGCGGTCTCCTTACACAATTTCATAACCCTCAGTTTTATCAACATTTCATCATGGTCACTTTTAATAATGGTATCCAACCTAATAATCGATTAACTATTGATCCATTTTCTAGAGTATATTTTTAAAATAAAACTTGTAAAGTAATTAAATATATTTTCAATACACTATTCAAAATTCAAAAAAAAAATATAGAAAGAGAACAATCGAATGAAAAGAAGTAATTTTTTTCATGAAACCCATCTATATGGTATTATGATTTCTAATAAAAATTCACTTAGGGATAATTTACACCATTATGGTATTTTTGTTCATTCAAGGAACTATTTTCATTATTTTGACATGTATTCCCAAACCCTTGAAAATATTAACATTGATAGTTATGGTCCTAGGATGTATCCTATTGATACCTTCTCAAATACCTATATAAAAGGTTGTAGTAATCATCATAACTTCTATTTTAGAGATTAGGTAATGTTTATAAAAATTTCTACTCCTGGATTTCCACCACAACCTTAGCAGAAGTTTCAGAATAGTCATAGATAAAAGTCATATAATTAAAAAACCAATTTATATGGGGTCATTCAAAAAATTATAAATATCTTTTTTTATCAATATGAAATACATAAATATTATTTTGATACTCAAAATACTTCTTTTAGAAATTCATGAAAAATATGAAAAATCAAATCAATCACATAGATAAAGAATTAATAGGAAGAGAAAAGCATTATCTACCTAGTGTAATAAAATCCAGCCCAAGGTATAATTTTGTGATAGTGATCATAAATAGCAGTCTAAAAACTTAAGATAAACCTAGAATAAACATTAATAATGTTTTAAATAAAACTATTAAAGAATCTGGCCATCAAAATCTATAATTTTCAGAATCTTGAATTGTGGAGAGCGGTGGTGGGATGTAGTTTTTTGAATTTGGAAACTCATAGTCCTAGTTTGATGGTGAGTTTAGTAACCAGGTAGTGGTGGGTTTTTTTCTAATGGTTTTATCTGGTTGGAACTTTGTTAAGGTTCACACTTTTCCTTTGAAAGTGTTATTAGAAAATGAAAAATATGGATTGTGGAATTGTGGAGAGTAACATTGAAAATGAAGTAAATAAACCAATTATATTTGTAAAAAAATGAGTAAAAATATTCTACAATAAATAAGAATAAGGGGGAGGTAAATATTCAAGAATAAATTGATGGTATACCCACTATCTTGATGAACATTTCCCCAACTATCTCATTCCATAAAAACTGAAATAGAAAATTCAAAAATCTAAACATCTCAATTTCCTTTGGATTTTCAAAAATATTCAAGTGAACATTCCTTTAATTAAATATCTAATTAATATTCCCCAATATCTAATATATTTCAAAAAAATAGTTTCAAATAAGAAAACACTTGAGGATATTGCTACATAAATCCTCATTGAAGAGTGTTATGTTCTCTTATATAATAAAATCCTTACAAGACTTAAGGGTTCATGGAGATTTATTAGTCTTTTTTACTTTAGGAAATACTATTAAACTCAATTTCATATGTGCCCTTGGTACAATAATCAATTCAAACCATTAATCACTATTTCAACAGTTGAAATTTGGAGAACTATATCCTATCACTATTGTCTTGTCACTAGATGATCGATCTATCACACACCTTATAGATATGGTAGATGATCTTATTATTAATGTTTGAAAGTTATTTATACCAATTGATATTATCATATTATACATAGAGAGTGATAAGGAAGTTTTTATTATCCTTGTTCGTCCATTCATTTCCATGGTAGGTGATGTGACATATGTTTTGAAGGCAAAAGTTTGGTAAAAAACCAAGGAATACAATGTTATTAAAAGATCCACAAGGAACCAACTCAGGTGGATACCAACTATAGAGTGTAAATGATGTAATATAAGGACTCTTTCGATATTCTTGAATAATAAATATGAGATATCATGAAAATGATAAAGAGCAGCCCTTTATTTGAAGAAACATGTTTAGATATCAATCTAGGTGAAGTGGAGGAACATTTATATGAGTATGAAGGTATATTTATAGATAATTTATATTACTTTTAGAAGGAACACATATTTAATTTATATCTGAGGTGTAGGTGTACTGAGCTATTCACTTTGGATAGTAGTGATGAAGAGGTGTTATATAGCTCTCATTATTTATTTAAAAGACATCTTGAAGACCACAGACCTCCTAGCCCAAGGAGTATTTATTCAAGTTAACAACTACCGAATTTAGAGATTAAAACACTTACAAACCATTATGAATATTCAATTTTAGGTAAAACTTCCATACTTCCTGTAATTATTTATTCTATTGAACTCTGTGAAGGTCAAGAAGAAATTTTGTTGAGTTTATTAAAGAAGTTCAAATATGGTATAGGATTTTATATCTCTCATATAAAATAGATTACACTTATTATTGAATTCATAAAATCCCTCTATATATTAATCACAATCCAAGAGTATAGGTTCAAAGTAGGCTCAATACTAACATGAAAGAGGTTTTCATAGAAGTGGAAATTAAATTATTTATTGATGGAATCATATTTCATATCTCATAGAGTGCTTAGGTCAGTCCAGTCCAAGTTTTCCTTATGAAGAGTGGTTTTATAATTATCAAATATAAAAAAATAAAACTAGGTAAGTAACCAAATGGGTATTATGCATAGAATATATTAATATAAATACAACCCCTAGAAAGGGTCATTTTCTAATTCCGTTCTTAGACCAAATGTTTGAGTGGTTTTCTAATAATAAATTTTTCTGTTTTCTTGATGTCTATTCTGGTTAACCCAAGATTCTAGTATACCCTAAATACCTATAAAATACCACCTTCACTTTTCCATTTGAAAAATTTTCTATCAACTAATTCTACTTGGCTCATGTGGTACCCCAAACACCTATCAAATTTACAAGAAGTAAATGTTCTCCAACATGTTTGAGAGAATAAAATAAGTTTTCATGGATAATTTATCCATTGTTGGAATCACATTTGAAATATTTTTATAGAATATATAATTGGTTATGGGAAGATTTAAAGTGATCAAAAAATTTAATTGGGAAAAAATCAATTTATGGAGACCTAAGGGGTTGTTCCTGATCATAATATCTTTAATATGAGAATTGATGTTTACAATGCTAAAAATGATATCATTAAAAAATTACCGGCTTTAAAAAAATTAATAAGAATATTATTGGGGTATTACAAATTTTATTGGATGTTTATAAAGTATTTTTTAAAAATCAATAATCTCTTTTCTTCACTACTATTCAAAGATACACCATTAGTTTTGGATTACAAGTTTCTATTATCTATTAATATTTTAAAAGAAAAACTTAATTCTTCCTTAATCATCACTAACCCTAATTGAAAATTTCAATATGAAATTATGTGTGATACTAGTGATGTTGTTTTTGTAAAAGTATTAGGTAGAAGTATAGAAAATAGGTTTCATGTGGTGTACTATGATAGTATGTAACTATATTATTCTCAAATTAATTAAACCACTAATGAAAAGGAATTACAAGTAATTATTTTATATCTAGAAAATTTATATAATACCTGATTGGTTAAAAAGTAATTATCATTATTGATCATCCATCTCTAAAGTATTTTTTTGGATAAGAAGGAAGTTAAGATAAGATTTATCAAATGGATACTCATATAATAGTAATTTTACTTATAAATAGGTGATTAAATTTGTGTTGAGAATATAGTGGTCGATCACTTTTCCAATTTTCTATCAATCAAAATAATAACCCTAAAGATATTATCTCATCATTCCCAAATGAAAAATTAACGGTTGTGACATCTGTTCAAGATACTTGGTTTTCAATTTTTTTTAATTTTTTTTCTATAAGAGTAATTACAAAGTATCTAATACAAAATAAAATAAATAGATTTATTTCATATATGAAAAACTTAATTTGGTATTATCATTTACTTTTTAGGAGTTCTTTTAATGATATTATGAGGATATGTTTTCTTGATGAGGGTATGTTACCCATTCATGAGAGTTCTCACACTCCACTATGGGGTGGACACCATGGTGAGAAAAGACTACCCAAAAATTATTTTAGGCTAAAAACTATTGGAATATATTGTTCAAGTATTCTAGAAGGCTTATGATTGTATGTGTCAGGTTTTAAAGGTTATAAAATTCATGTAAGAACTATAATATTTCAAAAAAAATTGGAGGTTAATATTTCTGATGTCAAAGGTTTTTATTCTATAGATCATTTCTATCATCCCATGTGAATGAGTATAATTGTGAGGTTTTGAATTATGTTTTAATGTGGATCTCAGTAGTGTAACTTTCTATTAATCAAGATACTAGTGTTATAAAATTCATTAAGAAAAACATATTTTCTAGATTTGGAGTGCCCAAAGATTTTATTACTAGCTATGAATCCCATTTAAAAAACATTAAATTCAAAACAATAATGTAAAAATGTGGTTGTGTTCATAAAACTAGAATTACTTTTCACCCACATTCAAGTGGACAAGTGGAGTTCTTAGATATAGAGTATTTGTAAATTATAGAGGAAAATGTTTATAACTATAGAGAATATTGGTCTTTAAATCTTTATAAGGATTTATAGTCCTATAGAACATATTTTAAAACATTTATAGGAATTTTTCCTTAAAGGCTTATTTTTGGGAAAATATTTCATTTTCTAGTGGAATTAAATTATAAATATTTTTCATTTTTCAAGGCTGAATTTTTACTCTAAGACTACCAAGAAATAGATAATACCTGATTTGGGAGATCTTAATGTGATAAAAAATGAATCTTATAGAAATTATATGATCTATGAAGGAAAAAATATAGATTTTCGTGATTCCATCATTCTTCCTATAAACATTAAGGCTCGAAAAAAATGTTTATTTTATATTATAAGCTTAATATTTCCCTAAGGAAGATAAAATATAAATGGTCTCATCCTTTTACCATATTAATCGTGTAGTCAATGGAGTAGAACTAGTAGGTTATAAGAATATAGTATTCTTGGTCAATGTAAATAGGATAAAACATATATTTGAAGTAATCTAAAGGACTTAGATTTTATTTTGACCATGGTTCTTGATCTTTCTCTAAGTCTAACTGAAGACTAAAAACCCAGTGCTTCAAGGGAGCTAACCCAGGGTTCATTATTATTATTTTATTTAATTTTTTATGAATAATAAATAATAATTTTATCTTCTTGTATTTCAGTTTACTTATCTCTGGTTTTACATTCAGTTTAGTTTTTTCCTCTTGTAGTCACTTTTGTTCTTACAGTTAGTTGGATTTATAGTCGATTATTTATTTTGATAGTCACTTACCTTCTCATATTCAATTTAGTCTTCTTCTTCCTTTTGATCCAACACTTAGTGAAATTTTTTAACATGCATTTGATTTACATGTCACATGATTTTTTGATTCACTTATACTTTTATGGTTTATCCAACACCTTTCTGATTTTCTATGCATAGTTGATTCTATCTTATGGTTGATCTAACACTTGGTTGAATTTCTCTATTTCATTTGATACAATTTTCAACATGTTTTTTATTAAATTACTTTAATTTCATCACAATCAGTGTAAATGTTCATCCATTTTCTTATTGGGTTCAATATGAGACTTGTAGAACTTTTGGGTTCAATCAGTGTGTTCAAGATGTGGTTGATTACCACTTTTTATTATGGTTAGTTGTATTTATGTGTTCTCTGGTTGTCATAAATCCAGTTTCTCTTCTTATGGTCCCATGGACGATTGTCTACATGGTTGGTTCAAGAAATGTGAAGTTCAAGGAATTGATCTCCTAGAGTAAAATTAAGATTCATATTAAAGGTCTAAAAGGAGATTCATAACCAAGAGAAACCTTGAATCACTTCATTTTAAACCAAACCTTCATTACCATCTTATATCCTTGGGTGTGTTCATGTATGGGAAATGGGGTACTAATTTTATTGTAACAAAAAAAGTGTATAGAATGTATTAAAATGATAAAAGTTCTAGATGATTAAGGAAACTCCTATCTGTTTCCTTTCAATTTATACATATGTTTGGAATTATTATTTCTACTTTGAATTAAGTGTGGGGTGGATTTATTTGTTTCTTCAATCAAAATTGAGTAAATTTTTATTTCTTTACCAGGTTTTTATCTCATTTCATTATATTTTCTTAAAAATTAAATTGAAACCAATTTTAAAACCATGTTAGAAACATTAAAATTAATTTAGAAACTTTTCTTTAATAAATGTTTAACAATATACCTTATAAGATAATTTGAAAATGATTACATTCTACTTATAATGAAAAGGCGTGAAATTTTAATAATATATTTTGAAAATTTATTTAGATGTATATAAAGTGTACACTTTTGAAATTTATTCCTTATTCAAATAATTATTGAACCTAAATTGAAAATTATTTTGAATAAACATATTCTCAATGTTTCTCCCATTTAATATTTAATATTTAGGATATTGTTGGGTTTTAAGTATAGGGTGTTTTTTCTATATGTTGAACTGTGTTTCAATGGTGTACGCATCGAATTTTCTCAAAATTATTAATATTTTATTTTATTTAGGATTCATTTTTTACTTTCAATTGGTGGAAAGAAAATAATGTTTGAAGGATATTTTTCCACTTTAAGGAAGTCAATTTTCAATTACACCATGGATTTAATTGGTAATATAATTTTCATTTACAACTTGAAAAAACTTAATTTATAAAAAAATTTTGGAGTATGTATTATAATTATCATTTACATTAACCTTTTTGACTTTAATTAAACTTATAAGATGTGTATTTTTAATGGGATATGAAATAAACTCTTAATCATGGTAAATTTTTTATTATTTAATCTTTTATTATTGGATGGATAATTTCTTAAGACTAATTATCAAACCATTCCCATCAAATGGTGTGTCTAAATTATACTGAGAAACTAATTTATTTGTATCTATTCACTTGGAGAAAAAGATAAGTTTAAAAGATTAATTTTGATGTAAATTGAAGTGTGTTTAACACTCATCAAAATTTTAAACATTAATAATTTTTATAAAACAAGAAACCAAATTTTCACTCAAACCATTTAATTTTAAGATATAAATCACATTGAATACTTGAGAGGTTCTATGGGGGAAATTATTTTTGAAAACCAATTATTTATGGAATTTCAGTTAAATCTTAATATTTTTTCTTCAACTAAACTTGATAAATGTATTTCTTATAGGAAATTAATTTGATAAGTGTGGGAGAATTTAATATGGAATATTTTGAATACATTTTTTACATCTTTTCTATGGTTTTTTAATGTTTTTAAAGCTAAAATTGTGTTCCAAATATATATTTTTGGGATTTAGATCAATTTGATGTCATAATTGTGAATAATTGAATATTTAAATGGAAATGGGTGATTTAAGTGATTAACAAATCAACTTTTATTTAATTTAATTTTATATATATTTTAAGAAAAAAATTTCTAATTTTTTTGAGTTAACATTCATTGAAAATATAAATTTAGGTCTTATAGATTTAATTATTTCATTTCCCATGTGTTTATTTTTAATATAAAATTCTTGGAATATAAGTTAATATATAGTTTTATTTCTTTTTAGAATCTAAAATTAATAATTTTCACTTAATCATGAATTCTATCCATTTTAGGTACCTATGTAAAGGTATAATTAATTTGGGAGACTCATGGAAGGGTAACAACTTATGGACTCAAATCCATATAGGGATCAGTTCGAGAACACATAATGTTGGTGTCAAATGTTTCATTCACTACATAAAGGTACTTCATGCTTCAAAAATTCTTCATAAAGGTTCAAAAAAGAGGATTAAAATAAATAAATCACAAAATTATATAAATAAATTTAAATTAAGTGGATCGTGTCTTAAAGATTCTAAGGATATTTAAGTTACAATTCTAAATATTACCCCATGTTCAAGAGGATCGCATTCAGTTAGGAAATTTACTATAATAGTTAGTAGAGAAGGATGAATATAGTGATTTTTTCAATGTAGAGGGTGTTGACACTGTGTAAAGGTGTTGAATATGATCCTGGTGTTGTGAGTACAGTTTTAAATGAAGTACTTAGGATTTAATTTTAACAAGAACCATAGATACATAATAATAGATCATTAGATAATTCTATGAGGGTTCACCTTAGTGAGACACAAAGTGGATTATAATACACAAACCAAGAAGTTCATAAATAGGGAGAGGGATCTTGAAGTGAATCAAAATCAAATAAAAAGAGAAGATTTATTTTATCTCTTTGAATTTCTTATTATACCTGTTTCTTATCTATTTCTTGTTCTTTTATTTTAATAAATTCATTGTCACAAATTTATGTTTATAAATCATTTATTGGCTAAAGACTGGATAGGGAATGTGATTGTTTTGATTCTTTAATTTCTCTTTGACCATGTCATCTTTTCTTAATGAATGTCTTCCCTTATTATCTTTATATCTTGAAGAAACTTGTTCATTTTTAAAGATTCAATAATATTTAATCTTTTTTTCAATTTTTCAAACTACTAAGAACGTTTTCATATTAAAATCTTATGAAAATGAATTTTTAAATTAATTTAAGGAAATCGCACCATGGATATTCAATAGTTGGTCAGATGTAATTTCATCCAATCATTCTTATTGATAGTGTTGAGTTTCATAGTTTCAAAGTTATGTAGATTAACCTTCACATATCTACTCCTTGAAAAAGTTAGTAGCAAAAAAATTTAGTGGATAGCTATTTATTTTATTTTTACATGACAATGGAAAATAATTTTTATCAATAAATAAAAAATTCTCATTTCCCTTCCACTATTTTATCACAACTCATTTTCCAAGATTTAATCTATATTGGGTTTTTTATTTCAGAAAACATAATCATTTCCCATTAAATTTTTTTATTTCTCAATAATTGTCCAAAACTATTTTTCTTTCAGTATTGCGGGTATTTTTTACATTTTTTTAAATAAATTATCTTGGTTACTCAAACAATATGTTAGTCTTTCCATGTGAATCGACATTGCCTAACTCTATAAGGATTTTAAGTAGGGAAATAAATAATTAAACTTATAGCTTCAATGAAAATCCTATGAATACTCACCTAAATTCTTTTATCTATCATATTTCTTGAATTTTTAGTACTTGATATCTTCTATTCCATATAGCTTCTAAATATGTAATAGCCTGCATCTGCATCTCACCTTTTAGAAATTCATCCAGTAACATTCATAATTTTATCTTCCAATAAAAAATTCACCAGTAATATATCATTCATAAGTTCATATTATAATTAATTCATAATATAGCTCATTTCATCTTGTCTTCACAAATATCTATGTAACTTTTAGACAATATTTCCTTGTGACGTCAAAATAATCTCAAACAAAAACATTTAGTTGACAGTTCTACTTCACCATTCAGCACATGTCATATATTTTTTCTTAATCTCAATTCACCAACTACCATATATTAAATATGCATCTAGATAGTATTTTCATAGTGAATTTAATAATTATTTATTATCATCATTAACACCACTTCTATTCATTAATATCGACAACATGATCCTTCAGTATTTGGGTAAAAATCTTGTGCTAATTTGGTTTTATCTCCCAATAGTAGTAGTGGAATCTTCTGTTGTTATATTTTCTGATGTACCTATGTTACATATTTTGGTGGGTGTAATTCTGGAATTCCCTTAGTTATCATTAACTCCTTCTTCAATCATCTTTTACTTGCTCATTTACTTTTTCACACTCCATTGACAATAAAATCAACACATCATCATCATAACCCCTTGAGTAATTTAATATACCACATTTTATTTTTTTCAATAATATATATATAATTTAATGATCTCTAATCCCTCTTATTGAAAATAAATTCAACATTTTATTTTATGAGGGAGCCTCTCATTTCTATTTTATCCACTTATATTTTTTTTGAAATTAATATAACTATTAAATTTAATGAGGGGAGTATTTCATCACTTTTATTAAATAAATGAGCCATAAATAAACCAACTATAAGTCAACATGAGTTATACTCATCATCAGCTTTATATTGTTATTCGAAAATAAGGTACAGGGTGCAAAAGGGGGGGAGGCCAAGCAACCCAGGATTAGGGGGGTTTAACGAGCCTTAGGGGGTCCCGTCGAATCAGATTAATCCCCTCAGCCTTGAGGGAGGCCACATTGGCGAGACAAGTCACTTTGGAGCCCAGCAAACCCATGGAGGTAAGATAGTTTGCCACTTGTTCCCCTATCTCCATGAGTTTGTGATCCAAATATCACTATCAAGGAGTTGTTTTAACTTCCTAATAGTGTATGAAACTATCCAAGGGGTGGAGTCTCTACCCATTAGATATTCATAAATAATCCCTGAGTCTGTTTCCAGGTAGGGAAGAGCAAAGTTTTTCTTTTTTCATAACGTGAGCCCGATGAGTACTGCATTAGCCTCTGTCTAAAGTGAACTTCCATTTCAATAGTGTGTTGTGAATGCTAGGAACACACTCCCTCTTGGGTTGCAGACCACTCCACCTCCCCACATATCCTTCATGATGCAATAAATATCCGTATTTAACTTCAGACCTTTAGTTGGAGGAGACCACTTAATCCATTGACCCCGCACTCCATCCTAGGGAGGAAGGCTGAGGAAGACCGACCTGAAAAATATGTAGGGATGGTGCTTCATGCCATTTTTCGACTTGGGTGACCATATCTATCAACAATATCCTAGTTCTCATACTAATGGAATGACTTATGGAGGTAGAACCGTAAAATCTAGGCTTATTACGGGCATGCTAGAGGCACCAGCAACTAGCACTGAGAATAATGGCCCTCGCCTCCCTCTTGGGGACTTTTTCTATATTCCCCTGGAACCACCTCTCCAAAAAAGAAGTGTAGCATAGATCCGAAGATGATATCAGTGTGAAGTCACCAAAGAAATTCCATACCTCTTGTTCCCATGCACCTTCAAAGATGATATGCTTAGTTCTTTCTTCCCATTTCTTATTGCAGCACTAGAAGTAGGAGGCTAGTTTGATGTCCCTTTTCTTAATACCTTCATCATATGGGATTGTGGAGTTCTGGATTCTCCACACTAGAAATTTATTCTTGGTCAGAATTTTTTTACACCACATAATATCATTATAGCTTTCATGTTGTACCTGGGGGGTATATATCCCTCGAAAGTCATTTGTATTGAACTTTCTGGATGGTGAGTGGGTGAAGACATTGTGATCAGGTTTCTTGTTGAGGAGGATATAGTCAAATAGGTCTTTTTGGTTCTTGTCAAGCACTTCCCTGATGAAGTCTGTATGAAAACTCTCATCCTTGAATGTAATCATTGGGATCGGGCACTCTGGGAAGTCAAGAACTATTTTGACCCATTTCTATTTCCAGAATAGAATATTTCCTTCTACCATGATCCACCGAGAGTGCTATTTGAGGCTCGATATGAGGGTACATACTGATTTCTAGAGAGAGTATCCTCACAATATTTCCATCTATGTGTTGTTGAAAAAACTATACGGCATTGTTCACCCCCATATATTGTGGCCCTCTACAATATCGCATGCAATTTTGGACTTCACTCCCCTGATCATGTCCCACATGCTTCTGACATTAATTTCCCCTCAAGAATCATATTATCCATCCTGTCCCATGAAACCTAATGTTTTTCCCCTTCTGTAAGCACATCTAATAAAAATCTTTCCAAAACATTGTTGATAGCTTTGATCACCCCCTTAGGCACTAAGGTGGCCTCTATAGAATGCACTGGGATAGTTTCCAGAACACTTTTAAACATTTCAATGCGCCCTCCAAAGGATAACAAGTGGTTCTTCGAGTTGAGAACATGACCCATAATCATTCTTACCACTTGATTTATACTCAAAGTAGAAAACAAGAGTGATTGAATTTGGTACTAGAGTTTCCCATAAGATGATTCAACAAGTGATTCCACTTTAGATAACTTCTTTTATGGGTTGTATAAAATATTTCCATTCAACTTATTTTCAAGATTTATCTTTAAAATATATTAAAATCCTTGAAACCCAAATGAAATTTTATCTACTTTTTAAGATAATTTTTTCTTTTTCATCAACTGCTAAAGCATTCCACCCTAAGAAACTTAAAAAATATTTTTCACATGAGGGTGAGAAAAAGAACCAGCATACATCATTAATGAAAAATATTTCATTCACAAGATTTGAAATATCTAAAAATTCATCATCATCTGGAGAATATTCCTTTAATAAACCATCATCCAAAACTAGAATGTATGGGTCCTTAGTTATTTAGTTTATTAGTAATTTGAATCTTTCACTATATTATAGAAGATCTCTATAATCACAAATTCTAACTTCACATCCCCTGAAGGGTTGATTTCTATATTTTTTATTCATAATATTTGAAAATAATTGAAGTGTGTCAGTGGGGAACCATGATTCTGATTAAAGTAGATTACTCCATGATGGATATCTTATAGAATGATATTATACATTCACAACACTATTTACCTAAGGTAAACACCTAAATTTCATCACCTACAATTCCCTACTTGATGAAAAATAAAAAAAATAAGGGAATAAGGTGGGTCTTCCATTTTACACTAGTTTGAGAAAAAGGATTGATAAGTGACTCTAAATTCAAAAACTCCCTTCAATTCAGATTCAATGATCTTCATGCTTTCATAGTTTATTTTCAAGTCACAAATCCCCTTAGGTAGCATGGAATTCTTCCATTTACCTTTAATATTTACTTTGTGTGGGTATTTATTCTTAAATTCCACCAGTAAGGTACAATCATTCTTATGAGTTCCTTTTTTCTTCCATCTTCCTTGTTTCTTCTAACTATTCTATCCATATAGTTATATACACATTCTGAAAAAGTTCATCCTTTTCATTATGTTGATATTTATTCCTTGCAGAAATTTTTATAGTACATGTATTTTCTAATGATTGAATTCATTTATTCACCAACTTTTCATACCTTAGAAGCATTTTCATATAATTTTCATGATTTTTTTATTGATATTACATATTCCATAAAAATTCTTATTTTTCATTGATTTACCCATCTATAGTTATCTTTTATCAAATTCAACTTATACATTGAAGATGTAACAACTCCAGTTCTATAGATTTAGTCCGTTGAATATTTCTATATATATATGGATTTATCCTTAGAGTCTATGTAGTTTTTAGGTTCCTCAGGACTCCAAAATTAATATATTAAAAAAATTAATATATTTTAATGCACACTGACATGTATCATTTTTATAAAAATGTTTTATCCATTATTAGAGACCTCATATAGGAAATCCAATACTAGGATTAATTCCAAAACACAGGGTTTACTCTAGGTTCTACCTATGTTTTTTCATCTTTGAACCTTCTAGGTAGGTGACCATTGGTGGGGGCGTTAAATAAAATAAATAATTTACTTATTTATTTTAACTAAATGTTCTAACCTTTCCAGATCCTCTATAAATTCCTTTTTATGATCATTTACTAGGGTTATCCTAATAACCATATGAGGACTATTGGATAGAATTATTCATTGGAATTATAAAACATGAGTACATGAATCAATAATTGGTCTAAGGTGGATTAAGAGGAAAGCAATGAATGTATTAGATCATATTTATCGATAGTAATCATGCTCTATACTAATGATCGATCCATAATTGAGGTAGAGAAATTTATTTATGGATTCCCATACTTTTTAATTTTATTAAGAATGGATTATTTATCATCTTTTCTTTTTGGTGTTTTTTGTTCTTGTATGAGCCCCAAAATTTGATAAATAGTTCTCGATCCATTTATTTGTTATTAATGAACCTAATTCTACCCGTTATTGCCACATCTTTAGGGTCATTAGTTGATGTCTCATTTAGAAATGAAAATTTTTAATTCTTTATTGTGTATTACTCCCCACTGTTCTTTTCATCCTTCACCATTATCCCACTAGGTCATGGTTTGACATTGTCGAGGCAGGTTCGAGTGTGATCAAACCCCCAAATTAATGGTGGTTATACAAAAGATGAATGGGATGGTGCTTTCCATATGGATCAAGATTGATTACAGGTAGAAGGTTATTCCTCTATATATTTAGGATCCAAATCGATGTTAAGAGGAACGATATCATGGCGACTGGTGAATGGACTTCCAATTTACAGCCATTAGAGGTTAGAGATCAATGATCGGAGATGACCCCCATCGATTTTAGGTGGTCAAATGGTAAGATCTATAATGGAGAAGGAGGATATGGGATCCTTGTGAATAAACTAATATTTCTATGGAAACAATGACTATACAACACGTACTATAAATAACACAGGTCATGTAGTCCCCCAGATATAATATCTAGGGTTTTGTGTGGAGATAAATATCACATATCGTATGGACCCACCACACACTGTGTGACCCTATATGGCAGCATGATATGTACTTTGTGAGTAAATGATTATATAAAGTGATAGGAATATAAGCATGACTAGAGTACCCAAGCATGGACAGAGTACATGAGCATGTCCATGTACTTAGATATTTCCAGAATGGTCAAAAATGTCCATGTACATAGTCATAGGTTGATGTACACATTTACCATATAAATGAGCATAGGTAGGCCTTAGGTGGATGAGACACATATTGTACCACCTATACACACTATGTGGTATGAAATGGATTCCCAATCCATGTACAGGGGAGAACACACCCAAGTGATGAGGCAATATCACACAATGTGTGACCCCATGCACAATCCATGTACATATCTCGGTAACTTCTACCATATGTATATCATTTTTCGAAACTCATATTTTTTCCTGTGAGTATCATATCCTCGTTATTTTTTCATATATAACATGATGGTATCCTTAATTGTGTCATATGAGATATGATGTGAGGTATTATGATCATGGAACTTCTTTATTAAATGATTGATAATGGAAGTGATCAGGGCAGAATCATTAGTGTGATGTCAGGATTAGTGCTCTAATGTCATACCAGGGTTCAGGTCCCCAATACTCTTTACATGGGTAGATTTGGTACTCCTTCATATTATAGTCGGGTGTGGGTCATCTATATTTGGAGTGGTACTCCCCCTTCTTTGAGCTATAATAGGGAGTGGTTCCTCCACTAGATTTGTGTCTCTATCATCTATGAAGTGTAGTGGGAATGATTATTCTCCTATACATAGACTCTTGAAAGGTTGTGCATGATGTTGGGTATTGGGGATAGACTTTTGGAATTGTAGGAAGACTCTTTGTACATAGCTAGGCTGTGGAGATTCTAATCCCATTTCTCTCTCATCAGGAATTATTTATGTGTATATATATGGGTTGGGTTTTCATTTCCCACTTTCTATGAGTTTATATTATTTCTATTTTATCATTATATTACTCCCTTTGTGGAATTTTTTAAATCCTAATAGGTATGTATATACTATCCCATGCGTGGTATTTTCCCACATGTGTCATGTATTATGAAAATGATATATAGATTAGAGATAACATTAGTGGAGCTTAGTGATACTTGGTTGCATTAACCACATTTAGTAGTTGGGATTGGAGATCAGGAGAAGGGCTCCTTTCATATTTGTTTTTTCAGTTGTTATTAGGTTGGAACTTAAATTTTAGTAGTCAGTGTATTCTTCCCCTTTACAGTTTAGTTTATACTATTATACTATGTTGTATTTTTTATAGATTATTACATGCATGGTTTTACTCTAGATTTGTTTGCCTTTTAGTATTCCTTTGCACCATCACATTGATATGGTTATGTGTGTGTGTGTACAAGTACATTAGGATATGGCCTCCCATTTTATTTTATTCTATCTTAGTTATTATCTTCTTCCCCTAGCCTATAGGGTGTTGGTTTGGGGATTCTCACACCTAAAATTCCACTGTCCATGCGGACCATAGTGGGTTCAGTCATAATAGAGTGGTATCCGAGTAGTTCTTATTTGATTCAATGTTAAAGTGGGACCCATAAAGAGGATTGGTTTGGGAACTTAAGGAAATAGTGTTGAAGTGTCTCATGTGTAGAGTTCAATCCAGGGAATACAGTGTTAGTGTGACGTCCAGTGTATCCATTCAATAGGTATATAACTATCTACATCTCAACTTGTAATACTGAGACATCGGTTGTACAACCCCATTGGAACATGAATCATATAGGATCGAGTCTTTTGATTGTCCTTCTTGAGTTAGATCCATATATATATGATCATCTAACCATAGTACATCTTGATCACTTTTCATGTTGCTTCAATGAAGACATCCATCCAAGTTACTGATATAGGATCATGATGAAAATACATTACTTGATGAGGCCTCAGTTCAGGGACAATATCATGAGGTGTTCCCTCAAAGAAATCCATGAGTAGTGCCTCCACCTTTTGAGTAGTGGATAGTCCCAGCAGGGTAGGATGATGATGTGTGCAGGCTTGGTGTACAATGTGAGTTCTAGTATCGAAGACTGGGTAGGTTCCATAGAGATCCTGACTTGCAGGCAGTGGATGATGATCTTGAGTTAGTGGTTGGAGTATTTAGGCTTGTTCGGACCCCAAATGATCAGATGGTTTTTCTTCGGGCCAACTTTATTCTTGGGGAAGCAGGGAACTGGTGGAGTCTAGTGATGTACACCTATTATGATATTAAACTCTCATGGTTGTACTTCAAGTAGCTATTTCATGATGACTATTACCCCCCATTCTTACTCCCTATGCGGATTCAGGAGCCTCTCGATATATATTAGGGTGACTTAATAGTTGTAGAGTAACCTATACATATTACTAACCTCACACATTTCTCCTTGGACATGGTGCGGGGTGGTTTCTTCCAAGAAAGGAAGTTTCGGTAGGTCCTCTATAGTGACATTCATGTCAACATTGTCTAATTTTTCATACATACTTATGATGGAGTGATAGAGTGGACTTTGGTTACTATGTAATACCTATTAGAGGGACTATGGGTGGTTGGAGTCCATAGTGAGCATCATGTGGCTAACTCATCTATAGTATCTAGCATACATCAGACGTCGATGTCTCATTAGAGGAGGAATACTCATTATCAAACTCAAACATGTGGATCAGTAGATAATTTATTGTATTAAGGATATATCCAACCATGTGATATTTTATTCTATTATTGTGATGGAAGGAGGCACATAGAACATGATTTCCCGACCCATCATGTTGAGAATGATAGAAATACATTGGATGGAAAACCATGGTAGAGGCAACATCTTGATCAAGGATCTTCCATGAATGGTCAAGGTGGAACCTAGTGAGGCAGTAATGTAAGAGTAGCATCAGGTGCTCCCAATGGAGGAGTTTCTAGTGGAGGGTGATTCTATGAGCTTCTTTCACCACTACCACCATGTGGCCTATGCCAGGCTCGAATATCTTGAAATCAAGGCCATGGGTAGTTGTATGCTATGGAGGTTTATGAGCTGGTTTCACACAAGATGATTCATGGTATAGTATATTTCTTTTATACTCTTTAACTAGTACTTATAGACACAAGCACAATTCATCCCTTCATCACCTTATCCATTGTGAAAGATCTATTTCTTCCAGCTAATATTTTAACCCTACACCTATGTCTAGAGGTTCTTACATGGAGAAATTATTTGATATCTCATATCTGTTAGTAGTGCAAGCTAGAACTGATAGGAGAGAGTTTATATGGGACATCTTGGTCATTATGATGAAAACTTAAGACATAATATTTGGTATGGAATAGTTTTACATAATATGATCCTAGAATGACTTTCATTGTAGATGATTTAGATTCTTTTGGATAGATGAAATGAGATTCTCTTTTGTATAAGAGAGAGATATCATGGATGAGAAAGAATGCCTTGTGAGTAGGAAGTTACAACCCATCACCCATCTATTTTTAAGTCTATCCCTTGGTGTATTAGGATTTTTAGGCATCTGGATTCCTATTCTAGTAGAGAACTATATGGAAATATTACCTAAGGATAATCTTGGACTACCTTTGTGGTGGGATATGGATTTATGCATTGAATTTTACTCCATGAATACACAAATATATTCTATTATATATTAGATGGCCCTTACAAAACTCTATGAGCTAAGGTTGTTGTTTGAGGACCCTTTAGAGAAGGGTTTTATCAATCTCAGTATGTCCCCCTAGGAAGCTCTAATTTTGTTTATGAAAAAGATAAATGGGATTTTGAAGCTATGTGTTGATTATCATCATATTATTTATGTGATGATAAAGTAAATGTTCCCCTTACTAAGGATTTATGACCACTTTAACCAGTTTAGAGGTGTTAGTTGGTTCTCAAAGATTGATCTCAGGTCCTTCTACCACTAGTTGAGGGTTAACGAGGATGATTTTATGATGATAGAATTATGATGTAGATAAGGAAACTATGAGTTCCTAGGGATTACTTTAGTTGTGATGAATTCCTCACTATTTTTATGCCTCTTATAAACTAGATCTTCATCCATACATGGAATATTTTTGTTTCTTCATGGATGACATACTCAGTTAATCTATGTCGGAGGAGGATCTTGCAGATCAATTTAGGATGGTCCAAAAATTACTTCGGAGGCACCACCTTTGTGGTATGCTCTAGAATTTATAATTTTGTATCTATGAGGTTCAATTTTTAGGACATTTCCTATGTGATCTTGGTTTACCTATGGAATCGGTGAAAGTTGATACAATGTTTTCTTGGGAGAAACCCAAGTTCATGTCAGGTGTGATGAGTTTTCTTGGCATGGTGGGGTACTATATGAGCTTTTTGGAAGAATTATATATAACATAATCCCCTTTGACTACCCTGATGAAAAAAGGGAATATTTTTACTTGGACTGAGTAGTGTTAAAGAACCTTTAAAAATATAAGACTGAGGATAACTAGTGCTCCTATGTTGAGACTACCTATGGAGGGAATTGAATATGTAGCTATTTTTATTCATCTAGAGGTGGGATTTATTGAATGTTTATAAAGAGGTGGGTATTGATAACATATGGTTTGATGTATTTGAGAACCGATGAGTAGAAATACAAAACTCATGACCCATAGTTGGTAGTTATAGTCTTCACTCTGAAGATGTGGAGGCACTATCTTTTGGGGGAGAATTTGTTTGTTTACTTAGACCACCAGAGTCTTAGGTAAATCATCACTTAGAGGGATATTAACTTGAGATAGAGGAACTGTTTAAGGTTTTAGTAGGACTATGAATTTGAGATAATCAATAATCTAGGGAATGGTTACATGGTGCTAGATTCCCTTAAAAATATGTATAGTTCTTTCTTGGTTGAGGAGACATCTGAGAAGTTGGATTCTCTATAGATGACCTTGATAGAGGATATGGGTGTAGTTCTTCTTCAGTGAATGATGCTAACTCATTTGTTTCTTCAGCATATGAGAGAGTCTTAGTTGGAATACATCAACTATGAGGTTTTATATACCTGAGTATCTTCTAAAGATGCACTAGATGGTTTTTCTGAACAACAGGAGCATGTCATTATTTCTTGGGGATAAATGGTGGGTCTTTTAATGTTGAGTGAGGAGGTAATTAGGGAGTTTCACTCTTCCCCATTGGATGTACATCTCGATTTGGTAAGTATGTACTAGAACCTTTAGTGGTTGTTTTGGTGGGTTGGCATGAGGTGGAGTGTTTCCAAGTTCATCTATCAGTGTCTCATATGTCAGTAAGTGAAGGTTATGCACAAGGTTCAAGATTTTATAACATAGCATCTTGAGATCTTGGAGTGTTAATGGGGTAGAATATCCATAGAATTTGTAAAAATGATTCTAAATACCATGAGAATATGTGATGGAATATCTATTGTCTTTTTTTATAACTTACCTATTCGATTCACTTCCTTTCAATCCAATATCTGAGCTCGATTGAGTGTCTAGGTCATTTGTACATTTAGGAGATTGTTTAAATTTATGGGGTACCTAGAAATATCATCTATGACTATAATTAACATTTTACATCGTGTTTTATGGAGGGTCCTATAGAATTATTTTGGGACCTAGTTTTAGATTGGAATGATGTTTTACCCCCCGAAAGGCAAGAAAACTGAGTGAACTATCCATGTGTTAAGGGATATGTTGAGATCTTGAATTGTGAACATTAGTCAAAGTTGAGAGGATCACTTTACATTGGTATAGTTTTATTATAAAAACATATATCACTCTACCATCAACAATGAACCCTTCAAGGCCTTGTATAAGAGGACCTTCATGTTACCCCTATATTGTACTGAGATTGGCGCAACATCTCTTGTTGGGCTAGAGATGGTACATGTGATGGCGGAGAAGGTTTAGTTGATCTGCGAGCATATGAGGAAAACCCAGATAGGATAGAAATCGTACATAGATCAACATCATAGACCCTAAATGTTTGAGTAGGGAGACTATGTTTTCTTGAGAGTCTCCCCACAATGAGGATTATGGGGGTTCGTCCTGGGAGGAAAGATATCTCTGAGGATCATTAGGTTGTTCAAGATCCTATAAGGGTTAGTAGGGTTTCATATCACCAATAATTTTCCTGAGTAGTTGTAGCAAGTGCATGATGTCTTCTATGTGTCATAGATGAATAGATATGTGCATGAACCTATGCAAGTAATTGAATGGAGTGATTTGTACATCGATGATGAAGCCACCTTCATGGAGTAACTGGTAGAAATTGAGGATCGGTAGGAGAAGATACTATGTGTATGGAATATTCCCTTAGTTTTTGTGATTTTTCTGTATGGGAGCATAAAAAATATGTCCTGGGAGCATGAGATCTAGATTTTGGCTCAGTACGCCACCCTTTTTGTATAGATTTTTCTGTTGAAAGTGAAAATACTTGAAAGAGGGAAGAATATAACAATTATGGTCTTGTGAATTTAGTCCTTTGAATATTTCTATGTATATATCAATAATTATTCTTAGAGTCTACATAGTTTTTGGGTGTCTCAGGACCTCAAAATTAATATATTAAAAATATAAATATATTTTAATATTTGTGTGTACATAATTTCAATGAAAAACTGTTTTCCTATTATTAGATATCGCATATGGGAAATCATAGACCATGGGTTATTTTATAACATGAGGTTTACCCTAGAAGTAACCTAATATTGGTTAGTATCAGACGTCTGTGGGAGTTGAATGTTGGAGAGTACATTTAATACAATATATAATTTATTTATTTGTTTATTTTAATTAAATGACCTAACCTAACATAATTATCTATAAATATATCATTATGATGTTTATTCGGGGTTAGTTATGTAACCCTAAAAGGGTTAGAGGAGGGTGTTCTTCAATGGCATTGGAAAACTTAAGGATGTGGATCAGTGATTGGATCGAGGTGGATGGAGAGGCATGTAGTGGAAACAATGAAACTTAATCATCACTAAATAACAAGTTATTCCCCAATGATCAATCCATAATTGAGGTAGGAAACATTTTTCATATATTTTTACTCCTTTTGAATTTATAAATAATGGATTATTTTTCTCCTTTGATTTTTGGCATCTCTCATTCTTACATGAGCTCCAAAATTTGAAAAATAAATCTTGATCTAGAAATTTTTTAATTGATGAAACTGATTCCACCCCTTGTTACCGCATATTCACAGTTTTTGGTCGATATCACATCAGCTAATGAAAATTTTCACATTGTTCTTGTGCATTTATTTCCAATGTTCTTCACATTCTGCATCATTGGCCCATGAGGTCATGGTTTGACATTTTTAGGGTGGGTTTGAGTGTGATCAAACCCCCAAATCATGGTGGTTTTGAAAAAAAAATCTATGGGATGGTTATTTATGGACATATCGAGATGGATTGTGGGTAGTAGGTGATGCCTCTATGGATTTTGGATATTGAGTAGTGATGGAAGGCGCAGCGGCTCATCAGTAGACAAATAGATTTCTGATTTCCATCCATCAGAAGCTACAGATCAACGGCCAGAGATAACCCCTACAATTTTAGGTTTTCAAATGGAAATATTCATGGTAATGAAGGTGGAATCTATATTATACATGAAATAACTAATTTTTATGTGTAAAATTTGACTACACGGTGTGTACTATGAAGAACACACACCGTGTAGTCCCCTGGCTACGATAGATAGGGTTTCAGGAAGAGATAAATATTACATTTCATGTGACCCTATGTTAGCGGATCAGTGTGTACTCTAGGAGTACATGGACATTGACTGGGTGGGCACATAGGAAGGTCCAGAGTACATGGGCATGGATAGAGTACACGGGTATAGTTGTGTACTTGGACATGGCCAAAATATTGAGAAACTTCCTTTTATATGGGCATGGGATGATGTATAGGAGCACAGTCCAAAAGAGAATGGGTAGGGCTAGGTTGGATAAGACACATCATGTACTAACTATAGAGGTTTTATGGTATAACATGGCCTCCCAAGCCATGTCTATGGGATAACGCACCCAAGAAAAAAGTTGAGGTCACACATTGTGTGACCTGTCATACACGTCGTGTACTTTTCCCAGTAACATCTACCTTATGTATTCCCTTTCTAGGACTCATATTTTTGACTATGAGTATACTATCCTAATTTTTTGACATATAATGAAATGGTAGACTTAATTGTGGAATGCGAGATGTGATGTAAGGTTTTTTTATAATGATTCTTCTTCAGTTGATGCTTGATGGTGGCAGTGATCAAGGATAGATCATTGGAGTTATGTCCGGGTCCTTACTCCCTTATCACATTAGGGCATGGGCCCACGTACTCTTTACATAGGTAGATTTAGTATTCCCCCATACTAAAATTGTAACACCCTAAGGTTTTTTTTAAAATAAATTGAAATGGTTGAAATTTTGTTTAATGTAGATATTTATAAGTAGTCTTTAAACATAATTTTATTGCTTCTATGTTTTGAATTTTAAAAAATGGTCATGTACAATTGTGTTCAGTATGTTATTTGGATTCTATTAGAACCAACTTTTATATGGTGAATAGTAACATACTCGTATGAATAGTAATATGACCCTAATGAATAGTAATTTTTATTATTATTTTATTTTATTACGGCTTTAAGATAATGACATCTTGATTAATTTTTAAATGTGATATAAAAGCAGTTATAGTTTTTAAATTATTAATTTTTGAATTAAGTATGATTTTATTTAAAAATAAAATTAAAAATTATTTAGAAAATTATTTTCAAAAAAAGGACTTCATTTTTGAATTCTACAGGTTGATAAATGGTTAGGGTGAATTTTGGGGATTTTTCTGAAACAGTTGATTTTTCAGTGAATAGTAAAAAATATAGTTTTTAGTTTCGGTGTGTTAATGACATCATTAATGATGTAATAATGATTTAATAAATCTAGTCAACTTCTATATAGTAAAATAATTTATGGTGTGTACCAAGTGTCTTATACCAAGGTCTAATACCATGGGCAAGCCCCTGGTTTTTCATATACCGCTAATGAGGTGTCCTGTGGAAATTATTAAAATAATCCCTCACTTTTGATATAAATACCAACCCATTCCTTCATTAACATCGTTCCAAAATCCTCATCAATGAATATATGGACTCTTTACCTCCCTATTAGTCCTCCCAAGGTTTCCTCAATCCCCCAAAGTCCCAACCTTCATGTTCTACGAGTTACTCTACAAGGTAAGCAAATTCTCAATTTCTTTCTTTTTTCCATTAAAGTTCTCTTTTATGTGGTATAACATTAAAGTTTCTATACCATGTTATTATTTCCTTTTTATTCTTGATCTATTCTGTATTATGATTCATTTCTAGATGGTTGACCCTTATCCCCTCTCTTTTTAATATTTTCTAAAACCATGTTGCATAGCTGTTAGGCTGCCGAATTTTTCTACGGGATTTCTCAATTATTCTTTTATTTTGAGTTCCTTTATTTTCTTATTATTTATTTATCTATTTTACCCAAGAGGATTTAAATCTCAAAAAATCATGTATATTATGGATTTTCTCATGTTCATTGAAAATTCATTGTCATTATTCTTCTCCTCTCCCACTTATTCAAGGAATAAAAAACATTGTCCGTGATGTGTCGAATCAACGACATCGGGGACGATGTGATTTCAATTTCCATTAATTATTTCAAGTCTAGTAATGAAACCTTTACTATTTTTTAAATAGGTTATAATATATGTTTTATGTCTCATCCAAGATTCTGAAATTATTCTGTACTCATGATTTTAATTTATAAGGCAAAATAATGTTGTTATTATCAAAGAACCACTAAAATGATCTAAACGGACATCATTAATGTTTTAACTTATGAATCATCCTCATATAAAACATCAAAATGATAAATGGTATAAATTTTTCTACTATAAATATTTAAATACCGTTCCATTCCAATTCTTTAGTTTCACTTCCAATCGACAAGAACATCCATCATGATCCGATCATGAAAATCATGTAATGAACTCTCCCAAAACAGTATAAAGAACAAAATACTAACAATTAATGGGTAAAATGAGGTTATGAAATGATCATATAAAATTTTAAAAACATGAACATATTTTATAAAAATACTAATAACACTATTTTAATTATTATACAGAAATTTTAAACATGGTTGAATTAAGACAAGACTGAGGTAAGGGAATTCTTAACCCGATTTCCATTCTTTCGGTAAACCTTCTACTTCGTTATTTATGTGGTATTAAAATTTATTGTTCGATGTGTTTTTCTTATATTATGTTTAATTATTTATAATTACATTGTATATACATATTCCATCAACACTATTAATTCTCTCTTCAATTGTAAGATATTTACAAGGGTCCTTTATTTTAAAATCCTCTTTTAAAATTATGTTTTACAGTATTCAAAAGCAATGTTTTTATACTATTATTCATGTTTTGTGATTATGTTATGGTTCTTGGGAATGTTTTCATTATAAAGGTTGGGACCAATATTTTCCTCCAATTCATTTTTTATGTGTCAGTTGGTGGTCGGTCATAGGTTACTCCAAGTGTAACTACGATGATTACACAAATAGTAAGGTAGTCGTGAGGGTTACAAATTATAAGGTAGCCAAGAGGGTTACAATATTATGTAAGTAATGCCCCAATATTCCTTTATAGTTATAATTATTTTCTTAGGTATTGTGTAAATCTCATGTTTCACAAAGTAAGTATATATATACAGGTGATAAGTATGTCTTTTGAAAATTATTTCATACGTTACAATGATTCATGGACTAATGTGTTCTTTCCTTTTTTTTATATCCCTTACTATGTTTTTGTGCACATCCCAAGTTTTAAATGATTTTCATAGGTTAATAGATGTGTAATAAAAATAATTAGTCCATGTTAAATGTTTAATAATTGTCAAGGAATCATGTTTTAAGTTTTAATGTCTTAAATTTTGAAAAAAAATGGAAACTGTTTTTACGGTATCCACTCTCTAACAATGTGTAATGTTATGAATGTATTATGTCCCAATTCTCTAAAGCTATAAACTTGAAAGTATCCTCAATGTAAAATAAAGTTGTTTTTTATTAAATTCATGACTATGTATGTAATAAGGCTGGGTACTTATAAAAACAGGGTGTTTGTCCTCTATCTTTGGATTAGTACTCCCTCTTCGTCAATCTTCAGTGGGGATTGGGTCCTATAAAGGAGTTTTGGATCCCTCAGATGTGGATCATAGTGGAAAGTATTATACCTCTCCTTGTAGACTCATGTTAATTTGTGTGATGTTGAACATCATAGATAGAATTTTGGGATTATAGGCAGACTCTTTGTACTTATCTGGGATGTAGAGATGGTAGTCGTGTTTCTCTCTTGTTTGGGTTTCTTTATAGTCATATATATGTGTTGGTTTTTCCCTCTTTCTATGGTTTGAGGTTACTTCCAATGTATCATTGTATTTCTCCCTATGTGGTTTTTTGGGTGTCCTTCTTGGTATGTATATGCTCACCCAACATTGGTGGAGCTTAGTGATACTATGCATTGAGCATGTTTGGTGTATGGACATAGAGATGAATAATTGGGATCTCTTCAACATTATTTTTTCAATTTTTTGTTAGGTTAAAACTTTATTTTAGGTTTGGAATAAATTTTTTCCATTTACAATGTTTTTTATAATCTCATACTCTAATGTATTTCCTAGATATTATTGTATACATGGTTTTTGATCTTGATTTTGTAGTCTTTTACTATTATTTTGAACTTTCACATGGGAATGGTTGTGTGTTTGTAGGTACATTAGGCTAAGGCCTAACATTTCATTTTATTGTATCCCAATGCTTTTCCCCATCCCCTAGCCTATTATAGGCAGGCTTGGGGTATTAACACTTGGATTATAGTTAGCCAGGTGAGCCCCAGTGGGTTAGATCATGATAGAAGATTCATTCCACCAAACCAATCTATTTTTTTCTTTTTGTATTTATTTTTTATTTTATTTTTTATTGATATTTCTTCTTTTAACATTAACATTCTTTGTTTGTTCACTTTTCCATGATTTTCAATTTCCTTCCACAATTGAACAATATCTTCTTTGAAATGGAATATTCTATTTCATTCTTCATGGGAGCACTCTACCTAGTAAATTCTATTTAGTTACACCCTGAGGTTGACTAACAGTTTATATTCTATTTTTTCCCTTGCATTTTGTGTCCTTTTTCATTATATGTAATTGAGTTGTTCTTGGTAGTTATAAAAATTCACTCGTTGTCTCTTCTTCTATAAATTTTATATAATCTGTCAATATATTCAATTATGTTGGATGTAAATAGATTTACCTTCTTCTTTAAACTTTTATTTCCTTTAGTGGGGTTTATATTAAATTTATTCCCCCTTTATACAATCCTTGTATATTTTCTGATAAATGACGATTTGTGCCAACGATCAGTGGTATGGTGTCTAAACTTTCCAAAACACTAGTAAAAGATAATAAAAATTAGTTTCTTCCATTGTTTTTAAATATATATGGTAAATAGATCTTCAATAACTTCTTACTCTAGGACACTATGTAGGGAACAAAATTTCACTTTATTACTTTCTTCCACCTTCATGGATGATGTGTATGTCTCACTACTTTTCTTTACCCATATTTTTATAGAACTAGAATTGTAAGCTGAACTATTCAATGATATGGATATAGTTTACATAGTGTTTTTGAAACATGAGATTAAATTTTTTATAAAATATGTATCTTATGATGAATTCACACTTATTTTATTTCTTGATAGATATTTTCTAAAATTGAGTCTCTTTTGAGAAATTTTAATGGAAATGTATCTTTTCTTAACATTATTAAAGATTCAACTTTAGTAGCCACCATGTTTATTAATTATACTTCCAACTCAAGATAACTTAAATTTAAAGGGTTTTTTAAAACTTCAATAAATTTTTCATTATTTTTAGATTAAACTTTCATCTTCAGAATATGATTTTCATAAAACTTTATTTCATCAAGTAGATAATTTTAAAGATTATTTATTATTCATGCATTAACCTCTAACTAAGAGTTCTTGAAATCTATTTTGTCTTTAATCATTAAATTTGAAAAATCATTCTAGTTAATATCATTATCACATAAAATTATTTTAAGATATTATCTAAATAAGGAAAATATTTTATTATAAAATAAGACAGATTCTTTATTTTCTTCTATGATCATTTTGAGAGTATAACTCATATGCATCTTTTTAACCAATACACACTCCATTTCTTCATCTTTTGATTCCTGTTATGATTATTCTTCTTATAAAAACTTGTTAAATGAAAGTATATATTTTATAACTTTATCAAGGAAATTTTTCATACAAAACTTGATAATTTGGTAAAAATATTCAATAGATTCAATATAATTTTACTCTTCACATCTTGAGAGAGATTCTCTAGAAGAATATTAATTTAAAATTTTATTAGAAAAAATACCACATAATTTTCCTTCTAGTAGTGGTTGATCCTCCTTCCATTGATTCTATGAAAATAATTTTCCTAACCTTTTATCTTCATTATTTTCATATTTTTCAATGTTTTTGATGAAAACTCCATGTTAATGGCTATAAAAATATCATTTTTTCTCTAACTAAGGAACCTATGTAACTTTCTTATCTTACTAAATAGAAAAATCTATTAATTCCTGAAATATGAAATTTATATGAATAAATGAAAATGGGTGGGAAAGAAATTATAAATCCAATTATAGGGAACCTAGGCTCTGATTCCACTTGATATTCTTAGGGATTCATGCAAGTATACTGACATGGGGTGGATTAGAATAGAAAATTTTTTACCGAATAAAGAAAATTTTCCCCATTTATGTTATTTAATCCTCTATCTATGTTAGTACGTATGAATATTATTATGAAACCTTGAAAATTTATATCATAACAAAAAAAATTAAAGACACGTAAGTGCACATATATCTTTAGAAGTTTTAGTCCCATTGTAGAAAATATAGTCCTTTTCACATCAAGATATCATCCAAAGTCATATATTCTTTCATTAATAATATTACCACCAATTACAAGTATTATGGGTTTTTTATCTTCTAATATTTGTGGTTTATCCCATACATGTATACAATCTCACTAAATTATACTAACTTCCATCGGTTATAATAGGTTATCCTCATGAAAATGTGTTTTATAGAAAACACATTCTTCTGGTACAATCAACAAGCATGTCATCCTTATTATTCAACTTTTTGGAAGCATAATTTCTGGAACTCTCATCTTCAAGTGGTTTAATGTTTGGATCCTGTTCAAGTTGGTTCTTGATGTTGGACTTTGTCATTATCTTCTGGTTTCATAAATTCCAGATACCTCATACAACTCCCTTAAGAATATATGTTTAGGTCTTCTTAAAACATTAACCCAACCAATATTTGAATCATACTGGTTAGTTGTACATTCTCTTTTCGTTACAAAGAATATTTTCAAAATCATATTTATTTATTTATATATAACTTTAAAAGTGTTTGCCTTTATATAAAAAATCTACATCTGATAAATGTGGTGAACATAGGATTTTAATTTTAATATACTGCCTACATAAAGTCTCCAATCAACAACCTTCAATTCTCTAAAAGTCGTTGTAGTTTGACTATGCCAAAACCACCGCAAGAATCAGTGTCAATAATCTTGAACTCTTTCATTGATCTCAACTAGAATCATGATCTTTACTTTATTAATTTTGAATCTTAAGAATTACATATTATCATAATCATAATAAATTTTTGCTTCATATAAATGTAAATTCACTTCATATATTCCATTCAACTAACTTATATGCACTTCAGTCTTCATATTCAAGATCTATCTCTATCGCTTACGTCTCTAAAGGTATTCCAGCCTTTAGTAATCTAAAAAACTCTTATATGATTCATGAGTATATTGTGAACATATAACACTACTCTAAAAACATTATTTGAGATTTATATTACAGTATCTCGTCATAACTCATGGTCAGTTTACCTTTTATATCGGTACTTTGGTCATTTCTGATTTCTCCAACTATTTGATGAATCCATATTCCAGAAAACTAAAAAATTGATCTTCTATGACTCTAAAAATTTTATTGTTATTATATGGAATCAATGAATCCTTTATCTACCAATTTTTTTCCTCATCCTCTTCAAATCATTCTCAGTAAATCAAGACTTTAATACTTTTGATTTATCATTCACTAAAGTCATTATCATAATAAACTGTTATAAGTTCTAGTGTTTTAAACATTAAATCTAAATCAATATATGTTATCTTATGACTGAACATAGATACAATATCTTATGTCACTTCCTTATCTTCTGAGTCCTTTTCTAAAATCTAATCTAACGGTTCTTTGGATTATGTTGAAATGAATAGTCGCTTATCCTTCATATCACCTTCTTCTACATGCTTTAGAATCATCCTTCTTTATTCCATATTATTATTAACTTATGTTTCAATCATCTTATATTCAATCACAATACTTACAAGTAATGGTGATATATTTTCCATTAAATTATTATCATAACATCATATTTCTTAATACATGAACTATTTAGATATTTCAATCCTCATAACTCATATGGAAACTTCAACTTCCATAGATCTAATAGCTTTTCACTTTTAGTAAATCTTCTTGTGGTACTGCCTCTTGTTCTCTTCCTTGAGTTACATCCAATCACCTCTAATAATTCTTAAGGAAAATTTCATTTAAGATCTTATCATCAATGGTTTATAACATCCAATCACCTCTAAGAATTCCATGTGATCCACTGTTCTTGCAACCGTCATAGTGGTCATTCAGGTCGGGACATTACAGAGTTGTATCAGAGGTGTTTCTTTTCCTTTTTATTGCTATTTTTTATTGGTAGAAAAGGGAATATGAATTTTTTAGCAGTTGTTAAATAGTCATTTTTTGGACTGATCACCCCACCCATGGGAAAAATCAAAGTGTCTGTATTTGGGATGTTTTTTGCGCTATTTACAGTTATAATTGATTATAATTCCACCTTGAGTGATATGGAAGGTATTTTACACTTCTCCTAGTATGGAAAGGATGAAGAATTTCATGCCATGTTATAGACACATATATATTTACATGTCATGTATATTCCATACCATGTAGTGGAATTTTTAGATCACTTGTTGATTTTATTATGTCCCTTAAGTGTTATAACATGTTTAGTTTATTCATGATTAGGTAATTAAATACCATGATGCATGTTTATTAGCATTTATTTATATGTATCATTTATTTTTTGGTTAATTTCATGTTTTTATGTGTTTAATTCTTATAATATCCTACCTCATTTTTTTATAACATGATAGTTATAATTTTATATGTGACTAGCTGCATAGGATAAATATAGTTTTTGTGGTTATATGAGAACCATTTTTCAATTGTAAGGTGTATGGGTTCCTTATAATTGGGAAAAGGAAACCTATATACTCGAACTAAATTTTGAGATTTGTATATATGTTTAGAAATTGTTGTAAAAATATTAAAGGCTTCTTATGTTAAAATTTTAATATGAATTGGTTCTATTAAAATGGGAGCTAATCCACTATATATAAGTGTATGGGTGCTTTATAGTTTGGGGAAATAGCAACCTATATACTCAAAAAAAATTATATGACCAGGATATATTTTCAAATGGTCATAAATAAAAAAAAATAGTTTTAATCTAGGATGAATTGGTCACCTTTATAAAGGCTTGTGAAATCATCACACAGAAATGGAGATCATGTGATTAACATCAAAATTCACAACTATACCCAACTAGGTTAGTTTGGGTATTTTTCTTATGACATAACTATGACAACCCTTCTCTTTATTACACATAAACATGATTTATTACATAAACTCTTCACTTGATACAACATGGAAGATCTATAGGTCTATTGTCTTTGGGGATAAGGAACATTAAATAACAAGTTAAAACATATAATACAACATCTTATTGAAAACTTCCTTTACATGACCACTACATTCCCTCGTACGTAGCATTGCATGGGATAACCTAAAGACATGCATAAGAAAAGGGTGAGCTATAAAGCCCTGTAAGGGAATAAACATAGAATAACCGGAGGAATATAGTACATGTTAGAAAATAGGAAAATCAATGGATCACAATATAAAAATTAACATGAAGGAATTTTAAAGCATGATAATATTAATATGGAATTGTGGAAACAATATTTAACATGATTTTAGCATGAGTCAAGGCTCATTGCACATGGAGCATGAGTAAAGCCTCATTGCACTTGAATTAGCATGATTAAACCCTAATTGCACTTGAATTATCATTATTAAACCCTCATTTCACTTGAAATATCACGATACTAATCTTTACCCAATGCACTGGAGCTTTATCAGGGCGCACCCTTCTTAAACATTTCATTTCATGCATAAATGTGCCACATAGATCATATAACATAGATTCATTAAACCTCATAAATTATTCCATGATAAATGAAATGTGGAATTAATACCTGAAACACTATAATCAATACTTAAATGTTCATAATGGTGAATACCCTTGATAGATAAATGGGCATGGTATTCACTACACAATGACATTGGCTTGGAAAAATCGCAGAGCAATTTTGGCAGCGTAACGGCTTGATATAAGAATTCATAAAATGGTTGACGAGACATAAATGGGTGTCTCATCATATGTAAATTAAATGGATAGTAATTGGGTCATATAGATACATTTCCCAACATAAGTAATGGAATTTATATTCACAATACAAAATAATTTCTTGAATGTAAATGAGGAGAGAGAGATTCCTTACGGAATTTCGACATGGTAACGGGTGTACATGAAGGAAATTTAATGAGAGATAAAGGGGTATATAATCATTAAAACATATATAGGGAACTATGGGTGAGGTTATAAATAATACCCCATAATTTATAATTGAAAAAAAAAATGGCATAACAACATAATGAAATTGAGACAAAAATGAGAAAAGAGGAAATACCTTACTTGAAAGTGTGATCCCAAAGGCTTGGGAGAGGATTGAGAGAGGCTTCTTGGGAGAATGGGGCACCTTGGGAGGATTCTAGAGAGAGTAGGGAAAAGGTTGGAAGAACTCAAAAGGATTTTAGTGAAGAGGAAGTGGGTGCTTTGTGGGTTTATATAGGAAAGGAGAGGGAATTCTTTATTATTTAGGTTTGGGTCACCACACATTAAACAAATCAATACCAAAAACCAGGCCATAATTTTTTTCACAAGTATTTTTCCAAAGGGGAGTGGAAAAAAGTATTTTATAAGGCCAATGCCCTAACATCTTAAAATATTGAGGGTGCTTATGTGGAGGTGAGTCACACTCTCAAGGAAATTCATTTAAAAATTGAAAATGTTTTATAACTCTTGGAGGGTCCACTAATGTTTTAAAAAATAAATCAAACAAACCTAAAATAAAATTATTTTAATGATAAAACATATATTATTAGAAAATAACATTTATAGTATTTTATTACATCACTATTGGGTCATTATGATGTCATAAAGGACATTATATATTTAAACGGTATTTAATTTTTACCCAAAATTCGACTGTCTCATAAAATTATGAAAAATTCCCCATTTGATAATTTCGATATCCTGATTCCAAAAATAATATTCATTTTATCTAAATAATTTTATAAATATGTGAATTTTTAATTTTAAAAATAAAAACTGATATTTACTGAAAATTCATGGGTTTTGACAAAACAGCTTTCAAACATTATTAAATATTACAATTGCATTCATAAAATTATATGATGATTTATATTTAATAAAAATTAATTTATTTATAATATTATTTTATTTAAATATTATTTAATTAAAAAATACATTAATTTAAAAAAATATATTCCATAGTTGAAATTAACTAAAAATACTATTTGTGCTTTAAAAACTATTTACAAAGTAACAATAATAAAATTAATGCACATTCTTTATACAAAAATAATGTACATAGTCATAGTGTTAGGGTCTTGTTACATAACCCCTTATAACACTAGTAAAAGGCCAAAGGGTAAGGTGTGCGATGGTGACAGACTCTTGGGGTGGCCCGGATAACATCGCTCAGGTGGTAATCTATAATAACTTC
The DNA here is from genome assembly GCA_963277665.1 of Viscum album. Taxonomy (NCBI): domain Eukaryota; kingdom Viridiplantae; phylum Streptophyta; class Magnoliopsida; order Santalales; family Viscaceae; genus Viscum; species Viscum album. The sequence goes on along the minus strand of OY728166.1, from coordinate 925,974,980 downwards.
CACTTCTCCTATAGTCGGTTCCGCTCAAGCATAAAGTGTTCAAGATCTGCTTGGGATTGGTCAAGAGAGAATCCCAATGATTCCACCTCCTTTCCGTGCTATGAAAAATGGGCTTCATATGGGGCAAGTATACTAGATGAGGTCATCGCTTCCTTTGTCTGAGTAAATTGGATTTGTTAAATCCATATATTTGTACTAATCATGTGATCACTGTTCAATGGCTATATTAGCAACCATCACAATTCATAATGGTATTTTAAAATATATAATCATAAAACCAGTGAAGTTCACATTTTATATAACCATAACAAACATTTAATTAGTTCAAGAGGAATTTCCATTAATAAAATTTTGGGGCGTCAAAATCTTCCCCCATTAAGAAATTTTTCCCTCGAAATCTTCTTTTCCCACACTAAAACAGATGTTCGTAACTCTGCTTCATTACTTCCTTTGATTCCCATGTTGCTTCTTAAAACTTTTGGTTTCTCCACAACACCTTGACTAGGGTAATTGTCTTATTTTATAGAACCTTCTCTCTACTATCTAAGATCTTCACTGGTTGCTCCTCATAAGAAAAATCACCCTCCAACTGTACCACCTCTAAAGGGAGTACATATGAAGGGTCTGGTATGTACTTATTTAAGAGGGATACATGAAAGACATCATGTACTTTGTCCATGGAAGTTGTAAGTTCTATTAGATAGACCACAACCCCGACACGATCAATAATCTCAAAGGGGGCGATGTACTTAAGACTTAACATCCCTTTATTTTTAAACCTCATTACCTGCTTCCATTGAGATATGCATAGAAATACCGTGTCTCTAACTTTAAACTCAATGTTTCATCGATAGTTATTTGCATAACTCTTCTGTCGGCTCTAGGATGGCTTGATATGCTGCTGAATGGTTTTCACCTTATCCACCATTTCTTCAACCATTTCTAGTCTTAGCAACTTATCTTCACTGACTTCATCCCAACACGCTGGAGTTCTGCACCTTTTCCCATAAAGGGCTTCATATGGTGCCATTTGGATTCTCGAGTGGAAATTTTTATTATAAGAGAATTCAACCAATGGAATATGTTGGTTCCATCCTCCTTTGAATTACATTGAACAAGATCTCAACATGTCCTCAAGTGTTTAGATAGTCCACTCGGATTGGCCATCGGTTTGAGGATGATAGGTCATGCTGAAGTTTAGTTTAGTATCTAGAGTATGTTGAAGACTCTTCCAAGAATTATAGGTGAATCTTGGATCTCAATCGAAGAAAATAAATAGTGGTACTCCATGTAGCCTTACCAATTCATTGATATAAATCTGATCTAGTTGATCCAATTAGAAGTCCTCTCGAATCGTGATAAAGTGATCCATCTTCTTAAGATGATCCACAATACTCCATATAGAATTTTTTCCTCTGGATGTCCTTGGAAGTCCAGTGAAAAAGTCCATGGTAATGTTGTCCAGCTTCCATGTTGGTATGGGTAGTGGTTTCATCATCCCCTTAGACTTCTTTCTCTCAGTCTTCACGTTCTGGAATACCAGGCACATTGATGTTTATTCTGTAATCTCCCTTTTCATATTTTCCCACCAAAAGTTCTCTCGAAGATATCGATACATCATTGTGCTCCTCAGGTGAATAGAGAAGGTTGAGATATCTGAGTCATCCAAAAGCTCCTTTTTTAACTCTGGATCAGATGGTACACATAATCATGACCAAAATGCCACAATTCCATCCTTGTCAACCAAAAACTCTGAGGATTTCCCATTTCTAATAGCTTCCACCCTTTTTATAATTTCCACATCCCTTCTTTGAGCATCCATTATTTTCTCCAAAAGAAACGGTTGAGAAATAATTTGTGAAAGTATTGATGATTTTCCCTTCTTTATGATTCCCATGTCCATCTTCATCAAATATTAAAAGATTTGATCCTTCTCAATTCTCATCAATGATATAATTTTTGGGTCCTTTCTACTTAGAGCATCTTCCACCTTGTTCACTTCCCCAGGGAGGTAATGGATTGATCATTCATAGTTTTTGATCAGATCTAACCATCTTCATTGGTGCATGTTCAACTCTTTATGTGTGAATATATACTTGAGGCTTTTGTGATCCGTATATATTTCACACTTCTCTCCAAATATATAATGCTTCCAAATTTTTAAAGAGAAGATCATTACATCCAACTCTAGATCATGTGTTGGATAATTCTACTCATGAACTTTCAATTGCCTTGAATCGTAGGCAATGACATTATCATTTTTCATCAACACACATCCCAGACCATTCTTTGAAGCATCACTAAATACCACAAAAAGTTCTCCACTTGTGGGTAAAGTGAGCATGGGCATAGTGATATGCCTAATTTTCATCTTCGTGAAGCTTTCTTCGCATTCATTACATTAAGAAAACTTTACCACCTTCCGAGTTAGCTTGGTATGAGGGTTGGACAATCATGAGAAATTTATCAAAAATCGTCGATAATATCCAGCTAATTCCAAAAATATATGGATATCTGTTACTGATGTTGGCCTCGAACATTCCTCTTTTTCATTTATCTTGGAGGGATCCATAGATATCCAATTTCTTGTGATGATATGGCCCAAGAATGAGACCTCCTTAAACCAAAACTTACACTTGTTGTACTTTTCATAGAGCTTCTCCTTCTATATGGTCTCTAGTACAGTTCTTAGATACTCTTCATGATCCTCCTTGGTTTTGGAGTATATTAGAATATCATCTATAAATACTATCACAAATTTGTCGAGGTAATCTCTAAAGACTCTATTCATCAAGTCCATGATGATTGCTGGAGCATTGGTGAGTCCAAAAGGCATTACTATGAATTCATAGTGAATGTATCTTGTATGAAAAGAAGTCTTGGGGATATCTTCTTTCATCACCCTTACATGATAATATCCCAACCACAAATCCACCTTGGAGAAGTATTGTGCTCCACACAGCTTATCAAACAAGTCATCAATTCGTGGGAGTGGATACTTGTTCTTTATCATGATTTTGTTAAGCTCAAAATAATTGATGCAAAGGTGCATTGATCTATCCTTCTTCTTGATGAAGAGAACTAGTGCACCCCATGGTGAATCACTTGGGCGTATAAACCCTTTATCCATATTATTCTGTAGTTGTTTCTTCAGCTCCCTAAGCTCCACAACAAACATTCTATACGGAGTCTTGGATATTGGAAAAGCCCCAGGTATAAGGTCAATTAAGAATTCAACATCTCTTCTAGGAGGAAGACCAGGCAATTCCTCGGGAAACACTTCATCGAATTCCCTCATAATAGGAATGTCTTTAAGGACGGTTTCTTTCTTGGACTCAATCATCTAAGCTAGATATGCGTTCTCATAGGGTAGTAATATCCATGCTTGAGATGATGGAGCTAAATAAGATTCATCTTCCTCCTTGAACTTGTATAGAATCAGGGGTTGATTCTACATATGGAGAGTGATTTCCCTCTCATGGAAATTTATGTTGGATCTATATAATGAAATACAATCTAAGCAGATAATTGCATCAAATTTTACTAGAGGGAGTATGATGAGGTTCACCAGGAATTTCAATACACAAATTATGATATGGGAGGAGTTATATTCATGGGATGAAATGATTTCCCCATTTTTCATACTCATAGAAATCTTTACTTCCATGATTTTTGGTGGTGTTGGGATTCTTCTACTAAACTTTTAGGATATAAAAGAATGTGTAGAACTATAGACGATAACCCTACCTTTCACTTTTTGATTTTGGTTCTACTCATTTACTTTATCCATAACAAACTTAAGAAAGTTAACTATTAAACACATAAAGGGGAATCCAAAGACAAAAAGGGATGACTTATAAATTACTTTTATTTCCTTAACATATGAATTTATAGGCTTCAATATTGGTTATCCATGATCTACATTCCAAAATATATTCTTAGGGACATTTTTTCCCTTAATAATGGTTCATACTAATCTTGTGAATTTACCAAAGCATATTCTCAAGAGTGTTGTAACCAAGAGTGCAGCAAGGCCCATTGTAGTGCACCAGTTCCTGTTCGAGTCTAACTCAAAGCGGTGTTTTCAGGTTTTATCCCTAGGATACATCTGTGCCAGAGCCACCTCTACCTACTCGTGTCCAGAAAGGGATGAATTTTCTTGATAAACCACTTACTCAATAATCACCAATACTTAGGGATGTTTTTATTATACTTATTATTGTCTCTAAGACTTCACTAGGGTTTTTTAATCCTAATCCCAAAAATAACTAAACCAATCCTCTGATACCAACTATGAAAACCCTGCTATTTATTACACATAAACATGATTTATTAAATAAACACTTCACTTGATACAACATTAAAGATCAAGAGGCCTAGTGTATTTTGGGAATAGGAACATTACATAACAACTTAAAACATATAACACAACATCTTGTTGAAAACTTCCTTTACATGACCACTATATTCCCTCATAATTAGCATTGCATGGGATAACCTGAGAACATGCATGAGAAAAGGGTGAGCTATAAAGCACTGTGAGGGAATAAACATATAATTACATGAGAAATATATTACATGTTAGAAAATAGGCATATAAATGGATCAAAAGAGAAAAATTAAGATAAAGGCATGATAAATCATGATAATCTTAATATGGAAATGTGGCAACAACATTTAACATGATTTTAGCATGAGCCAAGGCTCATTGCACATGAAGCATGAGTAAACCCTCATTGCACTTGAATTATAATGATTAAACCCTAATTTCACTTGAATTAGCATGATTAAACACTCATTTAACTTGACTTATCATGATACTAATCTTTACCCAATGCACCGGAGCGCTATCAGGGCGCACCATTCTTAAACATTTTATTTCATGCATAAATGGGCCACATGGATCATATAACATAGATTCATTCAACCTCATAATTTATTACACGATAAATGAAATGTATAATTCATACATGAAACAATATAATCAATACATAAATGTGCATAAAGGTGAATACCCTGGATAGAGAAATGGGCATGGTATTCACTACACAATGACATTGGCTTGGAAAAATTGCGGTGCAATTTCGACAGCTTAACGGCTTGACATAAGAATTAATAAAATGTTTGTTGAGACATAAATGGGTGTCTCAAAATATTTACATGAAATTTATAGTAAGGGGGTCATATAGATACATTTCCTAACATAAGTTATGGAATTTATATTCACAGTACAAAAGAATTTCTTGAATGTAAATGAGGAGAGAGAGATTCCTTACAGAATTTCGGCATGGTAACAGGTGTACATGAGGAGAATTTAATGAGAGAGAAATGGGTCTCTCATAATTAAAACATAGAGAGGGAATTATGGGATAAATTTGAAATCATACCTCAACATTTATAATTTAAAACAAAAGTGCATAACAACATAATGAAATTGAGGCAAAAATGAGAAAAGAGGAAATCCCTTACTAGGAAGTGTGATCCCAAAGGATTGGGAGAGGCTTGAGAGATGATTCTTGGGATATTGGGGAACCTTGGGAGGATTATAGAGATATAAGGTAATAGGTTGGACTAACTTCAAAGGCTTGGAGTGAAGAGGAAGTGGGAGCTTGGGTGGTTTTATATAGGAAATGAGAGGAAATTCTTTATTATTTAGGTTTGGGTCACCACACATTAAACTAATCAATACCACAAACCCGCCCATGGTTTTTGCCCATGGGTTTTTACAAAGTGGAGTGGAAAACAATATTTTATAAGTCCAATGGCAGAACATCTTAAAATATTGAGGGTTCTTATGTGGAGGTGGGTCACACTCTCAAGGAAATTCATTAAAAATTTGAAAATGTTTTATAACTCTTAGAGGGTACACTAAATTTTTTTAAAATAAATAAAACAAACCTAAAATCACATTATTTTAATTATAAAACATATATTATCCAAACATATCATTTATATTATTTTATTACATCACTATTGGTTCATCATGATGTCATAAAACACATTATATATTTAAACGGTGTTTAATTTTTACCCAAAAATCGACTATCTCAGAAAATTATGAAAAAATCCACGTTTGATAATTTTTCGATCCTGATTCAAAAAATAATATTCATTTTCTATAAATTATTTTATTAATATGTGAGTTTTTACTTTTAAAAATAAAAACCGACATTTACTGAAAATTCATGGGTTTTGACAAAACATCTTTTAAACCTTAATAAAAATTACAATAGCATTCATAAAATTATATGATCACTTATATTTAATAAAAATTAATTTAATTATAATAATATTTTATTAAAATATTATTTAATTCAAAAATCCATTAATTCAACAAAATATATTTCTTAGTTGAATATTAACTAAAAATACTATTTTTTCTTTAAAAACTATTTACAAAGATACAATAATAAAATGAATGCACATTCTTTATAAAAAAATAATGTATATAGTCATAGTGTTGGGGTCTTGTTACATAACCCCTTATAACACTAGAAAAAGGCTGAATGGTAAAGTGTGTAATGTTGATAGACTCTTGGGGTGGCCCAAATAACATCGCTCAGGTGGTTATCTGTAATAACTTCCACTTCAACCGTAGTCAATTCCTCTCAAGGATAACGTGTTCAATCTCGGCTTGGTCTTGGTCAAGAGAGAAGCCCAATGACGCCACCTCCTTTCTGAGCTCTGAAAAATGGGATTCATATGGGGAAAATTTACTGGATGAGGCCATCGCTTCCTTTGTCTAAGTAAATTGGATTTGTTAAAGCCCTATATTTATACTAATCATGTTATCACTGTTGAATGGCTATATTATCAATGGTCACAATTCATAACAGTATTTTAAAATCCATAATCATAAAACCAATGAAGTTCACATTTGATATAACCATAATAAACATTTAAATAGATCAAGAGGAATTTCCATTAATGAAAGTTTGGGTCCTTACAATAACCCTTTTGTAACACCCCAAGCTTCCACGGTACATATCACTTTGAATAATGCAGTAGCTTGCCTTGTACACAACTATGAGTTTTAACACACCATAGCCAATCAAACTAGCCTTTATGAATAGTAATACCTCATTTTGAAATTTTATAAATTTTAATTTTCAAAATGGACTTCATTTATGGATTCAGAATATCAAAATTATCTTTGGGTGAATTTTTGGTATTTTTCTGAGAACTTTCAATTTTTGATGAATAGTGAAAAACACTATGTTATTGTTTAAAACCGACTTTTTATTTAATTAATTAGATATTTTATTTTAATTTATATTAGGTCAAATAGATACATAATACCTATATATTTTTAATTTAATTCATTGGAGTCATTTTATAATAAGTTTAGATATATAAAATTTTATTGAACTTTTTACCGTCTTTTACCCACATTCTAAAAGCATTTACAAATTTTCATAAAACATAATTTTACTACTTCTGTGAGTTTAATTTCAAATATCTGAGAGACACGGGTGAAATAATTGAATAAATTTGGTTCAATAAGATGAAAATAATTTTTGGTGAATAGTAACTTTTGACTTTTATTTACCACGGTTAAAAGTAAATAGGGTAATTAAGGGTAAAAATGATATTATAATTACCCTAAAACATGTCCTAATTCTATTGGATAAGTTTAATTCGACCAAAAAAACCTTATAAATAAAATATTATCCCCTTTGGTCCACATGTATTAAATTAGGACATTTATTATTATTTTATTTAAAGAAGAGTTAAAAGAGTTAAATTCAAAGTTTAATAACTAAACCATTTTTAATATAGGGTTATACATAAGACAAATTTTTCTATAAATATTCATTATAAATATAAAAAATTTACTACATAATGGTATTTTATTTATAATTTTTAGAAATTAAATAATTTAATTTATTTATGACACAATGATGATGCAGTAATTACCTTATTAATGAAAGATTAAAATAATTGATATTATAAATATACAAATAAATTTAATTTAAGACTTTTTATTTTTAAACTAATTTTATAGGTTAATATGACATTTTAGAGTTGATTAAATAATTTTTGTTCGAAGTAATCATGTTGTTTTGATTTTCACAAAAATCAAATACTAAATAGTGTCAAAATTGACATAATAGAGTTTTTAAAAGAAATACTATATTATTAATTGATATAATATTCATAAAAATATAAGGTTCAAAAAAAGTACTTATATATGGTTATATATATTAATAATTAACCACTTGTGGTTCTATTTTCTTGTTATAGTAAGTTTATTCACCATATAATATAAAAATACAAAGAGACATGGTAAATGTCAAACTATTTAACTAAGAGTTAAATCTAAAAGATAAGGTTAATATGGTGACCTAAACATGTCTAAAACCTATTTGTTGAGAGTTTTTTGATCTATCCTCACCTTATCCTCGAAATAAATTATTTTGGATCCATTATAAACCGAAAATTATTTTATTATAAAATAATATTTCAATATTTTCCAAAAGTGACCCTCACAACTCTTATAAAAGGGTACTTCCCCTTCTCTTAATTTTACACCTCCAATGCCATTTGTCTTGGAAAAAACCTTCCCAAATATCCTCTATAATTTCCTCACTTTATCCTAGAGGCCTTCCTTTGGTCAAAAATCCAACCTAGTAATCCCTTTTGATCAAATCAAAAGGAAGAACCCGAAGAAGCGGTAAATATTTCATCACCTCTTTCAAGTTATTTTCTTCTTCCACTTCCTCTTTCCTTGTTGTTTCCAATCTAAAATAATAAATTCAGTATCTTCTATATATTTTTATTTTATTATAAAAATTTTACAACCATATTCATTATTATATCCATCGTATGAATGACAAATTCACCATAGGTGCGTATGTACGGCTTACCGTCTCCGCGTCGGGGTGTAGTTTGGTATTCAAACACTTCATTATTTGGATGAGTATAATAATGAGTATAAATGATTTAAATAATAAATATAACATGTTAATTATTCTTTATATATTATATAACATCCAATTACATACAATTTCACCATAAATATAATGATATTGTCACCCGTGTGTACGAACATATTACCATCTCCACGAACGCGATGAGATTCATTCTGCATCGTAATAATTCAAGAATAATTTTCATTTTATGATTAAAAATAATGTTTATAAATATAATATAATTCTTTATATGAATCAAATACATCCTATCCATAACAATCATGGCTTACATAACCAAGCATATAAAGGAAAATGAACCATTTAACACCCGAAATGATGATACTACTGAAATATTATTAACAAAGAAATATTAGAGGATAATATATGATATAATATTTATGTATATGTCTCTTGTATAATTTAATAAAAATTTTATAACTATTATATAGGAGGTTAACATACCATCGACTAAGTAAAAGTAGAAGGTAAGGGTTAATTCCACAATCTCTTTATTATCCGAGGTTGTTTTTACGTAAGTATCTACTAGGACCTCTTTATCATCCACATCCATGTTTCTTAAAAATATATTTCAAAAAAATTACTATTTAATATAATATGGGTTAAAGTCATTTATACCCTTGTTTTACGTTTTATAAAATGGTTTGAGAGGAATCTTTCTGTCATTTTCCAAACAAGGTACTTTATGACCTTTTCAACAAAATTAAGGTAAGATTTTCATTTTTTAACATATACGGCGGGTGTGGCTATTTTCCGCTTTTATATTATCATCGAAACTTCCCATACAATATTATAAGAATATTTTCAAAATAAATTTTTTCTTTTATAATTATATGACTTTTAAATGATTTCAAAATAGAAAGAGCTATTTATTTCAAAAAAATCATTTCATCTATGTTAACATCCTTTGATGGATTTTAAAGTTCTTTGAAGTTGATTTATTATGATGCAAATATTCTATATTTTATTGAAGGTTTTGTGATATGTTTGATTTTGGATGTGTTATTTTTACACCATTCATGGTTTATGGATAAAGTATTGACATTTCATATGCTAGTTTTAATACAAATGTTTTGATATGTTTAAACCTTTTCATATGAGGAATGCATTGGACTTAGTAAGTGGTAGGTGGAGCCCGCTATAGCTCTTAGATACATAGGTAGGTCTCATGAGACAAACTAGTGTCTTGGAACAAATCCTTGACAAAATCTTATTTGTATTCTTGGCATAAGGCCTTGACAATGTGGTTATTAAGTCTGGCATTATGCATTCCATCATTATGAAAGTGGCTATTGATATTTCATGTGATTATTCTATTAGTATAATATCCATGTGAATAAGTAAATATAATTATTTGATTTTATATTTACCATATTATGTTGATGTTTAAGTTTAAAAGGATTTTGTTTTATTCTTATATATTGCCTTAAACTTTTATACTTATTTATGAATGTTTCTGTTATATTGTTATCCTTACGGAGAATCTGAGCTCACCCCTTTATATGTTTTATTTTTCCCTGGATGCAAAGAAGTATTTTTTGGTTGACCTTCTGGGATAGGCTAAGGATATAAGTGTGTTCAAAAGGGAACAAAATGTTGTTGATCTTTTTATTTCATGATGTAATGTAAAACTTATGTATGTATCTAGTACTTTTAAGGATACTAAATTGATCGGTCTTTCAGGACACGATTCCTGGTATCATGCCAATGTTATGTAATAATACACTAACTCTGGGTAACTGGGGTCGAGGAGTTACAGTTGGTATCAGAGGAATTTTAGTACAAACCTTGGAAGCTATATTTAGAAAAATTCTGATTACATAACATTACCCTAAGATAGACTTTAAGGATTAGTATAAAATAACTTCCTAGAATTTTAGTAATTTATAGATTTTGTGAGTTTTCCAATCAATAGATACATGTCTGGATATGATCAGGTAGAGGCAGATCTAGCACAAACGTACCTAGGGGTAAACCCTGAAAACACTTCTTTGAGCTAGACTTGAACGGGAACTGGTTCCCGATAACGGGTCTTACTGCACTCTTCGTTATGACACTCACGGGGGATATGTTTAGGATAATTAAAATTTTGTTTACAAAACATTATGAAGGATTTATGAGTATATAACTTCTCAAAGAAAACCTTTTTATTATTATGGATTATATCCATAAACTATTCAATTTATGTTAACTATTTTACATGTTTGGAATTATGTATTGTGATTCATAAACTAATCTAGTGTATGCCATTGTTTAGAAATGGAACCTAGTGGATGAAATGGAAACCTTATCAACCCAAATATCCATGTAGGGATTTCTATACTACTCAAGATAATTATAGTTGAGCTGGTGATGCAACTAGTGCTGATCAGCTTATCGCCATACTGGGACAACTCACTCAGGTTATAAATAATAACCTTACCCGTATGGAGCACCCTGATCCACAATGTGGAGGATCGATGTTAGACCTCTTCATGAGGAAACAAACACCAAAATTAAATGGTATTACAAATCCATTAGCAGCTAAGCAATAGATAAAATCCTTATATAAAATATTTCATGCTTTGGGGAGTAGAAAAGGGGGAAAAGTTTTCATGTTAGTTTATCGCCTCATGGGAGATGAAGATAAATAGTGGTCATTAATCCAAAACACAAAGGAAAATTAAGAAGTATAGAACATGGAATGGAGAGAGTTTAATGATATTTTCTTAATACTTTCCTTATGATCATCAAGTGGATATGGAAAGACAATTTCTGAGTCTGAGGGAAAAGGAGGATGAGAATGTTGCAAAGTATGAGGACAACTTTACAAGGTTATCATGTCATGGAGAAGATTATATACTTAAGCCAAGGAGTAATATTGATCGATTATTTGAGGGGTTAAAATCATTTCTCCATTGAGCATTAGTCTCACAATTCTTCTCATCGTACGAAGATATTTTCTCATTCACTATCAAGATAGAAAATTAATTCTCTAAGTTTTACAACTTTAAAGCAAAGCAAGTGGAAAAGAGATATTTTGAACACTATGGAAATGGAAATAAAGGGAAGAAATGAAAAGTTGAATATCCATCCTGTGTTAAATGTGGGAAGAAACACCAAGGTACTTTCCTGAAGGGAATTGGAGTCTGTTACAAGTGTGGTGAAAAAGGACACCAAGATCATGATTGCAAGGGGAAGAAAGAGGATATCAATGTTGAATGCTAAAATTTTAGAGAAAAGGGTCATTATGAAAATTAATGTCCTAATTTCTAAGGGAACATGCCTCAAAAAAGGCCAAGGGAGAAAGGCCAAGCTTATGAAATCACTAATACTGAGGTTGAAGCTCCGAAAGATGTGGTGGCAGGTAATTTAATGGTTTCCTCAAGTTTAGCCAATGCTTTATTTTATTCTGGATCATCACATTGTTTCATATCTTCCTAGTTTTCTAAGAAAATTAGAGATTTTCGATTTGACTTAACAAGGGATTTTTCAGTCAAAACTCTTAAGGGAAGTATCATCGCAACAAAGTTTTGTGAATCAGTCCCCATTAGGGCATGTAAATGTTCTTTATCTTCTGATCTCATACCCATACCCATGATTTAATTTGATATAATCCTCGGAATGGATTAGATTTTAGACCATGATGTGAAAATTTATTATACGAAGAAGGAGGTTGCAATTTTCAATGATGATAAAGAGTACCGTATCTTTAGAGCAGAAGCGTCACCACCTCATTCTTATCTAGATCCGCCCTAGTATCTCAACTAAATTCAATTATTGGGGAAGAATAGAATGAAATAACTATGGGTGAGGAAAAGAATATTCAAATAGAGGACGTACCTATTATTCAAGAATATGTTGATGTGTTTAGAAAGGATTTACCTAGACATCCCCCAGAACAAGAAATTGAGTTTTCCATTGATTTAATTCATGGTTCAAGACCCATATCAAAGACCCCTTATAGAATGGCCACTATGTAATTAGTGGAACTAAAGAAACAACTATAGTAATTGAGTAACAAGAGATTTATTCTCCCTAGTGTTTCTACATAGGGAGCCCCTGTACTTTTTGTTAAGAATAAAGAAAGATCTATGATGTTGTGCATTGACTATAGGGATATCAATGCTATAATAATAAAGAAAAAGTACCCCTACCTCACATTGATGATTTATTATACCAACTTCATGGAGCTCAATATTTTTCCAATATTGACCTTCGATCGGGATATCATCAGTTGTGTGTGAAGAAGGAAGATATTCTGAAAAAAAAAACATTTCAAACCAGGTACAGGCATTACGAGTTTACAGAAATTCCTTTTGGATTTACTAATGCATCCTCTGTCTTTATGGATCTAATAAATAGCGTTTTCAACAAATATCTTGATAACCTTTTAGTGGTAGTTATTAATGATATTTTGGAATACTAAAAAAGCTATGAAGATCATGAAAATAACTTGCGAATTATCCTAAGGACTCTTATAAGAAATTAATTATATGGGAAATTTAGCAAGTGTGAATTCTGGATTCAGGAGATTTCTTTTCTTCGCCATATTGTCTATAAGGATGGAATCTCTGTTGATCCTTCAAAGTCCAATGAAATCCAAGAATGGCCAGCACCGATGAATATAACTAAGGTATTCATTTTTATTGGTTTAATAGGTTATTATCGATATTTCATCCAAAAATTTTCCCAGTTGGCTAACCCAATAACCAAGATCACACGTACAGGGATTAAATTTTTTTGGACAGAAGAGTGTGAATAATATTTTTAAGAACTGAAGAGATGATTAGTCAATGCTCCTACCTTAACTCTACCATCAAGGATCTATGGGTTTTTTCTTTATAGTGATGCTTCAAAGAAATTACTTGGTTGTGTCCTTATGCTAAATGATAGATTTATTGCCTATGCATCACGATAGCTAAACATTCATGAGAAAAACTATCCTACTCATGATCTTGAGTTAACATTTATAATATTTACTCTGAAAATATGGAGACGCTATCTCTATGGTAAAAAATATGAGATTTATACTGATCACAAGGGTTTGAAGTGTATTTTCTCACACAAAGAACTCAACATGTGGAAAAGGCGATGGTGATGGCTTGAACTACTCAAGGATTATGACTGCACTATACACTACCACCCGAGGAAGGAAAATAAGGTGGAAGATGATTTGAGCAGAAAGAATCATGGAGTTTTAAACAAGATGAGAGTTGAAAAGGATCCTATATACATGGATCTAGTAAAGATGGATATTAGAATAACCATGAATGGTGAAACATCAATTCTTTTTCAAATGGTTTCCAAACCAACTTTACTAGAAAGTATAAAAATTTATCAAACTGATGATGAGGAATTTCAAAAATAAAATTAAAGATATGAATGATGGGAGATTGACCGAATTCATATATGAAGATGGAATTTTAAAATTTGGTAAGAGACTTTGTGTTCCCAATATACCTGATCTAAAAAGGGAATTATTGGATGATGCTCATACCTCCAATTTCTCTATACAACCTGGGAGCACCAAGATGTATATATATTTGAAGGAAAATTTTTTGTGGGACAACATGAAGAGGGAGATTGTTGATTTTGTGTCAAGATGTATGGTTTGTCAACAAGTGAAAGCTAGAAGGCAACAGCCTAGAGGAGTCACGCAACCTCTTCCCATACATGAGTGGAAATGGGATAATATTACAATGAACTTTGTCATGTGGATACCAAAGACTCATAGAAGGAATGATGTAATATGGGTCATTGTTAATCTTCTTAAAAAGTCAGTACATTTTCTTGCTATAAGAGAAGATTTACCACTTGAACGTATGGAATGACTATATATTAATGAAGTTGTAAGACTTCATAGAGTACCCCTATCGATTGTTTCTGATCATGATCCTCATTTTACATCAAGATTTTGGAAAAGTCTTCAGAGGGCCCTAGATACTGAACTTCGTTTGAGCACTGACTACCACCCACAAACTGATGGACAATCAGAAAGGACTATTAAAACCTTAGAAGACATGTTGAGATATTTCTCACTTGACTTTCAAGGTATGTGGTATCAATATTTAGCTATGGTAGAATTTTCCTATAACAATAGCTTCCATTTTAGTGTTCAGATGACACCATATGAAGCGTTATATGAAAAGATATGTACACACCAACTTGTTGGGATGATGTTGGGGAATGAAAACTCATAGGCCTAGAACATTTTGAGGAAACAATGGAAAAAGTGAAGATTATCCAAACCCACATCAAAGCAGCCCAATATAGGCAAAAGTGATATGTCGATAATTGAAGGAAGGATTTGGAATTTAAAGTAGAAGACCATGTTTTCTTGACAGTATCACCATGGAATGGTGTTATACGTTTCCATAAGAAGGTTAAATTAAGACCTAGTTACATCATACCTTTAGAAATTTTGGAATGAATTGGAGTTGTACCTTATCGTTTGGCAATGCCTCCAAGTCTCTCCACAGTTCCTGATGTGTTCCATGTATCACTATTGAAAAAATACATTCTTGACCCAACGCATGTACTCACCTATGAGGAAATTTAACCGAAACCTGGTCTTTCTTATTATGAAGATCCTTTCAAAATTCTTAATTCCAGAGAACAAGTGCCGAGAAACCGTACGAATCGTCTGGTAAAAGATCTATATAGAAACCATAAGATGGAAAAGGAAACATGAGAACCTGAGGAACTTATGATGAAGAACCACCTAAATTTTTTTATTCAATAATATTCTATAAATTTCAGGGATGAAATTATTTTAAGGTGGGGAGAATGTAACACCCCAATCTTCCATAGTACGTTTCCCTTCGAATAATGCAGTAGCTTGTGTTGTACGCAACTAGGAGTTTTAACACACCACGACCAATAGAACTAGCCGTTATAAATATTAATACCCAATTATTGAAATTTTATAAATTTTATTTTTGAAAATGGACTTCATTTTTGGATTCAGGATATCAAAATTATCATAGGGTGAATTTCTGGTATTTTTCTGAGATCTTTCAATTTTTGATGAATAATGAAAAACACTGTGTTATTGTTTAAAACTGACTTTTTATTTAAATAATTAGTTATATTATTTTAATTTATTTTAGGTCAAAATTGATACATAATACTTATATATGTTCAATGTAATTCATTGGATTCATTTTATAATAAGTTTAGATATATAAAATTTTATTGAACTTTTTACCGTCTTTTAACCACCTTCTAGGAGCATTTACAAATTTGAATAAAACTTAATTTTACTAATTCTGTGAGTTGAATTTAAAAAACTTAGAGAAACGGTTGATATCAGTAATTAAAATGTGGTTCAATAAGATGAAAATAATTTATGGTGAATAGTAACTTTTCACTTTTATTTACCATAGTTAAAAGTAAATAGGGTAATTAAGGGTTAAAATGATATTATAATTACCCTAAAACATGTCCTAATTATATTTTATAAGTTTTATTCAACTAAAAATAACCTTAGGAATAAAATATGATCTCCTTTGGTCCACTTGAATTATATTAGGACATATATTATTATTTTATTTAAAGAAGAGTTAAAAGAGTTAAATTCAAAGTTTAATAACTAAACAATTTTTAATATAGGGTTATACATGAGATAAATTAGACTATAAATATTAATTATAAATCTAAAATATTTTTCTACATAATGGTATTTTATTTATAATTTTTAGACATTAAATAATTTAATTTATTTATGACACAATGATGATACAGTAATTACCTTATTAAATAAAGATTAAGATAATTTTTATTATAAATATAAAAATAAATCTAATCTGAGACTTTTTATAAATTCCCCTCATTTTATAGGTCAATATTACATGTTATGGTTGATTAAATAATTTTTTTTCGAAGTAATCATTCTATTATGATTTTCACAAAAACCAAATACTAAATAGTGTCAAAATTGACATAATTGAGTTTTAAAAAAAATACTATATTATTAATTTATATAATATTCTTAAAAATCTAATTTTCTGAAAAAGGACTTAGATAAAGTTATATATATTAATAATGAACTACTTGGGGTTCTCTTGGCTTGTTATAGTAAGTTTATTAACCATATAATATAAAAATACAAAGAGACATGGTAAATGTAAAACTATTTAACTAAGTGTTAAATCTAAAAGATAAGGTTAATATGGTGACCTAAACCTATCTAAAACCTATTGTATGAGAGGTTTTAGAACCATCCCCAACCTATCATCTAAATTAATCATTTTGGAGCCATTAGAAACTGAAAATTATTTTATTATAAAATAATATTTCAGGTTTTTTCTAAAGGGACCCTCACCTCTCTTATAAAAGGGTACTTCCCCTTCTATTAATTTTACATCTACAAAGCCATTTTTATTGGCCAAACCCTACCAAAATATCCTCAAAACTTTCATACCTTCATCTGAGAGGTCTTACATTGGTGAGAAATCCATCCTAATGAGCCATTTTGATAAAATCAAAA
This sequence comes from Viscum album, assembly GCA_963277665.1. NCBI lineage: Eukaryota > Viridiplantae > Streptophyta > Magnoliopsida > Santalales > Viscaceae > Viscum > Viscum album. The sequence goes on along the minus strand of OY728166.1, from coordinate 925,957,580 downwards.
GGAAGAACCCGAAGAAGAGAAAAATATTTCATCACCTCTTTCAAGTTATTTTATTCTTCCACTTCCTCTTTATTTGTTGTTTACATTCTAAAATAATAACTCTATTATCTTCTATATAATGTGATGTTATTATAAAAATGTTACAACCATATTCATTATTCTATCCATCCTATGAATGACAAAGTCACCATACGTGCGTATGTACGGCTTACCGTCTCCACGTCGTGGTGTAGTTTGTTATTCAAACACTTCATTATTTTTATGGGTATAATAATGAGTATAAATGATGTAAATAATAAATATAACATGTTAATTATTTTTTATATATGATATACCATCCAATTACATACGATTTTACCATCAATATAATGATATTGTCACTCGTGCGTACGAACAGATTACTGTATCCACGAACGCGATGAGATTCATTCCCCATAGTAATCATTCAAGAATAATTTTCATTTTATGATTAAGAATAATGTTTAAAAAAATAATATAATTATGTATATTAATCAAATACATCTTATCCATAATAAACATGGCTTATGTAACCAAGGATATAAAGGAAAACGAATCAGTTAACACCCGAAATGATGATACCACTGAAATATTATTAACAAAGCAATATTAGAGGATCATATATGATATCATATTTATGTATATAGTTCTTGTATAATTTAATAACAATTTTTTAACTATTATGCAGGAGTTTAACATACCATCGACTAAGGAAAAGTACAAGTTAAGGGTTAATTCTACAATCTCTTTATTATCTGAGGTTGTTTTTACGTAAGTATCTACTGGGACCTATTTATCATCCACATCCATGTTTCTTAAAACTGTATTTCAAAACATTTTTAATATTTAATAGAATATGGGTTAAAGTCATTTATACATTTGTTTTAATTTTTATAAAATGTTTTGAAAGGAATCTTTCTGTCATTTTCCAAACAAGGTACTTTATGACCTTTTCGACAATATTAAGGTAAGATTATCTTTTTTAACTTATATGGAGGGTGAGGCTATTTTCCACTTTTATATCATCAACGAAACTTCGCATACATGATTATAATAATATTTTAAAAGTAAATGTTTTCTTTTATAATTATGTAACTTTTAAATGATTTCAAAATAAAACGAGGTATTTATTTCAAATAGTTTTCATTTCATCTATGTCAACATCCTTTGATGGATTTTAAACTTATTTGAAGTTTATTTATTATGATACCAATCATCTATATTATATTGAAGGTTTTTTTATATGTTTGACTGTGGATGTGTTATTTTTATACCATTCATGGTTTATGGATAAAGTATTGAAATTTCATATGATAGTTTTAATATGAATGTTTATGTTATGTTTAAATATTTTCATATGAGGAATGCATTGGACTTAGTAAGTGATGGGTGTAGCCCACTATAGCTCCTCGATGCATCGGTAGGTCTCATGATAAAAACTAGTGTCTTGGCACAGGGCCTTGAAAAAATATTATTTGTATTCTTAGAACAATGCATTGACTATGTGGTTATGAAGTCTGGAATTATGCATTCCATCATTATGAAAGTGGCAATTGATATTGCATGTGATTATTATAATAGCAGAATGTCCATATTAATAAGTAAATGACATTATTTGATTTTATATTTTCCATATTATGATGAAGTTTACGTTTAAAAGGGTTTTTTTAGTATTATACATTTCCTTAAATGTTTATGAATATTTATGAAAGTTTCTACTATATTGTTATCCTTACGGAGCATATGAGCTCACCCCTTTCTATGTTTTATTTTTTCCTGGAAGTGAAGAAGTATTTTATGGTTGACCTACAGGGATAGAATATGGATATAAGTGTGTTAAAAAGGGAACAAAATTTTTTTGATGTTTTTATTTAATGATGTAATGTAAAACTTATGAATGTATCTAGTAATTCCAAGGCTAATAAACTGATCAGTCTTTCAGGACATGATTCCTTGCATCATGCCAATGTTATGTAATAATGCACCGACTCTAGGTAACTGGGGTCGTGGCGTTACACCTTTACAGGTATTTTTAAATTTAATTTTTAAACAACTGATATTGGGTTTTAATTTGGATGAACCCAAGTTGGTTTAATGGGACCCTCATAGGTTTCCTTATCTATTACTATTCAGTATTCTTAAAAAAGGAATTTATATGATAAATTTCCTAATTGTTATTGGATTTAAATAAATTTTTAATGTCTAAAAATGGTGTTTGATCAAACTTTACTTATATGCTATGTTGTTTTGTTCTAAATTTGTAAATATTTGAACATTGAATGTAAATCAATGTAATGACTTGAAAGTGGAACCTTAGGTGGTATCCTTAATTTAAACCCTTGTGTAAGGATATTTTAAATATCTGTTGAGTTGACATGGAACAAAAACATGAGCATTTTATATAGGCCTTACTCTTTCTAGAAATGGATTGAATAATGGGATCTTTTCCCTAATGAATTTATGTTTGATGTGACCTCATTAAAGGTCTACACTTTATGATTTTATAAGGGGATATCTTGAGGTAGGTAGAGCCATTATATCTTAAATGTCTTGATAAATTCTATTATATTTCTTTTGTATGGTGTCATTCAGGTGTCGTTGTCCCTAGTAGTACTTTTAGTTTCTAAATGAAACCCTTGTTCATATGGGAGATCATGGTATCCTTGACCTTTTTTATGGGAATGATCATTGAGTAATTATCGATTTTAGCAGGTTAGACATCCCAAGGGAATATTCATATTCTTCATAGGTCATGTAAACCTTGCTTCTTCTTGAGTAATGGATTAATTGGTACGTTTCTATCCTGGTTAATGGTCGTATGAGGAAATGTGACTCTAGGTTTAATCTCTTATATGAACCATCTAATACTTGGATTCATAGGTAGGATAGCCTATGGATAGTATCAAGGATGTTTTTTTTCTTCTAAATAAGGGCTATTATGCATTGATATATGTAGTACAAGTCATTTTTCATGATGTTGTAAATAAACTGGTTGAGTTTGGTGAAATCATAGAGATTTGATATATTCGGTATGTCATTAGATCGTCTCTAAAGTAGAGTGACTTGGGTGTTAAAGGAATCAGTTTTTCTCCAAGATCATGATGACTTTCAAAGAAGACTGGGTGTTCTGACATATCGATCAGGTCGGTTTTGTCCCTTATTCCAAACCCTATGACATATGTGATTGTGTCATAGAGGAGTGTTATGTGTGAATCTGAGGTGGTTTTGATCTACTATGCTTGTGAGTGGCTAGTCTATCTACCCTTTTTAATTATAGGTCACTCTAAAGGTGGGTATCATCCTATCAGTCCTATTTAGTGTTTCCTTCTAGGTAAAATGAACATAGTTTATAAATACAATTTAAAATGGTTAATTATGTTTTTCAAATATGGTGAGGCTTATGTGTTTTTAATCATGACAGTTCTTTCTTGACACCATGATTTTTTATGGTTGGTAGTGTATAAAACCATTGGAAGCATCATTGTCCATGGATAGACCTCAATGGTAAATCTTGAGAGATCACATAATGACTTGGGTGGTAAATTCTTGTCATCAGTTTGTAATGATGTGTCAGTAGGTGAAGCTGATTTTATTCTAAGAGGATTACCCGTAGTGGTTCAATAGAACTTCTTACCCACTTAGTGTTTTCTGCTTAGCGATGATCATGTACCCTATCATAACATTGTACTTGATTCACTAAGAGATCATTGGTCTTACGTCGTGCTAAAATTTTAAATTTTTTGGCCTAAAGAGGTGGTTTTTATCTTAGTTGTGCACTTGAAACATGGTTTTTATTGAGGTTTGGTTAGTATCAAATGATATTAGGGTTCTCATGTAGGAATGCCTTGGATAGACTCTTGGACACTAACCATTATCTTTGACTTTAATGCTAGGATAATGCTGATTTGGGCTCAGTACATGGTCTATTTTAGACATCTTAGACTTATACCAATATATATTTTATAAACATAGAGTATGGACTACCTTGGGTTAGTTCCTTGGACTCCAGCTCATTGATTTTGAGGTAATATTGAACTAGTTTTCAGACTCTTGGGTGATGCTAAAAATGGTAATGATTCTAGTTGGATGGATCAAGGTAACACACATGTTCATTTGAGGAATGACAGTTTAGGTTAACATGTGTATGTTTGATTAGGAAATTTCAGTGGAATTCAGGTTTGGACTTTAGTGAATGTGATCGTATTAAACATGAAACACCTTAGAGGAAGTCTTTGTGATTCAGTTTTTTAATGTGTCGACCATCTAAGCAGGGCATTTCTAGAATGATCATCTGAAGGTGTATTGACTTGTGATTCTCCTTTTTTAATGTTTATATTTGAATGTAATTGTTTTAAAGTATGTCGTTGGGTTATGGAAGGTGTGTTTTAAAGGGTTCGGTGGTGTCCTTCAAGAAAATAATGCATGTCCAGTTTCAGTTTGGTCAATCTGGACTTGAAAATTTCTTTATAGTGAGGTTCATATTATAGCATTATATCTAATAATGTTTTCCCTATTAGGAAAATAATTCTAGGAGAATCATTAGAACAATTGGCACATGGTTTGTAGGCAATTCCAATTGTGAAAGTTTCATGGTTTGGAATTGGACCCTTCATAATATTAAAGATTAAGGTGGGGAGAACCTTTGGACAGATGTTTAATGATATGATGATTTTATCGCGTCTCTAGATAAAAAATATTGGGTGAGCTATGTTTCTGTGTTTTTTGGAAAACGATCATTGGATCGGGTTTTGATAGCTTAAGTGTTGCATGCTAAAGTTAATCCTAGAGCTACATTGGGCATTTGGAAATGAAACGTGACTTTTTGAATAATACTCCATGCCCCTAACAGGTCATGTGATGTTTACACTTTTCCCTAAGGCTTCTCAGGGACAAAAAGTTCTATGGTGGGGAGGTTGTAATGACCCATGTTTTGAGCCAAGGTAAAATTCCATGGGAATTTGAATTTTGGTATTTACTGGATGGGATTTTTCAAAATAAAATTCGTAACATAATTATGAGAGTTTGGATAATTAAATGTTTTGTTTTTAGGCTTTGTTGAAGGACCGAGAGGTCTTTTGAGTGTCCCATTTAGTTGTGGGAGCATTGGGGTGGGAAAATAAAAGGTTTGGGTGCTCTGAATAGGGTGCATAGTTTGTCTGAAACCGTGTGGCCCCAACAGAAAACCATGAAACCTAAAATAGGTGGACAGATGTGGTGTACATAGGATATGCACATTTTTTCCAAACCATGTGACTATCCTGCATGGTTAGTTCCACTTAGGTAGTACCCTCACATTTTTCATCTCACGGTTGGTGCACAGTTAGGAAAACCATGTGGCACAACTATGTGAGGTGGGTTTCCTTGGTAGGGAAAGCCACATGGTTGGTGCACGGTGTGGCCGAGCCATGTGGTAAAATCTTGAAACTTGGGGGGGTAAATGATTAAAATTCCCTTAATGAGGTCAAAAACCTTATTTCATTTTATTTATTCTTCCTCCAGCGGGTGATCCCTCTCCTCCTTGTGTTGTGGCTTCCTCCAATGCCTAATTTGGGATTCAATATATCTTCCTCATCTAAAGTCGAAATCGATCATCATCAGTCTCTATGGATATTCATTGGTAATCTCTCAATTCCTTTGAACATTTATTCATTTAATCTTCTCTTGACCGAGTTATCGAGGTTCAAGCTCATTTTCCCTATTTTTAGGGAAGATCTGCATTTCTTATATTTCTTCCAAACCAAACATAATTAGACCATGATATTAGATGAGTAGAACATCCTAAGTATGAGTTAGGTGTCCTATGACTTTCTCTATAATTTCCATAATTTTATTATTAGTTCAATTGTTTCTCATGACTTTATTTATTGAGAAATTCCTTATAATTGGGTTATTCATATCAAATTGATCATCACACCGAGATACACTCCCTATGATCATTGATCAGCAGTTTCAAGTTTCCATCTTCGATGATGGACACCCCATGGGTGTGTTGACATGAATTTCCCATTTATAATTAATTATTTAAATGTATTTAATGCCTTATAAGGGTTAATCTTAGACTAGTAATGGAATTTCCCCTTGTATGGCCTTGTATAAATGATAATTGCACCTTATAAATTCAATTTGATCCCTTATATTAATTTTTATATGTGTTGGTGGTTTTTTTAAATTATTCCTTTGATGAATTGATAAATGCCTTTGGAATGGGAGATTAAGGATGCTAAATGAATTTTTTTAATGTAAATGTTAGGTTTTTATAATAAATCACCTCTGATGAGGTGTTATGTCTTCAAAATTACAAAGTGGTAATTTGTGTTTTATATCTTGATTAGATCTAATACATTGGTAATTACCTATGAATTTTGTATTGTTATATTCATGGGTTGTTTTTTGGATATCCTCTAATGATATTATTAAATGGATTTTCCCCCATTTTAATAAATTTTTAATTGAACCTAATCACTCCCTAATTGTTTGGCCCCTCCAATACTTGGAATTTACCTTGTAGGAAATTTCCACATATGATAATGTCATCTTTTATATTACCCTTAGATCCTTATGAATTTAATTTCCTTATTATAATTAATTGAATAGATTAGATTAAATGGGATCACATGTACATGATGGGTTTCATTTATTAAATGTATTAAAAAGGATAATGTGGAATGAAATATATATAAATATTTCCTTTCTTCAAATGAAATATTTGGATTTATAATGTAGAATGGATTATACAAGATTGATTCACTTATTAAGTTGAATTATATGACTTATAATATTAAACTATTTATTGAAATGAAATTTAAAGGGTGGAAAGTCCATGCTGATCACTACATGCTTAAGTACATGATTAATTTGAATATTTATAAATGAAATTCCTTTAGTTATGAATGGTCTTAATAAATTTATTGCACGAGAGGTAATTCCTCATGGATCTAGTTATTATTATTTTTATATGATTTCACATTATATGGGTTGAGGAATGATGGTAAGGGATATATTGATCATGGTGTAGAATCATGCTCCCTTGTATCGAGTGCTGAGTTCATAAAGTCACACACCATCGATACTATGTAGGATGGTGGGTTGAGGCACCACACTACCTGTTTAGAGTGTTAACATTATGGATCACTCAAAATCCCAAGTGTCATGCATGAAGTCTCACACTCTACTGATATTTAGGGAATGTACCATATTCCTATAGCTTATAGGATTGTTTATACTGGTTATGGATGATTGAGTTATGCCTGGTCCAGCCAGAACCAAGTATTCCAAGTTTATGGCCACTTACATCCACACATACTTGGTTCATATAGGTGTATATAATATAGAAAAATGTTATGTATATATTATTACTATATAAATATGGTTACTTTTAAGACTCGTATTTCAACTATGATCTAAAGTAGGTAGAGTTGGCTAGGTGTCCTATTGGAACCTTAGTCAACTGGTGTTTATTTATTTATTTCAATAATGTTTATTTAATTATATTACCTTCACACTACCTTTATTTATATTCATGAGTGGTTTTAGTCGTAGACCCCATGGGTGGTAACCTACTGGGATTTATCTATCACACCCTACATGTGATTCCATTTCATTAGGGTGCCTAGGTAGACCTTATGTTCATAGGGACATAGATTCTTTCTTGTGTTTCTTTGCTCGTACCTAACTGTTATGAAAATAGGATCGAGTTGGAGATCAAGATTCTCATAGAGATTGCCCTTGGGGTTTTTCTTTCTCTTCATTATTTATGTACTATATTGTGTCATGATGCCTATTGTATTAATATTTCTTTATTTTATGTATCATTATTAGGAAATGCATGCATATGTTGTATATTCTCATTGGAAAATCCTTTTCTATTCAGTTTTTATTATTATACTTATGTTGCTCTGTCTTTTTTTATTAATACTTCCACTATTATCTATTTTTTGCCTTCTAATACACTGATGCTCTACTCTTATATGAGGGTATAGTCTCCTTGCTATCACCTCCATATACCATCAATACTAGTCAGCAGCCTCTGGTGTATGGAGAGGCATGCTTGAGGCCATGTGACCCACCAGTTCGGCGATCATCTTAGTGGTAAGTCTGATTGGGATGTTACATACACAATGGAACTCTTGGCCATAAAGTAATAGGTTTACCAAAAAGGGTCCATAAAAAACACCAAAAGGAAAATGAGGAAGATATAATAGAGAATAATGTCAGAGGTGAAAACACTATTGATGTAACACAATAATATACTTGTTCAAGTGTTATCAATTCCACAATTGTTGAAAATACAAGGCTATGGAAGGTTTTCTAATCTTATATACAAAAAGATAAGTGTGCAAGAAGAAGCATGAAATGGAAATACTTTGTAAAGTGGTCAAGTTATCTAGCTATAATTTATGATGGAGAGCGTAAGAGATGATTTTATTCCTTTACTGAAATTTGAAAAATTAGAAAGGAAATATGGAAGGTGATGGTCTTGTTCATCTTTGTCATACCAACTCCTCTACATGAGTAATTTTGAGGTACCCCTCTCCCCATATTCTTAATTTTCACTATATATTTTTAAATAGGTATAGAGTTAAGGTGGAGATAATTTATGGGGTGATTGTGATAGAAAATAACATGTGATGGGAGATGAAAAGATGACCCTATATAGCCATAAATTCAAGTGGTATCAAGTCACTAAAATAAATAAAATGGGAAATACTAGCACCTATAAAAATTTAATTCACAAATTTGTTTATCTAATAAGTGGTTTGGTGTTTGGTTTTATCTAATGTTTTTTAGGTTATCCAAAATACCATAAAAATTATATCCCTAAATTGATCTACAGAAATTAGTATCTAGAACTAAAGACTCAGGGGGATATGTGATACACATTAAAGGATTTTAAGCCTTATCATAAGATTTTAAATCCTATGAATAACTGAAAGACATAGAGTTCAAGTGGTATAATTTGTCTTAATTGAAAAGCAGTTTCAATAAGTGGTGTCAAATTTGTAATAAGTGGTATAAATTACTTCATCATGTGGTATAATCCTCATAGTCGAGTGATATAATGTTGTCTTCTAAAGGTTTGGTTTAAAGTTTGTTAGAGAAAATAGGTTGTGTTTTAAGTGATGGAAAATCCAAAGATGCTATGATTTTTTTCATTGGTATTGATGAGTGACATGGAAATCCTTTTTATTGTCTGTAAAACTATTAATTCCTTTATTGTGATTAGGATCTATAGGATTAGAGTATTTATTAACTTCTCAAGTGTGAAGTACTAAAATCACTCAAGAAATCTCTAGAAAAATGTAGTGAGAGATAGTGATTCGAAAAAATGAGATTATGTGGACAAAGGGGATAATACATGAGATGAGGAATTCCTACCTATACTTATAAGGGGATTTGAATCCCATTATCCTCTTGTAAGTTGACTATAAAGGGGGGTTTGAGTTTTCCTAGAGTTTCTTCACATACATCAAGGGGGAGAAATATTTTAAAATGAAAAGATGATATGATCATAATGTCCATTCCAATAAAGGGGGTAAGGAATAAATTTGTATCCCTACATATGAAAGAGAAAATTATAAAGACACTTTTTATTATAAAGACCCTTTTCATTTTATTCTCAATAAGGGTAATAAGATATCTTAAAGGAAGAGGAGATAATTTAAAGTGTGTATTGTGTATTTTCAATAAAATCCAATGTGGGTGATTTTAAGAAATCCAAAAGGATTGTGTTGGATTTACTGACAATAGTAATTTTGGTGAAAAGATATGTATTGGAATAACAATTAATCAAATTATATTTGGTGACAATATCATTGTTTTAAACACATGATTTAAGATGACCAAAGTGATGAAGTGGTTCTTGGGAGATTGGTTGATCCCAACAGTAATAGACAAGGTGTGTTATTAAAAATAATCTATTCATGATGGAATTATACAAGATTATTATATGGATAATCCAAAAATCAAATTCACATGATAAAGGTAATGTTGACGTGAACTTTTCCAATATACTCAATACCATGCCCTGGTTAGTGCCCATTGTGAAGATAGAGAAGAGGCCAGATGATTCCACACCCATGGTTGAGGGAATGCTGATAATTCAATTCCCAAAATGGGTGTTTTGATGATCATGTGTAGTGAAAAGTATCCAAACATACTAAACTATTCCATAGGGGTGATTGTGGTGTACTGGTGGAGTGCCTATGAGAAATTTCTAATGCCAAAATGGATATAGGGAATTATGTGGTCTATAGAATATACTACGATAAAGATTTATATTGAATGAAGGCCAACACAGGTTGTCCAATGACCATAGGGATGTCATAGTGTGTGTGATGTCTCTCTATATAAAATGGTAATAACCAAAATGGTAGTGGGTGAGGTACTTATGATCGACAGGTGGAGTAGAAATCCAAAACCACCAGAGTCAGGAGACCATACCCATGTTTCTTGGTGTTTTTTTAGGAAAAAGTCCATGTATTTTTCACTAGGTCATGGTATAAGGCTTGTTAATTTATGGTGCACCAATTTCAGGAGAAATCACTCAGGTGATGCATGAGTTGGATGTTTAGTGTTTCATACATCATGTGTCTTGTTTTTATACCATTATCTAATCCAAGATCAATATTTATTTGTATCATTGAATGTGATGGATTGTTTGTAGAATTAATTCACACTGTGAGAGGAGATATAAGGCTCGTAAAGAATTTATTTTTCTAAATCTATTCATTAGATTGTGGAGAAGGTTTAAAGAAGTCATTGAAAGTTTTATTAGCCCATAATGAGGTTCAAATGTGTTCATATAATGAGAACATGATCTCACTATTTGAAGATAGGATATCAACGAGAAGTAGATATTTAGCTTTGTGAAAATTTATATATCCAATTTTCATATGAGAAAGATAATTTTTTGTTCTAGGAGAGGGATTCGAAGCTTAAATAATTGGAGCCATAGAAGATATTTCTAAATATAAAAGGGGTGTTCGTTGTTGTTCACTGAAGGAGGTATTCCATAATTTCTCTGGAAAGTGAAGAAAAAAGTTCTTCCAATGTGCAATTCACAAGAATTTATGGAGTATCCGAAGTGAACTTCAATTGAGAATCTAATATACAATTCTAGGGTTCATTCCTTGCAAGTGATATTTGATAAGAGATCTATATGTACTTAAAATTTGTGAACGCAATTTTTTCCACTGATAGTGAGCATCAAAAGGAATTTTTGAGGGAGTGTCCCTTAGGAACTTTTGAGTTGTCCCTAAATTTTGTAATGTAGTGATCTTGGGAAAGGATTGACATAGATTAAACCCATTGTAAGGGGAGTGACCCCTATAAAGATAAGTGATCTCAATAGTTATTTGAGTGCATTGGACATCGTTGATGATTTCTCCTTGTACATAGCCTAATGAGGTTGAACCATGTAAATTATTACATCCCTATTCATGCACACCAAAATAGTTCGAGTAATATAAATAATATTTGGTAAAGAAAGGGTCAAGAGAAAGTTGAATCATATCTAATTATAGGTGAAGAGAAATCTTATTGACCTTCAAGGATAGGAGGTCTATATCCTAAGGGTGGGTGAGATTTTAAAATATTAAGATTTTTAATTAGCCTCATAATTTTCATTCCCTAATTCACCCACCCCCACCCACCCACCCCCTCAGGATAATCTCACTCTAATTCCCTAGTGAGGGACCAAAACTAAATACACTACTCAAAACCATCATGCCTTAATAAAAAGTGAACAAATGGGATGATACACTTATTCATAACTCTCTCCTGATGGTCTTAAATCTATTTCTGGATACTCCATGGATGTCACGTCATCCTTGACATATAAATATCTCTAAATAATGACATAGGATTCATCACAAAGATATAGATAAAGATACTAAACATGGAAGTAATCATGGATCATATCTAACTATAGAGGAAAAAGCAATTGATATTTCATCTCACTAATATACTCAAGCACCTTGAAAGTCCTAATAAACCTGGGATAGATCATAATTCCTTGACTAAATCTCAACTACCCAGAAAGAGGAGAACCCCTTAAGAACACATGGTCTCGGATCTTAAACTTCATTAGTATCCTCCTTTGATTAGAATAGTAATTCTTCATTACAATTACTTTAACCTATTGGAATTAAATTTTTAAAGGACATACAGATAATAAAAAATAACACTTCTAGATCATCCATCATTATATAGATTCATCTTATCGGTAACTTTAAATGGAGTAACCTCATTAGAAGGAGAAAAACCATCAGTAGTAGCTTCCAAAACACTATAGCCAATGGATAATATATAGGTATCTTTTTTCCTTTCCATATATAATAGTTATATCCAGTGAATATGGGAATCCACTTACTATTAATTGAGTTTTTAATGTCAATGGTAGTCTTATTATTCTTAAACCTTCAAAAATTCTAGATTTAGTGAATAGAACTTACTTATGATACCAATTGAGAGGACCAGTAAAGATATATGTGACCACTGATAGGGGGAATCAATAGTCAAATATTTTTATGTTTTCTAATTTTAAAAAATCTACCTCCTATTAAAGAAATATGAATCTGTTGAATAAAAAAACAAGAACAGCCATAGGAACACCTGAATTTACAATGTTCTATACTCAATAAGAGTATCTAGTCCTTTACATGATCTAGAAACAATCTATGATCATATAGTCCACTATAAAATAATCTTTTTACAAAAATTAAGTTATATTCATCACTTGTATTATAGTATAATCATTTGATAGTGCATGTGATCCTCTCACAATTGATATGATAAATATTTTTTCAACAATGGAATATACCTTCAAAAATAGTATTCAACGTATCATCATAGTGTTTCTTATATTCTTCGTATTTTTAGTTTTCAAAGTCGGTTCTTCTTATTCTTTGATTTCTTTCACATAGTGAGAAAGAAAAACTTCTCTTCTTTTTTTCAATCTTCGTCTAACATTATCACACACACTATAATATAAAACAACTATAAATTATATACCATGTAGCATTAGTTAATTCTTATATTTTTTATTTATTCAAATATTTATAAAATTGTATAAATACATTCAAATCCAAACCTCTAGAATTCCCAAATATGGTATTCATATTAACTTTCATAAGAAATTTCTTCCATAACTAATTGTAATTGCATGTAAAACTATAGAAATATCATGGCCTCTTAATCCAAATTTAAACCTAATTTTTTCCATATTAAATCCTATAAAATCATATTCACAATTACAACACCTCTTATACAGTCATGGAAACTTCAATCTAAAAATCATTCCTCATAAATACTATCGAAACTGAAGACACTGTAAATTAATTATGACTTAAAGGCTTATGCAGAATTCATAATCTTAGATAAATACTTATATAGAAGTCATATTCTAATAAAATTACATAAGAACAATTCATATACTTATCCAAAGCATATACTCATACCTTTACCATTTTTCCAGTTCTCTTGAAGTTTTATGATCATAAACACTTATTATTATCATTATATTTATACAATCATCTTTGGATTGTTACACTCATCTTACAAAGGATTACCCTCATGACTTTTCCATTTTTTCCAAATTTATTTTATATACTCATGATTATAATATTCATAGTCTTACACTTATAGTATTACACTCATCCCAACTATAGAAACTTGGTCTTCATCAGAGCATCATATTCGATTTGATGTTGTTCACTTGATATCCTTTTTCCTTAAATAACATTTTTAAAATAATAATCTCATTATAATTATTTAATCGATGAAGTTTATCTCAAGGGAATAACCTGATTTTCTTCTCAAACTATTTTCTAGAATTCAAGTATCATTTTATTCATGTATAGTGAAATTACAGAAGCTTTATCTTCACTCACACAAGATCCATGCTCGATTGAATTTTTTATGGAATGTATGTTCTCATAATCACAAAAGATATGTGTTAATAATGGATAATAATTTCACACATAGAACATCAATGATTCTTTATATGTAAGTTCTGCATAGATGTAAGATCTGTATAATCATTAATTATTATATGCATGGATAGTCTATGATAACTATTTCTCATACACACATAAGTTCAATATAGGTTCCTCATAGAAGATATGTTCTCTTTATGTGGTCATTTACTCATAGTAACTTCACCAACCTTGTAAAACTTATGGTTAGTTGTTGCCTTTACGAGATCAATACATTGATCATGAATTCACACTACACCATTGTTTTATACAATATATACTCTTCACTACTATCACTTATCTTGAACCTTATGAATAGAACAATAATCATAATATTTAAGAACTCTTCATGTAATTATTTTCTAATTTATGTGTTGAAAAAAACATCATAAAAAATCATACTTCCAAATTCACTAGATTCTTCACCAATCCAACAATAATTTTAGAAGCTATTATTCTCAAAAGATCATACTATAATAAATTTTGGTCCTTCCTGGTCAAGATTTTGAATGTGTACATAACTTGAGAGAAGTCAGAAACAAACCTCTGATAATATCCTTCTATACCCAAGAAGATATAGACCTTTTAAATGATCTTGGGTGCAATCTAAGAAACAACTGCCTCAACATTCAAGGGATGGATTTCTACTCCTTACTATAACACCACATGACAATGAAAATGTGCCTCCTACATCCAAAACATGCACTTGTACATCTGCTTATAGAGCTGGTGGTGTTGGAGAATCTATAATAAATCTCTCTTGTGTTTTACATTATCCTCTTCTAATTTTTATTATATGAGGATATAATCGAAGATACAACTAAAAAACGTTCCAAGAACTCATAAAACATAGAGTTTATGAATCCATTAACAAAGAGGGATCATTCTGACACCAAATGGTTTGATCACGAACTCAAATTGCACATACCAACTCTAAAAAAGTTTTATTTTAGATTTCTACCTATTTAACCCTTATTTGATGATACTCAGAAAACAAATTGATCATTGGAAACTAGTTTACTCCCTTAACCTATAAAAATAATTCATTTATCTTTTAAATTGGATAATGATTCATCATCATCACATAGCTCAATATCTAGTAATCCACATATAGCCTCAAACTACTATATTCCTTATTATAAAACAAAAAAAGATCACCCAAATGAGATAAAATGGTTCGTATTTATCCCTTGAAGATCAAATCATTTTCCTAGAACCTCAAATACCATATCACATTAATTTTCATCTAATACAAAGTGACCAAAATTATTAAAGCACCTAGTTGTAGAGTTATCCGAAACTTAATGTTGTTTTGAAATCATATGATCAAAACATACTTAGGGAAAATGTCATAATAATCCTTAATGACCATAGGAAACTCCATTTATTGATCCTATACTAACTCTAAGTTCAATGATATTGGATATGTAATGTCTTGGTTCCAGAAGCCACCCAGAGGCGCCCCTTACCTGGTTGGTCACATGGCCACAAGTGCATTTCCCCAAACGCCAGAGGCTGCTGACTAGCAGCGAGGGCCTTGGGTGTGAAAGTGGGGAACTATGCCCTCATTGGAAGAATACATAGCAGAAGTAACAACACATAAAATAGTGGAAGCAGTAAATATACAACAACAATAACAGCAGAAGACTGATAAATAAACAAATGAAGCAGAAGTATATGTAAATGATGCATGATACATATATTTCTAGGAAAACATCCAAACAAGTCATAATGATGAATACAGTACTAAACCAAAGTACAAAAGAAAAGAAACAGATGAGAAACTCCTCAGCATCGCAAGCCTCGGCTTGGTCTCATGCTCTCCAGCTCTAGTGAAATCAATAACCTGAAGTAGAAGGGCATTTTCCCTTATCTATACCTGCAACAATATAATCTGTTTGGGACCAAAAGCATGGCCCAAATAGGGTGTGAGACAAAGTCTCAGTAGGCAACCACCAAAATATATGTACCTAATAGTCAGTGAATATATGGACAGTAAAGGTACAGTATACAGTAAACAAGGAAATATTAAATATCAAACAATCCACAGTTTCTAGCATATAATCTACAAACAAATAATCATCCACTCAAGCAAGTAAAACAAATATGTAACCTCTGGGTAGTTCTCACAGCCTAACCCCTGTAGTTCAACCTACAATACTAGAAACCCTCTGGGAGACACACATAGTATCACCCCTCTGGTTCAGCTAAAGAATAGACTCTATGGGGAAGCACTCACTGTCAATTCCCCCTATTATCTCGTATCGTACTAAAGGTGCTCTGGGGAAGCACTCAACGTCTCATTCCCCATGTGGCCTGCGTCGAGGAACTACAGACTCTGTGAGGAAGCACCCAACGTCAATTCCCCATGTGGTCTCACATCGTAAATTAAAGACACTCTAGAGAAGCCCTTACATCCATTCTCCCTATGGTCTACTACACTAGGTTCTCACAGCCCTGTGTAAATTCAACAAGTATAGCATCGCATAACGGCCCAAGTAAACCTCAAGAACTACTTGGATAATATTCTACATTATATCAGCATGGAAGAACTGTGATACCATCCTACAACTAGGCATGGAACAGGCAATAGCCTAACAAGAAAAACTAGACCAAACGGTCATAAATAGGAAAACATGCATAGGAAAAGCATCCAAAGAACCATAAATTACCCTATTCACAACAATAAACTCTACTCAAGAATATAAGAAAAGCAGGCAAAAAACGAGGGAAAAACTAAAAACATGCAATACCTCATTCAAGGGTATTGGTGTAATTTGAAAAAATACTCAAAGACTTCCTACAGAAAGGCGCAAACCACCTACCTCGACGTTAGAAGATTTATATACTTGAACCTCAAAGCTTGAATCTTCTTAGAACGTCATAGATCTACGAAAACATCCAAAACGCTCAACCCACGATAACTTGAGGAAGATTAGGAATTGGGAAACAAAGCTCTAGGAGAAGGAAGAGCTTACCGCTATGGTTCCAATGTAATCGATGGTAGTTTATTTGGAGTACAGACGGAGGATCAGGGTCTCGGAGGAGATCTGCAGCTGTATGGGACACCTTCGGTCGAAGAAGCTATAGAAGAAGCTAGTTCTGGGGTTAAGACATGACCCTGGTCCATTTGATTAAAAAAAAGTACACAGCGTGTACTTTTAGAGTACACGGCATGTACTAGGATTTTCCATACTCCTCTTTAGGCAACCTCCATGTCACCCCTACATGGCCGTGTGTGTTGCCATGACATGGCCAGCACACGGCCTCAAGCGGCAACGAAGTACACGGTGTGTACTTCAAAAATTTACAGAACCTCCTCTTTTCTCAAAAACACCAGAAAAAGGAAAAACATACCTAAAAAGTGGGTCTGGGTTCTTACAAACTTCCCCCCTTAAATAAATTTGTCCTCAAATTTCCTTAGCAAGGCATAGAAAATGAAACCCCGAATAGCTCCGGCCACTGTGATCGTGCATCGGCCTCCCACTCCCAAGTCTCGTTCTATACTCGCCCATGATGCCATAGCACCCGTACCAGAGGAACAGACTAGCCCCAGAGAACCTTCATACTACGATCGAAAATCCAGATAGGATGCTCCTCAATAGATGCATCTGCTTCAAGCTCAACCTCATCAAGTTGAAGGACATGATACGGGTCTAAAAAGTAACGTCGGAGCTGAGAAATGTGGAAGACGTCATGCATAACCCGGTACCTCTGAGGTAACTGCAGCCCATAGGCAACCGGCCCAACTCTCTACAACACCTCAAATGGGACAACGTACCGTGGTGAAAGCTTACCCTGTCTCTGAATCCACTTGTGTCCCAACCTCGTTGCGACACGCAGGAAAACCATATCCCTGAACTCTAACTCCAAAGGTCATCTCCACTGATCAGCATAAGACTTCTGTCGACACTGTACTGTATCCATCCTCTTCCGAATCAACTCTATCTGCTCTAAGGTATCCTAAATAATATGAGGTCCCAGCAAAGTAGCCTCTCATGCCTACAACTAGCATAAAGGTGATCGGTATGGCCTACCGTAAAAAGCCTCATAAGGTGCCATTTGAATAGTATCCTGAAAAATGTTGTTGTAGGCAAACTCCACAAGATGTATATGCTTCTACTAAGAACCTCCAAAGTCTAGAATTCAAGCTTGGAGCATATTCTCAAGCACTTGAATCATACACTCGGACTAGCTATCTGTCTGGGGATGGTATGTTGTACTCAAAAGTACATGTGTACCCAAAGCCTTCTGAAACCCTTGTTGTAGGACCCCTGGACACCCTGAGAGGGGAGGGGTGAATCAGGGTGTCAACTTTTTCTTCTTAAAGCTGTGGATCTTGTTCCCACGTTGGTAGGAACTAGTAAAACCTTTATGATGGATATGAACAGCAATGAAACATTCACATGCAAAGAGATGAAACAACAATTTTACTTGGTTCACCACTAAGGGCTATGTCCAAGGAGCATATTCCGACAAGTTTCGGGTCATACTCAATTCCACTATACCTCACTAACTGTGGATTACAAGGTTCGGGTACAGACACTCCGTCCCAGGCTCACTGCCTTTACAAAGGTTCAGGGATAGCTCACTGCTTCCCTTGGGTCACTCCCGTTGACTCCCCCTGGCTCACTGCCTCTGGTGAAGTCCCACTCAATTTATAGATGTGAAGGTCTCCTCAATAGATAGACATTAAGTTCTTTGTCTCCTGTTTAGCATGAGACTTTGCTTGCATCAGGGTTTAGATTTGATGCTCTTTTTAGTTCAATCCTTCTTCTTTAGTGCAATGACTGAATACACTAGATCTTCTTCTTCTCTTCCTTTGATTCTCAATACTAATACCTGAGTGTATTAATATATTCCCCTCTTTCTGTGCAGATCTGAATTTAGTTTCAAAAACCGTTCTTCTTCTCTTCACAAAGCACAATGAGGATGTTAAACACTAGTCATGTGTGTGCGGTACCACTTCTCTTCATAAAACCAAATGGTTTACTATTCTTCTGTCTTCGCAAAGCAGATTTGAGGGTGCTAAGCACCTGTCAAAGGCCTGCGGGACCCCCACATTTTCGCACACCCTTCCCGGTGCCTTGTGCGTAAAATTTAAAACTTGCACGTAAAAATAACTTTTGGCGCGTAAAAGGCTTTTCGCACAACTCTTCTTTTTCGCGCAAATCTTCCCTTTTTCGTGCAACACCTTCTTTTTCGCGCAACTCTTCTTCTTTTCACGCACCACTCTATACCTCAATTTTTCCGCACGCCAGAGCTTAGGATCTGTCTAAGTGACAAGCCGCCCTGAATGAGAGGGGTTCACCACATATTTATAGGCGTTTTTGATCCTGCACATAAAACCCCTTCTTGCACATAAAATTGTCTCTTAGTTCTTTGAATTACGTGCACCTTCCTTTTATTCTTGCGCACCACCTTTGTTTTTTGTGCATCTCATTACTTCTACATTTTTCATCATTATGAACATGAATCCCCTCTTGTTCTTTTTTTACCACCACTAGATCATCCATTCCTTTGTCGACATTCTTGAATCAAACATGGATCATTAACCATATCCCTCGAACTCGACATGCCACCATGAAATCTCCTTTGTCCACAAATTGGTATGTTGTTTGTTTGCTTTGTCAACAAGCACGATAACCTCAAAAGCACTTCTTCTTGGTGATCTGTATCCTTCAGCAACTCTTCTACTTTTATCACAATCTCTACTATTGTGATATGTATTCTTTGAATGCATAACTTTAGCATCGTCATCTTCTATGACAATGTGATGTGCATGTCTATCTCATAATTACAATCATTTGCACATTGTCTTCTTCATCAATCGTCATGATCAACTTCATGAAAACCATATGATTTAATTCATCAAGAAGTCTCTTGCATGGTTCTCATGAAATCATGAGTAATTTCATAGTCTTCATCAAAACCCCATGGTTCTCATGAAATAATGAAGAATTGGATGGTCTTTATCAAAACCCATGGTTCTCATGCAAGAGGAATTGCATGGTCTTCATCCAAAAACCCCATTCTTCTTTAATCATCCTCAGATAGATTACACCTAACATTCTTCATTATTGTAAACAATTTATCACCTATGACACATGTTCTTTGAACTTATGATTAGTACAACAATCGTCTGAATTACCATTCCTCTACTTCATCTAAGTACTTCATGATCTCCTTCGTTTTGATTTTCCATTCCTCCATTTCATTGGAGTACTTATTGATCTCCTTCATTTTTATCTTCATTGACAACTATTGACAACAAATACAAACTTATACACAAAGTGGTTCCAACAATCTCACCCTTTGTATTTTGTTGTCAATACCTTATACATCTTCTGAAATGAATTTTTCAATATCAAAATGAGAATCTTCTCTTCAATCAACTTTTCTTTTCAATCATTCATTTCATTTCTCTCCCCCTTATTAACAAGAAATTAAAAGCACGTGGTAGGGAGGGTATCAATCCATACTTAAGCAATATGTCATTAATAATTTCACCTTAAGTATACTTGAGAAATGCTCAATGTAGAAAACAAGAGGATTTTATTAAGTCAACAAAGCTGTCCATTATTCATAGATCATGATACCACATGAGATGAGAACTCATGAATTATGTCTTCAAGGGTTTACCACTATCATTTCAGGCTAATAAAATCAAATGTGATAGGGAAGAATCAACCTGAAACTCCTGCACTCACATCAACAAACAGATCAAAAACATTCAATTGCAATTGGAAGGATAAGTGGCCTTGGGGCACTTCAATTTTTTTATGTCACTGACCAATTCAGTTACTCCCCCTTTGTAGAATGATCTGAGTAACCAAGGTTGAGAGATTGAGAAATGACATACCTTCTCCAATGACATGTTCTTCAAGAAATTATCAAAGTAACTGCATTTGATACCAGCTGTAGTTGATATTGATTGAAACAGTGATTTTGGAAGATTCTTCATTTTTCTTCCCCTTAAGGGAAACACTCCTCATCATCTTCATCAAAAGTGATCCTTCATCATCTTAATCATTGAATATCAATTGAATAATCTACTAAGGATGGAAACTTCTTTATCTTGGCTATCAAGACTTGACAGCATTCACTACTTCTCAGGTTCTCCCCCTGAGAGCATGCTTCACCTTCAATTCCCTCAATTATTAGCACAAATACAATACTCAAATGTATAAGGGAATAAGGTGGTTCCTCCTTGATTCATAAACATGTTCTGTATGGTTGAGGTTCTTTTCTGAACCAAGTTCCTCTGTTCACTCCAGTCTTCATGCCTGCACATTGAAACATATGTTCTGACATCTGTTGATGTGGCATGGATTTCTTCACATTCTCTTCTACATTGTGTGATGAATTTTTCTGCTTAATTTCCAACATGAATGATACATTCTTACTCCTCTTAAAGACTGCTTCTTGATCTGGTATTAAGGTTAGGCAACCTTTTACAATGTGACCATATTTCTTGCATCTCTCACACAGAACTTCTTTGACACGTGTGTTTCTCTTGATTTGCAATCTCTCATGCACTGTGTCTTCATCATGTGAAATTTTTTATTTTCCTTTGTCACAAGCCTGGCCTTTTCATCTTCAAGTTTCCTCATTATTTTTAAATCTTCATGCCAGATGACCAATATGTCACTTGGAAC
The DNA here is from genome assembly GCA_963277665.1 of Viscum album. Classification (NCBI taxonomy): domain Eukaryota; kingdom Viridiplantae; phylum Streptophyta; class Magnoliopsida; order Santalales; family Viscaceae; genus Viscum; species Viscum album. Next base: position 925,935,931 of record OY728166.1, on the reverse strand, counting down.
TGTTGCAGCAGGTTTGGGTCTTTCACATGGGTTCATCTAAGTTTCATCCCACTTAGTGTTTCTTTTGTATGAATGACCCTTAAATTTCATGGATCTAAAATCTTGGGTCTTCTCAGCTTCCCTACTTGAGATATTCTTGGGGAATTGTGTGTTCACACTATTCTTCTGATATATTCCCAAGGAATATTCTTCCTTCTTAGCTAGCTTCTGTGGTCTTCTGTTCCTATCAGCTCTGGATATCTTTTGACATAGGCATGCATCATTCTTGTGACCACTTCTGCTGCATACATCACAGATGTTATCAAGAATTATAAATCTGTTTGCTGTAAACAGATGCTTCTAGACCTGCAGATGTTGCTTCTTCTTCTCTGGATTTCTTCCTTTTGACACATGCTTTCTTTGTGATTTTCCATTAAAGGTATTGTACCAACAATCCAGCGCACAATGCCCAAATCTTTTGCAACACCAACATTGACCCACAAATCTTTTCTTCTTTGTATCTTCTTTATGAGGTTTTTGGGCCTTCTTATTAATTTTTTGTCCTCTATTAAAGGAACCAACTTCCTCCTTTTTCTTCCCATCCACCCTAGCCATGGTGTTAGGTTTCTTCTTCTCACCTTTCCTCATCCATACTTGTTTAGAAATTTTCTTCCAACCTGCACTGATTGTGGGAACGTATTTAGAAACATGAGTACAAGATGGTTTGGATAGTACCTTCACTTTCTCAGTTGCTTGTGATAGATCAATGAGTGAAGTCATGATCTTCTTATCACATTTTGGAGGTCTTTCGATAATATAATCCTCCAGTGAGCATTGAGTACCAGAAGCAACTGATTCTTGATGTGGATAATCAAGAGTTGTCATAATCTTCTTGTCACATATTGGAGGTATTTCAGATTTAAATTCCTCAAATGAACATTGAGTATAAGAAACACTCATTTTATTCTTTTGTGAAGTCTCAATATCTGTATTCTCAATCTTGGTCAACTGGGCTTCCAATTTTTGACCCTCAATATTGAGGATGATCTTCTGATCATCAATCATGATCATCTTCTCTTCACAAGTCTTCTTCAATATTTTAACCTCATCTTCATGCATCTTAACTTTGTTTTGTAACAAAGAGTCAAGTTCCATGAATTTCATTAAAGTTTCTTCCAAACAAAAACTCTTGACTTCATTGCTCCTCTTCAGCTCAGCTTCAAGTGCATGGATCTTTTCTTTTAGAGTCTTATTAAATTCCTCTTTTTCATCAAAGACTTTCACCTATTTGGTGAGCTTCATAATTTCCATAACTTTTCTTTCCAGTCCCTTTTCCATATTGTCATCTTTCCTTTCTAATCGAGTGATCTCATGCTACATAGATTGGAATAGGCTACAAATAATAGCAACCCTTTCTTCAGGAATATCATGCAGATATGTTTTGAGTTTTTCCTAAAAACTTGAATTAGGTATGTCACCCTTTCCTCTGGAAGAATTTTGAGCCACCTACTTGATACTTTCCAAGCCTAATATTTCTTCATTATTGGAATGGCATGGAGAACAAGACACTGCATCTTCTTTGGATATGAGGGACTTCATTAGCTGCTTCTTCTCTTTCTTTTTCTTTTTTTTCATGGTCTTGATAGATGTAGACTTATGCTCATAAATGAATTAATCTTCATCAAGACTGCTCTTCATTATTGAATTTAGGAAAGAAACTCAAATCCTCTTCTGAATAGGATTACTGGAGAATATCCAACATATGTAAACCTCCATCTGATACCACTTGTAGGACCCCGGGACACCCTGAGAGGGGAGGGGTGAGTCAGGGTGTCAATATTTTCTTTTTAAAGTTGTGGATCTTGTTCCCACATTGGTAGGAACTAGTAAAACCTGTATGATGGATATGATCAGCAATGAAACATGCACATGAAAAGAGATGAAACAACAATTTTACTTGGTTCACCACTAAGGGCTACATCCAAGGAGCATACCCCGACAAGTTTCCGGTCGTACCCAATTTCACTATACTTCACTAGTTGTGGATTACAAGGTTCGGGTACAGACACTCCATCTCAGGCTCACTGCCTTTACAAAGGTTCAGGGATAGCTCACTGCTTCCCTTGGGTCACTCCCGTTGACTCCCCCTAGCTCACTGCCTTTGGTGAAGTCCCACTCAGTTTATAGATGTGAAGTTCTCCTCAATAGATAGACATGAAGTTATTTGTATCCTGTTCAGCATGAGACTTTTCTTTCATCAGGGTTTAGAGTTGATGCTCTTTCTAGTTCAATCCTTCTTCTTTAGTGCAATGACTGAATGCACTACATCTTCTTCTTCTCTTCCTTTGATTCTCAATACTAAAACCTAAGTGTATTGATATATTCCCCTATTTCTGTGCATATCTGAATTTAGTTGCACAAACCTTTCTTCTTCTCTTCGCAAAGCACAATGAGGATGTTAAACACCAATCATGTGTGTGCAGTACCACTTCTCTTCATAAAACCAAATGGTTTACTTTTCTTCCCTCTTTGCAAATCAGATTTGAGGGTGCTAAGCACCTATGAAAGGCCTGCGGGACCCCCAAATTTTCGCGCACCCTTCTCGGTGCCTTGCGCGCAAAATTTAAACCTTGAGCGTAAAAATAAATTGTGGATCGTAAAAGGCTTTTCGCGCAACTCTTCATTTTCGCCCAAATCTTCCCTTTTTTGTGAAACACCTTCTTTTCCGCGCACCTCTTCTTCTTTTCACGCACCACTCTATACCTAAATTTTTTCGCATGCCAGATCTTGGGATCTTTCTAAGTGTCGATCTGCCCTGAATGAGAGGGGTTCACCTCATATTTATAGGCGTTTTTGATCCTGCGTGTAAAACACCTTCCATCGTGTAAAACTGTCTCTCAGTTCTTTGAATTATGCGCACCTGCCTTTTATTCTCGCGCACGGCCTTGGTTTTTTGCACATCTCATTACTTCTACATTTTTCATCATTATGAACATGAATCCCCTCTTGCGCATAATACATCAAACCCACATTTTGTGCACAACCAACATTATGCACACCAATTTGATTTTCCGCGCACATGGCGGGAACGTCTCTGATTTTTCACGTGCCTCTTGCCTTTTCCGATTTTATGTATTTCTGATTTGATACACTGCTTGCGCAAAAAAATCACCCATCTATTCTGTGCACAACATTTTTCTGCGCACATTCCCATTTTTTGCGCACAGCTCAGGTTTTTCCCACAGCCCATGCCTTTACTGTTTTTCAACGTTCTGATTCTGAAACATTTTTTGCGTGAAAAACTTCGCTCCACTATTTTTCACCCAACTCAGGTATTTTGCCCACAGCCCGTATTTTCTACGCACTACTTCCTCTTTTTGTGCACCTCCTATTGCAGACAATCCATGTCTTCATTTTCTGATTTTGAGGCCCAAAAATTTGGCAAACACTGGGAAACAGTGCCACCTTGTATCTGTTCTTTTTGTACCGCCTCTAGATCATCCATTCCTTTGTCGATGTTCTTGAATCAAACATGTATCATTAACCATAGAGCTCGAACTCGACATGCCACCATGAAATCTCCTTGGTCAAAAAATTGGTATGTCGTTTGTTTGCTTTGTCAACAAGCATGATCACCTCAAAATAACTTCTTCTTGGTGATCTATATCCTTCAACAACTCTTATACTTTTATCACAAACTCCACTATCGTGATATGTATTCTTTGAAGGCATAACTTTAGCATCATTATCTTCTATGAAAATGTGATGTTCATGGCTATCTCAAAATTCCAATCATTTGAACATTGTCTTCTTCATCAACCGTCATGATCTACTTCATGCAAACAATATGATTTAATTCGTCAATAAGTCTCTTGCGTGGTTCTCATGCAATCATGAGTAATTGCATGGTCTTCATCAAAAACCCATGGTTCTCATGCAATAATAAGGAATTTCATGGTCTTTATCAAAACCCATGGTTCTCATGCAAGAGGAATTTCATGGTCTTCATCCAAAAACCTCATTCTTCTTTAATCATCCTCAGATGGATTACACCTAACATTCTTTATTGTTGTAAAAAATGTATCACCTGTGACACATGTTCTGTGAACTTATGATTAGTACAAAAATCATCTGAATTACCATTCCTCTACTTCATCGAAGTAATTCATGATCTCCTTCATTTTTATTTTCCATTCCTCCATTTCATTGGAGTACTTCTTGATCTCCTTTATTTTGATCTTCATTGACAACTATTGACAACAAATACAAACTTATACACAAAGTGGTTCCAATAATTTCCAGAACCGAGAAGTAAAACATGCATCCCTGTCTGAAACAATGGAGTATGGAACTCCTTGTAGACGTATAATCTCTCGAATGTACAACCGTCCCAGCTCATCAACATTGAAGGTCTCATTGATCAGCAAGAAGTGAGCAACCTTCGTGAGTCTATCAATGACAACCCATATTGAATCATTCCCTCGAGGAAATATCAGTAAACCGGTCACGAAGTCCATCGCGACGTCATTCCACATCCACTCGGGAATGGGTAACTACTGTAAAAGAACTTTTGGTCGCTGATGTTCTGCTTTCACCTGCTAACAAGTGTAACACCTCATGAAAAAATCAACAACATCTCTCTTCATACCTGGCCACCAATGATGGGGGTGTCGATCATGATACATCTTGGTGACACCAGGATGAACTTCCCAAACTGTGGAATGAAATTCCCGCATCAGCTCCTCGTGTATGTCTACTGGCACCCACACGCTTCCCTGAAAATGCAAGATCTCATCCTCACCCACTGTCCATCCAGGAAGAGGGTCGTCTCCTAACACACTCTCCCGCAGGACTAGAACTTCAGAGTCTGATATCTGCCTTATCTATACCTGATCAAGAAGTGTAGATGTAACAGCTACATAAGATAGGAAAGTCTACCCCCGTCTGTCGTGAACCTCCAAATGAATCTTAGAGAGTAGAGCCATAAGCTACCACTCACTGCTAGTCTCCTGGACTGCCTGTATCTGAGTCCTCCTGCTCAACGCATCAGTCACTGCATTTCCCCTTCCCAGCATATAGGCAAGCTCAAAGTCAAAAGACTAAAGATACTCAACCCACCTGTGATGTCTCAAATTTAGATCACACTGGGTGAAGATATACTTGAGACTCTTGGGGTCGGTGAAAACCACAAAGTGATCTCCCATAAGATAATGTCTCCAATAGCATAAGGCATGAACAACTTCCACCAGCTCGAGATCATGCATCAGGTAGTTCCTCTCATGTGGCCTCAACTGCAGAGACCCATACGCAATGACTCCATCTCACTGCATAAGAATAGATCCCAGCCCGATACCTGAAGCATCACAGTAAAAAGTATAGCTCTTTCCTGGATCTAGCAATACTAGTACCGGTGCTAAATTCAATATCCCTTTCAGATCCTGAAAGGAGAACTCACAAGAATCTGACTATAAGAACTTCACACCCTTCTTATTTAGACTCATTAGTGGTGCTGCTATGCACAAAAAGTCCTATATGAAACGTCTTTAGTATCCATCCAGCCCTAGAAAACTCCACACCTGAAAGATGTTCTTTGGATTCTACTAGGAAACTACTACTCTCACTTTCTCTAGGTCTACTGATACTCCTGTCTCTTAGATAACGTGACCTAAAAAGTGAATCTGATCCATCCAAAAGTGGAATTTTGAGAGATTAGCATATAACTGAGGCTCTCTAAGTGTACTCAAAACGATCTCAAGATGGGTAGCATGGTCATGTCGAGTGTGATAGTACACCAAGATGTTTTCCTCGAAAATCACCATGAAATAATCCAAGTATGGATGGAACACTCGATTCATTAGTTCCATGAAAACTGCTGGTGCGTTCGTGAGACTGAATGGCATAACCATATACTCGTATAGACCATACCTTCTCCTGAAGGATATAAGAGGTATATATGATGGTATAACGTGAAAATGATGATAAAAAGACCTCAAATCTATCTTCGAGAACACCCAGGCTCCTCAAAGAAGATAAACGAGATCATTAATCCTTGGCAAGGGATATCAGTTCTTGACCGTCAACTGGTTCAACTTCCGATAATCCACACAAATTTTAAGGGTTACATCTGCCTTCTTCACAAACAGGATAGGCGAACCCCAAGGAGGAGTATTGGATTGGATAAAACTATTTTCCTACAACTCCTCCAACTACTTCTTGAGCTCTTAAAACTCAGGCGTAGCCATCCTATATGGAGTAATGGACAACGGTGCCGCTCCTGGAATAATCTCAATAGAAAAGTCTACCTCACGCTCTGGAGGTAAACCTCAAAATTCCTATGGAAAGACATCTCTGAAATGATCCACCACAGGATGAAAGTCTAACTGTGAAGTCCCCTGTTCATCCAGATATAGACTGGAAATCTAATTTGTAACTCTACCTAGCCCATGATGCTCGGGTCCTGCTCGACTTGCCTGGACATCCCACTCGCCCCGATGAAGAAAGGATCCACCCTCTAGTGATATGAAACTCACTCTGTGGCGATAACAGTCGACGACTGCCTGGAAGGGAACTATCCAGTACATTCCGATAATGACATCATATCCTGTCATCTCTAGTACATAGAGGTCCCATAAGAAGTGACACCCTGCAACCTCAAGAGGGAACTCTCTGCACTGATGTACGCTTGATGTCCTCATTCCCAACAGTGTGTCTAGCGTCAAAGTATCGGTAGAAGAAAAGATACAGAGCCCAAGTCTCTCCACAACAATAATGGAGATAAAGATATGGGAATCACCTATATCAAAAAGTGAAGAAGATAAAACTAAGGCTACTAAGATCGTACCTTGAACTGTAGAGGGTCCCGGATCCTGCTCCGGCTGGGTCTGCTCCACTGCAAAAGCCTGACCTGTACCACGGCTCAGTGGCCCTGCCTGACTGATCTGAGCTGATCTGACCTGTTGTCGCTGATAGTCTGGTGACTGACCACCTCATCCATGACCATCGCCTCATCTTGAATGGCTGGAAGAACTCTAGTTCCCAGACTAGGGAGAAATTGGTGGCGCTGCTCCTGAATGAGGAGTCATGGAAGAACCCATGTCACCAGTTGCTGGTGAGAAAACCTGACAGAAGCGCTGAAGCTGACCCATATTTCCATAAGATCGGAACTCCACTGGGTCTCTCTAGCATTGCGGTCTCGTATTTCTAGCCCTTCCACAATGGTATCATACCACCTGGCTACCTGAAGATGCCTCTCTCCACCTCGGATCACCGTGCGTAGACTCCCTACGACGCTTCCTGCTGTCAACTGTTGAAGTAATAACTCTGGAAATGGAACCTCCCTAGCTCTCAACTCCAAAATCTCTCAGGTTTCACTCCTCAATCAGTGCTTGGTTGACAATAGAAGCGATGGAAGTCAGCCTGAAGATATTCACTTGTGATCGGATCTCCCGTCTGAGGCCATCCTCAAACTTCCTTGCCAAGAACATTCCATCTGCACTCTGGAGGGGCGTGAAATGCTGAAGCTCAGTGAAACGAGAGGAATACTCCATGACAGAAAGAGTACCCTACACTAGGATCATGAACTCCCAGGCTCGATCGGAACTCAGGGTCTCCAGATAGAAGTAGTTGTAAAAGACACGCTAAAAATCCTACCATGACATAACCTGCTAATGACTCGGCTGTGAGATCACGTCCCACCACCAATTGGAGGAGTATCGTAGCATGTAGGTAGCAAGCTTGACCCACCTTTCTGGGGGAGTCTATAGATACTCGAAGATCATCATCATGGCTTCTAGCCATGACTCTGTAGCCTGATGTCTTCCTTCCCCTGAAAAGGTAGGAGGATGTTGCTGCTGGAAAACCCGCATCAAGTCTTCCATAGACATGGACGAAAGTAGAGCTCCTTGGAAGGTTTGCATAATCCTAAAAAAACTTCCCTAAACTGTGCATCAACAACTGTAATGGGTATCACTATTGGTTCCAAGACTGGCACAACAGGAGGATCTGCGGGAAGTCCCTGATCAGCCATATCTGGCATCTGATCACCGCCTGGCAACTGGCTGCAACTGGAGGAAGTCTCAGTGCCATGACTCTACAAGGTCAAAAGAACAATTTAGATCACATAACCAGGGACTAAAAACTAGGAGCGTAAGAATGGAACAAGGTAAATAAAGAATTCAAAATTTATAAAGCATGACAACACTGCGTGTATAAAACTACACAGCGTGTTCCCTTAATTCATTACACGGACGTGTACTTTTTCCAAAACTGGTTGTGTAACACCAGAAACACATGGTGTGTTATCCCTAAACACAAAATGTACCAGAATCCTCTTTCCCTATGTGAGTCCTTCTACACGGTTAAGCCACACGGCTCTCCTAAGACAAAACTACACGCCGTGTTCAAGGGATACACATCGTGTACTTAACAAGCTTCACCTGGCCCATGTTGTTAGTGACACAACCTGCGTGCCCAGGTCACACTACACAGTGTGTTCCAGAAGGACATGGAGTGTATGATAAAGGATAAGATTGACCTGTGTTGTTCGTGACACGGCCGGGTACCTAGATCAAACTACACAAGATGTAAAATTCAGACACAGCATGTATGTGAAAAGATAATACGACCCATGTTGTTTGTGACATGGTCGGGGTACCTATTACATACTACATAGTGTGATAAACTAGTACATGGCGTGTTCCTACAATATTTTTCACAACCTCGTGTCCTTTCTCACACAGTCAATGACACGGCTATAGACTACACGGCGTGTAATCATAAAGTACACACCGTGTATTCTAGGTTTTTCCGGACAGTAGACTCAGAACTGCATTGAATCCCAGAAAACATAGAAAAACAAGCATTAAGGTGCTAAATTCCGATCCATGAAGGCCCATACTCCCCATGAATCAAAGTTTTTCATCTTTAATAAGTCACAAACAAGGTAAAATGGTCAATGATCCACCAAATTCCAGTCCATTAGGGTCCATAACACCTTAAGAACCAAAATTTGGCTTCCATTAAGGTAAAACCTTACTCAATCAAAGCTCTAACAAGAAGCATATATTTTTATCAAGAATCTATCACAACAGCATGCATATTCTACACAACAATTATCACAATAACATGCAATTGCTAATGCATCCTAGATGACATGGCAAGAATGTATGACATGTGATTTCTAGCAAGTGCCTATATGATTCATGAGATGGAATACCCTCATCTCATCAGGTTGCGACAGAAATAGAACTACAATATCAACAATGGTAACAGCACAAAGCATGTGAATCACCCAATGGTGAAATAAAATCAGCTGTAAAATCTCAAACCAATAAAATTACAATAAACGAGGTAGTATGGATTTTTCCTGTACACGGGCTAGCTACTCCTAGGCACAGCTTATTACCAAGTACCTATTCCGTCCTAACCCTGGATATAGGCTCCAAACAGTAAGTCAAGAGAAAATAAATTCCTCTGATACCACTTTGTAACTTCTTAGTTCCGAAAGCCACCCAGAGGTGCCCCGTACCCGGTTGGTCACATGGCCTCAAGCACATTTCCCCAAATGCCAGAGGCTGCCGACTAGCAGTGAGGGCATTGGGTGTGATAGTGGGGAAATATTCCCTCATTGGAAGAGTACACAGCGGAAGTAACAACACATACAATAGTGGAAGCAGTAAATATCCAACAAAAATAATAGTGGAAGACTGATAAATAAACAACTGGATCAGAAGTATATGTAAATGATGCATGATACATATATGTCTAGGAGAACAGCCAAACAAGTCACAATGATGAATACAGTACTAAACCAAAATAAAAAATAAAAACAACAGATGAGAAACTCCTCAGAATCGCAAGCCTCGGCTTGGTCCCATGCTCTCCAGCTCTAGTGCAATCAAGAACCTGAAGTAGAAGGGCGCTTGACCTTATCTATACCTGCAACAATATAATCTGTTTGGGCCCAAAAGCATGGCCCAAACAGGGTGTGAGACAAATTCCCACTAGGAAACCACCCAAAGATCTATACCTAATAGTCAGTGAATATATGGTAGGTAAAGGTACAGTAAACAGTAAACAGGGAAATACTAAACAGCAAAAAATCCACAGTTTCTAGAAAAAAATCTACAAACAAGTAAGCAGCCACTCAAGAAAGTAGAACAAACGGGTAACCTCTGGGTACTTCTCACAGCCTAACCCCTATGGTTCAATCTACAATACTAGAAACCCTCTGGGAGGCACACATAGTCTCAACCCTCTAGTTCAGCTTAAGAATAGACTCTATGGGGAAGCACTCACCGTTAATTCCCCCTATATTCTTATATCGTACTAAAGGCGCTCTGGGGACGCACTCAACATCTCATTCTCCCTATGGACCACATTGAGTAACTACAGAATCTCTAAGGAAGCACCCAACTTCAATTCCCCCTATGGTCTCGCATCATAAATTAAAGTCACCCTGGAGAAGCCCTTACGTCCATTCTCCCTATGGTCTACACACTAGATTCTCACAGCCCTGTGTAAAATCAAAAGGTATAGCATTGCGTAATGGCCCAAGTAAACCTCGATAGCTAATTGGATAAAATTATATAGCATATCATCATGGAATAATAGTGATACCATCCTACAACTAGGCATGGAACTGGAAATAGCCTAAAAGAAAAAACTAGACCAAACGGTCATAAACAAGAAAACATGCATAAGTAAAGCATCCAAAGCACCGTAAATTACCTTATTCACAAAAATAACCTCTACTCAAGTATATAAGCAAAGAAGTAAAACAATAAGGGAAAAATAGGAAACACACAATACACCGTTCAAGGGTATTGGTGGAATTTACACAAATACTCAAAGACTTCCTACAGAATTGCAAAAACCACCTACTTCGACGTTAGGAGATTGATATACTCGAACCTCAAATCTTGAATATCCTTGGAACTTCATAAATCTAAGAAAATTTCAAAAACTCTAAACCCATGATAACTTGAGGAAGAAGAGGAATTGGGAAACAAAGATCTAGGAGAAGGAAGAGCTTACGCTGCGGTTCCAACGCAATCGAAGGCGGTCGATTTGGAGGATAGACAGAGGCTCAGGGGATCGGAGGAGATCCGCGGCTGTATGGTATGCCTTCGGTCGAAGAAGTGGGAGAAGAATATGGTTTTGGGGTTAAGACGCGTCCCTGGTCCGTTTAATGAAAAAAAAGTATATGGTGTGTACTTTTAGAGTACATGGTGTGAACTAGGATTTTTCATACTCCCCTTTAGGTAGCCTCCATGTCACCCTTACATGGCTGTATGTGTGGCCATGAAATGGCCAGCACACGACCTTGAGTGGCAACTAAGTACACCATGTGTACTCAGAAAGTACACGGCGTGTACTTCAAAAATTTCCAAAACCTCCTCTTTTCTCAAAAACTTCAGAAAAAGGAAAAACATACCTGAAAAGAAGGTCCGGGTTCTTACAGGATACGTAAATAATATATCTAAACACCTACAAACCATTTGATGATATTTATCACTAGGAAACACCACAGTCTAGATCTCTACACTATAGATTTCAATCAACCTCTATAAGAAATATATAACCTCTCATACAAAATAAAACCAATCCATAACAAGGATGACATTATTTGGTTGCATCGGTAGTGAGAATAGATCCTCGTGTGATAGAGGATTCCCTAAAATTAGTTAGTATTCTTGGAACATATCAAACAAACTCAAATGACCTCCAACTAGCGCAGTCAACACCAGGGGAACTAGAAGTCTCTCCACCTTTATTCGCACCACACAGACTAAGGTATAAGACATGAAGGAGTGTGATTCTCCTAAATCAAACAAGGTGTAAATAAAAATATAAGCTAATAAAATCATGCCTAAAATGATCATTGAAACCTACTTCACTAGAACTCTTATGTCATGAAACTTACTAAGACTAAATTCTCAAACTCATTAGACCTGCTGATGTCCACTTCTATGTCCACACTATTCTCTAGGTCCCTAGGGGTGAGGGGAATCATGAGGGTAACACCTACTAGATACATCACCCATTAGAGGAAAATAATATTTTTTTTCTTTACTGGTGAGGATATCTCAGTGACCCTAGCTACTAGAACTACCACTAAAGAAGTTTTTGTTAACATAGATTTAAATTACAACTACCCATTCCAAACTGACTCCCCTATATGGAAAGGCACTACATTTATTGATGTTAATGAAATTAACAACTGAAATACACAAGAAATATACCCTTGGTACATACAAAGGAAACATTGGATCAAAAAAATACGAATTAGATAATTGATATTTACTCCCTACTGAATAGAAACTCAACTCACCATATAGTTGAGACCCTCCATCTAAAGCTCTACCTTTCTATAAGGATCCTACTAAACTCCTTGAGAATTTATACTATTTATAACCAGATAATTCTTTTATACCTCCAAGTATATAGGAAATTTAAATGGATCAACCACATATCTAATAGTTGGGAATAATTCTTTCTTAAGTTACTGAGCTCTGGACACTACAATGAGAAACTGGGTGAGGAAAAATGAAGTATGTCCTAAAAACTGATTCCAGTCCCTCACATACTTAGGATCCCCTTATTAAGGGTAAAAACTCTCACTAATTCATTTCCCTAATCATCAAATATAAAAATTAATAATGGAGCTATTTCTATAAATCATTATAGGAGACATAAAATTTTATTTTTAATCCAAGATACAACATCAACCATTAATGGGTAGATCCTATCATTTGGATAACTTATAGTGGAACTAAATACTCATCATAGGCACAAATCAGACTAAATGAGATCTCTATCTCCTCCCACAAATGATATATCTCTAAATCACAGATAGTCCCCTCATACTTTTCTTAACTCTGATGTTGGAAAATTCAAAATATCATCTAACACAACTCATCATTCTCCACTAGGTTAACATTTTGGTGTTAAATCAGATCATCCTACCAAACCTAAAAAATATAAACCCTGTGATGATGTTTACCAGCCAACATATATATAAGAAAAGAGAAATTATTAAGCTTTATGATATATATTTTTTAAAATTTAATTCATTTATTTAGAATTATATCATTTTTTCCCAAAAAAATCCTTGTTCAAACAAAAGTGTAACCAAACATAATGCATGAACCTATCCAAGGTATCTCTCAACACCACTTCACTTGCTATATATACTGAGGTTAAATTCCCTATGTTATATCATGAGGGGGCCTAAAATATTATGTCATGGCTAGTTTCCCTTATATACATCACATAATAAGTTCAATTTATATTGTTTCCTTGTTAACCTATGTGATCCTCGCCCATGATTATTCCCTAATCTCCATCCTACCTCTCAACCATCATCTTCAATACTAATCTAAAATGACCCCCCTACCAATAGTTCCCATAATTGGATAGAAATGAAGTGAGAGGGTAAACCCCAAATCCCACCACTAATAGGCCATGGGTTGGTGACTAACATCAAGGGTATAAAACATTCAATAGGAGGTATTAACCTTAATATATGAAGTTAAGGATGATACATAAGATGAGAACACCAATGAAAACCACATAATATGAAATAAATTATCATCCCATGATAATAAAATACAAAAAATCAAGAAATAAAACACAGCCAATCTCCCAAATTAAAGTACCAAAAAACTCATCAGCTGTAGCAGCAATAGTAAATCTCTTCTCCAATCAAGTACAATATATCTCAGTCACTAAAGTCCTATAGATCAATTGAAAAATAGTTTATATATATATATGATAATAGCTTGGGTACTCAGTAGGATCCTCCTTTTGAACTCTCGTGAAAATGTGATAAGAGAATATTAATTCCATAGTGAACAAGTAATAGAACCAACAAGCACCAAGAAGATAAATTACCCATTAATAGCCTCACAACGGCTCAATCACCAAGTATCGCACTCAATGTAAGAATATAATATCAAAATAATATAAACATAGGTACCTCAAAATCATTTTTACACTAGTTTTAAACTCTCATATGACAATGTTTGATGTCTTTTTCTCCCATATAATCCTTGTCATAATCATTGTCATAATGGGAAATTCCAACACTCAACCTATGCTAATTACCACATCACATCAATAGGAAATCCTAGTGATCAAATTGTTCTAATAATACCAACCGCACATCACAACCTCATCACATATGTATTTATCACATCATAGATCAATATTAGTGGGGTATCATGATCATCAAGAACATAAACCTCATGCCAACCTCCTTTCATGCATGACCCCGAATAAATGAAATCACTACCAATTGTATTAATACCCACAAATGTGGCCATCTAGAAATATGATTTAAATAAATTATTTTATTATAATACATTCTACATTCCTTTTAGTTTTAGTGTTTTATAGAATTATGAAAAAATATTAATTAACAAAACACATGTATTTTTGAACTAATGGACATTTTTTCCACTATATAAGAAATTTGTTAATATATAATAAGTCTTCAACATCTCCCACTAAATATTTACATAAGATACCTTCCTAAACATTTTATACCTTTCTTATCTTCATTACCTAGTAAATGGAAACATAATAAAGGGGTGAAATTAGATACTCAATAAGGGTAAACATAAGTGAAAAAAAAATAAAAGATCATAAGTTAATATATGATGACCATTTTGGTATAATCAGGATATATAAGAATGTTATACCCAAAAATTCGTAGATCATAAATAATGTAATAACATAAGATTAAATCATAAAAATTCAATATATTACATAAATAAGGCATACTTTATAATTGTGGCACATCTATAATCATAGAAATAATAACATGGTGGATTACGTATCACAACCTCTTTCCCATTGTGGATCATTCTTTACTCACATATTTCCCTTGGTGTATTATTCTTAACTCACTTATTTCCCTTAGTGGATTAGGTTTCACTCACCTTTTCCCATTAGTGTATTGAGTCATCACAACTCATTTCCCATTATCACATGAGATATAAAACCATAACCAATGTATTGTAGGGTGATATAAGACCACCCCCCAATTATCATCCATACATATGTGTTCCACATAAAATAAATCATTTTTATATCATAAATAACCTTTAGAAATAAAATGGGGATACCTAAATATATTTGGTAACTTTTTAGGTAAATACTACTCAATAAAGTTAGTAAATCATATAGTTTTCAAGAATTATAGATAAATGGTATGTGGTTTAGTCAATAATTTCCCCATTCAATTGATATTATTGAATCTAGGTGAATATCCTTCAATCAAATAAATTGAAAACAATGTATTCACAAAGCAATACATTTGAAGAAAATTTATGCCTATTCATGGTGGATGGTTAGGAAAGATAAAGGAAGCGATGGATTATATATTGGATAGAAAATTACTTTAAATGATCCATAAATAGAAATAATAACATATATCTAGTGTAAAAAAAGAAACTCTGAAAGATATTGACATAGATGAAAAATATCCTTAAAAAAATAATTTTTTGAATGGTATCACACAATAAAGGATCAAGAATAAAATTATTTGATATCACATGTTTAAACACAAAAATTATAAATATATATATATATATTAGTGGATAAATCATGAAACATAAATCCAATGAGTGTAAATCATTTTGAATATTAAAATTAAAATATAGTTAAAAACTTAAAAGATCATTTTAAAAACATTTTAAACATCGATGTAAAATAAAAACATACATGTAACTTTCAAAAGAAAAATTTCAATATGTGGAGTTAAATATTTAAAAAAGAATTTAATTTTAAGAAAAATCTATAATAATGAAACCTTTAAAATGAAATAGAGTTTTCTATAGGATTTATAGATCTAAAGATAAAACATTTTATTATGGAAGGGACATTTTTAATACTTTGAAATTACCTTTGTTGAAAACCCACATTGAAAAAAGAGTAATGAACCCTTTTTAATAATAAAACTTCATTTTACTAAATAATATTATCAAATAACATATAATAAAATATTAGGGTTGATAAAACAATAATGGAATAATAATTTTCAATAAATCATTTTATAATTCAAAGAAATGATATTTGAGCTATTAATATCCCTTACGAGAAACATACTTCATAAGGTTGGAAATATTCGATAAAAATTTATGTGGTGGGAATGGAATTATATACAAAAAATGATATAATACCAAATAATAAAATAAAGGTTCTAATTTAAAAAAACATATCATAAATAAGATCAATATAATGTTCATAACTCAATGAATGAAAGTTAAGTTATCAAAAATCCTTACTTCTTGGGTAACAATTGAATTAATATCCATTTAAAGACGATAATATGACTTGGATTAGTATATACCATGAATTATTAAAAAAATATTTAAAATGCATCCATGTGAATAAAATACACTATACAAGGAAAACATGGTGCAAAAAATGTCTTATGTCTCCAAGAATCTAAATTGAGAACAAGAAAACCCTTACCTTGTTTTAGATTAATTCAGAACATGGAAATAACTTCATAAATAATTAAATTAGATTTATTATTTAACTTATTAAGAACTTTATTATTTTATAATTTATTTAATAATTTATTTTATATAGACCATTTTTTATCATATTCTATTTATTTATTATATAGTTTTTTCTTAGGTTTGTGTGAAAATTGAATTGGTGTTGGTTTACTTTGGTAATTTTAGCAATCGAAGATGATTTTATAATAATAAGTTAAATAAATAATATAACCTTTAAATAACCATAATAAAATAAATATTTTATTTTTAAATTATAATAATAATATTATTTTGTTTCCCATATTCATCCATGATAGAGTGGTATATAATTGTTCAATTAGGTGGTTAAACCAACCCCAAACTTGGACACACTATATCTCAATGGGTGAGTATGGTCAAGGAAATGTATAATATTATTATAAAATAATAATAATTATATTTTTTATATTTTTTATGTTTAACAATAGTATTTAAATTTATTTTTAAAAATAAATAAAATCAATATAAAAAACCAAAAATGTTACTTCGTGGAGGTGGTAGTCCGCACAACACACGATTAACGTTCTTTTGTTTAGGAGGATGGAAAGTATTTAAATAATGTTTAACATTTTAATATAATAACACTTTAGCATAATAATTACACTCATTTCATTTTATAACTATTTTAGGATAATTTTGGAGGGAAAAGAATAAGAAGAAAAAGATAAGGATTAATTAATACTTACTTTGATACCATAAACTTTCCCTTGAAATAGTCCTTGGAAATGAATGGATTATGCTAACTTATATTAACCATAGTTTAAGTAATTTATATATGGTTCTAGGAGGAAAAAATTGTATATTTTAAGAAACATATTTTAAGGGTTAGGTGTGGTATGGAGTGGTGGAATTGTATCCATTTTAAAAGTAGTGAAAAGGGAACTTTTGTGCATACTCGTTATTTTTAACTGATATCATTACAATATTAAAGTTTAAATGGTTACAAAAGTGATTAATTTTGATTTTTAATTTAGATAATTTCTATGAAACCACTGTCACTCATTTTCCCACAAACATGTTTCAAGCCTTCTACCACTTGATTGTTGCACTTTACCTTTACGTTTTTTACCTTGGTAACTAGTTTTCACATTCATAGTTTATATTTTATTAAACAAATATAAGGTAACCGCACTTAATATATTTTATTGTGATTAAACTAAATTTAATCACCACATAATCTAATTCAATTTATAAAAAATATAAAATTAAATTTTAAATTAAAATATTTAATTTATAGAAAAACAATTTTGTATGAAAAAAAAATTCCACCATTATATATTCTTAATATTATTTACTATTGATTACCAATTTAATGAGTGAAAATATATTAATATATTGGTTTAAAAATTATA
This sequence comes from Viscum album, assembly GCA_963277665.1. Taxonomy (NCBI): domain Eukaryota; kingdom Viridiplantae; phylum Streptophyta; class Magnoliopsida; order Santalales; family Viscaceae; genus Viscum; species Viscum album. The sequence continues at coordinate 925,918,053 of OY728166.1, read as the reverse complement.
ATAAATTCATTTTTTATTAGAGAATAATTTATTTTACTATGTAAAAATTACACAATATTAATAAAACAATTCTTTAAAAATAACGGTTTTGTTATTACCATGGTCAATAATTTTAATCTTATTAACAAAAAATTTATACCCAAAAAATAAATTAAAATTATCAAATTATATCATTATTTTTATCTAAAATATGAAATCAATTTTTTAGATTTAATTTCAAAAATAGATGAAAACTAATTTTTAATATAAAAAATAAAAATTTTATTTTAGAGTAAAATATTACTTATGTTTAGAAAACATTAAACATGGTATTTATAAATTAAAAATAGTACTTTAAAATGATTTATTTTAATTTAAAAATATATATTTTTATAGAAAAAGTGTTTCAAATATTTTAATCCATAAAAGTGATGATTTTTGAAATATCAATATTTTTTTATTATTCACCAAAAAATCAATTATTTTATAAAAAAATAAAAAAATCATATTATGTTAATATTTTCATTATAAATATAAAAAAGAAGTTTATTTTTTCATAATAAAAAACTCTAATTTTATAAATTTTAAATAAAATCATAGAATATAATGACATGTGTTTTTTATAATAAAATAACTTTTCAAAGGATTAACCATTATTATTTTTATTTCATTTCAATTAATAATAAAATTAGTGTTATTATATTATATTTACTATTAATATAAAAAATATAACTTATTTATAATATATTTAGTTTCTTAAATAAAATGCGTAAAAGGCTAATTTGGGAAAAATACATTTTTAAGCATAAAGTGATCTTATTAGTTATCTAGTCATACTAATTGAATTTTATCAATGTATTAGTATTTAAAATGATATTTATTTTTATTTATTTTTCATAAATCATTTACCTTTTCTTATACACACCAACTTAATGTAAACATTCTGATGGTTATATAATGTTTCATGGTTTGTTTTTGTTTAATGTTTCATGTTAAGAAAACTATTAAAGAAAATATTAATTTAAAGAATCTAAAATCTTGTGTCGTTACATTATACCTCGCTTAAATAAATTAAACCCTCATAATTTTAAATTATTAATTTCTAATGAATTTTGGTTCAGGAATTATTAACATATTCATCATTAAAGATATAACCTTTCATATAACATCTACCTTACTCTCTTAGGCTATATCAAGTAACTTAACCTTCCGAAAACAACATTAATATTTCAAAAAAGCATATACCAAAGTATGTATATACCTTAATAATATATTTTCTATAACATGCCTTTCACAAACCATTTTAATATCCACTACATTAAACCATAGTGAGATTATATATTCTTTTAAATTTAACTCTATATTTAACCCTAAAATGTATTAATCACTAGTTTATAGATTCAAAAACTAGTCAATATATATCACAATATAAATAATGAGATAAAAATCTCCAAAAATATCATTGATCAGTTTTTAATTAAATAAATAATAAAATACAAGGATATCAATACTATCTAACTCTATTTTCTAAAAATTAATTAACCCTTTATTAACTCAACATTAAACATATATTAATCCTAAGATTTATCCAAATATAAATCATGTGTTCTCCAATAGTTATCTATAAAAATATATCCTTATCATAAAATCACTTTTCAAGGTTAGTGGTACTATTTAGTATATGTTTCCAAACCTTTAAAGACATACCATTGATGAATAATCCTTAGATGTCTCACATAATCTACATAACTTTTAGAATATACCAGAATGTCATTGATAAATATCACTTACTAATTAATATATCTAAGTGTTTAGATTTATTTTCTATTAAGATATAAACTTAATTACCTTAGGTAATACTAGGAAAGTATAATTTTCCACCATAACATGCTTATACCAATATTCTTAACCATTTTAATATTCTTCCTTATTCAATTATAATACATAGTGGTTTTCTGATACATACCTTTCCTTGCTTCATTTCCATAATCTTATTTCATACAAATAATAAATCTAAAATTATTAAGATAATATCCAATTTAATGAGAGTAAATGATCATATGAATATGAAATATCAATCCAAAGATGTCTGATCTAATGAAATATTCATTTCAACCTGTGGTACTTTAATTTAAACTATGTCACACTTGGTTCAACTTAGGTTACATTATATCCTATTTTATAATAATTTTTAACTTTATTAGTTGAATTAATTAGGAAATAAATAATTCATAATTTATTGTAAACTAAATGTTATTAAAAAAATTATATCCCCTCAGAGTGTCTATCTAGGTGCACATTCTATGGTCCACTCATCATGCACTAGTGTAAAGATCAAGTCAATGCTCAGCCATCCTTTTTTTAGTGATTAACCCAAAGTGAATTTATTCCACAACTTTATCCACTTTCAAGTATCCATGATGTGATGAAATTTCAAGAAGAACCACACAATATATACTTTACCAAAACTTCAGGATATTATCCTATACATAGAAATATCCTTTAGACATATCCCTAAGGTTTTCACTCAATTTATACTATCTTAATGACTCAAATATTCAATATTACCTCAAAAAACTTAAAGGGTTATTTATACCTTTGCAATTAGGATAAATCAAGAAATTTCTCACTCCCAAATTATCCTTACCCAATAACAACCTAATCTCTAAAGTTATCTAAACCCTACTCTAATACTAAATGTAATGACCTACAGACATGGCCATCTAAATTATAGTAATTATAAAAAAATTATTTCATTCCAATACAATCTCAATAAAATTTAGGTTTATATTTTTAGATAATTATGATAAAACATTAACCAACAAAACTCATGTATTTTTAACTAATCATCATTTTTCAACTATATAGGCAACCACATAATCCATAAAAAGTATTCAATATCTCCCACTAATTCTCTGTATAAGATGAACTTATAGACATTTAATACTTATATTATCTTCATAACTGGTCAATGAAAACATTAAAAGGGTGTGAGATAAGATGCTCAGTAAGGGTAAACATAAGTGATAAAAATCAAAGATCATAAGTGATCAAAATATGATCATATGGATATAATTAGGATATATAACAAATTTATACCCAATAAATAAAAGATCATAAATCATGGAATAACACAATAAAACATCATTAAAATTCCATATATCATAGAAATATGGAAAAATTGAGAATTGTGGCATATCCATAATTATAAAAATTATAACATTATGGATAAAGTATCACAACTTATTTCAAATAGTTGATCAGGCATCACTCACCTATTTTCCTTGGATGATCTAGCTTAACTCACCTATTTTCCTTGGTGGATCATGTCATCACAACTCATTTATTATTATATCATAAGATATAAAACCTTAACCAAAGAATTGAAGGGTGATATAGGTACCCACCCATCATCATCCATGCATGTGTGTGACACATGAAATAAATCATTTTCATATCATAAACAACCCATCAGAAGAAAATATATTTAACATCCCTTTCAAATGAAATCATATAAAAAAATTACTTTCATCAATAATCATGACATGATATCTACATGGAAAATAAAAGGGTATCCAAATATATTTAGTAACATTTTATGTAAATACCATTAAATCGATATAATATAGTATACGGTTTTCACAGCATATATATAAAGTGAATATGGTTTAGTTAATAATTTCCCCAATCAATTGACATTATGTCATCTAGGTGAAACCCATTTGATCAAAGAAATGAAAAATAAGTTATTCACAAAGAAAGTCATTGGAAGAAATGTTGTGTTTATTCACAGTGGAATTCTAGGAGAGACAAAGGAAAGTATGGATCAAATATTTGATAGAAAAGAAATTTATATAAGCTATATAGAGAAATAATGTAAATGGTTGAAAAAGAACATATCCACAGTGTATCAAAGGAATCTTGGAATGATGTTGACATCGATAAAAAAACATAATTTCAAAATAATGCTCCCAATTGAATCACATTTGAAGGGATCAAGAATTTAATTGTTCTATATCATGAGTTCAATCACCCAAATTATAAATATATATATTTATTATTAGATAAATAATTAAACATAAATCCCATGATTTTACATCCATTTGAATATAAAAATAAAAATTGATTTGAAAATATAAAATATCTTTTAGAAAACATTTTTAATATTGATTTAAAATACAATCTTATATATCACTTTCAAAGTAAATTTTGAAAAAGTGTAGTAAAATATTTTTAAAAAAATTAATTTTAAAAAGAATCGCCAATAAAAGAGCCTTGTAAATGATATAAATTTTTCTACGGGAATTGTAGATCCATTAAAAACATTCAATTATGGAAGGAACCTTTCTAATTCTTTGAAATTACATTTATTTAAAACCCACATTATAAATAGAGTAATAAAAACTTATTTTTATTAAAACTTAATCTTACCAAAGAAGATTATAAGATACCATATAATATAATATTAGAGTGATATAACCCCAAAATGGAAGAATGATTTTAAATATAAAAAATTATAACTCAAATAAATTAGATTTGATCAATTAATATCCCTTATAGGAAACATACATCATAAGGTAAGAAATAGTAAAAAAGTTTTTATGTGGTAGGAATGTAATTACATTGAAAAAATGATAGAATAACTCATAATAAAATAAAGGTTGTAATTTACCCAAATTATTTGAAATAAGTTTAATAAAACCACCATAACTCAATGAAGGAGAGTTTATTTACCAAGAATCCTTATTATTGGGGTGATAATTGAATCAATTAAATTGTAAAGAAGGGAATATGATTCATCCTATTATATCCTATAGAATAAAAAACTTATAATAAAAATACATCCATGGGAAGTAAATATACTATACAATGAAAACATGGTGTTAAAAATGAATTATATCTCAAAGAATCGGAATTAAGACAAATAAAACTCTTACTTTTCTCTAGATTAATTCTACGCACGATATTAATTTCTTGAATAATAAAATTAAGTTTATTAGATACCGTTATAGGTACCTTTTTTGGTTCCAGTAATAGTGTAAGTGTTTTGGTGGATGGAGATATATTAAATTTTGTTTTAATAATGCTACTTGAAACCAAGAATGAGGATCTTGCACGTCAAATTTAAAATTCATTTGTTTAATATATGAAGAAATAAATACCTAGTCTTAGGAACTTTATTCATTTATGATTTTTAATCATTCTAAAGGGCCTTTCCATATTTCCTTTGTTGTGTTTGTTAGAATCTAAGGGTATAATCCCTCTAGTGGTGATCTACATGTGATCGAATGGTCTTTGAGAAAAACCACTCATTCTTTCGGTGCTAGCATTGTGAATTAAATGTCTTAAGTTTTTTGTTATTGATATCTCATTATTTGATCTTGTAGAAAGTATCTATTAGGTTTCTTATTCTTGAGATGGAGAGAGGAGGATGAGTTGAAAGAGAATTCATTGTGCACAATAATTCTCCATTCACAAACATGGAATTGGTTTCTAATGAATTACACAATAGACATAGCCGTTTATTTATAGAGCTGGGATTTCGATTACAATGTTTAATTTCATAACATCCATTAAATATAATTATAACCATTAATGATATCCCATGCCACATAATAATATTATTTTTTTGTGCGCCAGCTTTCGAAAAATGGATAAATTATATTTACCAGCTCATAAATAATTGTTTTATCACCGAACACAGTCTTCGTTAGTTCAAACTCCTCTTAAATTTATAGAATAACCAAATAAATTTTTTATTCTCTTAAATAAATATTTTATTTACAAACTAGTAAATAAATATTTATTAAATATTCAATAAAATAAATAAATATATTTTATTCACAACGCGGTTAATAAATATTTATTTAATTTACACATTCAATGTAACTTGAATAAAATTATTCCTCAGTCCTAGGAATAATATTTATTCTATTAATTAAATTCAAATATAATTTAATCAAGACCAATAGAAACACTTAGTGTGTGATCCTTTATGATTATTTCTTATGGGTATTAAGCGGGCTTTTCTAAAGTCCAATATTACTCTCTAGCAATGGGTCAAGGCACTCAAGAGAAATAACTTAATGTCACAATTATGAAAACCACGTATGAACATTTATTATGTAATATAATCCCTTTATCACAATATCTCATCAAGAAGGTTGCATAAAGATGTCATCAACCTATATGCTCGATACTTCATTATTTGACTATCTGAAATAAACTCATCATTGAACCATGAACATGGAATTTAGGGTGAAAGTTCTATTTCAATTAAATATATGAGATATAAACTTCTATAAAGATGGAAGGGAAAAATCTTTCCTTGATTTATCCATTAATAACATGTCATTCGTGACACGCCCAACGTACCATACTTCCTACCAACATATGGAGTGATAGTTTTTGTCAGAAAATCTAAGTGCATGAGTCATGACATGAATTAATTATAATCTTAAAGTCTAAGTACAATTACACACACTCTTAAATAGGAATATCTGATGACACCAAAACATATGTAATTTCTACTAGAGGGTTTATTTTCATAATATCCCATCTTGAAGATTACCAAATGTGAACTTTATGAGAATAAGTCTCGTCTACTTATGGGTACTCGCACCTAATGGTCTATATACTATGTGTCCCATCATAATATGTTATCTAAGAACAGAACTATATTAAGAGAATTATCATATCACTTCAAGGTTATCATCATATCAGGGAACTATTAAGACCATATTAATGCGACAAATACTCTAATACATTATTATATTAAAGTCAAGAAGAACAATAAAAGATATGTAATAAGATTTTAATTTAATATTTAATACATAAAATATTCATGTAATGAAAGTAAAAAAAGTTTGTTCTAGGACAAAAACTCTAAAAAACCCACTTGGTATAAAGCCAACTGCCTATGACTTTCAATCCACTAGACCTCACATGATAACCCCATTTCTGCTGAGTTATGGATTTAGTTAAGGGTTCCTCTACATTGTCTTCAATGGAAATATTAATCACTAAAACCTCACCAATATAATAAAAATCAATCAAGAGATGGTACTTCTGAAGTATATGTTTCGTATGTTGATGTGACCTTAGCTATTTTGCATGAACCACAGGTACAGTATCATCACAATAGAGTGTGGTGGGATATTTATTACTAGGTACCACATCAAGATATTGAATGAAATTTTACATCCAAACTTCTTCTTTTTCTCCCTTAGATGCCACAATATATTCAGACTCTACTTTATAATCTGTGACCATATCCTTCTTTGAGTTCTAGCTCACAAACCTCCATTCAAAGTGAATATGTATCCCATTTCTGACTATATGCCATCTTGATCAGTTTGGAAACTAGAGTCAGCATATCTTCTGATGATTAGTTCCTCATATCCTCCATAAACCAGGAATATATACTTAATACACCTCAAATAGTTTTGGATAGTCTTGACTTCCATCTAATAGTGGTCACCTAGATCATCTTGATATCTTCCTACTGCACTTAATTCATAGGCAACATTTATCCTAGTACATAACATAGAATACATGACTGACCTAATTACTGAGGAATATGGAATCATTTCCATTCTATTTATTTCTTCATGGGACTTAAGATACATTTTAATAGAAAGATTAATTCCATGTGACGCTAGCATCAATCCCCTCTAATACCAATTTTTAGAATGGGGTGTCTGAGTATGATATACTCTATAATACCAAATGTAGGATAGAATATGTAAAATGGGATACAAATACAAGAGGGGGTGAATTTTATACTTTAAAAATCCCTAAAGAAATTTTCCATAACCAAAATTCACAACACCTCTAAGTTCTAATAACTTGATTGATTCTGGAAAAGTGATTCTGGAAATGAAACTTAACAAAAGTTCACAACAACTAAGATTCTACCTTAAAAAATATAGAATCTAACTAAATCAGAGTACATGTGTGAGGAAGTATAAGATAGTTATAATTTCCTCAACAATACAAATGCAGTGGAAAACTTGTAACAAAGCAAGTAACAAGTAGGAACTCTTTTAACCCAAAGAGGAGGGTATCCAATAACCCTGGATAAGAGGTCCCTTCATTTATACTTTCAAGAAATTATGTCATACCCAAACCCAGGTAATCCCTCAATCCGAAGATCGTTATCTGTCTTTCTATCCCTGCAAGCCCTTGATTTGTAAGGAAATCGGAACCTCTGACTTCACAACCTGAAGTCTCTAATTTTAAGGAAATTGAACCTCTACACTAAGTAAATTTGCACGAAGCAAAGTTTGAATGAGTAGTTCAAAACATTCTGTGTGAAGCCTGAGAGTTTATAAGAGCATTTCTCTCTAGAAATCACTTCAACAGCAAGTAAGCACAATTGTCAAAGTTATATCCAAAAGTTGTAGTTTTTATGAGATCTTTCAAATAAGCACTTATTTATAGGCATGGTTCCAATGGTCGGCTCCCTCCTCCAACAGTCATATTTTTCCTTCAATTTTGGAGGGACCTGTACACGTGTCACTTAAACAACAGTTAGTGAGTAACTGAAATCACAACGTCATTTTATAAAAAAACAAGTGTAAGTATAACCAAAAAATGATATTCGAAATGAGAGTAAAAATGAAAGTTCAGAGTCTAAGTAAAAAACTTAATTTGGAGTCTACAACACAAGTATATTCGGATTTTATTTTGTAGTAATTCAGAACCTAAATTCTATAGAATTAAGGAGTCGTAATTTCAAGTAAATTTGGAGTCCGGATTCAATAAGAATTATGAACCTGAACTTACAAAGTTCAGAGATGAATTTTATGAGAATTCGGAGTCATAACTCATAGGAGTTTGGAGTTTGAATTCAAAGAACTCAGAGTTGGAACATAGAAAAGTTCGTAACCAGAATTCATAATTTTAATTCATATTTGAACTTTACATAAGTTCGTAATCAGAATTCGGAGTCAAACTTCATGAATTTTCATATCCAGAATTTATAGTCAAACTTCATAATGTTCATATCCAAAATTTGGAGTTGAACTTCATGAGAGTTCGTAACCAGAATTCAGATTTGAACTTCATGAGAGTTCATAACCAGAATTCGGAGTCTTAAACAGAATTCCTCATATCTAAGTATTATATTATTCTGAGGTTTTTGGTTTCAATCTGATTTTTACACTTAGAAAAAAAATTATGATTTGAGAAATGAAAACATAGTAAGGATAAATTTCCTTGGGGAAGGGAATTTTTCCTTATAGGGGTAAAATATATGGTAGAATGAAATTTTCCTTAAGATAAGGTGATTGTTATTTTCAAAAAAAGAGGAATGGTAAATTCATAAGGAAACCTTAATGACTCAACAATCTCCCCCTTACATGAAGGAATGGAAAATTTGTAAGGAAAGCCTTATTTGACTCAACAATATCCCCCTTTTGGAAATCACAGACATCCTTACGAAAAATAATATAATGACTTAGAATAAATTTATAGACATTGAAATTAAAGCTTATCTCCATTTGTTTATGGACAATGGTGAATACGACTAACTCCCCCTTAGGCTTGGGAACTCTAAGGATCGTATTATAGATTTCCGAAATGAGAATTTTCATTTGAATGTAGAAATATTCGTAATGATAATTCCCCCCTTAAATAAACATCCCATTACTTAGGGATATTTCTTATTTACTTAGATATCTTTTTCCTTCTCCTCTTTATAATTATTTTTCCTTCTCCACCTTTGTGATTTTCAAAAAGAGCTTGAGGGAATGGAAAAAAATATAGTACCTGAAATATTAGTATAGACATGAAAATAAAAACAGGAAAACATAATTTCATTATGGTTGGAAGAATTGGTACAAGGAAAATAAAACAAAAGATCTGACTTGGGTCCATTTTTCTTCTTTTTCCCTGGGCATGAGCTTCTTCACAATTGTCTTCAGATTCTTCATCTCTTTGTGATCTTCCTCAACTTGCTTTTCTAAGGTTGTGATGATATCCTATTAAGCCTTTAGGGCCTCTGCCTGAGCCTTCAGCAAGTCATCTTGATTTACAAGCTTTTCTTCCATCTCAATCCGAAGATCCTTTTCAGTTTTCTAGCTTTGGACAAAATAACTCAGCTTCCCATTCAGATCTTTCACCTATTGAATCCGAGTATTTTGTTCAAGATTTATCTGTTCCTGAATGATGTTTGTAAGATTATTGATTTTGGTATCTTCGGTATCAAAGGCTTCATTGACATCTTCTTGGAACTGATCAAGATCTTCAAAATATACAATGATTTTATTATACCACTTGGTCATATTCTTGCAAGATTTCCTATGAGCTTCATAGTTAATCAGGAAGTTTTTGTGATCAGCCTCAATCTTCACTCATCTATCTATCACCATGGTTACGGAGTTTGACTTTTGATTCAAGCTATGTTGAAGAATCTGGCATCTAGAATCAATTGTTTGAAAGATCAGAATAGTATCCACCAGCTTCTTTAGAGATTGAACAAAAAATCATGTCCCAAGGCTGATGACTCTGAATCAGACATTTTACTTGGAGACGGTTCTTCCTCTAACTCTACCAGCTTTCTCTTAGAGGTTCCTCCATCTTCTTTATTCCTCATAATATCTTTCGTTGGGGTATCAACAACCACTTGTTTACCCTTACTGATTTTCAGTACCGTTTCCTCATCAGGTGTTTCATGCTCACTTCCAGACAACTATATAATCTTATCTTCATCAATTTTCTCTTTTTCAGTACCAGCCTCAACTTCTTCCGGAAAAACCAAGTCATGATTATGACTCTCTTATTCTGAAAACTTATTAACTTCTTCTTCTTCACCCTTCTCATTAGCTCCAGGAGTAGCAAGTTTTGAGGATCCGTCTTGAGAATTCCAGATTGAAAACTTTTCGGAAGCACTTTCCTTTTCCTGATAATCTTCAACCTGCTTAATCACATCATCAGAGCCAGCACTATTCTCAGCTTCTTGTACTTCTTCTGCAGTTTTCTTCTCTTTCTCGTTATTCTCTTGTGAATTTTCCGGAGTCCTCTTACCCAGAGTCTCAGGTAATTGTTCTACTAGGAAAGTTTCCGGTACGGGGATTTTTTCAGATGCAACTTCAGTGTCCCTCAGAAGGGATTGAAAAATTTCAGCCTCTAAAATCTTTTTCTTCAGCTTCTTTTCCTTGACCTGCTTCTCTATCTCATCTACAGCTTTCTCTTTCAAGGCCTTTGCCTTATTAGGATCCAAACCGAACTCTGGCTCCCCTACTTTCTTGTTCTTCTTATCCTCCCTCCACTTTGCTACCACATCATCCAGGTAAGATTTTTACTTCTTGGGTTTAAGAGGTTCGGATTATACTTCCTTAGGCTTAGGTATTTTTCCTTCATCTACTACTTTATTTATCTTCCTTTTCTTCCTAGCTTTCTTTGAAGGTTTAGTTTCTTCTGTATTTTTCAGAATGGCTTATGTCTTATCCTCTGGAAGATTATAAAACTCCCTTGACTCCTTAGAGAAGCCAACATTCATTCTCTTCAAAGTGTCATCACTGACCAGAATCACCTTTCAATTCCTTGGATTGAACTGCGGGGGATCCTAAAAGATTCTAGGCACCGAACTATCAGTTTAGAAAGTAGGGCAGGATACATAATAATCTAAGCTCTCAGATTTCCATTCTTGATATTCTCAATCATAATGAGAATGTGTCTCATGAGATTGACCTTCCTTAGGTTTACCAAAATGTCTAGGATATACATATCACTTTTCTTCAGGGTGTCCTTATCACCCTTCCTCGGTACAATGAGACATTGAACCCATAATTGTAGAATCCGATTGTAGGTAGATAGATGGTCACTCTTTTCTGTCTTTACATCTTTGAGCCCAAGGCATTCCATATCCTTTTCCTTAATGAAACTTCCTTGAACTTATGGTAGTTTTTGGGAGAAAAACCCGGCTTCCCCTTCATATGATAGCCCCACAAAGCTAGTGGCCTTGGTGTAAGAAAGCTTATATGTCTTCCCATAACTCTTAAAAGAGAACTTTTCTCTGCCATCTTCCTTAAATAAAGAAACTGATTCATATAATTCTATGAGAAGATCTGTATAGACAACATCCTGGGCTCTTTTCTTTGATATAGCTACACTCTCCCATCCATTAAGCCTGATATTCTTGGCGATAATAGAGTAATACCTGTTGAAAAAGTTTGGATGAACTAACCTCTCCCTATATATTTTCCATTCCGGAATCAGCTTGACAGTAGACATATCTTGAGAAGGGACTTCTACAGACATTCGGACTCGATCACTTCTGAAGAATTCGGAATGAGATTTTGTAGAGGGGCATAGATTCAACACACACAAGCTTGATAACCGATGTGGGACAACTACCGGGGGTCCCCTTTATATAGGCAATGAAGTGACGATTGAACTTCCCATTTTGATCCAATGGCTGAGAATTCTTCAGATCTGATCTGACAGTTGAAATGATAGCTGCAAGGAAAAATTTGGTTAAATCTGATCTTTTAAGTTTTTAAAAGGAAAACATTCAGATTTAAGGAAACTTCAATCCGAGAAATTTTAAAAACAAAACAAACTAACAGCAAAAAAAAAGGTGATTATGAAAACTCAAGAAAGAATCATACCTTTCGGATTGTCAGGAGAATTATTCATATTGAGGAAAATTTTTCTTGAAGGACTTTTGATTCCAAAGAAAACTTGAGTACAAAAAAGAAATTGAGCACACAAATCTTCATTACAAAAATTTTCATTATGAAAATATTCATTTCGAAAATCTTTATTACGAAAATCTTGAGTACGAAAAAACTTTAGTATGAAAATTTTCAGTTTGAAAATTTTCAAATTTGAGAGTTTATATTACGAAAATTTCAGGTTTGAAGATTTTCATTACGAAAAATTCAGGTCCGAAGATTTTCATTACGAAAAATTTAGGTCTGAAGATTTCCATTACGAAATGTTTTGAAAAAAACCGACTATGAAAATTTTCATTACGAAAAATTTTGAAAAACCGACTACGAAAATTTTCATTACGAAAAATTTTGAAAAAAACATCAATAACAAATGTACTCCCCCTATGAAAAGGATCGTATTACTATAAGGAGATTGATTCAACAGAAAGTTAATTAAGGAGGATTACCATACGGTTATCATTCCTGACTTCTGTTTAATGTATTCAAATCTATTGGAAGGTAATGATTTTGTGAAAATATTAGCAAGTTGATCTTGCATTCTAATAAATTGAAGAATGATATCTCCTTTTAGTGTGTGATCCCTAAGAAAGTGATGCCTAATATCTATGTGTTTTGCATGAGAGTGATGTGCAGGGTTTTTACTAAGGGAAATGGCACTTGTATTATCACACAAAATTTGAGTCTTAGTAAAACTCAATTCATAGTCTGTGAGTGTGTGTTTCATCCATAACACATGATCACAAAAACTTCCAGCTGCTACATATTCAGCTTCAGCAGTGAAAATTGCTACTGAGTGTTTCTTCTTTCATGACTAAGAAACTAATGAATCTCCTAATAAATGGCAAGTTCCGGATGTACTCTTTCTATCCATTCTACATCTACCAAATTTAGTATCTAAAAAAATCATTAAAACAAAATCATTTCCAGAAGTATAAAATAGTCCTAAATCCATGGTTCCCTTTAAGTAGCAAAAAATTCTATTCACTGCCTTTAAGTAAGATTCCTTAGGATTGGATTGAAATCTTGCACCTAAGAATACTGAAAAAATTAAGTCTGTAAGACTAGCTGTCAAGTAAAGTATACTTCCTATCATACCTCTAAAAGTTGTTTGATCTACTGGTTTCCCAGCTTCATCAAGATCAAGTGTGTTTAAGGCATCGATGGGAGTAATTATACTGTTAGTGTTTTCATATACATACTTTTTAATAATATATTTAATATACTTATGTTTGGATATATAAATTCTTTCTGGTTTTTGAGAAATTTAAAAACCAAAGAAAAATGTTAACTCACCCATCAAACTCATTTCAAACTCAAATTTCATTAAATCTATGAAGGAATCAGTTAAAGATTGTTGAGTTGAACCAAATATAATGTCATCAACATAAATTTGAACAATAAAAACATTTTTCTTATCTTTATTTATAAAAAGGGTTGGATCTTCATTTCCCTTAACATAGTTACTTTGAAGAAAAAATCATGTAATTCTATCATACCAAGCTCGAGGTGCTTGCTTAAAGCCATATAAATCTTTGGTAAGTCTAAAAACATGATCAGGATATTTGGTATCTTCAAATCTTGGAGGTTTTTCAACAAAAACTTCCTCTTGAACATAACAATTAAGGAAATCACATTTCACATCCATTTGAAAAAGTTTGAAATTGAAGAATGCTGCAAAGGCAAGTAAAATATGAATAGATTCTAGTCTAGCTACTGGAGAATAGGTTTCTTTATAGAATATTCCTTCTTTTTTATTATATACTTTAGCAACTAATCTAGCTTTATTTCTAACAATGATTTCATTTTCATCACACTTATTTATGAAGACCCATTTTACTCTAATAACAGAATTTTCCCTAGGTATTTCAACCATGGTCCATAATTTATTCCTTTAGAATTCATTTAGTTCATCTTGCATTCCTTTTATCCAATCATCATCACCTAAAGCTTCATCAGTGCTTTTTGGTTCAAATTGGGAAAGGAATGCTAGATGTTCTACTTCATTTCTGAAGGAACTTCTAGTCCTTATTGGTTGATTCACATCACCAATGATACTATCACTGGGATGGTTCTTTAGAAACAACTGATTTTGGTTTTGTAAAACCTATTCATCAACATAGGGTTTAAAATATTCTGGGGTAAATATTTTAGAAGTATCTTCTTGTACATTTTCCTTATCAGAAGGATCTTCTATGAAAGGTTGATAATCAGTTTTTGAAAACACATCCAAGAATGTAGGTTGAGGTTGTTTAAAGACAAACGGATCAGTTTCATCAAATTTCACATGCACTATCTCTTCAACAGTATAAGTGTTTTTATTGAAAACTCTATAAGCCTTAGAAGTTGTGGAGTAGCCTATGAAAATTACTTCATCAGATTTTGGTGTGAATTTATGTAGATTATCTTTAGTATTCAGAATGAATACCTTGATACCAAAAACCTTAAAGTAGGAAAGTCTATGTTTTCTACCATTCCATAACTCATAAGGAGTTTTATTAAGAAAATGTCTAATCAAAACTCTATTTATAGTATAACAAGCTGTACTTACAGCTTCAGCCCAAAAATGTTTGGCTATAGAATACTCACTCAACATGGTTCTTGTTATATCTTGAAGAATTCTATTTATTCTTTCAACAACACCATTTTGTTGAGGTGTTCTGGGTGCTGAGAAGTTATGTGTAATTCCTTTTCACATGCACTATCTCTTCAAACGTCTTTGCTATAAAATAAACCCATGTAAATCTAGTGTAATCATCAACCAAGACAAATACATAATACTTGCCCCCAATGCTTCCAGTTTGTGTAGGACCAAAAAGATCCATATGCACTAGTTGTAATGCATCAGTAGTTGTGACTTCACCGACTGATTTAAAACCTGATTTATATTGCTTTCCATATTGACAAGGGTCACAAACTTTAGAATAATCAAATGTAATCTCTGGTAGATCCTTAAATAATCCTCTCTTATAAATTTTGCATAAGTTTATAAGGTTACAGTTTCCTAACCTTCTATGCCATAACTAAGAATGATCTTCCATTGCACAAAGGCAAGGTAAATATTGGCTCCTAAGGTCTCATAAGTTTAGTGCGTAAAGATTCTCTTGACTATGGGAAGAAAAAATAAACTCTTCCTTGGAATTGTGTACTAAGTACTTGTCATTCCTAAAATTCACAAGGTAACATTCATCACATAACTGACTTATGCAAATGAGGTTGTGCTTAAGACCCTTAACAAATAAAACATTTGAAATCAAAGTTTTTCCAAGAAGAACAATGTTACCTATACCAATAATTTCTCCCTGAGAATTATCTCCAAAAGTTACTTTTCCTCCTTTCTTCTTGATAATATTTTCAAAATAGTTTTTGTTAACAATCATATTCTGGGAACATCCACTATCCATATACCAAGTATTTATGTTGGTACCCTCTCTATTTTCCTGAAAACAAAAGAGTTAGACTTTTGGAATCCAAACATTCTTGGATCCAGAATATTTAGACAAAAAAATTTTGGGTATCCACATTTGTTAAGAAAAATAATCTGTTTTAAACCCAAGATATTAAACTTTAATTAAGGGTCAATTTTTCTTCCAATGCCCACCACTTCGACATTTAGTGCAAAAAAGGGGCTTTAGAAGGAACAAAATAGTTGTTTTTGAAAACCGGTTTTTTGTGAGTATAACCTACTCCAGTAGTGTTTCCTTTAGGTTTAATTTGAGAATACATCTTGTTAAAATTTTCCTTCCCAGAGGTAATGTTTGCAAGAATCTTCTTAAGAGAAAATATTTCAGATTTTAGTCTGATGACTAAATTCCTATCCTCAAGAATCATTTCCTTAGATTTTTTCTCAAAAAATTTTAACATTAAAATTGAATTCTTAAGATCCTTAGAAAGTTCTTCCTTAACAGAATTTTCTTTCTCAAGGTCTTTAGAAAGTTTTTCTAAAAGCACATCTTGATCTCCAAGATCTCTAGAAAGATATGAAATCACTTTTGTAAGAATTTCTTTCCTAGTATTTTCCTTGACTAATTTCAAAGAAATTTTACAATTTTTTGCTTCAAGTAACTTGGAAAATCTAGATACTTCTTCATATGAAGGTATTTCTTCATTTTCTGAGGATTAAGTATCTTCATTAGAAGTACCGTTTTTTGAATAGTAATTCTTATCAAGAGATAAATTTGTTAAAGCCTCAGCAGAGCGTAATTTGTCCATAAGACATGTATTGGAAAAAGAAGTAGTAGTGACGAATCCCATATTCTTCTGTGATAATGAATCATATTCAGAAGATTTACTTTCTGAATATTCTTCACAGTTATCACTCCAAGTATCATTAGTTTTAAGACTTTTCTTGTGCTTTGATCGATAATATTTCTTCTTTTTTCTTTCTAAATTCCTTTCCTTGTTTTCCTTCTTTTTTAATAAAGGACAATCAGGTCTGATGTGACATGTTATTCTACATTAATAACGTGTAACTTCTCCATATTTCTTGTCTCTTTATTCTTTATTCTTGTAATTATTCTAATTATTCTTCTGATCTACAATCTTGTTCATTCTTCAAGCAAGATTAGCTAACTCATTCTTAGACTTTTCTGTACTACTAGATTCTGACTGAATAATTACTTTCTTTGTCTTTAATCTAGTTACCCTTTTTGGGGACTTGGATTTCATATGTTTAGAAGTGATTTTAAAAGATACTCCTCCATTCCCATTCTTCTTATTAACATTTTCAGCATCTCTCTTCATTCTGTTTTCATGCTAAAGAAGAGTTCCAAAAAACTCATCTAAGGAAATCTAATTGACTTTAATGTTCTCATCAATAGTTTTCCTCTTGGGTTCCCATTCATTTAGCATGATATCTATGATCTTTTCAACAAGTGCCTTATCATCCAAACCTTTTTCTCCCATATATTGTAAAATATTCACGATAGTCATAAACCTTTGTTGTAATTTACTTATAGGTTCTCCATAAGGAAAGTTAAAGTTATGGTATTCAGCTCTCAACATAGCTCTTCTTGTCTCTATGACTTTATATGTACCAAAATGTGTCACTTAAAGTTTCTTCCATATACTATTTGCAGCTTCACATGAGTATATTTGACTATAGATGTTCCTAGACATAGAACACAACAAAGTATTTCTAACTCTGAAGTTTGTTTGATATTATGATTTCTCCTGGTTCATAAAGATTCTCAATTCCTTATCTGGAATCTTATAATCTCCAATCAGCATTAGATAGTTATCAACTCTAGTATTGATAATGAAATTCTTCATCCTATCTCTCTATTACTCATAATCATTTCCATCAAAAACAGTAGGTCTGGTTGGATTCATATTATCAATAGAACTAACATTTAAACCTTTCATCCTTATGAAAAACTTTGGCACACAAACTTTTTTATAGAATGAGTTTGTAAACAAGAGAAAATATCCATAAGAAAGGAACTAGATATTGTATCCCTAAGAAAGAATTAATCCGAACTTTATGAGTCCAAATATATGAATCCGAAAAATATGATTAAAAAAAACAGATTCCGAAAAATATGAATCCAGAAAATGCAATTCTGAGAATTCCCTTCTGAATCTAATCATGAGATTAATTCAGATTGTACCAACCCTCTGATACCAATTGTTAGAATGGAATGTATAAGTATGATATACTCTATAATACCAAATGTAGGATCAAATATGTAAAATGGGATATAAATACAAGAGGGGGTGAATTTTATACTTCAAAAATTCATAAGGAAATTTTGAATAACCAAAATTCACAACGCCTCTAAGTTCCAATAACTTGCTTGATTCTAGAAAAGTGATTCTGGAAATGAAACTTAACAAAAGTTCACAACAACTAAGATTCTACCTTAAAGCGTATAGAATCTAACTAAATCATAGTACAACTGTGAGGAAGTATAAGATAGTTATACTTTCCTCAACAATACAAATGCAGCGGAAAACTTTTAACAAAGCAAGTAACAAGTAGGAACTATTTTAACCGAAAGAGGAGGCTATACAACAACCCTGGATAAGAGGTACCTTGATTTATACTTTCAAGAAAGTATGTCTTACCCAAACCCAGGTAAGCCCTCAATCCAAATATCAGTATCTGTCTTGATATCCCCGCAAGCCCTCGATTTGTAAGGAAATCGGAACCTTTGACTTCACAACCTGAAGTCTCTGATTTTAAGGAAATCGAAACTCTGCACTAAGAAAATATGAACCAAGAAAAGTTTGAACAATCAGTTAAAAACTTTCTTCATGAAGACTAAGAGTTTATAAGAGCCTCTCTCTCTAGAAATCACTTCAATAGCATGTAAGCACAGTTGTCAAAGTTCTGTCCAAAAGTTGTAGTTTTTATGAGCTCTTTCAAATGAGCTCTTATTTATAGGCATTGTTCCAATGGTCGGTTCCCTCCTCCAATGGTCATATTTTTCCTTGAATTTTGGAGGGACCTATACACATGTCACTCAAACAATGGTTAGTGAGTAACTGAAAGAACAAGATTGTTTTATAACAAAACAGGTGTAAACATAACAAAAAACTGATATTCAGAATGAGAGTAAAAATTAAAGTTCGGAGTCTAAGTAAAAACTGAATTCAGAGTCTACAACACAAGGATATTCGGATTCTGTTTTGTAGGAATTTGGAACCTAAATTTTTTAGAATTATAGAGTCTGAATTTCAAGGAAATTTAGAGTCTGGATTCAATTAGAATTCAGAACCTGAACATACAAAGTTCATAGTCGAAGTTCATGAGAATTCTGAGTCAGAACTCATAGGAGTTCGGAGTCTGAATTCAGAGAACTCGGAGTCAGAACATAGACAAGTTCATAACCATAATTCATAATCTGAATTCGTAGTCAAACTTTACATAAGTTCGTAATCAGAATTCGGAGTTGAACTTCATGAATGTTTGTATCCAGACACTACTGGAAAACTAACCTTTACCAACGGTTTGGAAAACCGTAGCCAATTAAGCCGTTGGGATAGGTCTATACCAACGGTTTTCCAAAAACCGTTGGTATAGGTAATATGAAATCTATATCAACGGTAATGGAACCGTTGGTATATAAATTCCAAAAATAAAACACCCGGTGGGATTTGATCCCAGGACCTCTAGTATATAACTCAAAGACTTAACCACTAACCTAACATGACTTTTGTTTACATAATTCCATAAAAATATATATGTATTGTTATAATTATTTTAAATTTTGATATATATAATGTTCTCCGTAGGATGATTCCAAAAAAACACTAGAGTTTTCCCAACGGTTCTGAAAACCGTTGGAACGGTTTGCCAAAACCGTTGGCAAAGGGCCTCCACAATTCAACCTTTCCCAACGGTTTGGCCAAACCGTTGGGAAAGGGTACCAATACCAACGGTTTGACAAACCGTTGGTATAGAAGCGTTGGGAAAAATCATTTTTCCAGTAGTGAGAATTCGGAGTCGAACTTCAAAACGTTCATATCTAGAATTTGGAGTTGAACATCATGAGAGTTCGTAACCAGAATTCAGATTTGAACTTCATGAGAGTTTGTAACCAGAATTCAGAGTCTTAAACAGAATGCCTCATATCTAAGTATTATATGATTCTGAGGTTTTTGGTTTCAATACAATTTTTACAATTAGAAAAATAATTATGATTTGAGCAATGAAGACATAGTAAGGATAAATTTCCTTGGGAAAAGAAAATTTTCCTTATAGGGGTAAAATATAGGGTAGAATGAGATTTTCCTTAAGATAAGGTGTTTGTGATTTTAAAAACAAGAGGAATGGTAAAGTCATAAGGAAACCTTAATGACTCAACAATCTACCCCTTACATGAAGGAATGGAAAAGTCATAAGGAAAACCTTATTTGACTCAACAATATTTTTCTATATTGAATCTCTTTAGTATCCTGTTAATGTATGTACTTTGACTTAGGCTGAGAAACCTATCGAATCTATCACAATGAATCTTAATCCCAAAAATATATGATACATATCCCAAATCCATCTTGGAAAATCATTTATTCAACCATTCCTTAACAAATAGTAATATTGGTATTTCATTTCCAATAAGTAATATGTCCTCAACATATACTATTAAGAAAATGACTAAACTCCCACTAAACCATTTATAGACACAAGGATCACATTAGTTATTTATAAAACTAAATTTTATTATGACTTCATCAAAATGAATTTTCCATGACCTGGATGATTTCTTTAATCCATAAATATATTTTTGAAACTTACATATCTTATTGGCATCCTTTGGAATCACAAACCCTTCAGGTTGTGTGTCATGTAGACATCTTCCTGAAGGTTCTTGTTAAGGAATACCGTTTTTATATCCATTTTCCAAATCTCATAGTCATGGTAATTCTTAATGAAAAGTATAATTATGATGGATTTGATCATTGCAACTAGTGAAACTTTTTTGTCGTAGTCAATGCCTTAATGTTATTTAAACCCTTTTGCAACTAGTCGTGCCTAATAGGTACTGACTTTTCCTTCTATGTCCATTTTCTTATTTAATACTCATTTTCAACCAATGGGATTTACATCCACTGGAGGATCTACCAAAATCTATACTTGGTTTTGGTATATAGAATCTGTTTTAGAATTTGTGGCTTCTTGTCACTTGGAAACATCTGTTCCACTTACTTCTTCCTTGTATGTTAGAGGATCATTATTATCAACTAGTAATGATTCACCAGAATAGGTGACTAGAAAAACATACCATTCTAGTTCTATAACCTCTCTTGAACTCCTACATTATACTTGTGTCTCTGTAACAGTTTCTTCTTCCATGGGGCTTTGTGGAATCTGATCCTATACCAACTCTTGTGTCCCTTGAGCCTCGACTTCATCAAAGTTTATCTCCCTATCACTATCACTTTTAGAGATGTGATCCCTCTAAAGGAATATGGTGTGTCTTTCCACTATAACATTTTTTTTGATAGTTCTTATAGGTAACATCCTATTTTTTCCATAGGGTATCCAAAAAAGGTAAACTTTGTGCCTCGGAGTGAAAGTTTGTTAACTAAAGATGCCATAACAAATTCTTCACTTCTCTAATCATGTAAGTTCAATAACATGGTTTTTCTTCCATTCCAAAATTATTATGGAATACCATTTAATGATTTAGATAGTACTTGGTTTAGTATATGTTCCACTATTTATAATGAATATTTCCAAAAGAATAATTAAAGACTCACATGACTCATCATTGATCTCACCATATCCAACAAGGTGGGGTTCCTCCTTTCACTTACACAATTACACTGAGGCGTGTAAGGAAGAGTGAGTTGTGATAGGATCCCAAAATCCTATAACTAATTAATGAAGTCTTGATTAATATATTCTCTACCATGGTTTGATAAGAGTTTCTTAATATTCCTACCAAGCTGGTTCTCAACTTCATTATTGTATTCCTTGAATTTATAAAAATAATATGACTTATACCTCATTAAGTAAATATATCCATATCTACTAAAATAATCATTAAAATTTATGAATTATGAGTACCCACCCCTTAATTAAACAGTAAATGGTCCACACACATTGGTATGAACTAATTTAAGAATCACTTTATCCCTTTCACCTTTCCCACTAAATGGAGCTTTGGAAATTTTGCCTTATAAACATGTGGGGCATACAAAAAGTGGTTTTAGTTCGAAAGAATATAAATATCCATATTGATGTAATTTTTTCAATCATTTTTCATTTACATGACCTAGATAGTGATTCCAAATTTGGGTGTGGGGTGATTCATGTGAAATAACTCCATTATTGACTGCCATTACTTGGTTCATATAATCCATCATGTAAAGACCATTATGTAAATATTTCGTACCATAAAACTTTATATCTTTATAAAATAAGAATCGTTTATTTTAAAATTTTAAAATGATGCATATGTATATAGTATTGATACAAAAATAATGTTTTTGGTAAATGAAGGCACATAATAACAACCCTTTAAAACCAAGATCATTTCGGTCAGCAATGTGATGTGGCAGTCCCTGATAGCTATAGCAACAAGTTTACCTATGTTTGATTCTTGTAGATTACCTCCCCTTCGTCAATTTTTATAAATCTACTTGATTCCTATATTTTAATACATATATGAGCACCACAATCTCTATATAATACCTAATTTGTAGAAATAGATAAATTTTACTCAATAAAAAACACACATGTAGTTTCCCCTTGCTTCTTTAGTTGGGTGTAGTTTTTCTTCCAGTGGCCCTTCTTACCATATGTGAAATAGAAAACATATCATTCCCTTGATTTCCCTTTGATATTATTCTTCTGGGAAGGGTGTGAAGAAGCTTTGGGATTAAATATCTTTTAATTCCCTGTTTATTTATTCACCATAAGGATAAATGGATTTTTTCACTTCAAATATTTATCTTCTTTGAAAAGGAGTATAAGAAGATATGGTAGAGACTTATCAATGTTTGTCGTATTAAAATTCACAAAACAATTTTAGAATCATTGAGGTATGATTACAGAATGAGATCGATGCCTAGTTCTTCTAGGAGTTTAACCCCTAGAACCTCTAGGTGCACAATATAGACAATGAGTTTGAATACATGAGTTTCTTTTGGGGCACCCTCTCTAAGATTACTCTGAAAGAGAACCTTTTAAATCTCAAATTTTTCTTATCTAGCTCTCTCCAGGTAAAAACCATAGAGGTTATCAAGAATGCTATATTCATCCATGTTTTCATGAGACTTCATGAGTTCACAAGACATAGATGAAATCATGAAACATTGAACTTAAACCATGTCATTCATACATTTTTTTAGACTAGAAACTCTTTATCACTCACCTCTTGAGAAGGTGGATCAGGCATTGAGGATTCTAGCACGTAAAATTTCCGTTCATGGCGTAGAACAGCCTGAAGGCATCTAAACCACTCCTCAAAGTTACTACTAGTGAGGAGATTTTCTTTATCCAATATTTACTATAGGGATATTTTGGATTATGAGCTTTTTATTTTATTCTACAATTAAAAGAGAATATTATTAGTACTTTTCTTAATTAAACAATTTTGTGAGAAATAATAAATTAATTGATTTTATTAAATCCCTGACTATATTATCAATTCCCAATAGCCATCACTATTGAACTTGTAATGTCTAATTTCTAGGACATTATATTGGAAAGGATATATATTCCCCTTTCCATAAACCCAACAATGGTTATTAAAGCTATTATGAAGGTATTTAGGTAGGCAATTCTTTGATGATTTTGGGCTTGCATCTCCTTGATCTATTGAGTGGACTCCCCAATCCAGAAATCATGACTTGTATTTTTTCAACACTTGCCTCAAAATTACACCAAGTCTAACAAGGGATACTCATCTTGATGTAAAATGGTTAATTCAACCTGAAACCTTCGTAATAACTCCCCTTATAAAATTAAGTGTCCCAAAAAGGGTTGGTCAAACAAATAGTTCTATTGAGTTTTGTTTCTAATCAAATAACGGAAGTTTTAGTATGAATTAATATTATATTGATGGATTTTATTTTTTTATGGATAAATTTTGTATATTATTTTATCCTTTACATGTATTGTTAATATTTAAGTGGATATTTATTTAATTAATTAACCATGTTTGGATAATCAATTTTATTTAAATTCCATATTTTCATATTAATTCATTTATGTGATCATGGTCTTGCATCAATAAATATAATTTTGATGCATTAGAAAAAAATTAAATAATTAATTAAATGACCTAATCACAAGTTTATCTAATGGTTGATTTAATTAGTGGACATTAAATAATCTTATGAACTATGGGAAATAATTCCTTATTGTAGACTTGGCAGGAGCTACATCATTCCACATGCCCACCTATGTATCACTGAGTTAGAGCCATTATGGTTTTGTCTTGAACTATCTCCATGTGCCTTTGGATGCTCCATTAATTACAAATATTTATTACTCACATGCAAGTGAGGGGAACCAAATGATTAGTTATAGGGGATTACATTAATATCTTCGTACACAGAGGTCCTACATAATAATGGAGTGAGGGATGAATCACAGGCCATATTTTAATTTAATATTAAATAATTGACAAACAATGAAATAAGTTTACTTAAATAAATTTCATCATATATATAGGTCTTGTTCAAGCTTATTATTGGTCGTACATGCAATGAATAAGAAAAAAAATAACTAGCTAGAATTCATTTATTTATTTTTTCTTTATTATTAAGATGAATACAATTGTATTTCTTAATTAATAAATTAATTAATTCCCTTTCATCTTAATGATAATATGAACTTAATTGGAGATACCCATAAATTATGGATTCATGGAAAATAAATGGCAGAACCATTAATTAAATATTTATTACAGTAAATTAATTGAGAATTTAAAATTATTTACAACCATTATTAAATTATCAAACACACAAAAATGTTCCATTCAATAGAATAAGGTTTTAATGCCGAAAATTTTCAAATTTAATGTAATTTTAATTTTTTTCTATTAGTGGGGGACTAAATTGTGTATAAACCCAACTACATGCTATGTATCTCAGTTTTTGTATATCCAAGTCACACGCATAGGGCTTTGAAATGTTAACTTTGCCAGACAACATGGTGTGTGCATGCCAGTTACACACCCTATAACCACTTTCTACATGTCAGGTTTTCTCAGTCAACATGTGGTGTGAAATAAAAGAACTATATTTTTTTAATTGCTCAGCTCATCTTCATATAATGCACAAGGTTATACTATGTGTACTATGGCTTCATTCTGTGTAACTTAGCTTTATCTGATAAAGATTTGGTACTTCCTGATGGAATCTCCAACCATTCTTCATTTTTTATTAAATATCTAAGAATATAAAACATTGAATGAACATTATTAATATTTTGATAACATTTTAATTCAAATCGGATTAAATAATGAATAGCTTGAAATAAAAATCTAACCATTATTGTGCATAGATAAACAATAAAATAAATAATTATAAATTTAAATTTCACTGGTCTGATACCACTTGTTGGTTCTGAGCGTATAGGTAGTGTTGTAGTTGATTGTGATATATTAAAATTTCTTTTAATAATTGTTGCTTGAAACCAAGATCAAGGATATTTCACATTAAATTTATAATTAATTTATTTAATATTTGAAGAAATAAATATTTGGGCTTATGAACTTTCTTCGTTGATGATTTTTGATCATCCAAAAAGCCCTTATAGATTTTCTTCATTGTGTTTGTGAGTGTCCAAGGGTAAAATCCCTCTAAAGGTGATCCACATGTGCTCCAATTGTCTCTGAGTAACTCCACTCATTCTCTGGGTGCTAGTATGGTGAATCTAATGTCTTGTGTGGTTCATTCTTGATCACTCATTCTTCGGTCTTGAAGAAATTATCTATTGGGTTTCTTGTCCTTGATAGGGATAGAGGAGGAGGTGAGAGAGAATTCAATATGGGCATCAATTATTTATTCCAAAATTTAGAATTGGTTTTGAATGAATTACATAATAGACATATCCATCTATTTATATAGATGTGATTTTGGTTACAAAATTTAATTTCATAACAACCATTAAATATAATTATAACCATTAATTATATCTCATGACACATAATATTATTATTATTATTATTATTTTTTGATGTTATAACTTGCAAAAAATAGATAAATAATATTTATTGGCTTGTAAATAAGTTTTTTATCACCAGGAATAGTCTTGGTCTGTTTGAACTCCTCTTTCATTTATTGAACCCGAGAATAAATATTTTATTCTCCTAAATCAATATTTTATTCAAAAACTAGTGAATAAATATTTATTAAATATTAAATAAAATAAATAAATATATTTTATTCGCAATCATTGGAATAAATATTTATTTAATTTACAAGATCAATATGACTTGAATAAAATTATTCCTCAGTCTTAAGAATAATATTTATTCTATTAATTAAATTAAAAATAGAATTTAATCGAGACCAATAGGAACACTTAGTGTGTGACCCTCTAGGATTCTCTCTCATTATCATTAGGTGGTATAGCCTAAATTCCAACATTACTCTCTAGAAATGGGTCAAGGCATTTGGGAGAATGAACTTTAAGTCATAATGAAAAAAACAGCATACAAAAACTCACTATGTTATATAATTGCTTTATCACAATATCTCATCATTTATATGGATCATTAATTTCCATATTATATTTATGTACAATAGTTTTTTCTTATGTCTTCCTGAAAATTGACTCGATGTCAGCTTATTTTGGTAATTCTAGAGATTGAAGATGATATTTTAATAATAAGTTAAATTCTTAATATAACCTTTAAAGAACCATAATCTAATCAATAATTTATTATTAAATTATGATAATATTATTATTTAATTTAAAATAGTCATCGATGATATTTTTTTTATATAATTTTTCAAGAATGTTTTTAAACCCTTCTATGATATAGTTTTTTAAGGAAAATCATTATTTTGTGGAGGCAATAGTCCACACAATGCATGGTTAACATTATTTTATTGTTATAAGTGGGTGAAATGAATAAATAATGGTATTAAAATTCATATAATAAAAATTTAGTATATTAATGATACTGATGTTATTATATAACTTTGTTTATGATAGTTTTGTAAAGGAAAGAATAAGAAGAAAAATACAAGGATTAAGTAATACTCACTTTGGGACCTTCAAGTTTATCTTGAAAGTTTCCTTATAAATGAATGGATTGGGATAACTTACTGATGTAGCATAGTTTTAACACTCTTTTTCACATTCTTTTTATATTTTTATTGACTTTTTTATACCAAAATGTTTTTTTTATTAAATAATTGATAATTGTTGTGATTTTGTTCTTAACTTGTAAAATAAGAAATTTTAGTTTAAATAATGTGTTTTAATGTGCATTATTTCCATTTTAAATAATTCATAAATTAAATCAATTCTTTTTAATAGGAATTTTATTTTTTATTCTTTTATTTTAACAATTTTTCATTCTAGTTAGTTTATTAATTCATTAATTTAAGTAATTATTTATTTTTAATTTATAAATATAAAACTCACTTAAATTTTTAATCTTTAAATAAATAAATTTGTTTTTAACAATATAATTTTATTCAATTATTTAATTTACTTAATTACTCAATTAATTAATTGGTTAATTAATTTAAGAAATTAACAGCAATTGTTTTAAATTGTTTTGAATTAATATGTTTATAATGAAAATATATTTATTATTTTAAATAAATCATAATTAATTTTATTATTTAACATTGTTTTATTTATTTATTTTTTATTTATATTCTATTTAATTTAATTTATTAATTAATTAATCTATTTTTTAGTTTTATTTATTTAATTTTTGTTTTGTTTATTTTGCAGGTGTTTCGGTATCACTCTCTTATGGTGCCATTGTTCTCCTCACAGTGTCACCGTGTCTACCTCATTCCTGTCTCACAACCTCCCACCATTCCAATTATTGTCTCACCATTCCCCCAGCCACTTTTTCTGTAAGAACCCGGTTCTTCTCTTTGAGGTACGGGCTTCTTCTTTTCTCTTTTCCTTAAGTGTTTTTAATAAAATATGGAAAATAAGGAAAATCCAAAATTATGGAACTACACACCGTGTACTTTTTCCACACGCCGTGTACTTCTGGCCGTGTTAGGATGAGTACACAGGGCGTGTAGCCTTGCCGGCGACAAAGTGTGTAGGAACCGACTACACACCATGTAGTGGTCCTTTACACGTGGTGTAGTCAGTCGGCAGGTCAAAAAGTAAGGCGGTGGAGCAGCTGCCAGCTGGGCGGAAGTACGTGTCGTGTACTCAGGAGTACATGTTGTGTACTCTTGTTGGCAAGTGAACAGTGTCGCACTGGTGGAAAGCCGCCAGGTGAACAGTTAAATGAAAGGAGTACACACCGTGTACTTTGAAGTACATGCCGTGTACTTTGTTTTTTCGGCTTAAAACAGGCAGTAGCCTCCTCATTTGGCAGAGGAGACACTTGAGCCGATTTGAAGCCAAAGGAGGAGGTCGGACCTTTGAAGATCCGTCAGGTGTTTGTCTGGAATCCGATTTGGCTTCAGACGATCTCGTTGGAATCGCATGGGTAATCCATCTCCTCTCCTGGTACCGTTCTTACCAATTCTTTCCCTAGGGGAAGTTATTTACATTTGAATGGGTTTTGTTCTTCGTCAGATCTACACCGTTCTTGGGCGTTTCTGGAGTCGGTGTTTGGGTATAACGTTTGTTGGCGTATAAGGTAGGTGGATTTGTGTTAGTTTTTCCAATTGTCGTGTGTTTTGTGCGTTTTCGTGCCACGAACCCATGTTGGGGTGTCATGTGGCTGAGGTCGTTTCTATATTTAATGCCTATAATTGATTAGGTATTTAATTATGATATCAAAATACTGGTTGGGATCGTTGCTTGGATCTGGAACCACCTCGGGGGTGTGTTTCACTGTTTAGCCGTTTGGATAGGATACCCAAGGGTATGCCTTTAAATGTAGTAATTTTAGAATTTACTTGAGAGGAATTACTTGTTTACTACATTTTGACATGTTGGGCATGGCCCGATTACCTGTTTAGCCTGAGGGCGTTGTTGTGATTAGCCTTTGGGCACTGCACTGTTTAGCCTGAGGGCTGTAGTTATTTCGGCCTGAGGGAAACTTCTTCCGTGCCTGAGGGCAATAGACTCTGTGCCTGAGGGCGACACTACCTATGCCTGAGGTCAACATTCTGTTACGCCTGATGGAATTTACCTGCGGTTTAGGTTCTGCTTACCTGAGGGTAAGGTTTTGCTTGTCTAAGGACGTGGACTATTTACTTAGAAATGCACTGTGGTGATTTCTAATATTTAATGGATTAAATAAATAATTAAATGGAAATATAACTGTTAAGTTACTTACCTTGTAGTACTGCTTACTTTATTCCATTTTACCACTGCACATTATTGTTGCATGCTTACACGCAGTTGGGCACGGGCCTTTGGTGGGTGCCTACTGAGATATATTTCTCACACCCTGTTTGGGCCATGCTTTTTGGCCCAAACATATTACGTTTCTGCAGGTGTAGATAGGGGTAAGAGTCCCTATACAGGTACTTGACTATTGCAGAGGAGTAGGAGGGCATGGGACCGATCCTAGGCTCACGATGCCACTGCCAGCTGTTTGCTTTGCTTTGTTGTACTCTGCTTTCTATTGTATTGTATTGATGTATAAAATGTTCTAGCTATTTTATTAGAACTTGAAACATGTAGCATCATCATTTATATACTGTTGTTTATATCATCTGTCGTTGTTATTTCCATTGTGTATGTTTACTGCTTCCTCTGTCATTGTATGTTTATTTTTTATTCCGCTGCGCTACACTTCGACAAAGGATGGCATAGTTTCCCCACTATCAGACCTGGGCCCTCACTGCTAATCGGCAGCCTTTGGTGTTTGGGTAAATGCACTTGAGGTCATATGGCGAACCGGATTCGGGGCACCGTTGCATGGCACCCGGGTCCAGGACGATACAAAGTGGTATCAGAGGGGGTTTATTTTCTTTGACTTACTATTTGGAGCCGTAGTCAGGGATAGGATGGAACGGTAGTTGGTAATAAGCTGTGCCTGGGCGTAGCTAACCTGTGTACAGGGAAAAGCCAGTCTATCTCATATTTTTCATTCTTTTGATTTTTTTAAATTTTACGGTTGATATGTTTTCATCGTTGGGTGACGCACTTTGAGATTGTGTTGTTTATAATTTATCTATGGGTTCTCTTGAGTTACAACCTGATGAGATGAGGGTATGCCATCTCATGCATCATATAGTCACACGCTAGATATCACATTCCATGCATAGATTCCATTCCATGTAGGTGCATTAGAATTTGTATGTTGTTGTGATAGTTTTTGTGCTAATAAAGCATGCTTTTGTGATATCTTCTTGATAAATACTTGCCTTGTGATATGGTATTTTTGTTTGACATTGTTTATAGAACGGATGCCAAACTTTGGTTTTTGGGGAGTATGGGCCCCCATTGACCGGAATTTGGTGGATCATTGACTGTTTATTAGTTATAGCACATATAAGATGTCAAACTTTGATTCGTGGGGAGTATGGGCCCCCACGGGTCGGAATTTGACACTTAGGTGTTAGTTTCCGTATTTTCTGGGTTCCAGGGAAGTTTCTGAGGCGTACTATCTAGAAACCCAGTATACACACCGTGTATTATTTTTACACATGCCGTGTATGGCCTTCTGTTTGGGAAGAAAAATGAACTTTTTAAGTACACGTCGTGTACTCTGAGTACACGCCGTGTAGTCTCTTCCCGTGTCACAAACCGTGTGGGCGGCGACCCTGGGTAGGGATGTGCTTGGGTAAAACACACCGTGTACCTAGTGAAAAAGCCGTGTAGTGTGACCCGGAGTCCGGCCGTGTAACTAACAACACAGGTCGGTGAACTCCTTAACAGAACACGCCATGTCAATGATGGACACGCCGTGTAGTGCGACCTGGGGAATCGTCCATGTAACTAACAACACGGGTCAGTGTCACCTCTCCCTGAACATGCCGTGTACCTATGGAACACGCCATGTAGTCTTGTCCGAGGACAGACCGTGTGGAGTTAGCCGTGTGGCTGGGAAACGGTATAGTGTACACACCGTGTGCAGGTGTAACACACCGTGTAGTGTCAATCCGAGTAGTCAGTCATGTCACAGACGACACAGACAGCTGGGAAATAACACCATACACGCCATGCAGATTATTTACACGCCATGTAGATTTTTTTGAACGAAAGTCGTGTGGCTTAGCCGTGTATAAGGACCCAGGCAGGGGAACAGAAGTCAATTACACGTCGTGTAGTCAGTTTACACACCGTGTAGTCTTGTTTTGCAAATTTTGAATGCCTTCTTCCTCTTGTTCCTTTGTGGTTTATTCACTTTTTGGTCTTAATAATCTTGAATCTGAGGCGTGCTTTTGACCTTGTAGTGTCATGCTGCCTAGACGACCGTGAGTTGTTCGCTAGGAGAGTGGCGACGATTATACTCCAGAGATGGTGGGCCATGGGCTACCAGTTGATCCTCCAGCAGAGCCAGATGCGGCGCCAGCTGCTATACCGGACACAGGCGCGGAGGCATAGTTCCATGAAGGCTTTATGCGGTTCATCCAGACCTTTCAGGGAGCACCGCAGGCTGCTACATCTATGGCTGAGCTGACGCGTATTTTTCAGCAACAGCATCCGCCTACGTTTTCAGGGGATGGCGGACCACAGGCTACAGAGTCTTAGCAGGGGTTGATGCAGACTATTTTCAAGCATCTTGAGACGCCCCCAGGGCAGAGGGTCAATCTCGCGACTTACATGCTGCATGATTCCACCAAGAGGTGGTGGGATGTTACCACCCAGTCAGAGCATCATATAGATATGGCATGGGAAGATTTTCAGGCAGTCTTCTATGAATTCTTTTTCCCAGAGATGCTGAGGGAAGATAAAGCTCGAGAGTTCATGAATCTGAAGCAGGGCGCTATGTCGGTGATGGACTATTCTGCTCATTTTATGGAGCTTCAGCACTTTGTGCCCGTGCTGGTGGGTGATGAGACCTTGATAGCCAGATGTTTTGAGGATGGTCTTCGGTATGACAACCGAGCGCTGGTAAATGTTTTCAGGTTGCCTAC
This sequence comes from Viscum album, assembly GCA_963277665.1. Taxonomy (NCBI): domain Eukaryota; kingdom Viridiplantae; phylum Streptophyta; class Magnoliopsida; order Santalales; family Viscaceae; genus Viscum; species Viscum album. The sequence goes on along the minus strand of OY728166.1, from coordinate 925,885,750 downwards.
TGTACACACGATAGTGAACCAGGCATTGATTACAGAGAGGAACCTGTGGGAATTGAGTGGTGTGGGCCAGGGAGGTTCAACACCAGTTACTGGTATTATTTATGCTGGCAAGAGGAAAAGACAGATAGACTTCTCTCAGGGCGGCAGTACCAGCCTGGAAGCTTCTTCAGGTGGACCGGTCAGGTGCTACCAGTGTGGTAGATAGGGGCACAAGAGGTCGCAGTGTCCACGCGATCCAGTAGAGTGCCAAGCTTGCGGCAAGATGGGTCATCTGCAGCGCTTTTGCAGGGCGTTTCCACCAATGGCTAGTGAGAGGGGTTCTGTGCAGACTCCACGTGTAGGAGCAGGGCCAGTGGCTTCTTACCAGTTAGGGAACTAGAATACGTCAGGGTGTGTAGGCGGATATGGTGGTCATGGATGTGGTAGCCAGACACCAGGATCTCAGAGGCAGCAGGGTGGGATAGCTCAGGGTAGCCAGGCTGTGTCGCAGGGTCGCGGCACTGGGCAGGAGCAGGATCTCGGACCTTCTACAGTCAGAGGTACTATTTTAGTAGCTTTTGTCTTATCTTCAGTACTTTTTGATATGGGTGCTACGCATAGTTTCATATCTGTACCCATTGTGGAGAGCCTTGGGCTCTGTGTTTCTTCATCTTCTGTTATCATGACGCTAGACACTCCGTTGGGGACTAGAACGGCTGGTGTGCGTCAGTGGAAGGAGTGCCCCCTTGAGGTTGGTGGGTGTCACTTCCTTTGGGACCTCTATGTCCTAGAGATGAAAAGCTAGGATGTCATTCTAGGGATGGAGTGGTTGGTTCCCTTTCGAGCCTTTGTACACTGCTATCATCGCAGGGTGAGTTTCACATCACGAGAGGGCGGAGAGTTTCTATACAAGGGAGAATGGGATGTTCAGGCAAGTCGAGCAGGACCAGAGCATCATGGGTGAGGTGGAGTCACAACCCAGATAGCGATCTTATATCTGAATGATCAGGGGACTTGTTAGACGAATTTCCCTCCAGTTGTTGATTGTTTCATGGATTTTTTCCCGGATGACTTTTCAGGTCTACCTCCAGTGCGTGAGGTGGAATTCTCTATCGAGCTTGTTCCAGGAGCATCACTGGTGTCCATTCCTCCTTATAGAATGGCCACGCCTGAGTTGGAGAATCTCAATAGGCAGTTAGAGGAGTTACAGGCAAAGGACTTTATCTGACCCAGTACTTCTCCTTGGGGTTCTCCGGTCCTTTTTGCGAAAAAGGCGGACGATACCCTTAGAATTTGCATGGATTATCCGAAGCTGAACCAGTTGACGGTTAAGAACCAATATCCCTTTCTGAGGATTGATGATCAGTTTGATCAGCTTCGTGGAGCACGATTTTTCTCGAAGATTGACTTGAGATTCGGATATCATCAGCTGCATGTGAGACCATCGGATATACCGCTTACAGCTTTTTGGAGCAGATATGGTCTGTAAGAGTACTTGGTTATGCCGTTCGGACTCACAAACGCACCAGTAGTTTTCATGGCTCGGATGAATCGTGCGTTCCATCCGTATCTTGATTATTTTGTGGTAGTATTCATGGACGACATCTTGGTGTACTCTCACACTCGACATGACCATTCCACCCATCTTGAGATCGTATTGAGTACACTGAGAGAGCATAGGCTATATGCTAAGCTCTCAAAGTGCCACTTTTGGATGGACCATATTCACTTCTTGGGTTATATCATCTTAGAGGTAGGAGTTGCAGTAGACCCAGAGAAGGTGAGAGCAGTAGTTTCCTGGGAGCAGCCTAAGAATGTGTTTGAGATACAAAGTTTCTTAGGGCTAGCCGGTTACTACAGACGCTTCATACAGGACTTTTCTCTCTTAGCAGCACCATTGACAGATCTGACTAAGAAGGGTGTGAAGTTAATTTGGTCAAAAGATTGCGAGACATATTTTCAGGACCTGAAGGGAAGGTTTACATCAGCACCGATCCTGATACTCCCAGAGCAGGGGAAGATCTATACAGTTTACTGTGATGCATCAGGGATTGGGATGGGATCCGTTTTGATGCAGGGCGGCCAAGTTGTTGTGTACGGGTCTCAGTAGTTGAGGCCACATGAGAGGAATTACCCGACGCATGATCTCAAGTTGGCTGCAGTTGTGCATGTGTTACGCTGTTGGAGACATTATCTGTTGGGAGAGAATTTTGTGGTTTTCACCGACCACAAAAGCCTCAAGTATATCTTTACTCAGCATGACCTGATTCTGAGATAGAGAAGGTGGGTTGAGTACCTATAGTCCTTCGATTTTGAGCATGCCTATACACCTGGTAAAGGTAATGCAGTAGCTGATGCACTGAGCAGGAAGACTCATATACAGGCAGTGCAGGAGGCCAGTGGTGAGTGGCAGCTCATAGCCTTGTTCTTTGAGATGCATTTGGAGGTGCATGATAGTCAGGGGCAGACTTATCTTTCCTCGTTAGCTATGACATCTACCCTCCTAGACAGATTGAGGATGAGACAGCTATCGGATTCAGAAGGCCTAGTTCTATGGGAGTCGGTGGCAAGTGAGGACCCTCCTCCTGGTTGGAGGATAGGCGATGATGGGGTTTTGCGTTTCCGTGGACGAGTATGGGTTCCAAGGGATATACGCGAGGAGCTGATGCGGGAGTTCCATGCTTCAGCTTGGCCATTTCATCCCGGGGTTACCAAGATATACCGTGACTTGAGGCATTAGTACTGGTGGTCGGGTATGAAGATAGAGATAGATGGTTTTGTTACGAGGTGTTCCACCTGTCAGCAAGTGAAGGCAGAGAACCAGAGGCCAGCTGGGCTGTTACAACAGTTGCCCATTCCAGAGTGGAAATGGGATGATGTCACGATGGATTTCGTGATGGGATTTCCAAGGTCACCTCGAGGCAATGACGATGTGTGGGTTGTTGTGGACAGAATCACGAAGGTAGCTCATTTCATGCCAATCAAGGAGACCTTCAATGTTGACGAGCTCGGACAGATATATATCCGAGAGATCTTCAATCTTCCTGGGGTCCCTCATTCTATCGTTTCAGATAGGGAGGCCCACTTTACATCTCGTTTCTGGAAGAGCTTTCAGAGGGCACAGGGTACACAGGTGCTTCTGAGCACAGCATACCACCCTCAAACCGACAGCCAGTCAGAGCGTACGATACAGGTGCTTGAGGAAATGTTGCGTGCATGTATCCTAGAATTTGGGGGATCTTGGGATAATCATATACCCTTAGTCGAGTTTGCCTATAACAATAGCTTCCAGATGACTATTGAGATGGCACCAAACGAGGATTTATACGGTAGGTCGTGTCGATCACCCTTGTGCTGGTTAGAGGCAGGTGAGGCAGCTTTGTTGGAACCATGTCTCATACAAGAGACATTTGAGCATGTCTAGTTGATTCAAAAGAGGATGGATACTGCATAGTCTCATCAGAAGTCATATGCTGATCGTCGTAGATGACCTTTGGAGTTCGTGGTCAGGGATCAGGTTTTTCTACGTGTTTCCCCGAGGCTGGGACACAAGCGGATCGGGAGACAGGGTAAACTTTCACCATGGTATGTGGGGCCATTTGAGATTCTGGAGAGAGTAAGGCTGGTTGCTTATTGGTTGCGGTTACCTTAGCGGTACCGAGCCATGCACGACGTCTTCCACGTATCTCAGTTGCACCGCTATCATTTAGACCCGTCTCACGTCTTTCAACCCGAGGAGGTTGAGCTGGAGGAAGATGCGTCCTTTGAGGAGCATTCGATTCGTATCGTTGACAGGAGCATGAAGGTTCTCTGAGTCCGGATAGTTCCTCTCATATAGGTGCTATGGAAGCATGTCCGAGTGCAGGATGAGGCCTGGGAGTGGGAGGCCGACGTACGTGCTCAGTGGCCAGAGTTGTTCACGGCTATATCTTTGCCACCCTTGGAAGGGCAATTTGGGGACGAATTTCTATAAGGGGGGAAGTTTGTAAGAACCTAGTTCCTCTCTTTGAGGTATGGGCTTCTTCTTTTCTCTTTTCCTTAAGTGTTTTTAATAAAATATGTAAAATGAGGAAAAATCCCAAATTTTGGAACTACACGCCGTGTACTTTTTCCACACACCGTGTACTTCTGGTCGTGTTGGTATGAGTACACAGGGCGTGTAGCCTTGCTGACGACAAAGTATGTAGGAACCGACTACACTCCGTGTAGTGGTACTTTACATGCCATGTAGTCAGTCGACATGTCAAAAAGTAAGGTGGTGGAGCAGCCGCCAGCTGGACAGAAGTACACGCTGTGTACTCAGGAGTACATGATGTGTACTCTTGTCGGCAGGTGAACAGTGTCGCTTTGGCGGAAATCCTCCAGGTGAACAGTTAAATGAAAGGATTACACGCCGTGTACTTTGTTTTTTCAGCTTAAAACAGGCAGTAGCCTCCTCATTTGGCAGAGGAGACACTTGAGCTGATTTGAAGCCAAAGGAGGAGGTCGGACCTTTGAAGATCAGCCAGGTGTTCGTTTGGAATCTGATTCGGCTTCAGACGATCTCGTTAGAACCGCACGGGTAAGCCCTCTCCTCTCCTGGTACCGTTCTTACCAATTATTTCCTGAGTGGAAGTTATTTATGTTTGAATGGGTTTTGTTCTTCGTTAGATCTGCGCCGTTCTTGGGAGTTTCTGGAGTCGACGTTCGGGTATAACGTTCGTTGGCGTTTAAGGTAGGTGGCTTTGTGTTAGTTTTTCCAACTGTCGTGCATTTTGTGCGTTTTCATGCCACAAACCCATGTTGGGGTGTCGTGTGTCTGAGGTCGTTGCTATATTTAATGCCTATAATTGATTAGGTATTTAATTATGATATCAAAATACTGGTTGTGATCGTTGCTTGGATCCGGAACCACCCCGGGGGTGTGTTTCACTGTTTATCCGTTTGGCCAGGATACCCGAGGGTATACCTTTAAATGTAGTAGTTGTAGAATTACCTTGAGCGTAATTGCTTTTTTACTGTATTTTGACATGTTGGGCATGGCCCGGTTACCTGTTTAGCCTGAGGGTGTTGTTGTGATTATCCTGTGGGCACTGCACTGTTTAGCCTGAGGGCTGTAGTTATTTCGGCCTGAGGGAAACTTCTTCCGTGCCTGAGGGAAATAGACTCTATGCTTGATGGTGACACTACCTACGCCTGAGGGAAACATTCTGTTACTCCTGAGGGAATTTACCTTCGGGTTAGGTTCTACTTACATGAGGGTAAGGTTTTTCTTGTCTGAGGACGTGGACTGTTTACTTAGAAATGCACTGTGGTGATTTCTAATATTTAATAGATTAAATAAATAATTAAATGGAAATATAACTGTTAAGTTAGTTACCTTGTAGTACTGCTTACTTTATTGAATTTTACCACTGCACACTGTTGTTGCATGCTTACACACAGTTGGGCATGGGCCTTTGGTGGGTGCCTACTGAGATATATTTCTCACACCCTGTTTGGTCCATGCTTTTCTGCCCAAACAGATTATGTTTCTACAGGTGTAGATAGGGGAAAGAGTCCCTATACAGGTACTTGACTATTGCAAAGGTGTAAGAGGGAATGGGACCGAGCCTAGGCTCGCGATGCCGCTACCATCTGTTTACTTTTCTTTGTTGTACTCTGCTTTCTATTGTACTGTATTGATGTATAACATGTTCTGGATGTTTTCTTAGAACTTGAAACATGTAGCATCATCATTTATATATTGTTGTTTATATAATATGCAGTTGTTATTTCTGTTGTGTATGTTTACTGCTTCTGCTGTCGTTGTATGTTTATTTTGTATTCTGATGCGCTACACTTTGACAAAGGAGGGCATAGTTTCCCCACTATCAGACCTGGGCCCTCGCTACTAGTCGGCAGCCTCTGGCGTTTGGGGAAATGCGCTTGAGTTCATGTGGCGAACCGGATTCAGGGCAATTTGCGTGGCACCCGGTTCTGGGACGTTACATTTTCACAACTAATTGTGGCACAACAAACCCCTGCCACCGTTTCTTTCTTCCCCACGATGCCACAACAACACCACTCACTGCATCATCTTGCTACTGTTCCCCTTCATCACTTCCACTATTTCTATTCATGGGTTCCACCTTCTCCTCTCACTGAAACCCCCCATCCACCACTTCTTATCCACAACCTCACTGCCTCCCATCATGTCACCTCTCCAAACCAGCAACAACAAATAATTCCAAAGAGCAAAAGCAACATAAATTTAACAATCAATAATCTAGTAGTAGATTCGAACCAGGAAAAAATAAATGAATCACAAAAATATCAACCGAATAAGCATAATAAGAATTTATAAATACGAATAGATCAAAATCCCCAATTTTCTTAGATCTAATGAGAACTCGCAAGTGAATCAGAACTTCGATTCATGTGCACCTCATGTCACGATGTGCTTCTAGTCGACCAACCCTCGGCCTCGGTCTTATTCTTCCACCGTAGCTCTATTTGGTTCCCCTCTCTGCTACTCCCCTCCTTATAACCCACATCCCGACCAAGATTCATCATACCACACTTCTTCCCTCCATCCGTCATTGCATGGCTGCACCCCACTGGAACCCTAGGCCACCGAATGTTTCTCTCCATGTGTTGCACTCCTCTATTTTCACCGCCCAAAGACCCCCCCCCCCACCAATTCATATTTTGTTTTCTTTTTCTTAGTTTTTATTTTATTATAACATATTATCTAATATATATATTATATAATATATATATCATATACTACAAAATAATAATATGTATAATAATTTTAGTATATATTCTTTTATATATCATAATAATATATGTTATTAATTAAATACAATAGTTATTATATTAATAATAGTATTAGGGATTACAAAATATATATTCTTATAAGTATTTTTATGTAATATATATATATATATTAATAATTATTTTTAAGTAGTGATATATATATATATAATTACATAATTGTTTCATTATATGAATCATGTTTTTTTTTTACTGAGGGAGGGTTGTGGCTCGTCGCGCACTGACTCATCATTCAGTTAGAAGAAACTGCTCCAGTGACCAGCGTGGGAGACGTGGAACTGTGAAAGCTCCACGTGGAGGTCGGGGAACACTTCAGATGAGATTCTAGAGACTTCGATTACTAGGTTATTAGCATTCATCATGGGAAGGAGATGAAGAATCTATTACAGAGAAGTATTTGGGATATTCTATGTTCTATCCATACAAGGGGTGATCGGGAATTGAGAGATCAATCATTTAGCAGGACTAGATGACACTTCTCAATGGGGACTTTATTCTTCCTAATCATCCATCCAGAGGACCCGGTGATGCGAAGATTCTTCACCATTTCCATCGGAAGAATATTGGAGGCACCATAGTATCATATCATCATTTTATACCTTGATTCCTAGGGTGATACATCGAGTGAACTCCATTGTTACATCCACCGTCAAGCAGGGAGATCAAACAAGGAGACGAACATCTTTATTTTCTTTCAGCTCTATTTTTCTACAATTTATTTTAACATGAACTTCACTGATTTTAATTATATTTTTAACTGAACCCAACCATTATGTATGGATAAACTCCTTTGTGGGGGGGGGGGGGGTAAGTAGGATGGTTAGATTTTTTTACTCTAATTCACTCACTGCACCATTTTCTGGACCGTCTCTCTCATTGTTTGCAGAATGGATTTATTTTCAAAAGAACAAGGGTGAGTGAAAACCGATGTTGTTTTAATATTAATGAAATATGTTTCACCCTGAGGAACTCACTGAAAAGTGATTCATGCTCAAATAAGAGAGACATGTAGAACTCAACTAGAAATTTGAGCTCAGTGACATCTGACTTCTTATCTCCATTGGATTGAATGATTTTTATAGTTAAAGGACTATAAGTGTTATTTCATCACAAACTGACCAGATGAAAAATCTGGTCAGTTACCTTAAGTCAAATCCATATTCCTTAAACTTTAGAGCATGAATGAGGATAAGAAATATCAAATCGACTAGTGGACTTTCCCCCTACTCATCTATTGGTTGTTTTCACCACAAGCTTTCTTATTGTCTTGTCTACTTTCATGCACTCACTAGTTCACCTTCACTTCCTCACTCACTGATTTTCACTCACTCCACTTCACCACCTCCAACTGATTTTGTTTGTTTTTGTGTGTGTTTTTGTTTAGTTTATTTTTTTTAGATCGCCAATCACAACATTAGGCCTCTATGTGGTTCGACCCAATCTTTCCACTATTCTAAGTAGTAAGTAGGTTATAAATTTTAGTTTGTCGGTCGTTCCCAACAACGTGCGTGCATGAACATAAAGTGACTAGGGGATAAGGAAGTCAGATAGGGTTCTAGAAGAAAAAAAGATATAAAATTTTGTTGAATAAATATGAAGGTATGGGTGTGGTATGAAGTGGTGTATGTGTGTCCCTTTTATAACTGAATAAAAGGGAACTTTTGTGAGTACCCATTATTTTTCAATGATATCATTATACTATTAAATGGTAAATAGTTAAAAAGTGATAAAAATGGTTTTTTAGGTGATATAACGTCTATAAATCCTCTAAAACCCATTTTTAAACATTTTTGAAGCCTTTAACACATGATTATTACACCTTATCATTTTAGTTTTTACCTTGGTAACTAGTTTTTACCCTAATAGTTTATATTTTCTTAAAAAACATATGGTAACCCCTCTTTCCAGATTTTGTTGCGATGAACCTAAATTTATTCCTCATATAATCTAATTAAATTTATAAAAAATAAAAAATTAACTTTTAAAAAAAATTAATATATAGAAAACAATATGTAGAAAAAAAGTTTTTTCACAAATAAGTGTTCTTACTATTATTTAGTATTGATTAACAATTGAATTATTGATAATATATTTATATATAGGTTAAAAATATATTAATTTTATTTTTTATAATATATTAATTAATTTTATTAGGTAAAAAATAAATAATATTAATAAAATAATTATTTGAAAATAACAGTTTTGTCATTTTCAAGATCATTAACTTTAATATTATTGATCATAAATTTATAGTCAAAAATGAAATTGAAATTATTAAATAATATGATCCTTATGATCTAAAATATTAAATTCATTTTTTTATATTTAATTTTTATAATTTTTGAAAATTAATTTTTTAATATAATTAAATAAAAACAGTTTTAATAGTAAAATATTACTTATATTTTGAAAATGTTAGGCCTGGGTTTTATAAATAGAATATAGTGTTTTTTTATAAATCATTTATTTTACTTTAAAAATATATAATTTTATAGAAAAATGGTTTCAAGTATTTATTAAGTCATAAAAGTTGTGCTTTTAGTGAAATGGGTATTTTTTCACTACTCACTAAGAAATCAATTATTTAAAAAAAATATAAAAAATAATCCTAATATAATATTTAAAATTTAAATACAAAAATGAAGTTTATTTTTTTCAAATTCAAATTCTATAATTTTCTATTTTAACTTTTAAAAATTCATAAAATATTCTGAAAAGTATTTTTTATTGGAAAAAAAACTTTTCAAAATATTAACCAGTATTATTCTTATTTTCTATCAATTAATATTTAAAGTATTGTTATTATATTATATATATTATTCATATAAAAAATATAACTTACTATAATATTTTTAGTTTCTTAAAATAAATAACATAAAAGGATAGTGTTAGAAAGTTTCCTTCCAATAATTAGGTTATCTTATTTGTAATATAGATATACTAATTTAATTTTATCAATTTATTAGTATTTAAAATGATCATTATTTATATTTTTATGTCATTAATAGGTTATATCTATTTATGAAAACTAACTTATTGTATATATTATAATGGTTATATAATTTTCATGGTTTTTTCAGTTTGGTGTTGTGTGTGAAGTAAGATATTGAAGTAAATGATAATTTAAAAGATCCAAAATCTGAGGTCATTACAAAGTGTACCATACACTACTACTGAAGGAAGAAAGTGGAAGATGGGAGATCCAACTACCCACCCTCATCAACCTGGATATTGGGGAACCACCCAAAACCCAAAACCTTTGGGTGTTGATTAGATTATCTAACTCAGGTGGGGTGCGTATAAAGTCCACAAGAAAATATAGGAATGGATAGTCACATGAAAACCTACCCTATGGGTCTACACTAAGAATTATTATCTCTTCCCATAATAATCACTATAACTACACCACATTCTATTAACAACTGCTACCACACATTATCTAAGGTTGTCATTACTAAATCACAACCCAACTTCACACTTTCACACAAAAGAGACGCAACAACCTTTATCACAGATTCCTATTCAATCATTTAATAATAAAATTATGGGTTTACCATTTACTAACTACAATAAGTACATTATGTCACTCATTCCCCATATTTAATTATAAACCACTCATTATAAAATACCCATATTTATTATTCCCATTTCATTACTTCTTTTTTAAATTATGTCTAGAATTAGTTAACAACCCCCACTACTTTATTCCAGCCACATTCTAGTTTCTAGATTTATTTATTCCATTCAAAACCATCGAGAATCATCAAAAAAGCTTCACATAGAATTCCACACCAACCAATCACCATTACTAGTCCCTTATTTTCTCATCCAACCACAACACCATTACCACAACACATTCTAGCCATAGCTACATCACATAGACTCCCAGCTACATCCACACTACATATCACAACCATACTCACATATCAATAATAACCTCTATATTTTCAATCAAATAAAATATAACGGCTATCATAAACATCGCTTTTGAATAGATTATGAAAATAACTAATTTTATTACTATCTTCAATTATCATTCAATTATGTGAGGGATTTTTAATGTTTAAACATAATAATAAAAAATATTTCAAAAAAAAACAAAAATCACACTAGTAAGGGGGATAAAATTATTAAGAAAAAATATTGTAATTATTTAATTTATAGGGGATTTAGTTATTATGGAATATGAGGTTCACAAAATACCTCTTTCCATTACACTCTCTATCCCTTTTATCATCTTATTATTTCTCATTTATTCATACCTTATATAAATAAATTTATAATATTATAAATAACACATGAAATAACACAAAAATATACATAAAACATATGTATACCTCTTCTATTTCTCTATTTTTCATCTTCCTTATTTTTTATATTATTATGTGAATTCATACTAATCACCCAAAGAACCAAAATAATGAAAATATCAAAATTTTAACCAAAATAATGGAGAGAGCCTTGAATCCCATTCTGTGATTCAAGATTTTTAAATCGATGTACAATACCCAAGTGAGGAGGACCAAACAATCAAAATTGTACTAGTAAACCATAAATAATATAAAAAATCATGATTCTCATCAATATATAGCACCAATTACATAAAAAAATAAACAAAACTGACTACCACAACCTTATCAAGATGAAGAATGAGGAGGAAACAAAAAAATAAAGAGATGAAATCACCTTGAAGGACCAATAGTCAATATCTCAAAGATAAGGTTCAATTACAGGAGTAAGTGAATAAATGATTATCAAAAATCACCCATGATTCCCCTAAGTCTTAATAAAGATAAATGAGTAATGATGTAAATTCAAGGGATACTTGATTTGTATACATAGGTTGGGGAACACTCATTCGTGGCATGAAAAGGGTATTTATGTCATGAACTCTTTGAGTCAAACTACCTTATAAATTCTTTTCCCCAGATCTCAAAAAGTAAGAAAACATTAACACTATGAAGGGAGGGTATCACCCAATGAATCCTAGTTGATATAGAACCACCAAACACTTTCTCCCCAAGATTCACATTGCTGAGCTTCCTTCATGTCATACACTAAACCTCTAGATAAATCAACCAGTTTTTTCCATATACTTTCATGTCATGACACATGATTCATGCTATGAATAATACCCCTGGCTAAAATTTCTAATCCAAAGCGCCTATACTTTCCCAATACTCATCAAGTAACCTTTGTCACCCCAAATACACAAAGTAATGGTCCAAGAAATTCCTGTTCATTACTCTTTAAACAGAATAAAAGTGCATACACTAAGAAGGTATTGAAATATATAAGTAAATGATATATTTCTTAAATCCCTATTTATATAAGTTGTAATTAGGATAATATTATGATATAAAACACCCATATGTTCTATGGTATAATTTATGTAAATAAAAGTAATATTATATTCCAAGGATAGGGAATATGATAATTAATGGTATGGGGAGACCACACCACTACCAAGATAGCCATAGTGTACATCATGGTTGTATCTTAAAATATGAATCATAATGTATTATTCATGTTAACATCCAAAAATTGGCATGGTAGTGGAATGTTAAATGTTAAAGTTTGAATCTTTCCTATATTATCTATCACTACTATTAAACATTTCATTTGACTAAATCCATAGGTAGATCAATGCATCCATGTGATTAATGCATGTATAGCCAAAGCATTAACTCTTATATAATATAGCATATGGGTTAATTTATAAACACTAAAGAATTTTCCAAGATATATATAAGGGATCCAATTACATTGTGTTGTTATTTTCATATAGAATCTCAATATTATTATTGATTCTCCTATCTCAAGAGCCGTCTTCTTCCTCCTTTACTTAATGAGGTACTAGAATACCATAGACTAAAGGATATACCTACTCAAGCATTGAGTGATTCATTTCATCTTGTGGATATAACATAGAGGATGGAATACTTTATATACCTCTAAGATATCTTTATAAAACCACTATGATAAAGGAAATAGATGATTCTTATAAATGTAAGTTATGCATAATATCCTCATTTTAGTTATGCATGGTTTCATGATGCATCCATGTTAGATCATGGTATTTGGTCTTAAATTTGTTTATATGGAAGTTATTAAGTATTAACCAATCCTGATAAACTCATTAGTGGTTCCATGTACTTGGATTCAGAAAATCATGTTTGAAAATAAATAAATATGTTCTTATATGGATATCATACAATCAAATGTAAAAAATGATTGTAATTTTGTTCTATGGTTGAAATTAAGATATGTGATATCATAGGTTATAATTTGGTTAGGTCATATGATATGAAATATCATAGGCAACAACACAGTTCAATTATTTTAGTTTTTTTACTTTTTCATATTATATTATAATGGATACTTTATGGGAATATAGAATCATTAGGTGTTTCAAGAATAGTGCTTCGAAACATCAAGATAATATAGAATATATAATCAAATATGATACTCAGCATTGAGAGTTTTTATCACACCTAAGATTATCTATCATTAAATATGATAGATGATATATGTAAGTTACAATTTATGATATATTGGATATTGTATAATATGATATCCTTGAAAATTTTAATTTTTCTAAATTTATATTTAAAATTGGATTATATGGTTTGTAAATTATTTATAAATCATGGAAAATATATTTTTTAATATATTTTTTAATTTATAAAAATTATAAATTAATTAATTATATATTTTTTATTATTAATTAATAATTATTTTAAATAATTTAGTAAATAAATATTCTTAATATTAAATTTTATTATTAAATACTTTTTAAAAATTATGTAGAAAAATTTTTAATTTAGATATAAACTTTTTATATGGAAATTATATGGGTAACATATAAAGAGTTTATAAATTAAAAATAAGGAAAAAATGTAGAGGAATTTATATTAAAATTGTGAATTATTCATAATTATTTAATTTTAATTATTCATAGTTATTTAATTTAAATTATTCATAATTATTTAATTTGAATTATTCAAATTAAAAAAAAGGTTATTTTATGAAATATTTTAAACCATGTTAAAAGTAGTTTTTGTAATTCATATGATCATGGTTTAAATAATAAATATGTTATATTTTGGATGTTTACATAATATATATGAATAGGTCATATATATAATGTTTATATTTCAGTTATCATATATATAATTAAAATGGAATATAAAGGATAATATTAATGAGTTAATATTGAAATTAAATTCAAAATGTTTATATTTATTTAAATTATAGAATATTCATAATTAATGGATAAATTATAAAATATTTATAATTATACTAATTTATGAATTGTTTGTAAATGGTTTGTCGCATGTTTAAGTATATAAATTATTGATTTATTTAGTTTTTTATCTGTTTTGTTCACAGTTATATTTTTTATATTATAAAGAAATGTATTTTTTGGTTTAAAGTGTTTAATAACTTCTATAAACTTTTATACATGAATTTAAATAATTATATGATAGGTTAGATAAAGGATTTAGTTTTTTTCTACCATGAATTTGGATTGTATTTGGTTATAAGATTGAATCTAAAGTATTATTATTGTTTATACATATTAGTTGTTAGGATAGTGATGGAATTGATGTCTCTCTTGAGTAAAGTATCTTTGATAGAGATAATTGGGGTCAGACTATTCATTATCTTAGAGGCTTATGCCTTGTTAATAAAAGTGGGGGTTGGATACTAGTTACTCTAAGAAAACTATTTTCAGGATTATTGATTTCATATGATTTTAAGACTTTAGATGAAAGATTTTCATGGACCTTATTCAAGATATGCTTGTGGATATGTATATAAGTAGTTTTTTTTTATTTGTGTTACTAAAAAATCCATGAGTTTTGTAAAGAGTTTCACATAAATATGTTTTTAACACATTGAATTAATGAAAGGAAAAGGATTCCAAAATAAATCAATATAATCATGAATACATGTAAAGGAAGTAAAATGGGATAACATTGTGAGATTTAATCCCCATGAAAATATTACGTGTTAGATTTCCTCTAATGTGGATACTTTTCAAGACCGTGATAAACCAACCGGGTAGGTCATACCACAGTTGGGTTCCCATGGATTATCTTATGTAATGAAAGTTGGTATTAAGTGGCCATAATAGTTTTAACTTACCATTTTTATTATTTTATTTGGTTTTTAATTAGCTAGAAGTCCCTAATAGTATTAGGTTACTATAGGAATAGAGTTGGTTTTTTCCATATGATAGATTAGGATAAATATTTATCCACTCAACTATCAAAGAGTCATGTACAATATAATTTCCATGATGGCCTACCTAAATAACTAAGTGGTGAGAAAAAATTAAAATCAAACTCATTTCTTAGTGATATATAGATCTTATTCTACTAATGGATGCGATGTATTCAAAAGGGATCATCATTTTAGTGGGAATTCAATTTATAAAATAATTTAATAAATGAAAATAAAACATGATACTTATTTGATAAAATATATTATTATAAATAAATTTCATCATCATCTTAATTTATAACTTTTAAATTAATCCTTGAGAAATAAAATTATTTAAGTATCTTTTTATAAAATTATAGAAACTTAATAAATTTTCTTGAGTTAAAATAAAAATATATGTAGTAAATAAACCCTTCATGACTAACTAAGTATTTAAGTTATTCAACACTTAAATATATATTCTTATGAGAAGAATAAGGTGATTCAGTTAAGTTTCAAATAATTTTGATGAAATATAACCAAAGGAAATTTAGACTATACTCATATATTTAATATGATTGGATATGATAATGACTTAGATAGACTAAAGGTTTCCTAAAATGATTATTCTGGATATTTAATTAATTCTATAATCATTTTTATAAAAGTCATACAAAATTGAATTATTTTGTAAAAAACCCCTATTTTCTTAAATTTTTAATAATAGATGAACTTGGGCATGTGATGTCCAGGTTTCAGTACTATATTGACTATAAAAATAGGTAAAATTTCAAACCAAAAGAATAAAAATTAGTTTAAAAGTATATTTTTTTTAAGTAGTCATCCAAGTTCATTGAAACCTAAACATAAATCCAAGGAGGAGTAATGATTCCATAGTATCGAATTTTTCATAATACCTGAAGGATTTTAAGAAACTCCATGGAAATTCCATGTTAGTTATCAATGTTATAGAAACAAAATATTTTATTCTAAAGGGTATATGATACCAAATTTAAAATTTAAATTTTTTTTAAATGTACATATGTTCTATATAAAGGTAAAAATTAAAGGAGGTTATAGTTATCATTCAAATAATAAAGAAAATTATTTTCAAAAAATAATTAAATAAAAAATAATATGTTAAGCTCAGATTAATTTCAAAAAGGTGTTTATTTTTATATTATTCCTCTTATTTGATAAGATAAGTTGTTTGTTAAAAAATTATTGTTATGAACAATATTATATTAGTTATTCAATATATATGATTTATGATTCATCATATACTATAACATGATTCAGAAGAATATAAGGGTAAAATAATTATCCAGGATAAAAGTGTTTATCAAGTTTTTTGTTAAAATACATGTGACTTGATCCCTATACTATCATTGAAATATTTTAAAATATAATTTTTATAATATTTAAGAAAACACATTGAGTACCATATATGATATTGATATAATAGTATGTTTGTTAAATATTATCACTAAAATAAATAAGTTTTATTTCCTCACATAATGTGTTCATGTGTCTAATCATTATATTCTAAAAATAATATAGTGTCTAAAATACTAGTGGTAGTATTTTTGAACTTTGAGAAGTTTCAAGTGTGAAAAATAAAATATCTTTCTAGTATTCTAAAGTTAATGTCTCTTTATATCCTAAAAATTTTATGGTATATTAGTAAAATATTAATCTAAAGATTTACATTAGTCACTAAAATTATCCTAAGGAAAAAATTTAGGGGAATGAGTTCTGAAGATAATGATAATGATAAACTTATAAAGAGTTTAGGTATATAATAGAAGTTATTAACATTGTAAATTTGGATGTTGTAAAGTTAAGAATATCATATACTATGTTCAAAGATTTAAACATTAGAAATATGATTCCTAAGTATATCCATTATTTATACCTTCATTATTTAAAAATTTTACTCACTAAAGAGTTTAGTGGAAGTGTTTTATCATATAGTCACATATATATATGGTAGGAATTACATAGAGATGTAATGAGTTCAAAAAACCCTAAAAGTTTATTAAATATAAAGATGATATCAGAGTCTATCATAGGAGATATAATAAGATAGTTTCTTATTTATGGTTTTTTTAATTATTAATGGTATTTAATAATATAAAATGTATCATTTTATATAAAATGAAATCACTATTTTATCATTTTTTTAGGTTTGTTGCAAATAATCATAAGGGGAAATGATAATTTACCTCTCAAAGTATAACATTGAGTTATTTATAACTAATGTTTTTAATGGAGTATTATAGGTTGTGATTAAATATTAAGGTTAGTGTATGTGGAATTCTTTTATTGGAATAAAAAATATTCTCATGAGGTACAAGACTGGTTTTCTGTGCTTAATTACCAATTAAGTATACCACGTAAAGTATTATACACTATATATTCATTATATTATGGTTTCATGGTTAATATTTGGATTTAATCAACACTATAGGTTAATGAGATAACTAGAATGAGAATATTAATACATTTATGATTTTATTAATCAATCCTTGTGGCTTAGCTAATCATGGATGGTTGGGTATGTTATCGATCATGTCATCGGTTAGAGATTAACCAAAACAGGATTTGTCCTTTCATATTATGAGTATAAGATCTAGGGCTAAAATTAAGATATTCTAAAAGAGTGTATAACCATACCTAGATAACACATATGATGTAATTATCTATGGGGTGAGGGGGATGTGATATTACCATCCATAAAATTGAATGACATATGATGTATTCATCATCCTGGTTAGTCTATACATGGAGAGTTGAGAACATATGAGGAGGCTATATGGGATTAAGATACATTATTCCCCATGGTTTTATGTATTTGAAAATAGGATCATACGAAAATTAACACTTTTATATGATTCATTTTGTTGACATATTTATAGAGATACATGTGTTTCATGGATATCACTACAAATTCCTTTATCTCTTGATCTAGAATGATGCTTTAATAGAGGACCCTCTTTGTTTAAATATATTAATTGTGGAATTAATATTTCTTTTCAATGATAAAAAGTTCTATAGGGTATCCATTTTTGGTTTACCAGATGGGGATTTAGTTTTATAAAACTCAGAGATCTTCTATAAAAGTGTTTTAGTGTTTTTCTAAAAGGATTTTTGGATGTGAATTTTCAGGGTGTTTCATATGATCTCATACATGGTTAGTTTGATTATTTATTTCCCAAATTATTTAGGAAGATATTTAAAAGGAGTTTTTTATATGGTTTTACAAGTTATAATATATGATATAATATATAGTGAATGGAAAAAATTCTATGAGGTTTTAGTTCCAATGGGATATTTAAGGAGATATGCCAAAAATCCCAAATTATATAAGATTAAATTAGGTTAATAACATAATGTGGGATATCCATATGTCATATGGTATGAATTATGGGAATCCAAGGTATATCTTATTCTAAGGATATGGAATATTGTTAGGAATGGTATAGGTATACCACACCCCTTCCAAATCCAATCAAAGTATATGACTTGGTTATATTATAAGACATGAATCATAATATAGGATTCATGTTAACACTCTATGATTGGCATGGTAGTGGAATAAAATATTTTAATATTAAAATATTCTATGAATTGGGTATCATTATTATAACTTCTTATATCATAATCAACCCATAATTACTTGATTTATATAAAAGGTTTCATTTTATTACATTTACAATATATTTTAGGTTTATATTTTTAGATAATTTGGAAAACCATTACATAAAAAGTGTAAATTTCCACAAAGTATACATTTTTAAAAAAAAAATAGGCTCTTATGTTTACACTCCTATTTAAATTAGTACACTTTTTCTTTATTCAAGACGTGTCATCATTTACCTTTCTAAAATTCCTACACATCCATAAGCCCTATGAAATTGTTTTGAAAACATGTGGTGGTAAAAAATCATAATTAGGGATATAAAGAGAAAGGAAACTCATTATTCCATTTTAAAAACATGAAAATTCTTGAGGAAAATTAAATTTTCAAAAATAAACTTTGATATCAAATAATCATTTAATTAATCATGAAATCATCTTAAAATCCCAAATCCTTCATAAAAACTCTAGTATAAAGGATAAAGGTAAAATCCTAACCATAATAATTTCTTGAGGAAATATAAGAACTCATGAAAACCTATTCCATGAAAACATATTCCATGAAAAACAAATCATTCACCTTTATAAGGTAAAAAATTTAAAACCCATTTACTTACCATGTGAAATAAAAATATTTCCATTAAAAATTCAAATAAATCTATGAATAACCATGTAGTCATATTTAACATTATCCTTACAATCACCCTTATATTAACCCATATAAAAGAATAACCTTCATGGTCAATTCCACATATCTCTTATCATTAACATATCATTACCCAATTTATTTTAGGGATCTATAAAAAACACACCTATTAATATAAAATATAAAAGAACCATATCATTAGAAAAATAAATAAAATAATTCAATTCAAAAAATTGGATTTTTATCCCATAAGAAAAATCACTTTCAGTTATCTCATAAAAATGAGAAGAAAATATTTTTCTCTAAATATGTTTTAAAAAGTCAAAACCCCCAAAATAATTAGAATAAGATATTCTTTGAAAACACATATAAACTTTTATTTGAATATCCATAATAAAAATGGCTATGATGATGGGAAAAGGTAGTCATTCAGTAAATGATAAAAAAAATATTTTTCCCCATATTTTTAAGGAAATTAAAAAATAACCTATATTGTAAAGTTTGAAAAGATTAATTTTAAAAAAAATTTAAATAAAGTCAAAATTATTAGAAAATGAAATTTTAAAATATTTTAAATATAAACAATAACATTCTTGAAAATTTTCAAATAACATGGATATGAATGAAAAATATTTTCAAAGGGGAACTTTAAAACAAAGTTTTAAAGAAAATTCATTACCTCGTATCCCAACTCATCATGGATGTCTTTTTATTTCTTGAATAATAAAATTATATTAATTATTTAATTGATCAATAAAATTTTCATGTTTCTTCCCTTATTATTATTCATTTTATTCCTTTTATTATCATGTTTTATTTTGTTACGAAATTGGTTAAGTCCAGGTTAGACTTTTTAGAGATGTTCGGTAAGAAATAGATTTAGTATGTCGATCATGGTAACATGGTTAATAGTTAGATAATATATAGTTTCACACCAATATTTTTATTTTCATCTTTTGTTTTGTTCCATCCCTTTGATCTTGGTTTTTCTCCTGAGTTTTGGGTGTGATAGGTTTTAATTTCTGAGTTGATCTTTTATTTAATCTTAAAACCATGTTCATCCCTAACTTTTCCTATGTGTTTGTGGTAAAAAGTGATGTTTTTGGGATTTTAAGTAGGTGTTCCGTGGTTGGATCATAATTATGGGAAACCATATGTCACATCCCAAGAAAATATGAGGCTTATGGGTTGGTGTCTAGGTCATAGCGTAGAGCCTGCACATAGTTTCTAAAATCATGCAATAAGCATGCAAGATGGATCTATCTCTTAAGAGAACCATTACATGTGGTTAGTGCATTGTTTATAAAACTATGCAACTAAACCTTGAGTGTTCCTAGTGTGTGTCTAGTAAGGGTTGCATAGTTGGTGAACAGTTTGGGAAACCGTGCTTCCAAACCTTGTAATCTCCCCATATTTTAAAACTTGTGAAATTCCTATTCTACCCTCTTGGGATTTTATCCTCAAATCACCCATTATTACTTTATCCTAGTTCATTATACCAAAATTGTACCTCTATCTTGTTCTCTTTTCCTATCCTCTTCTTCTATGGTGTGGATATAGGATTTCATTAAGGTTTTGGGTTAAATATTCAAGCTAATATCCTCTTCTCTTCTCCCTATTCTTTCTCCCCCCATTTTCTCCTGAATTCAACTTCTCCCTTGGTCATTTCGGTCTAGGGTTAATGTTTTATCTTGGTTTAAGTTGGTTTTTTTTCTTTTTTATGATTCCTATTGGTTTTTCTTGACTCTTATAACCTTTTAGAGGTTGTTTTGGGTGTGTGTTATTGAAGCGTTGTGAGTTTGAGATATTTTTTCCTTTGTAATTTACCTTTAAATTTAAGAATCCTTGGTTTCATGATTTTTGAACCTTCATTATATGTTAAATATTGATTTTTATCTTTGAAACAATTGTTTTATGTTAAATGAGGTGGTTTTCATAATTTTCTTGATGTATATGTAATTCTTTTATAATGTGATGCACACCAAGTGTTTGATAAAATGTCTGGTCAGATTTCATAAGTTATTTGTGGTTTCTAAAGCATAAATTAGCCTTGGAAATGTTTTACGGAATTTAAAATTTTGTTTTGGGGTTTCTAAAATGTATTTATAAATGTTTTTTTACTTAAAAGTGGTGTGTGTTTGTCTCTTGAAAATGGAATATCATGTGATGTCAATGTGTGGACCATTTCGAATTTTGGTGAAAATTATTTTGGTTTGAACATGTGGTGGGAGTACTTAAATGATATTTTATAAAATGGGTGATAAATGGAAAATGGTTTGTTTTCACCTTTTTAGAAATGTGGTTTTGGTTCTTTGAAAAAAGATGCTTGAGGCACTTTTATTTCTTTTGTGAAAGTGGTGAAAATAAATATCATGAAAACCCTCCTTGGATAATATTATTTCTTTTTTAATATTTAATGTATGGAATTTCATCACCATGTAATACTCATGATCCATTATGTGAATGGTTATGATATTCTTATTGTGGAATCCTTATGACCCATTTACTTTGAGTGGAATGGGAGATCCTCGATGTGGAATCCTTTGAGATCTATGAGTTGTAAGGAAATAGATTGATCCTTTGGGTGAATTGAGGTGATTCATGTTGTGTGAATTAATTATATATGATATATGTGCATGTGATTGGATGCTCAGTTGGCATCGTTTGGATCACCCCCTTTATACTCTTTACATGGGAACCTGGTATAGCTAGTAAATTTTCTAAGAATGTTCGATGCACTAGTTAGTATTACACTTTGACTAGTGGCCCATATCAGGGAATTGGATATTTTTTTTATTATTGATATGGGATAGTTCCCCTTGGTCTGACCATTTAGGATGTGATTGAACATATGGGTTAAATTTGATGTCATCGAGTGAGGAATTATTTCCAGGATGAGTCAATATGTATAGTATGGTATAGATTATTTCATAAGTTCATAGGTTTTCCCATGTCTATTGGAACTTAGTTGTTTATAGAAAATGTTTGAGATGCATTGTTGGTTGGATAATCTTGTGTGTTTATTTCCATTTCCCTTATTGTGTTATTATTTTTGGTGCTCTCATGTATGGTGTGTTTATTTAGAAAGTGTTGAGTTGGATTTCAAAGTTTTATGGAAAAATGTTTTGGAAATGTTTTACACTATCTTTTCCTACTTTAAAATAAAGAATTGCCTCTCTCCTTGAAAATTTTAATTTTGCTTCTTGGTAAATAATCTGGATTTGAGATAAAAAAGGCAATGGACCATGTTTTGTTTTAAAGTAGAAAATGTGTGGAAAATATTACTTTTATATATTGTATTTCAAACCTAAAATTTATGTTTCTTTTATTTAAAGTAAGTGAATTTGGAATAGATTTGTTTAGGAATGCCTACCAAGTTTTAATACTAACGTCTATAGTTTCTTTTTTTAGCCTCTAGTGCATATTTCTAGCTTAGTCTTGATCTTTGTGGGTGATGGTTATTTTTGGTATTAGAAAGTTTCCCTCAGGGTCACATGGAGATTTTGTATTCATTAGGTTCAAATTGGATTTTTTTGTTTAGTTTGATGTATTCTGGTCTATGTGTAAATGATTTCCAATTTAGTTATTTATATATTTGGTTGTTTTGTTCATTTACGTTGTTCAGTTTATTTACTTATATTGGTTGAAATCATTCCCTTGGTTACTCTGATGATGCTCGACACTAGTTTCCAGCCCTTAGGGATCGGGAATGCCCTTCGAGACTTTCCATGGATCTAATCAGGTGACTGGTTTGGGGTCGACTTGATTTGACTCATGAAAAAATGGTATTTGAGGAGGTTGTTTATTTAGAGGACCTATCTTTCACAGTGCCCTTTATTATTTGGGATGTCAAGGTAGATGGAGTTGGACTGTCGGAGCTTGGGGTGAATGTTGTAGGGAGTGTCTGGCCAACACTTTCTAGATTTAACCTTGAGTTTCCATGGGAAGTTGGGTTTATTTTGGTTTATCTGGTTCTTACAGGTTGTCTTATGTTTCGGATATGAAAAGGGAGTTGGGACAATAGTCTTAGTGAGTTCGTAGGGCCTGGAAATCCATGTGGAGCTGGAGATAGGGTCCTAGAATACTCTTCATGATTGTGGTTTGTTTGGAATATGTCCACGAACCATATAGTCAAGCCACCCATCAACACTAGTTTCCCTCTTGTGAGTTTTTTTGAGGTCTACCTTGATTCTGAAAATTGTTTTGGAAACTCTTATTTTGTAATTGTAAAAACTATATTTTTAGTGGTGATAGTTGGGTTTTTGGAAAATGAGAAATGGATTTTCAGAGTTTATTTTGAGGAAGGATTTAGAAAAATGGATTTTTATAAAATGATATTTGGGGTAAAATGGGAATGGTTTAACAGGGTTGGATTTTATAAGAAAAACCTATAGATGATTTAATTTATTTGTTTAGAAAATAAAAAAAATTAATAGGGTTTGAAATTTTATTCTAAATAAGAATAAATTAGTTTGTAATCAAATGATTTTGATGGAGTGAGATTTGTTAATCTATTGAATTTTTTTTAAATTGGATTTTTTATTTAGTTCATTGGATTTTATTTTGAAAATGATAAAATGGATTGAATTATAGAGTTTGAAAATAGATTTCGATTAGTGTATAATGATATTTTGAAAGAGTTTTGTGAATTTTGAAAAGGGAAGTGGGTTTAATGTTTCATTTTGAAAATTGTAAATGTTTTTTTACCCTTGTTATTCCCATGAGTGATCACATGAATGGATACGTGTGCGAATGTGGATGTTTTTTGACATGGGTGGATGAGTTACTGGATTATCATGAGTGGATGGGTACCTAGGTTGTAATGGAATTGTTTATGTGAGTGAGGCTCTAAGGGATACCATTGGTTATGGTGAAACCCAACAAGTTCATTTTCTTTCAAAAGTGTTTTTTAGAGGAAAATTATGATGATTTAAAAACCAATGGTTGTGAGGCTTGTTTCCCTATGATTTGGGAATTATGTTAATACGGTGTTTTGAGTTTGAGAAATCTTGTTAGTGAGTTGGTTTTTTTTAGCCCTTGGTTTTCTTATTGGTTAGTATTCATCCCCAAAAATATTTGATGGATGTTCATGGTGAAGGTGTGGGTTGTTACCCATTAGCAGGTTCTCCAATTCATCAACATAAGGACTCTATTCTTGAGTTTTGGAATTCAAATCCATCTCTCTTTTATAGTCATGTAAATCCCCTAGAATGGGAAGAGTGTGTGTGGATAATAGAAAGGATATTTAGTATCATTGAGTTTCCTGGATCATTAAAGGTTAAGTTTTCTACCTTTAGGCTTGAAGGACTGACTTGGAAGTGTTGGAAGTCAGTCTCTCAAACCAAGTCTTGGAAAGATAGTACTTGGGATTTCTTTAAGGCTTTATTTATCCATCGGTATTTCTCTAAGGTAGTGAAGGTGAGAAAGGGGATGGAAGTTTTTTGTTTTCAGCAAGGTAATGGATTGGTTCTGGAGTACTTATTTTATTTTTTGGATCTAATTATTTACCTTTTGGAGTGAGTTGTGGATTATTCCTTAAAGTATTGACATTTTGGGAGTGGGAGTTTTCCTAATTTGCAATCAAAGGTTTCAGAGTCTGGTTTAACCACTTTTTCAAATGTTATGTTGAAATATTTTCATGTATATTCTATGTTTGTAGGAGTTCTTGAGGAACTCATCCTTCCTATTCTCTCTATAAGTAGTGAATGGAATTCCAATAAGAAATTGGAGAATCAGTCTGATGTTGTTGGTACTGACCATGGAATTAAAAGGCCTATTGATATTTCATTATCTTCTGATCATAAGATCATGGTGTGATATCAGTATGGTAATCCATATCATAATAAGTCATTGTGTCCAAGTTCTCCAAAGACCTATCATTCCTGTGGACACCTAGTCCACTTGAAAATTCTATCGGGGCATTTCCAGGAAGCGGCGTGGATCTAGTTTGTAGAAGTAGAGTACTGTTTGGTCTTAGTTTAAAGTCCCTTTCTATTTATGTTTATTTTGTTCTAATGGTTGTTTCTGCTGGTGTTTTTTGGTTTTGTAATCTTCTTTAAAATATATTAGTATATGTTTTGGATTTCCTAATAATTTATATTATAATAGAAGAATTTTTGTCTTTTGGAAGTTCTATATTTTTCCATCTTGAGTGGGAGTGCTCCTCATTGAGTTCCTTGTTTTTATTGTTCCTCATTTGTAGAAAAAATGGATGATGTGTGAGAATTATCAGAATCCTTATTTTGATGGAAAGAAGTATCTATGATCATGATTAGCAGTTCCTAACTATGAGTAAGTGGATCATTTAAACATCAAGTCTCTGGCCATAGGCCCTAGAGTGAACCTAGTGCGTAATCAAGAATCCAGGGGTGTTAGGGACATTGGTCTAGCTTTTTTCTTTAGTATAGGAATAGAGATAGTTTGAGTTTTACTATTTTATATTATTCATATTAAATGCCCCATTTTTTGAAAATAAGTATAGAGTCCTCATTTCATTGTTTCAATCCCTATGGAATTAAAATTTACTCTTTGGTTATAAGGAGGCATAGTGGTTCTGTTTTCTTGAAATTCTAGTGGTGTGTATTTTTAGATGTGGACCTATGAATTGGTGGAACTTTTCTGGTTATCCTTCATGAATTGTTTTTTTATCCATTGGCATGGTTTGGTGTTTATTTCATCCAGTTTTCCCCCTTGTGGGAAGGTTATGGGCCTATGTGAAGATTTTCGGGTAAGCCCATAGCAAGTTTTCATGTGTTGGTATTTTCTGATTGGTTTAGGCCAGTAGATCCTTAATGGTGGGGAGACACACATTTGGTCTCACTATGGATTCTGTTATATTTTTTGGTTCTAGTTTATTTCTAATGGTGGGGGGTCTATTCGGGCCTCTCATGTTGATAATTAGGTTCATTTTATGGTGTTGGTTTGGTAGAAGGTGGTTTATTTTTGAAGTTTTTTAACTTAGAATTTCTCTTCATTTGGAGGAAAATTGGGCTTTTGTAAAATGTGGTTCGATATTTCTATCATGTTTTGAAAAGTTTATTTGGATCATTGGATCATTGGATTATTTTGGGTATGAGGCATGTGTTATGTTTGGTGTTTGTTCATTTGTTCTTGAATTGAGAGGTTGGATTATGTTATTGTAAGAATCCTTTTTCTTTGATTTACCAACTGGAAAATGTTGGGTCTTCCTAGGGGTAGAAAGTGGTAATGGTGAGGAGTATTTTTGAACCCATATTTTTATTTTCATCCTTTTCCCGATTCATCCCTGGAACTTTTTTTTCTCCCATGTTCCAGGTGTGACGGGTTTTAATTTTTTAGGTGATATTTTTTTATTCTTAATCTTGTGTTCATCCCTTTGTTTTCCCATGTGTTTGTGGTGAAAAGTGATCTTTTTGGTCTTAGAATTAGGTGATGCACAATTGGTTCATGGTTAGGGGAAACTGTGCAGCCCAGACCAAGAATCTATGCAACTTAAGGTTTGGTGTATGGGGCTTGTTGTACAACTTGTGCACAGTTTGTCAAACATTAAGGTAAGCTTGTGAGGAGTCTCTATTTCCTGGCAGAACTATTTTTCATGGTTGTAACATGGTTTTACAAACCATATGGCCAAACCATGTGAGTGCCTAGTTTGTGTTTAGTAAGTGGAACATGGTTTTCATATGGTTTGGGAAACCGTGTATCCAAACCGTGTGAGCTGCCCAGATCTTAAAAATTGTGAAATTCCTATTGTACACTCTTGGGATTTTCACCCCAAATTGCACATTCTTCCCTTATCCTAGTTCATGTGCCCTCAAGGGGGCCTTTCCCTTATTCTATTCGCTTCTCCTCCTCTCCCATGGTGTGTATATTGGGTTTATTCATGTTTTTGGGTTATATCATCATGGTAATATCCTCATCTCTTCTCCCTCTTCCTTATCCTACCATTTTCTCTTGAGTTCCTCTTCTCTCTTTTTTATTTTGATCTAGGTTTCATGTTTTATATTCTATTATGATGGGGGGGGGGTTTCTTTTTTATGATTTCTCTTGGTTGTTCTTTACTCTTGTAACCTTGGTGAGGTTGTTTCGAGTGTGCATTGTTGAAGCGTCATGAGTTTGAGGTAGGTTTCCCTTTCCACTTTCCCATTAAATTTAATAATGATTGGTTTCATACTTTTCACACCATCTATATATGTTAAATATTGATGTGTTATCTTTCAAATAATTTTTTGATGTGAAATGAGGTGGTTTTCATAATTTCTTTAATGTATATGGAATTGTTTTTTTTATGTGATACACACCAAGTGTTTGATAAAATGTATGGTTAGCTTTTGTAAGTGATTTTTGGTTTATAAAGAATGAATTGTCCTTGGAAATGTTTAGTGAAATTTAAAATGGTGGTTTGGGGTTTCTCAAATGGATTTATAAATGGTTTTGGACATAAAATTGGTGTGTGTTTGGATCTTGAAAATGGAATGACTTGTGATATCAATGTGTGGCATGTTTGAAATTTTGGTGAAAGTTATTTTGTTTGCACAAGTGGTGTGAGTATATAAATGAGATTTTGTAAAATGGGCATGAAATAGAAAATGGTGTGTTTTCACCTTTTTGGAAAAGTGGTTTTGGTTCTATGAAAAAGGATTCTTGAGGTCTGTTTGGCACTTTTGTGAAAGTAATGAAAATGACTATCATGAAAACCCTCATTAGATAATATTCTTTCTCTATTTATATTTAATGGATGGGATGTCCTTACTATTGAATCATCATTATCCATTATGTGAATGGCTAGAACATCCTTATTTTTTACTCCTCGTGACCCAATTACTTTGAGCAGAATGGGAGATCATCGGTGTGGACTTATTTAAGATCTATGAGTTGTAAGGCAAGAGATTGATCCTTAGGGTGACTCAGGGTGATTCTTATTGCGTGAATTAATTATATATGATATATGTTCAGGTGATTGGATGCTCGGTTGGAATCCATTGGCTCACCCCCTTTATACTCTTGACATGGGAACCTGGAATAGCTAGAAAATTTTCTAATAATGATAGTTTCACTAGTTAAGATTATGATCTGACTAGTGGCCCATAACAGGGAATTCGATATGTTTTGTTTATTATTATTATGGGATTGTGCCCCTCGGTCAAACCGTTTATGGTTGGATCAAGCGTGTGGGTGAAATTTGATTTCATCGAGTGAGGCATGCTTTTTGGGATGATTTAAGATGTATAGTATGTTCTAGATTATTTCACAATCCCTTATGTTCTCCCATGTCTATTGGAACATGGTTTTCTACATCATATGTTTGAGATGCATTGTTGTTTGGATACTATTGTGTGTTTATTTCCATTTCCCTTATTGTGTGATTATTGATGGTTCTCTCATATGTGATTTATTTCTTTAGAAAGTGATGAGTTGGATTTCAAAGTTTTATGGGAAAATGTTTTAGAAATGTTTTATACTCTATTTTCCTATTTTAAAATAAATAATCACCTCTCTCCTTGAAAATGTTAATTTTGGTTCTTGGTAAAGAATTTGGATTTGAGATGACAAAGGGCAATGGAACATGTTTTTTTTAAGTGTAAAATTCGTATAAAAGATTACTTTTATATATTTTACTTCAAACCTAAAATTGATGTTGATTTTATTTAAAGGAATTTCATTGGTAATATATTTATTTGGGCATGTATTCTAAGTTTTAATACTCATACCTACAGTTTATTTATAATTTTTAGCCTCTGGTGTAGGTTTATAGATTAGTCTTGATCATCATGCGTGATGATTTTTTTGGTGTCAGAGAGTGACCCTCGGGGATACATGGTGTCGTTGTAATCATTAGGTACAGCTTGTGTTTTCTTATTCTGTTTGATATATTCCATTTTATGTGTTAAGGATGTTAAATTTGGTTATTTATATATTAGGTTGTTTTTTTTTAATTTTTTATATTCAATTTATTTATTTATATTGGGTGAAATCGTTCTCTTGGTTACTCTGATGATGCATGGCACTAGTTATTGGCCCATTGGGATCGGAAATTCCCTTCGGACCTTACCACATATCGACTCAAGTGACTGGTTCGGGGTCAAACTAGGTTTTTTAGTGACATAAAGAATCTTAAAAAAATTATAATTATTGTTTTCATTAAATCAATATAATTTTAAAACCATCCTTGTAAGGCGGACATAAAAATACATTGTTTCATAGAGAAAATCGTCTATAAGTATACATGAGAGAAATTCCCATTTTTCCAATGAAAGAAAAGGAAATAAAGTAGATAAATTTTTTCCTTTATGGAATTATAATAATATTATAGATATAATATTTATTCATTATGTCTTTATTTATGATCAAGTGTGTGAGTTTTAAATGATAAATAAATCACATCTATTAGTGGAGGTTGTAATACACACACACGCAAGAGTAATGTTATCATTTGGTAACAGATGGGAGGGTAAGAACATAGGAAGTATATTATCTTTTTTTTAATAATAATTTTTTCATAAATGTTATATATTTATATTAAATACATCTTTATAACCATGATTTTTATGTGGTGATTAAAAATGAAACATATCGCTTTGTGGAGGTGGTATTTCATAGGTATACATGAGAGAAGTTTTCATTTCCCATAGGATGGAAAAGATGGAGAAAATAGTTATTATATCATAATAATAAAATTTAATTTTATTAGATACACTTATTTAATTATGATTTTATATTTATAAAATAATTAAAGGAGTTATAAGAAGAAATAAACTTGAATGAATTTTGTAACAACCCAAACTTTCATAAATGGAAATCCCTCTTAATCTAATTAAATGTCTCTTTATGTAAAATGTTTATATAAAATGTCAACTTATTTGGTTTTATGTTTTTTGATTTTAAAATACTGGTATGAATTTTGATCGTTGCTAATATAATCGTTGAACATTGATCACATGATTAGTATAAATATAGGGCTTTAAAAAATCCAATTTACTCAGACAAAGTGATGGCCTCATCCAGTAGATGTGCCCCATATGAAGCCCATTTGTCAGAGCTTGGAATTGAGGTTGTGTAGTTGGTCTTCGCTCTTGACCAAGCCCAATCTGAGCTTGAATATGTTAAGCTCGAGCAGGACCACCTACGAGAGAAGTGAATGTTGAGAGAGATTACCACCCGAGAAATGTTATCTAAGCCACCCCATGAGTCTGTCACCATCGCACACCTTAATCTTCAGTATTATGTGGGTGTTATAATGGGTTATGTAACAAGACCCTAGTACTATATTTATGTACATTATTTTTGTATATAAGACTGAATATACATTCATTTTATTATTGTTATCTTGTAAATAGTTTTTAAAACACAAATGGAATTTTTAGTTAATGTTCAACTAAGAAATCTATTTTGATAAATTAATGGATTTTTGAATTAAATAATATTTTATTAAAATATTATTATTATTATTATTATTAAATTTTTTTTATTAAATATAATTTATCATATAATTTTATGAATGCAATTTTAATTTTTATTATGGTTTGAAATCCATTTTTGTCAAAACACGTGAATATTTTATAAATGTCGGTTTTTATATTAAAAGTAAAAATTAAAATATTTAGAAATTTATTTAGATAAAATTAATTTTATTTTTGGAATCAGGACGTCAAAATTATCCAACGGTGAATTTTTCATAATTTTCTGAGATAGTCAAATTTTTGGGTAAAATTTAAATACCGTTTAAATATATAATGTGTTTTATGACATCATAATGACCCAATAGTGATGTAATAAAATACTATAAACTTTATGTTCGGCCAATAAATGTTTTAACATTAAAATAATATGATTTTGGGTTTGTTTATTTATTTTACAAATCTTTAGTGGACCTTTCAAGACTTATTAATCATTTTGTATTTTTAAATTGTTTTCCTTGGGAGTGTGACTCAAATCCACATAAGAAACCCCATTATTTTAATAATTTAAGACTTTGGACTTATAAAATATTGTTTTCCACTACCCGTTTCCAAAAACTATGGGCAAAAACCATGGGATAGTTTGTGGCTTGGATTAGTTTAATGTGAGGTGTCCCAAACCTAAATAATAAAGAATTCCCTCACCTTTCCTATATAAACCCACCCAAACTCTCACTTCATCCTCACTCAAAGCCTTTTTAGTTCTTCCCAACTCTTCCCTCCTCTCTCTATAATCCTCCCAAGGTTCCCCAATCTCACAATAAGCCTCTCTCAAGCCTCTCTCAAGCCCTTGGAAGCACACTTCCAAGTAAGGGTTTTTCTTCCTTTCTCATTTTTGTCCAATATTCTTTAAATTGTTATGCCCTTTTAATTTCAATTATAAATATTGGGGTATGGTTTTTCACCTCCCCCATAATGACCTATTTATGTTTGAATGATGGGAGACCCCTTTATATCTCATTAAATTCTACCTATGTACACCTGTTACTATGCCGAAATTCTGAATGGAATTTCTCTCTTCTCATTTACATTCAAGCAATTATTTGGTATCATGAATATAAATTCCATTAAATTTATTGGGAAATGTATCTATATAACCCTCTTACAATCCATGTCATCTAAATATGATGATACACCCCTTTCTCTCTCATCATCCATTTTTATGAGTTCTTTTGTCATGCCGTTATGCTGCCGAAATTGCACCGTGCTTTTCCAAGACAAAGTCATTGTATAGTGAATACCATCACTAGTGCAGAAAACATTTTTTACATCGATTATTTTTCATTTTTTACGTCGGTTTCTAGCCAACGTTAATACGGGCGACGTTATAAATAATGTTTTTGACGTCAGTTATTTAAAAACTGACGTCAAAAACATAAAATCGTGATGTTTATGACGTCGGTTATTTTAGAAACGACGTGATAAATAAAATGGGAAGGGTTTATCACGTCGGTTATTTAACAACCGATGTGATAAAAGGCCTGGAAAATGGTTTATCACATCGGTTATTAAAAAACCGACGTCATAAAAGGACGGGAAAATGGTCTATCACGTCGGTTATTAAATAACCGACGTGATAAACTGGGGGCGGGGGGTTTATCACGTTGGTTATTATATAACTGTCGTGATAAACCGGGGGGCGGGGGGTTTATCATGTCGGTTATTATATAACCGCCGTGATAAACTGGGGGGGAGGGGGTTTATCACGTCGGTTATTAAATAACTGACGTGATAAACCATTTTCCAGGCCTTTTATCATGTCGGTTATTAAATAACTGACGTGATAAACCATTTTCCAGGGTTTTTATCACATCGGTTATTAAATAACCGACGTGATAAACCATTTACCAGGCCTTTTATCACATCGGTTATTAAATAACCGACGTGATAAACCTAATTTTTTTTAAAAAATTGAATGCAGTCATCTGCTCTCCACCAGAATCAACCAGAAAACAAATCAAGAAATCATACCAAAAAAATAGAAGTAGATCAAAATTAAGCATGTACATTGATAACATATAAAAATTACCCCCTAGACAGCCACCACCCTCATGTATACCCCATGGACATCCCTCCCCCACCCCATTGGAGCCCTCGCCCTCATGTATACCCCTTGGACAGCCCTCCCCTACCCCATTGGAGCCCCCACCACACTTCTGGACTTCCCCCCGACCCCCGGATAGCCCCAAACACCCCTCGACAACCCCCCACCCGCCTGAACAGCACCCCCTCACCCCCTCACCCCACTTGACAGCCCCCACCACACCCCTAGATAGCCCCAAACACCCCTGTACAACCCTCCCACCCTCATGTATACCCCCCCCCCCCCCCACCCCTGTACAGCACTCCTACACCCCTGGACCACCTTCCCACACCCCTGGACAGCCCTACCACCCCCCTGGACTATCCCCCCACCCCACCGGACAGCCCTCCCAGACCGCTGGACACCCCCCAACCCCACTGAACACACCCCCACACCCTTGGAACCCCTACCCCACAGACCCAAATCCATACCAGAAAAACCATCATAAGTAAACCAAAACAAGAAGCAGAGCAAAATTAAACATTCACTTATATAACATTCAAAACTTACACTGTCAACTTTTAAAAAAACTAAATCCAACCTAAACAACTACCAAATACACAATTACAACGACAATATTCAAAATTACATTTTACATTACAAACAACTAAAATTCAATCAAACCTGTAAAATAATTTGACCACTCCACTTGTAAGTGTTTGATGTCTTCAGCAGTATAGGGTTTAGGGTCATCAAAAATCTACAAATGAAAAATAAAGTAGTTAACGTGTATAATGAATAAATCAAATTGAAATATTATGGCAAATTTTAAGAGTAAATCGTACCAAGTCAAAATTCCCAACTGTCCCAGTTGTTATTATTTCATACATAAATCTTAACATATAATATCCGCATTCGATGAGGCCTTGTTGTTAATGACAATTCTGTTTGAATGAGTGTAAATTCAATATATTAATTTTATGTAATAAATCAAAAAGTACAAATTATAAATGGATATTTACCTTTGCATTTACATATTTGATCTTTCCACTTCTTTTTTTTTGTGTTTTTTCGAAAGTAGGCCTATGCACTGTTAGAAAATAATACGAATGGGGTAAATTTAAAATTCATTATAATATATAAAACTATTCAGAAATTGAAACTTACTTTTCCAATATATTCTTAAAACTTTCCCGCACATCACCATGGACAGAGCATATCCAATAAAGGGCTTTCTCCCTTGGGAAAAAAACCCCTAAAATCCAATGATCATTGATAAAAGGAAATTTGACGTGAGTGGTTTTTTATATTGAAAGATAATTAACTCTTTGAGAGAAATGTGTTTCATACCTCTCACAAAAATGCATCATCCAAAATTGTGTGATTATATTCTTTTCAAATCTTTCAGTAATATAAACCATTCTTTGTTCCTCATTCAATGTACATGCTTCAGGGGAAATCAATTGCGGGTCCATGAATCCATATACTTCTGTCAGCTCATTCCTCTCACAAATTTTATAAAGATACCTAATACAAAACATACATAAGTATACATTTTTAATAAATATAACGCAGAGAAAAGTTGTTAAGACTTACATGGAAAAAAATTCACCACATTGATGCCCAACTTATCTCCAGTAACAAGCTCCATGATATCAATTTTTATAATCCCCACTCTTATTTCACGTCCACAAACATGAGCTCCCATTGGAAACTCATAATAACCCGACAAAAAATGTGAATATCTTGACAATCTGTCAAGACCATTTGAATATGTATCTGATGTCATAGCCATTTGTATTTGTTGTTGTCTATAAAATATTTCTTTACCTTTGAAGTATTCCTCTAAAAAAATTGAAAAATATATTAGTTTTCAAATGATAAAACAACTTTAATAAAAAAAATAAAATAAAAGATATAACATTCATACCTCTATGGTAATGAGTCGAAGAAGTCTGGATAGACAAATTAAAAAATGGCCGATGCTCTGTCCAACTGTCGCCACCTCATCTGTAGGTATTGGTACCCTAGCTGATCTATCTATAATATCCTGTATAGTGACCCTCTGATTCTCTACCTCTAATTGTTGATGATGAACTGTATCTCCTATAGAATATACCAACCCATATTCTACTATATGATGTTGAGAATCATCAATATACAACTTGCAATAAGTAGGAAGCTGTGTCAGAGGTGTAGGATAAAAAATGGGGTCCGTAGGCTGAGGTGGGGGAGTGAGAGCTACTGGCGGAGGTGGAGGATAAATAATGGGGTCTGCAGGGGGAGGTGGAGGAGTGGGAGCTGCAGTCTAAAATTGTCTTTTCATTTCTGCAAACATATACTGCACCGACTTTCTAATGTTGTCCTCCATCATCGCATTAATATTATGAACTTCAGCCTCCAAGGATTCTATTTTTTTATAAACCCCCTCAATGTTAAAATTTTAAGAATGTGGCAACACTTTTCTTACCAATACACCTGTCGGATATCCTCTTACACGACTAGGATGTTCGGGCCTTCCCAATGCTGCAAATAAAATTTCTTCCCTCCCAGTAGCTGTAAATGTCCCCTCTGAACTCTGCTCCTCAAGAGATTCAGGTATTGATTAATTGAACATTTCTGTAATGATTGAAATTATATGAATAAAATAGTTAACTTAAATAAATAAAATAAATATCTTACAGTCCTCTCAGATATGATTCTCTATTCTTCCAAAAGATATTTCCCTTTTTTTCCCTTCCAATCACTCTTCCATTTTTCATGTCTAGATGGAGGGGATGGAGGGGCCACCTCTCCAGAGCTTGAAGACTCAACTCTTAGTTGTTGAAATTTTTCCGCCATCATTTGTTCTTCCAATAATGCATACCCTCCCCGAGATAAACTATGAGGGTATACATTTTTAGATTGGATCTCCTGATGATCTTTCCTTGTTTTCTGTAATTTAAGAATAAGAAATCATTAACAAAACATTAATAAAATCATTTATATAAGAAATTTTATAAAATTTTACATTACCCTTACCAGAAATGACTCTTTTCTTCTACTTTCAAAAAACTGTCTCCATGTGTATTCATCTATAAAAGGAAATATATGACATGTATTGTCATGACTCCTATGACCATAAATGAAATCATATGATAGGGTTGATTTGAAATCCCTCCATCTCCTGGCAGCCAACGATAAGCATTTCTTCCTAACTCCTCCAGTGTCAGGAATATCAAATTTCATCTGATAATTAAGAGGTTAAACATATTATATATACTAGAAACATTAAAAAAATATTCAAACAATGACAAAAGATCTTACCAAAATCGTCTCCCACAACTGAGAGATAATCGCTTTATCCAAACTTCTCCAATCATCATACAGAATGCTTACTTTGCTCTTATCCTGAGTTGCTACAAAACTCTTAAAATCTTTTGCATTCAGACCTCTAGGAATATCATCATCATCAAACTCAATGACTATCCTCTGATCTTGCGTACGGGCAAGTGATAATTTTGGTAAACGTGTGCACCCACGTTTACCAACCTTTGAACTCTTTGTCGTAATAGGAGCATGTGAATGTTCATCCCTAGAGGTATGACCAGCAATATGCTCCTCTCCAGAATCATGTGGTTGATCATCTGAATGATCTGTCATTATCCTTCAAATCAAAAAAACAAACGTCAGTTCACAAATATACAAATTCAAATATTTTAATACTACTGTAATCAAAAAATAGAAAAGTGTACTAAGTTACATAATAGTAAACATTGGTAATATGGTAAGCATGTTAAACAATGGTAAAGATGGTAATGATGGTCAAGATGGTCAAGATGGTCAAGATGGTAAACATGGTAAAAATGGTAAACCTGGTAAACATGGTAAACATGGTAAATTAATTGTCAGTGGACAAAAATAACAGATATATAATTCATGTAATGGTTATAAACATGATAAAGTAAACTAAACAAACTTAAAACAAACAAAAACATACACTTATTTTGTTTTAAAACATGTTTTAATAAATAAATAACATACAATATCTAACATTTATGGAAAAAATAAATGTAAACAAGAAATAAACATATGTTACCTGTAATTTTAGGAATGTACAAATGGATTTTTTTCCCAAATTCCTTCGTCGTGATCGTTCCTTATGGCACAAACTATTTCTTCAACATGATCATCATTATGTTCTATTAATCTTTCCATGGAAGTAGGTATCTCACATAAATCAACATATTCATCAATTGCATCCTCACCAACATATTGTTTTTTCCCTTGTAAAATAACATCCCATTGCATATCTGATTGATCTACTACATAGAAAATTTGTTTTTCATGTGTTTCCATTATAAAAGAATCAGCCGTGTCTTCCAATCTATTCAGATTAATAAGTGTCATTTCAAATTCATCATGTCTGACACTGTTGTTACCGTTAAACCATTTACAGTTAAAATCGGAACTTTAATTTTAAATTAATAAACCTCCCATATGTCTTCAATCACTCCATAATATTCACTTGATGTAGAAATTGGGTTTTTGTCCTTAGCACTCGAAAAATGCATTGCTTCTGCAAACACCAATACACCACTATTCTGAACTGCACTTCTGTTGTCCTGAGCTTTCGTATGAAATGTATAACCACTAATGTCATAACTGGACCATGTTATCACATTTAAACATGGACCACCCACTATCCATTTTAATTTCTCTGATACATCTGATCTACCAAGCAAAGTCTTTTTAATCCATGAGAAAAAAGTTTTGTTGTGCTCATTCAAAATCCACATTTCTTTCTTCTTTGGATGACATTGTTTCAACTCATTAATATGCAACGTGATATACAGTTTAGCATCAGCTATGTTATTCAAGATGTATGATTCTAACTTCTTCATCTGTTCAGCTGACAATGATTTGACTTTCAAGCCGCGAATCCCCTTTCCCTCATTATTAACTTGTTCATGGTGAGATGGAGGCAAACCTATGTGTTGCGCCGCAGCCAAGTAGCTCATACAAAACTCTGCTACCTCCTCAGAAATATACTTCTCAATAATGGAGGCTTCAGTTCGATATAGATTTTTAACATACCCCTTTAATATTTTCATATACCTTTCAAAAGGATACATCCAACGAAGATATACAGGTCTACAAAGCTTTATTTCTCGAACCAGATAAATCATTAAATGCACCATTATATCAAAAAAAGTTGGAGGAAAATACATTTCCAATTGACAAAGTATAAAAATTGCATCCTTTTCCAAAATGTTCAAAGCATTCACATCAATCGCCTTGTTACAAATTGAATTGAAAAAATAACACAACTTCATTATAGTCTTTCTGACACGAATGGGTAATATTCCACACAATTCAACTGGTAGAATTTGTTGCATCATGACGTGAAAATCATGTGATTTCATACCTATCAACTTCAAGTCCTTCAATGAGACAAAAAATTTTACATTAGAATAATAACCTTGAGGCACTTTGGTATCATGAAGACACTGACAGAAGCTAATTTTCTCCCTCTTCGATAATATATGACAAGCCGGGGGAAGAAATGATCGTCTTCCTTTAGGAGTGGGAGCTAACTCCAAATGTATTCCCATTGATAGTAAGTCTAATCTTCCATTTAACCCATATTTAGTCTTTCCTTTAATATCTAACAATGTTCCAATCAAAGAATCACATATATTCTTCTCCACGTGCATGACATCAATATTATGTTTAACTTCATGATACCTCCAATATGGTAGCTCAAAAAAATTGACATTTTCTTCCAAATATGTCTATCATTACCATATTTCTGTGTCTTTCCTAATGTCACATCAAGGTTTTTTACCCTCTCAAAATAAAGATCAGGGGATAAAGGTTTTGGAGCAGTATCAAATTCTTGTGAGACATTGAATGCCTTTTTTAGTATTCTATAAGGGTGTTCCATAGGCAAAAACTTTAGATGGCCCATGTACACTGTTTTCCTCCCATGATGCAATTGAAAATATGACGTCTGTTGTTCACAAATTGGACATGCTTTATGCCCTTTAACACTATATCTATACAAATTTCCATTCGCTGGGAAGTCATTTATAGTGAACAGAAGCACTACATGCAGTTAAAAATATTCCATTTTATAAGAATCATACACCCTAATACCATCATCCCATAACAGTTTCAAATCATCAATCAATGGTGACAAGTAAACATCAATATCATTACCGGGTTGCTTTGGACCAGAGATCATTATACTCAACATGACATATTTGCGCTTCATACAAACTTCAGGAGAGAGGTTGTAAATTACCAATAAAATAGGCCATGAACTATGTGTGCTACTGAGGGTTCGGTATGGATTCATTCCATCTGTGCACAAACCTAGTCTGAGATTTCTAATTTCATTTCCAAATGTAGAATACTGCGCATCAATTTTCTTCCATTGTGGACAATCAGCTAGATGACGTATTTTTCCATCACATACCTGCTCTTCATCATGCCATATTAACCTTTTTTCATCATATGAATTATCAAATAAACGTTTGAAATGATTAATTATAGGAAGATACCAAAATACCTTTGAAGGGATCTTTGTAATCTCTACACCAGCCTGTGATTTTTCTTTCACCTTATACCATGATGTCCCACATTTAGGACACTCTGACAGAAATTCATATTCCTTCTAATATATAATACAGTCATTTAGACAATCATGTATTTTCTTGTATCCCAATCCCATCGGGCATAATATTTTCTTAGCTTTGTAATGTGAATCTGGAAGATCGTTATCTTTTGGAATAATGTCTTTCATCAATTGTAGCAGCTCTGTAAAACTTCTGTCACTCCATCCATGTTTCGCCTTCAGTTTAATCAATATTAACACCGCCGAAAAAACCGTAAAATCTGTACAACCAGGATATAATGGTTTTTCAGCATCACCATATAGACGCACAACTGTCGGTTCTATCATAATTTGTTCTGCTACAATATCGCGAATCATTTCTTCAATTCCATTGGAGTTACCATCTTGCGAATCATCATCATCAGTGACATTCCGTCCAGTTTCACCATGCCAAATCCAAGGGCTGTAACTCGGATTAAAACCATGACAAATCAGATGATCTTTTATCTCTCTACTTTTCAACTTCTTCATATTCAAACATTTCAGGCATGGACAGAAAAAAATATCACTACTTGGAACATTTCGTTTTGAAAATTCCAAAAAGGCATCAACACCTTCCTCAAATTCATTGCTCATTCGATGTGCCGTAATCCAACTTCGACTCATTATTACCTATAACAAATATCAACAAAAAATATATATTTTTAAGATAAGACAAATATATGTTTATATGAAAAAATCATAATTAGAATGTAAAAAAATTTAAAATATAAAACAAATCTTTGGGTATTTAATAAAATATGCTTGAATATTATTTTTAAAACAAAATATAGTTAGATATAATAGTTTTAAATTTCATTGAATCAAAGAAAACCATACTGCCTACATAGTTGATAGAAAATTGGAGAAAATGGAGTAAACCTGAGAATCACACCCCACCCCCGGACAACCCCCAAAACCCTCTGGACAGGCCCCCACCCCCTTGGACAGCCCCCCACACCCACCCACCCCCTTGGACCACCCCTGGACACCCCCCAACCCTCCGGATAGCCCCCCAACCCTCTAGACAACACCCCCACCCCTCCGGGACACCACCCCCACCCCTACCCCTTGAACACCCCCTGGACACCCCCCAACCCTCTGGACAGTCCCCCACCCCCCCCCCCCCCCGAACAACCCCCAAAACCCTCTGGACAGGCCCCCACCCCCGTGGACAGACACTCACACCCACCCACCACCTTGGACACCCCCCCGGACACCACCCGTTTCCACATCTTTGATATAACATTTTTTTAAAAACTTGACATTATTAAAAACATTTCATGAAACATGATGAAGAGTCCAATCGTATTTCTTATGAAATTTTTCTTACTAGAAAGGATCTTAGTATTGGATAGAATAATAAATAAAGTGTCATAAAACAGCAATATAATCCTAAAAAATTCATATAATCCAGCTTAAATATTTGAATAAATATGTTTGTAATCAACCATCCAATCCAAAAGGTGTATGAGAGAACAATTAGAGAAAAACTGGCAATGAGAGATCATAGTCATTGAGGGGGGATGGTGTCAAAGGAAACACAAAATCAAATGAACCGAGACCACTTTATGAAGTAATCCATGAAAAAGAAAAACCTACATCAAATAAAATCGTGAAACATCAAAAAACAAACAAATAACCATTTGAAATAGAATCTAGTATCTTTATTCAGAAACTCTAAAAAATAAATAAATCACAATTTCATTGATTGAATCCTGAATTTCTAAAATAGAACAATACACTGGTTTCACTTTGGTTGGTGGTACAATTATTTGTTGTATTCGATCATCAATTAGTTTTTTGACATAAAATCAAAAAATCTTGTGAAATACATATAAGTAACATTCATTATTCAAGTTCACATTCTTTTTGTAAAATTACCCATGTCTATATTATCATTAATAAAAAACATTATCATTATTCTCAACTAAAATCATGAGAATTGTGATATTCCCATTTTTATAAACATATATTAATGATGTTATGATAGAGTTTATCATAACTAATAATATAAAAAATGGTATACTTATCTATAGTAGAGTCCTATAAGACAAAATGGATGCACGATATTTCTGTGACATTTAGATTTTTTAAAGGGATATAATGATGTTTAATACTTCCCAGAAGGGTGAAATTATAAGGGAGTTTAGTGTCTTCTAAAAATACAAAGTGGGTAAAAGTGAATTTGTTTCCATTAAAGAAAACAAATGGTTTATCATAGATTTATTAGACTCTTTGAGGGTGAATGATAAATATTTTTTTTATTATGTTCCATTATAACTCATGTGTAAATATTTATTTTAGTTCAATTAATAAATGATAAATGGTTTACATTAATGGTTTTTGTTTTCTAAAAAAATGACATCTTCAATATGGATGATTGATTCCTATTCTATGATAAGACACTCAATAAGGATGATTCACTATATATTATGATAATTTCTTTTAATTCTCTAATCACATAAACATTATTGGTTATCCAACTACAAAATTGTTAGATGAACCTGAGCGTTAAATGAAATATAGGATAAAACGAATGGATGAATCAACCATACCTAAAATTTCTTTTTGATAATGAAATTCAAACCGGTCAAATCAGGAAATATTCCAAATCTTTCCTTAATCGCTCCATAGTCCTTCAATAAATAACCCCAAATATGTTTCCAACATAGGAGGATTTTGAGTCATTAAATGCAAGGTAATATATCAAAATTTGTTTTATAAAGAAATACAAAAACAAGACACTCAAGATAAAAACGAATGTTCGGTGCCAACGATATTCAAAAATATGTAATAGGGTTCGAAATGGAAGAATCTAACCTAGTTTAAACAAAAAAAATCGCAAAACATAAATATAGACTATCTGGGAAAAAAATGAACGAAATAAATTCATGGAAGGCTTAATTGAGTGTTGCAAGTTGAGATGATAGATCCAAGGAGAGTAAAGATGATAAATGATGAAGCCAAAATGAGTTTAACGCAGGTCGATCGATGAGCCGATTAGAGTTTACCGCACGAGAGAGACGAGCCGGTGGACAGTCGATCAAAAAATTGTAAATGACAGTCCATGGGGCTTTAATTTTTTAAATGTTTTATAACGTCGGTTATATAATAACCGACGTTATAAACTATTTTCTAAATTTATAATGTCGGTTATTTTAAAACCGACGTAAAAAAACCCCCCGCGCTTTGGTTTTTTACGTTGGTTATTTTATAACCGACATAAAAAACTCGTAGATATCTCGTTTTTTACATCGGTTATTTTATAACCTACGTAACAACCCCCCCCCCCCCCCCCACACTTTGGTTTTTTACGTCGTTTATAAAATAACGGACGTGAAAAACTAAAGCGCGGGGGGTTTTCTATGTCGGTTATTTTATAACTGATGTAAAAAAGCCGTAGATATCTCGTTTTTTACGTTGGTTATTTTATAACCGATGTAACAAACCCGTAGATAACTCGTTTTTTATGTCGGTTATTTTATAACCGATGTAAAAAACCCCCCCACGCTTTGGTTTTTTATGTCGGTTATAAAATAACCGACGTAAAAAATGCCTAGATATCTCGTCTTTTATGTCGGTTATCAAATAACCGATGTAAAAAACCCCCGCGCTTTGATTTTTAATGTCGGTTAATTTATAACCGACGTAAAAACCGAACACGCACGATTTGTAATGTTGGTTATTAAAATAACCGACCTTAAAAATCTACTCAACGCATTTGTTATGTCTGTTATAAAATAACTGATGTAAAAAACCACGTTTCACAGATTCTCATGTCGGTTATATATAACCGACATAAAAAATGGTGACGTAAATAACGTTTTCTGCACTAGTGCATTCCCATTTCTATATCAATGGTATTCACCTTTATTCACATTTACTTATTGTTTAAATAGTTTCATGTATGTATTCCACATTTTTTTATCCTGTAATAAAATATTATGTCGAATGATTCAATGTTTTATGATCCATGTGGCACACTTATGCATGAAATGAAATGTTTAAGAAGGGTGTGCCCTGATAGTTCTCCAATGCATTGGGTAAAGTATAGTATCATGATACATCATGTGAAATGGGTGTTGAATCATGATAATTCAATTAAAATGAGGTTTTACTTGTGCTTCATGTGTAATGAGGGTTTACTCATGCTCCATGTGCAATGAGCCTTAGCTCATGCTAATTCCATGTTAAGTGTTGTTGCCACATTTCCATGTTATGATTATCATGATTTATCATTCCTTTATGTTTATTCTTCTCTTGTGATCTATTGATATTCCTATTGTCTAAAATGTATTGTACTCTTCATGTTATTCCATGATTATTCCCTTACTAGGCTTTATATCTCACCCTTTTCTTATGCATGTCCCCAGGTTATCCCATGCAATGCTAAGTATAAGGGAATGTAGTGGTCATGTAAAGGAAGTTTTCAATAAAGATATTGTATTTCATGTTTTAAGTTGTTATTTAATGATCCTAATACCCAAAGACACTAGACCTCTTGATCTTCTATATTGTATCAAGTGAAGTTTATGTAATAAATTATGCTTAATTGTGTAATAAAAGCAGGGTTGTCATAGTTGGTATCAGAGGATAGGTTTAGTTATTTTGGGGATTGGGATTAGAAAACCCTAGTAAAGCATTAGAGATAATACTAAGTATAATAAAAACATCCCTAAGTTTTGGTGAGTATTTAGTAGATGGTTTATCAAGAAAATACATCCCTGTATATATATGAGCAGGTAGTAGTGGATCTGGCACAGATGTATCCTAGGGGTAAAACCTGAAAACACCGCTTTTAGCTAGACTCAAATGGGAACTGGTGCACGAAAATGGGCCTTGTTTCACTCTTGATTATGAAACTCCCAAGGGATATGCTTTGGTAAATTAAAAAGCTTAGTATGAACCATTATTAAAAGACATAATGCCCTAATAATATATGTTAGAAAGTAGATCATGGATAAGATAGAATGAAACCAATAGATTCATATGTTAAGGAAATAAAATTTATTTATAAGTCATCAGTTTTTTCCTTGTATTACCCTTTATGTGTTACCCCTAACTTTACTTTTATTCCAGCTAATGGCCGGTAATAGGAGGACTCGAGCTAATAACCGATGTGAAGAACAATGTGATAACTGTACTAATGAGATGCTCAATCCCTTGGGAGCGGGAATCACGAACTTTGTCACGCTTCTCTCTCATATAACTCAAGATTTGAATAGAAACATGGGTCAAGAGAAACGTTCAACCCCCCCCCCTAAGAAATAACAAGTCGCTATCAAGAGCTTTATGAGACAAAGGCCTCCTACGTTTAATGGATTATATGATCCTTCAATCGCCAAACAATAGATCAACTCCATTGAAAAGATCTTCTCTATCCTTCAATGTTCTGAACAAGAGAAGGTTCTCATGGATGCTTATCGTATGGAGGGTGAACTTGATCAATGGTGGACGTTGATCAAAAATACGAAGCCTGAGGAAGAGATCGAGGCATTGGAATGGAAGGATTTCCAGAAGATGTTTTTCGATAAATATTTTCTGAGCACCCTCCGACTTAACATGGAAAGGGACTTCCTTGCCCTAAAGCAAAAAATAC
Organism: Viscum album; assembly: GCA_963277665.1. NCBI lineage: Eukaryota > Viridiplantae > Streptophyta > Magnoliopsida > Santalales > Viscaceae > Viscum > Viscum album. The sequence goes on along the minus strand of OY728166.1, from coordinate 925,840,786 downwards.
GACTAATCTGTTGGATCGTACAAGTAAAACTGTACAAGGCTTTCACGATACACCTCCTTCTTTGTTGTTACCCCCAAATGCAAGGTTGACTGCTTCTTTGGTGGGATGAAACCTAGCCTACAGAAAGCACTGGTGATCTGTGACTTCGATAGCTATGAGGAAATTGTATGATGTTCCCTCAAGGTCGAAATAGATATCGATTAAAATCAGGGGTATCATGGGGACAAGAAGAGTAATTTGGACTTCAATGTTGGTGGTCCGATGGATAAATCCAACGATTCTAAGAAGATCCAACATCCCACATTCCAAAGGTGCGAAAAGAAACACCTCGAAAACTTCTTGAAGGGGATGAGGAGATGCTTTTGGTGTGGAAGAGAAGGGTTCATGGATATTAACTGTTAGAAAGAAAGACCTACGGTTGCGATAGAGGATAGGAATGATCTATTCTAACCTCAACGTGTGGTTCATTGCTATAACTGCAAAGAACCAGGGAATCTTGAAAATCAGTGCCCTAAGCCAAGGGTTTTCGGAGGAAACCAAAAACCTCCAAGGCAGCAAGGATGAGCTTTTTCCATCACTACTGGTGAAATGAACTCCAAAAATGAAGTGGTGACAAGTATTCTAGTTATTCATTCAATAATAGAGAACATACTTTTTTATTCAGGTTCTACGCATTCTTTTATATCTCAAAATTTTAGTAGAACAATACCAGCACCACCAAAAATCATGGAAGTGAAGATGTTAGTGAGTATGGTAAATGGGGAAATCATTGCATCCCATGAATATAACTCCTCCCCTATCATAATTTGTGGATTAAAATTCCTTTATAACCTCTTCATACTCCCTCTAGTGTAATTTGATGCAATTATTGGCATGGATGGGATTTCCTTATATAGAGCCAACATAAATTGTCCTGAGAGGTAAATCACTCTCCATGTGGAGAATCGTCCCCCGATTCTTTACAAGTGCAAGGTGGAAGATGAACCTTATTTAGCTCTATCATCTCAAGTGTGGATATTATTTCCCTATGAGAACTCGTATCTAGCTCAGATGATTGAGTCTAAGAAGGCAACCATCCTAGAAGACATGCCTATAGTGAGAGAATTCACTGAAGTGTTTCCCAAGGAATTGTATCGTCTTCCTCCTAGAAGAGATGTTGAATTCTTAATTGATCTTATACCTGGGGAATTTACAATATCCAAGACTCCATATAGAATGGATTTTGTGGAGCTTGAGGAGATGAAGAAGCAACTACAGGAGAATCTGGATAAAGGGTTTATACACCCATGTGCTTCACCATGGGGTGCACCAATCCTCTTCATCAAGAAGAAGGATGGGTTAATGTGCCTTTGCATTGATTATCGTGAGCTTAACCAAATCATGATAAAGAATAGGTATCCTATCCCACAAATTGATGACTTGTTCGATCAGCTGTATGGAGAACGATACTTCTCTAAGGTGGATTTTCAGTCAGGATATTATAAATTAAGGGTGAAGAAGGAAGATATCCCCAAGACTGCTTTTCGTACAAGATACGAACACTATGAATTCATAGTAATGCCTTTCAGACTCAATAATGATCCAGAAATCTTCATGGACATGATGAATAGAGTCTTTAGATATTACCTAAACAAATTTGTGGTAGTATTTACAGATGATATTCTAATATACTCCAAAACCAAGGAGGATCATGAGGAGCATCTAAGAACTATACTAGAGACCTTGAAGAAGGATAAGCTCTATGAAAAGTACATCTAGTGTAAGTTCTGGTTGAAGGAGGTCTCATTCTTGGGCCATATCATCACAACCAATGGGATATATGTGGATCCCTCCAAAACAGATGCAATTTAGTGATGGATGAGGCCAACATCGGTAATGGATATCCGTAGCTTCTTGGGGTTAGCTGTATATTATCGACGATTTGTGAGAAATTTCTCACAATTTTACAACCCTCTTACTAAGTTAACTCATAAAGGAGTAAAGTTTTCTTGGACTGATGAATGTGAAGAAATCTTCAAGGAGTTGAAAGAAAGTCTTATCTCTGCGTCCCTGCACACTTTAACCATAAGTGGAGAACTTTTTATTGAATTCAGTGATGCTTAGAAGAAGGGCTTGGGATGTGTGTTGATGAAAAATGACAAAGTCATTGCCTATGATTCAAGGAAATTGAAAGATCATGAACAGAACTATCCAACACATGACCTTGAGTTGGCTGCAGTGATCTTCGCTTTGAAAATTTGGTGGCATTATCTCTTTGGGGAGAAGTGTAAAATATATATGGACCACAAAATCCTCAAGTATATATTCACACAGAAAGAGTTGAACATGCGCCAATGAATATGGTTAGAGATGATCAAATACTATGACTGCTCAATCCATTACCACCCAGGGAAAGAGAACAAGGTGGCGGATTCCCTAAGTAGAAATTACCCAGCGATTCTATCATTGATCATAATGGAAAATAATCTAATATTCTTATATTTGATGAAGATGAACATGGTAATCATAAATAAGGAAACATCATCAGTCCTTTCACAAATTATTGCTCAACCGTCACTTTTGGAAAGGTTAATGGATGCTCAAAAGGATGATGTGGGAATTCAAAAAAAAAGTGGAAGCTATCGGAAAAGGTAAATCCTAAAAGTTTAATGTTAATGATGAAGGACTTGTGAGATTTGGGAAAAGACTATGTGTTCCATAAAGTCCGGAGCAGAATAAGGAACTTTTGGATGATGCACATAGTTCAAATTTCTCAATTCACCCAAGAAACACAAAGATGTATCGAGATCTCTGAGAGAATTATTGGTGGAATAATATAAAGAAGGAGATCATTGAATATAAATCAAAGTGTTTGGTGTGTCAGAAATTGATGGTGGATAAGAAGAAGTCTAACGGGATGATGCAACCATTTCCCATATCAGAATGGAAATGGGAGAACATCACCATGGACTTTGTCACTGGAATTCTGAAGAAATCCAAAGGCAACAATGCAATCTGGGTTGTTGTGGATCGTCTTACAAAGGCTGCACACTTCATTTCTATTCAGGAGGATTTCTCATTGGATCAATGGGAACATACATATATCAGGTAAGTGGTAAGTCTTTATGGAGTACCACTATCTATTGTGTCAGATCAAGATCTGAGATTCACCTCTAAGTTTTGGAAGAGTCTTCAACATGCTATGAATACTAAACTGAACTTCAGTATGGCCTATCATCTTCAAACTGATGGCCAATCCGAGCAAACTATCCAAAAAATTTAGGCATGTTGAGAGTGTGCTCAATGGACTTTAAAGGAGGATGGGATCAACATCTTCCTCTGGTTGAGTTCTATTATAATAATAGTTTCCACTCGAGCATCCAAATGACACCATATGAATCTCTTTATGGGAAAAGGTGCAGAACACTGGCGTGTTGGGATGAGGTCGGTGAGCGTAAGCTGCTTGTACCAGAAATGGTCGAAGAAATGGTGGAGAATGTGAAAACCATTCAGCAGCATATCAAGGTAGTCCAGATTTGACAGAAGAGTTATGCAGATAACCATCGACGAGGCATTGATTTTAAAGTTGGAGACATGGTATTTCTATGCATATCTCTATAGAAGAAGGTCATGAGGTTTGGAAATAAAGGTAAGTTTAGTCCAAGATACATCGGCCCCTTCGAGATTCTTGATCGTGTCGGGGTTGTGGCCTATCGACTAGAACTTCCACTTACCATGGCCAAAGTTCATGATGTCTTTCATATATCCCTCTTAAGGAATTACATACCAGACCCTTCACATGTACTCTCTTAGAAGGTGGTATAGTTAGAGGATGATATTTCTTATGAGGAGAAACCAGTGAAGATCTTAGATTGTAAGAAAAACTTCTATGAAATAAGACAATGCCCCTCATCAAGGTATTGTGGCAAAACCAAAAGTTTGAATAAGAAACATGGGAATTAGATTAAATGATGAAGCATAGTTACCCACATCTATTTTAGTGTGGGAAAAGGAAATTTCGAGGGTGAAATTTCTTAAGGGGGAAAGATTGTAACGACCCAAACATTCATTAATAAAAATTCCTCTTGATCTAATTAAATGTCTCTTTATATAAAATGTTTACATAAAATGTCAACTACTTTGGTTTTATGTTTTTGGATTTTAAAATACTGGTAAGAATTATTACCATTGCTAATATAGTCATTTACTAGTGATCACATGATTAGTATAAATATAGGGCTTTAAAAAATCAAATTTACTCAAAGGAAGTGATGGACTCGTCCAGTAGACATGCCCCATACGAAGCCCATTTGTCAAATCTCAGAAAGGAGGTTGTGTCTTTGGGATTCCCTCTTGACCAAACCGATCTTGAATATGTTAAGCTTGAGCGGTACCGCCTACAAGATAAGTGGAAGTTGATAGAGATTACCACCTGGCCAATGTTATCTGAGCCACCCCAAGAGTCTGTCACCATCGCACACCATACTCTTCAGTATTATGTGGGTGTTATAAGGGGTTATGTAACAATACCCTAGTTCTATGGTTATTTACATTATTTTTGTATATAATAATGAATATACTTCCATTTTATTATTGTTACCTTGTAAATAGTTTTTAAAGCACAAATGGTACTTTTAGTTAATGTTCAACTAAGAAATCTATTTTGATGAATTAATGGATTTTTGAATTAAATAATATTTCAATAAAATATTATTATTTTTATTAAATTAATTTTTATAAAATATAAATTATCGTATAATTTTATGAATGCAATTGTAATTTTTATTAAGGTTTGAAATCCATTTTTTTCAAAACCCATGAATTTTTTATAAATGTCTGTTTTTATATTAAAAGTGAAAATTAACATATTTAGAAAATTATTTAGATAAAATGAATATTATTTCTGGAATCAAGACTTTGAAATTATCCAATGGTTAATTTTTCATAACTTTCTGAGACAGTCAAATGTTTGGGTAAAAATTAAATACTGTTTAAATATATAATGTGTTTTATGACATCATAATGACCCAATAGTGATGTAATAAAATACTATAAACTTTATATTCGGACAATATATGTTTTTACATTAAAATAATGTGATTTTTGGTTTGTTTGATTTATTTTACAAAGCTTTAGTGGACCCTTCAAGACTTATTAAACATTTTTTCCTTTTTAAATTGTATTCCTTGGGAGTGTGACTCACATCCACATAAGAAACCCCATTATTTTATGAAGTTTGGAATTTTTCCTTATAAAATATTGTCTTATACTTCCCTTTCCCAAAAACCATGGGCAAAAACCATGGTCTAGTTTGTGGTTTTGATTAGTTTAATGTGAGGTTTCCCAAACCTAAATAATAAGGAATTCTCTCACCTTTCCTATATAAACCCACCCAATGTCCCACTTCCTCCTCACTCAAATCCTTTGGAGTTCGTCAAACCTCTTCCCTCCTCTCTATAAAATCCTCCCAAGGTGCCCCAATCTCCCAAGACGCCTCTCTCAAGCCTTTGGAAGCACACTTCCCGGTAAGGGTTTTTCTTCCTTTCTCATTTTTGTCCAATATTCTTTAAATTGTTATGCACTTTTAATTTCAATTATAAATATTAGGGTATGGTTTCTCACCTCCCTAATAATTCCCCATTTATTTTTAAATGATGGTACACCCCTTTCTCTCTCATTAAATTCCTCCAATGTACACCCATTACTATGCCAAAATTCTGAAAGGAATTTCTCTCTCCTCATTTACATTCAAGAAATTATTTTGTATCATGAATCTAAATTCCATTACATTTGTTGGGACATGTATCTATATTTCCCCCTTACTATCCATGTCATGTAAATATGATGAGACACCCCTTTTACTCTCATCAACCATTTTTATGAGTTCTTATGTCATGTCGTTATGCTGCCGAAATTGCACTGCGCTTTTCCAAGACAAAGTCATTGTGTAGTGAATACCATGCCCATTTCTATATCAAGGGTATTCACCTTTATGCATATTTACATATTTTTTAAATAGTTTCATGTATTTATTCAACATTTTTTTTATCGTGTAATAAAATATTATGTTGAATGATTCAATGTGTTATGATCCATGTGGCACACTTATGCATGAAATTAAATGTTTAAGAAGGGTGTGCCCTGATAGTGCTCCAATGCATTGGGTAAAGTATAGTATCATGATATGTCATTTTCATTTGGTGTTGACTCATTCTAATTCAATTGAAAAGAGTTTTTAATCATTCTTCATGTGTAGTGAAGGTTTACTCATGCTCCATGTGCAATGATCCTTGGCTCGTGCTAATTCCATGTTAATTATTGTTTCCACATTTCCATGTTATGATTATGATGATTTATCATGATTTTTTTATGCTTCTATTTTTCTCTATTGATATGCCTATTGTCTAAAATTTATTGTACTCCTCATGTTATTCCATGATTATTCCATTACTGGGCTTTATAGCTCACCCTTTTCTTATGCATGTCCTCAGGTTATCTCATGCAATACTAAGTACAAGGGAATGTAGTGGTCATGTAAATTAAGTTTTAAATAAAGATGTTGTATTTCATGTTTTAAGTTGTTATGTAATGATCCTAAGCCCCAAATACACTATACCTCTCGATATTCTATGTTGTATAAAGTGAAGTTTATGTAATAAACTATGTTTAATTGTGTAATAAAATGCAAGGTTGTCATAAATTTAGTTAAGTATTATAGCCCCTCCTTGGATATCTTCCTTTGTATTACCTCTTAAGGCTTATGGGATTGGAATTTTGGTGAGACTAAGACCTGTAGGAGGTATTTAGAATTTTTTTAGTGTATTTGGGTAGATCTTGGTTGATCTATAGTGAAAACGTGTGTGTAAAAGAGAGGATATGGGGTTTCCTTTTATAAGTTGGATGAGTGTCACCATTGTAAATATTAAGAACTTTAAAATACAATAAATTCATTTCTCAAGGAAAGTGGCTCCAATGAAATATAATTTATAATATTATATATTTTAAGGATTAAATATAATCAATCGATAAAATTTATATAATTTTTATAGATATATAAATCCTTATATCTTAGTTCAACCCCCCTTATTAACCCTTTTGACATTTACCATGGGGATACAATTTTACCATGGTAACTATTCATTATAACTAAAAATAAATTTGAATTCATTACCAAATTTTAAATTGATGATTCAAATTATGGAATCTATTTTCTAAGATTCAATTTACAAAAGTGTTACAATTTACTTTTAAGATAAGTTTGAAAAATCTAATGAAAAAAGTTTTTATAAAAATGCCTTTTTTAAGTATAAAAATGATTTTACACCAAAGTAAAGTATAATATTGACTACAATTGAGTTAATTAGTTTATTTTAAATAAAATGATACTTATTTTAATTTCAAAAAAAACCATAATTTAATGGAACCTTATTAAAACATGATTAAAAGAGAATAATTAAAAATTACTTTTATTTTAAAAAAACATTACTTAGATTTCCAAAATATCAAACATAGATTTCTAAGTTCAACATTATAGTTTTAAAAAAATTATATTAGTTATTAACTATATATTTATTCTTTAAAAAATATTTCATAAACTTTCAAGTCATTCTTATATCATGATAATGTCATAAAAATGATAGTATTTCTAAAATTGGTATTTTCACTGTTTTCCTAAAAATCAACTAATTATGAAAAAATACCAAAAATAACCCTAAGATAATTTTTACCTTATGATAATAAATTACTTTTAATAAAAAAATTATTCTAAATTTTATAATTTTATCTTTGAAATAAAACCATATAATATATAGGAAACAATTTGGTTAGAATAAAACTATTTATTTTTTTATTAAAATTTTACTGAAAATTTTTACACTGAATATGAGTCCATAAAATATAATCATTATTATTAATAAGACATTAAATAAATTTATTATTATCATTAAATTAGTTTTTAAATTCTCCCCCTCTCTAAGAAATTTCATCCTTACAATTTTATTCATCGGTAAACAAGTGGGGATACTTTCTCACATAATTTTTTAAAATTTTCTTGTTTATTATTCAATAATATAGTTATTCTACAAGAAATTATGCAGGTAATGTTCCTTATTGCATAACTATTTTTATCTATGATCAAGAATCTGAATTGTATTTTCCTCATAAGAAATATTCTCTTCTAAATAAACTACTTCAGAGCTCAAAATATGATATACATCAAGTATATATTTCTTTAACAATGAAACATGAAACACATCATATACTTGATATAAAATCATAGGTAAGGATAATTGGTAGAAAAATAATCTAACTTTCCCCAAACTTTTATACATATTAATAAACTATGGACTTAATTTTCTTTTCCCACCAAAATTCATAACACCTTTCCAAGGATATATTTTGATAAAAACATGGTCTCCTACTACAAACAAGAGATATTTCCTCTAGTTGTATACATAATTATTCTTATTTCTCTAAACTTCCCTCATATGTTGTTGAATCATCTTTACCTTTTCAACCATATCTTCTACCAACTCTAGTCCCAACAAAATTCTTTTAGCAACTCTATCCTAACATTCTAGAGTTCGACATCACTTTCCAGATAATGCCTAAAATGGTTCTATCTACATATTGGAGTGAAAAGTGTTATTATAAGAAAATTATACCGAAAAAATGATAATCCCAGCTTACCTAGTAATCTAGTGAGCAATCCTAGATCATATCCTCTAAATTTTTAATTTTATACTCTGAAAATATATCAAATTGAGGGTGAAAAGTTTTACAAAAACATAACTCAAAAAGTAATTACTTTTAAATTCATTTCAAAATATTTAATTAAAATATAGGATCATGATCAGATATAATAGATATGGAAACTCTATATATCCTAACTATCTCTTTAAGATATACTTTAGTAAGATGGTCTAAATACAAAGTATCTCAAATAGGAATAAAATGTAAAAAATAAGTCAAAATATCAAAAGTAACCCAAATATTGTTATTACCATGGTATTTCCTAAGTAATAGCACCATTAAATCCATGGATTTATTTTCTTATTTCCATTAAAGAATTAACAATGGTTGAAGAATCCCCTTATGTAGTTTTCAGTTGGCCTTTTATTATTAAAAAGTCAAGAATTTCATGGTAAAATAAAAAATATCTTTCTTTATTCTTTCCCAGTAATAATATTTTTGAAGGTATTTATATATCTTAGATCTTATAAGAAGAATATAAAATGGAGACCTATAGGATTAACTCAATAATTCTTTTTTTAATTTGGAATCCTTCATCACACAAAACCTCTTTCCAGATATTATAACACCATCTTATCAAAGTTAAACTCAAAAAAATTTACATTCATAACCAAATATAAATTTATTTTCAAACCAAAATCAAACTTATTAGAATTATTAATTCTTTATGACAAGAATTATTGTACTGATAGTTGTTCCAAAGGATAAGTAGTTTATGTATATAAAATTCTATACCAAAATTAATTAAATCATTAAATAATGGATCATGTTCTAAATGTAACATAGTTATTGATGATTATTTTTGACTCAATACATCAGATACCTTATTGGATTTAACTAGATTATAGTGAATCATGCAATTAAAATTCTTTATAAATTACATCCATCTTAATTTTCCCATTTTGAACTATTTTTGGATGAATATATACTTCAAACTTTCATGATCCATATATATTTCACATTTCACCCCTATAGAAGATGCCCCAAAATTTTTAAATAAAGAAACATAACTTCAAATTCAAGATCATGCATTGGATAATTACACTCATGAAGTTTTAATTGGTGTGATGTATATGAAATTACCCAATCAACTTACATCAATACACAACTAATTCCCTTCAATGAAGAATCACAGTAAATAAAACATTCACCATTTCTGGATGTAAGGGATAATACCAGTGCATTAACCAATCTTCATATTAATTCATGAGAAAATTCATCACATTAATTTTTTCATGTGAATTTAAATCCCTTTCTAGTTTACATTGTTAGTTGGATAGATAATCAAGCACTGGTTTCAATAAATCAACAATAGTGACTCACTTATCCAAGAAAACTTTGAATTTCAAGGAAATTTATTGGTCTCTTCCACTCTTCCCCAAATTTATTTTTAGAAGGATAAATAGTTATTTTATATTTATAAATGATATTGTCAATAATTGAATTCTATTGTAACCAAAATTTAATTTTTTAAAATTTTCCATACAGCTTATTTTATTTTAAAAACTATAGAAAATCCATATATGTTTTTCAATTTCCTCATAACTTTTAGAATAAACCATAATATCATTAATTAATACCACCAAAAAATTGTACAAATACTCATATAAAACATTATTCACGAGATCCATAGATATAGTGGGTATATTTATTAACCAAAAATGCATAACCATAAAATCATAATAGCCATTCCATGTATAAAACTTCATCATCATAATGTCTTCCTTTTTTATTTTAAACTAATAATACCCATACTTGAGGTCAATCATTTAAAATATTTATCACTTAGGAGTTGACAAAACTTAATTTGATGGTCCAAAATTTTCTGTAGTGGTATAAAATGATTATTCCACACCCTTATTCTTATGATTCTGATGATCTCCATCCTTTATAATTTTCTTTATACATGCACTTGCATAGTGTCATGTCTCATTAAAATTAAAACACCTTGAATGATATTTTAATTAATGATCTAAACATTACTATTTATCTTCAAATCATGGTCCAAATGTCCCAACTTACAACACTAATAACACTTTCTAGATCTCATAATATATTCATTGAGATGATATTTACCACACTTATCATAATAAGTAAGTTTAGTTTTCACACATTTATATTTATTCAATGGATTCTACACCATTTATTTCCACATGGACTACTTCCTATCTTTATTGGTATAAAAATAAACAAACTCCATCTTAACCTTCTTAGTGGATCAAACCATGTTCTCATAACTTCAAAATTCATGAGTAACCAAATCCTTATGAAAACTTGGTTTAAATATTGAGTAAAATATATAAATTTTACTATCATAGTCCAGAATAAATGTTGGTACATAACTGGCCAATTTAGTAAAATTTTATTTATAGACAAAAACTTGTTCCACTTGAATTTTCTTCAATTATAATATTTTTCTTTCCATTATAATTCTAACAACATTAGGAAAATATTTCTCAAGTAAAATTTCCTTAAATGTTATCCACTCCATGGAATTAATCTCATCTTTCTCTTAGTTACTAATAAGTAATAACCACCAGTGATCATATTCAACTTCAAAATGTTAATTCTCAAGAGTTTCCTTCTAATGGTCTAAAAATCCCAAAACATAAAATATATTTTCTACAGTATTAATACTTCCATCGACTACCACTAGGTCTTAAGACTCACCAAAATATGTAGGGTATTATTTCATAAGATTTTCCACTATAAAATTGTTTCTATCTAGATAATTTGATTATTTATTTTCATGGGTATCATTATTAATAGCCTACATCAACTGATTTGACACATCTACAAATTACTCTATTATAATTCCAACCATTTCATGTTTCTGATTCAGAAGGATATCATTCTCTGAATTCCTTTTAAATTCATTTTACAAATTTACTCTATAAAAGACCATTATGAATAGACATGGATTATTTGAAGCAACATAGAAATCATAAAAATAAATCTTGTGATAATTTATCCATAAATTAGAATCTCTTAAAAGTGTATTTTAACATAATTTTATCCCCTAAAGTGATTGAAACCTTTTATTTGAAACCAATTATAATGTGTAATATCCTAATCAACCCATAATTCGATGATTAATAATAATGGTTTTAATTTTTTAAATTTCCAATATATTTTAGGTATGAACTTTTAGATAATTAGGAAAACATTAAATAAAAGTGTAAATTCCCCTATACTGTATACTTTTTCAAAAAAATGGGTTCTTATGTTTACACTATTATTACATTTGTGATACTTTTTCTTCAATAAAAAAATCTCACCATTGACCATGATAAAATTACTACACATCCATATTCCCTGTGAAAAAAAATTAAAAATGTGATATGATCAAAAAAATCTCATTAAGAGATATAAAAAATAAATTAAACCCAATAGTCCATTTAAAAAACATGAAAATTAATAAGGAAGTATTCCTTTCTTAAAAATAAAATTTGAGCTCAAATAATCATTTTATTAATAATAAAATAAACTTCAAAACCCAAAATATTCAGAAATAATTTATTTCAAATGATAGAGGTAAAATCATAACCATGATAGTTTCTTTATAAAACATAAAATCTCATGGAAACCTTTTCCTTGAAAAAAAACCATTCAAATTTAGAAGGAAAAAAATTTCATAAGCTCTTTTACTTATCTCATGAAATAAAAATATTTATATTAAAACTCATATAAATAATTGAAAAATAATGTATAAATCTTGGGATAATATCCTTACAATTACCCATGCAATAACCCTTTCATAAACCCTTAAAAATGAATAACATTTATGGTTAATTCCACATGTCTCTTCTCAAGAAAAATTCATTATCCAATGCCTTAGAATTCTATATTGGACATCATTATATAAACGTTATAAGAACCATATCATAATAAAAACACATAAACTTTTTAATTTACATCATAACACTCATAAGAATTTTCATTTTATCCCATAATCCAAATCACTTTTTGTTATCTCATAAAAATGATAAGAAAATAGTTTTCTCTTGAAAATTGTTAAAAAAAATTCCAATAAAAATGGAAACAGGATATTCTTGGAAAAACCATATAAAATTTTAGGGTAATATTAATAAAAAATAGTGTCTATGATGGTGGAATAAATCATGGGTGTAGTAAAATTTAAAAAAATAATCTCTTTTCACTTTTGTAAATAAAGTCAAAAAACAACCTATAAGGTAAACATTGAAAAGTTTACTTTATAAAAAATTAAATAAAGTCAAAATAATTTTAAATTTATCTTTATAAATCTAAATATTTTAAAAAATAAAATTCATAAAACATTTTAGATAATATGATTATGTAAGAAATTTTTTTTTAAAGGATAACTATAAAACAAGGTTTTAAATAAAGTCTCTTAATTCTTATCCCAACTCATCGTGTACATCTTTTAATTTCCTAAATAGTAAAATAATATTAATTATATACTTGTATAAGAACATTTTTAATGTTCATTATTTTATTATAATTCCTTTTATTTTATGTATTACTATGTTTTATTTATCTAATAAATCGGTTAATTTTGTGATGGACATTTTTTAATCAACCCAAGAAAAATAAACACATTTATTTCATGATTTTATAAGAATATTCATTCCCTCTCACAATTATTAACACAAACTAGAGAACCAAAGGTTCAGTGTCTTAGAATATTATATACATAAACAATTTATTTTAAAAAACTCATAAGTATTTTTTTAAAACTTCTCAACTCTAAACCACCTTCTAAACATCCCATATGTAATACCAATATTTATATTCTATGGGGAAAAAACCTAAGAAAGGGGTGATCTCAGATTCTTAATAAGGAAAAAATAATAGATAATCAATAATGATCATAAGTGAGAAAAAGATAATTATATGGGTATGATATCATAATCAATATCCATTAACATAACATTAAGAAATCATACCCAAATAAAACATGGATCATAATACTTGAGAAATAAAAACATATGTACATTTAAAAACAAAATAATATGGAACAAACATGATCATGGGAATTATAATATAGTTGATCAGTCATCACAAAATGTCTCCCTTAGTGGATTAGGATTCACTAAATTATTTTCCTTAGTGGATTAGGTTTCACTCATATGTTTCCCTTGGTGGATAAAGCATCAAAACTCATTTCCCATTATCTCATGCGACCTAAATATTTACCTAATAAATTATAGGTCAATATAGGTCCCAACTATCACTTAATAGAAAACTATATATGTGTGTTCCAAAAGATATAAATCATTTAACATATCATGAAAACCTATAAGATAAAATGGGTTTAATTAATCACATCACAAAGAACCCATGTAAAGAAAAATGGGTTTTACAACATTTCTAGATGGTATCATCAAACATTACCTCAAGAATGTTAAAAGTTGATACCCATGGTGAAATCATACCAAAATATTATTTTATAATAACATTTAGATTTTGGTTCATGAAAAATAACTTCCATGTATATAAATCCTTTAGAAATAAATAGTAAAATGTAAGTTAAATCACAAAAGTTTTTTTTAAAAAAAAATTTATCTTTGGCATAAAATATAGAGTTAAAATCACATTAAAAAGTAATTTTTGAAAAGTTAATTTTAAAGAAATTTAAAATAAATATTTTTTAAAAATAAATATTTGGAAATAAATCTCAATAATGAAGCCTTGAAAATATATAATGGTTTCAAAAATGTGCAGTGAATTGTTTTTGAAAATTTTTACTTTTTAAAAATAATATTCAATAAAGGATCCTTGATGAAATATAAGGGTTTAAAAATATGAAGTGAATTTTTAAAAAAAACTTAATTTTTAAAAATAGACTTCAATAATAGGTTGTAAAATTACATAAATTTAATCGAAATAAATGTGAAGTGAAAGATAAAAAAAATTTGAAAGGATGGGGAGATATTTTCAAATACCTTTGTTGAAATCCCACATCATAAAAGGAGTTAAAAACATGATTTTGAAAATAGTAGAAGGGAAATATGAACATAATATGAGATAAAACATAATTAGGTTTCCAAATATAAATTTTAATATTAGAGGTAAAAGAAAATATAGACATGGAGGATAAACCATCATTAAAGAGGAGGATAATTTTTATTAATAATTATATACTTTTTAAGAAATAAATTCATTAAGGTGTGATATTTTTATTCGAAATTCATATTCCCCTCTAGAGGAAGTTAAATTTAAATTAAAAAGAATACTATGGTAGAAGAAATTAATCTTGTAATAAATAAGTTCAATAAGAATCATTTTAACAAAATAAAGGGATTTGGGTTAACAAAAACCCTCATGCTCATAGTAATGTATGAATAAAATAACATAAGAGGGATACCATGAAATAAACATTAAATATAAATAATTGAAATATATTCATTTTACATGAATGAAATAGGGTATTTAATACACCATATAATATAAATGATGGTTCTCAAAATCAAACATGTCTCATGGATTTGAAAATGAGACAAAGAAACCCTTACTTAATTTCCCCACTTAGTTGAATGCACTTTAAGATCTTGTTTAAAAAACTAGATATATTAATATTCTATTTCTAACCTTATTCATATATAATCCCTTTTATAAACATTATTTATAATTATTCCCTATATGTATATTAGTTAGTCATTATCTATTTTCAATATCAAGTGTGAGTAATCTTGATCCTTTTGAACTAGTTTCATAATAGCGGTTTTGTTATTTGTTATTATTCAAAATTTAATCACTCATAGATTATAAAAGGTACTATAATTTATGTTTAATGATATTTTATAATTTTATAATTTCATTCAAGGATAATTTTAGTCATTGTTCTTGAAGGTGAAATTTTCCACAAGAATGTTTTGATGATCTTTAAAAAATGAACAATGGTATCATAATTAATGTGTTTAATATTAATGTTATCATTACAGAGACAAAATTAATTAATTAATTTCTTATTTATATTATATATCATTATGAATTAATTTTTCATAGACATCCATGATATTATTTTTTATCATTTTTCAAGTAGGTGGTTAGACCAACCCAAACATGAACATACCATAATTAATGGATGATTGTGATTATAAAAGTGATTTATTTTAGAATAATATAATAATTATAGAATAATAATTATATTAATTGGATAATTTTAATGTGGTTAATCGTACTTCAATATATTTTAATAAATAAGAAGGAAACTAGATGAAAATAATATAAGTTACTTCATGGAGGTTCTAGTTTGCACAACACAAAAAAAAATGATTTCATTTTTATTAATAGAAAAAGGGAAATTTTGTTAATATTTATTTCACTATCATAATTGGATTAATTATACACTCAATAAAAATTTAATTATATAGGAATTATTAAATTTTATTTGGAAAAGTAAAAATGAAGAGAAAAAAAGCTAGAAAAAAAGTACTCATATTAAGGACTTGGGATTTCCCTTGGAAAAATCCTTTGAAATAGAGGCCTTAGGATAATATATTTTGAATAGAGGCTTAAGAAAAAGGAATAATATTATTTGGAAAGGAAAAAAAAAGAGAATAAATTCAAGAGGAAGCTTAATTTTTAGTGTAGTCATGAAGGGGTGGTGATAGGCCCTTTTATAAGTGGTGAGAGTAGAATTTTATAAATATTTCCACTTAATATAAAGAGATCCCAAGTTTCACATGTAATAAAGACTCCAAATGATAAAATAATTTATTTATGGATGATATAAGTTCAAAAATTTCTCAACCAAACATTTTCACACATGTTTTAAAAACAATTATTTCTAATACTCTTATAATTTTCACTTTTTAATTTTTTTGTTTTACCATACAAACTAATTTTTACCTAAGTAATTTAATTTTAATTCCAAAAAATGAAATGGAACTTATTAAATAATTTAAAACTAGTTATTCCAAATATAAAATCTATCTTATTATATAAAATTTATATATGTATAAAATATAAATTTTAGGATTAGTACATGTAACAACTAAAACCATTTTTTAGAAAAAGTGTATTTTTAAACATAAAATTTATGTGCAGAATAAAATTATTAATGTATTTGATTTACATGATATAAATTTATTTATTATAAAAAATAAAATTTATGTGGCTTTCAAATAAATCTAAAACCAAATTTTTACAAATAATATTGAATAAAAAGAATAGACTAAAGGATTTCTTTTATAGGAAAATATTTTCAAAGTTGTTAAACATAGGTTTTATAAAGTCATAATAGTATTTTAAAATGTATATATTTACTCCTTGAAACATATTTCATCATGAAAAATTTAATAGATCAATTTTTTTCTTGTAATAATTTTGAATATTTCTTGGAATATTTTTAAAACTAGAAGTTGAGTTGGAGTGGGATTCTAGGACCCAAAGAGCCTCATTGTGGATATATTAAAAATATTAAATATAGTATATCGTACATAATTTTTCATTAATGATGGAATAACTCATAAATTTGTCTCAAATAGGAAATCTAATGTTGTTATTAAATCCATAATGTGGGTTTTACCTTGGGTGTGACATTACCTTTGTTTGCATCGGGTGTTTGATATAAGTGTTGTCATGGGAAGATAATAATTAAACTAATTAATTATATTAATTTATTAGTTATTTATTTTACATGACCTAAATTAATCTTATATTTAAGACCTTTTATGGGAAAATCCTATATTTAGCTACTTAAGCCTATGTATTTTAAGATAGATCTTAAAGGAGTGCTTTGGTGAATGACGATTAGGTTGTGGACCAATGATTGGTATCGAGGACCAAATCTTCACCAATAGAGTTCATCACCAATGACAGTGATGTCGAATCATTCTTAATTACTAACTCATGTTATGGTGTTTTTTTAGATTAACAACCTTTGTTGATTACACCCACTAGTGAAAAATCATGATTTAATTTTGGTTTTTTTTTCAATTTAGAATTTGGTTTTTAACTAAAGTCTATAAACCTGATGTAGGAAGCAATGTTTTCAGTGTCAATTTTTTTAAAATTGACACTAATAACGATATTTGGATTAGTTTTTGGCATCGGTTTATGAAAGAAACCAACATAAAAAACTGTGCTATTTTATTTTAATGATTTGGTGTCGGTTTCGATAAAAATCGTTGTTGAAATATAAAAAAATAGAAATATTTGAATATTAAATACCCAAAATAATCATAATCCTTGTAATAGAAAACTAGTATACAGTAATCAAAACACATGTATCATTGACTAAAAATTTGTAAAAACAGAAATACTTTTATCTAGTTAATCAAAAAATTACCTGCACATTTATATTATAAAGTAGAATTAAAATATACATACCTAAAATTTACAACATGATTATTTTTAGTTAGTCTTGAAGAATTTGTTTTATATAATTACATTCAAACACCTATTATAACAAAATAATTAGTTTTTTGAGCACATTTTATTAGGAAAATGTAATACTAATTAGAAACATAAGAATATACATACCTTAAATCATAATCATACAAAACAAATAGTTTACAAACAAATATAAAAGATGGTTAAGTTCATCTTGCATGTACGAGTCAACACCATTGAACGTATATAATTATGTTGAATGATATAAGATTAAAAATAGAATACTATTATTGAAAATACAAAATAATTAATACGATTAACCCGATCATAATCAGTCGTTACCTGAAACGTGCCTGTCGTGGGGTGTGACAAAAACAAATATTACCTAAGTTAAAATGTAGTAGAGTGGTTATCCTAGGTTTTCTCCAAAGAGGAGTGCACAACAATTACGCTGTCACCTTAAAATAAGAGAAAGAAGTGAGGATGTTTTTAGAAATTGATTTATTTTGAAAAGACAAGAGTGAAGGAAAGAGGTTTAAGAAAAGGATTGAGAACAAATTGATAAAACAAGTAATTGAAACTATTATATGATAAGGGTGATTAGGTTAGAGTTGGTTTTCCATTTGTAATTTTATCATAGTTCCAATTTATCCAATTCTCTTATGATAAACCTTTAAGAGTGAGAATCCACAATCGTTTCATCTCACTCCCTTGGTCAATTAAAAATGTGAGAATAAACCTTACTAAAATCTTATGTTTGTATAATCTCCTTCCAATGTGTAATAGAGTTGTATAAAATACTCCCAATTATCTTAGGAAATTCCCAATCGGGTATTGTTTATCCCAAGTAATCAAGAACATTCACTACTCCTCACACATGTACCGGTGATCACTGAGTACTTCACCACTAAGTCCTGGTCTATTCCATCGTTTATAAACCAGAACCTAGTGGAGGGAGATATTGATCATTGACCAAATATAAATGAACAACAGAATCTAAAATCAGATACAATCGTACATGATAATAAAAACTGTTATAGGAAATTGAAGCTGATTCACATAAGAGAAGAGGATTTTAAAACATTAAGAGAAGGAACTCATGAAATACAACATGTAAAACCTCTTCTTCCCCAATCACACAGAATTTTACACCACCATGGAAAGGTTAATTGTGAATAAGGGGAAAGAATAATTAATTAAAAAACTAAGAAGAACAAAAGAGAGAAAACAAAGAACAGAAAATTTGGTACTCCAGATTCTGTCCTCTAGAAGTTTGCCTCTGTTCTGCCCACCAGCCGGCCGAAACACACTGACGTCCCCTTTTATAGAATGTTGGAAATGAAGTTTTCTATCGACCCTCAAAATTTGAGAGTCATTGGACAGATTCCTTTTGAAGTCCTCTATCGACACCAGCTAGAATCACCGCATTCTAAGGTCTTCTGAAGGAGATATTCCATATTTAATGAAGTGGGGTCCATTCTGCCTTCCAAACTGATTGCTCCACTTGATTGAATTTTCTGCACCATTGGGTTTCGAATTGGGTCTTGGTCCAAAAGGAACATTTTAAGCCCAAAAATATAAGAATCCTACAAAAAATTATTCACTTCAATTGGACCCATATTATAAATGTTATGCCCAAAAAATAGAAGCTATATAAAACTGAAAATTTTACAGAATTACCCCATTTTCACATTTAAGCCCAAAATACACCAAAAACACATAAATGATTCAAATACACTCACATTGAATAATTGGGAGGGATTAAATCATTGAAAAACATATAAATAATAATTAAAATATTAACTCTATCAATTCCCCCACACTTATCACTTGGACTCCTGGACAAGTAAGAATCAAAATAAATTCAAAGTAAATTCAAAACACATATCCATGAGATCCACCAATTTGAAAAAAAGAAACAAAATATATCATGCCTCCTCAAACTCTATTATTTCATATTCTTAATTTATGATCATTCAATAAATTTACTCTTCATTTCTCCTCACATTCACACAAAACACTTACCTAACTTTTATTATCTCTCATTACACAAATTTCAATTTTTTAGCAATGTATTTCTCATCCAAACTCATACAAGGGTCACCATAGGCTTGATAAATTCCTAAATCTCCACCCACTATGATTCAAAGACATATGTTTATCATGAGTACTTGTTAAGGTTATTCTGTGGCTTTAGGTTGGTAGGATTTATATGTGAAAATTATGAGGCTGAATGAAGAGGGCTTGGCTCTTTTTGAAGCAAAATTGAATTACTCTAATTTTCACAAAAGTATGGTCTTCTCTTCACTCCCCTTAGAAGAAAATAAACTCCTTATACATGTAATATCAAGGAATGTTCTCATAGTTCATAATTTCAGCAGAAAACATTTCAATCTTCTCAAATATAATATTTCTTGAAAGCTCCAGAAAGGTACAGCTTCTCTCATCATGAAAGCTCCAGAAAAGGCACAGCTTTCAGCAGAATGATTTTTTTTTTGCAGCAATAACATCTCTTCAAAAAAAAATTCACCCAAAGTATCCCCAAAAAAGTTATTACAATACAAGACATATTCCCCCCACACTTATGTTCAAATAGATCATATAATTTCACTTCAAGAGCAGGTTGGATAGGGAATATTGGCTTGTAATGTGGCTAACCTAATAGGATGTCCATGGATTCTATGAGCTACAAGGATTAAATGTTCAAGGTAGGCCATTATGAAAGGGATTATCTTGAAAAGGGGGATTTAAAACCAAAGAAATTCCTCAATCATTTAAAACACAAGTACTTAAAACCCTCAAGTTTTGACAGGAATAAATCAAATTCTGGTTAAATCAAGCATGATTTGGTTCTCTCAAGAAGTGAGGTGAATGTAAAGAATATGAAAATAATAGGTTCAGAAGCCTCACGGGAATGTGATTTCAAATTTAAAGACAGTTATATGTGGCATGGGATTCAAAAAACAGAGTATTTTTCATGAAATTTCCAAAGAATTGAACTTGAAACAATGTCATTCTCAGCATTCATTTAAGCTCAGTTTCAAGGAATAAATTATTTCACTCATGGAGATGGGTTTCAAAAATATCAATGATAATCATTTCAGCTCAAAAGTTTCAAAAAAACACAAAAATTGAAAATTAAACACACAAAATTTTAAACACACATGTTTTTTTTTTAAAACAAATAGGAAAACAAACAACACATAAAAATCCTACACTACAAAGGTTCCCTCCCCCACACTTAAATGATACAGTGTCCACAATGCATTAAAATGTATTTAACATGTAAGAATATTGGAAATTGAATCAAAACAATCATGAAAATATAAAAAAGAGGTACGACCTGATGGAGTTTATTGATAAACAGGTTGGAGGAGTGTGATCTCCTGCATTGGCTCTGATGGCATGGTCCCAAAGAATTTCTTCAATCTGTTCCCATTAACAGTGAATGGATCCTTCACTCCATCCTTCACAATCTACACAGCACCAAAAGGATATACATTAGTAACTATAAATGGACCTTCCCACCTGGAATGAAGTTTACCTGGAATCAGCTTGAGTCTTGAATTGAATAACAACACCTTGTCTCTAGGATGAAAGTCTTTTGGTTGGTTCAGTTTGTCATGATCCACTCTTGTTCTCTCTTTGTAAATCCTGGAATTTTTAAATGCTTCCATTCTAATTTCTTCCATCTCTTGTAACTGCAATCTTCTCTCTTTCCCAGCACTTTCAAGATCCAAATTCATCTTCCTCACAGCCTAGTATTCCTTGTGTTCCAATTCCATGGGTAAGTGACAACTTTTCCCATAAATCAGCCTATATGGACTCATTCCAATTAGAGTTTTGTAGGCTGTCCTGTAATCCCATAATGTGTCTTCTAACCTTTAGCTCCAATCCTTCCTATTTGGATTAACAGTCTTTTCCAAAATTCCTTTGATTTCCCTATTGGACACTTCAGCTTGCCCATTAGTCTGTGGATGATAGGGAGTTGATGTTTTATGATGCACCCCATACTTTTTCAACAAAGCCTCCATTCTCCAATTACAAAAGTGAGTCCCTTGATCACTAATGATGGCTCTAGGAACTCCAAACCTACAAAATATATTATCCCTGACAAAATCACAAACAACTTTAGCATCGTCAGTTCTGGTGGCTTTTGCTTCCACCCATTTGGAAACATAATCAACAGCAAGAAGAATATAAGAATTTACAAATGACATTGGGAAAGGTCCCATAAAATCTATCCCCCAAACTTCAAATATTTCACAAAATTTAAGTGGCTTTTGGGGAATTTCTTGTCTCTTTAAAATATTTCCTGTAAACTGACATTTTTCACACCATTTACAAAATTCATGAGAATATTTGAAAAGTGTTGGCCAATAAAGTCCAGATTCTAAAACCTTCCTCACTGTCCTTTGAGGTCCAAAGTGGCCTCAACAAGCTAATGTGTAACAAAACCTAAAGACTGATTCAATTTCATTGTTAGGCAAACATCTTCTGATCATTTGGTCCTTGCAAATCTTCCAAAGAAATGGATCATCCCAGATGTAATATTTAGTTTCAGATTTCAATTTCTGAATTTGGTGAGAATTTAAATGAGATGGGACCTGAGATGTTACCAGATAATTGATCATGTCAGCATACCAAGGTACTTCTCCTTCAATCAAGTACAACTGCTCCCCTGTAAGGTGATCATTTAGTGGTTCAGTGTCTGGAATTTCAACTTCAGTGGTGTTGGGTAGTCTACTTAAGTGTTCAGCCACTTGGTTTTCAGATCCCTTCTTATCTTTGATTTCTATGTTGAACTCCTGTAGTAGTATAATCCATCTCACTAGCCTCAGTTTTGCTTCAGCCTTCTTCATCAAGTACCTAAGAGCTATATGATCAGAAAAAACAATGACTTTGTTCCAAGAAGATACGATCTAAATCTTTCTAAAGCAAAAACAACTGCTAAAAACTCTTTTTCTGTTGTTGTGTAGTTGAATTGGGATGCATCTAAGGTTTTAGAGGCATATGCAATGACTTGTGGCCTGCCCTCATTTCGCTGAGAAAGGACAGGTCCAACTGCTTGGTTTGAAGCATCACAGAGTAGCTCAAATGGTTCTTCCCAATTTGGTGGCTGCATCACTGGTGGTGTAATCAATTTCTTCTTCAACTCATCAAATAATTCCCTACATGAACCGTTGAAATCAAAATCAGCATCTTTCAAAATTAATCTAGAGACAGGGAGAGAAATCTTACTGAAATCTTTTATAAACCTCCTGTAGAATCATGCATGTCCTAAAAATGATCTAACATGTTTCACACAATTTGGGTAAGGAAAATAATTTATCACTTCAATTTTTGATTTATCAACCTCAATGCCTTTCTGTGAAATGACATGCCCAAGGAAAATTCCTCTCTCAACCATAAAATGAAACTTTTCAAAATTCAAAACAAGGTTCTTTTCAGTGCAAGTTTTCAAAACTTTTTCCAGATTTTTCAAACAATGGTCAAACAAATTTCCAAAAACTGTGAAGTAATCCAAGAAAACCTCCAAGAAATCTTCAATGTGATCAGAAAATATACTTACCATGCACCTCTGAAATGTACATGGATCATTACACAATCCAAATGGAATCCTTTTGTATGCAAAAGTACCGAAAGGACAAGTAAAGGTAGTCTTCTCTTGATCCTTGGGGGAAATGGGTACCTGAAAATAACCTGAAAATCCATCCAAAAAGCAATAATGAGTTCTCCCTTCCAATCTCTCTAACATCTGGTCAATGAACAGGATAGGGAAATGATCTTTTCGAGTGACCTGATTCAGCTTCCTAAAATCGATGCATACTCTCCAGCTATTCTGAATTCTCACAGGGACTAATTCATTCTTTTTATTCCTCACAATGGTTAGTCCAGTTTTCTTTGGGACTACATGGATGGGGCTAACCCATTGTGAATTTGATATGGGATAGATGATCCCAGCTTCTAATAACTTCTCAATCTCTTTTTTCACAACCTTCATCCGGGTAGGGTTCAGCCTCCTTTGGGGTTGTCTGACAGGTTTGGAATCTCCCTCATGAAAAATTCTATGTGAGCAAATTTTTGGGTTTATTCCTAGGATATCACCTAAGCTCCACCCTATTGCTTGGAAATTCTCTCTCAAAAGCTCAATAAATTATTTTTCTTGAGTTTCAGATAGATTATTAGCAATTATTACTGTTAATTTCTCCCCCTCCATAAGGTAAACATATTTTAAATCAGTGGGGAGTGGTTTTAATTCTAGATCAGAAGGATGCTAAAGAGATGAAACTAAATTGAGGTTCTCCACTTCCAATGGTTTGACATCCTGCACACAAGAAATCATATCATCTTCATTATCATTTAACAAATTATCAAAGAAATCAGATTTTACCTCTTCTTCCAACAGGAAATCAGAACCTCCAAGAGTTTGGGAATCCATATGTTCAGTGATATCTTTAATGGAAAAATTCTCTCCTAATGATAAAAATTCATGAAACATACCTAATTCTTCAATTGGTTCTATGTCATCTTCATGGGAGAGTGCGAAGAGTGAATGATCATCTGATGGGTGCCTCATTGATTCAAAAATATTTAAGTGGACAGTGCTATCTCCAAACTCCATGGTAAGTGTCCCTTCATGGACATTGATGATGGTTTTGGCCGTCTTTAAGAATGGTCTCCCCAAAATGATGGGTGAGTGTGATGGGATCCTATCATCTTCAATATTCAACACATAAAAGTCAGCAGGGAATAAAAGATCTTGGACTTTTACCAGGACATCCTCCAGAACTCCTACTGGGAATACTGTGGATCTATTTGCAAGCTGGACCACCACTCTTGTGGGCTTCAATTCTCCAATCTGCAAAGAAGTATATACTGAGTGAGGCAATGCATTAATTGATACACCTAAATCACACAAAGCATTAGAGAAATTTAATGAACCAATGGTGCATGGAATAGAAAACGTCCCTGGATCTTGACATTTGTTTGGCAATTGTGGTGTGATAAGGGCTGAGACTCTTCTTCCCAAATTGATCCTCTCATTCCCTTGAAGTCTCCTTTTCTTGGTGCAAATATCCTTCAAAAACTTAGCATACTTTGGAATTTGTTTTAGTGCTTCAAAGAGAGGTATGTTGATTTCCACTTTCTGAAAGGTGTCCATAATTTCTGTTTGCAGTGCTTATTCTTGTAACCTCTTTGATTCAATCATCCTTGATGGAAATGGTGGTGGTATATCTTTCTTCTCCCTTTGTTGCCTTTGAAATGGTGTTTCTTGTTTCTTCCATCTTGGCCTATCATTATCATCCTCCTCTTTATTATCGTATTCCTGATGCATTTTCATAGAATTTTCATCATTTCTAACTTCATTCTCACCCAGATTAGTTTTTCTTGTTTCAGGTTCAATGGCGGATGGTGGTTGGAGTTCTTTTCCACTTCTTGTAGTTATAATACTAACATTCTCTTTTGGGTTTGGGAGTTTTTGGGAAGGGGGTTTACCAGGATTTTTGGTCAGAAAGTCCATGAGACTTTCAAACTTATTGTAAAAATCTTTAACAGTGTCTTTCAGTCCTTCAAACTCAGATTTTTGTTGGTTTTGAATTGGAGGTTGTGAACTGGTGGATGGTTCTTCATAGTGTCTTTGGAGATTGGTTGGTTTTTGGTAAGAATGATGGTTATAAGATGGTTTTTGTTGAAATGGTGGAGGGTTCTGGAATTGATTCTGGAATGGGGGTTGGTTTTGAAACTGATTTTGGTACGGGGGCCTAGCCAGATTTTGTTGATTTCCAAATCCATATTGGACTTGGTTAGGCTCTCTCCATCCTTGATTTTGCTGGAACTGCCTTGGTTGAAAGGCTACTGCACATGTTTCCATTCCCCGTATTTCAGAACATTGGTCAGTAAAATGATCAGGTGATGAGCATAAACCACATACCTTAGCTGGTGCTTGTTGGTCACTAACTTGCTTCAAGGCCATCTGTCTCACCAAACTAGTAAGCTCTTCAATCTTAGTTTCTAATAAGGGTTATGGATGAGAAGTGCGTACCTCATGAATACCTCTTGTTCCAATACCTCTTGTTCCAAATTGCTGCGAGTTTTGGGAAATCTTCTCAATCAATCCCTTCGCTTCTTCTGGTGACTTGTCAATCAAGGCACCTCCAGATGATGCATCCAGAAGGTTTCTGTCATTGTCCAGTAGTCCTTGATATAAGAAGAAAAGAAAGTGGTGTTCCTCAATGGCTTGATGTGGACAGGTGTCACATAGCTTCTTAAATCTCTCCCAGTAATCGTAAAGGGTTTCTCCAGATGATTGTCATATGGCGTAGATTTCCTTCCGAATAGATGTGCTTCTAGAGGTGGGGAAGAATCTTTGCATAAAAAATCTTACCAGGTCATTCCAGTCATGTACGTCTCCTGGTTGTAGGCCGTACAACCATTCTTTAGTAGCTCCATCCAATGAAAATGGAAATTCCTTCCACTTTACCTGCTCCTCGGTAATTCCACGGGGTCTGAAAGTTGAGAAAACATGTGTGAAATCTTTAATGTGTTTGTTTGGATCTTCACCTGCCAAACCATGAAACTTTGGAAGCAAAAGAATCATGTTAGGTTTCATTTCAAAATCATTTTGTAACACTAGCATGGCAAGTTGATTGTTTTGATTAAGTAATTGTGGTGCACAGAGGTCTCTAAGTGTTTGGTTTTGATTTTCAGCCATGATGACAGGCTCGGAGTGAAAACTTAAAGTTTCACTTGAGTCTGCAAGGGGAACTTCCTCAAATTCAGATTCCAAATTAATGTTTCTAAGTCTATTCAACAAGGTTCTTTCAATTTCAGGATCTATGGGTAAAGGTTCAGTTTTTTGAGGTTCGAGTCATGCAATTTTGAAGAGAAAAGATGAAAAGAGAGAAAAGAAAAGAAAAGAAATGTTGGCGCTACCTCCTCGGCAACAACGCCAAATTTTGAAACGTTCCTACCATGGGGTGTGACAAAAACAAATATTACCTAAGTAAAAATGCATTAGAGTGGTTATCCTAGGTTTTCTCCAGAGTGGAGTGCACAACAATTACACTGTCACCTTAAAATAAGAGAAAGAAGTGAGGATGTTTTTAGAAATTTATTGATTTTGAAAAGACAAGAGTGAAGGAAAGAGGTTTAAGAAAAGGATTGAGAAAAAATTGATAAAACAAGTAATTGAAACTATTATATGATAAGGTTGATTATGTTAGAGTTGGTTCTCCATTTTTAATTCTATCATAGTTCCAGTTTATCCAATTCTCTTCTGTTAAACCGTTAAGAGTGAGAATCCACAATCGTTTCTTCTCACTCCCTTGGTCAAATAAAAATGTGAGAATAAACCTTACTAAAATCTTAGGTTGGTCTACTCTCCTTCTAATGTGTAATAGAGTTGTAGAAAATACTCCCAATTATCTTAGGCAATTCCCAATCGGGTATTGTTTATCCCAAGTAATCAAGAACATTCACTACTCCTCACACACGTACCAGTGATCACTGAGTACTTAACCACTAAGTCCTGGTCTATTCCATCGTTTATAAACCAGAACCTAGTGGAGGGAGATATTTATCATTGACCAAATATAAATGAACAACAAAATCTAAAATCAGATACAATCGTACATGATAATAAAAACTGTTATAGGAAATTGAAGCTGATTCACATAAGAGAAGAGGATTTTAAAACATTAAGAGAAGGAACTCATGAAATACAACATGGAAAACCTCTTCTTCCCCAATCACACAGAATTTTACCCCACCATTGTAAGGGTAATTGTGACTAAGTGGAAAGAATAATTAATTACAAAACTAAGAAGAACAAAAGAGAGAAAACAAAGAACAGAAAATTTGGTGCTCTAGATTCTGTCCTCCATAAGTTTGCCTCTGTTCTGCCCACCAGCCGGCCGAAACTCACTAAGGTCCCCTTTTATAGAATTTTGGAAATGAAATTTTCTATCGACCCTCAAAATTTGAGAGTCATTCGACAGCTTCATTTTGAAGTCCTCTGTCGACACTAGCTGGAATCACCTCATTCTAAGGTCGGCTGAAGGAGATATTCCATATTTAATGAAGTGGGGTCCATTCTGCCTTCCAAACTGATTTCTCCACTTGATTGAATTTTATGCACCATTGGGTTTCGAATTGGTTCTTGGTCCAGAAGGAACATTTTAAGCCCATAAGTATAGGAATCCTAAAAAAATATTCACTTCAATTGGACCCATATTATAAAAGTTATGCCCGAAAAATAGAAGCTATATAAAACTGAAAATTTTACAGAATTACCCCATTTTCACATTTAAGCACAAAATACACCAAAAACACATAAATGATGCAAATACACACACATTGAATAATTGGGAGGGATTAAATCATTGAAAAACATATAAATAATAATGAAAATATTAACTCTATCATTACCTCAGTTGTTATTATCTCATACATGAATCGTAGAACATAATAACGACATTCTAAATATCCTTGTTGAAGATTACACTAATGTTATAAAACATTAACTTGATAATAAAAACCAATATATATAAATGTATATATATATATATATCCAAAAATCAAAATAATATCTAATATAAAAAATAATTATCTATACTTTCACATGGTTGATTGCATTTGGATTCTTTATTGACAAGTTATCTTTGTTAAATTTTTTACATGAACTTTATTTTCATATATATAAACTAATAATATATGTATAAACATTGATAATTAAACATTATGATCATATCAAAAACAAAAAAAACTTACTTTTCTAGCAAGGTGAAAAAAATTCTATGAACACCACCTAATTTATAAAGATAAAAACTAATATAATGTGTATTCACTTGGGAAGAATATGCCTAACATATAATGCCCCTAAAATACAAAAAGTTCACATTTAATGAAATTATAATTAACATTAGTTCATAATTATGTTTCTGCTCTTACCCATCAAGAAATGGAAAAAACCAACACCCGATATTTGTCATTGATAACCACTCACATATATATGCCACTATATTTTCAGTCGATACATATTGCACATCCATTGAAATGTATTCTGAATCTTTAAAACCATAATCTATTATGTTGTCATTTTGAAAAACCATCATGTGTAGTTACCTAATTAAAATAGTAATATAGTTAGTCAATTTAAACTATCTTTAATTAAAAAAATAAAAACCGAAATGTAAATTGACATACATGGAAAACAACAAGAACAAAGGCATTTTGAGTTCTTTAAAATCAAATAGATCCATGATTTCTTTATGGAATAATCTTAATGGATAGTATCTTCCACATATATCATATAACATCTGAAACTCATAGATATTATCCAAGAAATAAGGAAATTAATATAATATTTCTATCTCATTAGAAATATCTTAAGTATCTATAGTTTTTTCTTCCTAAACATTTTATTTCCTTTATGACATTTCTTTGGATTTTAAATAATCCTATATAAATAAAATTTCAAAAAACATTATAAGTATTTTTTAATCAAATGTAATTAATATTTAAAAAAACACATACCCCATATGAATTATGTTGAAGTCTAGATGGCCAAAGTAAAAAAAATAACCCATAAAATCCCCAACTATGGTAATCTCCCTGGTAGGGAATGGTAGTGGAGTATTAGGATCAATAATATCATGTATCAATACACTAACCTGACCCATCTGAATAGGATGGTGATGTACAAAATCACCCAAAAAATACATGACTCCAAACGCTACAATATATACATCATCATCTCTTGCATACAACTCATAGTATAAGTTTTGGTACAAGTGAGGAGGTAGAGGATCTGATTGGGCAGGCTAGGTAGGTTGGGCGGGCTGGTAAGGCTGCGCAAACTATGACTCTCTCATAATTTGTTCTAACATAGCATGTTGCACAATTGCATGAATTTGATATCCCATGAACTATTTCATATCTTTTAACTGGTCTTTTAAGGATTTGACTTCTGGGTCTCTTGATTGTTTACTTTGATGACCAAAACCTTTTAAATACTAACACTCACCTCATATCCTATTATACTGCTAGGGTGTTCTAGATTTCCTAAAGTAGTGGCTAGGATTTCCATTATACCCTCAGGGATAAAGTTCCTTGTGTCAATTGCTCCTAAATTTTATCCTAAAATGAAAAATGAAAATGGTATATTAATCTAGTTAATTTATAAATTACAAAAATTATGGAAAAATAATAATTATTTACTTATAATTATTTCAGCTACATATTTATATTTCCCTATAAGATACATTTCATTTTCTCTTCTTCTCACTCTTTTCCATTTCTCATGACAGGTGTGTGGAGATAGAGGATCGAATTGAACCTCATCAGAACCACTAGTAGAGTGATCTCTTAGTTCTTCAAACTTTTCCTCAATCATTTTTTCTCTAATAAATGATACCCTCCACATGATAAAGTATGAGGGTAAACATTCTTCCACTGGATGTCTTGATGTGATTTCCTAGAGGCATGTTATATAAAAAGTAAACTAATAAGTAATTAGGTGCATGTATAATAAGTTTTACAATATAACATAATATAATTATCATATCTGAAATGTTTCATCATGTTGGGTGGAAAAAAATTTATTCCAAGTCTCTTTATCTAAAAACAGATTCTTGAGGCATAGGATTTCATTTTTTCTCTTTCAAAACACATAATTTAAACTTTATTTTGAAATCTCTCTATCAAACCACTGCTAAAGTAAGACATCTTTTTTAGCTGCTTTTGTTTCTTAAAAATTGAAGGTCATGTGTAATTGTATAACATAAATATTAGTCATTTAAAATATATCAAATTTAAAAAATGATATAAAATAAAAAAAATTGAGATATTTTAACCTCACAACCTCCCAAAGTTGTTTTATCGTCATCTTGTCGATAGACTTCTAATTAGGATATAAAATGGTAATCCTACAACGGCTCTACATGTCAATATAGCCGATAAACTGTATTATATTTAGGCCAGTTCCATTATTATTATCATCAAAACTAATACGTAATCACTCATCTCTATGAGAAAATGAATGTTTTAGTAAATGTGTAATTCCAAGTTTACTAACTCGAGAATTTGATTTCGGAATACTAAAATCAGAAGACTCCCATACTGAAGTCTCATCAGTAGTCCTTCAATTATTTTTTTGTAAATTAAAATTTTTCTTTAATTAACTAATTATATTATGGTATATTTAATAATATGAAAAAAGACAAATACCTTGGTATATGTTCCTCTATCATTGTATATATATCTATCATTGTAATGGGAAAATGTAATGAAATTATTGTGTACTTGAATATTATTATACAATTCAATAACTAGAAAATAAGAAAATAGAAATAAGTAAGTAAAAAAGTGGCACGCATGTGTAATTTTTAATAAATAATAATGTTGTTATGATTATTAACCAAAAAATTATAAAAGGTGAACTATTAAATATAAAAATTACTTCTAAAAAGATATAAACATTTAAAAATTTAAATATCAAAGTTTGAAAATGTGTTATCATGTTCATAAATTAAAAAATATATAATAATATATGTCGGTGTTTCAATGAAAAAATGTTTAACCATAACTGTGGAATATCAAAATTTTATACAAAAAATCAAATAAATAATCAAACATATATAATTAAATATCCAATAGTTATTAAATAATACAGTTTTTACACATGTAAATTTCAAAAAATAAATATAATGTAAATAATTACCTTATTAATTAGGAGAGTAATTTAGTGTTTTCTTATATCCCTTCAGTGTGATAATTTTGTATTGTATGCACTATATCTGCATTATAGTCATTGTTATCTATAAATTTTTTAATAGATGAAGAATCCTCATATAAATCAATAACATCATCATCATCCTCATCGTCCAAATGGATTCTTTTCCCTTGAAAAATGAGGGACCACTGGTCATTTGAAATATCGATGGCATTAAATATTTTCTTTGCATGTGTGGCCATGGTAAATGGTTCCTCGTTGCAACTAAATCTTTTCAAATCAACAATTTTAAACCCATATTCATCATGTTTCACACCACTATTACTTACAACCCAATTTCAGTTAAACACGTTGACTTGAAATTTAATATAATCAATTTCCCATATAACTTCAAGAATTACAAAATATGGTGTTGATGTAGAAATTGGGTTTTTATCTTTTGTGCTCGAAAAATGCAGTGTTTCAGCAATGACCATTACACCATTATTTTGAATAGTACTCTTCTTATCCAGCTTCTTTGTGTAAAATGTATACAATATCAAAACGAAACCATGTGATCACATTAAGATATGGTCCACCTGCCAACCATTTCAATTTTTTGATGAAGATATATCTGTGATGACTTTCTCTTTAAACCATGAAACAAATGTCATTTTATGCTCAATCATCAGCCACTTTTCATTTCTTTTTGGATATTATAACATTAATTCTGTTATATTTGATGATATATATAATTGAACCTCATTTTTGTTTTTCAAAATGTGTAAATTTTTCTGCATCACTTCATCATGTAGAATAAACTTTACCTTTAAGCCTCGATTCCCTATACCTTCACTATCAACTATCAGATGACAATATATAGGGAGACCAATATGCTCCACTTCATACAAATAATAATTACATAACTCAATCACCTCTTTTCATACATATTTTTAAACAATATAGGCCTTTAGATGATAATTATTTTAAACATATCCCTTCAAAAGTTTCATATATCATTCAAAATGATAAATCCATCATAAATAAATAGGCCCACATATTCTTATCTTGCGCACCAAATGAATCACCAGATGAACTATTATATCAAAAAATGTATGTGGGAAATACATTTCTAGTTGACAAGGAATAAGAGCAGGTTAATTCTCCAATACATCTAAGAAATTTGGATCAATTAATTTTCTACAAATGGATTTGAAAAAATTACATAACTTGATGATCGTCTTTCTGACAGCTATCGGTAATATAGCACACAGTGCAACTGGTAGAAGTTTTTGCATCAATACATGATAATCATGAGATTTCAAACCAATTAATTTACAATCCTTATATGACACAAAATTATTCACATTTGAAGAATAACCAATGGGTACTTTAATACCTTGAAGACAATGAAAAAAATCCATCTTCTCAATCTTTCTTAAAGTGTGACAAGTCGGAGGTAAATATGTTCTATTTCCTTTCATAGTGGGAGCTAACTTCAAACTTATTTCCATTAATATCAAATCCAATATATCATTTAATTTATCTTTTTTCTTTCCTTTTATGTCTAAAAAAGTTCCAATCAAAATATTACACATGTTTTCCTCAACATGGATAACATCGATGTTACATTTTATCTCTAAAAATCTCCAATAAGGTAGTTCGAAAAAGATAAACCATTTCTTCCTAATATTTTTTTCAAGACCATAACTTCTTTAATTTCTAAATGTTGAATCAATAATTTTCACCCTGTCATAATATTCTTCAACTAAAAATGGGTGAGGGGGAAGTTTTTATTCCTGTAAACCATTAAATTCTTTTTTCAAACTATGATAAGGATGATAAATCGGAAAAACAATCCTCGATGTATGATGTACAATTTATTTCTTCCATTCTGTAATTGATAATATGGAGTCTCTTCTTTAAAAATTGGAAATTATTTATATACCTTAACACTTTATCTAGATAAGTTTCCATATTTAGTAAATTCATTTATAGTGAACATTATCATAGCACACAAAATAAAATACTCTTTCTTGTATGCATTGAAAAAATTCACTACTGGAATTTTACCCTTTACCAATAGTTCGAAACCATTGGTAAAGGCTGGGAAACCATTGGTATATTATATACCAATGGTTTCCCAAACCATGGCCAAGTAATCCATGGGTATAGTCTTATACAAATGGTTCTGTGTAAATCATTTGTATATGTGTTAAAGTAAGATATATACCAACAGTTTCACAAACTGTTGGTATATGTTACCCTTATACCAACGGTTTTGAACCGTTGGTATATAGTGTAAAATATACATCCAAAAGTCTATACCAATGATTTTCAAAACTGTTGGTATACATATGTTGCAGCTCCACAGCAGCCAGCAGCCACCTCCAATCTACAACTCTTCATGACCTGCAAGAACACAAACAACCAGAATCCAAAAGCCAACATGGGATGTTTAAAATTCATCCAGAATTCAGAAATTTAGAAATTTAAAATTCATTCCTCACTCAAACCACAACACAAGAGAAAAATCCAGAATCCAATACATCCAGAATTGAAATGAAATAACACCAATACAAAATTAAAATCCAATACATCTAGAATCTAATACACATAACAGTATTCAAAATTTAGAATTTATTAGCAATACAGCCAGAATCCAATACATCCAGAATTCATAAATTTAGAATTGAAAAGCAATAACACCCATAACAGTATTCAAAATTTAGAATTCACTCCTCACTCAAACCACAAAACCAATACTCACAAGAGAAAAATCATACATGTTATAGGAAGCACATGGGATGTTTACTCATGGTCTTGGGTTGACTATCTTAAAACCAATAGAAAACATGGGTAGAGTGGACAAGGATCATGATAACCATAAGATAGAAAATTGTAGTGGTCATGTGATTAGACCTAGGATGTGTTATAGAAAGCACATTGGATTTGTATATTCCTCTAATGACTATGTATCAATGTATAAATGGTTCCTGATGTGTTAGTGGGAAACATTGGACAATCTCAACATATGAGATGGGTTACCAGAATAGCCTACATTTTTTTCATAGAATTTTCAATTGGAATAAGGGGGTATGTGGATAATTGTAATTTGGTCTCCTGGGTGTGATGTGAGATGAATCCCCATTTTGGGTAGTGGGTATGAATATTCAAATATGTCTTTGGTATTGGGTTTTCAAAGGGACTTTGGTTTGGTCCTAGAACCCACTATTTGAGGATGGGATTGGTGTATTAATTATCATGTGTTTTAGAATAGGGGTAGGAGTTCCTCACATGAGAAGTGGATTGTGTGAGGCTAGACCATGGATATTTTTTCTAAAGTAACAACACAATACGAATATGTTTGGTCAGTTTTTCGTATGCAAGTTTTTGTTTTCACTTAAAATCATGTCCATTTCAAATAAAAGTGAGATATTTTGAGGGGTATCGGCCACACCATGCCTTAGATTGAGGTGGGTTTGAATCTTACACATCAAAAATGATCCACAGATCATTTTCATAAAGTATCAATAGAATCTGAATGCGTTTGGTTAGTATTATGTATGCAAGTTGTTGTTTTCACTTAAAATCCTATCCATTTCAAATAAAAGTGATACATTTTGAGTGGTACTAGCTACATTGTGCCTCATATTGCGGAGGTTTTGACTCATACATGTCAAAAATGACTCATGGATCATTTTCCTAAAGTATCAATAGAATTCGAATGCGTTTGGTCGGTTTTCCATATGCCAGTTATTGTTTTCACTTAAAATGTTGTCCAATTCAAATAAAAGTGAGACACTTTGAGTTGTACCGGCTACACTGTGGCTCGGATTGAGTAAGGGTTGACTAGTAGACATCAAAAATGAACCATGGATCCTTGTTCTAATGTATCAACACAATCTGAATCTATTTGGTCAGTATTCTGAATGCCAGTTGTTTTTACTTAAAAGGGTGTCCATTTTAAACAAAATAAAGACAGTTTGAGTGATATCGGTCACATTTTTCCTCGTATTGAAGCGGGGTTGACTCATACATGTCACATATGACTAATGGATCCTTTTTATAAAGTATCAATAGAATCCTAATGCGTTTGGTCGGTTTTCTGTATGTCAGTTTTTGTTTTCACTTAAAATGTTGTCCATTTAAAATAAAAGTGAGACACTTTAAGTGGTACTGGTCATATAGTGCCTCGGATTGAGATAGGGTTGACTCGTACATGTCACAAATGACCCATGGATCCTTGTTCTAAAGTATCAACACAATCAGAATATGTTTGGTTGGTTTTCTGTATGTCTGTTGTTTTTACTTAAAACAATGTCCATTTTAAACAAAAGAGAGACAGTTTGAGTAGTACTGTCCACACCGAGCCTCAGATTGAGGTGGGTTTGACTAATACATGTCAGAAATGACCCATGGATCGTTTTCCAAATGTATCAATAGAATCTGAATGCATTTGGTTGATTTTCTGTATGCGAGTTGTTTTTTTCACTTCAAAACCTGTCCATTTCAAATAAAGGTGAGAAAGTTTGAGTGGTAATGGCCATACCATGCCTTTTATTGAGGAAGAGTTGACTTTTACTTGTCAAAAATGACCCATGGATCTTTTTCATAGAGTATCAATATAATCCCAATGTGTTTGGTTGGTTTTCCATATGCAAGTTGTTGACTTCACTTAAAATTCTGTCCATTTCAAATAAAAGTGAGACAGTTTGAGTGGTACGGGCCACACCGTGCCTCAGATTGAAGAGGGGTTGACTCTTACACGTCAAAAATGACCCATGGATCATTTTCCTAAAGTATCAATAGAATTATAATGTGTTTGGTCAGTTTTCTGTATGCCGGTTGTTTTCACTTAAAATGTTGTCCAATTCAAAAACAAAGTGAGACACTTTGAGTAGTACCGGCATCACTATGCCTCGGATTGAGGCGGGGTTGACTCGTACACATCAAAAATGAACCATGGATCCTTGTGATAAATTATCAACACAATCTGAATCCTTTTGGTTGGTTTTCCATATGCCAGTTGTTTTTACTTAAAAGGGTGTCCATTTTAAACAAAATAAAGACATTTTGAGTGATACCAGCCACATTGTGCCTCGGATTGAGGCGGGGTTGACTTGTACATGTCACATATGAAAAATTTATCCTTTTCCTAAAGTATAAACAGAATCTGAATGCATTTGGTCGGTTTTCCGTATGCCAGTTGTTGTTTTCACTTAAAATGTTGTCCATTTCAAATAAAAGTGAGACATTTTGAGTGGTATCAGCCACACCGTGACTCAGATTGAGGCGGGGTTGACTCATACATGTCAAAAATTACCCATGGATCATTTTTCTAAAGTATTAACACAATCAGAATACATTTGGTTGGTTTTCCATATGTCTGTTGTTTTTACTTAAAACAGTGTCCATTTCAAACAAAAGAGAGACAGTTTGAGTGGTACCGGCCACACCGTGCCTTGTATTGAGGCGGGGTTGACTTGTACACGTCACAAATGACCCATGGATTTTTTTTCCTAAAGTATCAACAGAATACAAATTCATTTGGTCAGTTTTCTGTATGCCAATTGTTTTTTTCACTTAAAATAGTGTTCATTTTAAACAAAAGATAGACACTTTGAGTGATACCGGCCACACCGTGCCTCAGATTAATCTAGGGTTGACTCGTACACATCACAAATGACTCATGGATCCTTTTTCTGAAGTATCAATACAATCCGAATATGTTTGGTCAGTTTTCGTATGCAAGTTGTTGTTTTCACTTAAAATTTTGTCCATTTCAAATAAAAGTGAGACAGTTTGAGTTGTACCGGTCACACCATGCCTCGGATTGAGGTGGGGTTGAGTTCTGCACATCAAAAATGACTCATGGATCATTGTCCTAAAGTATCAATAGAATATGAATGCGTTTGGTCAGTTTTTCATATGATAATTTTTTTTCACTTAAAATGTTGTCCATTTCAAATAAAAGTGAGACACTTTGAGTGGTACCAGCCACACTGTGCCTCGGATTGAGGCGGGGTTGACTTGTACACATTACAAGTGACTCATGGATCCTTTTTCTAAAGTATCAATACAGTATGAATATGTTTGGTCAGTTTTCTATATTTCAGTTGTTTTTACTTAAAAGGGTGTCCATTTTATACAAAAGAAATACACTTCGAGTGATACCGGCCACACCATGCCTCCGATTGAGGCGAGTTTTCCTCTTACACGTCACATATGACCCCATGGATCCTTTTACTAAAGTATTAATGGAATCTAAATGATTTTGGTTAGTTTTTCGTATGCTAGTTGTTGTTTTCACTTAAAATGTTGTCTATTTCAAATAAAAGTGAGACACTTTGAGTGGTACCAGCCACATTGTTCCTCGGATTGAGTAGGGGTTGACTCGTAAATGTCACAAGTGACCCTTGGATCCTTGTTCTAAAGTATCAACACAATAAAAATATGTTTGGTCGGTTTTCTGTATGCTAGTTGTTTTTACTTAAAAGGGTGTCCATTTTAAACAAAAGAAAAACACTTCGAGTGATACCGGCCACACTGTGCCTCAAATTGAGGAGGGTTTGACTTGTACACATCACATATGACCCATGGATCCTTTTCCAAAAGTATCAATAGAATCTAAATGTGTTTGCTCAGTTTTCTGAATGCCTGTTGTTGTTTTCACTTAAAATGTTGTCCATTTCAAATAAAAGTGAGACACTTTGAGTGGTACCAGCCACACCG
Organism: Viscum album; assembly: GCA_963277665.1. Classification (NCBI taxonomy): domain Eukaryota; kingdom Viridiplantae; phylum Streptophyta; class Magnoliopsida; order Santalales; family Viscaceae; genus Viscum; species Viscum album. The sequence goes on along the minus strand of OY728166.1, from coordinate 925,802,286 downwards.
CACCTCGGATTGAGGTAGGGTTAACTCTTACACATTCCAAATGACCCATGGATCCTTTTTCTAAAGTATCAAAACAATCCCAATACGTTTGGTCAGTTTTATTTATGCCAGTTGTTTTTACTTGAAAGGGTGTACATTTTAAACAAAATAAAGACACTTCGAGTGATACTGGCCACACCGTGCCTTAGATTGAGGCGAGGTTGACTCGTACACGTCACATATGACCCATGGATCCTTGTAATAAAGTATCTACAGAATACGAATGTGTTTGGTTAGTTCTTGGTATGCCAGTTGTTGTTTTCACTTAAAATGTTGTCCATTTCAAATAAAAGTGAGACGCTTTGAGTGGTACTGGCTACAACGTGTCTCGAATTGAGGCAGGGTTGACTCGTACACATCAAAAATGACCCATGGATCCTTGTGCTAAAGTATCAACACAATCCAAATATGTTTGATCGGTTTTCCATATGCCAGTTGTTTTTACTTAAAAGGGTGTCCATTTTAAAGAGATCATAGATTGGGATCCAAGATGCCGATTTAAGAGTGATATTGTCTCCAGAATCAAGGTAGGTTGTCCTTAGCCTTTTGTGAATTGTCATGATGTTTTATATATACCGAATCGCTGCTCGCCCAATGTTGGGATGTCAGGTCGAGGGGAAGTTTGGGGTCCAGGGAGGAGGGTGGGGGTTGTCCAGGGTCCAGGGAGGAGGGTGGGGGCTGTCAGGGGGGCTTTCCAGGGGGCTATCTAGGGGTTGTCTGAGGGGCTGTCTAGGGGCTGTCCGGGGTCCAGGGAAGAGGGAGGGGGCTATCCAGGGGGCTATATGGGGGGATGTCTGGGGGGATGTCTGGGGGGCTATCTGGGGTGCTGTCTGGGGGCTGTCTGGGGTCCAAGGAGGAGGGTGGGGGTTGTTTGGGTGGCTGTCTGGGTTTTAGGGAGGAGGGTGGGGGCTGTCAGGGGGGCTGTCCGGGGGCTGTTTGGGGGGCTGTCTGGGGGATGTCCGAGGTCCAGGGAGGAGGGGGGCTTTCCAGGGTCCAGGGAGGAGGGGGGCTGTCCAGGGTCCAGGGAGGAGGATGGGGGGTTGTCTGGGGTCCAGGGAGGAGGGTGGGGGGGCTATCTGGGGACTGTCTGGGGGGCTGTCTGTGGGCTTTCTGGGGGTATTCTGGGGTCCAAGGAGGATGGTGGGGGGCTGTCCAGGGTCCAGAGATGAGGGGGGATGTCCGGGATCCAGGGAGAAGGGTGGGGCTATCCGAGGGGATATCTGAGGGGTTGTCCGAGGTCCAGGGAGGAGGGTGGGGGCTATCAGGGGGCTGTCTGGGGGGTTGTTCGAGGGGATGTCTGGGGGGGCTGTCCGGGAGCTGTCCAAGGTCCAGGGAGGAGGTGGGGAGCTATATAGGGTCTAGGGAGGAGGGGGGTTGTCCTAGGTCCATGGAGGAGGGTAGGGGTTGTCCAGGTTCTGTCTGGGGTCTAGGGAGGAGGGTGGGGGGCTGTCCAGGGGGCTATCCGGGGGGCTGTACCGAACACATGGGATGGTATTTACATATTTTTAAAGAAAATTCTTTCAAGGTTAAAAAAATAATTTCAATATATCAACTTCTAATCAGACCATCAATTTTCTAAATTCCACTAAAAGAATACAATTTCATTAAAATAGATAAAAGATAAAAGATAATCGGACCTACCAAATCACATATATATTCAAGCACAACAAATCAATAAACATCAAAGGTCAGTAATATTAGTCAAAAATGTAATGGATCAATCTGTCCCCCATCACCATCATCTTCACCCTCACCCTTGTCCTCATCATTGTCCCCATCATCATCCCCACCCTCCTCCTTGCCCTCGTACTCAGCCTCGGCCTCCTAATCGCCCTCCTCCTCCGCATCGGCCTCCTCCCCGCCCTCCTCCTCTACCTCAGCCTCCTTCTCGCCCTCCTCCTCACCATCATCTCGACCACCACTAGAACTTCCACCCGGTGCACCATATATAGAACACATCGATGAAATATATTCATCACAATCAGTGCTGGTATCTAGTGGAAGTGTTGTACGTAAAACATCCATCAGTTTCATAAATGTAGTGTTTCCCTAGCAGACTGTTCTGCCGTCTCTATGGCCCTTTTTAAGCCTGTTCTACCTATGCCTTAACCTACTGCAACTTGGTGGCACTATAAATTGTACCTGAGGAGGGATAATAACTCGTCAGAACTATACTCTTCCCAGGTCAGTAGTGTAATCTACTAGGGTGCTCATATCCCAACACCTAGTGTAAGTGATAATTTGGCCCAAAATTGTCAGGTTCATGGGAATCAAGGGCATATAAAGTATCATGTTACAAATATAATTTTATTATTAAGTTAAAAAAATAGAGATTAAAATTTTAAATCTACAAAGTAAAACTTAAAATCTGTTGCTGAGTTGATTCATTAACCACACATCCATATTTCTTATTTCTACTCGAGAAAAACAGTTTTGCTCGAGGCACACGTCCTTTTATATTCAATTTATGCCTCTACAATGACATTGAATATAGAAAACCATAATTAAAAATAGGATACCAAAAAAATATAGTAATTGCATAACTAAAATTATATAACAACTTTAGCAATCCAATAAATTATGGGGGAAGCAATAGAAAGTGCAAGTCATAAAGAAAGATTATAAACGGTCATACCTTCTATCTCTCATGATCTGGCATCGTAGTACGTCCCAATGTGTGGATGTATTTATTAGCATAAATGTTTCTTTTATTTTTTCTAGATGCATCCTAAATAAAATTCAATAATTAGTATTAACGAAAAACATGAAAATTTTCATTTAAATATCTCTAATTTGATTAATATCATAAATTGGATAGTCTTCCAATGAGTAATCATCTGTCAGTACTATTCTAACGGACAATCATCCATGACAGGGACTGCCTCTAACTCTGTGCCCACTCTAGCATGCTAGCCAATGTACAACTCATGATTATAAGCTCTCCAAAGCTTTCCTAAATCCTTTAGATGTGTTGGTCGTTCACCCTCACCATCGGGGAAATTAAACTACAGCTGACACCAAAATATTAATTCATATAAATACAAAAATTAATATATTTCATTTAATACAATAGATTATTTTACCCATATCTCTGCCCTTGCTTTATCCTTGACTTCATTTGGCAGTTGTCTCTATGACATCCAGCTAACAGGAATGATGTCGGAGTATATGGAAAGCGTTGCCAAAAAACTCCAACATTGCTGCCCTGATTTTTCAATCATCTGACTATCTTCATTATAGTCCACCATCAACTGTGTGTGGTAGTTAAAAACTGAACGCATGCATGTACACCCCCTCCCCCACCTCCTATCAATATATGTATCTATTATGAAATAAAAACAAATATTTTATAAATGCATATTATAATGAAAATAAATAATCGTGTAACAATTTGTTAGGGTTGTATAAGTATACATGCAGTAGTCTGATCAATGGGAGCTATTGGATCCTTAGAAACTGAAGGAACACCCTATAAAGATGGAGTGGATCCAAATGTATGCTTCATAGGGATAGACTATGGCAAAGCAGTAGTCGAAGAAGATGAAATATAAAATCCCTGAGAGAAGGAAGCAGAAGTAAAAGAAGATGATATGGATGGTTGTCCAAATGATGGATGGGGAGTGGGAATCATCATCGGATATGGTACAGATGGGTGAGGAGGCTCAGATGTAAAAGGTGGTGAAAACATGGGATGAATAAATATCTCTTATGTCCCTAATGGAACACCGGGATTAGAATGTGGGATGGATGGTATGTTAGTGGAAGGGGCAGGGTCTAATCGTGTATGTTGATCAGATCATCTTGCTCTCGTACCCCCCCCCCATACGAACACCCCAAGTACTGGTACCACTACTAGGCTACTCATAAAATAACTGTCACCTAATATATGGATCCTGAAAAATGTTTAAAAAATTAATCACATGGAATTATATATTATTTAAATAAATATATTTTAAATAAAATACTCACTGCAGGAACTATTGGAAGAATTCCCAGCTCATCCATGTGACGATTGTTGTCCATAATCTTTTTTCTTCACCTCTTTTCAATTAGTTTCATTTTCCTACATTTGAAAACAAATATGGAAGTAAATAGAAAAGGGTAACTAATGTGTAACCCAAAAAACAAAATAAATGAGAGGGAATATGGGGATTCATGGATAATTTAACTAACCATTGTTTTAGGTGAGCTTGAAAAAATATATAATGAAGTCAATAAATCGTACAAGATGTAATAAAGAAATTTAATTTTTAGTAGGATGATTATTTACTAAGTGTAATCAATCTATTAAAATCAAGGAACATTGATTCTACCATATTCATAAGTGGTGAAGCAATTGTCAAAATTAGGGAAAATTTTGATTTCTTTATCTCAGGTAGATGATGTAGGTTTCAATAAATTTTTTTTAGATGAATACAAACCATCATATTCATTACCAGGTAAAATGTTAAAGAGAGGCCTTGGAGTCATACAAATTTTATACAAATCACAATTGAAGCATTAAAATGTTCACCAAGTTATAAATATTGGTTTCGTGGGTTTAAATATAGTTCAATTCCAAATTACAAAATGAAATTCAAATAAAAATTCCAACCAATAAACATTGAAAATTCACATAATGGTCAAATAGGATAAAACATATTTGTAATCAATATTAAATTAATTTTAATAGTACCAACCTTAACAACCCAACTCGAGGTAAACCAAAAGAATTGAGAACATGGATGGATGATTCTATATATTTTCCACCACAACTTCGGGTTCACAATCAACTCTTAAAATTGAGCTATTAGTGTCATCAAAAGAAATAAATGGATTGGTTCCAATGGAAGTAGGGACAGTGTCAATTCCATCATCACCATTATCAAAAATATATCTTGGAATTACTTTAACTATGACACCAAATTCAGGTTGAAGTTGGTCTTTGACATAAAAAAACTTGTTTTTACATTGATGCCAATAAATATGGTTCTTCAGTAGCAAGAGTGTCAGTCATATTAATTACTCAAAATCCATAATCATCAATAAATGTGCCATGTCTCATCATCGAATCAAACCAATGGAATTTCATCATTGTGACTCGTACATGAGAGTAATAATCCAATATTATTATCTTTTCAATGACTCCATAATAACCCACAATTTCAAATCACGAACTACTATCTGATGCACTAGCATAACAATCTTTTGTGGTAGTAACCATAACACCATAATTTTGTGTTCTAATGTTCTTTTCTCATTCAGTGACAATAAATTTGTACCCATTGATAACAATTGATTTACAGTCACGAATCACGGTATTAGGACCAAAATCCAAAACTCTTATTTCCACAGAGACAGATTCAGCAGGCAAAATCAATACCTATAATTTAAATGAATATTAAAATTAATTAAATATTTATTTAATTATTATAAACAGTAATATATTTACCTTCAATTTTAAAAAATAAGAATACTCTTTTCTATGAAAAGTCTCCATACTTCTCAAAGATGACGAACGATTCTTTCTATTTATCATTTTGTATGTTCCCTATAAATAAAAAATATGAATAGATTAATAGATATATATTTAATATATACATATTCAATTTAGTTACATGATGTAGTCATCGAACAAATCACAGTTGAACAAAATTGTGCGATGTGCCATCTCCCACTCTTCAAGGCTTAATGTCTTCAATGTATATGATCCAGAAGTTCCTCATGTTTGAGGAAGTGATGGAAAACTGGGTTAAATTTGCTCATACTATTCTTCTTCATTTCTCATTAGTCTGTTCATTATTGTAGTAAGATCAGACAAATACATTGAGAAGAAATCCATACATTCTTGAGCCAAGTAACCGTTCATGATAGAACCTTTGGGATGATTCCTATTTCGGACATAATACTCTAATGTGTACATATTTCATTCAGTTGGATACATCCAACGAAAAGAAACAGGTCCTCCAAGAAGTATTTTAGCGAGAATATGGATAGTCAGATGCAGCATGCATGTGAAAAATGATGGAGGAAATATTTTATCCAACTCACTCAAAATTAATGGGGAATCTGTCAACATTTTTTTCAAGAAAGACCTGGAAAACTTCTTAACACAAAGATCTCTAAACAAATAGCACAACCAAATAACAGTCACCCTTACATTATTGGACAAAAGATGATGGATTTCTATTGGAATCAACTCATGCAAAAGAGCGTGATAATCATGAGTCTTCAAATATTTTAACTCCAACTCTTATCTGTTGACCCGTTTAGATATGTTTCTTGAATAGCCATCAAGAACTCTAATAGTCCCTAATACTTCTAGAAATTGTTTTTCTTATAGGTTTCATCACATAATAAGTACATGGAACTTTCCATTTATTTTTACTAATATGCACAGGATGCAATTCTGGTCTGATACCCCAATCCACCAAGTCACACCGAGACCGTAAATCATCTTTTTTCTTTCCCTTAACATTTAGATGTATCGAAAGCAACATTTCACATATATTCTTTTCAACGTGAATTAAATATAAGAAATGACATAAAAAATTGGTTGAAAAATAAGGAAAACCAAAAAAGAAACTTCTCTTCCTCCAATTGTAACAGGTTTCAGTGGAAACATTCTTTCTCTTTCCAGATTTCATTTGACTCTTCCCGAATGACAAACTGAAATCTTTCAATTAATTAAGCACATCATTTTCAGACATATGCTGAGGTGGATCATTGGTCTCTATGGTATTATCAAATATTTGATGATTATTTCTATATGGATGGTCCATTGGAAAGAATCGTCGATGTCCCATAAAACTGAAACTACAGTGATGTTTCAGTCTTCTGGATCGTATATTCTTCATACAAACAGGACATGACAGTTTTCCCTTTTTTCTCCATCCAGACATTATTGCATAAGCCTAAAAATCATTGATCTTACCCATAATCATAGCACGCATCGGAAATATGTCTTTCAAATATGCATTGTATATGCGCACACCCACATCCCAAAGAAGTGTCAACTCTTTTATTAAAGGTTGCATGTATACGTCAATATCAATGTCGAGATTAGAACGGCTAGATATGAGTATACTCATGAAATTTAAATTTTTTTTCATACACAATCATGGGGGAATATTATAAATGTTTATAAAAACTGGCCATGTGTTGTGCGAAGTAAGAATCTTCCCAAACAGATTAAAACCATCACATGAAAGACCCAGCCTCACATTACGCACGTCAGCTGAAAAATCAGGATATCGAGCATCAAATATCTTCCATTAAAATCCATCTGTAGGGTGAACCAAATCATCATTAGTCTTCTTTATCTTGGTATCATTACATCTCATTTTTATTGATATTTCATCAGACATAAAAAGATTCTGGAGTCTAGGGATCAATGGAAAGTTCCACATTACTTTTTGTGGAAGGTGGGAAAGTGTTCCATCAGATTTTGACTTCTATTGGAATGTGTCACATTTTATACAATCATTTCATTCAGTAGTTTCCTCCCAGAATAAACTGCAATCTTTCAGGGAAGCATGAATTTTGTTTCTTGAAAATCCAAGTTCCTCAACTAACTTCCTTGCCATATAGTGGTTTGAGGGAATATCTTCATCATTTGGAAGTAAATCATTCAAGAAGTTATGAATGTAATTGATTGTTTTACTATAAATCTCATACATAGTTTTCCCATGAAACAATAAAATTAAAAATTCCAATTTTTTCTTTTTATTACATTGTTGATATACTAGAGTCATGGAAGCATCATTCAATTTTTTTCACCTAGAAAATATCATCATTTTCATTAGATGCATCATCTGTCCTCATATCAAAGTCTTCTTGAGTCGAAATCCTTTATTTTTTATGATGAAGAATAAATGGAAACTGGTCATCTAACAAATTCTTCAATCCTGTCCTTTCATTTTGATCATCATAAATTTGATATTTCATTGTCTCTAAATTGTGATACCACACATAGTAGTTTGATTGAAACCCATATTTTTTTTATGTGGTAGATGACTTCTTCACGTCTCAACTGAGGTCTACCAACACAATTGGAACATGGGTAGTGTATACAACCACAATTTAAATCATTGTGAAATGAAAAATCTAAAAATCTCTCCAAATTTTTTTGAAAATCACTTGAGATTGGATCAGTTTCATACATCCAACTTCTATCCATTATGTAAAAAGAATTGTTATAAGTCATTTAATCATAATAAATTCAATAAGATTGATGTTTAATCGAAAATATATTTAAGGAATAATGGCAGTGGTATTTCTAGATAGTGAAATAAATGGAGAAAGGTTGAGAATAGAATGATATCCTTATAACTAGCTCTAGGGGGTGGGTGTTGTCCAAGGGGGTTGGGTGGTGTTTAGGGGGACTGTCTAAGGGGGTGAGAGGGTTGTCTAGGGGGTGGGGTGGTATCCAGGGGGGCTGTCTAGGGGGATGGGGGTGTCCAGAGGGTAGGGGTGTCTTGGGGTGGGGTGGTGTATATGGGTGGTTGTCCAAGGGGTGGGGCTATTCAGTGGGGGTGTCCATGGGGCGGGTTTTTTGATGTTCAGGGGGGTATCTAGGGGGTGGGGGCTGTGCAAGGGGGTGGGGTGGTGTCCAGGGGGATGTCCAAGGGGGTGGGGGTGTCTAGGGGTTGGGGGTGTCCAGGGGGTGGGGTGGTGTCTAGGGGGTTGTCCAAGGGGGTGGGGGTGGAAAACTCCCCTCCCTCCATGGACAGCCCACACCCCCCTCCTAAATGAAATTTATATAAGCAAATGATCATCAATTTTTTTATCCCATCTGACCATACCATACCACCCAAGGAATAACCTATAACTCAGAAATATCCTAATGTTATACACAATCCCATAGGACATAATCGATATATGGCCAATCTCATCAGCCACCCTCATCCACATCCCAGCATAACACCTCTCTAGGTTGTAACCATACCCCATAGGCTACAAGGAACTCACATAACAATTTCCAACTTACCCAAATCACTCAATAATATAACCCCAAAGAGTCACTCAGGCCATTATCCCTTTCAAACACATTCCATGTACTACATGAATAAAAAACTAAGGATGTCACCATATATATTTTTATGAAGAGGTTTCACTACAAAAAGTCTACAAAACCAAAACCACACTAAGACAACATCATACGTTTATCAATAGTGACAGCAAGATAAATAATACAAATCAATGAAACAAGTTATCACGTTATACATGAAATCAATGAATCATATTTTTAATACACAAAACATGAAATAACCCATAAAACTAGATTCGTTATACAACCAATACCTCTCATAATTGAGATAACATAACCCACAAAAAATAGAACCACAATTATTCAACACCTCAAATGGGTTTTCACTATCCACATGGAACACTAGAATGCCTTACTGTACAAATGGAAAGGATTCCCACTAGAAGGAACTTCTACCCAAGGCCACGATCACATTAAATAATATAAAACCTCACTCTTTTGATTAGATCTTGCAGAAGGGTCTTGTGGCAAGGGAACATGATAAGAGAAATGGAAATACAGGAAGAAGCAGACCACACGGATCTCGTTTAGGAAAAATAAAAATAGATAACAAACAAAAATAGATGAACTACATTCCACTTATAGATTATAAGTGTAGAAGTAAATAATTACCCGATTTATCGCAGAGAGAACTTCGAGGGATACCTTGGGGTGAAGAGAGAGCATCGGGAGTGATTAGGTTTATGGATGCAATCGCGCAGAGGGATTCTAGATGTGCTGCTATTTGGGGGAAACATTCCCAACGGTTTGTTAAAACCATTGGGAAAGATTGTATTTACCAATGGTTTTTAAAAACCTTTGGTATATATATAGCTTTTCCCAATAGTTTGAGTAAACTATTGGAAAAAGATTGTTCTCATCCCATTATCCCAATGGTTTGAAGAAACTGTTGGAAAAAATTAAGTATACCAAAAGTTTATTCAAACCATTGGTATACAAGTGTTGGTAAAACACAATTTTCCAATAGTGTTTAACACATATCTCCCATGGCAGTTTCAAATCATCAATCAATGGTGAAATATACACATCAATATCATTTCTTGGTTGTTTTGGTCTATAAATCATCAAGATCATCATAACATATTTTTTCTTCACACATAGATGTGAGAAAAAGTTTTTAACTACCAACAAAATAGGACATGAACTATGTTAGCTACTTAGGCTATGATATGGATTCATTAAATCGGTACACAATCCCATTATGATATTTCTAACTTTACTTCCAAAATCATAAAATTGTTTATCAAATCTCTTCCATTGTAGTAAATCAGCAGGGTGATGTAAGTTACCATCATATATGCGCTCATTTGAATGTCATCTTAACCTTTTTACGTTAATTGAATTTGCAAATATATGCTTCAAATGAGGAATTATTGTAATTTACCGAATTATTTTAGTAGGATCTTTGATTTTGGTACCTAATAATGAATCATAGTTGAATTATCATAATTGTATGAAAGAATTATTGGATGATATCATTAAAAATTAAAAAAAAAATATTTTTTATGAGGTTAGATGTTAGTACCTAAGAATGAATCTGAGTTTAATTTTCCATCCATATTATAGCATGATGTTCTGTATGTAGGATAGTTATATAAATATTCATATTCTTTCCTATACAACACACAATCATTAGGGAAAGAATGTATTTTTTTTATAGCCCAATCCCATTGGGAATAATATTTTATTCACCTCATAATTGGAATCGGGAAGCCCATTTCCTTCTAAAAGTATCTCTTTTAAAATCTCAAGTAAGTTGGAGAAACTTTTATTAGTCCACCCGTTTCTTTATTTCAAGTCAACTAATCTCAAAACTGTTGAAAACAATGTATATTTACTGCAAGTTGGGAATAATGGTTTCTCATAATCTACATACAATTGTTCCACAATTTCTATTTTTTCGATGGGTTAAACACCTAAATTAATAATTAATTATTCAATATGATCCTCTACATCATTATAAATATTTTCATCAACATTATATGTTGAATTTTTAGTTATTTCACCATACATGGTCCAACATGTATAATTAAGGATAAAACCATAGAAAATGAGATGATCCTTGATTTATCTACAGTTTAACTTTCTCATATTCAAACACTTCACACATGGAAAAAAATTAAATCTATGTTTTGAAGATTTCATTTAAAAAATTCCAAATATTCATCAACTCCTTTTTCATATTCACTAGTGGTTATTTGTAAATTTATCTGATTATGATCCATTCAGTACCTGATATCACAATTTGATTGGAGAATATATTAAATCATATAAACATTTAAGAATATATATATAAAAAGATAAATTTAGAAGAAAAAAAATCAATAAAAATGATTTGTAATCAAATTATAAAGTCTTAGTTCTCACAACATCATTAGTAGGTAATACAACATCCCTCAAGGAATAAAACATGTCTTCATACCACATAAATATTAAAATATAAAATCATTATGATAGACAAAAATAATTAAATCAATAATATATAATGTAGTGATATTTATCAGATCACATTATCAAATTATATCCAAATCACAATATCATATCAATGATTGAATAACCTTTTCAAAAAAATAATTTACTATATAATTATATAAAATCACATCAACAACCCATTAAAAATTATCATAATATTATTTATCAAGTTACAAGATCATTTTAACATTTCATTCCAACTATTCATATCATCATTATTAAAAACATATCCAAAAACTATACTTTAAACCATATTATTTAGGTGACTTTATTCAAATACTACTATTTTTCTCTTTTTCCTATTATAAATTCATCTACACTCATCATCGTCAGCTAACTAACATCCACTTATCCTTGGTTACCAAATATAATTAAAAAGTACATTTATCTATAACCCCTCCTAGTATCCCATCATAATAGATCAAGTTCAACCACTTTGTCATAAAATTATCATCAAAAACATTAATCAATATTTAACACCAATCATAATGTCAAAAAAAATATGAAAGAAATAAATTTTATATATCATTACTTCAAAAAAACATTAATCAATATATATCATCATGACCATTTGATAATTTTAACAAATAAAAAATTTGTCAAAATAAACAAACTTTAATAACAACATTTATAAATAATAATCAACTACATATAAATAATTGAAATAATAAGTTGACAATATAAATAAATCATAAATAATTTAACGTCAAAATTTAAAAAAAAACTTAAAAAATTTGGATTTCAAAAAGGAAAATGGATCCCTAATTTGAACTTGCTCCCTCAAATTCATTGGAATAAAAAACACTACAATATCTAACAAAAATTTTTATAAAAAAAACAATAAACAAGAACAAAAAAATAAAATCAAACCACATATTATGGTCGGCCAAAAAACGGTTTTCAAAGATAAATACTTCCATAGATGATGAAATAATGACATATAATGAGTAATCACGACCATAGATAATGAAATGATGATAAATATAGAATAAAATGAACAAAAATAACTATTGGGATCATTGGTTTGATACCAGGGGGCTCATCATGAATCGAGAGAGGGTTTCAAAGTTCTCAAAAAATGAGGGTTTCATGATCCCGTATTTTTTAAAAAACAAATCGGCATTGGTTATTAGGAAAACCAATTCCGAAAAGTTATTTTTAAAATTAGGGTGTTGGTTTTACTAAAAACTGATGTTGAATTTTTTTTTATTTAGGACTCCAGTTATTGTAAAAAACTGACACCATAAATCAACTTCGATGGTATTTTTTGTGTCAGTTTTTAAAATAACTAAAGTTAAAAACCAAAATTAAAAAAATTTAGTGTTTTTTTATGTTAAACCCAATGCAAAAAATTTCCTGTATATAAATTTTTCATCAGTTTATAAAAAAATGATGTCATATCTTCGACATTGAAGACACTATTCCTATTAGTAACCTAATCAAACACGGAATTATTCCTTATAAAATTAATTCACTAATTGATGTTTGGATTTTCAATTGGTATTTGTCTTCCTAGTTTTTTGAATTGATAATAATTATTGATCCTTTATTATTGTTCTTAATTCACCATTATAATGGAAATGTATTAAGGAGGACCTGAAAATGGTTAAGGTTTATTCCTCTTGTTTTGTTTTACGAATTTCTCCCACCATTCTTCGCACATTCATCACCAGTATTTCTTTTGGATGAAAGTTTAAAAAATACCTGATAATAGATCATTATGAAACCATTATTTGGTGAAACAAATTGATACTATGGGTTTGGATTTAGGATTTATGGTTTGATTGAGGTTTTATGATGATTACGGATGATCTGATGACTGTTCGGTGTAGTCTGGTTCATGGGATTAGAATTTTGGAAATGAAGAGCAATAGAAGATGATTTATGAGTGGATTGGGTGGCATAAATATATCCACCAATGATGTAAAGGCTCATTCAAGAATATATCTATGTTTACTAGTAGGTTTGGTGGTGAAATTAGTGGTAGTATCAATGCAGGTGGAGACACATGATACTTTCAAGAATTTCTAGAAAATTTCGAAGTACGCGGTATGTAGTTTGGATGAACACATGTTGTGTACTCTCCTTAGGATCTAAGGCTAGGTTTTATGATGTATTAAATATCAAACACCATGTGGTAAGAATACATTCCATGTGACCCTTAGCCACCTGGCATGTCTTGTATGGAGATTACATGCTTATGAATCTATGCAGTGCTACACACCATGTGTGTCTAATCACACATGTGTAACCCTTTGCGAATGGATTGGAATTTATAGTTATTACATGAATATTTATCCATGTGAAACCACATTCTATGTGTGTCAAAAAACATTAAGATAGTTCATGATCCTAGGTATGGCTAGTGTACATGGGCATAGACCAGAGTACACAAGCGGGACTAGCCAACACCTATAGAGTGTCAGTTGGCCTCTATACAATTTATACCCCTATTGAACATTTCACATACCTAGGGGAAGACATTACATGTTATATAATGAGACATGTGTAGTTACAAACTCAAATACATGTGGATCTTACCCCATGGTACATGACGTGTAATCCTTTCAGGGAAAGTTGGATCCCTTTATCTTATACCTTGCATATATCTTTCTTCGGGATTCGAATTTTGGACCATGAGTAACCTATCTTGTGCCATTTTCCACATAGAACTAGATGGTGGTATTAAATTTAAAATCAATGATACAAAACTGAAGGTTTCGGGCACAACAGAAGCGTGGTTGGGATGGAACCCAACTTTTATTTTTACCATGATCAATGATTATTCCGTGATCAATACGATGTTGCACGCTAGTCTCCACAGAATATAATCAAAGATTTAGATAAACAATAAAGAGGCTTGAAAAATTTAGATACGATCTTACACATCATATTTATAATTAATTTAATTAATTTCATAATGAAAAAATAATACCTAGATCTTTGGAATTTTTCTTTGTTGATGATGTTGATTGTCCAGAATGAACCTTCCGGATTATCTTGTTGCACTTGTAAGGATCTAAACTAAAATCCCTCTAGTAGTGATCCATATGTTCTCTGATGGAATCTGATTGAAATTTCTCATTCTCTGGGTTCTATCATGGTGAAGAGAGTGTCTTGTGTTGGTCGTTCTTGATCACTTTTTCTTCATCCTTGAAGAATGTCTCTCGTTATTGAGAGGGGATAGAAGTGGATTTGAGAGAGAAATTTTTTGTCTCACCAATTCTCAATTCACCAGGCGTGTGGTGTGTTGTATGGAACAATAGGCCTACTTGTCTATTTATATAAATGGAAATTAAGTTAACATATTTAATTGCATAACAACAATTAAATACATTCATGAACTTAGAGAAAACCAATGCTCATAATAATAATACCGTGTCATTATTCATGGTGTGCCAACTTGCGTAAAATAGAATTATAAAATTCTGCATCACAAAATAATAGCAGTGTCATTTTTATTTTAACTTGTACCAACTATTTAAATAATTATTTACTATCTTGCAAATAATTATTTTACTAAAAGACCGACCTTGGTCCACTGGGAATCCACTTCCATTTATTGAACACTCGAATAAATAAAATAAATAATTTCTTCTCTTAAATAAATATTTTATTTACAAAATAGTAAATAAATATTTATTAAATGTTCAATAAAATAAATAAATATATTTAATTTAATTTATGTGATAATTTTAACTTGAATAAAATTATTCCACAGTCTTGATAATAATATTTATTTCATTAATTAAATTCAAATAGAATTTAACTGATACCATCAAAAAAACTTAGTGTGTGACCCTCTAGGATTCTTTCTCATTGGCATTAGGCAGGATTTCCTAAAGTCCCAGAGTACTATCTATCAACGAGTCAAGGTACCCAAGAGAAAGAACATAAAGTCTCAACAATGACATCCACATAGGAATTCTCACTATGTAATATAATTCTTTTGTCGCAATATCTCATCAAGAAGGTTTCATGATAGTGTCATTAACTTTTATGCTTGATACACCATTCTTTGACTACCTGAAATAAACTCTTCGTTACACTATGGCCATGTAATTTCACGCAACGATTATATTTAAATCAAAGGGCCAAGATATCAACTTCCATAAATGTAAGGGACAAATCCTTCCTTGACTTATCTATTAATTACATGCCACTAATGACGCACCCAACGTACCCAACTTCCCACCAACTGTCTGCATGATGTTTTTCATCATTAAATCAGAGTGTGTGAGTTTTGGCATGTATTAATGATAATATTAAAGTCTAAAGATAATTATACACATTCGCATATAGGAATATCCAATGACACTAAAACCTATGGAATTTTTACTAGCGGGTATGTTCTTATAATATTCTATCTTAGTGATTACCAAGTGCGAACTTCATGAGAGGAAGACTCATCTACTTACGAGTACTTTCACCTGACGGTCTGCATGCTATGTGTCCCATCATAGTATGTCATCCAACTACAGAACTATATTTAAGAATATTGTTATAGCATTTTAAGGTTTTCATCATAGTGGGGAACTTCCGTGACCTTATTAATTCAACAAATACTCTAGTACATTATTACATCATAGTTATACAGAACAATGAACAATATGTAATAATACATTAAATATCCATATAATCAAAGTAAAATGAGTTGTTTCTAGGACACCAACTCTTAAAAACTCCCACTTGGACTAGATCCAACTACCTATGACTTTCAGACCACTAGACCTCACATGATGATCATGTTTCTACTGATTCAAGGATTTATTCAAGGGGTATTCCATGTTGTCTTCCATGGAAATACTTCTCACTGTAACTTCACCTCTCTGAGAAAAATCCCTCAAGAGATGATACTTCAAAAGTATGTGCTTTGTCTGCTGATGTGACCTTGGCTCTTTTGTGAGAGCCACCGTTGTAGTATTATCACAGTATAGTGTGATGGGATCTTTAATGCTTGGTATCACATTTAACTCCTGGACGAAGCTTCACATCCAAAATACTTCTTTAGTTGCCTCATAAGCTGCGATATACTTAGAATCTACTATATAATATGTGACCACACTCTACTTTGAGCTCTTCCAACTCATTGCTCCTCCATTCAAAGTGAATATGTATCCCGTTTGAGACTTCATGTCATCTTGATCAGTCTAGAAACTATAATATGCATATCCTTTGATGAATAGTTCATCATCTTCTCTATAAACCGAGAACATATCCTTAGCATGCCTCAGATACTTTAGTATTTTCTTGACTGCCATCCATTAGTGGTCACCTGGGTCAGCTTGATATTTGCCTACTGCACTCAATGCGTAGGCGACATCTAGCCTAGTACATAGCATGTCATACATGACTGACCCAATCGCCGATGAATATGGAGTCCTTGCCATTATCTTTCTTTCCTCATGTATCTGCGGACACATTTTCTTGGAAATATTAATGCCATGTGACGCTGCCAAAAATCCCCTCTTGGATTGTTTCCTACTGAATCTCTTCAATATCTTATCAATGTATGTACTTTGACTTAGGACCATAAATCTCTTGGATATGTCATGATGGATCTTTATCCCAATAATATACATTTCCTCACCCAAGTCCTTCATATAGAAGCATTGATTCAACCTTTCCTTAACAGACTATAAGACTGGTATCTTGTTTCCAATAAGTAATATGTCATCAACATATACTTTTAAGAAAATTACTACACTCCCACTAAACTATTTGTATAAACAAGGCTCACATTCATTCTAGATAAAATCAAATTCTTGTATGGGTTCATCAAAATGAATGTTCCATGACCTGGATGCTTTCTTTAATCCATAAATGGATTTCTACAACTTTCATAACTTATTGGCATCCTTTTTAGTCACAAAACCTTCAGGTTGTGTCATGTAGACATCCTCCTGAAGGTTCCCATTAAGTAATATTATTTTGACATTCATTTTTTAAATCTCATAGTCATTGTAAGCCACAACAGAAATTAGAATTATGATGGATTTCAGCATTGCAACTGGTGAGAAGGTTTCATCATAGTTTATTCCTTGATGCTGTTTAAACCCTTTTACAACCAGTTGTGCCATATAGGTACTGACTTGTCCTTCTATGTTCATTTTCTTCTTGAATACCCATTTGCAACCAATATTCTTTACATCAACTGGAGGATCTACCAAAATCCATACTTGGTTTTGGTACATGGAATCCATTTCAGAATTCATGGCTTCTTTCCACGTGGAAATGTCTATGCCACTTACTAATTCCTTATAAGTTAGAGGATCATTATTATGAACTAATAATGAGTCACCATCCTTGGTAAATATAAAACCATACCGTTCCGGTTCTTTAACCTCTCTTGTACTCCTACGTAGTACTTGTGTCTCTAGAACATATTCTTCTTCCATGGGGCTTTGTGGAATCTGTTCATATACCAACTCTTGTGTACCTTGATCCTTGACTTCATCGAAGTATATCATGCTCCCACTATCTCTTTTGGAAATGTTATCCCTATCAATGAATATGGAATTTCTTTCCACTATAACATTTTATTATGATGGGTTGTATAGGTAATATCCCCTTGTTTCCTTGGGGTATCCTATAAAGGTACACTTTGGGCCTCGGGGTGAGAGTTTGCTACCTGAAGAGGTCTTAACAAATGCTTCTCTACCCCGTACATGTAAATTCGATAAAATGGATTTTCTTCCACTCCAAAACTCGTATGGAATACCATTTATCGATTTAGTTGGTACTTAGTTTAGTATGTGTGCCGCTGTTTGTAACTCATACCCCCAAAAGCGTAATGGAAGACTTGCATGACTCATCATTGATCTCACCATGTCCAACAAGGTGTGGTTTCTCATTTTTCTTACACCATTCCATTGAGGTGTGTAAGGATTATTGAGTTGGGATAAGATCCTAAACTCTCATATGTAATCAATGAAGTCCTGATCAAGATATTCCCCACCTCAGTCTGAGTAGAGTTTCTTAATCATCTTACCAAGCTGGTTCTCAACTTCATTCTTGTATTCCTTGAATTTATCAAAGGAATCCGACTTATACCTCATTAAGTAGATATATCCATATCTACTAAAATCATTAGTAAAAGTTATGAAGTATGAGTACCCACCCCTTTCTTCAACTGGAAATGGTCCACACTCATCGGTATATACCAATTCAAGAAGATCTTTATCCCTTTCACCTTTTCCACCAAATGGGGCTTTCGTCATTTTTCCATGTAAACATGCATGACATATGCCAAGTGTTTTTAGTTCAAAAGAATCTAAATATCCATCTTGAAGTAACTTTGTCAAGCGTTTATCATTTAATGACCTAGCTGGTGATTCCAAAGTTGGGTGTGGTATGATTCATGTGAAGTATCTTTTTCATCAATTTTCATTACATGGTTTGTATAATCCAACAAATAAAGACTGTTGTATAAATGTACCCTACCAAAACAAATTATATCTTTATAAAAGAAGCAACATTCATTTCCAAACTTGAAAAAAATCCATCTATATCAAGTCTAGATATAGAAATTATGTTTTTGGTTACAGAAGGCATATAAAAACAACCCTTTAACACCAAGATCATCCCAGTTGGCAATGTGAGGTGGTAGTCCCCAACAGCTACAACACCAAGTCTGGCTCCATTGGCTGCTTGTATATGTACCTCCCCTCAATCAATCTTCCTCAATCTACTTGGTTCTTGTATTTGGATACATATGTGATCACCAAAAGTTGTATCTACTACCCAATTCTTAGAAACAGATAGATTTCATTTGATAACAAATGCACCTGAAGCTACCCCTTACTTCTTAGGCTAGGTGCAGTTCTTCTTCCAGTGGACCTTCTTTCCACATGCGAAACAAACAGCCTCATGTTCCCTTGCCTCCCCTTTGATCTTCCTTTTCTTAGGAGGCTATGAATAAGATTTTAGCTTAAATTTATTTTCCTTACCTTTCCTCTTATTCACCATAAGTACATAAGGCTTTTCGAACTTCGTATCTTTGTACACATGGTGAATGGGTATAAGAAGATCAGATAGAGACTTCTCAATGTTGTTCATATTGAAATTGACAATAAAGTTAGAGAATATCTGAGGGAGTGATGCAAGAATGAGATCGGTTCCCAGTTCATTGGGGAGTTTAAACCCTAGAACCTCTAGGCGCACAATGTAGCTAGTGATCTTGACTACATGAGGCCCATCTAGGGAACCTTCTCCAAGCATACTCTGAAAGAGTTCCTTAGATATCTCAAACCTTTCATGTATTTCTCTCTCTAGGTAAAGACCACGGAGGTGCTCAAGAATTCTATAAGCATCCATGATTTCATGAGACTTCATGAGATTACTAGACATTGATGATAACATCAAACATTGAACGTAAACCCTATCATTCATATGTTTATCATAGACCAGAAAATATTCATCACTTGCCTCTTTGGTAGGCTGATCAAGTAATGTTGACTTCATCACGTAAGACTTCTGTTCATGGAGTAGGATAACCCAAATGCGTCTAAACCATTCCGGGAAGTTACTACCGGTAAGGATATTGTCTTTATCTAGAATTGATCGTAGGGATAGTGTGGTTGACGAGCTTGTCATTTTTATTCAAAAATTAAAAGAGAAGATCATTAGTACTTTCTTGATTACATTTTATAAGAAATAATAAATTTTATTAAGTCTCCCACTATTTTATCAAGTCTCAATGTCCCTCACCATTGAACTTGAAATGTCCAGTTTCCATGACATTCTAGTGGAAAGGATCTATATTCTCCTTCGCATAACCCCAATAAAGGTTGGTCAAGCTATTAGAAGGTATTTAGGTAGGTAGGTCTTTTCCAACTCTGGATTTGCAGCTCCTTGTTCTATTGAGTGGACTCCCCGATCCTGAAATCATGATATTGGATTTCCTCAACTCTTGCCTCCAATATTACACCAATTCAATCAAGGGATACTCTTCTTGATGTAATATGGTTAATTCAACCTGAAACCTTTCATAAGGTCTTACTGTATTAAATTAAGATTCCCAACAAAGGTTGGTCAAACACATAGTTTTATTGAGTTTTTCCCTTAATCAAGTAACGAAAGGCTTGGTCTAACTTAATATTTTATTTCAGATATTTTATCTCTTATGCATGAATTTATTATTATTACATTATTTTTAATATTAAGTGTAACTTACTTAAGTGATTAACCATGTCTTGATAATATTTACTCATAAGTCTGGTTTATTATAGTTCCATCTTGTATGCTTGTTTAATTCATTAATTATGTGATTGTAACAACACATCCATAATGATAAACCATGCAAATGACAGAAATAAAATAAAGTAAATGGAATGATATTGAGATTTTATAATGGTTAGTTTATCTAAACTAACCCTGTCCTAGGAGAGAAACACCTTAAAACTTTTGGGTTCTTGTTTGTAGTTCCACCTGTCCACCTTTGTATCTCCTGGGATTGTTTTCATCTTAGCTACATCTTGAACTACCTCCACTAGCTTGGAAGTTCCATCCATTATATATTCCCTTTTTTTAACTCACATGTAGGTGAGGGGTAAAATGGGGTTTTACATAAAAGAAACCTTGGGCACTCATGCCCTACATATTAATGAGGAGAAGGCTCGCAGGACAACAAATTTAATTCAAATAAATAAATTAAAAAACCATCCACATACAAAGTTCTTGGTATAGCTTAGGATTATCCATACATGCAATGATATTTATGCATAAATAAAACTATCATTCAATTATTTAATCATTCTTGTTTAAGATAAATCACGCTCGAATCAATTAATTGTCATGTTTAATTAATCAATCCTTTTATCTTAAATCCTTTTATGAATTTCCTTGATATTCTCATCCATCAAAATTTTAAACAAATAAATTCATTAAAAATTATCCTTGTACGTAACTTGTACCTTGGAGGAAACCAAGTGAATTCCTATTCATAACTACCCAATGAGTATAAATGAACATTATGCAGATGTTAAATTAAACACATATATATAAAACATGTATCATGTGTTGTGCCTCAACTTTATGCCTACATGATGGAACACTTATCAAGGGTTTGTATAATATAATAATAAATTTTAATAAATTTGTGTAATTTCATTGATTACACGACGTATAGTACCAACTACATGGTGTGTACTATTGTTCACCATCCATCTGAAGTACACGCCTGGGTAAATGGTGTGTGAATGTACTTCAAAAATCTTCAGAGTACATGGCATGTTCAGTTGGCCACACATCGTGTAGTTCCTCGTTACACGGTCTCCAGCTAGGATATCCATGTGTGGGGTACACATTCCAACCCTAACCCAAAGGGACTAAACATCGTGTCCATTTAGGCCTCATAGCGTGTAATCCAAAAACCATGTGCCACATATTCCTGGTCAACACATGGAGTCATTTAAGACTTATAAAGACTACAACACGCGACTTGGTTTGGCAGATTGGTATGATTCATTGAATCTTGACTACACTGTGTGTACTACCAAATACATGTCGTGTGTTCTGGTGTTGTATGGCCAGGAAGATTTGGAACCTTCAGATGATATACTCTATTTTATTTTAATCAAAATTAAAAGAAAATATCATTTCTGTAAGGTAAACGAGAAACGAAAGAGGAGGAATAGATCTTGAGATTCATATTTGTAGAATGATTAACTTGAATTGAAACCACTAAATTATTAAATACGTAATTCATCAGCGAAATATTTAAAAAATTATAAATTATGATGTAACCCCTCTAATACCTCTTATAGGTTCTGGGCGCAGCGGAAGCGTGATTGGGACAGAACCCAACTTTGATTTTTACCATGATCAATGATTATTCTAGGATCAATATGATAATGAATACCAGTCTCCACGGAATATAATCAAATATTTAGATGAAGAATAAAGAGGCCCAAAACCTTTAGAGAGGATCTTGCACATCATGTTTATAATTAATTTAATTAATTTTATAAAGAAAAAATAATACCTGGATCTTTGGAATTTTTCTTTGTTGATGATGTTGAACATCCAGAATGACCCTTCCAGATTATCTTGTTGTGCTTGTAAGGATCCAAACTAGAATCCCTCTAGCGATGATCCACATGTTCTCTGATGGCCTCTGATTGACACTACTCGTTCTCCGAGTTCTAGTGCGGTGAAGTGAGTGTCTTGTTTCATCATTCTTGATCGTTTTTTCTTCATCCTTGAATAATGTCTCTCGTTATTGAGAGGGGAGAGAAGATGATTTGAGAGAGAAATTGTTTGGCTCAATAATTCTCAATTCACCAGGCTTGTGGAGTGTTTTATGGAACAATAGGCCTACTTGTCTATTTATATACATGTAATTTCAGTTAAAATATTTAATTACATAGAAAAAATTAAATACATTCATGAACTTAGAGAAAACCCATGCACATAATAATAATATTGCGTTATTATTTATCGTGCGCCAACTTATAAAAAATGGAATTATAAAATTTCACGTCACAAAATAATAGCTGCATCATTATTATTTTAAATTGTGCCAACTAGTTAAATAATTATTTAGCATCTTGTAAATAATTATTTTACTACCAGAGCAACCTCAGTCCGCTCAAACTCTACTTCCATTTATTGAACACCTAGATAAATAAATAATTTATTTATTCTATTAAATAAATATTTTATTTACAAACTAGTAAAATAAATATTTATTAGATGTTCAATAAAATAAATAAATATATGTAATTTAATTTATGTGATCATTTTAACTTGAATAAAATTATTCCACGGTATAGAGAATAATATTTATTTCATTAGTTAAATTCAAATAGAATTTAACTGAGACCACCAAAAACACTTAGTGTGTGACCCTATAGGATTCTTTCTCATTGTCATTAGCGGGCTTTCCTAAAGTCCAAGAGTACTTTCTAGCAACGGGTCAAGAAACCCAAGAGAAATAATGTAAATTTGCAACAATTACATCCACATATGAATGATCATTGTGTAATATAATCACTTTGTCACAATATCTCATCAAGCAGGTTTCATGATAGTGTCATCAACTTTTATGCTTGATACGTCGTTCTTTGACTACCTAAAATAAACTCATCGTTACACCATGGCCATGGAATTTTTTGCGACGGTTATATTTAAATCAAAGGGTCAAGATATCAACTTCCATAAATGGAAGGGACAAATCCTTCCTTGACTTATCCATTAATAACATGCCACTCATGATGCACCCAATATACCCTACTTCCCGTCAACTGTCTGCATGACAGTTTTCGTCAGTAAATCAAAGTGGGTGAGTAGTGACACGTATTAATGACAATCTTAAAGTCTCAGGATCATTACATACACTCGCAGATAGAAATATTTGATGCCACTAAAACATGAAGAATTCCTACTAGCAGGTCTTTTCTTATAATCTCTTATCTTTGAGATTACCAAGTGAAAACTTCATGAGAGGATGTTTCATCTGCTTACGAGTACTCACACCTAGTGAACAATTCACATATCTTGGGGAAGACATTTCATGTTATATAATGATACATGGGTAGTTAAAAACTCAAATAAATGCGTCTTTTACCCTATATTACATGAAGTGTAATCCTTTTAGGGCAAGTTGGATCCCTTGATCTTATACCTTGCATATCACTTTCTTCAAGATTCAAATTTGGGACCATGAGTAACCTATCTTGAGTAGTTTTCCACATAGAACTCGATGGTGGTCTTAAATTTAAAATCAAAGATACAAAAAAAGGTGTTACAAGTGAGTCACTTCATTCAACACCACTTATTTAGTGACAGTGATTAGATCTGATCATTAGAGTGTTACTAGGGTTAGCAACCCACCTATCACATCCGGGCGCGGGTCCCCCCTACTATATACACAAGTAGAGTTAGTAATTCCTTATAATATATCAGGGAATGGATATTCTATATACATAGTGAAAATCCCCCTTCTTCAAGCTCCGTTATTGAGTAGGTCCTCTATGGGAATTAGTGGTCCCTCGACTATGGAGTTTAATAGTAAGAAGCAGGGCCCTCCACTCAAATTCTTGAGAGGTTATGTGAGATGAATAAATTGGAAATAGTTCCTCCTAGAATGTGGAGTGAATTGGAAATGAGTGGTCCCTTCACTCTATATCTTATATGTTTATGTGGGTCCTCTGTTAGAGATATCTCTTCCTTGGCTATGAAGCATAGTAGTGAGGTGTGGTCCCTCCATGTATATTTCAGTGCAGTTGTGCATGGTTGTAACAACCTGAACATTTATTAATAAAATTACCTTTCATTTAATGAATTGTGGATATAGGAAACACATGCACTCTTTTTTATTTTTTGGGTTTAAATTACCATTAAGTATCGTTACCGTTGATAATATAGTAATTGAATAGTGATCAAACAACTGATATAAATATAAGATTTTAAAAAAAATACTTTCAGCATAGAAAAAGGAGAGGATGGACTCATTCAGTAGACTCAGGCCATACAAAGATCATTTTTCAGATCTTGGGAAGGAGGTAGCATCACTAGGATTCTCTCTTGACCAAGCCCAAGCTGAGATTCAACATGTTAAGCTTGAATGAAATCACCTACAGGAGATGTTCAAGTTAACAGAGATTACCACCCAAGCGATGTTATCCAAGTCACCCCAAAATTCTATCACCATCGTACACCTTACCCTTAGTTCTTATAGGGTGTTATAATGGGTTATGTAATAAAGAATTAGATATTTATTTTGTAATCTCTTTTTATAAATAAAATTCGTATTCCATCAATTCTTTTATGAGAATAGTCATTCTTATAAGAATGATAAATTTGATAAATTGATTTTTTGGGTAAAAATGGTAATTTGGGAAATATATACATTATTATATTAAACTATGGTTTTATAAAAATAATTCTTATCTATAATTATTATATCAGTTCTTTATCTATAAATGATTAGGTAATCAATTTGATAAGAGTCGTATTTTTATACGATAAAACAAAAAGTGTATTTTTAAAGAATTTATTTTATGGAATTAATTAATTTTTTAAATAATTAATATTTAAATAAAATATTATCATAAAATTATTTTTATGAATAATAAATTTTTATATAATTTCTATGAAGTCAAATGTAATTTTTATTATGGTTTGCAAACTATTTTTGTCAAAACCCGTGAATTATCAATAAATATCAATTTTAATTTTAAAAGTAAAAAATTAAAATATTTATAAAATTATTTAGAAAAAAATAATATTATTTTTGGAATCAATATTTCTAAATCATCCAATGGTGAATATTTCATAATTTTCTAAGACAGTCGAATTTTTGGGTAAAAATTAAATACCGTATAAATAAAATATGTGTTTTATGACATCATAATGACAAAATAGTGATGTAATAAAATACTATAAAAGGTATATTAATCCAATATATGTTTTAAATTTAAAATAGTGTGATGTTTGATTTGTTTTATTAATTTTATAATGCCTTAGTGGACCCTCCAAGACTTATAAAATATTTTAACATTTTAAAATGATTTCCTTGAGAGTGTGACTCACCTCCACATAAGCAAGCCTAATATTTTAATATGTTTGGACATTGTACTTATAAAATATTTTATACCACTCCACTTTGGTAGAAACCATGGTAAAAACCATGGGATGCTTTGTGGTTTTGATTAGTTAATTGTGTATTGTCCAAAACCTAAATAATAAATAATTCTCTCTCATTTCTTATATAAACCCACCCATCCCCTCATTAATATTCACTCGAACCATTTTTATCTCGACCAACCTCTTACCCATACTCTCTATAGTCCTACCAAGGTGCCCCAATATCCCATTAATCCTCTCTCAAGCCTCTCCCAAGCCTTTGTGTTCACACATCCAAGTAAGGTATTCCTTCCTTTGTCTTTTTTTTCAAATTTATTTAGGTTGTTTACCCTTTTATATTCAATTAAAATTGTTGGGGTACAAATTTTCACCTCCCCAATACTTCCCTAATTATTTTTGAATGATTAGAGACCCATTTATCTCTCATTAATTCCTTCTAGGTACACTCTTTACGATGCCAAAATTCCATAAGGGATTTCTCTCTTCTTATTTCCATTCAAGAATTTTTCCTATATTATGCATCTAAATTACATTTCATATGATGGGATATTATGTTACATGATTCCCTTACTATATATTTCATTTATAAATGATTATATTCCCATTTATCTCTCATCAACCCAATTTATGAATCTCCATATAACGTTGTTATACTGCCGAAATGGCACCGTGATTTTTCATGCCAAAATCATCGTGTAGTGAATACCATACCCATTTATATATCAAGGGTATTAAAATTTATGCCCATATACTTATTTAATGGTAATTACATGTATGTATTCCACATTATTTTATCTTGTAAAATGATTATGTTGAATTTATCCATGTTATATGATCTATGTGGCACACTTAAGCATGAGATTGAAATCAATATGAAGGATGTGTCCTGATAGAGCTCCAATGCATTGGGTAATGTTTAGTATAATGATACTCCATGTTAAATGAGGGTTTACTCATGATAATTCATTTTAAATGAGGGTTTACTCATGATATTCCATGTTAAATGATCCTTGGCTCGTGTTAATATCATGTTGTATGTTGTTGCCACATTTCCATGTTATGATAATCATGCTATATCATGCCTTTATGTTCATGTTTCTCTTGTACTACATTAATATTCTCATTTCTTAACATATATTTTATTGTTCATGTTATACATTGTTTACTCCCTTACTAGGATTTATATATCACCCTTTTCTTATGTATGTCCTCAAGTTATCCCATGCAATGCTAAGTACGAGGGAATGTTGTGGTCATGTAAAAGAAGTTTTCAATAAAGATGTTGTACTTTATGTCTTAAGTTGTCATGTAATGTTACTAAACCCCAAAGAAACTAGACATATTGATCTTTTGGGTTGTTTTAAGTGTAAATTTATGTTATAAATCTTGTATAATTTTGAAATAAAGAGTAGGGTTGTTATAGTTGGTATCAATGGATACGTTTAGTTATTTTTGGGATTAGGGTTATAAAACTCTAGTGAAATCTTTAGGGATAATACTGAGTATAAGGAAATAATCCCTAAAGTTTGGTGAGTATATATTAAATGGTTTATCAAGAAAATACATCCCTGTTTGGATACCAAAAAGTTGAGGTGGCTCTAGCACATATGTATCTTGGGGTAAAACTGAAAAACACCACTTTGAGCAAGACTCGAATGGGAACTAGTGCACGACAATGGGACCTGCTTCACTCTTCGTTCAACACTCCCTAGGCATATTATTTTGTAAATTCATAAGCTTAGTATGAAATGATATTAATGGAGAAAAAAATATCATAAGAATATGCATTAGGAAATAGATCATGGAAAACTTATATTGAAGCCTGGAAATTCATAAGTTAAGAAAATAAAATTAATTTATAAGTTATCCATTTAATGTCATTCGGTTCTCCTTTATGTGTTTAATATTTTAAAAGTACGCATCCCTATGTCTATATTGGATAAATTATAACTAGAATCAAAAAGTGAAATGTAGGTTTACGTATTATTTATATCTTGAAATTTTAATAGAACAGTCCAAACACCACCACAAATCATGAAAGTAGAGATGTCGGTGAGAATAGAAAATTGGGAAATTAATGAATCTCATGAATATAACTCCTCCCATGTCATAATTTTTGGATTTAAATTCCCATTTAACCTCATAATACTTTATCTAGTGTAATTTGATGAAATTATTGGTACGGATTGGCTTTCCCAATATAGATCCAATATAAACTATCACAAGAGGGAAATCACTTTACATATGGTGAATCTGCCACTGATTCTATACAAGTGAAAGGAGGAGGATGAATATTATTTAGAACCATCATCTCAATAATGGATATTACTTTCTTATGAGAATGTGTATCTTTCTCAGATTATTGATTCTAAGGAAGGAACCATCCTCAAAGGAATTCCTATTGTAAGGGAA
The DNA here is from genome assembly GCA_963277665.1 of Viscum album. NCBI lineage: Eukaryota > Viridiplantae > Streptophyta > Magnoliopsida > Santalales > Viscaceae > Viscum > Viscum album. The sequence goes on along the minus strand of OY728166.1, from coordinate 925,773,746 downwards.
TTCTCTAATGTGTTTCCTGAGGAATTTTCTGGTCTTCCTCCTAGAGGAGATCTTGAATTCTCAATTGATCTTATACCTATGTAATTGTAAATATCCAAGACTCCATATAGAATGGATATTGTGGAGCTTGAAGATCTAAAGAAACAACTACAGTAGAATCTGGATAAAGGGTTTATATGCCCAAGTGCTTCACCTTGGGGTGCACCAGTCCTCTTCATCAAGAATAAGTATGGTTCAATGCACCTTTGAATTGATTATCATGAGATCAAAAAATCACAATAAAGAACAAGTATCCTTTACCAATAATTGAAGACTTCTTCGTCCAGTTATGTGGAGCATAATACTTCTCCAAGGTGGATCTATGGTCGGTATATTACCAAGTAAGGGTGAAGGAGGATATCCCCAAGACTACTTTTCGTACAAGGTACGGGCACTATGAATTCATAGTAATGCCTTTAGGACTCACAAATGCTCCATAAATCATCATGGACTTGATGAATATAGTATTTATTGATTACCTTGAAAATTTTGTGGTAGTATTTATTAATTATATTCTAATATACTTCAAAAAATATGGGCATGAGGATCATCTAAGCACACTACTAGAGACCTTGTGAAAGGAGAATCTCTATGAAAAATACAATAAGTGTGAGTTTTTATTGAAGTAAGTATCATTCTTAGGGCATATCATCACAAGAAATAGGATATATATAGATCCTTACAAAATAAAATCAATTGAGGGATGGCCTAGTCCAACATCTATTATGTATATCCGTAGCTTCCTAGGGTTAGTTGGATATTATCACTGATTTGTGAAAAATTTCTCACGATTACCAAACACTCTTACCAAAATAAATCAGAAAGGAGTCAAGGTTTATTGGAATGATTAATGTGAAGAAAGCTTCATGGAGTTTAAGAAGAGGCTTCTCACTACCCATGTGCTCACACTGCCCATAAGTGGGGAGATTTTCATAATTGTTAGCGATGCTTCAAAGAAGGGCTTGGGATGTGTGTTGATGCAGAATCAAAAATTCATCGCCTATGCCTCAAGGCAATTGAAAATTCAGGATAAAAACTATCCTACACATGATATGGAGTTGGAAGCTGTGATCTTTTCTTTGAAAATATAGCGGAATTATCTCTTTGGGGAAAATTGTGAAATATATACGGATCAAAAAAAGCCTCAAATATATATTCACATAGAAATATCTGAACATGCACCAATGAACATGGTTAGATATCATCAAGGATTATGACTACTCAATTAATTACCACCATGGGAAAGAGAACAAGGTGGAGGATGCTCTAAGTAGAAAGGACCCAAAAATTATATCATTTCTGATAATTGGAAAGGATCCAATCTTCTTAGATTTGATAAATATGGACATGGGAATCATAAAGAAGGGAACATCATCAATCCTTTCACAAATTATTTCTCAACCCTCTCCTTTGGAAATGTTTTAGGATGCTCAAAAAAGATGATGTGAGAATTCAAAATAAAGTGGAAACTATTAGAAAAGTTAAATCCTCATAGTTCAATGTTAATAAAGAAGTAATTGTGATATTTGGTTAAGGACTATGTGTTCCATCAAATCTTGAGTTAAAGAAAGAACTTTTTGATGATTCATATAGTTAAAATTTCTCCATCCACCCATGAAACACAAATATGTATCAGGATCTTCGAGAGCATTATTGGTTGGATAATATAAATAAGGAGATTTCCAAATATACGTCAAAGTGCTTGGTATGTCAGAAAGTGAATTATGAGAGGCATAAGTCTAAGGGGGTGATGCAACCATTACCCATACCAACATGGAAATGGGAGAACATCACTATAGACTTTGTCACTAAACTTCTGAAGACATCCAAAGGAAACAATGTTATCTGGGTTATTGTGGATTTCTTACAAATACTTCACACTTCATTGAAATTTGAGAGGATTTCTCACTGGATCAAATGACACGGATATACATCAGAGAAGTGGTAAGGTTTCATGGTATACCACTGTCAATTTTATCTGATCAAGATCCAAGATTCACCTCTACATTTTAGAAGAGTCTCTAACATGCTTTGAATACTAATTTGAACTTTATTACGGCTTATAATCCTCAAACTAAAGGCCAATCTGAGCAGACTATCCAAACAATTGGGGACATATTGAGAGCTTGATAAATGGAATTAAAAGGAGGATAGGATCAACATATTCCTCAGGTTGAGTTCTCTTACAACAATAGGTTCCACTCAAGCATCCAAGTGGATTCTTATGAAGCCTTTTTTGGGAAGAGGTGCATAACACTGTCTTGTTGGGATAAAGTTGGAGAGTGAAAACTTCTTGGTCTGGAAATGGTCGAAAAAATGGTGGAGAAGGTTAAGACCATCCAACAGCACATCAAAGCTGCTTAGAGTTAACAAAAGAGCTATGTTGACAACTGTCGAAGAGACCTAGAGTTTGATGTTGAATATATGGTTTTCCTCTGCATATCTCAATGGAAGAGAGTGATGAGATTTGGGAAGAAGGGAATGTTTGGTCCAAGGTACATAGTCCCTTTTTAGAGCATTGATCGCATTAGAGTAGTGGCCTATCGACTAGCACTCCCACCAAACCTATCTCAAGTGCATGATTTATTCCATATATCACTTTTGAGTAAGTACATACCGGACCCATCACATGTACTCAGTCCATAGTTGGTGCTATTGAATAATGACCTTTCCTATGAAGAGAATTTGGTGAAGATCTTAGATCGTAGGGAAAAAGTTATATGAAATAAAACAATGCCCCTCATCAAAGTGTTTTTGAGAAACCACAAGTTTGAATAAGAAACATGGGAACCATAGGAAGTGGTGAGGCAGAGTTACTCTCATCTATTTTAGTGTGTAAAAAGGAAATTTCAAGGGACAAATTTATTAATGGGGGAATGTTGTAATAACCCAAACATTTATGAATAAGATTCCATTTCTTTTAATGTCTTATGGATATATAAAACACATGCACTCTTTTTGTTATTATTATTATTTTGCTTTAAATTACTATTAAGTATTGTTACCGTTGATAATATAGTCGTTGAACAATGATCACACAACTGATATAAATATATGGTTTAAAAAAAATACATTCAACGCAAACAAAAGAGAGGATGACCTCATCCAGTAGACTTGGGCTGTACAAACCTCATTTTTCAAAGCTTGGGAAGGAGGTAGCATTAGTGGGTTTCACTTTTGACCAAGCCCAATCTGAGCTTTAATATGTTAATGTTTAATTGAATCACCTACGGGAGAAGTTCAAGTTAATAGAGATTACAAACTAGGCGATGTTATCTAAGCCGCCCCAAGAGTTTGTCACCATCGCACACCTTACCCTTAGGTCTTATGTGGGTGTTATAAGAGTTTATGTAATAAGTAATTATTTACTTAATATGTAATCCCTTTTTATAAATAAAAGTTGTATTCCATCAATTCCTTTATGAGAATAGTCTTTCTTAAAAGAATAATAAATTTGATAAATTGAGTTTTTGGATAAAAATAGTAATTTTTAGAGATATATACATTATTATATTAAACTAAGTTTCTATAAAAACAATTCTTATAACTGATTATTATATCAGTTCTTTATTTTTAAATTATTAGTTAATCATTTTGATAAGAGTCATATTTTTATAAGATAAAACAGAAAGTGTGTTTTTAAAGAATTTATTTTACGGAATTAATGAATTTTTGAAATAATTAATATCTTAATAAAATATTATCATAAAATTATTTTTATGAATAATAAATGAGTATATAATTTCTATAAAGTCAAATTTAATTTTTATTAAGGTTTGAAAACTATTTTTGTCAAAACTCAGGAATTTTAAATAAATGTTGGTTTTCATTTTAAAAGTAAAAATTCACATGTTTATAAAATTATTTAGATAAAATGAATATTATTTTTTGAATTAGGATTTCGATATTATGGAAAAGTGAATTTTTTATAATTTTATGAGATAGTCGAATTTTTGGGTAAAAATTAAATATCGTATAAATAAAATATGTGTTTTACGACATCATAATGACCCGATAGTGATGTAAAAAAAATACTATAAATGGAATATTTGTCCAATATATTTTTAACTTTAAAATAATGTTATTTTATATTTTTTTGATTAATTTTATAATTCCTTAGTGGACCCTCCAAGACTTGTTAAATATTTTAACATTTTAAAATGATTTCCTTGAGATGTGACTCACCTAAATATAGGAAAGCCTAATATTTTAATATGTTTGGCCCATAGAATTATAAAATATTTTATACCACTATCCTTTGGTAGAAACCATGGGCAAAAAACATGATATGATTTGTGGTTTTGATTAGTTTAATGTGTAGTGTCCAAAACCTAAATAATAAACAATTATCTCTCATTTCCTATATAAAACCACACAACCCCAAATTCCTCTTCACTAAAACCATTTTTAGCTTGACTAAACTCTAAACCATAATTTATAAATTCCTCCCAAGGTTCCCCAATCTCCCATTAAGCCTCTCTCAAGCCTCTCCCAATCCTTTAGGATCACACATCCAAGTAAGGGATTCCTTCCTTTCTCTTTTTTGTCCAAGTTTCTTTATGTTGTTATACCATTTTATTTTTAATTAAAATGTTGGGGTATGATTTTACACCTCCACCATAATTCCCTCCTTATTTTTTAATGATTATATACCCATTTCTCTCTCATTAATTCCTTATGTGTACACGTGTTACCATGCCAAAATTTCATAAGGGGTTTCTCTCTTCTTATTTTCATTCAAGAATTTCTCCTATATTATGCATCTAAATTACATTTCATATGTTTGGATGTTATTTTCCATGATTACATTACTGTCTATTTCATGTATAAATAATGATATACCCATTTCTCTCTCATAAACCCAATTTATGAATCTCTATATAACATCATTATGTTGTTGAAATGGCACTGTGATTTTCCAAGCCAAAATCATCATGTACTGAATACCATAACCATTTCTCTATCAAGGGTATTAACCTTCAGGAAAATATACTTATTGAATGGTACTTACACATATGCATGCCACATTTTTTATCATGGAAAAAATTATTATGTTGAATGAATCCATGTTATGTGATCTTTGTGGCACACTTAAGAATGAGATTGAAATGAATATAAAGGGTGCTCCCTGATAGCGATCTAATGCATTGGGTAATGTTTGGTATCATGATATGCCATGTGAAATGAGGGTTTACTCATGATAATTCATTTTCAATGAGGTTTTACTCATGATAATCTATGTACAATGAGCCTTGGCTCATGCTAATATCATGTTTTATGTTGTTGCCACATTTTCATGTTATGATAATCATTCTATGTCATGATTTTATGTTCATGTTTCTCTTGTAATCCATTGATATTCCCATTGCCTAACATGTATTGAATTATTCATGTTATACCTTGTTTACTCCCTTACTGGGCTTTATAGGTCACCCTTTTCTTATGTATGTCTTCAGGTTATCCCATGCAATGCTAAGTACGAGGGAATGTTGTGGTCATGTAAAAGAAGTTTTCAATAAAGATGTTGTATTTTCTATCTTAATTTGTCATAAAATGTTCCTAATCCCCAAATACACTAGACCTATAAATCTTATGGGTTGATTTAAGTTCAAGTTTATGTAATAAATCATGTCTAATTGTGTAATAAAGAGAAGGTTTGTTCTAATGGTGTTTGGAATCAGAGATGTATCTTTGGAGCTTCAGGCTAGCTCACCATTCTCATCTAGCTATGGAGTTGGAGATCACCTTTATCATTTAATTTGGGGTTCTTTTTGAGAATATATAGTTTTATATTATTTTTATTTTCTTCTGATTGGCATGCCTTCATAGTGATGATCTGACTACTCTATCTTGATTATTTGTGTTTGGTGACTTTGGGGTGTCCTAATGGGTATATTTATACTCACCCATGAATGTTCTTTGCCCACACATGTCATGTATTATATATACAATAGGAATTTCATTTGAGTCCTAGGAATACCAATATTAGGTGGAGTTTAGTTAGATATTAGTTATTCTAGATGGACCTTATATGGATCACTTTTGTTGACCTCTTTGTTTTAATGATCACAAAATCATAATTATAATGATCTGAATTAATGTCATGTTTTCTATAATAATATCATATTCTGAGATAGGTGATGAATATTTCTAAGTATGATACACTACCAGAACAGACACTGGTAGTTGAGACACATCTACCAAAGATATATTTTGTTTATGTATAAGACACCACTAGTGTCATGCCGCCAGAACAACATACTTCTAGACTTTGAGACACCTCCAAACTAAGACACCACCACTATTTCCTTATAATTATTTTTGAATAAATTTTTTCTAATAGCTACATTATCAAATTTAATTCTATTTATTATTTTAATGATTGTCTCTTAAATTTTAAATAGAGTGCATTTATTTGAGTGTCAGACATGCAGTATGAGGTAGAAGGGACCATACGGATATTCCTACTACTACTGATAGATAATCAGACTGACTAGTGCATTGTGAGAGAAAGATGAAATAGTGTAAGAAGATGAATGATAGAAATGAGATATCTAAAACTTACTAAACAAACATAGAGCTAAACCTGATTTCAAATAAGAATATATCACATACCAAAAACAATCAACTGGGATGACTATGTACATCTTCACATATGGTGATTTCCTCTGGTCAAGAACAGGAGTCTGTGATGCTCTGTTCTTCTGAAGTTTCCAAGAGAACTTGACTCAAGATTCACTATAAATCAAATATAGAGTCACAAGTTTCATTAAAAAATACTAATCATTTATAAACTCTACACTTTTAGATAGTTATTGTCTAATTATCTTTATTACATATTGAGAAATTTGTGTTATAATCTATTTTATATACGCACATTATCTCCTATACCGAACTAGAAGATATCTAGATATCTTATTATATTTTCTTACTCCTATAATACCATGGATAATAGTGGTAGAGTTCCTTGTGTGGCATTTTTATTTTTACTCTCACTTATAATTAGGGAAATGGTCGTGTGTGATTTTAATAGTTTGTAAACTATTGTAAAACCCGATCTAGGTTGTGGATCATCTTATTTATTTTATATAAACTACTTGGTGGAAGGTGATCACTAAGTGGAGAGAACTAAGCCTCAACTTAAGACTAAACCTCTTGTATTCAAACTTTCAATTGTGTGATTTAATTTTGTTTTACATTGTTTCTACTTTAAAACTAAAAAAATTACCCCAAAATATATACTTAGATAGTTTATCTCAATTTGTATTCATATAGTATTTTTATTAAATAAATTTATTTCAAAGGATCTAATAATATTATATATTATTCATCTGATACCTAATCAATATTTAGATAAATATTTATAAAGATTAAGATCTATATCATACCACATATTTTGATAAATTGGGTTTATTTAAACATGTGGGAGATTTCAAAATAATTCATTTTAGACAAAAAAAATTACTGGGTACTCAATTAACCCTCCTCTTGAGATACTCACTCCAACAAACATTTGGTATCAAATGACTTTATTTCTTTGGTATTAAAGTTTTAAAAAAAATTAACTATGATTTTAGTTTTACTTTAAAGATCTTAACTTTTCTATTATTTCTAAATTCAGTTCTTTAGATGGATAATCATCAAGATGGTTCTTCTACCAACAGACCTCCTTTATTTAATGGTAACAACTATACTCAATTGAAAATTAAGATGACAATGCATATAAAATGCATGAGTTTTGATATTTGGTCTATTATAGAAGATGAATATGTTATACCTAATACTATTAGAAGCACTTTGGATGATTCAATAAAGTTTTCTTACAATAATAATTATAAAGCTATGAATGTATTTTATTTTGTACTAGTTTATGAAAAGTTTAATAGAATATTTTCATGTAAAACTGCCTAGGAAATCTAGGATACCTTATATGTTTTTCATTAGGTAACAACTAAAGTTAAATATATAAGTCTTAACATGTATACTATTAAATATGATAGCTTTAAAATGAATCTTGATGAACCTATTTCTAACATGTACCTTAGGTTTAATAAAGTTTCCAATAGAATGATCTTACTTGGAAAACTAGTATCTGAAAAGGACCAGATTATAATATTTTTGAGATGATTACCTAAAATATGGAGAGGAACATCTATCTCCATCAGAGAATCATGTGATATTATAAAGCTTTCAGTCAATGAGTTGATTGGAAAGATTATGATGTATGAAGATGAGTTAAAGGTAAACTATTAAGAATATGAAGAGCCTAAGAGAAAGTTAATAGCTTTCAATACTACTGCATCTAGATAACAAAAAGAGAAAGAGAAAGTACAAGCTTCAAGATCCAATGATAGTGAGTCCCCTCTTGATCGTGATGAGGAGATGGATCACCTAGTTAGAAGATTTAATACATTTTATTGGAAGAATAAGTTATTCATAAAAACAAACTACAAAGGGAAATATGACTCAAAGGGAACATAGAAGAAATATTGGAAGAAGTATGATGATTCAAAATAAGTTGTGTGATATGAATGTAAAAGGAAATGATATATAAAATCTGACTGTCTAAAGATTAAGTATAAAAAGAAATATGAGTATAAGGAAAAAAGATAAAAAAGGGATATAAAATCCACATGGATTGATTCAGAGGATATTTCTAGTGACTCTGATTTAGCACATGAAGAGAAAACTAACATAACAAATATGTGTTTCATGAATAAAGTCAGTAAGGTGTCCGTTTTACCTACCGTTTATAATATAGAGCATGTTCATAATTCTGATATTTTTGAAAATGAACATGATGATGATGATATATAAAATGAATAATTATTTGAGTATTTCAACATTTTATAAGAAACCTTTAATGAGATAAAGGATAAATACAAAGTTTTAAAAAACAGCATGCTCTAACTGCAACTAGAAAATCTGAACTGTTTATAGAGAAATATAAAAATGATCAATTGATTAAAGAAAATATTGAACATAAATTGTATAATGAGAAATTAATTAAAGATATATAAAGATTTTAAAATATTATAGAAAATATTACTCGTATTTTAGTTGAGCGGGTTACACCTAAATATGTTACTAGAATAGGATATAAGCCTAAATAGAGAATAATTATAAAAAAATTGTTCTTAAATACAGACTGAAAAATTATTTTTTAAATCATTTTTATAAAGGTCCAAGAAATGTTTTTATTTATAAAAGTTTAAAATATGAGTATATGAAATATATCAAGCAATTTTGGGTTTCTAAAGCTCAAATTTTTAACATTTATGGACCCAAAAGGATCTAGGTACCAAAAATAATTCCTTGTATAAAATCTATTTTGAAGGGAAACTATTTGAATACCTCTAGTAAAAGTCTATGGTACTTATACAGTGGGTGTTCAAGGATTATGATAGGAAATTTTTCATGCTTCAATAGATTTATCAAGGTTTATAGTGGTCATGACACCTTTGGTGATAATGTAAAAGGGAAGATAATCATCTTAGGCCAGCATGGTAACAAGAATTCAGTTTAAATTTCTAAAGTATTATATGTTGATGGATTAAAATATAATATAATTAGTATCTCTAAATAATGTGATGATGGTTTTCATGTTAAATTTAAAAATGATAATTGTAATTTTTTTATTCTAAAAGTGATTTAATTTCTACAACCTTGATAGATGAAAATGGTTATGTTATTGATTTAAATTCCTTAGTTTCTCAAAATTTTTCATGGTTAAATTCCTTTCACAAAGAGACATTAATTTTACATAGGATACTAGTCCATTGCAACATTCACTCACTTCGGAAGCTAACTAGGAAATGTTTAGTTAGGGATCTACTAAGCTTGATTTCCCAAATGATAAAGTATGTAACCCCTATCGAAAAGGGAAACAACACAAATTTTCTTTAAAATTAAAGAAAGAAGTGTCAAATTCTCAACCTCTTGATTTGGTTCATATGGACTTATTTGTACCATCTAGTGTTTCAAGTCTTAATGGAAAGCATTATGTTTATGTTCTAGTAGACGATTATTCTAGGTATACTTAGGTATACTTTTTAACTCACAAAAGTGAATCTTTCTCATACTTTACCAACTATGCTAAGTTTGTAGAAAATCTTAGTGGCCTTAGAATTAATACTTTAAGAAGTGATCATGGTCATGAGTTTAAAAATTAAAATTTTGAATATTTTTTCTCACAAAATGGATACACTCATAACTTCTCTACTCCTAATACCCCTCAATTAAATGGAGTTGTAGAAAGGATAAATATAACTTTACAAGAGATAGCCTGGAACATGTTGAATGAGTATGACCTACATATCTATTTGTGGTAAGAAGATGTCAATATATCCTGCTATATACTCCTTATGATTTGTGGAACAATAGGAAATTTAAGGATAATTACTTTAGAGTTTTTGGTTGCAATGTCTTTATTCTTAACACTAAGGATAATTTTTACAAATGTAATTCCAAAAGTGATTAAGGAATTTTCTTTTATTAATTAAATATTTAGAAAATCCTATTGATTTTTCAATAAGAAGATCAAAACTATAGAAGAATCAACTCATGTCATGTTTGATGAAACTAATCCACGTGAGCCTAATAACTCCCTAGAAAACCTTGAAGATGATTTTTCTTCTCTGAACTTAAATTCCAAACCTTTAGACTCTATTGTAAGACAATCAAACAAATCATTCAGTTCTGAATAATTTCTATAACTTCTATAACTTGAACTTGAAAATCTAAAATTGACCATTCTTTCTTTTTCTAGAGATATTAGAACCATTAAGTACCATCCTTTAGATGATGTTGTGGGAGACCTAATAGGGGAACAAAAACTAGCACCTCTCTAATAAATCAGGTCGAATATAAAGCTTTATTATCTCATCTTGAACCTAAGAACATCAATGAAGCCGTTAATGATGAATTATAGGTAATAGACATGCAATAATAATTAAATTGGTTTGAAAGAAACAAATTGTAGGAACTTGTAGATAGACCCAATGATGCCTTAACTACTAGGTGGAACTAAAAGGGTGTTTAGAAACAAATTTGATGAGTTATTCACTATAGTTAGAAGTAATTCTAGACTTGTTGCACAAGGTTATAGTTAATAAGAAGAGACTATGAAGAAACCTTTACACCTGTAGCCAAACTTGAGTCCATAAGAATTATGCTTTCTTATACAACTCATCTAGATTTTAATCTTTATAAAATGGATTTAAAGAGTTAATTCTTGAATATTTTTATAATTGAGGATGTTTTTGTTGAAAAACCACTTAGTTTTTAAAATCCCCATTTTCCAAATCAAGTTTTTAAATTAACAAAAACCTTATATTGTTTAAAACAATCTCCTAGATTGGTATTTTTTTTAGAAAAGTGGTGACATGAATTGGTTACCCAATTCATGCCACAAAGAACTTATTTAAAAAATAAAAAGTTACAATGAAAGAACAATGTGTAAATAGCTTACACCAACAATATATTGACGTGGGTACAGGTTTAATTTATCAAGATAAGCAAACCAAAAGCTTGAGCTGTAGAAAAAAAATGTCTGAAACATTCTTTCATCATTATGATATCCTCATGGAAAGTTAGACACTACCCATTGTAGGAACCCCGTCCTGAAGGCAACTACTACCATATCCAAGCAAGATAAAAGGAGTAAGAAACTTTAAAATGGTCAAAAAGGAATCAGCTAGAAACTGGAAGAAAAATCAGGCTCAAGTTGACAAGAGCAGCAAGCACAGGATCAAAAAATACTTCTTGACTACAAAATATACTGAGCAGTTCCTATGAATGAGATTATAATGTTAATGTGATTCGCTTTTCATGTAAAGGTGACGCGAAATGATACAAAAAGGGGGAAAATGGGACTTTCCATCTCTAATTTTATTTATGCAGCAACTAGGATAACACAACAAGTTCAAGAAGGTAATAATTTTGAGCAGAAAAAATAGTCATTCCCAAGGAATATCTTTGAATTTAAAATCAGGATTTTTTTTGTATTCTTCCAACATCCTAATGAACATAAATTTTCTAATTTCAAGGAATTTATCAGTAGAAATAATCTTACACCTATACTTCTGGAATGTGATCTCATCTTGTTCCTCTATCCAATCATACACTACATCCCCTACCTCCTCCTCATTACAATAAGCATCTCTATACATAGGGAGATATTTTCTTTCATCATCATCCTCATCAGTGGAATGATCAACCACACTTGTGGATTTGGAAGGTTCATAAATTTCCTTCCTAGAGGAATCTAAATATCATGTGATAATTGTTCTTTCAAGATGATAGTAATCTCTATGCTTCTTCATTTTCCTAGTATTTGGAGTGATGAATCCATTACTATCCACCATTGGTTTTTCCCCTTTCTAGATCTTGATTTTAAGTAGAATTATTCAATTTGATTAGGTTAATCATCATCCTCTTGTAAAGACTCACTATAATCAGAGGATTCATACTTCTCTTTGTTTTGTGCCTCATGTGATTTAGAGTGTTTCTCCTTCTCCTTAGCTATGGGATAAGGGAAAGTGTTGGTACTTGAGGTAGTTAGGAAAGCATCAACATGTCCTGGAATTCCCTTAGTTTCAGAAGTCTGGGCAGTATTTACCATAATCTCCTTATTCACATCATACTTCTACCCTCCAATGGGTAACCCAGGGTGACCAGAATTAACCATAGGTATCACATTGATCCAGTCATGTTTTCCTTTCTCAAACCAAGTAGATTTCTTGTCCTCAGTATGTACGTTCTTATTTCCACATTCCTTTGTAGCGTGTCTAATTTTAAGGAAGAGATAACAATAATCGGGTATTATTTTATAAATAACATCCTAATAGAATCCATATTCACCATTCTGAATCCATATTTGAGAAGGAAGATCCTGAGAAATGTCAATTTCAACAAAAATTCTAATAGTCGATGGCCTTGATAGACTCTTCATCGTAGAATATAGTTTCAATGGATTACCAATGAGAATTGAAATCAAAAATAATTCATATTTCTTAAACAAGTGCAGTGGAAGCCCCGGGGATCCAATCCAAACTTGGACTATGGGAGATTCAGAGTAGGGATCAAAATCAGGTTTCCATTTAAGAACTTTCATAGGATAACCCCCAAAAAACCATGATCTTCTCGCCCAAAGATGACAATAATCCTCCTCAGAAGAAAAATGGAAAATAATATTGGGGGATCTCAGGAGGCCGATATGAAAACTGGAAAAACCAATTGATTCAAAAGAATTTCTTAAGAAGTTTAGTGATATCCTACGATAAAAATACTTCCCAACAAAAACAAAGCGAAGATCCGATGCAAGAATATTTACCTCATTTGTTGAGAAAGAAATCATCTAATTTTCACTATGATGAAAATTTTTAGGTTTAATGCAGAGCTCAGGAACCTCAACAACATTTGAGCAAGGCTCGGTGTTCGCAGACGTTCTTCAAGAAATTATTTATGTACTGATTTTTCTAAAATGATGCAAAATGAATTTGAAATGGGATTAATGGGTGAACTCAAATTATTTCTTGGGTTTTAAATCTTTAAAAACAAATAAGGAATTATTATAAATCAAATTAATTATACTAAATATATTTTAAAATGATTTAACTTAGATAGCACTAAAAGTATTGATACTTCTATTAATACCACCTATAAATTGGATCTTGATAAAGAAATGAAACTGGTGGATCAAACCAGTTACAGATGTATGATTGGTAGTCTTCTATACCTGACTACTAGATGACCAGATATTATTTTTAGTGTGTGTATGTGTGCTCATTTTCAAGAAAACCCTAAAGTGTCACATTAAAATGCTGTTAAAAAAATTCAAATACCTTAATTATATAACCAATTTAGGATTATTTTACCCTAGAGGATAAGCATTTGATTTAGTAAGTTATTCTAATACTGATTTTGGTGGATTCAAGTTAGATAGAAAAAGAACCTATGGAACATTTCACTTTTTGGGTAAGTATATAGTTTTATGGTGTATTAAGAAACAAAATTGTGTTTCTCTATCAACTTCTAAAGCTGAATACAAAGTTGAAGGTGGTTGTCATGTGCCATTTTGGATGAAAGACACTTTACTAACTATGGATATAAATTCCAAAATATCCCCATAAACTATGTCAGTACAAGTGTAATAAATATCTCTAATAATATATTTTCCCATTCTAGGGAAAAACATATTGATATAAGACATCACTTTTTGAGAGTCCATTTTCAAAAAGGAGATATAACTATTGAATTTATTAGAATAGAACATTACTTAGATGATATATTTACTAATCCTTTGAATTATAAGAGAATGAAATATATTAAACATGATTTATTAAAGATAAATTTTGGTTAAGTTTAATTTTCTGGTATGACATACCATTGTGTTTCACACACCATTGAGTTGACATATTGTTGTGGTTGACACACTGTTGAGTTGACATATCATTATGGTTGGCACACCGTTGAGTTGACATACTATTGTGGTTGACACACCATTGAGTTGACATACCATTGTGGTTGAAAACCCATTGTGGTGACACACCATTGGGTTATCACACCATTGGATTTTCATTTCATTACTCTTTTGTGCCTTTCCAAAAAAAATCTATTTATCAAGTTGAAACACCCGGTTTATTTTTCTTCCTATTTATATCTTTTTTATAACCCGATATGTGTCTTTCTCCTGAGTTATAAATTTTTAATCTTCAGTATTATTTATATTTCAATTTTAGAATACATAAAATCCCAAATGATATGAAAACAGATTTTTCTCTTTTCCCAACACACCTTGAGCCCAGTGTGATACTTATGTATCTTTCTCTCTTGAGCCCAGTGAAACCCTTCAACTCATTCTTTTCAAAACTTCTCTTTACCCTCCATTGAGCTTTATGAACTAGTCTACATGCCTAGAATGAAGTGACATTATAAGTATTCCCCTAATAAATTTATATATTCTAAGAATCAGAAGAAATAAATGAGTGAACCTACTCTAGTTTCACCAGTTAATCATGAGCTTTCCAACATAATTTTTGTAGTTTAAAGGGAAGTTGAATTGAAGTGGCTATTGTCTATAAAGTCTCTATTACTCAAAGTACTCTAGAACCAAGGATGGTTATAGTGGTTTTCATAAAAAATAGACCCTTCAACCCTAATCTAGTTTATGAATAGTATCATCATGTAGAGTATTACTTTGATCAAGATAGTGATGATTGGATATGAAGTTGTGTTAAAGGAAAATTAATAGGTTTTTCATCAAGTAAATGAGATAAATGTTTGAATTTACCCCATGAGGGAATATATGAGGATTAATAAGGCATTATTCCAAAATATAGGGATATATTTGTGTATGAAGTGTCTTTGTTGTATCTGACCGGAGATGTCATAACCAGAATATTTATTTCCTTAGGGTTTGATGGGGAATATAGGATTCTCCTTAAGTTTTCATAGCACATGATCTGTCCAAGAAAGGATGATTTTTCAACTCTAAGGTACCAAGATTTTTACCATTTATATCTTATAAAAGAGGGTTATAATATAAATTTTTTTAGATATCTCATGGTGCACATTTGTGAGATGATCAGCCATCCTCCAGATCCAATTCTTTTATCAACCCCTCCTGAATAGCCTGAAGGCTTTCTTTTTTATTTATTTTTGATAACCCCCCTTTAAAGGGATGAGGGGTAACTCTTACAAAGCCTATAGGCTTTAGATATTATATGACACATATGTATTAGAAAATATACAGACTATACTTGGAACTGCTCCTCTTCAGCTTCTTCATCGTGATATTAGCTCTTCACCTTCGCATGGCTTCTTCGGCTATGCTTCCTGTGCATGCACAGGCTGGTCCTAATGGTAATTCCACACCCTCTATTTATGAAAAATCTTCTTAGCTTCTTCTCTGTTGAATGTTCCTTTTATGAATCCCCATCTGGAGTTTTCTCCTTGTAGAGTACGTCTAGTCATTAAATCATAATTTCAGGTGTCCTGGAGGCCTTGAGGTGGCCCGAATGCCTTGAGGTGGCCTGGAGGCCTTAAGGTGGCCTGAAGGCCTTGAGTTGGCCTAAAATCCATACTTTCCCAAAGGAATTAAAGGACCAGAGTCCAACCGGTGGCCCGAAATCCCAAATGGATGAATAGTTATGGCTGCTATAGTACCAGCTACAGTAACCCAGAAATTATGTCTACACCTAGTTTTGAACTTGGGTCACTTGGATTCACTTTCTGAGCCCTCACCGACTGGGCTAAGGCTCTTGTGCAATTCTTTTATCAACCCCAAGTTCATTTCTTCCATGTTAAAAGTTATGGTCCTAATATTTGAAGATGAAGAGTTTATTACATATTATGGTTGTTTTGTCTTTCAAGAGCTACTTGTTCAAGGATGAATATTAAATAGAACCCCTATAAGCGATAATGGGTTAGAGATAGTGATAATTTATACACTGAATTTAACCTAGTTGGTCATATTACTAGGAATAAGGATGTTGTTGATCCAATCCATGAGCCTAATGAAATAGTTGAATACTGTGATGACGGTGAAGAAGAATTTGTTTCAGAAGAAGTTGAAAAATCTCTATCTGTTGATGAGGTAAGTGATCTAGATATTTCTCCCAAATCTTATCCCATTTCATGTGGATCTCCTATCCCACCTAGGATACTTCCAAAAAGAGAAAATCATGTTAAAATCGATAAATAGGAAACAAAGGTTTCAAAATAAGATTGATTCAAAAGTAGTTCAAAATCTAATGATGAAGATGAGAATGGTGATGAAGAAGAGGATAAAGAAAATGGTGAAAATGATATTGAAAATGAAATGGATGTAGATGATGTAAGTGATGATGATGATGATGAATTTGACCCTAATGGTGAAAGTGGATCAGTTAGAAGGAAAATGTTGACATGCCTCCAAAGATTCTTCCTTCGCTTAGAAAATCTGCTAAGAATTTTGTTGAGGGGGAGAAATACACATATGTAGAGATATTTCATGAAGTTCCATTAATTGATAGAGCTAACGGATGATCTATCACCATTGGTTAGATATTTTATGACTCTTCTATGGTTGAGCATATGGTTGTTATAGCTGCTGTTGAGAAGCATGTGGCTGAGCAAGAGAAAAAGGAGAATCCTTTTCTGAGAAAGGTAGTGACATTAAATTGGTTGTTTTGGATATTGATGAGCCTCCAATTGACAGTTGTATAGAAGTAGAATATTTTGTTTTTAGTCAAAATTATGATTCCTATATGACAATGGTGCCTCTTGTTGATAAACAGATGAAAGATAAACCTTCTAGTTTTGAACACACCTGAGCTACATAGAGTTCATATGGACAGAGAAGTCTTGAAGTATCATTTGTACCTACTAGTGTGGAACCTCCTACCACTAAATCTATCTCAATTGTTTTTCCAGACCAATGGGTTGATCCTATGAAAGAATAATGGGGAAAGTACTCCATTTTTTTAAGGAGTCCACCAAAGAATAGTGTACTTGAGGTCTGAAATTAGGAAGATCATAGAGGATATATGATAGCTCAAGTAGACTTTGAAGGATTATTAGAAAAGTTTTCTTCTATTATAACTCCTACCCCTAAACCTGAACCTACTATTCTAACTCCTCATACCTTACTAGTATAGTTAGTCACAAGGAGTGAATTTCATACCTTTGGTGAAAAGTTAATTTCAAACTTTAATGAGGTATTGAGAAGTCATTCTCCTCTTCTAACCAAACTTATTGGAAAGGATTCCAAATATCATTTCAAGTTAGTGATCCAAAATTTCCAACTGAAAAATGATGCATCACATATAAGAAGTTGAGATTGATAATAAGAAGATTATAAGTGACTTAGAATATTTAAAGGCTATGCTTGAAGATCTGAAGTCAACCTTTTCTACCTCCATGGATAGAATCCTAAAAAGTCTTGAGGATACATCTTCAGATACTTATACTCCTTCTTCTCTAGTAGTGGATATTGATTAGTTAAGAGAATTTTTTAGAGAGGAAGTTGTAGCTTTGTCCTGTGGTCCTTATAGTAGCGCACCAATGATACCTTTAGATATTTTGAGGAAGTTTGATCACCATACATATCATTCTCACATGATAATAAGGTTTCATTCCAAGGACATGATCTTAGACAGAGGGACTATCGCAAAATCTATTAAATATTATCTCTTAAGGATCTACATAAAGCATGATATGGATAAAAACTTTAAGTTTTTGGATAAGAATATTCATATTCCTCCTGTTACTTAGGCTTTCAAGGAACAAATGATAAAATTAAAGGATATGACTCATGTTTTGAGTCAGTTTATAGAGGAGAAGAGTGATTTCTTTAGTGCCTTGGAATGAGGTGACCAAATCATTATGGATTTTATAAATCTAATGAATTAATTTCTTCATGTTCATGGTCAAGATGTAGTGGTTCAAGAATCCATTCCAATTTCCCCTAAAGTGTCTCTTTGACTAGAAGTTGTTTGAGATCTAATGGATCCTCTACCTAATTTCTTTCAACCTTATCATATGTCACATGCTCTGGCTTTGCAACAACTCAAACTAGTTTTTTTTATGAAAGATCATCAAAGAGCTATAGTTGTATTACCAACTGGAATTCCTTCCACTCTGCCTCGACCTAATCTCGCTTCCTCAGATAAGTAGAAAGGAAAGGAAAAAATGAAAAGTAAAATAACCTATGTACCCATCTAAAAAATATTTACCCTTTCTTGATGTTGTCTTAAACTGTATTTTTTTATGGGACTTAGTTTGTAATATCATTTTGATAATAATTTTGAATAACCTTAATATCTATTAGTCTATTTATTCTTACTACATTTACTATCTTCACTCTTCTTATATTTACATTTTTTATAATCCTAAAAGGGGGAGAATTTTAATGGTATATTTTTTGGTTTGTTTTGGAGAACTTTTTTGTTTATAAAATTTATGATTTATTCTAGTAATTTTCTATGATATCTTTAATACAATATCTTTTTAATATTTATATCTTTAATACATGATACTTACCTTTGATACTTACAATTTTATTTTATTTTTTATTTCGTTGATACCATATACACATACTATTAATGTTATGTCCTAATTTATAATACCTTTGATGACATGTTCTTACATTTATAATATTACTTGATGTCATTATTTTTTGTCATCAAAATGGGGTATATTATTGACCTCATTGTTTTAATGATCATAAAATCATTATTATAATGATATTAATGAATTTCATATTTTCTATCAAAATATAATATTTTGAGATAGGTGATGAATTTGGATAAGTATGAGACACTGCCAGACCAGACACTGCTAGTTTAGACACCGCTAGTGAAGAGATATTTTGGCTAAGTCTGAGACACAGCCAGTGTCATGCCACTAGTGTCATGCTGCTAGAACAACATACTACCAGACATCAAGACACCTCTAGACTAAGATACCACCACTATTTCCTTATACTTATTTTTTAATAAATTTATTCTAATTTCTACGTTATCGAATTCAATGCCATTTATTATTTTAATGATTGTCTCTTAAATTTTTGGCATAGTGCATTTATGTGAGTGTCAGATGTGTAATACGACGAATCAGAGACCATAGGTATATTCCTACTACTGTTAATAAAAAGAGAAGCAGACTCACTCATGCAGTGTGAGAGCAAGATGCAATAGTAGATAAATCTGATTGATATAAAGATGAGAGATCGAACTTACTGAACAAAAATAGAGTTTAACCTGATTGTAAACAAGAAGAGATCACCTACTATAAACACTCGACTCTCCTAACTACATCTTCATATCTAATGCTTTCCTCTAGTCAAGAATAAGAGCCTATAGCACTCTATTCTTATAAGGTTTTCAAGAGAACCTAACTCAATCTTCACTTCAAATCAAATCTATATTCACAAGTTGAATTAAAACATACTAAGAATTTATAAACTCTACACTTTTAGATTTCTCCATTCTACTTATCTTTATTATATATTGAGTAGTTTGTGCTATACTCTTTTTTATTAATGTGCACTGTCTCCTATACTGAATTGGAAAATACCTAGATATCTTCTCATATTTTCTTATGCATGTACTCCCAAGGATTACAATGGTAGAGGTCCTTGTGTGAGCTGTTTATTTTTACTATCATATATAATTGTGGAAGAGTTTGTGTGTGACCTAAACAGTTTGTAAAATGTTGTAAAACCTGATCCATGTTTTGGATCATCTTGTTTATTTTATATAAACTACTTGGTATAAGGTGATCACCAAGTGGAGATAACTAAGTCTCGACTTGATATTGAACCTCTTTTAATCAAACTTTCCACTATGTGATTTAATTTTTTTTACTTTATTTCCACTTTAAAACTGGAAAACAATTACTGTAAACAAAATATATACTTTGCTGGTTTATCTCAATTTTTGTTCATATAGTATTTTTATCAAGTAAATTGATTTCAAAGTATCTAATAATATTATATATTATTCATCTGATACCTAATCAATCTTTATAGAAATATTTATAAATATTAAGATTTATATCATACTACATATTTTGATAAATTGGGTTGTATTTAAACATGTGGGGATTTCAAAATAATACATTTTAAATAGAAATTTGTATTGGGTACTCAATTAACCCCCCTCTTAAGATACTAACTCCAACCAAAAACTTTGAAAACATTTTTAACCCAATAAAACTACCACATATGGAATTAATTTAAAAAATAAAACATTTTAAAAATCAAGAACATAAATAAATACCATTTAAATGAATCACTAAAAACTCTTACCTCAAATGAGTGGTAATCACGTCATGAAAATTTAGAATGAATCCCTTTTTAAGGAAGAATCAAGATTGGGGAAGAGAGATGCCCCTATAATCCCTAAAAACCAAAAACCCTTCATAAGATCAATCCCTAAACCCTAATTTTCCCCCCATGAAATTAGGATTTCCTAGAGAAATAGAAACCATGAAAAAATAAAATGAGGCAAGAAGAGGAATCTAAAGGATATGAAATGAGTGATTACTTGGAAGAATCATTTGTAATTGAAGGATGATGGGGAAAGAACCTAGTTAAGAGAATATTAGTATTCTAATGATCTCCCCATGAGACATTTGATAGAAAATGAGGGAGGAATAAGGCTAAAATTATGTTAAACCAAGTAAAGGTACACTATAAATTTAAAATTTTAAAAAAATATATAGACACCACCATGGTGTTTTCATCCCTAATAATGGTGTGGAGTACTCTTTGGATTCCCAAAATTCCTAGTTTCTATGACAAGCCCCATCCCTTCTCACTATTTTGTATAGGGTGTGAAACTACCCAACATGCTCTACATCATAATATGGTGGTCCATGTTTCCCTCAAAAATGGTTAGAGGAAGTAGACCAAATTGTGGTGTACTCACCATTTTTCCTCCCTAGATAGCCATCATAATCATCCACTACTAAATCTCCCCACACACTAAGTTTACCCACCCACCCACCCCCCCCCCAATTATTTCATATAGGGAAACCCTAGCACTAAAACACCCTATGAAATAGGTGTTTTAGAGGTTCTATGGTTGTTTCACTATCCATAGGTGACACGACACCTATGGTACTCCTAGACCATAGCATGGTGTGGTTATCCACACCTCAAATACCACTCCTAATGTTCAAACAGCTGGAAAAAAAAAGGGGAACTCCCAAAAACATAAAATAGTCTAAAAATAATTATGAAACATGAAAATTGTGACATGGGAGTGTGACATAGAACTCCCAAAAAACATTTATCAAGTACATAAGATGTTATACGTATCCCTCTATAGGAAGTACATATGAGATCCCTCACATGTACAAAATCTATAGGTGTTATAGTAAGAGAATGATCTCTCTTAAGAGGAGGAAATGATGAAGATCTTGGACCATAGAGACAATTTTATATGCAACAAGACAACTAACCATGTCAAATTACATTAGAGAAACTATAAGTATTAATAGGAAACATGAGAACCTGAGGTTGAAATGAAAATTAAATACCTTCCTTTTTTATTATCTTAGCATGTGAAATAAAGTTTTGAGGATGAAATTTCAAAATGGGAGAAAAATATAACAACAAAAACATTTATATATGGAATATTCCTTCTGAATAAATTAAATATTTAAGAATATAGTATAAAAAACATACAGCACATAATAAAAAAAACTAATTTATTCTGTTAATTTATAACACTTAATTTTGAAGATAAATATACTAAAAAAATTAAAAATAGTATATTATAAGAATAAACATAAAAAAACTAAATTAATTAGAATAGAAAATTTTGGATCATTTTGGTCTCTTAGAATAATTAGACTCACGAAAAATATTGTAAATGAATAAAACATTAGTAATGTAATCACAATTTTTTAAAATGAATAATATAACCTTGAGATGAATTGAATTTAATAATAAATGAATGAAATAAGTTTTATTTATATGATGTATAAAAACTATATGAATCTTGTTAATATGATCATTAGAATACTAACCCAACAATTAAGAATAATAACATAACCATTAGAATAGTAACTAAACTGTTAGATTGTTGAAACAATATTTGAGTATCTTATGAAATAAAAATATAGGGAATTTATATCATAATATAATTAAATAAGTGTTAAATGTGATAAAATAAATATTTGACATAAAGAAACCATAATTGTATTTTTTGGAAAATATATGTGATTTATTTTTGTTAAAATCCATTTTTATGATAAATTTAAAATTTTGAAATAAAAGTTCATTTTTATAAAATGGTTTTAAATAATAATAGTCTTATTTATATAAAATAAAATAATTTTATGCAATCATAAGTAATTTTTCTAATGGTCAAAAATTTGATTGTGTCATAAAATTCGTATTTTAATAAATAATTAATTTATTTAAAATTAAAATTTTCATATTTAGAAAATTATTTTTATAAAATAGATTTAATTTTTTTAATCAACATTTCTAAATTTGGTCAAGGTAAGTTTTTGGTATTTTTTATAAATAGTAAAATTCAATGGTGAATAATAACATAACGTATAAGTACCAAATTTTTTAATGGTGTATATAGATGAATTTTTGAGGTTTCTAGAATTTATATCAATATTTTAATGTCCCATTTACTATTAAATAATAAGCCTCTTACTAATGAATTACACGCTGGATCACTATTTAATGATATAATATTTTATTCTAAAACACCCCTCCCCTCCCATTATAAATATCACCCTCCATAACCCAATTTATCCTCACTTATAACTTCTTACTTAGCAAAATATATACTGAACTACCACTCTTAATTCTCTTATCCATGTTTTTTAGGTCATGTTCATGTCAAATTACCATTCCTAGAAGCCTTAAGGTGCAATCTTAAGGAGGTCATCTCAAGGAGGAAAGTAAGTTACCGATCATAAGCTCCATTCATTATTTTCTTCATCCTATTTAAAAATTTAATAAAATATTTTTCCATCATTAAATTAATAATATAATGTTACTAAAATAAGAAATATGTCATTATATAATTCATAAAATAAAATTTATTGTTTTTTATAACATTAATTCCATCATGGATGATTTTAACCACCCATATAGATGATGTTATAAATCATATATTACTTCCTTACATGGAAGGTTTTAAAAATGTAATTAATCAATAAATATAATATTTATGACTTGATTAATATTCCAAAAAGATAAATTGGTCATTATATTAATGATTTTAACCATAAATGTTCATGGTAATTTTAACGACCCAAAATGAGAAAACTGAGACACCTTTCATAATTTGAATCTGTATTGGACCATTTACTGAACTATATAATTTTTTTGATAATATAATGATAAATTATCTATAATTATACTCTTATAAATTTATATACCCATTTTATAAGAACTTCCATCATTATTAATAAACCAATGCAACCTCGAAACTATAAAACAAGCATCCTTGGTGCAGTGAACATGAACATAATATCATAATAAAATGATCATAAAAAACATAAAATAATAATAATAAATAAAATATACATGAAAAAATTTCTGAATAAATTATTTAATAAATTTAATTTTATTATTCATGATGTTGACACATGTACCAATTATTTTGGACCCGAGATAAGGGAACTCTCTAACCACCCTCTTTTTCATTTAGGTAATGTTATTTATATTTCTTACCTCTATTTATCAAACATTTTTGTACATTTACTTATTTTATATTCTATATATATTTTAATTATATATATACCTAGTTTATTTCCCCTTTATTTATTATCAATATGCAAGTTTTTTAAGTTCCCTTCCTAATCCCTTCTTGAAAACAAACCCAATTAAAGAGAACATTTTGTATTTCTTATCTCTTTTCATGTACCACTATTTTAAAAGTTTTTAATATTATATGATTTATAAAAATACTCATTCTTTTTATAAAATTTATTCTATTTCATTTCTAGTTTAAAAAACATATGTAATTATTTCCTTCAAAGGTTCTTTTCTTAATTCTTAAAACATTATTTAAGGGGTTTATTACCATTCCTACTTCTCCACTCATTTCTCATGATATTTTCTTCAAATGAGCTCTATAATCATGAAATATATTTCTTTATCTATATATAAATGTCTCTAAATCCTTAATCCCTTATTTTATTTATAATCATTATGATATATCTTTTTGTTATGCTTTAAGATGTGATTATGTAACATATTTCATTCTCATGGATTTTCTCATGATTATGATTTATTTAAGATTTATTTTTTTATGTAGAACACATAATCATTTATACATTATGATATTATAGGTGTTCTTGTAATTATACATCCTCCCAATTCATAAGGTAATTTTTTTTATCTCATAAGATGTTATGTATGGTGCATAGTCAATATATCCATCACATTGTGTTATGTTGTATTAGTAGTGAGCATTGGATTATGATTATGATTTAATGTTTTATGGGTTTTCCACATTATTATTATGACATTATATTATAATATAATTATTTTTATTCCATGATTTCTATGATTAAATATGATATTACTCTACTATAACATTATGTTATGCCTCTTGTCTCATATGCTTTAATTAATTATTATTTTTATTCCATTACTAGGATTTATAACCTCACCATTTTATTTTATGTATATCCCTAGGGTATACTATGTAGTAATAGAAGCTCAGTGGGATTTAGGAGAAAATTATAGATATTGAAATAAAGATGATCTGTTTTTAAAATTTTATGTATCATGTGTCCAAACTCCCAATGACACCGGACCTCTAGACTTATGGGTTTTGTTTTATAGATATTTTTATTAAAATTAATGTAATATATGTGTATGTGACTCTGGTTTCTATATATATTGAGTTTAAAATATTAACAACAAGTGATTCTTGGAGTTTAAGTTAAGAAGTATACTAGTTAAGCATAGAATTTCTCTATTAATTTCTTATTTTCTACCCTGAGAATTGTTCATATAGACTTAGAGTGATGGGAGAGTTATTATACCTCTATTTGGTTATTGATAGAATTTAAAGGTCTTTAATTTCACTTTGATTTCAAACAAACTACAAGAGGGATAATTTTGTAACCCAAGTTAATAAGTGAGAATAATGTTGGGACCTAACCTTATAGAATGAAAACATTCTATGTTTATTGTTAGTCAAGGTTGGATAGTAGGTGTTTGTAGTGGTATTTAAATTATTATGAGGCTATAATAATATTTAAGTAGAAGTGGAATGGTTTTTGGATATTTTTTATTAAGGGATATCACACTACATCATAGTGATGTTGACTACATTGTGGTGGAGCTAACTGTGATGAGGGAAAAAGTATGCAATAGTAGAAGAAGACATTTTATCTATAAAATTCATTATTATCCATAGGTTAGTGGTTCATATCATAGAAACGGCTTCTGTTTGATACAAAATAAGGACTATATCATGGTGGTTGATGATGGTGTCCAAAGACCTTTGATCATGGTTTATGAATAAGATTTTTAAATAAAGAGGCCAACATGACTATAAAGTGTTAGTTGTTCAAGGTATTGAAGGTTGGATTAAAATAGGGAAATGGTTTCTCTTATGACATATAATATACCATGGTGTCTTAAAAATTCCCTATTAGAAATAGGGTATAGAATTTCTAGCATAATGTATGGCCTTTTAATTTGATGATGATGCTAGGAAATTTGATAGAAAATAAGAAATTGGTTGAAATCCATGTCGTAGAGCTTGTCTTTTTAAGAAGATGGTGATTATGTCGTGGTCATGAGGTAACCATGTCATGTTGGTCTGAGATATAAAGTTATTTCAAAAACTAAAAGGGTAGAATATTTCAAGCGATTCAATTGAGGATCTCATGGTTCTTGGAATTCGAGTTAAAATTGGAGGATTTACACATTATGATGGAGAGAAAACATCATGATGGATAGTTAAATTGAAGAATTTAAGATTTAGAATAATATAAATATTATATGTTAAATAGATTTTAATAATGGATTTAATTAATTTATAATGGATTACTTTAAGGTCCAATTAAAAGATAAAACATGGAATTCAAATGCGGGTGAATTTGGAAGTTCAAATTATTGATATTTGAAGAAGAAATTGAATATAAAAGAAAAAAATATTGTTTTGAAAGGGAATAACTATTTCATTAAGATTTCATAGAGAATAGAGGTTGTAAAGAACTATAGAGAAGATATAAATTTTATATCAGAGATTAAATCATAATGGAAAAACCCTCATTGGTTGGTGCTGGGTATATTTTATGATATTCATTATGATAAACCTTCTTGTAAATATTTTTTATACCTTTTATTGAAATAGTGTGTGAAGAGAGTAAACCTGGGATCGGTTATGATCCTTTATAGAGCTCTTGAAATCACAACAGTGAGACATGATTCCTTTGGTACATCAACACATCGATGGTGTATAATTATTAGAGTGGTATTTAATAGTAAACCAAGTAAAATAATTATACTCGTTCATTTATTTTTTATACTTTTATACTTGAGTTGTGTGTTAAATTATGATAGGTTCTTTTCATTATTTCTAATATGAATACAGGATCTAGTTAAAGATGGAAATAAAAATTACACACCCTAATTCACAGCCCCCTCTTAGTGTGTGTCTGGGGCCTTTAGTTGCAACAACATAATAATTTTCTCATGGTTATTTTATTTAACATAAATATTATTATCACTTGTTTTTATTATGATCATTGTTAGTTACAAAGTAAAGTTCTTCCATTCTTGAAGATAACCACTAATTATAGTATGCCTCATAAAAATTCAACAGTTGTTTAATTAATTTTACATATATTCAATAATTTTCTCATAATTTTATTTTATTTTTTTCTTGTATTGTGTATTTTAGTTATATTGTTCATTATTATATTGAAATTTGACTCTTTTAGATTCATTTTGAGGGTTTTTTTGTTTTAGTTTAATATAAATATTGTTTTTTCTAGTGTGTCAAAGAGAAATTAATTTAGTATATATAATTTTTTTAACTATTAATTACTTTTAATATATTATATAACATAGTTTTTTTTTATATTTATTTATTCTTATGGTCCTCTAATGAAGATAGAGAACTTACATCATGTATATTTAGAAAATAAGAATAAAAATATTGGAAGGAAAGGAATAAGATAAAAATGGAAAATAAGAATGGAGAGAGAGACTTGAGGGGCATTGTGTCTCCTCCCCCAAGCCACCATCAAGTTCAATCCAATTCCCGATTAATCAATAGAATATACTCCCCTTACTCAATTATCCATTCCCTATTTAATATCCTAAGATGGGGCCCTCCCATAACAACCCCCAGTTATCCCCCCCCCACCCTCCCTTAATTAATTCACTCACCCACTACTAATTATAGCCAATGTTAGGTTTCCAAACAACCCCCTCATAGAGGATAACAACTCTACCCATGGATCATTCATATACATAATATAAGCACCCCTAAATTCCTATCAATACCACCATCCGAAAAAAACAACCTTTTCCTCAAGGTGGTGGACATGTACCAAAGTGTGATGATGTAGTCTCACCCCTATGATGATTAAAACATAATATTTTTATTGGTTTTTGATCTCTAATGCAATTGTAGTAGTGCACTGATAATATAGGACTGTGTTGTATGTGTCTTTTTCAAATGATCTCATCCACCACAGGCACACTAAGCAATATCCCATATGCTTATTAATGTTTTATGGTCTATTAATTATCCATGAAACTTCCAGATATAAGAAAAATATTCAGCATGATGGATATTATCCCTATTCCTACAATTTTTTCTTAGAGAAGAATCAGACAACATAAGTTATTTAAGAAAGTGCAGTTGTGGGTCTTTGTGAGCCCCCTTTTGAAACATACACCCCATGTAATATTCTAAATATTCCTCTATTGTTTATGGTGTTAGGTTTTGTGAATATTTTTTCAGTTACATTAGATAGATATTTCTGGATGGAGGTCATCGGAAAAATCTGATCATGAGGATGAATCCAAATGAGTGGTTTCAATGAATTTGGGTGAGTAGAGTTTATCAGATGGACTTACACCGAATAGAGACCATTGGATATAGTCCATCAAACTGAGCCTTCCAAAATTATTTTTCTCTTTGTGTCAGCCACATAGAAGGGTAATGGATATTGTTAGTTTCATCAAAAGGTTCAATAATATATCAAATATACCCCTTCATCAATGGGAGATTGACCATGATTCTTATAGGGTGGTGTGACATGTTCACTAGATGAAGACCTATATAAATAGAGGTGGTGTCCTATATATTATATGTGTAAAGTTATTATGAATCTATAAATTCATAGTATGACACTTTTTAAATTGATATTTATTGAGTTATGGGTTTTTTATTAACTTATATATCCTTAATGAAAATTCTTACTATGTTCTCCCATGCATAAAGTACATTTTCCCGAACCATTTTTTTTGTCCATTTTATTCATGTTCTATGTGTGGAGTGTGTTCATAAATTTTTTGTGGTTATTAGTAGGGATCTTTTCCTAGTTGTAGTAAACATATTTAAGGGATGGAAGTTATTGGATAAACCTTTGTTTGGTGGTTCCACTAGTGTCCTTATAGTGGTGTTTAGATCTTTTTTACTACACAAGTTGAGATAATTGGAAGGGAATCTATATAGTAGTTTTTAAGGATTCTATCTGGTGTAAGAAGTTCTAAGTATGTATTACCAATGAAATGGATGGTGTTCTCATCATCCTTAATCTCATTATATACCAAAAAATTTTATCAAAGGTAAGGTGTTACTTCACTCATAACATTTAGGTTCTCCTCTCTTTGGATTGAAATTTGTTTTATTTTAGTTTACTTTACTATTATCAAAATAATGACATCATAGGAAGGGAAGGTTAGTAACAAAAAGTTTTATGGAATGGACTTTTCCTTTTAGAGGATGCAATTAGAGGACATTTTGATATAGATTGATCTGGATACTCCTTTTCCTAGTTTTTTTTTCTAAAAATATGTACAAGAATGAATGAATGAATTTGGATATGATGGACTTAGACTTGATAAGGATGTAAATTGCTAAAAATGTTTCCTTAGACATTAGATATAGGAAAACTATTAAAATAGTTATGAAATAATTGGATGACATGTATGAAAAGCCAAAAAATCTCAGAAAATTTTTGATGATTCAAAGATTGTTCATCATGAGGTTATTATATGGAAGAATGGTATCAGATTATGTGAATGATTTCAATATGATCTTAGTACAGTTTGAATTAATGGAGGTGAATTTCATGGATGATATTTAAACTTTACTTCCCCTATATTCTCTTCCAAAAATATATGATTACATGGTGAAATTAGTGAGAAACTCTAGTGATAAGATAGGTTTTTTATTTTATGAAATTTTAAACTTGATATTGAATGAGTAAATGAGGATTAAGGAATTCCAATATCCATCCAAAAGTTCTTTTTTACTATCATATGGGGACGAATACTCCAATCGAAGGACTCTCAAAAGAAAAAAATCATATTATAAGTTCCAGAGAATAATTTGAGGTAAATTAGCTAGTTTAGGCCCTACATGTTAGATTTTTGGGAAAGGGGGAATATCAAGAAAGATTATAGGAATCATATAGAGGCTTAAATTTTCTTAAAAACTAAATTTTTATGTGTAATAGATGGAGGCACCAATTATTTACTGAGTGTGAACATTCCAAAAGAATCATGGTTTATTAACTTAGATGCATTTTTCATTTAATTGGTGGGAAAGGGTGTATAGTAGATTATGTATTGAAAATATTAGGCATAGTAAATATAGTATAAGATAGAGATATGGAAATAGTTGGGAAAGGAGATATTAACATTCAAATAAAAATGGAAGTTTCTTGAGACTGAAAGATGTTAGACATATTCTAGGTATTTGGAAGAGCCTCATATTAGTGGGATAACATGATGATTCTAGTTTTATATAAAAAGATTAAATAGAGTATAGAAAATCAATAGGGGTATATAATGATTTCTCACAGAGTAAATAATATAACCTAGTATGTGACCAGATGTAAGGATAGTGTTGCAATGATCAGAAGCACTTCATTGAATTGTCTAAAAATTTGGCACTATAGGTTTATTCACCTTAGTGAAAAAGAATTTGAAAGTTTTAGTGGAAAATGAAATAATTAAACTTGATAACATAGACCTTGGAAGATGTAAGAGTTTTATATTGGGGGGAAGTGATTATCCTTTAACTTGGATAGAAGAAATCCATGGAATCAAAATATGGAACTTGTTCATTATAATGTTTGGGGACCTAGAACTATTCAATCTAATGGAGTATATCTATACTTTGTGACTTTAATTGATGATTTCTCTAAAAATGTATGGGATTATTTTATAAATAATAAATATGATGTTTTTTTAGTGTTTATTTAGTTTGGGGTTTTGGGTGAAAGAGAGTTTGAACGAATGTTGGAGTGTCTTTGAACAAATAATGGTGGGGAGTACATCAGACACAAATTTAATAAATTTAATTAGAGTAAGGGTATTGGAAATGATAAGATTATTCTAAGTACTCTGTAACAAAATATAGTATCTTAAAGGATGAATTAGACTTTTTGAGATAAATCCCATAGTATAATTATTCACTTTGGTATACCTAAGGGAATTTGGGAAGAAGTTATAAATATAGAAGTGTATTTAGTGAATATAAGTCTAGCCCTAGCTATAGGACAAGATCATCTAGAATAAATTCAGTCTGGTAAGAGACCAGAGGTGAACCATCACAAGGTCTTTGAAAGTATTTCATATGTTCATATTGATACTAAAGATAGATATATTTTGGAGTTGAAATACAAGGTGTGCTTTCTCGTCAAATATAGTGATGAGAAAATTGGATATTATATATGGGATGATGAAAAGAAAAAATCAATGAAGTTCTTATATTGAAATATTAGAACTAGTATAAAAACTAAGTTATGGTTCAATATTATTAGATAGTTATTACCAAACAGACTCCACATTCAGAAACTTCAAGAAAAACTTCAGAAGCTAGTGCTCTAATAGTCAGTATACCAAGCAAAGAATGTTTGGTAAAATGAATACCGAATAAAGAAGATCCACCATTTTAACCTTAGGTTGTGCTAATAAGATCCACTCATATCATAAAATTAGTTCAGAGGTTTAGGGAAGATATGAAATTTCTACTTCTAATAGACACTAAAGAACCTGAATTTCTAGAAGAAGCAGCTACTCTCAAAGAATTTAAACAATGGGATTTATCCATGTAGGTGGAAATTAATTCTTTAAATCTAAAAAATACATGGGAGTTGGATAAAATACCATAAGGAAAAAAGATATCTGGAAAACAAATGGGTTTTTTATTTAAAATATGAAGGTGATGGAAGTAATAAATAAAATATAGGGATGGAGGTGAAGGGTTTTTCGAAATAGGAAGGGATTGACTTTTATGAAATTTTCTCATTGATGGTAACACGCACAACCATCTGAACAGTACTTAGCATTGTTGTATCTAATAATCTAAACTTGAAGAAGATGGATGTAAAGATAAATTTTCTTCTATTGGAGTGGTTCCTTATCACTTTAATTTATTTATGTTTTGGTAATTACAAAATATTTTTTTAGATAATATTTTTTAAGAATATTTTTTGTTAAATTTTATTTGAGAATAGAATAATAATATTGAATTTAATTATTATTATCTTCATGTGTACTATTTTGAAAAAAAATATTTTGTTTTTCTCAGATTAAGGTTTTATTAGTTTTTGGTATTTTGATCATATCATGAGATAAAGTGATTGAATATTTACAAATCTTATATATTTAAAAACTCATAAAATTTTCTACATTTCATTTAACAATGACTAAGGTTGATTTAATCGTTTTATATTCAAAATTTTGACCCAAAGTCACTACAATGTTTCGTACTTTCCAGAATATGTTAGATAATGTTTTTCAATGATGTCTCAAGATATAAAAATCAAATTATGGTGATATTTAATGGGTTGGGAAGCTAATGAAATTTTTAAATATAATTCAACTGGTCTAGAGGATAAATTTTTTTTTAAGAATGTATAATTTTAGTCTGAATCAATAGCTTCTAAATTTTTATGAATATCTATTTAATTTTTAATATATTAAAATTGTAATTATGGTAGTAACATAAATTTTGGAAATTATATTCAAAATTAAAAAATCAAATATTTTAATTTTTAAAAACTTTTTAAGTAAAATATATTATTGAATTATAGTAAATCTAAATTTTTAGGAATATATTAATTACATTTTGGTTAAAGTAAGATATATTGAGAAAAATATTTAAAATTCAAATTCAAATTTTGAAAGGCCTCACTATTATGTAGATATAGTAAAATATTATAAAGATGATTTTTTAAGAAATATTTAAATGATAATTTAAATTTTTCTTCATTTTCACATGAATCAACAACTTAATATTTTAATATATTTAATTTTAATCGATTTCATTGTTTATACTATTTATAAATTAATGATAAATTCCTTTGAACATGTTTAAATTTGTTTGAGTATATTTAATACTTGTTTTTTTAAACAGCTTATTCTCTTGCATGAATTTAGGATATATTTCAATTTCAAATTTATAGAAAAAATACATGTGATTATTATGGGATTTAATTTGACCTAATTTTATGAAAATGTCTCATTATAATTATTTAAATTTAAAAAGGTATATTTGAATGTCTAAATTCATTGAATTATAAAAAGATAATTTTTCTGTCATTATTATCTCTCATTCATAATTGTGAAATGATATTTATTATTATATCCCTATAGTGTTTTTATATTTTTAATTAAACTATAATATTCTCTATGATAATTATAATAATAATTTTTAATATTTTATTAAATTATTCTAACCATTGGAAGTTATTATATAGTGTTTTGTGAATTCTTATTTAAATGTGGCTCTTTAAATCCCTAAATGGGCACATTAAAGGCTTGACTCAACCTAATACAACTCCAACGCCTATGAATATTATAAATAGACATCAAGGTAGTATTTGGTATCAACTATGAACATCTATGAAAACTAATTACCTCTGAACAATTCTTTATTGATCCACAATGTGAATTTTCAAGAGATCTACGAGAAAACATCTAATCTCAAAAGGAAATCAGGATTCAATGGATATAATAAAATTTAAATTACCTCTCTTCCTTATCCTTTTTCTTATGAATTCTCTTGTTGTGATTCTTAAATTTTATTATTCTACCTTCTCTCTCTTCATATTTTATATTCTTCTAAATCTTCTATATAGATTTAAGTTCTTTATAAATGGTTTTTAAAGACAACCCACTATGTTCTTTATCTTCTTCTTTAGGTGTTCACCACCATTCAATTAAGGGTTCTTGGTTCTTGTTTTCCATTAAAAACAAGGGTATTCTTTTGGTTCTTGATTTCCATTAAAACCAAGGGATTATTTCCTTTCTTCATTGGTTCTTGGTTTCTATCAAAAAAAAGGGGGAAACATAACCATCTCAAGATTTCTTGAAGAGAGGAGATGTAGGAGCTCATTCTTAAGCAATTGTCAAACTCCTTTATCAAAGTGTGCCTTCTTAATTTCTTCGATTTATTTTTTTCAATGATTAAAGTTTTAATTTATTTTATTCTCTCTTTACATATAATGTTTCTTTCTTGAATCAAATACTTTAATGATATTCAATTTTATTTTATAGCATCGTTTAAAAAAAATAAAGTCAATTCACCCCCCCCCCCCTTCCATTTTATCTCTGACCTATAACTTCATTGGTATTTAGAGGAAAAAATTTATATGATATGGCCCAAGGTTAATTATGTTCATTGGAAGGATAATATTTTTTATATACTGAAATGAATTCTTTATGGCTTGAAGTAAGCTTCACAATAGTGGAATCCCAATTCAACACTTTCATGATTGAGGAAATTTTTAGTTGACATAATTCTGATAATTATTGTTATCAGATTTAATATGATAATGAAACATATATCATATTATTTTTATATGTTGATGATATGTTTATTTAATATATAGAGTTCCATAATATTGAGGAACTAAAGTAGAATCTTTCTAAAAGTTTTGAAATAAAAAACCTTGGACAAGAAAAGAAAATCTTGGGGATGACAATTGAGAAGGATGGAAAACTAACTCTTTGGTTTTATCCCAGAAGGAATAAATTAGGAAGGTCATATAGAAGTTTAAAATCACTTGTTTTAAACCAATATCAACCCCCTACCTAGACACTTCAATATTTCTAAAGCATAGGCACCATCAATGGAAAGAGAATTTTTTGACATGAAAAAGGTACCTTTTTCTTTAGCTATTGAAATTTTTATGTATGAAATGGTATGATCATGATTAAAAATTTCTCTTACAGTGGGATTTGTTAGTAATTTTATGTAAAATACTAAATAAAAAAATCTTAAATATATGAAATAGATCATTATATATTTTAAAGTATTAGAAGATAAAGATTTATGTTTCAAAGATGGTGATTGGTTGATGGGATCTATTGAAGTAGATTTTACTTGAGACATGGATTCATGGAAAATTATAATAGGATTTGTGTATATTTTTAGTGGAACAGAAGTTAGTTGGATGTATAAGTTGTATCATGTTATTACTTTATCTATAATTAAATAATAGTATGTTATCACTACTGAAGTTTGGAAAGAGTTAATATAGTTTATGAACTTTCTTAAGAAACCTAGAAAAGTATCAAATTGAGTGAAGTTATTTTTTGATAATCACAGTGTCATCCATATTTCCCCTAATCCATTGTTTTATACAAGAATGAAACACATTAACCTGAAATATCACTTTATATGAATCCTATTTGAAGATAATACGTTCGATCTATAGAATAATAGTGGAAAGTGTAATCCTACTAATATGTTTACAAAGGTGATAGTCTAAGAAATTATGAGGCAACATTATTCCTCAGTTGGACTTGGATGATCAGATAAATAAGAGAAACCTGCTTATATCAGATAGAGGATGAGCTCAGCTAAATGGTTAAAGAAAGTTAGAATCTGGAAGTAATCTTCAAGTGGGATATTTTTAGGTTTTATGAATATTTTTTTAGTTTTATCAAACATATATTTCTAGATATAGGTGATCAGATATAGGAATATTAACGAGTGGTTTTAATAAATTTAGGTAAGTAGATTTTATTATACTGACTTTCATTTGACGTATTACATTAGACATGGTCTACTAGACTGACTTTTCACTTTGTGTGGGCTGCACAGAAGGGTACCATATTATGTAAATTTCATCATAAGGTTCAATAGTGTATAGGATATTTCTCTTGATCAATGGTGGGGTGATCATGATTCTTTAAAGTTAGTGTGACCTATTCATCAGATAAAGGCCTTTATAAATAGAGGTGTTGGACCAACTGTGATGTGTGTGAGGATAATGTGAATCTTTAACTTCATATTTTGAGACTTTGTAAATGGATAGGAAGTGAATGATGGGTTTTTAATTCATTTGTATCTCCTTAATGGAAATGTTTATAGTGTTATCCCATGTATGTCGGACATTTTTTTGAACCATCTAATTTTTTTGTGTATTTTTGTGTATGTATGGAGTGTGTTTGTCAATTTTGTATAGTGATTAGGATGGTGATATTCCTAGTTCCAGTGCACATATTTGAGGGAGGGAAATTATCAAAAAAAATTATTTTCTGGTTCCATGAGTTTCTATCAAATAGTGTTTAGAGATTTTCCACTATGTAGGTTAAGAAGGTTGGAAGGACTTCTATTCAGTGGTTTGAAAGAAGTCTGTTTGATGTATGAAGTGCTCATGTTCGTCTGGTGCAATGGATCAAGTGCACCTCATTCATCACTTATTTACCTCCTAACATATTGTCCCATAGAATATCTTACATTGGGTTTGAATGGTCATTGTGGAACCCAAGGGACCATAGTTGGTAGACATCTCCCAAGAATCCTCATTAGAAAGTGTGGACTCTAGAACTGAAAGCATCCCATATTGAGTTATGTCATCCTAAGAATAAACCATACAGTTTTGAGGTATTTGGATGGATCATGGGCTTGTGTACAAAAATAATCATGTGGATATATAATATTTTATCCATGTACCCATTTTTTTTGGTAATGAACACATTACTTTCATTGTAGAAAATGAAGTTGAGAACAACTATGTGTGATGAGAAGTCTAAAAAGGATCCCAACTCCTTTTATTGGATATCATCTTATTTTATGATGTTTGGTCATTTTCACACCCAATAGAATTTGAGATAACCATTTAACATGTTCCTACTTCACCACAGCATGAGGTTCTACAGATTACATCATAGGTAGCTCAAACACTGGGAGGTCCACCCGTCAAGTGAAAAAATACTACTTGGACCCCTGGGGAAATGTAGCTATGAATTTTGGAGTTTTCATATTGAACTTTCATATTTTTTATTATTATATTTATATAAATTCATGAAAAATAATTTTATTTACTTTTATTATTATTATTATGTTCAATTAATTTATTTTTTGTTCTTTTATTTATTTGTTTGTCTATATGGTCTTTCACATGAGCCTATGTCTTGAGCCGTTGTGTTCAGTGTGCATGTTTATTCATTTACCCCACACATTGCCTACCCTTCCAAGTCATCAATCCATTACAGGATGCTTCATGGACCTTGATCTTTGCACCACCCATTTGATAATGGCATTCAACATGTTTAGTGTTTAGGAAATTGGTATGTTTGGTGGTTTGTTTCCTTCATGCATGGCGCCTTGTGATTGGGTGGTCTGTTTTGAGGACCTACGCTATATTAAGGGGATTGAACACCCTTTTTGGATATATACTTTGGTATTCATCTCCCTAGTTCCTTTCTTGTTTTAGGTCTCATTTTTTGTTGAAAACCCCTAGATCCTCCTAGTAATTTTTCTTCATGTGATATCATCTTCTATATTTTTTTCCTCCTTGAAAACCTCTTGTAGGCTATTTATAGTGGAATATTGATGATTCCCATTTGTGTTGAATATGTGTGTCCATTATTCAATCCAAATTCCCCCAAATAATAACATATATTTTTAATCAAATATAGTTCATAGGAGTGTTCCTTTTTCCTTCCCATAATCTTCATCTCTAACAAACATGAAGAGAACAGGACTGTCAGAGAGTTCCCCTCTCTATAATTGTAAGTGTTATTGCTCCTTGATTCGTTTAGTTTCTAAACCAATGCATATGTTGCTTCTATTTTTCTTGTTCATATTAATAGATTTTATCTTGTATCTTTTTCAATTTGAGATTAATAAAAGCTATGGTTTGTTAGTATTCTTATCATTCATGTAAGTCCAAAACAATCCAAATCGTGTTAAATCGTTTTTCTTTTTTATTTATTTCTTATATCTTCATTTAAATTTGTTATTTGTTTCAAAACTGGTTTTTATTATAATTTTGTTTCTCAAACTCACCTTAAATCATCACATTTCTTCTCTATTTGTAACTAAAATCATTTTAACAATAATAATTCTTTGATTACTAGATAATTAAATGAATATAATTTCATTTTAGTTGATCTTGGCTATTTTTTGGGGGAATGTGCCTCATTATTATCCCCAAAAAATTGGTATCATAACCATCAGATAAATATTGGCATAAAATAATTTTCAAATAGAATATTTTGAAAGTGATAATGATTTTAATTTGGGGAAAATTAAAATGAGGACCTTGCATGTGCAGTAGGGGATTATAGATTATTTTCATGGTCCAAATAAACCTTTTGTAACCTAGTCTGATGGTGGTCAAACCTATACCATATACTAAGAAGTCACTGTTGACATTATATTTAAGTCCCATATTTGGATTAAATTAGAAAAGATTTACATAAATATATTTCTTATTTGTAGATTATATAAAAAATCATCACATGTTTATCTTTAAAATGTTCCCTGGTGATTCTATTAGAGCACATTTAGATAAATTTAATGAAATCATGATTCATCTGTCTAATATAGATGTTAATGTTGATGATGAGGATCAAGGAATGATCATCTTGATTTCAATTGACAATTTCTATATCACATTTTTAGAAACTATGATGTATAGTTGAGACTCATTGACTTTAAAAGAAGTCAAATCATCCCTAATTTCTAAATATTTTAACTCTAAATCTAGGATTAATGGTGAGGCTAAAAGTATCTTTACTATAGGTAGACCACAATCTAAGGTGAAATAAATATAATAATAAATAGAATGGTAAGAACAATAAGAAACCTAAATCAAGGTAGACATTTAAGGATAGGAAGGTTTTGTGTTACAACTATGGTAAGCATGAGAATATAAGACTCGAGTGTAAAAAACCAAAACAAAATCATGTGACTAAAGAACCTATTGACCAGTCCCTCTTAGTGGGTTTTGGTTATTATACTACTAAAGTCCTAAATGTTTCTAGTAAAGTGATCACCGATGAGTGGGTCATAGATTCTATATTTTCATTTCATATGTGTTATAATAGGTAGGAATTAATTAAATTAACTGAAATGGTTTAAGAAGATGCAATATTAGAAAATAATGGGATATGTAAGGTCTTAGGAAGAGGCTCTGTTTTGATATAACTTGATGATCATTCTAGCATCAAATTGTTAGATATTAGATGGGTCCCTGACATTCATAGAAACTTGATCTCCCTAGGGTTTCTAGGCTATAAGGGTTTTATTTTTAGTTCTAAATAGGGCTACTTAAAATATATAAAGTCTCTAGGATAGTTATAAAGGGATCTATAGTTAATGGTCTTTATGTTTTGAATGGAAAAACACATTCTAGGTTTTTGGGCAATGCGTATTCTACTAATATAGATAATACATTATCATGGAATAGGAGATTGGGAAATGTTAGCTCTAAGGGTCTTGAGAAAATTCATAAATAAGGGATTTTAAGTGATGCCATGCCTACCAACCTTCCCTTTCGTGAAGGTTGTATCATGGGTAAGTCTAAGAGGGATAGTTATAGTGGTTCTTTATTTAGAGATACTCAGCCTTTAGAGTGCATACATTCTAATCTTTGGGGTCCTTCTAGGACCACCTCCCATAGTGGAGGATACTATTTTTTCACCTTCATTGATGGGTTCTCTAGAAAAGTGTGGATTTATATCCTTAAAAAAAATTCTAATGTATTTGAAACTTTCAAAAATTGGAAATTCCTTGTTGAAAAACATATTGGGAAGAATTTAAAATAATGAGAACTAATAATGGGATCAAATACATATATACTTATTTTATTCAATTATATGAATATAAGAGAATTGATAGGCATCATAATGTTAGGTACCCCCCCCCCAATATAATGGGCTTGTTGAATGTATGAATCATACCATTCTTGAGTGGGGACGAAGCATGCTTGCATGCTTGGGCCTACCCAAATCATTTTAAGAAGAGGTTTCCACTAAGATAGTATACTTAATTAATAGGTTCTCATACACTAAAAACCAATTAAAAACTCCAAAATAATTTTGGAATAATTGTTGGCGCCAAAAATCTGAAGGGAGAAGGATAATAAGAAAGTCTTTCGAAGATACCTCACGAATCCATTTCACGGAGCACCATGGCCCCGATCCCGCTGAGAATCCAGGAGGCGGGATGCTCCGTGAGCCCCTTTGACATTTGTGAGCCCTCCGCAAAGCTAGGAGGTGGGATGCTTCAGGATCTCCTTTGATGTTCACGATCCCCCCACGAATCTAGGAGGTGGGATGCTTCGCGAGCCCATTTTAAATTCATGAGCCCACCATGAATCTAGGAGGCACGATGCTCCGTGAGCCGGTTTGAGGTTCGTGATCCCACCGTGAAGCCCAGAGGCAGGATGCTCCATGAGCTCGTTTGACGTTCGCGAGCCCGCCACGAACCCAGGAGGTGGGATGCTCCTCCATCCCCTTTGACATTCGTGATCCTGCCATGAAGCCAAGAGGCAGGATGCTCCATGAGCCCCTTTGACGTTCGCGAGCCTGCCGCGGAGTGGAATCTTTCTTTGCACCA
This sequence comes from Viscum album, assembly GCA_963277665.1. Taxonomy (NCBI): domain Eukaryota; kingdom Viridiplantae; phylum Streptophyta; class Magnoliopsida; order Santalales; family Viscaceae; genus Viscum; species Viscum album. Next base: position 925,733,178 of record OY728166.1, on the reverse strand, counting down.
AGCACGCTCTGCATCGCGGCACCTCTGGCCTATAAATACTGGCCTCCCCTATGCCCAAAAGACGGATCATCTGACCTTTCCCCTTCTTATCTCTCAAATCGTGAAGCACTCTCTACTCTACCAACCATGAGCTGCTAAAGGTGCTCTTTCTCTACAAAGTGCCTCCCCTTTTCCTTGTTTTCACCACCTCTTTCGAGAGGGATGCCTTTTGCGAATCCCACGAGCCTTTGTGAAAGAAGGAGATCCTCACGGGGACTCGGGTCATCGCGGAGCATTTATGCTTCATTAAGCACCCCCCATGCACACGTAACCCATATGCTAAGGCAGAGTCACTATGCCTCATGAAGCACATTGCTTCACAGGACCTTGCTTCACGAGGCACCCATGATTCGTAGGGATTTTCTTCACGAATTCCCTTCTACTTCATGAAGAACCTCTTGTATGCACCTATGCTCTATGCCTAGGCTAGGCCACTTCACTTCTTGAATCCCACACCTTCACGAAGCCCTTCCCTTGAATAGAGCACTAGAGCTCTATGAGGCCTCTACTCATAAACCCCTTTTCTCTGCAACTCCCTCTCCCCTGTAACCTCCTAGGTTCATATGAAACAATTTCAAAGTCCCTTGGATGACACTACCCATTGTGTTTCTTCACCTCATGATTCTTCACATAGTAATGCTAATAGTTATTGCTTCTTCGCATAGCCACGCTAACGTGGACCCCCAACGAGATCAACTCTCGACACCCCTCAGCCACGGCATTGCTTGTCCCCTCTCTTCACCAAGGTAAAGAGGGTACCGGTTATGTAAGTCCTATGGGTGCAGAGCGAACCCGCCTCATCTGAGATATAGAATGTTAAACTGCCAAGCAACATCATCCTTAGCACGTGACATTAAACTGTGAATCCCCCCCATGCATCCTACGCGGGGAAAGGGAAACCACTCTGGTGTAAGACCTTAGATTTTCTTATAGGAGGCAGCATCCCTACTCCTCCTTTCTTTTCCGGTGCCCAAGGCCAGCAAAGGGCGTGATGGGGAACGGTGATCCTCTACTCTTCCACGCCGAATCCCTCTCCCGCTGGTCTTTTCCGCCATCAGGCCTCCATCCTGAAGTAAGTCCCAACCTCTTCAGGCTGCTAACCATGCATAAGCCCTTGTTTCTTCTTTGGGATGTGATCATATGTAAGCTCACTTCACCTCTCATGGATGCACCTTTTGTGGCGTGATCATCAGGTCTCTACTGCCTCTTGTTTCTCACACCGAGCATGACTCACATGGGCTTAGAGCAAGCATCGACCATGACATCCTCTTTGGGAATCCTAGAGTATAAGCCCCACACCCACCTAAACTACATGGTCTTTTATCTTTTCCAAGGCAGGGTACGTAGGAAGGATCCATGAGGTTCAATTCCACCACCCATTGGACCCCAGGTCCTCCTTCACCTTGGTTCACTGACCCACATGAACTATGTGGTCTTTGATCCTTGCCAAGGCAAGGTATGTAGGAAGCCTCCTTGAGGTTCAAGCCCTTTTTTCACCTGAACTATGAGGTCATTGATCCTTTCCAAGGAAGGGTACATAAGAATCCTCCATGAGGTTCAAGCCCACCACCCATTGGACCCCAGGTCCTCCTTCACGTCAGTTCACCGACCCACCTGAACTACGATGTCTTTGATCCTTTCCAAGGCAGGGAACGTAGGAAGCCTCCACGAGGTTCAAGCCCACCACCCATTGGTCATTCCGACCTCCTTCATGTCAGTTCACCAACACCTTGGGCATCCTAGAGTGTAAGCCCCAAACACCATCTTGAACTATATGGACTTTGATCTTTTCCAAGGCAAGGTATGTAGGAAGCATCCCTGAGGTTCAAGCCCACCATCCATCAGTCGTCCCGACCACCTTCATGCTGGTTCGACCCTATCTAGTGGTAATCCGTTGTGACCCTATTCCATGGTAAGCTGTTAAAATTCTTATCCAGTGGTAAGCCGTTGCAACCCCATCCAGCGGAAATCCATTGAAAACCCCAATTGGTGATAATCCATCGTCAAATGAACTATGTGTACTTTGATTCCCTTCCACGGGGATACGTAGGAAGCCTCTTCGAGGTTCAATCTCAAAACCACCATCATCATCATGACGGTTCCATCCCATTCACCATCCACTTCATTCAACCACTCCATCATCCATCTTGATTCTTACTTGGGCCGCCACATCCCGGTGAGGTCATGTAAACCCACCTACATCAGTGTGTCCTCCAGGGGTGGCACCCATTTGATCCACTCCAGTCAGTGTTCTGATCAGTCTGGTTCATCTCTGTTAGATGTTAAACTCACAACATACCTTGTGTTAAACATGGGAAGCTTAGGAAAACCTCGGAAACATGCCTATGTCATATAATTCCTCACATTCGACGTGGGATGCCTTGGGCTTCCACACCCTCGAGAAGCCCTATAATAAGGGGAAGAAACCCAGACGTACCAGTGTCTCAACACCCAGACACACTAGTGATTTCCAACGTGACTACTCCCCTGACCAAAGGTTTCTACCCTGATCAGACCCCTTGGAATGTCTTGATAGAAGCAGTGTAATTAACTGGTGTCCATGAAGATATGGCACAAATAAGAGTTTCATGAACAACATCTTAAATATATAAGGGAGACCCATACTAGGTGATGAGTTCCGAGGAGGAATCCAAGTAAGGAAGAACCAACATCACATCATCCCATTTCAATCAAGGATAAAACATCCCTGAACAAGGAGTGAATGTTGCCCACCTTTGGAAAGTGGGAATGCGGGGCAACAGCCAGCGCCGTCGTCCTGCCAAACGAGACGGACGTATGCGCCCCAGCGGAACCATCAGAAATATAAATGGTGAATCCGACATGAAATTATTCTCCTCAATATGGAGATTAGTTCATTTGAGGCATAAATGTATTAGCGTGTCATCAGATCCAGTTATTCGGCACTGGGTCCCACCTGGCAAATAGCAGGCCTGGCGTGAAACTCACCAGAAGTTGGGGCAGTAGAACGTTGTAAATCTCGTTCTACGATGTTGTCAGTGTGGATCTCTCTTACTGGTCATGGAAGATAGAATGGAATTGGGGCATTAGTTGTTGATTCATTTTTCTTTCAGCACTGACGAGTTAATCTCCCTGATCCTCAGAAATCAAGTTGTTGCACCTGAAACGCGATCAACGCCTGCCGACTGACGCAGGGGAAGGGGTAGTGCCAATGCAGCAGTCCCACGTGGCTCCGCCTCTTCTGTAATGACCTCTACACCCATGAATATGGGGGTCCATGACCCATATCCCCATCCGAGATCATCCAACGAAGGGTGATCAATGACCTCATACGCAGGTACGAGGAGGAGGGCATAATCCCAACTCGGGATATGGCCCGCCAGGATCTGGATGCGTCTGCAGTTCATCGCCAACACTACCCCCGAGGACCACACAGGGAGCCGCTGCTCCCCACACCAACATATAACCATTTCGGGAGCCTCTCCCCAGTATTCCTTGATGACTCCATGCCTTGTGCTGACGTGGTAGGTGACGTATGGCCCAGCCTGGTCAGAGTCTCCTTCTAGGGGCTCCCAACAAGGGCTCCCACCCGGCCGCATCAGCGCCGCCACCCGGTCTTGCTGGATGAGGGTCAGGTAATCCACGTACCTGCACCATCGGCTCCAGTTTGTCCAACCTAATGCCAGCACTGGGCACAAGCTGAGGAGGACGCCCAACAAGGGGCATCAACGTCGACGGCTACTATGGCCAGAGCCACTGCCAACACATACCATCAGTTTCCTGAATACACTGAGCAGGGGCACTTATACGCCCGACCAGTATTGAGGCCCCAACCATCCCATGGGTAGGCTGGGTCTACTTTCTTGGTCTTCGGCACAAACAGTGGCCATCGCGAGCTAACCCGCAGCGATACCACCCAATACGGAGGTCCTCCCCGTACCACTACCACATAAATTTTGGGCCTTCCCTGCTTCGAGGCTCAGCATGGAGGTCCTCCCAGTGCCACCCTAAATCCAAATTAAGGTCTTCCTCATGGTAGTGATGCTCAGCATGGAATTCTCTCTTGTTCCCACTACACCGGGTATGGAGTCATTTCTCTTACCCCCAACCGCCGATGTGGGGATGTTCCACATCTGGTCTCTCTTCAACATGGGGATCCTCCCAACGTCCTCTTAGTAGCTGGAGAAGTTCTACCTTGCCTCATCAACTAGAGGGGTGAAGGCCAGCCTCATTCCACCTGCGCCCAGTATGGAGGTCCTACTCGTGTTCAGCTAGCCTAGTACAAGGACCCTCCTCATACTGAGGCCACTAGGAGAAACAAGCATGGAGGTCCTCTCCATTATCCTGCCAGTTATAGTGGAGGTCTTGCCCACTCTATAATTATCCATGGAGGTCCTCCCCATGTCCCCTTTTACATCTCTCACGGTGCTCCTCGCACCCCAGCTTTCTCAGGTGGAAACCCTCTCTGTCCCAGCACCAGTGCGGCCGAAGTACCTCGTGTCAGAAATCTGCCATGTCCTGAGGAGCCACCCAGGGGTAGGAAGGTGGGTCGTCGCCGCCATAAGGAGAATTCTGGGAAGGTAAGAACAGATATCAAACCATTACACTTCTCAGACTCTAAAGTTAAATACAACTCATCTCGGGAACCCTCCCCTCGCTCATCCGAGTCAAGGGCGGGGGTAGGAACAAGGCGCATCAGCCTAATACTCCCAGAATGTGAGTTCCATCGAATTTCCACCTCCCTCTGTAGGTATATCCAGGAGGATTAAAATCTAGCAATGCTACAGGTCACGATCTTGAAATCACCACCGTCGTCACCAGAAGCGCTTTCTACCTTGATAAGAGATCATAGAGAGCTATTTTGGGGACTAATGGCAGGAAAGCAGCAGCGCGGCCTATCACTAGTAGCCCTATCTCCTGAGCCAGGAACTGCGGCCGTCATCCCATCTTATTACGACATGGCGGCCAGGTCGCAATACTCTTTGGAAGACAGCCTGAGATTCAACGGTCAGTCATCCCACTCATCGTACTCTCCACCGACCAGCCTATCATCCTAGCGGTCTGCCTCAGTACTGCTTCCAGTTCCTCAGCCACCCCCAGTTGATGAATGGGGAAATCAAGGGCCAGAACCTGAATCCGAGCTGAGGAGATTATGAAACATCCTCACAGCAGACCACTTCCCTAAGATGTTCTGGCCCATGGAAATGCCGAATTTTTGTGCGCTGGAATCCCTCACACTAGAAGAGTTTGAATGTTTCTGCCAAACCCTTAGGGTGACGCACTTTCACCTTCATAATCAGTGAGTGGTTTATCCTAGGAGACAAGTGAATATGGAAGACATTGGAGAGAAATGTTGTCTAGTCGATCTGGTTGCGCTCCCTATGGCCCAACGCCCCGGGTCACCCGGCCGCCATAAGGTCCTCTAAGAGCAATGCGTTCAGAGTTTCAAGATACTCTACAAGATCATCAAGAAGGCTTCCCCCCACACACAAATCCATGGTTGGGGGAATTATGCTTCCCTCCTATTCATTCCTATCTAGAAACAACCCAACTTGCTAGATGATATTGAGGACATTACCCCAGGAAGGGTCACAGTCAACATGGCCAACATAGTGGACAAGGAGGATGAGTTGGAGATTCTTGATGGGGACTTACCCCCCTGAGGGTGTGACAGCACTATTAGACCCATCATGAAGGGTTACTCATCAGTCGAGGAACCTACTAGGTCTCCCTATGCCTAGCAAGGCATTGGTACTCAACTGGAATGTCGGTAAGGGTAAAGAGCACGTCGGAGCTGCCAAGCACTCCGACCTGTCCGCCTCAGTGCAGAAGATGGAGGAAGGCCCTGAGAAGGACACATTGCACCAAAAACTTGCCAAGCAGAAGAATTTGGTCTATAAACTCTTGTCTGAACGTGTTGTAGAGTGATGGATGGACTACAGTGACCCTAGGCCAGGGCAGCAGGGGTAGGAACAACTTCCCCTCGGCGAGCTACCTCCAGGAGACCCTGGTCGTCCTGCCCCCATAGATAGGGTTGAGGCTGGAACTTACAGCAAGAGGGCATGGTATGTCACGCCAAACCCTCCTGAATGGTGATAAAATCCAAGGGACCCAACTTGAGCTCCCCCAGCAGCCCCGAGGTTCGTGCCGCCAGCCGCTCCATGAGCCGCTGGGCCTGCTTACCATGTTGAAGAACTTTCCAATGCGCTTGTGGTTAGGGATCCCCATAAAGATAGGGACCCCCATCTAGATGATCCAATGGCGGCACTCATCGCCTGCCTTGAGGCATTGGAAACACGATAGGTGGCAATCCCACCTGATGGAGAGCCATATCCAGCATGGGTTGATGATATGTCGACACCTTCGGGTTTCGGGAATCCCACCTTCTCTCCCTTTAACGAGACGGGGGACCCGCCGCAGCACCTGGCCCACTTTAACTCAAGGTATGGGCCCATGTTAGGGACTCCAGCATAGTAGGAGGCCACAAAACTCCAATACTTTGTGCAAACATTGGAGGGGCCTGCATTTTTCTAGTACAGCCAGCTCCCCACTGGATCGGTAACCAGCTGGGAGGACCTCCGGAGACAATTCCTTTACCAGTTCAGCTTCACCACATGGAAGACAAGAATCGCAAACCTCTTCAAGTGAAAATAGAGGCCTGATGAGCGTTTCACGGACTTTATCGCCCGGTGGAAAGGACATACATATTCCCTTTACATGCCACTGACTCAGAAGAAATTACTGATGATGTGTGTAGGAAATGTCAAGATGGAACTGGTTCCCTCTCTAATCACCCAGAACTACCCTGGAGGATTCTGAGACTTCTCTGATAAGGCCCAACACCTAAAAGAATCCCTACAACAGGCCAGACAGACACATCATTTACCCCTTATATTTCCAGCAAGGAGGGATTCTAGAGATGAGCCCTCAACAGTGGCCCAAATAGAGGCCCCCAGATGTCTGTAATTATTACCAGTAGAGCCACCCCCTCGACCTCGCAGAGGCCTGCCACCACAAGCGCAGCCTCCAGCCCAGCAGTGGCCTCCTTAGAACCGGAAGGTTCCACCACGAAATGCATTGCCACCGTCTAGGTGGGACAACCAGGCTCTACCTCCTCGATAGGCTCCTCTATCTCCTCATCAGGGCTAGGCTCCAAGGCCCCCATTCCCGGAAAGAAGAAAACAAACCTACTAGTTCAATGATAATCAGGTTCTCGACTATTTCTGAAGTGCCTTGGAACAAGGGATTCTGCATTTTCCAGATTGCAGAAGGCCATAAGAGGGGAACCTCACTGATCGCCCCAACTACTTCACCTATCATTGGATACTAGGACACACCCTCAAGCACTGATATGTGTTCAAAGACTAGCTTCAAGACCAGGTCAATAAAAATATAGTCAGGCTAGGCCCGGATCCGGCACATGTGGCATGCGTCGTCATAAGGACAAACAGCAGCAGCGACGACGAAGGTGAGTGGCAGCAGGTTTCTAATCGTGAGTCCTAGAAGTATGATGACAAGATGGCTCGCAAAATAGTTTCTCATTCCCATGGTATCATTCGTTCATGCATGAATTATCTAGAGTCTTCAGAATATATAGCCGCTACTTCTGCATCATCATCTCAGTCGGCCTCTTCCCAGAAGAGCAAGCATCAGCAGCGCAAGGGAAAGCAACACACCCCCCCAATGCCATCATCATCCCTCACTATTGGAGACTTCATGCCTACCGATATGGGTATTACTCCTAGAATACACCCAATAATGGATGAATCTTCAAGTGATAGTCAAGGGTATGCTTCAGTTAATATCGTGGAGATGGTAAATCCCTATATGACTCCCGACGGCGTGGAGCGCCATGCGAACCTCCCCAACGTCCCCAACTGACGCCAAAGTTGGTAGAGCCGTGTCCATATGGATCATTGAGGCACATCAGTTGGAACCTCCATCTAGGCTATACATGCCACTAAGACCAGACATCAGACCCAACGCAGAGCTCAGCATGCGCAGCCGCCTCACCCGGTGTCATCAGGCCCATCTCCACCACCATTTGTGTTGCTAGATCTGGCAGAGCCACTTCGACCATGCCGCGACCAGCCTCGCCCTACTATAGGCTGGTATCAGTCATCCAGAACTTATCTGGTGGCTACTCTATGGGATTCTAATAGTGAGCAGCAAGATATACCCAACACTAGTTAGCCGCTAGCCTAACCGGCAGGGCCCGCCATGCCTCCTGTCACAAAACGGCCTCCTGTAAGCAGAATCTCACACTTGGAATGGAAGTATTATGTTATCAAGCACCTTGATAGAATCATAGTGAGGCTTTCTATCCTAGAGGCCCTTTATCTGTCACTAGATATGCGTGAGGCCCTCACTGAGGCTTTAAGAATCCCCCTCTAGTTTGAGACGGAGGTAGAAACTGCAGAAGCCTTTCATGCTAAAGAATTTGAGAACACTAAATTTCAGGCCATCATTTCATTCTCTAAAGAAGATGAAGGATCTCCCATACAGGGTCACATCCACCCATTGTACATCACTGACCAATTTAATGGCATGGAGGTTCACTGCTCTCTTTTCAACACGGGCTCTGGGATCAAATTAATCCCGACCCGGACACTGCGGAAGCTGGGGTTATTCGAAGATGACTTGACTCCCTCCGATTTAAGAATCTAGGGATACGAAAGGATAGATTAGACCCCAGTCAGTAAGATCCATTTCAAGACCCAGTTCGGTGGCCTAGTTTCCAGCATCGAGTTTATGGTTTTCTCCCAAGACACCGCATACAATGCATTTATGGGCAGACCATGGCTCCACCTGCACGCGGTGGATCCCTCTTCGTATCACCAGTGCCTCTAGTACTCCCTCAATGGTCGAGTGGGCATGCTCCAAGGTGATGCATATCCTTTTTCCTCTTGTGAAGCCTGCTACCTGGATGTAGACTATTACAAGAGAAAGGAAAAGCAGATTCAGGCGAGTGAGGTCGAACCCGTCGTGGTTGCAACTGACCCCTGGGCAGGTCTGGATGACGCCTAAGTCTTCCCAATCCATATATTGGAGGCCACAACCCCTGAAATGGGGTAATGTTTTGTTGTATCTATTAAAAGGGGGAGTATATTCCCAAGTCTAAGTGATGGCAGAAAATCACCTCGTACTCCTACACAAATCAAGCTCAGGTGATCCCGAAGCCTCCTAATCTCATAAGGTATCGATATTTCCACCCCATGGCAATGGCAGTATGTCATACGTGTCTGTTTCACTGGGCTGGAATTAACCGGATCAAGAAAACATGACACTACTGCTTTGATATTATCAAGTGTGGCCCCTTGGGCCAAAGACCATATGGGATCGGGTCAACAGCCGTAATCGTTATGGTTTTGGAAGTACCAGAATCATTTGATGCGGTGACCACTACTACTCAGGCTAGTACCAGCCTTCTGTCCGAATCTGTTGACCCATAAAAAGCTCCTCCCATTGGGGATCCCTCCAAAAGTGAAGAAGATGATTTGGAGGATGCTACCCCTGCCTTTGAAGAGGGCTTCTCTGCCATGGTCGATGAACTGGTACAGGTGAACCTCGGTAGCAAGGTGAACCCAAGACCCACATTGATCAGTGTCGCCATGTCCCTCGAGGAGTAACAGTGGTATGTAGACTTCCTGAAGCAACATCATGATGTATTCTCCTAGAGCTATGATGAGATGCCAGGGCTAGATCCTCAGGTATCCATCCACTGCCTTGGTCTTCCGGAAAATCATCACAGGTTCAAGTAGCCTCTCAGAAGGATGCACCCTTCTCACGGTGCCATGGTCAAGGCCAAAGTTGACAATCTCATCAGAGCCAACTTCATCAAGGAGGTCCAGTACCCCAAATGGATGGCCAACATTGTGCCAGTCAGGAAGAAGAATGGACAGATCAGAGTCTTCATCGACTTCCGTGATCTCAACTGTCACTATCTGAATGATGATTTTCCCCTTCCTATGATGAAATTATTGATCGATGTTATGGCTGGGTTCCAAGACCTTTCCTTCGTGGATGGGTAATCAGGATATAATCAAATCTAGATGACCCCCAAGGATGAGGATTCTATAGCTTTTAGGGCGCCATAAGGTACATTTTGTTACCAGGTCATGCCCATCAGCCTAAAGAATGCAGGTGCCACCTATCAGCGGGCCATGTATCGCATATTCAATCCAATCCTCGAGACTTTGGTGGAATGCTATGTGGATGACTTGGTGGTCAAATCCCGCCAATTCCAGGACCATCTCAAGGACCTTGAGAAAGTGTTTGTCTTCCTCCGTTCCCGCCACCTAAAGATGAACCCATTGAAATGTGCCTTCAGGGTCACCTCTGGGAAGTTCCTTGGATTTGTTGTCAGGTACCAAGGCATCGAGATTGACCCAAAGAAGATCAAGGCCATCAGTTAGATTCCTCCCCTAAGAAATATTCAGGATCTTCGAGGTTTCCAAGGCCACTCAGCCTACATACACTGATTCATTGCGAATCTGGCCAGCAAGTGTAAGCCCTTTTCTTAGATCACGAAGAAAAGCTCTGCCTACGAGTGGGAAGAAGAGTTTCAGACCGAATTCGAGGAAATCAATCAGTATCTTCTCCAGCCTTCAGTATTTATTACACCCATCTACAGAAAACCACTGATCTTGTACGTGACTTCCCTAGAACGATATCGTGGTGCCCTTGTTACCCAGAAGAACAATGACGGGACAGAGAATAGTCTTTACTACCTCAGTCGTATGCTCATCAATACAGAGACTAGATACTACCCAATTGAAAATAGTTGCCTTGAACTGGTATTCATAGTATAGAAATTGCGACATTACTTGCAACACCACAAGGTACAGCTGGTGTCTCGGGTAGACCTGCTGAAGTACATTCTAAACCGCCCCATGTTGACCAGTTGTCTAGCACGGTGGGCAGTGATTCTTCAGCAGTTCGATATCAGGTTTTTCCCTCTGAAAACTATTAAGGGGAAAGCATTGGTAGACTTCCTTGTTGTACATCTAGATTCTGCTGACTAGTCCTTGGATCTCGACTTTCCTAATGAGGCAATCCTCTCACTAGATCATGTCATCCCATGTTGGCATATTCACTTTGATGGTGCTTCCCGAAGCCCCGCCGGTAGGAGGCTCAATGATCCCAGGCTCAATAGGGTAGGCCTGGGTATCATCTTTATTACCCCGGCACAAGCCATTCTGTCGTACTCATTCCTATTGTTAGAAGGTTTCACTAATAACGAGGCAGAGTATCAAGCTCGTATCACTGGCCTAGAGTTAGCCCTCGAGATTGATGTTCCCCATTTTCATGTGAAAGGGGATTTCGAACTAGTCATCAAGAAAATCAACGGTGACTATATCGTTAGAAAGCCAGAGCTCGTACCATTATTGGAGTGCACTCTCTATCTAATGGACCATTTCCTATCTCGGCTGGAAGTCACTCATGTCCCTCAATCTCAGAAGGGTCGAGCAGATGCCCTAGAAGTCCTAGCTGCATCACTTGAAAAACTTGAGTAAGATGATCTGATTATACACGTGACACATCGTAGAGTCATTGCTCTCGTCACCCCAGATGATAACGATGGCCTGCGGGTAAGATATCTTACCATTGGAGCCTCCACATCAGGACCCCCAGGTTCCTTAGATGTAGTGGTTGAAGTGACCCCCAACTGAAGATCCCCCTTTGTCGAATATCTCCAAAATGGTTACCTCCTGGCTGATCGGGTCGAGCGTGAGCAAATCTGACGCTGGGCACTGCAGTTTACCCTCCATAGTGGTCCCAGTCTTGAGAATACCCTCTACAAGCGTGGGTTCAATGGTGTTCTCTACTATTTCATCCAAGGAGTTGAGATTTATCAGGTCATGCAGGAGGTTCATGCTGGTTCCTATGGTGCTCACCAGACTGGGTTGTAGCTATCTCACTAGATCTAGAGACTGGAGTACTTTTAGCCCTCCATGATCCATGATTGCATCGAGTTCACTGAGAGATGTCACGCGTGGAAAATTCATGCTATCTTCATGTATCGGATGCCAGAACCCCTCCACTCCACCAAGTATTCTTGCCCATTTTAAGTGTGGGGACTCGATGTCGTGGGACCATATCCACCAGTGACAGCTCACCAGTGTAGGTTCATCCTAACCGCTACAGATTTCTTTTCCAATTGGGCAGAGGCAGTTCCGCTCAAGGAGGTCAAGTCCTGTTCTATAATTGACTTCATGAGCTCCAATATCATATACCAGTTTGGAGTCCCTCATGCCGTCCTCACCGATAATGACACCATCTTCTGAGCAGCTGAGTTGAAAAAGTTGTACGCCAAGTACAACATCTGTTCAAACCATATCTCCCGCTATCACGCGCAGTAAAATAGAAAAATCAAGGCATTCAACAAAACCCGCTCTAACATTTTGCAGAAAATGGTTGGTCAGAACAAGAAGAGTTGGCCGGACAATCTCCCCAACGCCCTCTGGGCTTATTAGATGATCACTTGTAATTCCACCTAGGTGACCCCATAGTCCTTAATGTACGGAGCTGAGGCTATCTTGCCCATAGAGATCCAGCTTCCTTTGTTACGCACAGTGTTCTATGACCAGTAGGCTCCAGATAAGGTAGCTGAAATTCTTCTGGATGAATTAGAAGCACTTGACCAGAATAGGCTTCATGCCCTACACAATCTAGAAAGGCATCAGAATAAGATAGCTAGAGCCTTCAACAAGAAGGTTCGCCTCCAATCTTTCCTACAAGGGGACTTGGTATTGGCCCTCCGGACACCAATGATACCTGGAAGGAAATCACCCAAGTTGGAACCAAAATGGGAAGGACTTTACATAATTGATAGGGTTTACCCCAATTGTGCATACTCCCTGGTGACCATGGATGGTGAGCGTATAACTCCTCCCACCAATTCCATGTTTCTCAAGCAATAATTTTCCTGTAACTACTGGTCCTTCATGACCATAAACTGCATGATGGTCCCGCATGACCCTAAATTACATGATGGTCCAGCATGACCCTAAAATATTCAGCCCAGTAAGACCCTAAACTGTTTGGTCCTACATGACTGTAAACTATAGAACGTCCCGCATGACGTTAAACTGTATGTCCTCCTACAAGACGTTAAACTGCACCCTTAAAACTATGTGTGGCTTGATTCCCATCCGTATAGTATACGTAGGAATGCTCAAGTGTTTACTCTTGATCCCAGCCCTCAAAATCTTCTCTTTGACTATCCCCCCTGGGTATAGTTCTCTCGTAGGATCCTTGCATGATATGGTGTAGGCTTCCTTATCCCCACTCATGCCAGGATTATGACAGTCACACCATGTTCCCACTCCTCATTCTTCTATCCTCCCACGTCCTCACTGTACGATGCTAAAATACATGGCCTTCAAGAACTATGTACAGCTTGATTCCCATCATTATGGTATACATAGGAACGCTCGGACATTCCATCTATTGGCCTAGACCAAATGCTAGAATATCCCCTCAGGTCAAGACATATGGTGTGGTGCAGGCTTTTTTTCCAATTCGCGTCAAGCTCATCTCGATCCCGCGATATGTCCTACTACCTGAAGGTGTCCTTCTCTTTCACATATGGGAATAGTTATGCTTCACCCACTCCTTTGATTGGGACTCCATCATCTTTCCCATCAAGAAGGGCCCCCAAATGACAAGGATGCTAGGCCCAAGGGCTCTCCTACCACTTCGGGCCAACGCCCTTGAGGATGTTGAGCAACAAATTAATACAAGTCACGCGTTATGAACATGGTCAGCGACCGATGCTCATTTTTTGTTCCCATTCCGGGTCACTACAAGGACGATGTGTTTCAAATATGGTCAACAACTATCCTTTGTCTTCAGATCCACCCCACGATGTCCCAAACATTGATTGTAGTGGTCCATTCTGCCCTATTGTATCTCCAAGAGACGAACTCCCTTCAGGTGATGCCAGCTATTAGACCCCTACATGACGGGGATAGCCAAGCATGGATCCTTGTTTCCCACACCGAGCACTGCTCACATGTTCTTAAGAGATATGATGAGGTGGTAACCGCATAAGAGGTCATATGGCTACCATTGGCTAGGACACCCAGCCTCAGGCCCCTTGGCCTTTTCTAGCCCCTTGGACTTTTCTGGCCCCTAGCCCAAGTTCTCATTTAGGGTTGTGTGGTGTGGAGTGGACTTATGTACTCATTCATGTTAGGCTATTTTTCCCTTCCACACAGATCCCCTTGAGACATCCCTCCCATTATTTATCGTCTATACCGCGAGCATAGGCCCTACCGCGCCTCGTGTGCCCAATCTCATGCCCTCGGCCCAAGTCTTAACTCTTACGGGATTGTACGGTGTGGTATGGAATTATGTCCTCATTCACGTTGGTTTACTCGCCGCACCATACACCTACCTTGTTTGGGGTATCTTACCCCTTTCTTCATCCTCACTGCAAGATGTTAAACTGCAAACTGGTCAGGCCTTTTCGTCTGAGGCCCAGCCTCAGGCCCCTTGGCCTTTTCAGGCCCCCAGCCCAGGTTCTCACTTAGGGTTGTACAATGTGGCATGGGATTATGTCCCCATTCACGTTGGGTTACTTTCCATGTCGTGCACCTCCTATACGTGAGGTATCTTACCCATTTGTGTCCTTAATACATGACAGACAAACTGCACATTACTCCCTGCAAGAACTACATGTGGCTTGATTCCCATCCTCATGGGATACGTAGGACTGCCCGAACATCTAGAATTCGGGTCCAGCCCCATATCTTAGAAATCTTCCTCTCATCTTGACCCCTTGGAATGCATTCCCCTAGAGAGGAATATATGGTGTGGTATGGGATTATGTTCTCACTCACATCGGGTGTTGTAACAACCACGCCATTTACCTCCTCCTCCTGAGAGTTTTCCATCCCCTTGTTCTATACTTGCCTTTTCAAATCAGCTGATCTCAAGATGAGCCCCTCGGCCCTCTTCAGAGATTCAACAATGTGCCCGGGATTACTCTAGTTTAGCACCTAGAGTGTCGGATTCTGCTCAGACATGCTTTGACCCATTTTTTCAGGCTTTGTTTTCCCCTTCGTTAGGGCTTCCATCACATTTCACACCTGAAAGGACCCCCGTATGGCATGGATTCTCATATCAAGGGACCTCCTACCATTATGGTCCAACGTCCTCGAGGGTTTCGAGCAATGAATTGATATAAGTCCTGCGTTGCGAATACGGTCAGCGGTCGATGCTCATTTATTATTCCCATTCCAGGCTAACGTGATATGGATACTGTGTTTAGAACACGGTCAACAGTTATCCTCCATCTTCACGCCAACCCCATTAAGCCCAAAATTTCGGTTACATGACTCACATCCTTCTCCGCCTAATCATGTCCAAGTAGAATTTTGAGACTCTTGGTACTATTCCTTAGTGCGCATCCACATGTTAGGAGGAAAAAGCCGCAATAAGGCAATCATTAGGGGATCCACTGATTTCCCCTTTGCATGTATTTCACATATTGAAAATACCTTATCCTACCTTATTTCCTACACTGAGTTCGACTCACATAGGCTTAGGGATCGGATTAAGGTCCACACTTACTTGGAATAGTCTCGCTTTTACATGGTCCAAGTTCTAAGACCTTAAACTAAGATCTTTTCATATTTCCACTTTGTATAACTACGTATAGCTTGATTCCCATTACATGGGATACGTAGGAATACCCGAACACCTCGTTTACGGGTCCAGATTAATTGAGAGCCATTCTCTCCTACTTTCTACCCTCTTACCTCTTTTTGGCCCCTTGGACCAATGTTTCTTTCTTGGAATCATGCACAGTGTGGTGTGGACCTCATCCTCATTCATATCGGGTATGATTTATTTCACCATGCACATTACCCCTTTAGCCTTGTCTCTATAATGTCTGTTCCGCATGATGTTAAGATACATGGCCGGTCCCATCACATGACCCTAAACTGTGACAATATCATCCTGGCCGCACGACAAAAAACAGCACTACATTGTGGTGCCCTTTCTTAAGGGACATCATTTTTGGTATCGATAAAACACCATAACATTATTCAATGCCTTCATTTTTCTTGATTCTTGTCGCGATGTCTAGATTCTCTGTTCTAGGACCATCGCCTAAAAAAACACATTCATTCACCCGAAAGAACAAACAAGACCTATCAAATGATGCTTCTTTTGGTGTGAGGGCTAGACCTGCACGCCCCTTTTATCCCTGGCACTAATACCTTACCGTTCCACCTCTCAGAACTACATATGGCTTGATTCACATCCTCATGGGATACATAGAAACGCCCAGGAATTTCTTGCCTCTAGGTCCAGCCTCAGGAATCTACAAATCTTGTTCCTTCTTTTTCATCCCCTTGGCCCGAACTCATCTGGGAATATGTGGGGTGGCGAGTAACTCTTAGGTTATCATTAACGTTGGGTCTTTCAATAACTGCACCATGTGATTCCCATATCCTTTCCCAGCATGGTCTGAATTCTATGACCCAAAACTAAGATCTCCCTATAGAAACTACACGTCACATTTGGTTATTTCTCCACATTGCGCACAGTCCATTAAAACAATCCCCCCTTTAAGGTCCACCCTAGGACCTTAGGTTGAAGGCGTGTGACCCCAAGACCCTTTTCCTTGGGAAGTAACTTGACTCCCTCTATTTGATACGTCTCATTATCATATTCAGATGCATTTGGACCAAGAGCCCTAAGTGTGGAATTTTCACAGGAACATTCCCCTCGTTCCATGTCCAAGATTCATGAGTCTGTTATTTGGATCCTCATACTCTTCCACATCCGATGGTACCCCCTTCATAGCCTGGTCTCATGCCACCTCGGCTCACCTACCGTTTCGGGCCAATGTCCCTAAAGACCTCGGACGACATTTGCAACAGGTCTCGTGTTTCGGACATGGTCCGCGGTCGACCCTCATCTATATGTCCCCATTCCAGGATAATGTGATATGGATGCTAAGTTTCAAACATGGTCAAAAGTTATCCCTATCTTCACGCCACCATCATTATGGTCCATATCTTGAGCATCATGATTCACATGTTTCCACTCCCTTATGTTCAAGTGGAATTCCAACATACTAGGCTTTACTCTTCAGCTCATCTAGGTGCATTATATAGGAATGTCATAATCTCTAATGTGTGCCTCCTTGTGCTAGGAAAGTCCCATCACTACTTCTTGTTTCCCACATCGAGCACAACTCATGTGGGATTAGTAGTTCTGGTAGGATGTGTACTGGCGCAGCCATTGCCACACATGCCTTTCCTCGTCCCACATGACGTTAAATTGTGCTCTCATAACTACGTATGGATCGATTCATATCCACATGGGGTACATAGAAACACTCGACCACTTTGCTTCAGGCCCATCCTAATTCTCACTCTTAGTCCCTTGACCTGAAAAGTTTCCTCTGGGGATACGTGGTACGATTTGGATTCCAAGTCCTCATTCACGTCGGATTGATAGCTACTGCTCCACATAATCCCTTCCTGGGATCTTCCATTTCACTCCATGTCCTATCGTATGATGTTAAACTACATGAATTTATATTTCCTCAATGCATGACACTAAATTGTGGTTCCACCCTGAAAAAA
This sequence comes from Viscum album, assembly GCA_963277665.1. Taxonomy (NCBI): domain Eukaryota; kingdom Viridiplantae; phylum Streptophyta; class Magnoliopsida; order Santalales; family Viscaceae; genus Viscum; species Viscum album. The sequence goes on along the minus strand of OY728166.1, from coordinate 925,715,551 downwards.
TTCGGGATTCCCTATATTAATCATGGGATGCATCGGTTTCCTCTCCAGAGAGAATTCTCCTTACCAGTGCTGGATACTATGCCCCAAGAACTATGCGTGTCTTGATTACCATTCTCATGGGATACGTAGGAACCCCCATACATCCTGTCTCTAGGTCCAGTCCAAGGAATCTTAATTCTCATTTCCCCCTATTTTTTTAGTCCCTTGACCTGAATTCTTTTGGGGAACCACAAAATTAAAGCCTTTCCCTGAACAAGTTTGGGATGCCCCATGATAAACATTGGGAGGCGATAGTTTCCTCATCAGAGAGGCCCTATTCAGAAGTATGTTTGATCCCTTATCAGGCTGGTGTATCCACCTAATGCATTTCCACCACGGTGGTGTAATTTCAAGAGTGTTGGACTCTAGTCGAACAACCGATCACTCCACTCTCCACGCTTTGTGTACCCTTCATTAGGACCATCATCCTCTCTCAAGTATAAAGGAACCCCCTAACGGTATGGATGCTTGGCCTATAGATCGCCTACTGTCCTGGGACAACATTCCAGAAGGCTAATCGATGACATTCTGAGTAAATCCCTATGTTTCGAACATGGTTAGCGGTCGGCCCTCGTTTTTCATCCCCATTTCAGGCTAACACAATATAGATGTTGTGTTTCAAACGCTGTCAATAGTTATCTTTTATTGTCGCATCATCCCCAATATGTTTCTAATTTGGGGTATTGTAATTCACACTTTCCATTCCCTTATGTTTGGATTTATTCCAGCACCCCTGGCGTCACCCCACTCGTGCACAAGAGCATGCTGGGAAAATGGTAATTCGTCTATTCTGAGAGATTCATTCTCCAGTCAGGTCTCTCCCTTCTCTCCCTAGGAATTCGGATTGGTTGTTCAAACCCCTGGATGCCTGAAGCCTAGTTTTCACTCCTACTTTTGAACAGGACAATAAGGTGGTCATCCCTTGTTTCTCACATCAGGCCTGACCCACATGATCTTAGGGATTGACCGCTGGAGGCTCCACAAATGTCACAGGAATGAAATTAACCAAAACAAATAATGGAACTCATGCATGAAGGTGTCATAAAATAATCGAAGCATGAAAGTGCGTTCAAAGGTTACAGGAATCACAGCACCCTAGGATTGACCCCTCCCATGGACGGGTTGACCTCGTCAAAAAAGTGTAGTAGCTCTGCCACCCTCTGGCTGGTGGCATCCAAGATTTACTGCCACATGTTTAGTTCCCGCTCCTCCTCGGCAGCTATAGGGCACAATTCATCAGCCAAAATTTGGGCCTACTCCACGACGATTCGAATGATGATCATTTTTTCAGATGCTCGCTTCATTCCCTCTTCATCCTCTTCCATCTTGGCCTTCTATCATGATATTAGCTCAGATTGCATATTGAGGGAGTCCGAGTGCTCATCTGCCCGACTCTGCAGTTGCTGGACCTCATCTTCAGCCTCTTGGAGCCTCTTGATGTTCACTGCTTTTCTCTGCTTCCAACCCACACTGAGGCCATGGTCATTCTCCCGAATCTTCTCTGCCATAAGATCTCATACGAGCATGTGAAGACATTGGGCATCCACTCCCCCAGCACACAGTTCGTGTAGTCGCAAGTGAATTATTTCCATCTCATCTAGCCATAGTGATTGGGGGTGTCATTAATGAAGCGCTTGATCCGCTTCCATGATCGGTGATGGAATATTATGTTTTCCTCTTCATCAGAGGTTGCCTCGTCCCAATCAGCGTGGTGTGTGGGCTCATACGTGGGGAACGCCTCCAATAACTCTGCATTAGGGTCCACATCTGGTGTTTGATCAGGTGAGATGGGACTTGGGTTGTCTGACTGATCCTAATCGTCAGACCCCATCTCGATGATCTTATGCTCAGCCTCCCTGACGGTCCCACTACTGATAAAGAGTGCCACTGTTCAATCAATCTGGGCCTCCACCTTCACATTCACCGGCATTCCCCAGGGAAAGGCACTTCCAGGGGTACCGAACAACCTCACCAAGGAAACCCATGCCATTTGGAAGACTGTGTGTACCAAAAAATGAGAAGGAACATCAGTTAACATGGTCGATGGATGACAGTCATTAATTTGGTAGAGGAAACTTACAGAGATCTAATTCTCGGTCTCGTTCTTTGGTTGATGTTGTTGGGACCCCGAAGCGTGGACCTACATATATTGTTGGAAGGTCTGAAGATTTGGGAGTCACTTCGGGTATTTTTTCCCCGCCAGAAATGCTGATATCCCTGGCAATAGGCATGGACCCCAAAGGTCCCACATCTGCATCTCTTAAAGGGAGAGAATGAGCTTTGTGCACAAGGCCCTCCTGCACAATTTGGATGTTAGCAAGGAGTCCAGAATGACCTAAAAGTGGGCCCTGAAGAAGGGGTTTGGAATATTTACCTCAAGGGCCTCAGCAAACTCTTTAAGAACCGAGTCTTGATCCCCAAATTCACCCTCCTCCAATGGGATCCCTCTCCCGGCCTCGTCTCCCCAGGAGGATTCATTTGATTCATTCAATATAGGGAACTGTTTCCTTAATTCAGCAACTGACAACTGCGGGGGAGTGGTGCGATCGAGCAACACATTGACTCGATCTGTCATTGGATATGGGGTACCCAAGGAGTGCACAGAGTGCTCCAGCTCTGTTAGGTATTACTCCGCCTCCACCTGGGATATCGCAAAGTCAACCCTGATAGGGAATATCCCCAGCAAATCTATCCCTAAACGGTTCAGATGTTTCCACATCTCCGATGGGTCAAGGAATTACCAGTTCACATCCTAGATGTCCCAGGCCTCCAAAAAGATAGAATTCTCTAGCATATCAATGTGGCGCAGCCACATACCTATAGCCTGAGTGGATATTCTACAGAACCCTCTAGGTGGCCTCCCCTCAGGATAGCTCTGCTCTTCTGGGATCATCGGGTCCATTTCCACTATTGCCTCTCCCTCAACTAGTGCGGGCCCCACCGCTACGGCAGCCCCAACACCGCGAGATGCCCCTGCCACCTTCCGACCTCGGCCCTGATGTTTGGGAGGCATTCCATCATCAACTCAAATGGTTGGTTTCTTCATCATTTCCTCTGGGTAGGTCGCCTCCCAACTCTGGGCGTATTCATTCACTAATCTGAAGACAGCAGTCGGCAGAGGCAGCTGATTCTGCATCTTCCCATCTTCCCATGTGAACATGAGCCATATCTGCCTCATCACACACGGGTGTTCCTCTTATCACACCCCCAGATAGACCTACAGCGTCAGTCACTACATGCACCGGAATTTCTGAGGAAATCGGTGCGGGGTGTACGGCTCGCAGAGAGGCTCACGATCCACCCTTGCCACCAAAACTCCACCTCAAAAGGCCAGGATATAGGCACAGTGCTCCTATGTTCCCCATACATCATCATTTAATACCCCTGACAGCAACAGAAACGGGTGGAAATTGAACTTCTCCACCTTCCACACTCAGTTCAGAACCGACTGTGCAGTCAGCTTGGCTGGAAAGCTCCTGGAAGAGTTCAGGATGGATGGGTGGAAGTTCGATCCTGGAGGGGAAATGGGATTTGGGTATTCGTAAACCCCCCTGAAATTTGCCGATATCCACCCATATAGGAGGTGTAATGGCCCGCATATTCTCTGTGGCCTCTTTCCCTCGTTGATATGATGCAACATCTTATACAGCTTGGTGAGCATCGGGATCCCGAGGTTAACCCGGCTTCATGTTGCCAACACGGACACCATAATAAATGTGCTTGATATCACTCCCATGTTGGTGTCCCTCACTGGTAGGATCCAACCACAGATGAGAGACACGATGAATGCTTCCAGCCTAACTATTGGTTGTTGTCTGGTGATGACACTAAATCTCCACTTCTTTCACTGGTTGTCCTCCAAAAGTCGCCAGTATGAGTGCTCCTTACTCCGGGCCCCCTTTGGGAAAGTCCGAGGCCTCGCTAGAAACTGTTTGTCCTTCAAAAAGTTTAGGAACTATTTAAACCACCACCTGAAATGGATGTCCCTCACCGCTTCCTTGTCCTCTCTTGTCACAAGCTCCATCAAAGACATCACCAGTGGTGGCATTTTCTCTCGGTCCTCCCACTCACTCATGACGGGGAGGAATTTGTCATACATATCCCCCAGTATCGAGACCCCTGAGATCTGGTGGACATCCCAAAAGCTGATGTCGACTTCCCCATGGTGAAAATGGAATGTGTTGGTCCTCGATGACCACCTACTCAATAGCTCTAGCATCAACTGCTTCAGCTGGTAGATGTGAAACTAGGAGGCCCAAGCTGCCTCATACAGGCCCACTCTTCTCATCTCTGCCCCAAACTCCTCAAATGAGGCGCCTACCCAGTAGGCCCAGGCCCAAATCGTCTGTGAAGTTTCCACCCTGGTGCAGGTCCCACTCCTCAGACCACCCCTTCTCCAAGTTCCCCATAGTCGCCTTGAATATTGTATGATGCATGGGGGATATGTCTCCTGCTTTAACTCCTTCCCATCAATGTTATTCAGGTGGTTGTATAAGCAGTCAGCAATGACAGGTGTGAAGTCCTCCCGGGCATGACTGTCAGCTGCCCTGAACAACTGGCGCTGGTACGGCATGCTCCTAAACCAGTAAGTTGGTCTGTCCTGACTTCCTTCTGGGATGAAGACGTCATCCCTCAGCCTGAAGCCATACAAAGGAAACCTCTTATATAAAGGGTAGTTCCTCTGTCTCTCCGATAGCAGCTCCACCAAAGAACCATGGTCATAGTGGATCCGAATTAGCTCTCTTAAACCCATATTGTTTGTCATCTCATCCATTTGGGCAGCATCTTCAAGGACCCCCTGGGTAGCTTCTTGATGATCCATTTAGTCCTTTAGGTTGGGGATATTTTTGGGATCGTTCATGAAGCTCATTCGTGGAGCGATTTCACAAAGTCTATTCACAGAGCCCTTCCCCGGCCTCTGAATGCGGAGTCATGAATCACATAGACGTGAAGTCAAAGACTCGCTATGCGCTGCGAAGCTGAAAGCCCGAGTCGCGGAGAGAAATTGTAGAGTACGTGGAGCTTCAAAAATCGAGAGTGCTAAAATCCAAAATTGAGAAGGAGAGAAAGGAAAAAATAGAAGTCATCCCCTCTACTTATAGGCGATGACCCTCGCAGCTTCGCAGCGCATCTCGACTGTGGAGAACTTCGCTGCGCGCCCAACCTACCCTTCACTTTCCTGCTCGGTGATCCTCCTTCGTGAGCCAGCTTCGCGAATGGCCAAGGAATTTTGGCGATTGACCCTCAGAATTTGACCCTTGATTTCTCCTCAGCTCCAAGTCTGAGGGGGGCATTTGTTGGCGCCAAAAATCAGAAGGGATAAGGATAATAAGAAAGTCCCCAAAGCTGCCTTGTGAAGCCCTTTTTCAGAGCACCATGGCCCCGAGACTGCCTCGAAGCCAAGAGATGGGATGCTCCACAGACCCCTTTGATGTTCGCGAGCCCACCGAAAATCCAAGAGGTGGGATTATCCACGAGCCCCTTTGACGTTCACGAGCCTGCTGCGAAGCCAAGAGGCGGGATGCTCTGTGAGCCCGTTTGACGTTCGCAAGCCCGCCGTGAATCCAAGAGGTGGGATGCTCCGCGATCCCATTTGATGTTCGTGATCCCACTACGAAGCTAGGATTCGGGATGATCTGTGATCCTCTTTGACGTTAGCGAGCCCGCCGTAAATCCAGAAGGCGGGATGGTCCACAAGCCCCTTTGACGTTCGCGAGCCCGCCGCGGAGTAGAATCTCGCTTCGCGCTGAGCGCGCTCTGCTTCGTGGCGCCTCTTGCCTATAAATATTGGCCTCCCCCTAGGCCCAAAGGATGGATCATCCGAACTTTCCCCTTACCAACTCTCAAATCACAAAGTACTCTCTACTCTATGAACCATGAGTTGCTCAAGGTACTCTTTCTTTGCAAGTGCCTCCCTTTTTCCTTGTTTTTACCCCCTCTTTCGAGAGGGATTCCTTTCACTAATCCCATGGGCCTTTGTGAAGGAAGGAGATCCTCACGAGGACTTGGGTCATCGTGGAGCGTTTATGCTTCGTGAAGCACCCCCCATGCACACGTGACCCAAATGCTAAGGCAGAGTCATTGTGCCTCGTAAAGCACATTGCTTCACTGGACCTTGCTTCGCGAGGCACCCATGCTTGTGGGTCTTTTCTTGGCGAATTCCCTTCCACTTCGTGAAGCACCTATTGTATGAACCTATTCCCTATGCCTACGCTAGGCTACTTCACTTCGCGAATCCCACACCTTCACGAAGCCCTTCCCTTGCATAGAGCACCAGAGCTCTATGAGGCCTCTACTCATAAACCCCTTACTCTATAACTCCCTCTCCCATGCAACCTCTTAGGTTTGAACAAAGTAATTTCAATGTCCCTTGGATGACACTGCCTATTTCATTGCTTCACCTCATGCTTCTTTACATAGGCATGCTAACGGCTATTTCTTCTTCGCATAGCCATGCTAACGTGGACCCCCAATGGGATCACCTCTCAACACCCCCCAGCCACAGCGTTTCCTGTCCCCTCTTTTCACCAAGGTGTAGAGGGTATTGGTTATGTAAGTCCTAGGGGTGTGGAGTGAACCCACCTCGTCCGAGCTACAGTGTGTTAAACTGCCAAGAACCATCGTCCTCAGCACATGATGTTAAACTATGACTTCCCCCCATGCATCCTACGCTAGGAAAGGGCAACCACTCTGGTGTAAGCCCCTATCTTTTTTGCAGGAGGCAGCATCCTTGCACCCATTTCTTTTCCGATTCCAAAGGCCGAAAAAGGGAATGATGTGGAATGGTGCTCCTCCTCTCTTATGTGCCGAATCCCTCTCCCATTAGGCTTTGCCACCATCGGGCCTCCATCCTGGAGTAAGTCCCAACCTCTTCGGGCTGTTAACCATGCATAAGCCCATGTTTCCTCTTTGGGTTGCGATCACGTCTAATCCCCACTTCACCTCTCACTAACGCACCTTTCATGACGTGATCGTTAGGTCTCTGCTTCCTCTTGTTTCTAACACCGAGCATGACTCACGTGGGCTTAGAGCAAGCACCGACCATGACATCCTCTATGGGCAGCCTAGAGTATAATCCCCACACCCACCTGAACTACGAGGTCTTCAATCCTTGCCAAGGCAGGGTATATAGGAAGCCTCCATGAGGTTCAAGTCCACCACCCATTGGACCCCAGGTCCTCCTTCACATCAGTTCACCGACCCACCTGAACTATGTGGTCTTTGATCCTTGACAAGGCAAGGTACGTAGGAATCTTCCCTAAGTTTCAAGCCCTTTTTTCCACCTGAACTACTAGGTCTTTGATCCCTGCTAAGGTAGGGTACGTAGGAAGCCACCATGAGGTTAAAGCCCACCACTCATTGGACCCCAGGTCCTCCTTCACGTTGGTTCACCAACCCACCTGAACTACGAAGTATTTGATCCTTTCCAAGGCAAGGTATGTAGGAAGCCTCCACGAGGTTCAAGCCCACCACCCATTGGTCATTCTGACCTCCTTCACATCGGTTCACCAACAACTCGGGCATCCTAGAGTGTAATCCCCAAACACCATCCTGAACTATGTGGAATTTGATCTTTGCCAAGGCAAGGTATGTAGGAAGCCTCTCTGAGGTTCAAGCCCACCATCCTCTTGTCGTTTCGACCACCTTCACATCGGTTTGACCCATTCCAGTGCAAAGCCATTGTGACTCTATTCCACAGTAATCCATTGACATTATTATCCATCCAGTAAGTCATTGCGACCCCATCCAGTAGTAAGCAGTTGAAAACCCCAATTAGTGGTAATTAGTCGTCAGATAAACTATGTGGACTTTGATTCCCTACCACGGGGATACGTAGGAAGCCTCTTCAAGGCTCAAGCTCAAAACCACCATCATCCTCATGACAATTCCATCCCATTCACCATTCACTTAATTCAACTGCTCCATCATCCATCTTGATTCTTACCCGGGCCGCCACATCTCGGTGAGGTCATGTCAACCCACCTACACCAGTGTGTCCTCCAGGGGTTGCACCCATCTGTTCCAATCCAGTCAGTGTTCTGATCAGTCTGGTCCATCTCCGCTGGACGTTAAACTCACGGCATACCCTATGTTAAACATGATAAGATAAGGAAAACCTATGAAACATGCCTATGGAATATAATTCCCCACATTTGACATGGGATGCCTCAGGCTTCTTCACCCTCGAGAAGCCCTATAATAAAGAGAAGAAACTCAGACGCACTAGTGTCTCAGCGTCCAGACATGCCAGTGATGTCCAATGTGACTACTCCCCTGGACGAAGGTTTCTTCCTTGATAGGACCCCTTGGAATTTCCTGACATAAGTAGGGTAATTAACTGGTGTCCATGAAGATATGGCACCAGGAATAGTTTCACGAACAACATCTTAAATCTATAAGGGCGACCTGGACTAGGTGACGAGTTCCGAGGAGGAATAGAAGGAAGGAATAACCGACATCCCATCATCTCATTTTGATCAAGGAGAAAATCCCCTGAACAAGGAGTGGATGTCGCCCGCCTTTGGAAAGTAGGAATGCGGGGAAACAGCTAGCGTCGTCGTCCCGCCAAACAATATGGACGCGCACGCCCCAGTGGAAGTGTCAGAAACAATAACAAATCACCTTCATATGGAAATTGAAGAATCTTTTGGGTGTACTACATATTCCCACAACAAAAATAAAAAGTTATAACCAAGGTAACTTAAATGTGTCTTTATGGGATACCATGAATGTGTTAAAGGTTACAAGTTATGGGTTGATAAACCTGAATACTAAAAATGTATAATTAGTAGATATGTTGTGTTCCATGCATCATGTTTTCCTAAATATAAAGTTTTCACTGATAACAACATTGATACACCTCACACTGAGGTTTTTCAACCTAGATCACTAGACCAATTTGAGGCTTCTATTGAGCCAAATCCACTTACTTCTCAATCTATTACCCAAACTAAATCTAGTTATGATTCATATTTTTATTTTGATTTAGATACTCTTAATAACATTAATCATTATCAACTTACCCAAGATAGAGTAAAGAGGGCCCCTAGACCTCCTACCTAGTTTAGTCAGTATGATATGGCTTTTATTTCCTTTCATATAGCCCATTATCTCATTAATATTGATCCTCAATATTATAAGCAAGACATAAATGATAGAGATATTAAGTAGTGGATTTATTACATGTATGAAGAGATGAAAACCTTGAATAAAAATTACACTTGGCCTATTTTTGATGGGATTACTGATGATAAAATCATTGGGTATAATTGGATGTTTAAAATAAAGGAAGATAATACAGCTAAAAAGAAAATAAAATTCAAGGATAGATTAGTGACCAAGGGATTCCTTCAATAAGAATAAATTGAATATACTGAAATCACTTCACCTTTTTTTAAACACTCTTCAATTTGGATACTTCTTTCCTTTATTGGATTCCATGATTTTTACATTGAATAGTTGGTTGTGGAAACTAATTTTCTCAATGGCTTCCTTAATGATAAAATGTACGTGAAACATCTAGATGGTTATTCTAAAAACTTCAAACCTAACCATGTATTTCTTTTAAATAAATCATTATATGGTTTAAATCAATCCTCTAGGAAATTTTATAGGAAATTTGAATCCATTATGCTTGAAAACCATTTAATTAGGAGTTAAGATGATTCATGTGTTTATTTTAAGTTAGTTAAGACTATCATTCTTTAACTAGTGATTTATGTAGATGATATATTGATTATGTGTAACTAATTTAAGTTCATTAACAATGTTAAGACCCGGTTGAATTGTGTCTTTGAAATTAAATACTTGGGAGAAGAAAAATAAATTATCGGTATGGAAATTATTAAGGACAGACCTAATATGTTTCTATAACTATCCCAAAATTCTTATATTTTTAAATTACTTAAAAGATATTTACTTGATTCTTTAAATCCTGTTAATGATCCATTTTCTCAATATTTTTTAATGTATTTAACTCAATCCCCTATTACTATATATGATATTGAATACATGTCTGAAATACCTTATGATAATATTGTTGATGGTATTATGTATTTAATGATATATACCCGTACTGAATTATCCTTTGTGACCTACACCCTTAGAATATTTATATCTAATCTAGGAAAGTGGAATTGGAAATCTCTAAAATGGATAGTTAGATACATATCACATTCAACAGCCTTTTCTTTATGTTATAGTTGAATTTTGGACACTAATGAGCTTGTTACTAATGGTTTTGGGTGTTGCTAAAGTACTAATCCAGGTCGATCCCGATTTATTAAATGTCAGATTCTATGGGTCATTCACATATTTTTCAAGATGTGAAAATCATGACCAATGAAATTTTTCCAAAGGATGTTGACAATGAAATACACCAGAACCAATAGGAGATCTTTTCATTTAAAATTGATAATTAATTTAAATAGATTGAAATAAGGGATTCCTTAGTCTTGAGACCTTTTTTAGATGATGTTATTGACCATAAAAAACCAATTTTGGTTTATCGTCATTGTACTTTTATGATCCATGTGTAGAATCCCTCTAGTTGTGATCCACACATGCTCCTTTTATCTCCAAAAAATGGAAATGTATTTTTGGGTGCTAGTGTGGATAATCAATCATCTTTTAGTGTTTTTATGGATTTATAAGAAAATTCATTTGATATTGAATAATAATCATTAAAATATCATTCTTGAGAGGATGGATGAGGGGGGAGAATATATAAATAATTATTTAGTCTTAAGAAAGATCTCTAGATTTCACTTTTCACAATTATTCTTAATTTCGATCAATCTCTACACAATAGACATAATCATCTATTTATAGAGGTAGGGTTGTGGTTAAAATATTATTTAATTTCACAATTCCCCTTAAATAATATATTAAATGTAATGTTTTATATTTTATAGGTACATCCCTATTGAACTTCTTGTTTAAACCTCGTTGAGTTCATTTGTTTTTCATTTAAACCTCGGTAATAGATCTTTTGTGTTGGTTGGGTTAGTTATTGGTGAAATAAGAAAGTGGATATGGAGTTTGGGTGTAGAGTTAATTCACATCATTAATTTTCAATTCACATCATGAATGGTCTGGGTAGACTATGTTAAATTCATACAAGGAGTGAATGGTCTAGGTATCCCCATGAAAAGCGTTTAAGGCATTAAAATACTCCAACGGTTCTAAATAATTTAAAACTCATGGTATAAAGTGGGTTCATGATGTGAAATTATTTTTCTAGGTTTTAAATTAGAGGTGACAGATTTCCCGATGTATGTGGGAAACTGAGGCATTCAAAACATGAATACCCTATTCACTTCATGAATGTGGCATACCCAATAATTCTTGTAAATCTCTAGTGCCCTAAATTTTTGAGATCATGTACTCCTATATCTTGATTTTATCCCTTTCATAGGAAATTCTCAAAATTCCATTCAATCTAGAAGAAACCTCCATTGAATATTAGTGTTTTAATCCTTAGAGATTGATGGTGAGTCTCCTGGTCCTTTATCTCCATCTTGATCAACTGGTTTACTCTTGGGACAAACCCTAGTTTGGGATGCCAAACCTAGATCTAGATTTGATTTCATATGCTAATTATTTCTTTGTTTTTCATTGAAAAGAAGGAAATAGGAATTCAGATTCTACCTTAAATATTGAGGAATCTCCATAATCTTCTTTTATTTCAAGGTGGGTGGTCTATAACAAATCCCTAATGTCCATTTAATTTCTCTAGTATATACAATAATCACAATCATGCTGATACACTATTCATGTGACCTAACTAAATGGGTAGTTAAAGTTTTGATGAAATTTATATCCATAGACTTCCCATGGATCCCATTGGGTCTATTGGTGATGAGACTAGGACTGGAGGCCACTTGAGTGGTGTGGAAACCATTGACCCTAGAATGTATTCCTGCTTGAATTAACCTAGATCCCCTTTGATGAAAGGAAATTATTTAAAAAATGAATTGATAATGTGGATTTGGCATAACATGTAAATTGTGATAATTGGTAACTTGGCATGATGTGATACTAGCGATTCATCCTAGATAGGATAATCCATTAATGGAGAATAAATGGATTGTTAATTTAGTAATTATAAGAATTGACCAATTTTGATTATGATAACTTGATAACATGTTGATGTTTTCTTACTTGATTCATACCATTGGTGACTCTTCCTAGGCAGTAGAATCCACCAATTGGCAGTTATATGATTTTATTTCTTGTATTTGATATCTACTAACATATTTTCTGAGGGTATGTCCACTATCTCATGAGATTTGGTATTATAGATTCATCTTGGTGTAGAATAATCCATTAATTGATGTGTTTACTTTCTCCCATGGCATGGTATTGCACCCTGGGAAGATGTAAGTGACTCTGATATGGAAAATTTTCATGCATCCCAATATTATATGGTTACGTTCCCCCTTAGAATGGTCTTGAACATTGGGAATATGTAACAACTACGGCATGGGACATTTTCATAGAGCCTAGTGTGATTGGTCACATTTTCCCTGGTATGACATTGTCCATGGGAACATGTAAGTGGCTCCAACATGGTTTAGATTCATGAATTAGAGTATGATATGGTTAATTTCCCCCTTGGCATGGTGTTTCACCCTAGGAATACATAAGTGACTCCATCAGGGTTTGTATGCATGGATGCTAGTGTTACTTGGTCACTTGAGAAATTTTGTGGGTGATTCATCCTAGATAGGAGAATATTTCGATTGCATGAGTGATTTATCTAAATATAGAAGGATCTACCACTTAATAGAGATATCAAACATGGATCTGAAGCAAGTTTAGCTGACCTGGGGTGTCAACCCAGAGCCTGAGGGTCGACAGGTTTATTTGATGTTCTATATCAATTTATGAATTAATATTCCAATTTATCATAATATTTCATGCATAATATATTCAGACTATATTGTTTAGACTGTAAGAACCTGGGTTTTTAGAACAGGTCAAATTTTTGACCCTGTTTGAATTTTTGACTGGTTTTTTAGGAAACTGGAGAAATTGGGAAGTTTTTTGGAAATTTCTAGACTACACGTCATTTCCTTTAAGTACACTATGTTAAGTGAGTGATCGACCGTGTTCTTGCCGAGTACATGTCATGTGATGACCGTGTAGAAATTTCTTCCTACACGGCGTGTTGTTTTAGACACGCCATGTACTCTTGACTGTGCAGAGGCCATACATGGTGTGTGGGCCTGTTGGCCAGGTAGAACTAAGTACACACCGTGTCCTCCTAGACACACCGTGTAGTCTGGATTTGTATGAGATAAATACATGGCGTGTGGCTAAGTCGGCGAGGAAGGGAAGGAAAATTAAGTACACGCCGTGTACCCATAGGTACACATTGTGTACTCATGTCGGTAGGTTTGGGAAAGTAAGTCGGCAGAATTCCAGCCACCAAATGAATAGTTAAATGATATACACAGTGTGTAGTCAAGAAGTACACACTGTGTACTTTCTTTTTTTGCGTTAAAATGGGCAGTAGCCTCCTTTTGAGGTGGAACTCGTTTTCTTCTGTCGGGTTTCGTGAACCAAGTCGTTCGGGACTTTAAATCCCTTCCGGTTCTTCATCTAAACCCTGATCCAAACACTGATTGATGCTTTGTAACCCCCTCGGTAAGGCCTCGACTCCTCTTGGGCCGTTTTGTTTGATTTCTGTTCTAGAATGAGTTATAGGGCTTTGAGAGGTTTTGATTATTTTGTAGATCTACTGCGTTTTAGAAAAAATTAGAGGCTATTACTGGAGGAGTAGCATCGTACGAGTTTCAGGTAGGTGGTGCATACCTCTTTTTGTGTTTTTTTGGTCTTTGGGTGACGCGGCCTTCGGTGCGTTTTCAGGTATTTTGAGTGGGACCCGTTTTATCTATTGTTTTATATTGAATTGATTGTTTAACCTATGGGATGACTTTGGGTATGCCCTGTTACCAGTTTTTCTTGAGCAGGGCTGGGTGAGGGGTCGTTGCTCATCAGGGCATTTTGGTCTGGGGATTCCAAAATGGTTTAAATTGCAATATTAATGTATTAAACTATTGAGTTTAATTTATTAAGCCTACTGTAAATTGTTAGAGGCATTCAAGACCTTGGTGTTGTTGACTGATAACCATTGGGTTAGGGAAATTCTATTGTTTGAATGTTTTTCCTATTTATGTGTCCTGTTTAAATTTTTTATACATGAAATTGCTGAATTGCACATGATGGACCCTTTGGGTTGTGTTGGGAATGACCCGTATATTCTTGAGTGATGTTGATCACAGGTTAGGCTTGGACCGGGTTACGTTGGGTGGTTCTGACCACGGGATTGGGCGTCATGGACATTGGTTTGAGGTAGGATAACTATCAGGTTGGGCATGGCCCGGGTTACTGGGATGGTGATTCCATCATACTTGAGCGACATGGTCACAGGGACACGAGGTGTCAGAGGTGTTGTGTCTTGGGTACTATTTTGGTGATTACCACTCACCCGAAAACTTTGAGTAGTGTTCACACAGAGATACTCTGTGATGAGGTGGTTTTGACCACTCGTGTGGGTAGAGGCCCCTGTAGTTGTGGTTTAGGTATTTTGGTTGGGGTTTCTTACTGTAAGAATCCACATGGAAGGTGAGGAGCCTTCGGGGGATAGCATCGAGACTATCCGGTTGGGGGCTGAGGCTCGCTATGATTTGAGGGTAGACATCGATGTCCCTCCAATTATATTATTTGAGGGCAGACATCATTGTCCCTCCGGTTACATTATTTGAGGGCAGATGTCATTGTCCCTCCGATTTCTTATTGATAGAAGGCATCATTGTTCCTTTGGGTTACTTCATGGACGTGCCTTCGGGACGTCGTTACTTGAGACACGCGGTGTCAGGGGGGGACATGGTACCGGGTTACATGACAGAGATTCCAGCGTTGGCCGAATTAGGTGACACTCTATGGTGGCTGCTGAGCACCAGTGGAGTTTTTGCTTATTTTTTCATCATTCTATTTACTTTTTTTCTTATAAATGAATGCCTTCTTAAACACTTATATTAGGTACGCACCGTTGGGTGGTATCCTACTGAGATTTGTCTCACACCCTGCACGGGCCCTTCAGGACGCATGCAGACTTTATGGATTTATGTGCAGGAAAGAGGCTAGCCTCAGGAGCTGGTCTGCATTAGTTGTTGCATGGAGATGGTATGGAATTTGTGGTCTTACCTAGCTGGAGTTACTCTGTTTTGTTTTCTTTTCTATATCAGCATTCTTACTTGTTGTATCTACAGTTGGTTAGCCATTGGTGACTTTTTTATTCAGATATGTATGAACTGATTTGGATGCATGTTTTTTTCTCAGTAGTAGTCACATGTGATCATCATGATGTTGTGTTTATTTCCACTACTATTGTTTATATTTTATGCTTCCGCTGTTTATTGATATTGAGTGTTCTTCCGCTCTGCAGATTTGGTTCGAGTCTGCTGAGTCTTTTATTCCACTGTATCTTTACTGTTATACTTGGACCAGTACCATTATTATTATCCTCTGAGAGGGTATAGCCTCCCCACTATATCAATCAGACCCTTGCTGCTAGTCGGAAACCTTTGGCATTCGGGGAGGTGCACCTAAGGTAGTAGCACCCGGCCCGTTTAGCACTGTTCGGGTGGCTGTTTGGGTTTGGGTCATTACAAAGTGGTATCAGAGGAGTTCTTGATAGGGATTTAGTAGTAGTGTTTTATGATCTACTAATGAGATTGAGGCTTCTCTTTTATTTCTGCTGGTTTTACTATTTGGGATATTGTAGACTGGAGATAGGATGTTACTGGAAACTGGGTTTCTAACTTGTGCTTGGGTGCCTGCAGCCCTAGGTACGAGGGAGGGACCAAGTTTCCATGGGTGGTAATTGTTGTGTGCTTTTTCTCAGATTACAGTTGATATGATTTCCACCTCGGTGGATAACTTGATGTGTGATGTTGTTGATTGTGATATGTGACCCTTGACCCAATGCAGTTAGGGAGAATTGGACCTTGGCCCGGTATGGCAAGGCTTGGTTGCTTGGATTTTGATAGGCACATTTTAGGGTATTTCAATTTCATAATTGCACGTATACTTTGTGAAGTGATAATTCTATGTGAAGGAAATGTCAATTTCCATGCTTAATATTCTTTTGAAATGTGAATAGGTGAAATTCCTGATAGAATTGCTTGTATATTACAATGTGTTATTCCATGCTTTGTATATATTTTAAAAATTGCATGTGGAATGGTATTTGGGTCTGGCTCTTGTATGAGGAGACAGGTACTATCAGTTGAGGTGTTTTTTATCACCAGGATTGGGTAACTCAGTCATCGGTTTGAGGCAACGTTGGTGGTCGGGACGGGCATGGCCCGAGGTACTTTTGATACTTGGCTCAGATAAGGGTGGGTAAGGAGGCCATAAGGCTGGAATGTCATGGGCATTGGTTGCGGTGGGGGAGATTAAGGGTAGTAGTTATGAACTATATTTTACTACTTTCCTTATCTGTGTTGAATATATATTGTTATATATATGGGTTGTCTGACCATTTATGGTATTCAGCGGGTTCCTCCTACACGTCTCGATGGAGCAACATGAAGGAGATGATATAGTGTCGTAGGTGTAGGATCATGTTTAGGATTTAGTACAGGCAGAGCACGAGAAGCAGGTATAGGCTCAGGGGGAGGAGCAGGTCTAGGATTCAGTGCAGGCAAGACAGCAGCCGGGTTTGGCAGCGTTCGGACCTTGTCTCGACGAGCATCTCTAAGCTAGCCTGGTACGTGTCTTGTAGGGGATCGACAGAGGTGTGCAGGGTATAGATCCATCTATGGATTATCTGATGCGGGAGTTCCAGTCACATCACCCGCCGCTTTTTTAGGGTGAGGGTGGTCCGAAGGTGGTTGAGAACTGGATAGAGAGTATGCAGATGATCTTCGAGTAGCTCAAGACGCCTCCAGGGTAGAGGGTCAAGCTGGCGACGTAAATGCTATGAGGACTGGAAAAGAATTGGTGGGATGTGCAGGTTTAAGCTCACAGGCACAAGGGACTGGTATGGAAGGACTTCGAGGACAGGTTCTTTGACCACTTTTACCTGAAAACACTGAGGACAGAGAGAGCTCGGGAGTTCTTGAGTCTTTAGTAGGGAGACATGCTCGTCATGGAATATTCAGCCACTTTCACTTAGCTGTCTCGCTTTGAACCTGGTATGGTAAGTGATGACGCAGCTAGGGTGAGGCACTTCGAGGATGGCTTACGACATGTCATCTGGGTCCAGGTGAATATATTCAGGCTGGGTTCTTTTTTAGAGGTGGTGAATCAGACACTCATAGCGGAGGTCAACCAGCGGGATAGGCCCCTGGTGGGTCGGACGACAGCTTCAGGTGAGGGTTCGGACAGCAGGAAGTGAGGATGGGATGAGTTCCAGCATGGCAGTCAGGCCAAGGACTTATCTAGACCGCCTTGTAGAAGTTCTTCAGTGATATGCTTTTAGTTTGGACAGTTGGTACATGTTCAGACTCAGTGTGATAGGACTCCTAAGGAGTGTTGGGAATGTGGACAGGTCGGGCATCTGGAGAGGTTTTGCAGGAAGCCTTCTCAGACAGCCGGCAGGTAGGGACCAGGATAGATGGTGGCATCTCAAGTTGGTTCAGGTTCGGTACCAGGAGATAGTATCCAGGTTTCAGCTGTATGCGGAGGACATGATAGAGATAGTGGGATCCAACTGAGGGGTCAGTGGCTAGTGGCTGGAGCAGCACTGTAGGGGGGTCAGGTATCAGGCAGTCGTACTTCAAGCTAGGTGTAGGCTATGGAGCTGCCAGAGGTCGAGCAGGCTGGTGAGCTGATGATAGTTAGAGGTACACCACGGTGTGGTCGTGATCTCCATGTTTCCTTTTTGGCATGACCTGTAGAGGCATGTTCGTTTTGTGTGCATGTGATGCACATGATCTATGTTGACTGACTAGATGCTAGTCAGTGGGATTGACACCATATCGGGTGCGTGATATATTTTATATATATATATATATATATGAGATTCTTATCATCAAGGGCATCGAGGATGAGGGTTACATGAGGTGTTGTGGGCATTGGGGGATCGAGGATGCAGGTAACTTGAGGTGTCGTGGGAATCGGGGAATTGAGGATGCAGGTTACTTGAGGTGCTAGGCACCGGGTTCATTTTTGAGCATCCATGGGTTGCAGGACCTCGTAGAGGTGGACACCTATGCGGTGCGGAATACGTTGGTAGTCGGGGATGACACAGGAGCACCAACGAGATGCAGGGGTGATGATGCGTCACGAAAGGACTATGCGTCTGGAAAACAGGTTGGTAAACCTTGTTGCTTTGAGTTTTGTTGGGTTGAGACCAAATTAGGAAATTCCTAAGGTGGGGATACCCTTGAGGAATTTATCCAGGACCTTTGAGACCGGGGAATTCCGGGTTACGTTGATCAGGGTGGTATGTTCAGTTCCATCTTTGGGTTCTGTTTGATAGCTCGGGGACAAGCTATGTTAAGGTGGGGAGATTGTAAGAACTCGGGTTTTTAGAACGAGTCAAATTTTTGACCTTGTTTGATTTTTTGACTGGTTTCTGAGGAAACTGGAGAAATTGGAAAGTTTCTGGAAATTTCCAGACTACACGCTATGTCCTTTAAGTACACGTTGTGTATATGTTAAGCGAGTGATCGGTCGTGTGCTCACTGAGTACATTTCGTGTGATGACCGTGTAGAAATTTCTTCCTACACGGCGTGTTGTTTTAGACATGTCATGTACTCTTGACCGTGAAGAGGCCATACATGGCGTGTGGGCCTGTTGTCTGGGTAGAACTAAGTACACGCCAGGTCCACCTGGACACGCTGTGTAGTCTGGTTGTGTATGAGAGAAATACATGGAGTGTGGCTAAGTCGGCGAGGAAGGGAAGGAAATGAATTACACGCTGTGTACCCATAGGTACACGCCGTGTACTCATGTCAGTAGGTTTGGGAAATTAAGTCGGTGGAATTCCAGTCACCAAATGAACAGTTAAATGATATAAACGGCGTGTAGTAATGAAGTACATGCCGTGTACTTTATTTTTTTGTGTTAAAATGGGAAGTAGCCTCATTTTGAGGCGGAACTCGTTTTCTTCCACTGGGTTTCACGAACCAAGTGGTCCAGGACTTTAAATCCCCCCAGTTCTTCATCTGAACCCCGATCCAAACACCAATTGATTCTTAGGAACCCCCTCGGTAAGGCCTCTATTCTTCTTGGGCCGTTTTGTTTGATTTCTGTTCTAGAAAAAAGTTATAGGGCTTTGAGTGGTTTTGATTCTTGTGTATATCTACCACATATTAGACAAAATAGGAGGTTGTTACCAGAGAAGTAGCATCGTACGAGTCTCAGGTAGGTGGTTCATACCTCTTTTTTTTTGTTTTTGTGGTCTTTGGGTGATGCGGCCTTCAGCGCGTTTTTGGGTATTTTGAGCGGGACCTGTTTTATCTACTATTTCATATTGAATTGATTGTTGGACCTATGGGATGCCTTTGGGTATGCCTCATTTCCAGTTTTTCTTGAGCAGGTCCGGGTGAGGGGTCGTTGCTCATCGGGGCATTTTGGCCAGGGAATTCCAAAATGATTTAAATTGCAATATTAATGTTTTTAAATGTCGAGTTTAATTTATTAACCCTACTGTAAATTGTTAGAGGCATTCAACATCTCGGTGATGTTGACTGATAACCGTTGGGTTAGGGAAATTCTTTTGTTTGAATGTTTTTCCTGTTTATGTGTCATGATTAAATTTTTTATATATGCAATTGCTGAATTGAACATGTTGGACCCTTTGGGTTGTGTTGGTCATGGGCCAGATATTCTTGAGTGATGCTGATCACAGGTTGGGCTTGGCCCGGGTTACGTTGGGTGGTTCTGACCACGGGATTGGGTGTCATGGACGTCGGTTGGAGGTAGGATAACTGTCAGGTTGGGCATGGCCCGGGTTACTGGGATGGCGATGCCATCAGACTTGAGCGACATGGTCATAGGGACATGAGGTGTCAGAGATGTTGTGGATTGGGTACTATTTTGGTGATTACCGCTCACCCAGAAACTTTGAGTAGTTTTCACACAGAGATACTCTGTGATGAGGTGGTTTTGACCACCCTTGTGGGTAGAGGCCCCCGTAGTTGCGGTTTAGGTATTTTGGTTGGGGGTTCTTGTCATAGGAAGTCACGTGGAAGGTGATGAGCCTTTGAGGGATAGCATCGAGACTATCGGGTTGGGGGATGAGGTTCACCATGATTTGAGGGAAGACATCATTGTCCCTCCAGTTACATTATTTGAGGGCAGACATCACTGTCTCTCTGATTACATTATTTTAGGGCAGATATCGTTGTCCCTTCAGTTTCTTATTGAGGACAGGCATCGCTGTTCCTCCGGGTTACTTCTTGGATGTGCCTTTGGGACGTCGGTACTTGATACATGTGGTGTCAGGGGGCACACGATACCGGGTTACATGACAGAGATTCTGGCGTTGGCCGAAGCAGGTGACACTCCATGGTGGCTTCTGAGCACCAGTGGAGTTTGTTCTTATTTTTGCATCATTATGTTTACTATTTTTCTTATAAATGCATGTCTTCCTAAACACTTATATTAGGTACGCACCGTTGGGTGGTATCCTACTGAGATTTTTCTCACACCCTTCATGGGACCTTCGGGACGTGTGCAGGCTTTATGGATTTACGTGCAGAAAATAGGCCAGCTTCAGAAGCTGGGCTGTGTTAGTTGTTGCATGGATATGGTATGGACTTTGAGGTCTTACCTAGCTGGAGTTACTCTGTTTTGTTTTCTTTTCTGTATCAGAATGCTTACTTGTTGTAGCAACAGTTGGTTAGTCCTTGGCACCTTTTTTATTCAGATATGTATGACCTGCTTTGGATGCATGTTTGTTGCTCAGTAGTATTCACATGTGATCAGCATTCTGTTGTGTTTATTTATGCTGTTGTTGTTTATATTTATTGCTTCCACTGTTTATTGATATTGATTGTGCTTCCGCTCTGCGGGTCTGGTTCGAGTCTGCTGAGTCTTTTATTCCGCTGCATCTTTACTGTTATACTTGGACCAGTAGCATTATTATTATCTTCCAAGAGGGTATAGCCTCCCCACTATACCTATCAGACTCTCGCTTCTAGTCGGCAGCATTTAGCGTTCGGGGAGGTGCACCTAAGGTAGTAGCACCCGACCCGTTTAGCACTGTTCGGGTGGTTGTTTGGGTTCGGGTCGTTACATAGACACCATGGGTGACCAACTGGGTTGTACTCACACCTTGTTTAGGCACTATTTGGTAACTAGAAATATTTCATGGTTGTGTGTATGGAAAATGGAAAGAAACCCTATTCTTAATTGATTGGTTACTAGATGGGTTAGAGATTGAAGATAGGATCAGAATAGGGTTCAGGATTGGGGATTTTGGATTATTTTATTTAGCCTTTTTATTCATTTACTTTAATGACTTTAATCACATCATTTAGTTTCATTACACCTATCATTACATGATTATATTATTATTTGTATTGTTTAGTTTTCCCTTTTATTATTCGTTGGTTTCATATTGATTATTTATATTATTTTCACTGTTATTTTAAATCTATATCAGTGGGTATAGTCTCCCCACAATATTACTCACACCCTCTATTCTAGTCAGTATCATCTGGTATTTAGGGAGGTGTGTCTGAGGTCTCATATCCAACTAATCGTGGTCACGTGAGGGAGCATCAGGTAGAGGATGTTATAAAAAGGTATAAGAACCTATGTCTTTTATGTTTCTTTACTATTTGGGGAAGGTAGGAAAGAGACTAGGATATGTTGGGGCTTGGTAATGATATTTTTCATGGGGGTAGCTAGCCTATGTATGAGGGGAAACTCAATTTTCCAAGGATGGGATTGTTTTTCATGTTGTTCGTGTTGTTTTATTTTTATAGTTTTTATATTAATTCACCTTGGGAGATTTACTTGTTGTGTGATATTACTATTTTATGATATTTTAACTTGTGGGATAGTATGGAATGAGATGAGTATGCATGTATCTTGATATGTATGTAGGGATATATGTTGACATGTATTGTTCATGTTAGGGACATAATTAACACATTTAGCATAATTACCTATCAAACCTATGAAAATTAATCCCTTGTATTATCTGATAAAAATAAATGAAAGATGCTATTACTTTATACTAATTTTCTTATTAATCCAAGTATAGAGGAACCTTTAGCTAGTGGTTCTTTATTGCTTTGACCTTTTTAGGTTGATCTTATTGAGTAACCTGTGTTCTAAGGGGTTTTTTAATCCTTATAGAGAAAATTCCTCCTCACTATATTTTCATTGATCATTAGGAGAGAGTTAATTATCAAACTCCTAAAATAGATATGTTAGAAATTACTATGGATCAAGAGAACAATATGGATGATCATATTTGTGAAATATTTATATGTGCCATGCAATGCATGGAGAGGGAGACTGCTCTCACCATACCTTCAATGTATGATCAGGCCATAGAGTTCTACATACAGTATCCACCTATGTTTACAGGGGAGGGAGGACCCCAAGAAGCTGATTTTTTGATCGATTTAGTCTAAAAGATCTTTAAAAACCTTGAGGCACCTGCAGATATAAGGTTGATGCTTGTTACTTACATGTTATGAGGACTAACCAAGCATTTTTAGGACATTGTGGATCAATCCTATCAATAAAAGGATCTAACCCGGTAAGACTTCAAGGAGAATTTCTTGAGCCGCTTCTATCCAGATACATTTATGGGTAAGATAGCTTGAGAGTTCATAAAATTAATGTGGGGGGTTATGTTAGTGATGAACTATATTAAACACTTCATGGATATGTAGTATTTTGTTCCATCATTGGTAGTAGATGAGGTAGGTAGAGTGAAAAGTTTCTAGGATAGGATTTTCTAAGAGATAAAGTCATAGGTAAATTTCTTCCACCTGAGTAACTTTATGGGAATGATAAATCAAGCTCTCATCACAGAAAAAAACCTGAGGGAGGCCCCAAGTAGTGTCTAAGAAATACAAAATGGTTAATCATAGATCTCTTCTTATATTAGTAATAATCATTATTATGATGGTTACTACCAGGGTAGTAATGGGTAGAGCAACTAGGGGAGTAGAAATTCATCTTAGGATCATGGACCAATGGAGTATTTTCAGTATGTAAGGTTTTTCCACAGGCACCTCTAGTGTCCTTACCCCACTTTAGAGTGATATGATTGTGGGGGGATGGGTCATATTCAAATATTATTTAGGATACCATAGCATCAGAGTTGTGGTAGGGGATCAGGATAGGCACCGGAGTTTGGGAGGGACTCAGCTACCCCCAGCAGATAGATTGGTGGAATTCCACTAGATGTTTAGGATGAGTTAGGGGATGTGGTAACCAAGTTCAAGAGTTGTAGTAACATCTATAATGAGTATCACAAGGTAATCATACTAGACCCTAGGGAAAAGGGGTGAGTCAGCTACATGTTATGTAGTCTACTCTGACTAGTCTTGATGCTGGAACTTCTAACCTTAGAGTTATTATTCTTGTATTATATACCCTCACTTGAGTTTTTTTTATAAAGAACCATAATATTCCTTTTTATATACTCAAATTTCAAATGGTTTCTGCCTATTTATGAATATATTGGATGGAGTTATATCCATTGACGCACCATTGGGGGTGCGATCAGGGGATATCAAACTTTTCAAGGAGTATTTAAATGAAATTGGTGGTTATCATTTCCTTTGGGGGGTTGGAAATGATAGGCTTCAATTTGATTATAGGTATATATTGGATAGTTCTGTACTAGGATCACATCAATTATTATCAAAGGAGTCTTACCTTTCTATCTCCATAATGGGACAGTTATTTTCACAAGGGTGAATGGGATCTTTAGGCTAGTCATGTAGGGACAATTTAGTGCAGATTAGATTTTCCCAAGACTAAAATATTAATACTTTTTCTAGATGATGGTGTAATATAGTAGGATACTTTTCCTCCAGTGGTATATTACTTTTAGAAAATATTTCTTAAATAGTTCTATGGATTACTGCATAAGAGGGAGATTGAGTTCATGATTGAGTTGGTGTTGGGAGCAGATCCATTTTCTATCCCACCTTACAGGATGACACCAGTAGATATTCATGAGTTGAATGTTTAGTTTTAATGTCTTGAATCTAAGAGATTAATATTACCCAGTAATTCTCTATAGTTTTCTCCTATGCTTTTTTCCAATAAGGGTGGTGGGAATTTTCCCTTATGTGTGGATTATAGAAGGATAAACCAAAATGAAGGTCAAGAATTGATATCTTCTTCCATACATTGATGGTATATTTGATTATATAGGAGGTTCTAGGATCCCATCCAAGATCAAATTAGATTCAAGGTACCACCAGTTGAGGGTGATACCATTTGACATACCTCAGACTAATTTTAGGAGTATGTATGGCTTATACAAATTTAGGGTAATTTTATTCGATCTGAAGAACGCACTATCTATAATATCCCATTACCTTATTTCAAGTATTCCTTGTCTCTCTTTTTTATTTGGGTGTGTTTTGTACCTTTCAAGGTCGAAGAGTGTTTATTAGGGAAAATGACCTAAATTTTAGGGATGTATGTTTTTTCAATTAATAGAGTCTAGGTATAAATTTGATAAAGTCTTATGGGAATTGGGGTGTTTCTATGATTTTTATATATAATATAGGTTTGTTACTACCTATAGGTCCATATTACATCTATAACACCCCGAGATTTTATAAGAAATATTTTTTTTTAATTTAATTGATGTCTTGTGTTATACGCTACACCAAGATTACCTTGCGCTATATACACCTTCATATTATCTTGCAGTATACGCAAACACTATTCTAGGCCTATGTTGCACACCATAGAAACCTTCCTCGATAGCATGTGTTGTACGAAATACCGAGTTTCACTAAACAAGATATTATTATAATATTATTATGAACTAGCTGTTATGAATAATAATACCCACTTTTTGAAATTTTATAAATTTTATCTTTCAAAATGGATTTTAATTTTGGATTCTGGATATCTAAGTTAGCTTAGGGTGAATTTTTTGTATTTTTCTGAAAACTTTCAATTTTTGGTGAATAGTGAAAAACACTAAGTTATAGTTTAAAACCGAATTTTTATTTAAATAATTATTTATTTTATTTAAATTTATTTTAGGTCAAAATAGATACATAATACCTATATAAGTTTAATGTAATTCATTGGAGTAATTTTATAATAATTTTAGATATATAAAATTTTATTGAACTTTTTACCGTCTTTTACCCACCTCCTAGGAGAATTTGCAAATTTACATAAAACTTAATTTTACCACTTCTGTGAGTGTAATTTCAAAACTCTGAGAGACAAAATTGATATCATTATTTAAAATGTGGTTCAATGAGATGAAAATAATTTTTGGTGAATAGTAACTTTTAACTTTTATTTACCACGGTTAAAAGTAAATAGGGTAATTAAGGGTAAAAATGATATTATTATTACACTAACACATGTCCTAATTCTATTGGATAAGGATAATTCGAGCAAAAATAACCCTAGGAATAAAATATGACCCTTTAGGTCCACTTGGATTAGATTAAGACATATATTATTATTTAATTCAAAGAAGAGTTAACAGAGTTAAAATCAAAGTTTAATAACTAAAACATTTTTAATATATGGTTATACATAAGATAAATTAGACCATAAATATTAATTATAAATATAAAATTATTTCCTACATAATGGTATTTTATTTATATTTTTTAGACATTAAATAATTTTATTTATTTATGACACAATGATAATGCAGTAATTACCTTATTAATGAAATTTTAACATAATTGATGTTATAAATACCCAAATAAATGTAATTTGAGACTTTTTATGAATTAAACTAATTTTATTGGTTAATATTACAATTTAGTATTTATTTAATTAACTTTTTTAGAACTAATAATGATGTTATTATTTTCACAAAAATCAATTACCAAATAGTGTCAAAATTGACATAAAATAGTTTTTAAAACAAATATTATATTATTAATTGATATTATATTTCTAAAAATATAAGGTTCGTCCAAATGACTTAGATAAGGTTATATATATTAATAATGAACCACTTGGGGTTCTTTTGTCAGTTTATTGTAATTTTATTAACCATATATTGTAAGAAAACAAGAAGACACGGTAAAAGTTAAATTATTTAACTTAGAGTTAAATCTAAATGATAAGGTTAAAATAGTAACCTAAACTTGTCTAAAACATATTGTATGAGATTATTTTGACCCATCCCCACTTTCTCTTCTAAATAAATCAATTTTGAGCTATTATAAACTGAATATGACATTATTATAAAATAATATTTTATGTTTTTTCTAAGGTTCCCCTCTCCTACCTTATAAAACGGAACCTCCTCCCTCTCCTCTATACACCATTTTGAGACTTCAAGATGGCCAAAACCTGCCCATTTCCCTTCCCAACATACCTAGAAACGTAATATAGGTCCGGGTATTCTTCAAAGACCAACTTTAGTGACCTAAGAGGAGGTTTAGAAGAGGCGCATCAAAGAAGAGGTAATATCCTTTACCGATTCTTTCAAATTCATTTCTTCTTATACTTCTTCTTATTTTGTTGTTT
The DNA here is from genome assembly GCA_963277665.1 of Viscum album. Lineage (NCBI taxonomy): Eukaryota > Viridiplantae > Streptophyta > Magnoliopsida > Santalales > Viscaceae > Viscum > Viscum album. Next base: position 925,688,829 of record OY728166.1, on the reverse strand, counting down.
CATAATAAAGTAATAACATAAGTATCACTCATATACTAATATTTTATTATAAATATTAAACAACCCTATTTCACCTTCTATCCATCCTACGGAAAAAGAAATCACCACGCGTGCGTACGTATGGAATACCGTCTCAACACCGTGGTGTAATCTGTTTTTCACCACCACCTTACTTGGATGGGTATAATGGAGTAAATAATAACTATATATGATTATTATTACATGATTATAATTCTGATATATTTTATCATCCACTCCAATTACATTCAATAATTATGGGGATGATATCATCACTCATGCGTACGTACGGATTACCGTCTCCACGACGTGATGAGATTCATTCTCCATGTTCACCATTCAAGAATGATTATAAAGTATATATAATGAATAATAATTAAATATATGACGTAATAATGCTACTGGATTTATGTATATATATGTGTGTGTCATCTACTTACTTCCATTAAATTCAATATGGAAATGAAAATAGTGTTCATGCGTACGTACGACCTACCGTCTCCATGAACGGTGTATTTCATTTCATGTATCTATCTATTATATATATATATAATGAATATATATGATATATAAATCATTTATTACATTCTGGAATTACGTAAATCATAATATAAGTAATAATATAAATAACAACAAGTCCAAACACGTACGATAAATGAAACGATTTTACCAAAAACGCTGCTTTAACATGGAATTGACAAAAGAATGGGTAATATAAAGTCCTAAGTGAATCATATATGATATCATAAATATTATTATGGTTTTTTTACAAGTTAATAATATGTTTAAACCCACTATACAGGAGTTTTGGACACATATGGAAGAAATTGGACCTACAGTAAGGGATAATTTTGCAATCTCATTTTTATCTGAGATTGCTTATACGTAAGTCTTTACTGGGGTTATATTTTTCATCCATGTCCATAAAAATGTTTTTCATAAATTTTTTAATATTCTTACATGTATTTTTAAAGTCATGTTTACCCCTATTTGACTTTTACATTGTGTTATGGAAGGAATCTTTCTTTTGTTTACCATACGAGGAACTTTTTGACTTTTCCAGAAAAAGTACGAGGACAATGTTTTTTAACTTATACGGCATGAACGGATTTTTACGGTTTCATAACGCATAATTTTTATGAAGATTCCTATATAAGTTTTCATGGTTATTTTCAATAAAATCCTTTTATTTTAGAATTGTGTGTAATTTTTTGAAAAGAAAATTATTTTGAAGAAGAAAGGATATTTTCCTCAAGAATTCATTTCAAGTGTTTTATCAAAACTATTTTCCATCTAAGATGAAATTATTTAGCATGTTTATGTTTCAAGTATAATGTCTCTATTATTTACATGGTGTGATTTTTCTTATGATGAAATGATATCCATTTGTTTTATATGGATTATGTGATGATGGGATGATGTTTATGAAACCCATTTTATTATTTGGGTTATGATGAATGTTTTATGTTTATTTTGTGGAACAAGTAAGAATGATTTCATTATGAGATGGGTGGGACCTATATCTCCCTCCAATTCATTGGGTAAAGATTTATATCTCATGAGATAGACATGGCTGGAACGGTAAGTTAATCAGGTTCAGTGATACAGGACTGGAACGAGGAGTGAGCTCGATTCAGTAAGGGACTTTGTCCACTAAGATGGTCTTGGCAGCAATGCCTTGGCTACTTTGTAAATAATATCATGTGATTAATGGTTTTCCAAAAATTACATGTTTTATTCCCTTGCTATTTTATCATGATTTATGTTCCTTTATGATCTATTCCTTATGTACTGCTAAGATTTATTTCATGTTCATGTTTTTACGTTCAAATGTTTATGGGTTGTTTTATGTTCTCCATGTTTACCCTTAATGAGAATTTGAGCTCACCCTTTTTATGTTTTCTTTTCCCCAAGATATAAATAAAGGTTTTAGGTAAGAAAACAAAAGGGAAAGATCTTTATGGGAGATGTTGAAGATCTTTCACCACGATTAGAAGATTATGTTTCGAGTTTCCAAAGACACTAAACTATTACAGTCCTTGGGTGTTTGTTTTTGTTTTGTATTAAGTATTCCACAAAAGTAATGTAATGTCCATGTACGTCAAGCTTTGGGTCTATACAGTTGGTATCAGAGAACAGGTTTAGTTAACCTTTGGAAACTAGGATGCGAAAACTTTAGTGAGATCCCTAGAGATATTTCTAAGGTATGTCTAGGGTTGTCCCTAAGGTTAAGTATAAGTATAAGTTATAGTCCTATAATTACGGTAACGATATTATAATTAAACCTAATATGTTAGATACTGAAGGTACTCCCCCTTTATTATATTGTTTTACCTATCATGATTTTTTCCTCACACTATTATTTTTGGGTTTCAGACAATGGCTGGAACCTGAAGGAACCGTGTTGATCAATGTAATGGACGATGCAACGATTTTCCTCCTGAAAAAAACCAATGTTATGGGAGATGGAGTACAAAATCTTATTGCTATACTTAAACAAGCTATGAATCATTCTGGACTTCCAAATGAGCAGAGAAAGGAGCAACATTTTGTTGAATCCTTCATGAGGCAGCGTCCACCTTTATTCAGCGGGTATACTGATCCATTAGTGGATGAATAATGGATCAGTACCACTGAAAAGATATTTGCAGTCCTGCAATGTTCTGAACATGATAAAGTCATCTTAGAAATATATCATTTGGAAGGTTAAGCTGATCAATGGTGGAATCTTATCAAGAATACAAGGCCCCAAGATGAAATTGAATCCATGGAATGGGATGAGTTCAAGAACTTGTTATTCAATAAGTACTTCCCTCGTATTCTTCGAACAAAGATGGAAAAGGATTTCCTTGAGCTTAAGAAAAAGGATGATGAATCTGTTGGTATATATGAGGTGAATTTTACAAGGCTTGCAAGGTATGCATCTGGATTTATCATTCAACCTGAAAGTAAAGTTGATCGATTCTTCAGTGGCTTAAAACAAAGTCTTCAAAGGGCATTAGTTAGAAGAGACCTCAGTAGCTATGAAGAAATTGTGCGTTGTGCTATCAAGGTAGAACTTGAAGTTGGTGTTACATATCCATCTCATGGTTTTGACAAGAAACGAAAGATGGAGTTCAAGGAGAAATCTCAGAAAAATGATGAAAAGAAGATGGATGTTTCTTTATGTTTAAAGTGTGGAAAGAACCATGGTGGATATTGTCTAAAAGGTACTAGAAAATGTTTTAAGTGTGGAAAAGATGGTCATCGAGTAGTTGAGTGTCGAAGTAATGGGAAAAAGGTAGATAATGATGTGAATAGAGAAAATACTATAGAGAACGCACCACCAACACTTCAATGCTACAACTGAAAGGAAATGGGGCATTATGCTAACCAATTACCTAATCCAAGGGTTAATGATGATCACATTCAACAACCTCTTAAGGAAAAGGACAAAGGTAAGTCACATGAAATCACTATTTTTGATGTTGAGTATGCCAATGATGTGGTGGAATGATTAAGTGTTTATGTAATGGGATTTCCAAATAGTGTTGTGGAATCTCATTTATAGTATTGTGGAATTTTGGAATATCTATGTATTGGTTTACTATTGTTTTCAATAATTATATGGTACCTATAACCATGAAAAGTGATTGAAATATTTTTGGAAAGAATATGATATGCACATAATGAAGGGATATGAAGAAAATAATATGTTTGATGGTATTCATGATCTCATGATTGATATAAGGACAAAGTGATATCATGGTTTGAGTATATAGAATTTTTGGAATTTTGGTATGCGGAAAGAGTTAACTTTTGACAGCATTCATGTTTTCACTAAAGTTCAATGGGTATTCATTTTTTTCAAGAGAATACATGATTAAGTAATTAACATGTTTGGAATGTGACCAAGAGGATATATCTTATGATATACGGGCGATAAATGATTGTATTCAATGCTTGGTATATGACCTTTCTAGTAATCATTTTATTTATACTAAGAGATTGGACAGAAGTATTTTGGATAATCCTAAAGATTTTAATGGATTATTTTAGACATCAGATAGTATTGTTTAAGGATAGAACTTGTTTTTCGATATTATTTCTGGCATGTTCCCACAACCGAAGTGGGATAGGCCTTTATCGCCTAACACTATCCTACAGAAAGTCCCTGATTTGTATAAATTAGTTTTAATTTATGAAGTATAAGTTAATTTTAGCAACCATATATGATTAATCTTAGCATAGATGGACTTATGTATATTCAATAAAGTGTGCTAATCTTTTGTTATAGAGACAGATGGAATGACCTATCATTCTATCACATGATCTACTAACACTTCACGAATGACAAATTCAACTTCATTTCTTTAAGAGATGAAGTGGAAATTGTTCAAGGCACGAACAATGGGGAGATTTTACCAAAATCAAGTAGGTATTTCTTTTAATTCAACAATTCTTCAACATTAGAGAAATGATCTTGAAAACTAAAAACGTTGTCCTAGTACCCTCATACCCAATAAATCATATGGTACCTTAGATCATCACAAATTTATGGCTTTGTGATTGATGGATTTTTCATAGCCATGTTCTCTATCACTCTCCATCAGAACGTGATGGCTAGATTTCTCTTCCATATCCATATTTTCACTTATGTTCTCCTATGTGGAAACCCAGTGATAAGTTAATTTGGGTAACCATTACGTTTCGTACTTTAGTTTTTAAAATTAAGTTCTGGTATTCCTTTTTACGATGTGGGTTTCGATGAAAAAAGCTTACAAGTAGTAAACGATTTATAACCCTGACGAATTTTGAGGGCAAAATTCATTTTAAGGGGGGTAGAATGTAACACCCCGATATTTTATGAGAAATGTTTTTTTTTTAATTTAATTGATGTCTTGTGTTGTACGCTACACCAAGATTAGATTGCGCTATATGAAACACCGTATTAGCTTGAAGTATACACAAACACTATTCTAGGTTTGTGTTTCATGCCAGAGAAACCTTCCTCGATATCGTGTGTTGTATGCAATACCGAGTTTCACTAGACGAGATATTATTATAATATTATTATGAACTAGCCGTTATGAATAGTAATACCCACTTTTTGAAATTTTATAAATTTCATCTTTCAAAATGGACATCATTTTTGGATTCGGAATATCAAAGTTAGCTTAGGGTGAATTTTTGGTTTTTTTCTGAAAACTTTCAATTTTTGATGAATAGTGAAAAATACTGAGTTATAGTTTAAAATTGAATTTTTATTTAAATAATTATTTTATTTTTATTTAAATTTATTTTAGGTCAAAATAGATACATAATACTTATATAAGTTCAATGTAATTCATTGGAGTCATTTTATAATAATTTTAGATATATAAAATTTTATTGAACTTTTTACCATCTTTTACCCACCTCCTAGGAGAATTTGAAAATTTACATAAAACTTAATTTTACCACTTCTGTGAGTGGAATTTCAAAAATCTGAGAGACATAATTGATATCAGTAAGTAAAATTTGGTTCAATGAGATGAAAATAATTTTTGGTGAATAGTAACTTTTAACTTTTATTTACCACGGTTAAAAGTAAATAGGGTAATTAAGGGTAAAAATGATATTATTATTACCCTAACACATGTCCTAATTCTATTGGATAAGTGTAATTCGACCAAAAATAACCTTAGGGATAAAATATGTCCCTTTAGGTCCACTTGGATTAGATTAGGACATATATTATTATTTAATTCAAAGAAGAGTTAAAAGAGTTAAAATCAAAGTTTAATAACTAAAATATTTTTAATATAGGGTTATACATAAGATAAATTCGACTATAAATATTAATTAGAAATATAAAAATATTTACTACATATTTTTATTTTATTTATAATTTTTAGACATTAAATAATATTATTTATTTATGACACAATGATGATACAATAATTACCTTATTAATGAAATTTTAACATAATTGATGTTATAAATACCCAGATAAATGTAATTTGAGACTTTTTATGAATTCCACTAATTTTCTAGTTTAATATGACATCTTAGTATTGATTTAATTAATGTTTTTTGAACTAATAATTCTGTTATGATTTTCACAAAAATCAATTACCAAATAGTGTCAAAATTGACATAAAATAGTTTTTAAAACAAATATTATATTATTAATTTATATTATATTCCTAAAAATATAATGTTCAGCCAAATGAATTAGATAAGGTTATATATATTAATAATGAACCACTTCGGGTTCTTTTGGCAGTTTATAGTAAGTTTATTAACCATATATTGTAAGAACACAAGAAGACACGGTAAAAGTTAAATTATTTAACTTAGAGTTATATCTAAATGATAAGGTTAAAATAGTAACCTAAACTTGTATAAAACCTATTTTTTGAGATTATTTAGACCCTTCCCCACTTTATCTTCTAAATAAATCAATTTGGAGCTATTATAAACCGAATATGACTTTATTATAAAATAATATTTTATGTTTTTTCTAAGGTGCCCCTCTCCTCCCTTGTAAAAGGGCACCTCCTCCCTCTCCTCTTTACACCATTTTGAGCCTTCAAGCTCGGAAAAACCCAACCCATTTACCTTCTCAACTTCCCTATAAACATAATAGAGTTCTTGGTCTTCTTTAAAGACCAACTTTAGTGCCCTAAGAGGAGGTTTAGAAGAGGCATGTCAAAGAATAGGTAATATCCTTTACCAATTCTTTAAAATTCATTTTTTCTTCTACTTCTTCTTATTTTGTTGTTTCTTAATAAAGTAATAACATAATTATCACTAATATAATAATATGTTCTTATAAATATGAAACAACCCTATTTCACCTTCTATCCATCCTACAGAAAACGAAATCACCGCACGTGCGTACGTACGGAATACCGTCTCTACGCCGTGGTGTAATTTGTTTTCACCACCACCTTACTTGGATGGGTATAATGGTGTAAAGAATAACTATATATGATTATTATTACATGATTATAATTCTGATATATTGTATCATCGACTCCAATTCCATTCAATAATTATGGGGATGATATCATTGCTCGTGCGTACGTACGGATTACTGTCTCCACGACGCGATGAGATTCATTCTCCATGTTAACCATTAAAAATGATTATAAAGTATATATAATGAATAATAATGAAATATATTACATAATAATTCTTATGTATTTATGTATATATATATATATATATATTTCATCTACTTACTTCCATTAAATTCAATATGGAAATGAAAACAGTGTTCATGCGTACGTACGGCCTACCGTCTCCATGAACGGTGTATTTCATTTCATGTATCTATCTATTATATATATATATATATATAATGAATATATATGATATATAAATCATTTATTACATTCTGTAAGTAATTAAATCATAATATAAGTAATAATATAAAGAACAACAAGTCCAAACACGTACGACAAATGAAACGATTTTACCCAAAACGCTGCTTTAACATGGAATTGACAAAAGAATGGGTAATATAAAGTCATAAGTGAATCATATATGATATCATAAATATTATTATGGTTTTTTTACAAGTTAATAATTTGTTTAAACCTACTATACAGGAGTTTCAGATACATACGAAAGAAATTGGACCTACGGTAAGGGATAATTTTGCAATCTCATTTTTATCCGAGATTGCTTATGCGTAAGTATTTACTGGGGTTATATTTTTCATCCATGTCCATAAAAATGTTTTTCATAAAGTGTTTTATATTATTCCATGTACTTTTAAAGTAATTTTTACCCCTCTTTGACTTTTACATTGTGTTATGGAAGGAATCTTTCTTTTGTTTACCATACGAGGAACATTTTGACTTTTCTGGCAAAAGTATGAGGAGAATGTTTTTTTAACTTATATGGCATGAATGGATTTTTAAGGTTTCATAACACCTAATTTTTATGAAGACTACTCTACAATTTTTCATTGTTATTTTCAATAAAATCCTTTTATTTTAAAATTATTTTTCATTTTGTGAAAAGAAAATGATTTTGAAGAAGAAATGATATTTTCCTCAAGAATTAATTTCAAGTGTTTTATCAAAACTATTTTCCATATAAGATGAAATTATTTAGCATGTTTATGTTTCAATTATAATGTATCTATTATTTATATGGTTTGATTTTTCTTATGATGAAATGATATACATTTGTTTTATATGGATTATGTGATGATGGGATGATGTTTATGAAACCCATTTTATTATTTGGGTTATGATGAATGTTTTATGTTTATTTTGTGGCACAAGTAATAATGATTTAATTATGAGATGGGTGGGACCTATATATCCCTCCAATTCATTGGGTAAAGATTTATATCTCATGAGATAGACATGGCTGGAATGGTATGTTAATCTGGTTCAGTGATATAGGACTGGAATGAGGAGTGAACTCTATTCAGTAAGGGACTTTGTCCACTAAGATGGTATTGGCAGCAATGCCTTGGCTACTTTGGAAATAATATCATGTGCTTAATGGTTTTACACAAATTACATGTTTTATTCCCATTCTATTTTATCATGATTGATATTCCTTTATGATCTATGCCTTATGTACTGCTAAGATTTTTGTCATGTTCATGTTTTTACGTTCAAATGTTTATGGGTTATTTTATGTTCTCCATGTTTACCCTTACTAAGAATTTGAGCTCACCCTTTTTATGCTTTCTTTTCCACAAGATATAAATAAAGGTTTTAGGTAAGAAAACAAAATGGGAATATCTTTATGGGAGATGTTGAAGATCTTTCACCGCGATTAGAAGATTATGTTCCAAGTTTCCAAAGACACTAAACTATTACGGTACTTGGGTGTTTGTTTTTGTTATATATTAAGTATTACACAAAAGTAATGTAATGTCCATGTACGTCAATATTTGGTTCTCCATAACATCATAATTAACATTTAGGATGTAAATGTTTCATTAGTAACAAGAAATAAAGTTGATTTATGGCATAAAAATATTATAGGTTGTAAAATCTTGTTTACGCCATAAATTCCTATTTACATTTTAAACTCCTTTTACACTATAAGACATGTTTTTATTCTATAATAACATCACTTGGGAAAATAATAAAATCTAAGATGATATGTTTTTTGGTGAACTTAACTCATTGGGTTCTTACACCATAAAAGAGTCATTTATTTTGTAAAACATTCATCCTAGTAGTTTTAACCATGCAACACATCTTATGTTTTTCATTATTTATATAGTATATACTCTCCCTTAAACCCTAGGTGATCTCCCAATAAATTTCAAGTATCTCATATCCTTATAATATGCATCATTTGGAACTTGATATTCATTGTGATTGTGTTTCATCTGTCTGGGTAAGTAATCTTTATGCTTCTTCATTTACATTGATCATGGTAATGTCGTTGTGCTATGCTTGTGGATTTTTTTAATCTTATGTAAATTTTATTCTTGATCCTTTATAGATCCATTATTCTATCTTCCCATTTATTTTTACCCTTGTGTTGGTTTTGGTGTGGCATTCGAGTTCCTTGAGTTATGTTTAGTTTATCTTCTCTAAAAATTTCTTTACTTATTAAAACAAGTATAATATATGGGAATCAGTTCTAGGTCCTTTGGTGTTTTCTTTGCATTACTTCCTTATTTTTAGATTTTATTTTGGGTTTTTTTACCCGAGTTGACGTAAGTGGTTCCATATCTAGCCCATGTTAGATGAACCTTGATTTCTCTGGTTTTGATAAATTGTTTTATAAATAAAATAGCGTGATTGATTGATTTATTTGTGTGTGTGTGTAAATAGGTTTTTGAGAAAAGTTGGGTTTCCCCTCTTTTGATAAAATAAATGGTATTTTCAAATAATTGTGAAATTAATTTATGAAATGGTTTCAAATCATGGTTTTGATTAAATTATTTATAAAATACAGCACATGGGAATCCTTTGGTACTTAAGTGGAAGTTGTATTAATAGGCCTCGTTTGTTGATACTATTAGGGGTTCACTCATGGGGTGTTTCTATACTCCCTGGGAATTTTGTTCTAGGGACTTGTTAGACACTTTTTGGAGGTTCAATTTTTTGTATGTTCCTCTAATATCTAAATTTGATTCATATGTCTAAATATCTTATTCATGTGATTGTCTATATTTAGGAACAAGTGTTCTAGTTATCCTAAACTGTAGTGATCCTGACGTGATGTTACCTGTGCTTTTTTTGTAATATTTTGGATATAATATGATATGTGACACATGATTCGAACTGATTTGATATATATATGATATGATTTGGAACCATTTTACCTTGATTATTTAGAACTGTGGTATAAGGGTAATGTTTTACCATGATTTTGATATAAAAACTATTCCACTAATTATCATGCCTTGTTTTCTTTAAAGTTGAGCATGTTTGTATTATTAAATAGATACTTTTTATAAAACACCTGGTTGGGATCCTACTTATCCCATTTACATCACACCCTGCACACCCCTTTGGTATGCATAGACCTTGTTATGTCTTTCGATGCAGGTAAAGGAAAGTGTGCATGTGATTGTCTATATTTGGGAACAAGTGTTCTAGTTATCCTAAACTGCAGTGATCTTTGGTGTGATGTTACCTATTATTTTTTATACTATTTTGGATATAATATGATATGTGACACACGATTCAAACTGCTTTTATATATATATATATGATATTATTTGTAACCATTTTACCTAGATTATTTAGAACTGTGGAATAAGGGGAATGTTTTACCATGTTTTTGTTATAAAAACTATTCCACTGATTATCATGCCTTGTTTTCTTTAAAGTAGAGCATGTTTGTATTATTTAATAGAAACTTGTTATAGAACACCTGGGTGGGATCCTACTTATCCTGTTTACCTCACACCATGCGCACCCCTTTGGTATGCATAGACCTTGTTACGTCTTTAGATGAAGGGAAAGGAAAGGTGCCAAAGTGAGGTGTTGAGGTTTCTGTCAACTATTTTTGGGTATCTGGTGGTGATATGGTGGGAGTTTTCCTATTCTTTCACATGAAGTAGCTATTTCTAGTTTTGTTTTTTTTTCTATTGTACTTGTACCTTCGAGTTTGTTTAGTTACTTTTTATTTGTATCATTTTTGCTATCTTATTTTAGTTATAGCATATATATTTATTCTATTTTTCTCTTCCATTGTTTCTCGCTAATACGTATATATATATCATGTTATCTAATTCAAGTTGGAATAATTTTTTCCCTTTGGTTATTTTTGATGATCAGGTGCTAGTTTCTAGCCTGTGGGGATTGGGAGATCCCTTCGGGTATGTGGAGGATCAAGTCGGGTGCTAGGTTTAAGGGTAACTTAGGTCGATTAATTACAAAATTGTATCATATGAAGGTTAATATCATGATTTATCTAGAGATGGGTATATATCTAGTCTTGATACCCTCTTATATTATAGCACAAATAGATATAAAAGAGCTCAAGATTCAATTAGATAATTAGATGGTAAAAGGTTTTGTTCACCCTCAATGTTTCTCCTTAGGAATCTCTAGTACTCTTTTCTAAGAAGGATGATAGTTCCCGTTGATTTTTCATGGACTATCAAAAATAAAATCGGGTGTTGATTAAGAATAAGTATATTTTTCCTCATATGGATGAGTTTTTTATCATTTAAATGGAGGGAAATGGTTTTCAAAGGTAAATATTTAGTTGGGTTATCATCAACTTAGGGTTTAAGACTTTGATATATTGAAGATAGGTTTCAGGAGAAGGTATGAACATTATGAATATCTTATAATTCCTTTTAGTCTAAATAATTCTCCTAATTTTTTTTTTGATTTGATGAAATTGGAATTCCATTAGTATCTTAACACCATTTTGGTAGTGTTTGAGGATGATATTTTGGTTTATTTAAGATTTGAGCATAATCATGAGTGACATCTAAGTTTGGTTTTAGAAATACTAATGAGTAATCAATTTCATTGAATGCTTTAAAAATATATTTTCTATATCCAATAAGTGAAATTATTGGGGCATATGATTTTTGAACATGTCTTATCAGTTGATCCTGAGAAGGTGAAGCATGTCGTATCATGGGAGGAGCCATGAAATGTCTTTAGGATTCAGAACTTCCATGGTATTATAGGATACTATCAAAGATTCATCAAGGATTTATCTAAGTTTTCATCACCTTTTAACACTATTACCAAGAAAAATGTTAAGTTCACATGGTATATGAAATGTTAGTATTCTTTCAATGAACTTAAATGACTTCTGACATTAGATCCTATTCTGATATGACATGATCTTGGTAAGGGTTATGTGGTGTTTTTTATGCTTATAGTTCTAGTTTGGGTTACATTATTATAAAAGATGATTATATTGTGGCCTATGTCTCTATTAAACTTCATCTTCATTATAATAATTACCCCACTCATGATTTGTAGCTTATTTAAGTGATGCATGCACTTAAATGATAGTGACACTATCTATTAGGGGAGAGGTTCATAGTATTTTTTGACCATAAGAGTATGAGATATATCTTTTCTGAGAAATATTTAAATCTTTTAAAGAGTTTTTGGGTGGAATATATAGTGACCCAATCCTTTTAAACATATTATTACATGATTTTAAGCATAATTATCCATTAAATACAACCAATGAACCAAAATTATAGTGTATTTAGAAGACAAGGTACATAATTAGAAAACATGAAAATAGAATAAAACATATTTTATAAATATTCATAATGAGATCCCAACTCACTTTGATCTCCTACAACTTTATAGGATAACTTGGGGAATATATAGGCAAGGCATGAGCTAAATATCCCAGTAAGGGAATAAATATGGGAATAAAGCATAACACGTGAGTTAGAAGGAATATCATGATAACATAAAGGAATATATCATGAATAAACATAATGAAGAATAAAATATATAACATTTACTATTATGATCATGTAAACTTAGGAAAGTGGAAGCAATATATAACATGATATAAACATAAGTTAAGGCTAACTTTCAAGACTATATCACATGGTGGATAAAGTCCCATAATGGATTAGGTTTAATCCCTAATCCCATACATTAAATATCATAAGACTAAAACATTACCCAATGAATTAGAGTACTATCTGGGTACACACATTGTAACATGTTCATGCATATGTGTTCCCCATAAAGAATAAAAAAAGGGAATAACCATAAGGGTTACCCATAGAAATAAATGGGTATCGTAATCATGTCATAATGCATAAAAAGGATGTATAACCATGGTATCCATGAAAGAATGGATTTAAATAATTATTGGAAATTCATAAAGAAAATATAATAATAAATCATGAATAATTATTTCCAACTAAACTGGATACATGAAAGAGAGTGGCTAGGTAACTTTAGAAATGTGCCAGTTAAGCATAGTTTTAGGGAAAAGAATAAAGAGTCTCTAAAATCATAAAGGAATAATTATTTACATAAAACCATAAATGAAATAAAATATTTTTTCATGATAAATTTAGTGACTTTATAAAAATATTTTAGGATTAAATTATTTTATGTAGTGTACTTGAAAATGGGTAAGAAAAATAGAAGTTCCCTTTAATCAGATTTGCTTATCAAGGGGAATTGAGAATGGAACCTCTTAAAATATGTATTTCCCCACAAAATAAATATTAATAGATATATGTATATATATATATATATTGAAAATATATAAATAATATAAAAGAATTATATAATAATGATGAAGAGATAACTTGAGTCAAAGAGAGATAAATCGTTACCCAAATGAAATTTGGAGGTTCAGAGATATCCCTTACCTTTTGTATGAATATGTTCTAAACTTGAAATTAATGTCCTATATAATCAAATTATATTAATTAATTAATTAATTAATAACCTCTTCCACATTTATTTTATTTATTATAATTTTATTAAGTTCATTTATGACCATTTTGATGAGTTATAAAGATCAATTTCATCATTCTGGAAGCATTTGTTTCACAGTTTCATGATTGGTTAACTTGTGAATAATTATGAAAGTTCTTTTCGAATGGAAATAAAACTCTAGAATTGAAATTAAATTTTATTTATACACTTCTATAATTTTTAATGGTCCCATATATCAATATGTAATATGACATGAAGATGATTCATTTGATAAAACATTAATGATAAATGTTTAGTTTATTTTGGAAGTTTTTTCATCCATCGTGAACTAGTTTTATTTTACTTAATATTATGCCTATATATTAGTTAAATAACCTTAAATAAGTTATATTATACTTATTATAATATTATTTAATCATAATAATATTTTTATGACCATTCATGAAGGTGGTAATAGAAAACAAAAACTCATTATCCACAAAGATGGTTAATCGTCGTAATTTGGACAATAGTTTCATTTCTTTAAATAAGAGGAGATGATAAAAGGGATGGATAGAAAATATTTAATTAGAAATATAAGATTATATTATATAAATTATACTGGATTTATTATTATTTTGTGGATGAATTAGCTGAATAGAATGTAGAAGATGAAAAAAATTAAGAGAGGTGGATTAAGAAAGATACCTCTTGAATATCTCTTTCTTGAAGGATCCCTTAAGGAACTTGGAATTAGACTTTTGGTGAGAAAATAAACTCTATAATGTGTATAGGTAAGTGTATAAGAGTATTTTTTATAGTATGGTTGAGTTATAATTTATATGGTGGTGAAATAGAGTGAAGGATTGGATGCCCTTTAATAATTGAAGTGAGTAGCACTTTTGGAATTCCATAAAATATAAAAATATAATAAGACTATTTTAGAGACAAAATTTTAAAAATAGCCATTAAATGAACATGGGGTGACCTTTTAGACCATATATTTTCCCCTATTTACTTATTTAATATTTTTATTAATTTTAAATAATTTAATAAAATATTGTATTCATGAAATAGCATTATTTTCAAATTTGATACTATTCTTTACTATGACTTTAAAAACATCAAAAAATGATTAAAATTCAAAAAAAAACTATTTTATTATATACTATAAATGTAATTATCGTCTATAAAATTCTTTTATCAGCTTAATTATCTCAAATTATATTTATTTTAATATTTTTAATATCATTTATTTGATTTTTATATTAATTTAATAATTACTGCATCATCGTTTTATAAGAATTTAAGGTATATATTTCTTCCAAAAAATTAAAAAAAATCACATAAAGAAGATAAATATTTTATATTTCAAAATACTATTTATGGTTTAACATTTATTATAGAAACCCATATATTAAATATGTTATACTTGTTAAAAATAATAGTGTGACAAGTTTGAATTTCTTTTAAATAAAATACTATAAGGGACTTAATGTCTAATAAGTGTCTCCAAAAGGTATTAAATTATACCCATAGATTATTTTGGTCTAAACTTACCCATACAACAAAATTAGGACAAGTTTTAGGGTCTTTTTTTAACCCTTATCATCTTATTTTTACCTGTAATTACCAGATTTACCCTTAGTCGTGGTAAAAAAAATCACCAAGGTTACTATTCGTATTGAAAAAAATAAAATAGGTCTATTTAATAAATTTATACCTTATTATTCCAAATATGGAATCCATTTTTACAAATTAAAAACATATAAGTTAAAATTTAAATTTAAATTTAAACTACAAAAACGCTACGAAAATTTTTTTTCCTGAAAATTGACATTTTTAAGTATAAATTTTTTTATACTAAAATTTATATAAAATTAATTTAAAAGAACAAAATTATATTATTTATAATAAAAATTAACTAATAGAAGTTTAAAACTAATCCAAAATATAATTTTACTTTGTAAATTATTTAAAATAAAATACATTTTTCATTGTAAATCGGTATTTCTCACTACTCATTAAAATTCTAAACTTTTTTGAAAATTATGAAAACTTTATCCTAAGACGGTTTTAAATTCATGAATTCAAAAAGATGAATTTTATTTTTTTAAATAAATTTTATAAATGTATCAAAAATAATTATATTTATTTTCTCATAGAAATCAATAAGAATCATTTTTTGAAGAAAATATTTTTTTAAATAATAAAATGTATTTACTAAAAATTAAGTGTTTTTTTCATATTGATAAATATTTTTCCTAATATATTTATTATTATTCATACTTAAAAAATATTAGGTTAGTTTATAATGGTTGTGTAAATATTTTAATATTATATCATGATTCATTTAAACTTGGTGTTGCATACAACATCAGCTACTGAAGAAATAAAATTATTTAAAGATAAATATTTCATAAAAATATCAAGGTGTTACATTCTTCCCCCATTATAAAATTTTATCCTCAAATTTTTTTTTACATACTATGGTAAAAAAATGAGGGTACTTCTCCTTCATCGCTTCCTCTAGTTCCCATGTTACCTCTTTATATTTGTGGTTTCTCCATAGTACTTTAACTAGGTGAGTGGTCTTATTGCATAGAACTTTATCTCTATAGTCCAAGATTTTCACTGAATGATCTTCATAAGAGATATAATTTTCTAGTTTTACCACCTCTGAATTTTGTACATATGATATATCTGGTATGTACTACCTTAGGAGGGATATGTGGAATATATCATGTACTTGATACATGGTTGGTGGAAGTGTTGGTTGATATGCCACAACTTCTATGTGATATATAATCTCAAAGGGGCCAATGTACCTAGGAATTAGCTTTACCTTCTTCCCAAATCTCATGAATCTATTATATATAGATATTCATAGGAATAACTTATCTTTAACCTCAAACTCTAAGTCTCATATATGATTTTCTACATAGACCTTCTATCAACTTTGGGAAACCCTAATGTGTTGTTTAATAGCCTTCACCTTTTCTTACATTTCCTAGACCATTTTAGTTCCTAATAGCTTATATTCACTGAATTCATCCCGGAATGCAGGTGTTCTTCATCTCATCCCGTAAATGGATTCATATGGATCCATTTTGATGATTGAATGGAAACTATTGTTGTAAGAGAACTTGACTATTGAGAGATGTTGATCCCATCCTCCATTTAAGTACATTGAGCATGATATCAACATGTATTCCAATTTTTGAATGGTCTTCTTATACTAGCCATCATTTTGGGGGTGATAAGACATACTAATTTTCATCTTAGTGTTTATATCATGTTGGATACTTTTCCATAACTTTAAGATAAGTCTTAGATCTTGATTAGATAAAATCAATAATTCTACTCCATGTAGCCTCAATACTTATTTGATGTATATCTTTTGAATTTGATTGAGTGAGAAGTTCTATCGAATTGCAATGAATTGAGTTATCTTTGTAAGACATTCCACAACAACCCATATAGAATTATTTTTTCTGGATGCCTTTAGAAGTCCAATGACAAAGTATATGGTGATGATTTCTCATTTACATATAGTTATAGGTAATGGTTGCATCATCCCTTTAGACATTTTCCTTTCATACTTAACTTAATGAAATACCTAGCACTTTGATTCATATTTAGCGATCTATTTCTTAATATTGTCCCACCAATAGTGCTCTCAGAGATCTCGATACATCTTTGTTCTCCCTTGGTGGATGGAGAAGGTCGATCTATGTTCATCATTCAAAATCTCCCTCTTTATATTAGGATTTGATGGTACCCATAGTTGTGACCCAAATGTTACTACTCCTTCTTCATCAATTTTAAACTATAAGGAATTCCTATTTTTGATAGATTTTACCTTCTTCTAAATCTCCACATCATTCCTTTTAGCATCCTTTATCTTCTAAAAAATGGATGGTTGAGAAATCATTTGATAAATTATTGATGATTTACCTTCCCATATGATTCTCATATCCATCCTTTTTATGTATAAGAAGATTTGATCCTTCTTAATTATTATCATTGATAAAGTTGCAAGATCCATTCTAATTAGAGCATCTTCCACTTTATTTGCTTTAATAGGATAGTGGTGGATTGATTATTCATAATCTTTGATGATCTTTAACCATATTTATTAGTGAATATTAATCTCCTTTTGTTTGAATATATATTTGAGGATATTATGATTAGTATATATCTCATACTTCTCCCCATAGATATAATGTTTCCATATTTTCAACATGAATATCATAGCCACCAACTCCAGATCATGTGTGGGACAGTTTTTCTCATGAACTTTTAGCTATCTTGAGGTGTAAGCAATCACTTTATCATTTTTCATCAGTACACAGTGTAATGACCCAAAGTTTTTAAATGGAAATTACATTCTTATATTTATGTCATAAAATCACATAAAATCACATAATAATGAACTACTAAGTGATAAGTGACCTTTAAACATAATTTTTTCACTTCTGTGTTTGGAATTTTGAAAATCTGACATACACGGTTGTGTTCAAGATGTTTTTTAGAGTCTAATAAAACAAAAATAATTTTTGTTGAATAGTAACCAACCCTAATGAATAGTAACATAACCTTATGAATAGTGATATACCCTAATTAATAGTAACCTCACCTATGATAGTATAAAAATAATATTCAAGTTGGAATTACAATATACCTATGTTTTAGAATGAGTTAATGCATGTTTTAAATCTAGTTTTTAATAATAAATTATGATTTTAATTAAATATTAAAATAATCATATTTAGAAAAAAAAAAATTGAAAATGGACTTCATTTTTGGATTCTACACATCAAAAAATGGTTGGGGTGAATTTTTGGGATTTTTCTGAAATACTTGAATTTTTTATGAATAGTAAAATACGGTAATTTACCGTATATGTACATTATAAGATAAATAGACTATTCCTAGCATCATGGATGATGTCACCACCCTTGGTTTGGATTAACATGACCTATTTACTATTATTGGTCATCTAATACTTGTTATTCCTTTTCTTGGTAAGAAATAATAAATTAATGATTATTATATTATGAAATCCCTCCTCTCCTCCACTATAAAAACCCCCTTCACTCCCTCTTATATCCACTCCTCTCAAGCTCCAAGACTTCTCTAAATTCTGCCCAAATCTCTCCCCAAGGTCCTCCCCCATTTCCAAAAGCTCTCATCCTCCTCAAAATACCAAAACCTCTCCCCTTAAGAGGTTCTCAAAGGAGTAAGTCTCAAGTGGTAAATTCCTCTTCCCAAATTTCTTATTTTCTTTTAAGTTCTTTTCTTTTTTATTTTCTTTCCTCACATCCCTTCACCATAATAGTATGATAAATCCAGTAAAATACATGTACTATAATTTCTTCATGCTAGTGTTATATTTCATTATCTTCTCCCATTTCCCCACCCTTTTTTTTGAAAGAAATGAAAGCACCGTTTGAGATGTGCTAATTTAGCACATTCAAGGACAATGGTTTATCAATTTTTGTTATTATATTTAATTATGGTCATGAAACCATTTGTGTTATGGTTGAACCAGATTATTATATATGTAATATATCCTATTTTTGGTTCTATAATCTTTTGGTACAAATGTAATTAAGTTATAATGAAAAACACATTCTTTGTAACCAAATCCACTGATTAACAAAAACGGTTATCACTAAGGTTATATATATAATAATTCAACATCACTCAAAGTAACCTAATTAAAATTAAAACCATGTAATCTCCTGGATATTAACTAAAGAATATAACTTCAATTCTATACAACCACTTTCATCTTGCATATAATTCAAACTTGAATATAAGTGAACCGATCTTTTAAAGCCAAGTAAACAAACGATCCTGAACAATGAAATTGAACCTTAAAACTAATCAAAAAAGGTTTGAATGAACTAAAAAGGGTTATAATAAATCAATTAAATATATAATAGGTTATGGAATTATGAATTAATAATCCTAATTTTTTTATTCATGTCATTAATAACAAGTGGAGAACACCATCGGATTTGAGGTAAGGGATCCTCCCCTTTTCTCTCTTAATCAAGATTATCCTCTATACTTTGCCTTTTTATGTGTACTATAAAATTATGGGGTATGTTTAAGAACCTCCCCCATACTAACTACTAGATTTGTAAGTGATGAGAAACCCCATTTCTCTCCCATAAATTCCTCTTGGTCACACCTGACACCATGCTGATAAAATCATAATGAATTCTACCCGAACCTTCTTTGTTCATTCGGGGTGCCTTATCTTTCTTTAAAAATGGTGTTATCTTATCTATATATATGAGTCTTATGAATTCTGTTTAGTTGTACAAGATTATTATATCAAGACCCTTTCATCACATTCTTTTGGGGATATACATGATTTTGAAAGATTCCCTCCTTAGAACTTTCCGATAAGCAAACCTGTTTTAAGGGGACTTCCCAAAAATTTTACCCAAATTTCAAGTGCACTCTATCCTATGTTCTAAAACACCATTGTATTTATAAAATCAGTATTTTTATTATGAAAACCTTCTTGGTTCAATTATGGTTTTATATAAAATAATTTCTTCTTTTCTATTTGAAAAGCTCTAGAGTGTTTTCCTTAAGACCACACAAAGATGTTTTCATGATAATGTTTCTAAAATACATTTTTTGTATTTTGTCACTTATATTTGACACCACTTACCATGTTATATGACTATATTACCCTATTAATTTCCATGTATGTTCTAATCCTTTTCTTTCATGGACACTTTCGTGATACGCCCATTGGATATGTTTGGTGTCATGATTATGGTACCCAATTCTTTCCATGGGTACCCTTATGTTTATGTATGGTTGATTATGTATGATTATTTATGTGTCAAGATTATTTATGTGGAAAAACATTCATGAATATCTTGAGATGGGTGCTCCTAGATAGTGCTCCAATGCATTGGGTAAGGTTAAGTCTCATGATATGTGATGTGAAATGGGATTGGTGGTTAGCCTTGACCCGTACTAAAATGGGAAACGGGATTGGCAGTTATCCTTGACTCGTAATAAAGATATGATTTATGATTTTTCCACATTTATATGATTCCATGATTATATGATCTCATTCTTATATTAAATTATTTCATAAGTTTCATGCTTTGTATATCATTATTTCATGCCTCTTAACTCATGTGCTTGAGATGTATCCTTATGTTCATTTCCTTACTGGGAATTTTTAGCTCATCCATTTGTTCATGTGTTCCCCAGGGTACCCTATGCATATGTAAGAGCTCAAAGAAAGTTAGAAGATCTTTATGGAGATTAAATAAAGAAGTTTTTTTAGTGCCTTGTTTTATGTTATATGTACCTAGTCTTCCAAGACACTAGACTTAACGATCCTTGGATTGTACTCTGATGATTAATTATGCTTAAAATAAAGAAATGTTTTATGTAAAAGGCTTGGGTCTCTATAGTTGGTATCAGAGGATGGTCTAGTTATTTTTTGATATTCGGAATAGAGAAACTTAGTGAGAACCTTAAGGATGAGACCAAGTATAAGAAAACAGTACGAAATTTTTGTGAGTATAGAGTAAGTGGTTTATCAAGAAAATACATCCCTATCTAGATACGAGCAGGTAGAGGCGGCTCTGGCATAGATGCATCTAGGGGTAAAAATAGAAAACACCACTTTGATCTAGACTCGAACGGGAACTGTTGCACGATAACAGGCCTTGCTGCACTCTTGGTTACGACACTCCCGGGGATATGCTTTGGTTGATTCATGAGCTTAGTACAAACCATTATTAAGTAAAAAAATCCCATAAAAATATAAGTTAAGAAATAGATCAAAGATAACCTAGATATAAACCTAAGGAATCACAAGTTAGGATGTAATTATTCTTTATAAGTTTATCCTTTAATGTTCAAAGTTTCATTTTTATGCTCAATAGCTAAGTATTCAAGACATATAATTATACGATCTTTTTCTTAGTTAATGGAGTGAAATATAAGAACACGTTCCAACAACCAATGTGATAGGAAATGTGATGATTTCCCTAATGACATGCCTGATGTGACGGAAGTGGGTGCTCAAAACTTCATGGAAGTACTTGCTCAGCTGGCTCGAGTTATGAATAATAACTTGAATCAAGTGGAACGTCCCCCTCCTCCAAGTAAAGAGCAAGTTGTCATAGAATCCTTTATGCGGCAAAGGCCTCCCATGTTTAGTGGGTCTTCTAATACCATCCTTGTATAATAATATATTAACTCAATTGAAAATATTTTCTCTGTCCTCCAGTGCTTAGATGAAGAGAAAGTTGTACTAGCAGTCTATCGTTTTGATGGGGAAGCTAATCAGTGGTGGACACTGATCAAGAATACGAAGTCCCAAGAGGAAATTGATTCCATGGATTGGGAGGAATTCAAGAGGATGTTTCTCAACAAATATTTTCCTTTAACCCTCTATATCAAGATGGAAAGAGAGTTCCTTGGACTCAAGAAGAAGGAAGATGAGTCCATCGGGACGTATGAAGCAAACTTTAAAAGGATTTAAAAGTACGCCTCTGGATTTTTCATGAACACTGAAAGAAAGGTGGATCACTTCTTTAGTGGACTAAATCTGAGTCTATGAAAAGCGTTGGTGATTTGAGACTTCGATAGTTATGAGGACATTGTTCGTTGTTCCCTCAAGGTTGAAATGGAGATTGGAGACTCTTAGTGGTCTTATGGGCCTAGTGACAAGAAGCAGAAAATGGAGAACAATATGGGTGGTTCATCAAAAAAATCCCATGATGGAAAGAATCCCAACTTTCCCCTTTGCAAAAATTGTGGGAAGAAGCATCCTGGTAACTGTCTGAAGGGAACCAAGAATTGCTTCAAATGTGGAATGTTTGGTCATCTGGCTAAGAACTACCAAAGGGATATGAAAAATCCCACTAATTTTGAAGAAGAACGGAAGGTTCATATCAACACTCAGCCTGTAGTGTAGTGTTTTAACTGCAAGGAGCTTGGGCATTATGCGAACAATTGCCCTAAGCTGAGGGTTGTCGGAGGCAATCAGCAACAACCTCCAAGGAAACAAGGAATGGTTTATGCTATCACTATTGATGAGGTGGAGCCAGAAAATTATGTGGTGATAGGTACGCTTGTTATTCATTCAAGAATAGAGAACATACTATTTGATTCTGGTTCTATGCATTCTTTCATATCTTGCAAGTTTAGTAGAACTATTCAAACACCACCTCAAATTTTGGAGGAAAAGTTATTTTTGAGAATAGCGAATGGGGTAATTATTGCATCCATGGTTTATAACTCATCCCAGTTTAATGTTTGTGGACTGAAACTCCCAAAAAATCTTTTCATACTTCCTTTAGTGGAGTTTGACTCTATCTTGGGCATAGATTGGCTATCTTTGTACAAGGCCAACATCAACTGCAGGGAAAGGGAGATTACTCTTCACGTCCCCAAGCATCCTTTGATTCTTTACAAGTGCAAGGAGGAAGATGAGCCTCCTTTAGAATATTCATCTCAAGTTTGGATATTGCTTCCTTATGAGCATGCATACCTAGATCAAATGATTGAGACAAAGGATAGAATCATGCTTGAAGATATGCCCATCATGAGGGATTACACTGATGTATTCCACGAAGAGTTTCCTGGTCTTCCCCCTGACCGAGAGGTTGAGTTCTCAATTGAACTTATACCTGGATCTCTTCCAATCTCAAAGAAACCTTATAGAATGGCCACCATAGAGATGGAAGAGCTAAAGAAGCAGTTACAGGAAAATATGGAGAAGGGTTTTATACGCCCGAGTGCTTCACCATGGGGTGCTCCAGTCCTCTTCGTCAAGAAGAAGGATGGATCAATGCACCTCTTCCTTGATTATCGTGAGCTCAATAAAATCACTATAAAGAACAAGTATCCCCTTCCACGGATAGATGACTTGTTTGATCAGCTTCGTGGGGCCAGTTATTTCTCTAAGGTGGACCTTCGGTTGGGATATCACCAAATAAAGGTGAGGAAGGAAGATATTCCCAAGACTGCCTTTCAAACGAGGTATGGAAACAATGAGTTCATAATGATTCCCTTAGGACTCACTAATGCTCCAGTAATTTTCATGGATTTAGTGAATAGAGTCTTTAGATATTACCTCGACAAATTTTTGGTGGTCTTTGTTGATGATATTCTGATATACTCCAAGAGCAAGGAGGAACATGGGGAGTATTTGGAAACTGTGTTAAAGACTTTGTGAAGGGAGAAGTTGTATGAAAATTATAGTAAATGTGAGTTCTGGATGGAGGAAGTATTATTCTTGAGGAATGTTATCACCAAGAAAGGGATATCTGTGGACCCTTCCAAGATGAAGGCAATTGAAGAGTGGCCGAGGCCAACTTCTGTAACGGAGATCCATAGATTTTTAGGTCTAGCTGGGTATTATCAATGATTCGTGAAGAAATTTTCACGATTGTAAAACCCAATGACCAAGATGACATGGAAGGGAGTAAATTTCGTCTGGACACAGGAATGTGAAGACTGTTTTAAGGAGTTGAAAAAGAGGTTTATCACTGTGCCGGTACTCACACTCTCTTCAAGTAGAGAGCTCTTTGTGGTGTATAGTGATGGTTCTAAGAAAGTCTTAGGCTGTGTGCTAATGAAAAATGATAAAGTGATAGCCTATGCCTCAAGTCACTTGAAAATCCATGAGAAAAATTATCCCATGCATAATCTGGAGTTAGCGACTGTGATCTTTGCGTTGAAAATCTGGCGGCATTATCTCTATGGGGAAAATGTGAGATATATACTGACCACAAGAGTCTCAAATATATATTCACATAGAAAGAGCTTAATATGCGCCAATGAAGATGGATAGAGCTCATCAAGTATTATGAATACTCAATCCACTACCATCTCGGTAAGGCAAACAAGGTGGAAGATGCTCTAAGTAGAAAATATCCTGCATCTTTATCAATGATGAGAATTGAAAAGGATATGATCTTCTTAGATTTTCAAAGGATGGACATGGGGATAATTAAGGGAGGAACATCATGAATCCTTTCTCAAATGATTTCTCAACCATCGCTCATGGAGAAAATAAAGGTTGCTCAAAGAAAGGATGTGGAAATTCAGAAAAGGGTGGAAGCTGTTAAAAATGGGAAATCCTCTGATTTCAAAATTGATGAGGAAGGAGTTGTAAGATTTGGGACATGATTATCTGTACCATCTGATCCAGAGATAAAGAAGGAGCTATTGAATGTTGCACATAGCTTGACCTTCTCTATCCATCCTGGGAGTACCAAAATGTACCGTGATCTCCAAGAACACTTCTGGTGGGATAACATGAAGAAGGAGATTATGGAATATATATCAAAGTGCTTGGTATGTTAGCAAGTTAAAGATGAGAAAAAAAAAGTCCAAAGGTATGATTAATCCACTTCTCATACCCATGTGGAAATGGGAAAATGTTACTATGGACTTTGTCATGGGTCTCCTGAAGACGAAAAAGGGAAATAATGCGATATGGGTTGTGGTTGACCAACTCACCAAGACATCCCATTTCATTGCTATTCGGGAAGATCTCTCACTTGAACAACTTGAAAAGTTATATGTGAAAGAAGTGGTGATACTGCATGGTGTTCCACTCTCAATTGTCTCTGACCGTGATCTAAGATTCACATCAAAATTCTGGAAGAGTCTTCAACATGCTTTGAGTACTGAATTAAATTTCAGCACGGCCTATCACCCCCAAACTGATGTCCAGTCAGAAAGAACTATTTAGATTCTTGAAGATATGCTTAGAGCCTGCTCTCTAGAATTCAAAGGTGGATGGGATCAGCATCTCCCATTGGTTGAGTTCTCATACAACAATAGCTTCTACTCGAGTATTCATATGGCTCTATATGAAGCTCTGTATGGAAAACGATGTAGAACTCCAACCTACTGGGATGAAGTTGGAGAAAGAAAGCTACTTGGACCGGATCTTGTTCAAGAGATGACAGATAAGGTTCAAGTCATCCAAAAACACATCAAATCTACTCAAAGTTGGAAAAAGAGATATGCTGACAACCGTCAAAGGGACTTGGAGTTCGACGTTGGAGATAAATTCTTCCTTCGAATATCTCCATGGAAGAGAGTCATGCGATTCGGGAAGAAAGGGAAGTTAAGCCCAGGTATATTGGCCCCTTTGAGATCCTTGACCACATAGGATCCATGGCCTATTGGCTTGAACTTACACCAAATATGGCTCGAGTTCATGATTTCTTCCACGTATCACTCTTGAGGAAGTACATACCTGATCCCTCACATGTACTAAACTCATAGGTGGTGCAGTTGGAAGATGATCTCTCCTATGAGGAGCAACCAATAAAGATTATGGATCAGAGAGATAAGGTTCTACGCAACAAGACAACCCATCTTGTCAAATTATTGTGGGGGAACCATAAGTTTTAGGAAGAAACATGGGAATTGGAGGAAGCAATGAAGGAAAAATACCCGCACCTATTTTTGTCTTAGTATGTAAAACAAAATTTCGAGGGTGAAATTTCATAAGGGGGAAGAATGTAATGACCCAAAGTTTTTCAATGGAAATTATATTATTATATTTATGTCATAAAATCACATAAAATAACATAATAATGAACTAATAAGTGATAATTTACCTTTAAACATAAGTTTGTCACATCTGTGTTTGGAATTTTGAAAAGCTGATATACACGGTTGTGTTCAAGATGTTTTTTGGAGTCTAATAAAACAAAAATAATTTTTGGTGAATAGTAACCTACCCTAATGAATAGTAACATAACCTTATGAATATTTATATACCCTAATGAATAGTAACCTCACCTATGATAGTATAAAAATAATATTCAAGTTGTAAGTACAATATACCTATGTTTTAGAATGAGTTAATGCATGTTTTAAATATGGTTTTTGATAATAAATTATGATTTTAATTAAATATTAAAATTATCATATTTAGAAAATTATTTTTGAAAAATGGACTTCATTTTTTGATTCTACATGTCGAAAAATGGTTGGGGTGAATTTTTGGGATTTTTCTGAAATACTTTAATTTTTGATGAATTGTAAAATACGGTAATTTACCGTATATGTACATTATAAGATAAATAGACTATTCCTAGCATAATGGCTGATGTCACCAACCTTGGTTCGGATTCACTTGACCCATTTACTATTCTTGGTCATGGAATACTTACTATTCCTTTTCTTTGAAAGAAATAATAAATTAATGATTATTATATTATGAAATCCCTCCTCTCCTCCACTATAAAAACCCCTTCACTCCCTCTTCTCTCCACTCCTCTCAAGATCCAATCCTTCTCTAAATTCTGTCCAAATCTCTCCCCAAGGCCCTCCCCCATGTCCAAAATCTCTCAGCCTCCTCAAAATACCAAAACCTCTCCCCTTAATAGGTTCTCAAAGGAGGAAGTCTCAAGAGGTAAATTCATCTTCCCAAATTTCTTCTTTTCTTTTAAGTTCTTTTCTTTTTTATTTTCTTTCCTCACCTCCCTTCACCATAATAGTATGATAAATACAGTAACATACATGTAATTGAATTTCTTCATGATATTGGTATATTTCATTATCTTCTCCCCTTTCCCCACCCTTTTTTTAAAGAAATGAAAGAACCGTTTGAGATGTGCTAATTTAGCACATTCAAGGACAACGATTTATCAATTTTTGTTATTATATTTAATTATGGTCATGAAAACATTTGTGTTATGGTTGAACCAGATTATTATATATTTAATATATCCTATTTTTGGTTCTGTAATCTTTTGGTACAAATGGAATTAAGTTATAATGAAAAACACATTCTTTGTAACCAAATCCACCGATTAACAAAAACGGTTATCACTAAGGTTATATATATAATAATTCGACATCACTCTAAGTAACATAATTAAAATTAAAACCATTTAATATCCTGGATATTAACTAAATAATATAACTTCAATTCTTTACAACCAATTTCATCTTTCAAATAATTCAAAATTGAATATAAGTGAATCGATCTTTTAAAGCCAAGTAAACAAACGAGCCCGAACAATGAAATTGAACCATAAAACTAATCAAAAAGGGTTTGGATGAACTAAAAAGGGTTATAATAAATCAATTACATATATAAGAGGTTATGTAGTTATGAATTAACAATCCTAATTTGTTTATTCAGGTCATTAATAACAAGTGGAGAACACCACCGGATTTGAGGTAAGGGATCCTCCCCTTTTCTATCTTAATCAAGATTGTCCTCTATACTTTGACTTTTTATGTGTGCTAGAAAATGATGGGGTATGTTTAAGAACCTCCCCCATAATTCCTACTATATTTATAAGTGATTATAAACCCCATTTATCTCTCATCAGTCCCTCTTGGTCACACCCGACACCATGCCGATAAAATTATAATGAATTCTACCCGAACCTTCTTTATTCTTTCGGGGTGCCTTATCTTTATTTCAAAATGGTGTTATCTTATCTATCTATGTGAGTCTTATGAATTATGTTTAGTTGTAAAATATTCTTATATAAATACCCTTTCATCACATTCTTTCGGGGATATACATGATTTTGAAATATTCCCTCCTTAGAACTTTCCGATAAGCAAACCTGTTTTAAGGGGACTTCGCAAAATTTTTACCCAAATTTCAAGTGCACTCTATCCTATGTTCTAAAACACCATTGTATTTACAAAATCAGTATTTTTATTATTAAAACCTTATTGTTTCAATTATGGTTTTATATAAAATAATGTCCTCTTTTCTATTTGAAAAGCTCTAGAGTGTTTTCCTTAAGACCGCACAAAAATGTTTTAATGCTAATGTTTCTGAAATACATTTTTTGTATGTTTTCATTTATATTTGACACCACTTACCATGTTATATGCCTATATTTACCTATTAATGTCCATGTATGTTATAATCCTTTCCTTTCATGGACACTTTCTTGATATGCCCATTGGATATGTTTGGTGTCATGATTGTGGTACCCAATTCTTTCCATGGGTACCCTTATATTTATGTATGGTTGATTATGTATGATTATTTATGTGGTAAGATTATTTATGTGGCAAGAATATTAATGAATATGTTGTGATGGGTGCGCCCAGATAGTGCTCCAATGCATTGGGTAAGGTTAAGTCTCATGATATGTGATGTGAAACGGGATTAGCGGTTAGCCTTGACCCGTACTAAAGATATGATTTATGATTCTGTCACATTTATATGATTCCATGTTAATATGATCCCATTTTTATATTAAATGATTTCATAAGTTTCATTCATTGTATATCATTATTTTATGCCTCTTAACTCATGTGCTTGAGATGTATCCTTATGTTCATTTCCTTACTAGGCATTTTTAGCTCATCCCTTTGTTCATGTGTTCCCCAGGGTACCCTATGCAGATGTAAGAGCTCAAAGGAAGTTAGAAGATCTTTATGGAGATTAAATAAAGAAGTTTTTTTAGCACCTTGTTTTATGTTATATTTACCTATTCTTCTAAGACACTAGACTTAACGATCCTTGGCTTGTACTCTGATGATTAATTATGCTTAAAATCATGAAATGTTTTATGTAAAAGGCTTGGGTCACTATACACAACCTAATATCATCTTTTATGAATCACTATATACCCTAAATAGTTCTTCACTTTTGGGTAGTGTAAGCACTGGTGTAGTGATAAGCCTCTTTTTCAACTCTTTAGAGCAGTCTTCACATTCACTGGTCCAAACAAAATTTACTCCCTTACGAGTTGGCTTGGTTATTGGGTTTGATAATCATGATTAGTTTCTCACAAATCATTGGTAATACCCAACTAGGCCAAGGAAACTATGGGTATCTATTACAGATGTTAGTCTGGTACACTCCTCAATTTCCTTTATCTTAGAAGGGTCCACAGTTATCCCTTTTTTGATGATAACATGCCCCAAAAATGATACTTCCTCTATCCATAACTCACGTTTATTATATTTTTCATATAATTTCTCCCTTTGAAAACTCATTATCATAGTATTAAAGTGATCCTCACGCTCTTCCTTGCTCTTGGAGTATATCAGAATATCATCTATAAAGACTGCCATAAATTTGTTGAGGTAATCTCTAAAGAATCTATTCATTAAGTTCATGAATATTGTTGGATAATTAGTGAGTCTGAGGGGAATCAATATGAACTCATAGTGTCCATATATCATTTAAAAGGTAGTCTTGGGAATATCTTCCTTCTTCACCTTTACTTAGTGATATCCTAAATAAAGTTCCACCTTAGATAAATACTTAATCTTGCATAGTTGATTGAACAAGTCATATATTTTTGGTAGGGGATACTTTTTCTTTATCATGATTTTGTTGATATCATGATAATAAATGTATAGGCACATTGATCCATCCTTCTTCTCAGCCTAGAGGATTGGTGCACTCCATGATGAATCACTCAGTCATATGAAACCTTTATCCAAATTCTCTTGTAATGAAATATTTAATCCATAAAACTAAATGGTGTAAAACCTATAGGTATTATTTGATATGGGTATAGATCCAGGTATAATTTCAATTGAAAAATCAAACTCTTGGATAGGAGGAAGACCAAGAAAATCTTTAGGGAACACATTACTATAGTCCCACACAATGGGCATGTCTTGAAGTATGATCCTCTCCTTTTACTAAATAATTTGAGCTATATATTCTTGTTCATAAGGAAATAATATCCACACTTCATTTTATTATTCTGAAGGAGATTCATCCTTTTCCTTATAATTCTACAAAATTAAAGGATGCCTCAAGATGTGAAGAGTGATCTCCCTCTCCCGACAGTTGATGTTGGCATTATATAAAGATATTAAATCCATGCCTAATATGGAATCAAACTCCACCAAAGTAATTAAGATAAGATTCTTTGTGAGGTTAAATCCACAAACATTGACTGGGGAGGACTTATATACTTTAGATTTAATAATTTTCCCATTAACTTTTCTCAAAAATAACTCAACTTCCATATTTTGAGGTGGTGTTTGATAAGTTCTACTAAACTTGCAAGATATGAAAAATTCATAGAACAAGAATCAAATATTACATTCCCTATTATAGAATGAATAACCAGCATAGTTGTCACCACATCATTTTTAGGCTCCACCTCATCAGTAGTGATAGAATAATCCCTTTCTTACTACCTCAAAGGTTGTTATCTTTGATTGTATCCAACAACCCTTGGCTCAGGGAATTGGCTCACATAATTCCCATGTTCCTTATAGTTGAAACATTGTATTATAGGCTGGGTTTTGATCTTAACCTTCCTTTCTTCCTCCATGTTAGTGGGATTCTTCATATCCCTTCGGTAATGATTAGATTAATTCCCAACTCTTTCACATTTGAAGAATATATAGGTTCCCATTATAAAATTACCAAGATGATTCTTCCCACACTTTTGGCATGAGGGATGTTGGGTTTTCTTTACTACATGGGATTTATCTGTTGATCCTCTCATATTAAACTCTATCTTCCACTTTTTATCTTCAAGACCAAGATACCACTAATATTCTCTAGTCTCTATATCAACTTTAAGGGAACAATGAAAAATCTCCTCATAGATATCAAAGTCTTAAATCACCAATGATTTTCATAGACTCATATTTAATTCACTAAAGAATTTATCCACATTTATTTTGGTGTTCATGATAAAGTTAGAGGCATATCATGCAATCCTTTTGAAGTTTTCCTCATATACCCTAATGGACTCATCTTCCTTTTTCTTTATTATGGGGAACTCCCTCTCTATATTAACATGTAGAGTTCAGGGAAAATATTTATTGAAAAATATTTTATTAAATTCTTATCAATCCATAGAATCAATTTCCTCTTTATAATTGGTTTTTCTGGTTAGTTTCCACCACTAATCAACTTCTCCATCAAAACGATAAACTGCCATCATGACTTTCTCTTCTTCTAAGCATTGGATAATAGATAATATCTTCTCAATGGAGTTAATCCATTTTTCTATGATGAGGGTATCATAATATACACTAAATATAGGAGTCCTTTATCACATAAAGTATTTGACCGCAACTTGACCCTTTTAAGAGAATTAGGGTATTCCACATGATTCAAGTTATTATTCATAACTTGATCTAGTTAATCCAGTATTATAATAAAGCTATGATCTATCATTCCTACCAGGTTTAGAATATCATTAGGTAAATTGTCACATTGTCTGTCACATTGGTTGTTATCATGTGTTATCATATTTCCAAAAATTAACAAGAGAAGAAAAATAAAATTAGGGTGCTTAAATAGATATAAAAAGGAAAGTATGAACATAGAAGGATAAAATTATAAATGAAAAGTATACCCTAACTTGTGATTCCCTAAGTTTCAATCTAGGTTAAAAACGGAGATAGAATTATCCCTAGGGTTCTTAATAAAGTTTTTAGTTCTTATAAAAAAAATAAATAGACCATTATTTAATACCAACTATAGTAGCACAAACCTTTTATACATATTATTACATGATTTTAAGTATGATTATCTTTAAATAAAAACTAAGGATCAAAAAATCTAGTGTATTTATAAGACTAGGTACATAATTAGAAAAAATGAAACTAGAATAAAAATTATTTCATAAATTTTCATAATGATATATTTACTCCCTTTGATCTCCTACAACTTCATAGGATAACCTAGGGAATACTAGACCAAATGGATGAGATAAAAATCTTATTAAAGGAATAAACATGGGAATAAATCATAGCACATGAGTTAAAGGTCATAGAATGATAACATAAAAGGAATGGATCATGGATAAACATAAGGTAGAATAACATATATAACATGGAATATTATGATCATGTCAACATAGTAAAGTGGTAGAAATATATAAAATTATATAAACATGGGTCAAGTCTAACTACAATGACTATATCACATAGTGGATAGAGTTCCATAATGAATTATTTTACTCCTTAATCCCATACATGATGTCTCATGAGACTAAAATATTACCCAATGCATTGGAGAACTATCTAGGAACACCCATAATAACATGTTAATGCATATGTTTTCTATATAAATAATTGAGCATAAGGAATAAATATAAGGGTTACCCATAGAAAGAAATGAGTATCATAATCATGTCATAAGGCATACCCAAAGGGTGTATAACCATGGTATCCATGAAATAATGGATTTAAATCATTTTTAGACATTCATAAAGTAAATATAAGAATAGATCATGAAATGTGCCACTTAAGCATAGTTTCAGTGAAAAGAATAGAGTCACTAAAAGGATAATGGGATAATTATTTCCATAAAACCATAAGTGAATTAAAATATTTTTTCATAATAAATTGAGTTATTTTATAAAATTATTTTAGTCTTAAAATATTTTATTAAGTGTACTTGAAAATAGGTAATAAAAATAGAAGTTCTCTTTAATCAGGTTTTCTTATCGAGAGGAATTGAGAAGGAAACCTCTTGAAATATGTATTTACCCATAAAAGAATGATTTATTGAGATAGATATATATATTTTTATCATATATACATAATATAGAAGAATTATATAATAATAATTAAGAGATAACTTGTGGAAAAGATAGATAAAGCATCTCCCAAATTAAATATGGAGGCTCGGAGAGATCCCTTAACTTATGTCTAAATGTGTTCTTAACTTGTACTTAATGTCCTATATAATCAAATTAGATTAATTAATTAATATAACCTATTAAATATTTATTTTATTTATTTTAATTTTATTGAGTTCATTTATGACCATTTTTAGAGTTATAAAGATCAATTTTGTTGTTCTAGGAGCATTCGCTTCACGATTTTGTGATTGGTTAACTTGTGTATAATTATAGAAGTTATTTTTGAATGGAAATAAAACTCCATAAGTGAAATTAAATGGTATTTATACACTTACATATGTTTAAATTTTCCCATATATCATTTTTTATTCTGATATGAGGATAATTTATTTGATAAAACATTAATGATAAATGTTTAGTATATTTTGGCGATTTTTCATCTATCACGAACTAATATTGTTTTACTTAATATTATGTATATATATTAGTTACATAACATGATATAATTTATAATATAATTATTTAATTATTATTTAATCATAATAATAGTTTTATGACTAGCCATGAAGGCGGTAATAGAAAATGAAAACTCATTATCCATGGAGACGGTTAATCGCCATAATTTGGATAACGGTTTCCTTTCTTTAAATAAGAGGAGATGAGAAAAATGGATAGTTAGAAAATATTCCATTGTAAATATAAAATAATAGTATACAAAATAATACCATATTTATTATTCTGTTGTGGATTAATTATTTGAATAAAAGGTAGGAGAAGAAAATAAATTAAGAGAGGTGGTTTAAGAAAGTTACCTCTTGAATATATCCTCCTTAAAGGATACCTTAAGAAACTTGGAATTGGTTTTTTGGTGATGAGAACCTATATAATATGGATAGATAATTATATAATAGGATTTGGTAGAGTATTATTGATCTAGAAGGCTCAAGGTGGTGAAATGAAGTGGAGTACAGGGTGCCCTTTTTTAATTGAGGTGAGGGACACGTTTAAAATATTAAAATATAATAAGACTATTCTAGAGCCAAAAGGTTCCAAATAGATCTGAAATTAAAATTATATAAAATTTTATACCATATATTATCCCCTATGTCCTTATTTAATATTTTTATTATTTTTAAATAATTTAATAAAATATTATATTCATGAAATATCATTATTGTCAAACATGATACTATTCATTATTATGACTTTAAAAACATCAAAATAATAGGTAATTTTTGAAAAAACTATTTTATTATATCCTATAAATATCATTATAATATATAAAAATTTTTATCAGCTTAATTATCTCAAATTATATCTATTTTAATATTTTTAATATCATTTATTTGATTTTTCCATTAATTTATTAATTACTACATCATCATTGTGTAAGAATTTAAGTTATTAATTTCTTCCATAAAAATTAAAAATAAATTTCTATGAAGAATATAAATCTTTTATATTTCCAAATAATATTTATGGTTGAACATATATTTTGTAAAACCATATATTAAAAATATTATACTTATTAAAAATAATAGTGTGACAAGTTTAACTTTCTTTTAAATAAAAGACTATAAGGGACTTAATGTCAGTTAATTGACTCTAGAAGCTCATAAATTCGACCCATGTATTATTTGTTTTAAAATTACACATAAAATATAATTTTTACAAGTTTTAGGGTCATTTTATAACCCTTATAATTTTATTTTTATCCTTAATTAGTCGATTTACCCTTAATCATGGTAACAAAAATTATCAAGGTTATTATTCATATTGACCAAAAATAAAAGGGGTATATTTAATATATTTTTAAATTATTATTCCAAATATTTAATACATTTTTCTAAATTTAAAACATAAAATTTTAGAATTTAATTTAAATTTAAACCGAAAAAATGCTATGAAAAACAATTTTTCTAAAAAATGCCCTTTTTAAATATAAAATGTTTTTATACTAAATTCATGTGTAAAATTAATATCCAAGACCAAAATTAGATTATTTTTAATAAAAAATAAATAATAAAAGTTTCAAATAATCCAAAATATAATTTTTCTTTGTAAATTTTTTAAAATAAAATATATTTTTCAACGTAAATCGGTATTTTTCACTATTTATTAAAATTCCAAAATTTTTAGAAAATTATAAAAAAAATAATCCTAAGATAATTTTAACATTATGAATACAAAAATTTGAATTTTATGTTTTTAAATAAACATTCTAAAATTTTCAAAATTAATTATATTTATTTTCTCATAGAAGGAAATATGAACCGTTTTTTTAAGAAAAAATATTTTTCAAGAATAAAATGACTTTACTAAAAATTAAGTGGTTATTTCCTATTAATAAATATATTTCATAATATTTTTATTCCTATTAATACCCTATAATTAATTATTTAGGTTATAATGTTCATGTTAATATTTTAATATTATATCACAGTTCGTTTAAACTCGATGTTGTGTGAAACTATAGCTACTGAAGCCATCAAATTATTTAAAGAGAAATATTTTATGAAAATATTGGGGTGTTTCAAAATAACTTTAGAAGTTCAAATTTGACATAACCTAAACCCCAGGTAAGTGGAATATTTTTGCAGACTCTCTTAGTATGAATGTTTCATCACAAGTTATTTTGGAATCGAAGGAAGAGTGGAACCTTATGTGGATCTTCACTCGGTCGCATCAAGATACTCAGGGGGGATTTTTCAGGTATGGTTATGAAATATGTTCAGTTTTAATCATATCTCCTTGATTATATTCTATAGGTTCAGTAGTATGATGCTGAGTTTATAGTAATTTTAGAAACCCTTTATAGTAGGGACACCATTTCTGGTTATCGTCTCTCTTTAGATGGTATTCTCTACTTTAAGGATCAGTTTTTCTTCCATATATATATGAGTAGATCAGTTTTGTTTAACTATCATAGTTCTTTGTGGTCCATTCATCCAAGCACTATGAATATGTATTATGATATGATAGATTGATTCTGGTGTCCAGGTATGAAGTGTGGCATTGCAGATTATGTGTCCCATTATTACACCTACCAATAGATAAAGGAAGAGCATCTGAAACCTTCTAGTTTGATCCAAACTCTTCCAGTGCTATTTTTTAAATGGGATGAGGTCTCTATGGGATTTTTTTTGGATTAAGATGGCCTCCCCAAGGGAGGAATTATATATGGGTGGTGATTGATTGGTTTAAAAATCCAACCTATTTCATTTCAATTATGGACACCACTAAAGTTTAAGATCTAGGTAGGATGTATATGTAGGATATTGTGAGATTTCAGGGGGTTCCCTCTACAATTGTTTCATAAAGGTATACTAGATCTACCTAACAGATCTAGAATAGTCTCCATGAGGTAATGGGAACTTAGTCCAAGTTGAGTAAAACTTACCATCCATAGATAGTCAGTTAGATGGAGTATGCTATTTAGATTCTCAAGGATATGCTCTACACTTTCATTTTGTATTATGATATATCTTGGGATATCCATCTAGGGCTGGTTGAGTTTTCTTAAACAATAGTTATCAGTCATTGATCGAAATAGTTCCTTTTTGAGGCTTTGTATGGTCACTCGTTCAGGTCACCTCTTTATTGGGAAGAGGTGGGTGAGGCCTCTCTTATGAGACCAAATCTCATTTATGATACATTATAGAGGATTTAGAATATATTTCAACATCTTTAAATAACTCAAAGTTGAAAAAAAATGTATGTGCATCGTCGATTTCACCCTTTAGAGTTTTCTATTTGTGATCGTGTTTTCTTGAAATTTTCTCCTTGGTGGGTCACTGTCAGCTTGGAAAGCAGGGAATGTTGGATCCGAGATATATTAGAACTTTTGAGGATAATGAGGGTCTTGGGGAAGTTTCATATTAGTTGGTGTTACCAACTTATTTGATAGATATTCATGATGTTTTCCAAATATCTCAGCTTAAGAAATATCATTCTAATCCCTCTCATATTATGAGTTTGGAAGATATTTGTTTAGATATAGATGTTTATGTTTTACAAAATCTAGTGAATATTATTAAATCTTAGTTGAATGTATTGTGAGGGATGTATATCCCATTGTTTAGTGTGTTATGGAGACCTAGATCAATTTCTCGTGATAATTGGGAGTGTGTAATAACAGTGAGGGAGAAATGTCAAAACCTCTTTCTAAAGAACCATTCTTCAACATGATTTTCCAAGGATTAAAAGTCTTATAGTGGGGAGTTAACAAAATCTATTTATCTTATTTTAGTTATTCCTTTTCTATCCTTTTTATTTGGGTGTATTTCAGACCTTTCAAGGTTAGAGACTGTTTTTTAATGAAAATGATATAAATTTCAGGGATGTATGTTTATTTTAATTAATGGAGTCCAAGTATAAATATGATATTCTTCAGGGGTGTTGGGATATTTATAGGAGTTTTCTGTAGAATCTAATTTTGGTGCTACTTGCAGGAAAATCTTACATTTTAAGACACATTTACAACATAAATTTTTTGTTGGGAACAATCTGTGAAGTCGGTTTACAGCACAAGAATCTTGTAAGTCATAAAATCATTTTTACACTGTAAACTCATTTTACACTATAAGATATGATTTAATTCTATGAGAACATCCCTAAATAAAATAATAAAAACTGATTCAACGTGTTTTTTAGTGTACTTAACTTATGGGGTGTTTACGCCATAAAAGATTCATTTAAACTATAAAATCTTAATCCTATAAGGTTTAACCATGCATCATTATTTATGTAGGATCTCATATCCCTCGATACCTAGGTGATATTCTAGGTGATTTCTAGTATCTATAATCCTTATGGATCACATCATGCATTACTCGATCTTCATTGTGGTTGTGTTGCATCTATCTGGATAAGTGATCTTTCTTCTTCTTCATTTCCATTGATCATGGTAGCATTGTTTCACTACACTTGTGGATTTTTTGATCTTATGGTGATGTTTTTAATGATCATTTATAGATCCATTGTGTGATCTTCCCCCAGAGGATTAACCTTTTTTTGTTTAAGGCGTGGCATGAAAGTTCCTTGATTTATGTGTTGTTTATCTTCTCTACTAACCGATTATCTTGTTAAATCGATTCTAAGATATGGGAATTGGTTCTAGGGCCTTTGGTGTTGTCTTTATATTCCTTCCTTGTTGGCGGATTATGTTTCAACCATGTGCAACATGAGTTGAGGTAGGTGGTTCTATATCTATCCTTTTTTTGATGAACCTTCATTTATTTGTCTTTGATAAAGTGTTTAATAAATAAAATTGAATGATTGATTGATTTGTGTGTGTGTGAAAACATGTTTTTGAGAAAAGGTGGTTTTCCTCTTTTTTGGTAAAATAAATAGTTTTTTAAAATCATTGTGAAATTTATTTATGAAATGGTTTTCAAATCATGGTTTTTATGAAATGATTTGGAAAATGTGACACATGGGAATCCTTGGGTACTTAGGTGGAAGGTATAGTAATAGGCCTTGTCTGTTAATATTATCAGGGGTTAACTCATGGAGTGTCCCTCTACTCCTTAGGCATGTCGTTCTAGGGAACTGTTAGACACTATTGGGAGGCTCACTTTTTAGGGTGTTCCTCTTCTCTCTAGATTCAATGCATATGTATAGAGACCTGATGTGCATGATTTTCTATATTTGTGTATGAGTGTTCTAGCTAGCCTGACCTGTAGTGATTCTTGGTGGGATGTTACCTATACTTTTGGTTTGTACTATTTTGGATATTATATGATATATTATACATGATTTTAACTAATTTAATATATATATTATGATTTGAAACATTTTTACCTGGATTATTTACAACTGTGGAAAAATGGGAATGTTTTACCATGATTTTTATATACAAATATTTTCACTGATTATTATGCCTTGTTTTCTTTAAATTTGAGAATGTTTGGGTTATTGTATAGAGAATTTTTATGGAAAACTTAGGTAGGGTCCTACTAAGATGTTTATATCAAACATTATGCACCCCTCCAGCGGTGCATAGACCTTATTATGTCTTTTGATGTATGGAAAGACAAGGCACCATAGTGAGGACATAAGGTTTTAGTCAGATGTGTTTGGGTAGCTGGTGGTGAGATGGTGGGAGTTTTCCCATGTTATTGCATGGAGTAACTATTTCTAGTTTTGTTTTTTTTTTCATTTTTTTTGGGATTGTACTTTGGAGTTTATTTAGTTACTTTGAGTTTTATTATTTCTTATATCATCTTTTAGTTATGGTATATATATTTATTCTTGGTTTCTCTTATATTTTTTCTATATTATATGTATATATATGCCATGTTTTTAACTTTGGGTTTGTAGAAATCATTCCCTATAGTTGTTGTTGATTCCCGAGTTCTAGTCACTAGCTCGTTGGGTTCGGGAACACCCTTCGGGTATATGGAGGATAAGGTCAGGTGCCAAGTTTGAAGGTAACTCAGTTTGGTTCATTACATTAGTTGTATTCATGGATTTAATGAATTGAATCTCCTATCAATTTATAGATTAGTTTGTGGTGGTTTTTATCAATGGAATCTTAGTGTACTCCTAGTCTTCAGATGATCATGCCCAACATATTTAAATATACTCGAGTACACTGAGAGAGAATTCGATTTATGAAAAGTTATCCAAATAAAATTTCTTAATTTATAGAGTGCACTTATTAGGTAATGTTATCTCAGAGGATAGGGTGGATATGAAACCATAGAAGGTTATAGATATGGTGTCTTGGGAATGACCTAATAATTTCTTATAGATTCAGAGCTTTATGGGTTTAGCAGGCTATTACCAGTGTTTTATACAGAATTTCTCCTATCTAAAAGCATAAATGTCTAGACTAACCAAGAAATGGTTGATGCTTTTTTAGTTAGATTATTTTAAGAAATATTTCCAATATCTAAAGCATAGGATAACCTCAATACTAATTCTCACCTTACCTATGTCGAGTGAGGAATATACCATGTACTGCAATGCATCCAAAGTCAGACTCGAAGCAGTTGTTATGTAGGAGGATCAAGTGGTTGTTTATGGCTCTAAGAAACTAATACTATATGAGAGGAATTATCCTAATCATGATCTAGATTTAGTTGAGGTGGTACATTACCAATGGTGGTAGAGACACTATCTTTTTTTTTAGAGTTTTGTGGTGTAAATGCACTATAAGAGCCTCATGTATATATTTTCTCAGTGAGACCTAAGCCTTCGGTAGGGGAGGTGGGTCAAGTATCAATAGTCCCTCAACTTTGATCTGGATTTCACACTAGTAATGGAAAACATCTTTATTTATTATTTGATACAAAATATGTAGACCAAGGAAATATGAGAGTCTTGTGATGATGGGCAGTTGATGACACTCTTTACAGATATACATATAGACATCTAGGAGTCCCGGGTATGAGTAGCTCTGACTTCAAAATATATTATACTCATGCTTCTATAATGGATCCAGATAAATAAATAATCTAATCTATATGTTATATATCTAAGGGGAATCTTATATGGTGGGGATCCACCATCAGGATGGTCTTTTGGTTTTAATGATTTTCTTCTCATCCATAACTACATATGGGTTCCTACGAGCTTATGTAAGGATATGATAAGGGAGATTCATGATTCTATATGGGTGGTACATATAGGTATAATAAAGATTTATCATGATCTCCGTAGGTAATACTAGTGGATAGGGATAAAGAAAGAGATAACAGAATTTATGGTGAGATGTTTTGCCTTTCAACAAGTGAAGGCCATGCTTCAAAGGTCAATTGGGATATTACATCCTCTACCAATTCTAGAATAGAAGTGGGGTGATGTCACTATGAATTACATGATAGTATTACCTAGAAAAATTCATAAGAATGGTGTAGTATGGGTGACAATGGATCGACTAATGAAGGTATCCCACTTTTTTCTTATCAGGGAGACCTTCACCATTGATGATCTAAGTAGTCTCTTTATGTGATAAATAGTTCAATTTTAAAGTGTTCCAAGGAGTATCATTTCTAATCGAGATCCCCATTTCAGATCATGATTTTTTAAGGATCTTCATAAGTCACTAGGAATGTAGGTTCTTCTAAGTATAGCCTATCATTCTCTGAATGATGACCAATATGAATGAATAATTAATATTTTGGAGGATAGTTTTTGAGCATATGTTTTAGATTTTGGTGGTTCTTGGGAGCAGAATATGAAACTCATGGAGTTACCTAATAATAATAGCTTCTATAAATCAATCTAAATGGCTCTTTTTTAGGCTTTATATAGATAGTAGTTCCATTTTCCTCTTTGTTGGTTATAGGTAGTAAAGTTATTACTCATTGGACCTAGTATCATACAAAATAAGTCTTAGAAAGTTCATTTGATTATGAAATAGTTGGTAACTATGAACATCTAGTAGAAATCATATACTGACCATCATATATTTCCTTTAGAATTTGAGTTTGGTTAATTGTTTTTTCTTCAGGTGTCTCTTAGGTTAGAGAAATGTTGTGTCAGGAAGTAAGGAAAGCTAGTACCCAAGTTCATCAGGCCATTTGAAATAGTGGATAGGTTCATTCTAGTGTCATATCATTTGACCCTTCCATAGTGATATAGTGACACACACAATGTATTACACATGTCATGCCTTTGGAGATATCATCCTAACCCTTCTCATGTGATAAATCTTGATGAATTCGAACTGGAT
Organism: Viscum album; assembly: GCA_963277665.1. Lineage (NCBI taxonomy): Eukaryota > Viridiplantae > Streptophyta > Magnoliopsida > Santalales > Viscaceae > Viscum > Viscum album. The sequence goes on along the minus strand of OY728166.1, from coordinate 925,646,728 downwards.
GTTGATGTGTCCTTTGAGAAGAATCTTATTTGTATCATGGACCATAGTGAAAATAATCTTTGGGGAAATATTGTGCCTCTAGTAAATGTATAGTGGTATCATGGGTGTGAACAAGAAGAGACCTAACTATAATTGTTCACTTATGCCCTCAGAGACACTTTAGAGCATAGATTGGGGATGGACAGTTATATAGTGGGGAGGTTGTAGGATCCCATATTTTCTAGGTACATTCGTCTTTAAATTATTGGTCAAACCATTTTTAGTTTGGTTATTTTTTATTAAAACCATGGTAATCGATCTTTTTTATGGTTGGGTTAGTTCTCAGTGAAATTATAAAGGGGATATGGAGTCTGGATACAAAATTAATTCAGACCATGAATTGTCATTTCACATCATGAATGGTATAGTAAGACCATGTAAAATGCATAAAAACCATGAACAGTATAGTAAGACCCCATGAAAATCATTCAAGGCATGAAAATACTCAAGAAAACTCAATAAATTGAAGTCTCTTGACATGAAGTGGGTTCAGGATGTGAAATGGTTTTTATGGGTTTTAAATTATAGGTAACTAATTTCCCAACATATGTGTGGAACCGATGCATTCAAAATGTTAATCCCCTATTCAAATCATGATTGTGGTATTTCTAGTAATTCTTTTAAATCACCAGTGCCCTAAGTTTCTAAGATCATGCACTCCTGTCTCTCGATTGCAACCCTTCCATGGGTGATTCTTGGAATTCCATTTGAACTAAAAGTAACCTATATTAGATATTGGTGTTTTGAACCAAGATATTGAAGGAGAGTCTCTCATTCCTTCATCTCCGTCTTGATCAATTAGTTTACTCTTGGGGTGAACCCTAATTTGGGACACCAAACTTAGATCTTGATCTGACATCTTACGTTGATTAGTTCTTGGTTTCTCATGGAAGGTAATGAAAAATGAATCTAGATTCTACCTTGAAAATTAAGTAATCTTCATCATATTATTTTTGTAACACTCCAATATTTCATAGTACGTTATTTCTTAAAAGTAATTCAATAACTTTCACTACACGCAACACTGAGTTCAAGCGCACCACGACTTACAAAACTAGTCGTTCAAAAGATGTTATGAATAGTATTAACTGAATTTTGAATTTTATATAATCCTTATAATTTTAGAATCCATATTATGAGTTTATTAGACATAATGTAAGAACAAATTCATTTTTTTCAGATAAAAGAATTATTTTTCAAAAAATGCAATTATACCACCTTTTAATGGAGAACCCTTTTTAAATCCAATATTTGAAAGTTTTATATAATCAATTTTACAAAATAAATATCTTCTTTAGAATCGGGACATAAGAATTTAGTTTCAATAAATTTTTGGTGTTTTTCTAATAACTTTCATATTTGGGTGAATAGTGAAAACTACTATATTTTAACTGAAAACAATTTTTTTAATCAAAATAATTTATAGTGTTGAATTATACATTTTAATTGTTTGGAAGTATAATTATATTATATTTTTACCATTTAATCCAATTATGGTCATTGTAAGTAATTTCAATTTGAAATTGGACATAAACAAGTGTCAATCTTTTGATAGTTATTATTTCTTAAAAATGCGCTTTTTAGTTTTGACAACAAGAATTAATTTTAAATTAATTAATAAAAATTATATGTTTTGAAATTGGTAAAATAGAATTCATTTTTTAATTATAAATATCAAAATTATCTTAGGGTGAATTTTTGGTATTTTTTTGAAAACTTTCAATTTTTGATGAATAGTGAAAAACACTGAGTTATTGTTTAAAACCGACTTTTTATTTAAATAATTATTTATTTTATTTAAATTTATTTTAGGTAAAAATAGATTCATAATACCTATATAAGTTCAATGTAATTCATTGGAGTCATTTTATAATAATTTTAGATATATGAAAATTTTATTGAACTGTTTACCGTCTTTTACCCACCTCCTAGGAGCATTTGCAAATTTACATAAAACTTAATTTTACGGCTTATGTGAGTTGAATTTAAAAAATCTTAGAGAAACAGTTGATATCAATAAGTAAAATGTGTTTTAATAAGATGAAAATAATTTTTGGTGAACAGTAACTTTTTACTTTTATTTACCACGGTTAAAAGTAAATAGGGTAATTAAGGGTAAAAATGATATTATTATTACCCTAACACATGTCCTAATTCTATTTTATAAGTATAATTAGACCAAAAACAACCTTAGGAATAAAATATGATCCTTTATATCCACTTGGATTAGATTAAGACATTTATTATTATTTAATTCAAAGAAGAGTTAAAAGTGTTAAATTCAAAGTTTAATAACTAAACCATTTTTCATATAGGGTTACACACACGATAAGTTATACTATAAATATTCATTAGAAAGATAAAAATATTTCCTACATAATGATATTTTATTTATATTTTTTAGACATTAAATAATTTAATTTATTTATGACACAATAATGATATAGTAATTACCTAATTAATGAAATATTTAAATAATTAATATTATAAATATCTAAATAAATGTAATTTGAGACTTTTTATGAATTAAACTAATTTTATAGGATAATATGATATGTTAGGGTTGGTTACATGAATTTTTTTCTAAGTAATAATTCTTTTTTGAATTTAGAAAAAACAAAATACCAAATAGTTTCAAAATTGACATAAAAGAGTTTTTTAAAAAAATATTATATTATTAATTGATATTATATTCCTAAAAATTTAAGGTTCAGAAAAAAGAATTATATAATGATAGTTGTATCATTAATGAACCACTTGGGGTACTCTTGGAAGTTTATAGTAAGTTTATTAACCATATAATATAAAAATACAAAGAAGCATGGTAAATGTCAAACTATTTAACTAAGAGTTAAATCTAAAAGATAAAGTTAATATAGTGACCCAAACCTATCTAAAACCTATTGGTTGAGTGGTTTTCGCCCCATAACCACCTTATACTATAAATAATTCATTTTAGAGCCATTAGAAACTGAAAATTAGTTTATTATAAAATAATATTTCTATCTTTTCCTAAGGTGCCCCTCACCCCTCTTATAAAAGGGAACTCCCCCTTATCTCTAATTAACACCTTAAAATCCATTTTTCTCCACAAAACTCCACCCAAATACCCTATAAAATATCCTCCATTAATCCTAGAGGCCTTAATTTAGTCATAAATCAAACCTAAGGATCCCTTTTTATCAAATCAAAAGGAATAACCCGAAGAAGAGGTAAATATTTCATCACCTATTTCAAGTTCCTTTCTTCTTCCACTTCCTCTTTCTTTGTTGTTTCCATTCTAAAATAATAAATACAGTATATTATATATACTTTGATTTTATTATAAATATATTACCACCATATTCATTATTCTATCCATCTTTTTAATGACATTTCACCATACGTGCGTACGTACGGCATACCATCTCCACATCGTGGTGTAATTTTTATTCAATACATTATTATTTGGATGGGTATAATAATGATGTATAATTGATTTAAATAATAAATATAACATGATAATGATTCTGTATATATTATATACCATCCAATTATATATTATTCTAATACCAAAAGAATGATATTATCACTTGTATGTACGTACGTATTACCGTCTCCACGAACGCGATGAGATTCATTCCCCATCATATCCATTCAAGAATAATTTTCATTAGATGATTAAAAATAATGTTTAAAGACTTAATATCATTATGAATATTAATAAGATACATCATATACATAACAAACATTACTTACGTAACAAATCATATAAAGGAAAACGAATCAGTTAACACCCGAAACGACGATAATACTAAGATATTATTAACAAAGAAATATTAAAATATCATATGTGATATCATATTAATGTATATGATTATTTAATAATTTAATAAAAATTATTTCACCATTATATAGGAGGTTAACCTACCCTTGACCAAGTAAAATTACAAGGTAAGGGTTAATTTCATAATCTCTTTATTATCCGATGTTGTTTTTATGTAAGTATCTACTGAGACATATTTATTATCCATGTCCATGTTTTATAAATGAGTTTTCAAAGGGATTCTTTTTAAGGGATTTTTTTTACTAAAACATCATTTTAAATGTTTTAAGGATTTATTCTTCTAAATCTTTCTCATTAATTTCCATGTTTTCAAAATGGTTTTAATGATTTATTTATATGGACATTAATGTTTGAAAATGTTAATTCCTTTAAAAAGTTTCAAAGTGGTATGGGAAACTTTGATTAAAAAATGTATTTAAATGTGTTTCATTCTAAATTGTGTGACTTTTAAATGTTTTCATGAAAAAGGGATATTTATATCAAAGATTTTGACAAATCATTTTCATCTATGTCAACATCCTTTGAAGGATTGTGAGATTATTTGAAGTTGAATTATTATGATACAAAATTTCCATATTATATTGAAGGATTTGTGATGTGTTTGATTGTGGATGTGTTATTTTTATACCATTCATGGTTTATGGATAAATTATCGACATTTCGTATGCTAGTTTTAATAAAAATGTTTATGTTATGTTTAAACCTTTTCATATAAGGAATGCATTGGACTTAGTAAGTGATGAGTGGAGCCCGCTATAGCTCCTCGATGCATCGGTAGGTCTCATGAGACAAACTAGTGTCTTGGAACAAGGCCTTCACAAAATCTTATTTTTAGTCTTGGGACAATGCCTTGACTATTATGAAGTATGGAATTATACATCCCATCATTATGAAAGTGTCTATTTATATTGCATGTGATTATTCTACTAGTAGAATATCCATGTGAGTAAGTAAATGGCATTATTTTGATTTATATTTTCCATATTATGATGAAGTTTATGTTGAAAAGGATTTTGTTTTAGTTATATACATTGCCTTAAATGTTTATGCTTATTTATGAAAGTTTCTGCTATATTGTTATCCTTACTGAGCATCTGAGCTCACCCCTTTCTATGTTTTATTTTTCCCAGGATGCAAAGAAGTATATTATGACTAACCTGTAAGGATAGTCTATGGGATCTCAGTGTTTTCTATGGAAACAATGTTGTTGTAGTTTTCCATTTCATGATGTAATGTAAACCTTATGAATGTATCTAGTACTTACAAATCTACTAAACTAATCGGTCTTTCGAGACTTGATCTTTTGTGATCATGACAATGATACGTAATAATGCACTGACTCTTGGCTTCTTGGGTTAGGGTGTTACAGTTGGTATTAGAGGAATTTTAGTACAAACCTTGGAAACTATATTTAGATAAACTTTGATTAGATCACATAGCCCTAAGATAGAATTTTAGGATTAGTATAGAAGAACTTCCTAGAATTTTGGTACTGTAGAGATTTTGTGAGTTTTTCAAGCAAATACATCCCTGTTTAGATACAAGTAGATAGAGGTGGATCTGGCATAGATGTACCTAGGGGTAAAACCCGAAAACACAACTTTGAGCTAGACTTGAATGGGAACTGGTGCATGACAACAGGACTTGTTTCACTCTTGGTTATGACACTCATGGGGGATATGCTTAGGATAATTCTCATTTTCTTTACAAATCATTATGAAGGATTTATGATTATATACCACCTAAAATAAAATATTTTTATGATTATGGATTATATCCACAAACTGTTCAATTTATGTTAGGTATTTTACAAGTTTTTAATTATTCATTACAATTCATAAACTTACCTAGTGTATGCCATTGTATAGAAATGGCATCCAGTAGAAGGAATGTGAACTCCAAAAATACGTATGATCCAAAGAGTAAGAAGGATCTTATATTTCACAGTATTAAGCCAACATTTAGAAGTTAAATAGTCTCCCATGTATTCTCAACATATGAAGAAATAGTATCATGTGTTAATAAGATAAGTAAATAATTCTCTGAGTCCTATGGCTTTAAAGGGAAGCAAGAGAAGAAAATTATGGAAGAGAGAAAGATGGATAAAGGGAAGAGGGAAAATAAGGATTTTCTTATACATGATAACTGTGGAAAGAATCACCTTGGTAAATTCTTGAATGGAATGGGAGTTTGTTATAAGTGTGGAGAAAAATGACACCAAGTACGTGATTTCAAGGGTAAGAAAAAAGTTTCAAATGTATAATGCTTCATCTTCTAGGAGTTGGGACACTACGCGAATCAATGTCCAAATCATCAAAGTATACCCCAAATGTTGCTATTGGATAATAATAAAGTTATGATACTACCAAATATGAAGAGTAATGATTATATTTCTTACGTTGATATTAAATTATTGTGTCATTTGAGTATTGTATTAATGATGTACATGTTATAATAATTATAGAGTATATAAGGATTATACTGCAGTACTATTTCATTAAGGACTTGAGATTGTATGGAACCAAGAAAAGTGACTCAATAGCAGGTTAAATTTTTGGAAAATATATGGTTGAGAGAAAGATAAACCATAATATGGTTCTGATACTGAGTTAGTGATTTTGTAATAATACATGATTGATTTTGATAAATTATATTGGATATTCTTGACTACCTTGAAACTGGTTAATGATTTGTATATTCCATCATTGATGGAGTTTACAACATTTTTGGATAGAAATAGTTTATCCAGTATTCTATAAGGAATAAGAGAGCATGAATTTAATCAATAAGGTTTTATGGTAATTCCCAATGTTGGAGTGTTTTAAAAGAATACATGATGAAGGTGTTCACATGTTATTACGTGGAAAAAAGGATCTTCATTGTGTTTACCTTACTTATAAATTTTGGACTGTGAGTTTGGACAAAAGTATTTTGGATAATTCTAGTTTGAGATTATTTTTGGATTTCCACAAAAAGGACAACCCGGAGGTCAGGTGGCAACCCGTCACGTTTGGCAAGGCCGTGAGACTTGAACCCGCAACCGAAGGGCGACAAGGGTGTATCACCTACCACTGGCCCACGTGATGTCCTGGATTGAATAATGTAGTTTTTTTTAAAGTTCTGGTAGATGAATTATAAATTCATTTTTTTAACCCTATACGAATAGTATAAATAGAATATTTTTTTAAGTTATATTATCTTTTAGAGTGAAAGATGAGTTTGTGGTAGAAATTAGTTAAGGGATGGAACTCTACTTGTCAAGTATATTTTTTTTTCTTCTCTTATTCTATGAAGAAATTAATTCTTAAACTTTAGGTAAGAGATCTTAAAACTAAAAATGTGTTATCCTAATACTTTATGTTTTTTTGAACCGATGATATTTTAAATAATCATAGATTGGTGGCTTTGAGGCCCTCAATTCTACAATTGTTTGTGACTGATGACATCAATCACTCCCTATAAATATTTATTTTTTCCTCCAATTATGTGTCTCTAATTTACACTAATGTTCTCCTAATCAAGATCATAATTTGGTGGTGACTTTTTCATTCCACTTTTCCTCTTATTAAGACTAAATTTTATTAACCCAATTTCTGATGTGGGTTTTCCCACAAAGATATTTTCAATTTTCAACCTTTTATTTTTTAAGAACAATTTCAAATTGCGAGGACACAATTTATTGAAATAGGGAATAATGTAACACCCAAATACTTCATAGTATTTTATTTCTTCAAAGTAATTCAATAACTTTCACTACACGCAACACTGAGTTCAAGCGCACCACGACTTACCAGACTAGTCGTTCAAAAGCAGTTATGAATAGTATTAACTGAATTTTGAACTTTATATAATCCTTATAATTTTATAATCCATATTATTAGTTTCTTAGACATAATTTAAGAACAAATTCATTTTTTTCAAATAAAAGAAGTATTTTTTAAAAAATGAAATTTTACCGCCTTTTAATGGAGAACCCTTTTTAAATCTAATATTTGAAACTTTTATATATTCAATTTTAGAAAATAAACTTCTTCTTTAGAATCAGGACATAAGAATTTAGTTTTAATAAATTTTTTGTGTTTTTCTGATAACTTTCATATTTGGATGAATAGGGAAAAATACTATATTTTAACAGAAAACAACTTTTTTTAATCAAAATAATTTATAGTGTTGAATTATAAATTTTAATGGTATGGAATTATAATTAGATTATATTTTTACCATTTAATCCAATGATGGTCATTGTAAGTAATTTGACTTTGAAATTGGACATAAACAAGTGTCAATCTTTTGATAGTTATTATTTCTTAAAAATATGCTTTTTGGTTTTAACAACGGGAATTAATTTTAAATTAATTAATGAAACTTATATGTTTTGAAATTGGTAAAATAGAATTCATTTTTTAATTCATAAAATCAAAATTATCTTAGGGTGAATTTTTGGTATTTTTCTGAAAACTTTCTATTTTTAATGAATAGTGAAAAACATTGAGATTTTGTTTATAACTGAATTTTGTATTTAAATAATTATTTATTTTATTTAAATTTATTTTAGGTAAAAATAGATACTTAATACCTATATAAGTTCAATTTAATTCATTGGATTCAGTTTATAATAATTTTAGATATATAAAAATTTTATTGAACTTTTTACCGACTTTTACCCACCTCCTAGGAGCATTTATAAATTCACATAAAACTTAATTTTACTACTTCTATGAGTTTAATTTCAAAAATCAGAGAGACATGGTTGATATCAGTAAGTAAAATGTGGTTCGATAATATGAAGAAAAAAAATTGGTGAATAGTAACTTTTTACTTTTATTTACCACGGTTAAAAGTAAATAGGGTAATTAAGGGTAAAAATGATATTATTATTACCCTAACACATGTCCTAATTCTATTTGATAAGTATAATTCGACCAAAAAAACTTAGGAATAAAATATGATCCTTTCGGTCCATTTTGATTAGATTAGGACATTTATTATTATTTAATTCAGAGAAGTGTTAAAAGTGTTAAATTCAAAGTTTAATAACTAAACCATTTTTAATATAGGGTAACACATAATATAAATTCGACTATAAATATTAATTATAAATATAAAAATATTTACTACATAATTATATTTTATTTATATTTTTTAGACATTAAATAATTTAATTTATTTATGACACAATGATGATACAGTAATTACCTAATTAATGAAATATTAAAATAATTAATATTATAAATATCTAAATAAATGTAATTTGAGAATTTTTATGGATTCCACTAATTTTATAGGTTAATATGACATTTTAGGGTTTGTTAGATGAATTTTTTTCTAAGTAATAATGTTGTTATGAATTTAGAAAAAACAAAATACCAAATAGTGTCAAAATTGACATAAAAGAGTTTTTAAAACAAATATTATATTATTAATTGATATTCTATTCCTAAAAATATAATTTTCGTCCAAAATACTTATATAATAACAGTTGTATCATTAATTATCCACTTGGGGTTCTCTTTTAATTTTATAGTAAGTTTATTAACCATATAATATAAAAATACAAAGAGACATGGTAAATGTCAAACTATTTAAATAAGAGTTAAATATAAAAGATAAAGTTAATATAGTGACCCAAACCTGTCTAAAACATATTTTTTGAGTTTTTTTCGACCCATCCCCACTTTATCTATTAACTAATTCATTTTGGAGCCATTATAAACCGAAAATGATTTTATTATAAAATAATATTTCTAGCTTTTCCTAAGGGGCCCCTCACCCTTCTTATAAAAGGTCACTCCCCCTTCTCTCTAATTCACACCTTCAAAGCCATTTGGATCATCAAAAACCTACCCAAATACCCTATAAATTGTCCTGTCTTCATCCTAGAGGCCTTACTTTAGTCAGAAATCCAACCTAAGGATCCCTTTTGATCAAATCAAAAGGAAAAACCTGAAGAAGAGGTAAATATTTCATCACCTCTTTCAAGTTCCTTTCTTCTTCCACTTACTCTTTCTTTTTTGTTTCCATTATAAAATAATAACTCCAGTATATTCTATATACAGTGATTTTATTATAAATATGGTACAACCATATTCATTATTCTATCCATCCTTTGAATGATGTCACTATACGTGCGTATGTATGGCTTACCGTCTCCACGTCGTGGTGTAATTGTTATTCAATACATTATTATTTGGATGGGTATAATAATGATGTGTAATTTATTTAAATAATAAATATAACATGATAATGATTCTGTATATATGATACACCATCCAATTATATATTATTCTAACACCAAAAGAATGATAGTGTCGCTCGTGCATACGTACGGATTACCATCTTCACGAATGCGATGAGATTCATTCCTCATCGTATCCATTCAAGACTAATTTTCATTAGATGATTAAAAATAATGTTTAAAGCCTTAATATCATTCTGAATTTGAATAAGATACATCCTATCCATAACAAACATTACTTACTCAACAAATCATATAAAGGAAAACAAATCAGTTAATACCCAAAATGACGATAATACTAAGGTATTATTAACAAAGTAATATTAAAATATCATATATGATATCATATTAATGTATATGATTCTTTTATAATTTAATAACAATGATTTCACCATTATACAGGAGGTTAACCTACCCTCGACCAAGGAAAAGTACAAGGTAAGGGTTAATTTCACAATCTCTTTATTATCCGAGGTTGTTTTTACGTAAGTATCTACTGAGACACATTTAGTATCCATGTCCATGTTTTATAAATGAGTTTTCCAAGGGATTTTTTTAAGGGATTTTTTTTACTAAAAAATCATTTTAAATGTTTTAAGGATTTATTCTTCTAAACCGTTCTCATTAATGTCCATGTTTTCAAAATGGTTTTAAGGATTTATTTATATGGACATGAATGTTTTAAAATGTTAATTCCTTTAAAAAGTTTCAAAGTGGTATGAGACACTTTGATTCAAAAAATGTATTTAAATGTATTCCTTTATAAATTTTGTGACCTTTAAATGTTTTCATGAAAAAGTGATATTTCTCTCAAAGAGTTTTACAAATCATTTTCATCTATGTCAACATCCTTTGATGGATTGTGAGATTATTTGAAGTTGAATTATTATGATACAAAACTTCCATATTGTATTGAAGGTTTTGTGATATGTTTGATTATGGATGTTTTATTTTTATACCATTCATGGTTTATGGATAAAGTACTGACATTTCGTATGCTAGTTTTAATACGAATGTTAATGTTATGTTTAAACCTTTTCATATGAGGAATGCATTGGACTTAGTAAGTGACGGGTGGAGCCTGCTATAGCTTCTCGATGCATCGGTAGGTATCATGAGACAAACTAGTGTCTTGGAAAAAGGCCTTGAAAAAATATTATTTTTAGTCTTGGCACAAGGCCTTGACTATTATGAAGTCTGGCATTATACATCCCATCATTATGAAAGTGGCTATTGATATTGCATGTGATTATTCTACTAGTATAATATCCATGTGAGTAAGTAAATGGAATTATTTTGATTTATATTTTCCATATTATGATGAAGTTTATGTTGAAAAATCTTTTGTTTTAGTTATATACATTGCCTTAAATGTTTATGCTTATTTATGAAAGTTTCCGCTATATTTTTTTCCTTACTGTGCATCTGATCTCACCCCTTTCTATGTTTTATTTTTACTAGGATGTGAAGAAGTATATTATGAATGACCTACATAGATAGTCTATAGGATCTCTATGTTGTCTATGGAAACAATGTTGTTGTATTTTTTTATTTTATGATGTAATTTAAACCTTATGAATGTATCTAGTACTTCCAAGGCTACTAAACTAATCGGTCTTTCAAAATTTATCTTTTGTGATCATGACAATGATACATAATAATGCACTGACTCTGGGATTCTGGGGTCAGGGCATTACACTTTTATTTTAAGGTGGGTGGTCTATAATAACTCCCTAATGTCTATTTCATTTATCTAGTATATGAAATAATTTTAATCATTCTGGCATGATGTGCGTGTGACCTAACTAAATAGATAATTCACTATTTGATTATATTTACATCCATACACAACCCATGGTTCCCATTGGGTTTATTGGTGATGAGACCAGAACTGGGATCCACTTGAGTAGTGTGACAACCTTTAACCCTAGGATGGATTCTTGCTTGAATGGACCTATAGCACCTTGTATGAAAAGAAGTTATTGGAAAACTATCTTGATAATGTTAATTTGGAATAACATGTAAATTGTGATAATTGGTAACTTGGCATGATGTGATACAAGTGATTTATCCTAGATAGGAAAATACATCAATAGAGAATAAATGTCTTGTTAATTTTGTAATGAGAAGAATTGACCAATATGGATTATGATAACTTGATAACATATTGAAGTTTTCTTACTTGATTCATACCATCAGGGATTCATCCTAGGAAAGAGAATCCACCAATTGAAAATGTTATTCTTGGATTGGTTGTACTTTATATCTGGTAACATCTTGCCTGAGGGCTTGTTTACTTTCTCATGAGATGTGGTATCAGTGATTCATCCTAATGTAGTAGAATCCACTAATTGAAGTGATTACTTTCCCACTTGGCAGGGTATTGTCCCTAGGAATCCATAAGTGACTCTGATATGGTAAATTAACATGGATACTAATATGGTATAGTTACTTTCCCCTTTTGCATGGTCTTGCACCCTAGGAAGATGAAAGTTACTCTAGTATGGGACATTCTCATGGAGCCCAGTGTGATTGGTCATATTTTCCCTAGTATGAAATTGTGTCCTGGGAACATGTAAGAGACTCTAGCATGGTTTATATGAATAGAGACCAATATGTGATGGTTACTTTCCCCCTTGGTATAGTATTTCACCCTGGAAAGATGTAAGTGACTCTAGTAGGGTTTATACGCATGGAGCCTAGTGTTACTTGGTCACTTGAGACATGTTATGGGTCATTATTCCTAAACAAAAGAATCTACCAATGGAATGGTTGATCCATCCTAATGTAAAAGTATATACCACTTTATAGAGATATCTAGCATGGATCCAAAGTAGTTTTGGCTAACCCAGGGTGCCAAACCAGATCCTGAAGGTTGGTAGGTTTATTTTATTTTTCGTATTAATTTATAAATTAATACCCCTCATTTATCATACTATTTCATAAACTATATATATATTTGAACTATATTGTTTAGAAACTGTGGGTGTCATCTGACTAGGTTATACTCACACCTTATTTTGGATTTGTTTGGTACCAAGGCAAATTTCATGGTTGCAAATATAGACAAGGGAAAGGGACCCTATTCTTCATTGATTACTTGCTAGATGGATTGGATTTTAGAGACAAGACCAGAATGGGGTTCGAAACCAAGTATTTTGGAGTCTTTTATTTATTCTATTTATTCTTTTACTTGTATGAATTTCAGCATGTCATTTAGTTTCATTCAGCTTATCATTACATGATTTTGTTATTATTTAGATTGTTTAGTTTACCCTTTTATTCTAGTTTGGTTACATTTTGATTATTTATATTATTTCCACTGTTATTATAACTTTGTATCAAACGGTATAGTCTCCCCACTATATTCCTTACACTCTCACTGATAGTCATTAGCCTCTAGTGTATGGGGAGGTGTGTCTGAGGTCCCATATCCAACCCGACTCAGCTATGTGAGGAAACACTGGGTAGGAGAGGTTAAAATAAACCTTATATGACCCCATTCCATGTATTATTATTATTATTATTTTCACATGGTGTGCACTAACTATATAAACAATAAATATTATTTTTATTATCTTGTAAATTAATATTTATCACAAGACACAAACTTTTTCCGCTAATCCTCCTTGGAATTTATTGAATACCTGAATAAATTTAAAATTTATTAATTAAAAAATAAATAAATAAATATTATATGTCCATGTAATTTAATGATTATCTTGTGAATGAATATTTATTTAATTTATGTGGTCATTAATTATTGAATAAAATTATTCCTATATCTTGAGAATAATAATTATTCCAATAATTAAATTAAAATTTAATTTAATTTAGATCAATAGAAACACTTAGTGCGTAGCCCTCTATACTTTTTTCTCATTTGAATTAAGTAGGCTTTCCTAAAGTCCAAGATTACTATCTAACAATGGGTAAATATACCTAAGAGATAGAAGTTTATGTCACAATTTCAACAACCACATATGAGTACTTGATGTGTAATATAATCTCTTTTTCATAATATCTCATCAAGCAGGTTGCAAACCTATGTCATCAACATATATACTTGATATGACCTTCTTTGATTATCTAAAATAAGCACGTTGTTACACCATGTACATGGAATTTAATGTGATAGTTCTATTTTAATCAAAGGTTTGAGATTTCAACTTTCATAATTATAGAATAGAAAAATCCTTCTTCGACTTATTCATTAATAACATGTTATTCATAATGCACAAAATGTAACCTACTTCCCACAAATATATGGTGTCATGTATTTGGTTAGTAAATATATGTGTAAGAGTAATGACATGCATTAATAATAATCTCAAAGTCTAACTACCATTACACACACTCACAAACATAAATATCTGATGACACATAAACATACGTAATTCTTAATGGCAAGTATGTCCTTATAATCTCCCATCTTGTAGATTACCAAGTGTGAAATTCATGAGATAAAGTCTCATATGGTTAAAAGTACTCACACCTGATAGTCAGCATACTATATTCCCCATCATATAATGTTATCTGATCATAGAACTAGGTTTAAGAATATCATCATGGAATTAAAAGGTTCTCATCATGGTGGGTAATTTTTATACCCTTTTCAACATGACATAAACTATAATACATTATTACATTAAATTCATGTAGAACAATGAACAATATGTAATAATTATCTAAATTAATATTCACTTATTATAATATACATGTAATTCAAATTAAAAAGGAGTTGGTTTTAAAACACCAACTCCAAAAGACTCCCACTTGGATTATATTCAACTACCAATAACTTTCAATTTGCTAGACCTCACATGAAGATCATGTTTTTTTTTTGAGTTAAGGCTTTATTCTAGGGGTCTACCATATTGTCTTCCATGGAGAATTTTCTCACTACAACTTCATATATCTAAGAAAAATCCCTCAAGATATGATACTTATGAAGCATGTTTTTCATCTATTGATGTGACCTTGGATCCTTGTAAAAGCCACCATTACAGTATTATCATAGTAGAGTGTGATAAGATCTTTATTGATAGGTACCACATTGTTATCTTGGATAAAGTTTCATATTAAAATTGATTCTTTAGATGCCTCATAATCTACAATATACATGGATTGTACTATTGAATCTACGACCATTGGTTGTTTTGAGCTCTTCCAACTCACAACAACTCCATTGAGGGTGAAAATGTTTCCTGAGTGTGATTTCATATTGTATTGGTCTATTTGGAAACTATAATATTTATATTCTATTATGAATAGTTTCTAATACCATATATAGACCAGAAATATATCCTTATTTTATCTCAAATACTTAAGGATACTCTTGATTTCCATCCAATAACGGTTATCTGGGTTAGCTTGATATATTTCTATTGAACTTAAAGTGTATAAAACATCTAGTATATTATATATCCTAGAATACATGACAAATATAATTTCTAACATGTATTTAATCCTTTTCATCCTTTGTCTTTCCTCGTGTGTTTGAGGAAACATTTTCTTAGAAAGATGAATTTCATGTGACACTGGAAACAATATCGTATTGGATT
This sequence comes from Viscum album, assembly GCA_963277665.1. NCBI lineage: Eukaryota > Viridiplantae > Streptophyta > Magnoliopsida > Santalales > Viscaceae > Viscum > Viscum album. The sequence goes on along the minus strand of OY728166.1, from coordinate 925,631,064 downwards.
ATTCCATATGCACTCTCTTAAATATCTTGGTAATATATGTACTTTTACTTAGACCAAGAATTATCTTGGATCTATCATGATTGATATTTATCCCAGGAATATATTCTACATCATCTAATTCTTTTAGGGAGAAGCATTTATTTAACCCGTATTTAACTGACTGTAAGACTAGTATTTCATTTCCAATAAGTAGTATATCATCAATATAAAATATTAAGAAAATGTTCACACTCCCACTAAACCACTTATAGACACAAGGATCACTTTAATTATTTATGAAACCAAATTCCATTATAGATTCATCAAACCAAATGTTCCATGACATGGATGCTTACTTTAATCCATAAATGGATCTCTTCGATTTGCATACCTTATTGGGATATTTTGGAGTCAAAAACCCTTTGAGTTATATCACAGAGACATATTCATAAAGGTTACCATTATGGAAATCTATTTTTACATCCATTTACCAAATATCATATTCATGTTAAGCTGATATGGAAAGTATAATTATAATAGATTTCAACATTGTAACTAGTCAAAAGGTTTCATCATAGTCTATTCCTTAACATTATTTGAACCCTTTTGAAACCATACATACCTTATATGTATTGTCTTGTCCATCCATGTCCTATTTATTATTTAATACCCATTTTAAACCAAGGGGATTTATATAAACTGGAGGTTCTACCAAAACCCAGACTTGGTTTTGATATATGGAATCCATTTCAGAATTCATAGATTATTTCCAATTGGAAACATCTTTGTCTCTTAATACTTTCTTATACGAATAGGATCATTATTATCAACTAATAATAATTCACCATCATCAATGACTATAAAACCATGTCTTTCAAGTTCTCTAACCACTCTTGTACTTCTAAATAGTACTTGTGTCTCTGGATCTTCTTCTTCCATAGGGATTTGTGGAATCTATTCCTATGCCAGCTCTTGTGTACCTTGTGCCTAGACTTTATCAAATTATATCTTACTCCTACTATATCTTTTAGATATGTGATCCCTATCAAGGAATATGTAATGTATTTATATAATTACCTTTTCATATGAGGGGTATTATATATAATATCTCCTTGTTTCCTTAGGGTATCCGGTAAAGTTACACTTTCTAGCTCAGGGTACAAGTTTATTTCCTAAAGAGACCTTAACAAACTCTTCACACCCCCACACATGTATGTATGAAAAAATGGGTTTATTTTCACTCCAAAATTGGTATTGAATATCATCTATCACTTTAGTTGGAACCTGTTTTAGTATTTGTATTGATATATGTAATGTGTATCCCCAAAAGGATAATAGAATACTTGCATGAATCATCATTGATCTCACCATGTATAACAAGTTGTGGTTCCTCCTTTTACTTACATTGTTCCATTGAGGTGTATAAGTAGTGAGTTAAGATAGAATCCCAAAATCCTATAAATAATTAATGAAATCTTAATTAAGATATTATCCACCACATTTTGATAGGAGTTTCTTAATCTTATTACCAAGATGGTTCTCAACTTCTATCTTGTATTCTTTTAATTTATCAAAATAATCTGACTTATACCTCATCAAGTATACATATCCATATATACTAAAATAGTTAGTAAAATTTATAATTATGAGTACCCACTCCTTACTTCAAATGGAAATGGTTAACACACATTATTATGAACTAATTTAGGAATTTATGTTCCCCTTTCACCTTTTCTGTTAAATGGGGATTTAGTCATTTTTTCTTGTAAACATGTGTGACATATACCAAGTGGTTTAACTTTAGATGAATATAAATATAAATCTTGATGTAATTTTGTCAAACACTTTTCATTTACATGACCTAGTGATGTTATTAATATTTTCATGAATTATTATATACTCCATTTATTTATTTTATATGAAATGTGCATAATTTGTGTGAAATATTAATGTTTTAATATTAAGTATAATTTTTGAGCATTTTTAGAAGTAGTCCAATTGAGTCTGTTTAATGTTTTAATAATAACTGTCACTGTAATGATCCAAATTGTGTGGTTCTTATTTTTTAGTATTCTCCTTTCAATATAAAACATTTCATTAGAAGGTACCATGAGCCAATTCTTCCATTTGAAGGGTCATATGGTCCTCACAAACAAGACCAAAGAATCTGTGAACAAACTGGACCAGCCATGAAGATTGATTTACTGGGCTCAATACAGAATTCCAAAAAAATTAACTCTCAACCATAATTCTGGGGACACTAAATTTCATCTTTTATAAAAATTTCAAGGCCCAAATCCAAGTACAAGGGGCCCAAATAAAGATTTGATGTCCAGCCCACCATTCTGGCAGAGAATTAAAATCAGTATAGTATTCATGACATCTCTCATGATGTAACCATCAAATCGAGATGAGAGTTTTCAGTATGAAAGAGAAGATATAGGCGGCCGACTTTGTTGAAGAAACCATTCGGATTTGAAGTCATCTTCATATTCAAAAACCCTTTCACATTATGGACTTTAAAAATACTGGATTGAAATGGACAGTTTAACTTTGTTTAATCAACCGGCCATAACTTTTTATCCTTACGTCCAAATGACTCCAAATTTTTAGAGTAGTCGGCCAACATTATTTTCTACAACTTTGAAGAAGGAGATATTTGAAGATTCGGCTTTATGAATATCCAAATTTGCGATGAAAGTGGAGGGACAGATTGGGAATGTAAACAGTCCACTCCTTGGGCTATAAATATTCTCCCCTTCTCTCCTTGAGAGGGTTGGAATTTTAGAAGAGAGGAGAACATATTGGCATGACCAAAGCCTTTCCAAAGTATTGGGAGGACCTGACATACTCAAGTTTTCACTTGATATACCTTTCCTCCTCTCTTTGTTTTCACTTACTTTTGTGTTCTTCATTTTTTGTAATTTTGTAAGTCCTTTCTTTTGTAATTCTGTTTTAATGCAAGTTTCTTCTTCAATATCTCTTATTCTCCTCCACCTTCTGTAGTTTAATATTTATGTTCTTAAAATAGTTTAAATTCAGTTGAATCTCCTTCCCTTCTTTTTCTCCCTCATTCAATCGAAAATCCGTTTTTAATTATCATCATCGTTCGTGTGTGTGTGTCAACGTACCACTCTTTTCTAATCCCTTTCTTTTTCTTATATTCTTAATTTATCATCATAATTATTATAACCAGAATATTAAACACACAAATGGCTGAGTAAATCTCTCATTGGGGTGAGTTATAATTTAGGTATGTTAAGTGATTGAGAGCTTCTTCTCGATGAATATTCTTTGAATTAACATTGTGTATGTTGGAATTAACATGTCATGGATTAATGACTTGTTTTGTTTAACATGTGGTTTCCATGGATTATTAGAACCATAAATACACCAGCATAAATAAGATCTGATTGAGATTATAACCTTAAGTTAAGTTAAGGCTTGGTTTAAAGCCTTAACACTTAGGAATTCTAATCAACATCATCTTGTGACATGGGTGTTAATTTAAATGCAATATAAAGCAAAGCTCAAGGATATCACAAGCTTAACTAACCTAATGATGAACTCACCCCAATCTTCATCAATTTGTTAAATCAAACATCATCCATAAATTATTTCATAATCTCTGCAAACAAACCCCCCAATCAGAATACAATTAACTAAAAACAAATGACTATTACAAAGTATCATCGTCGAGGATTCGACCCGAGCGCTGCTATACACATTAGCAGAGCACCGGAACTTTGACCGGTCGATAGGCGACAATTGGCCGTGCGTTTCACATAGCCAACGATATCATAGTTGGGTGTGGTATGAGTCTTGTGAACTAGTTTATTTATCGATTTCTATTACTTCGTTCGTATACTTCAATAAGTAAAGACCATTATTTAAATACTCCTTACCATAACATATGATTTATTTATAAAAAAAGAAACATTTATTCCCAAATTTGACAATAAATCCATATATATCAAGTCTCGATATAGACATAATGAATTTGTTTACTGGGGGCACATAATAACAATATTTTAAAACCAAGATCATTCATGTCGGAAACATGATTTGGTATCCCCCAATATCCACAATGGAAAGTCTAGCTCTATTGGATGCTCATGGATCTACCTCAACCTAGGAAATATTCTGAAATCTACTTGGTTCCTATATTTGAATATATATGTAAGAACCACATGTTGTATCCAATACCCAATTTGTAAAAATGGATAAATTTTACTTAATTACAAACACACTTGAAGCTTCCCCTTACTTATTTTACTGGGTACGATTTTTATTTCACTAGACCTTCTTAGTAAATGTGAAATAGAAAGAATCTTATTCCCTTGTTTGTACCTTGATATTTATATTCTTATAATGTAATTGTGAAGAAGATTTTATTTTAGATCTCTTTACATGGACTTTAATTTTATTCACTATGAGGTCAAAATGATTTTCATGCTTTATATCCTTGTCAACTTGATGAAACAGCATAATAAGATGTAAGAAAACATTTTCTATATTGTTAATATTGAAATTGATAATAGAACTAGAGAATCTATGAGGGAGTAATGAAATAATGAGATCAGTGTGTAGTTTATTGGGCATCTTAAACCCTAAAACCTAGAGATGATCAATGTAGATAATGAGTTTAACTAAGTGAGGCCCAAATGGTTCACATTCTCCAAGTTTAATCTGAAATAGTGCCTTGGATATCTCAAATTTTTCATGTCTAGATCTCTCCTGATAAATACCTTAGAGATATCAGATCATACTATAAGCATCTTTGTCTTCATGTGACTTCATGAGTTCATTATACATGGAAAAAAACATTAAACATTGAACGTTGACCGAATTGCTCAAATTTTTATCATAGATAGTGAACTCCTCATCACTCATCCCTTTTTCAAGAAAATAAATCATTGAGGATTATAGTATTTAATACTTCTATTCATTACACAATACTAACCATAGGTTTCTGAACCATTCCTATAAATCACTTACAGTTAGGAGATGGTCTTTCACCAAAATTGATCATTGGAATAATGTGCATGAATATCTTATTAATATTTTAAAATATTTTAAAATATTAAAATATCATATTATTAGTACTTCACTTGACTACAGTTAATGTGAGACAAAATAATAAATTTAATTTTATTAAGTCTCCCCCCATTTTATCAAGTCCCAGAAGCCATCACCATTGGAATATGAGTGTCTAATTGCTCAAATTTCTAGTGGTAAGGATTCATATTCTGCATATCATAACCCAAGCAAGGGCTTGGTCAATTATTTAAAGGTATTTAGGTAGGTAGGTCTTTTCCAACTATGGTCATACAGCTCCTTGATTTTTTTATTGGACTCCCCAATCCAGAAAACCTTACTTTAATTTCCTTAACACCTGCATTTAAGTTACATCAATTATAGTGAGGGATACTTCTCTTGGTGTAAATTAGTTAAGTTAACCCAAAAATTTCATAAGAACTCATTAATAAAAGTAAATTTCCTATTGTGGGTTGGTCAAAAACTTAGTTCTATGGTTTCATTATTAATCAATTAATATAAGGCTTAGTCTAGCTTAATATTAAGTTGAGGGATTTTATTTATTATGAATAATTTTTTTCTTGTTTTATCTTTTACATATCTTTTTAATATAAAGTGGATTTTACTTTAGGTATTAACCATGTTATTATAAAACATTTATGCATAACCTATTTATTTTAATTCTAACTTTTCATAATAATACATTTATTTATTTTATCTCTATCTTGAATCCATAAAATAAATCATGAATAGGATAGAAATAGAATAAGTAAATAAATAACCCAATCATGATATTTATCAAATTATTAATTTATTAATAAGATAATAAATTAACCTATGATCCTAGTGATAAACACTTTGTTTTGGTCTTATCATGAGTTTCATCATCCCACCTATCCACTTATGTATCTCCCATATTAGTTTTGTCTCAGTTTCATCATGAACCACCTTTACCTCGACCTCATCTTGAATTTAATCAATACACCTTCAGAAACTCCTTTTATTATATTTTTTTATAACTCACACACATTTGAAGGAAACCAAATGATTGGTTATGGGGAATTACATAAATAAACCTTGGACACACATGTCCTGTATAATAGAATAGGGAGGGGTGACTCGTAGACCGTCATATTTAATTTAATAATAATTAATTGAAAAACCGTGAAATAAAATAAAATTAAATAAAACTAACACATACATGGTTATGTTCAATCTCATTATTGGTCATGCACATGCAACAATTACACATTTAAAACAACTAGCTAGCATTCATTTTAATCCGTTCTTTGATAAGATAAAACATGCTCGAATTAATATGATTAATTGTCTTATTAATCAATTAATTAATATTATATTATTTCATCCAATTATCCTAAAATTATCATCCACTTTGATTTTAAATAATATAAATTATTTTATTTTATTTACAACTCAATAAAATAGTACACAACTTTGTACTTGGAAGTAACTCGGTGGGTACTTATTCAAACTATTCTGTATGGTTTTAATTGTAAACAATGATTTTGTATAACATATTATGTACATGGAATGTTTCATAATTTCAATGTGTGTACTACCAATTTAATTCCACATGAAACACATGAAAATTGTGTAGCATGTACAATTTAATGCATTGATTCTTTAGTATACAATAACCATACATGATTCATAGTTTTGAATATTATGCAGAATTAATTAAGAATTTAATATAATATAAAACTGACCAAACAATGCATACTACCAATTTAATGTCACATGGAACATGTGTTTATGAGGTTTAATGGAGTAATTAATTAAATTTAATATTTCTACGTAAACATGTAAAGTACATGGTGTGTGCAAGCCAGCCACACAACATGTACTTCGCATCACCAGATATACGCAGTACAGGCCTAGGGACTCGGAGTATAATTATGATGAACATTTATGAAGTACATGGTGTATATAAAGGATAAACAGAATGTACTTTGAGTTACATGGCTATTAACCTATACACTTCGTGTATTAAATCCGCATAGTCTATTACATGACGTGGTTTGATCCCATGTTTTCTGCCTTGAAAACACATGAATTACATGGCATGTAGGAAATCTACATGGTGTGTAGTCTGGAAAATTCATGTACCACCCTATCTGGTAAACATGTAGTGAATTTAATGCATGTGATGTGAATTAATTACAAGGAGAGTCCATACGGGATTTCATGTGCGATTAATAAGGATACACGGCATGTAACAAAGGAGTACATTTCATATAACTCTGTATTATCCATACATAATTCTTGGCACCTCCATATGGGTTATTTGGATGAATTATTCATTAATTATTAACTAGAATTGGTTATATGGGTGATAAATAAAGATGAGGAAGAATATATTTCGACGACGGGTTAAGAACGAATTAAAACCTGAAATGAATTTTAACTTTTAAATGTGTAATGATCAATAATCGAATAAATAATTATAAATTTGAACATGACTCATCTGATAGTACTTGATGGGTCTAAGTGTAGCAGTAGTGCTTATCGAAGCCAATCCTAACTCAGAAAATGTTAGATTCAATGGACCATTCGCATATTGTACATGATGTGAACATCGTGACTAACAAAAATTTTCCAAAGAATATTTACAATGAAATACACTAAAACCAAGAGGATATATTTCCACATTAAATTTATAATTAATTTAAATAGATTGGAAGAAGGAATAACTTAGTCTTTTGATCTCTCTTTGATGATTTTTTTTATCATCTAAAACCCTTTTTTGTTTACCATCATTATTCTTATGGTATTTAACTGTAGAATACCTCTAGAGGTGATCTGCATGTGCTCTTTTGATCTTCAAATAATGTCATGGATTTTTGATTGCTAGCACGATGGATCAATCATCTTGAATTTTTCATCTGGACTGCTATGACAATTACTTAAATCTTTAAGAATCATTATTTCACTCTCATTATTGAGAGGATGGAGGATGGAGGAGAATCTCTAAAGTGATCTTTGGTCTTGAGAGAGAGCTCTAGATTTCATTATACACAAAAAGTCTCAATTTTGATCAATATCTAAGCAATAGACATAATCATGTATTTATAGAGGTAGGGTTAAGGTTAAAATATTGTTTAATTGTGCAACAACCCTTAAATAAAATATTAAATCTTATATGACCCCATTCCATGTAATATTAATATTATTATTATTATTATTATTATTATTATTTTCACATGGCGTACGCAAACTAGCACAATGATAAATATTATTTTTACCATCTTGCAAATTAATATTTATCACTAGACACAAACTTGGTCAACTTGTACTCATTGGCATTTATTGAATACCCAAATAAATTAAAAATGTATTCAATAAATAAATAAATATTATATGTCCACATAATTTAACAATTACAATGTGAATAAATATTTATTTAATTTATGAGATCATTAATTCTTGAATAAAATTATTCCTCTATCTTGAGAATAATATTTATTCTAATAATTAAATTCAAATATAATTTAATTGGGATCAATGGAAATACTTATTGTGTGAACCTCTAGGATTCTTTCTCATTGGCATTAAACAAACTTGCCTAAAGTCCAAGATTACTGTCGACCAAAAGGTTAAGGCACTTAAGAGAATGAAGTTAATGTTGAAATGTCAATAATCACATGCAAGCGCTCATTGTTTAACATAATCCCTTTGTCTCAATATTTTATCAAACAGGTTTCACACCCATGTCATCAACCTATATACTTGATACGTCTTTCTTTAACTATCTGAAATAAACTCATTATTAAACCATGGACATGGAATTTAATGTGATCATTTTATTTCAATCAAAGGGCCAAGATATCAACTTATATAAATATGGAAGGGAAAAATCCTTCCTCAACTTATTCATTAATAACATGTCATCTGTGACGTACCCAATGTACCCTACTTCCCACGAACATTTGGTGTCATGGTTTTGGTTAATAAATCTAAGTGAATGAGTTGTGACATGAATTAATAATAATCTTAAAGTCTAAGGATCATTACACACACTCATAGATAGGAATATCCAATGACACATAAACATATGGAATTCCTACTGGTGGGTTTGTTCTCATAATCTACTATATTAGAGATTATCAAGTGTGAACATCATAAGATGAAGTCTCATATGCTTATGAGTAATCACACCTGATAGTCAACATACTATACAACCCATCATATAATGTTATCCGACCAAAGAACTAGGTTTAATAAAATCATCATGGTGTTTAAAGGTTTTCATCAAAGCATAGAACTATTATGCACTTTTCAATATTACAAATACTATATGTTATTATTACATTAAAGTAATGCAGAAAAATAAAAAATATTTAATAAGATATTTAAATTAATATTAACTCATTTTAATATATATATATAATCTAAAGTAAAAATAGTCGGTTCTAGAACACCAACTCCAACAATTGTTGGATATGTAGACTCTATCTATATAGGTAATATTGATACAAGAAAATCACTTACTGAATATGTCTTTATTGATTATGGAGGTTCCATATCCTGGGAGTGTAGCATGAAATCTATTGAGGCTTTATCAGCCATAGAGGTTGAATATATAGCCTTAATCAAGGATGATAAGAAGGATTTATGATTAAAGGGTTTACTTTATGAACTAAAATTTTATAATTATGTTATTAACATTTATTTTGATAGTCAATAAACTTTATATTTTTATAAAAAAAATAGTATGTTATGGTAAGTCAAATCACATGGACATTAGACTTCATTTTATTAGAGATGTCATTGAATCTGGAACTACATGTGTCAATAAGATACATATTGGTAATAACATAGCTGATGGTTTTAGTAAGACTATCATTTTATTAAAATTCAAGTACTACTTTGATAGTATGAATTTGGTTTATATTCAATGACCATAGGTGTAATAACATCTCTAATTTCAAATGAAAATGGTGGAGATTTATGAACTTAGGTGTTTTCATATGGAAATTGCTTATTTTTTAATCAATAATTTATACGTATGCATGAAAGAATCATGTTATTTACTATTATTATTATCATGATCAATTCATTTATCTGCTAGAATTTTATTTGTTCCCTAGGTTGTTGGGATTTCACATCAACCTTTGTCTCAATTTGTTATATTCAGTGTGCCTATTTGTTTATTCAGCCTACACATTGTCTAGATTTTTAATTCAGTGATCTGGTACGGCATGCTTTCTGGAACTTGATATTTCCACCACCCATTTGATTCTAGCCTTCCACATGTTTAGTCTTTTTATTGGTATGTTCAGTAGTTCAATTCATTTGTGTGTGACACCTTCTGATTGGGTGGTTTGTTTTAAGGACCTACATTGTGTCAAGGGGTTTAATCACCCCTACCATATTTTTCATTCGATATTAATCTCACTCTCTCCTTACTGGTTTTCAGTCTTGTTTACTATGAAGAAATCCAAGCTCCTCTGAGTGATTTTTCTTGGAGTAAGATTAGTTTTTTGTATTTTTTTTCCTCCTCATATACCTCTCATAGGTCATTTAGGGTGTAGTATTGATGATGACCCTTCATTTTGAAGATATATGTCCATTGTTCGATACAAAATCCCTCAGATAAAAACATATATTCCGAATTAGATGCCTTTCATGGGACATTGCCTTTTTTCTTCCTAGAATCTTCTTTTATAGAAAACACAAAGATAATAGGACTATTGTCAAAGATTTTCCTTATATGGACCTATAAGTATTCTTGTCCCTTAATTACTTTTATACACCAACTACTTGTTGTGTAACCTGACATCATGTGTTCCAATTTGGCCCAGTCTACATGTGGTGTGTAATAAATTCACCATGTGTAATTAACTTTTCAGTGTGTCGTGTATCCCTCAACACATCCAGGTGTAGTGCACATGAGATTTACTTCAGCTATATGTTGTGTAACCCAATTTTACAGGCAAAAAATTTGGCACTTCTTGATGAAATCTCAGGTCATTATTCATATATTATTAGACATATAAGAAAATGAAGCAATAAAATAATATGATTAATATGTTGATAACTTGTTGATTCAAATAATATTAAATAGAAAATGAAATAAAATGAAAACATTCAACCATTATTACATATAGATCAATAATAAAATAAATAATTATAAATTTAAAATGTGACCCCTTTTATACCACTTGTAGGTTATGGGTGTAGAAGAAGCATGCAGTGGTGGGTGATATATTAAAATTTATTTTAATATTTCAATTCCAAAAACCCCAATATAAGATCTTGCATGTTAAATTTATAATCTATTTATTTAGATCAAAAGAAAAAAAATACCTTATCTTAGGATATTTATTCAATATGGATGTTGATCATCTGAAAATTCCCTTTTGAATTACCTTCATTGCACTGTGAGGATCCAAGGATAGAATCCCTCCAGCGGTGATCAATATGTGCTCCTTTGATCTATAATAAATTTCAATCGATCTTTAGGTGCTAGCGTAGTGAATCAGTTATCATTAATTGTTTGTGTTTATTGTTTTTCCTTTGTTATTGAAAGAATATCTCTTACATTTCTTGTTCTTAAAAGGGAGATAGAATGAGGAGTCGGGATAGAATCCATTATGCCTAACAATTATCTATTTTTTATTGCACACCCCTACATAATAGACATAATAGTCTATTTATAGAGTTGGGGTTTAGGTTAAAATATTATTTAATTTTATGTCGACCCTTAAACAATATTATAACCTTTAATAAACTCCATATCTAATAATAATAATGATAATATTGTTATTATTGTTATTTTTTGGTGCACACCAACTTTTGAAATAATAAATATTATTTAACCAACTTGTTAATTAATATTTATCACCAGACACAATCTTGGTCCTTTAGATATCTTCTATAATTTATTGAATGTCTAAATAAATATTAAATATTTTATTCATCAATAAATATTTGTGATTGATAAAACATGAATAAAATTATTACTCGGTCTTGAGAATAAAATTTATTCTATTAATTAAATTTAAATATAATTTAATCAAGATTAAAAGAAACTCTTAGTGTGTGACCCTTTTATATTATTTCTCATTGGGATTAGTTCGTCTTATCTAAAGTCCAAGATTATTGTCTAGAAATAGTTTGATTCACCCAAGAGAAATAACTTAATATCAAAACAATGATAACCAAATACAAATGATCATTCTATAATTTATCTCTTTATCACAATATCTCATCAAGAAAGTTTCACATTTGTGTCACTAACCTATATACTCAATGTGTATTTCTTTCACTCTCTGAAATAAACTCATTTTTACACCATAACCATGGATTTTTGGGTGATGGTTCTATTCCAATAAAACTGCTAAGATATCATCTTCCATAAATATGAAAGGGACAAATCCTTCCTTAGCTTATCTATTAATAATATGTCATTCATAGTGAACCCAATGTAATGTCCCCTGATCCAACACACACTCACGTGGCCAAACCATGTTGGTTACTGGAGCTCAAGCATGCCTCCTCGTATGCCAAAGGCTGCCGACTAGCAGAAGGGGTGTAGAGAATATAATAGAGAGAATATACCCCCTAGTACAGAGTTGTAATATAATGGAAATAAACAAATATTATAGTAATGGAAAATAACAAAAACATTACATCATAGTGGATAAACCAAATGATAAATATCAATTAAATAATCCAATAATAATAAAATGATAATGTAATGATAGGATGTAATGTTTCTAAATGTCAAACCGAAAGTAATATAGATAAAAGACCATTATAACACAAATAAACTCAAAATACCCCGATCCTGAACCTCGTATCAGTCCCATATCCAAGCTCCAACCCATCCCGCAAGTAATAATCAACAACAAGATCATTTGTCCTTATCTAAACCCGTATCCATGTAATCTAATCAGGTACCAAATGGAAGTCTGAATAGGTTTTGATTAAAACTCATTAGGTTGACACCACCATGTCTAAACAAACCATTCTGGTAAAAAGTGAATGAAATATAATGATAATAAATATTATTAATTAATCAATTAATATAATAAAATAATCAACCTGCTTCAAAACCATGCTAGAAAATCTTTGATCATATAGAATTGTCATTCCAACCATAACCACAAGTTTATGGAATAATCACATAACCAAGACAAGACCTATAAGAATTACACCATAACCAGGAAAATATCTTTATATAATCATTTCAGCATAACCAGGTATAGCCCTTTATATAAGCATTTCAACATCACTAGAAAAAGTCCTTTATATAATCATTTCAGCATCACTGGTAAAAGTCCTTTATATAAGTATTTCAACATCACTGGGAAAAATCCATTTATATAATCATTTGAGCATAACTAGGAATAGGCCTTTATATAGTCATTTCAACATTAATCACAACACAATTCACAACGACAAGAATAACACAACATAATATCATAATCTACAATGGACAATTTATACAATTACCATTTTTCTTTCAATTACCCATTCATTTATTAAATTATATCTTAAGTGGTTGCTATTCTAGTTTTCACTCCCATTTTATAAAAAATATCACCATTCATTAAATAATCAATGAATCCATTTTCCAAGGTAAATCTATTATAAGAAATAAATTGAGATTTCAGGTTATGCTAAATCATATTTTAAGTCATTATCTAGTTCATTATTGTTTCAGGGTAGGCTCACCCTATGGGTGGCCACAAGATAGGTCTCAAAGACATTAGATCTAAAGGGTACTCCAAACACATGATTATCATCACCCATTATTCTGTTTGTTAATGTGTGTGTTGTGTCAGTGCAATCGCATAATATTTCACATACTTGATCAGATAGAAAAAGACCAAAGGGATTTTTTTAGACCACTTACCTTTATCTGGTAATTCAAGAAACACTCTCAACTGAAAATGCCAATAATGAATGAAGGTGAAAGATATCATAAGTAAAAACCTATATAAAACTAGATTGAAGCCTAATTCCACATTTATCAATAGATTACACCATTAAAACAGTGAACAAATGGAAGAGAGGGGAAAACCAAAGCATAGGAACTCACTAGAGATCAACTGCTTGATTGAGATGTCTATGAGGGAAGAAATCGCTCAAAATTTACCTAGATTTTCCCTAGGGTTTGAGAGAGAGATGCATGGTGGATAAAAGAAATAAATCATACACACAGGATGGTTTAAAATTTTTGAACTTGAGAGATTCACAATGTGAAATCCTTTTATTATGTGAATTTCTTGTTTTATGATACATGTTGAAAAAATCATTGCTTAGGGTTAAAATAACCTCGGTCAACTATTTCACGATGTGTAACTTTTCATGCTATGAACCAGTTCAAAGCTTCTTCCCAGTAATAGTTTCATGTCGTGTAACATGTTAACAACATGAAAGTGTCTAGAAGATAGTGCACAGCCCATATTCTGTAAAAACAACATGAACCACCACAAAATCCTTCCAAACCACAGAAAACCCTCATAATCCCTTAACATGTTTATAGATGGACTCCATTAATTGAAATAAAAATACATCCCCAAACTTTAGGTCACCCCCCCCCCAAAATATCCCTTCCCAAAAAGGGACTCAACCACCAAAGTTTAAAGAAGAAAAAACCAAACAAAATAGGTTTGACCAAAACTCAAAGAGGGACGTACCTAGAAAAATAAAGGATCTTACAACCTACCCACCATATAAAAGCTTATCCCTGAGCTACTTCAAGCATCACTATGGGGTCTTAGTGAACAAGTTTGGCCGCTATGCTCACACATCAGATTCCTCTCCCAGGTCTCCTCCTTAACACACCCATGTTGCCACTACACTCAAACTAGAGGTATATAATTACCCTAGAGATACTTGTCACTATAGTCCACAATCCATATCTAATGATCCTAAAATGAAACATTTACACCAAGATCAACTTCATAAATGTATAACACATGAGAAGGGTCAAGATATTATCTCTACAATTGCGATACATGAAACACTTTTTGTATGGAACTGTAGCACTATGGAAGGTCCAATCGGTATGCCACTGGACTGATCCTTTATACTATCTCAAATAGCCTGACAAACCTGGGTGTTATCTTTCCCTGTTTCCTAATACAGTGTTTCCCCAACCTAGATGACACCCAAAGGAAAACATGATGACTCACCTCAAACTCCATAGGTCATCTCTGATGGTCAATGTAAGATTTTTACCTGCTCTACATTATCACTAACCTCCTACTGATCAACTAAACCAGCTCAGATGTCTCATGTGAGAGACTGGTTCCAACGAGTGATAACTCACCTTCCTCTAACCAACAAATTGTTTAAAAACATATCCTACCATACAAAGACTCTAAAGGTACCATTTATATTGAATCTTGGAAGAGGTTATTATAAACGAGCTCCATGAGTGCTAAATGATGCTCCTATAAACCACCAAAATCCAAAATGTAGGCTCATAACATATCCTCTATAATATTAATTATCTATTCAAATTAGCCAAAGTCTATGTATGATTGGTCGTACTTAGAAGAACATGCAATACCAAAGCCTTCTAAAAACCCTATGAGAACTGATATGTAAAACAAGTATCGTTATCAGAAATGATAATCCTTGAAATACCGTTCAACTAGATTATATCCTATATGTAAAGACTACCTAGATAATCAATAGTAATGGTATCACTGATAGGAAAAAAGTGGGATTCCTTCGTAAGTTGATCTAAAATCACCCATACTACATCATTCTTATGATGGGTCATGGGTAATCCTTTCAAAAAATTCATAGCGACATCATCTCATTTCCATTCTAGAATGGGTAGAGGCTGTTGCGGCCTAACAGACCTTTGATGCTCAACCTTCACCTGATGATTGGTGAAGCATCTCACTATGAATCCTACTACCTCCTTCTTTATTCCTATAAACTAGTACTGTCTATGGACATCACGATATATATGTTTCATCCTTGGATGTACCACCCATATAAAAGCGTGAAACTCTCCCATTATCTCCTCACACAAGCCCATAGGAACCCATAATTGACCATGGAAAAGAAGAACATTGTCACTACTAAGAGACCATCCTGGTGGTGGCTTCGAACCATATAATTTGTCACTCATAGATATTCTTTCTAGATCATATAACTACTCTATCTTGACCCAATCAAGAAACATAGGTATAACAGATGTCAAAGTCATAGATACTCATCCCTAGGACTCCTGAAAATCTATATTCATGTCTAGAAAGAGTTCCATAATCCATCAATCAGTGTAAGACCCTCACATTGCCTATGTATATGTCTTTTAGATCAATTAATTGACAAAAAAATTGCCTTTACTCAGTGTATAATCCAACTCAATGTTGAAAGACTATAGATACTTGACCCACCTCCTCTGTCTAAAGTTTAGGTCCTGCTGAGAAAAGATCTACATGCGCCTCTTGTGGTTTATGTACACCTCAAACCTCTCACCTAAAATATAGTGTATCTAGTATCTCAGGGCTTGTACTACCACTACTAACTCCAGATCATGATTAGGATAATTCCACTCATGCAGTATTAGTAATCTAGATCCATAAGAAACCACTCGGTCCTCCTACATTAAAACTGCTCCAAGTCCCACTTTGGATGCATCATAGTACATGGTATATGTATTAACCATCATAGGTAAGGTGAGGATCAGTGTTGAGTTAATCCTTCCCTTCAGCTCCTAAAAAGATCTCTCATAAGCATCTGACCAAACAAACTTCACCCCTTTCTTGGTCATCCTAGACTTCGATGATGCCAGATGGGAGAAGTCCCGAATGAAAAGTTGATAATAACCTATTAAACCTGTAAAACTTTGAATCTCAAAGATGTTCTTGGGATGCTCCCAAGATACCATATCTAAAACCTTCTCTGGGTATACTAACACTCCAGCTTCTAAGATGACATAGAACAAGAAGTGCACTTTATCAATATAGAAACTACATTTAGATAGATTGGTGTAAAGATGATTCTCTCTTGATGTACTCAAGATGATAGCATGATAATACTTAATTGGGAGTAAACTAAGATCTTATCGATAAAAACCACTAAAAAGAGGTCACTAAAGGATGAAAGATATGATTCACTAAGGCTATTAATACCACTAGTGTGTTCATCAAACCAAACAGCATCACTAAGAACTCATACAATCCATACCTGCTCATAAAAGTAGTTTGAGGTATATATGATGGTATATCTTTCAATTGGTGGTATCCTAATCTCAAATCGATCTTGGATAAGATCTTATCTCCTCTCAACTATTCCAAGAGATTGTCAATACATAGAAGAGGATATTGTTTCTTGTACATCATCTAGTTTAATATCAAATAATACACACACAAGCACAAATTCCCACCAGGATTCTTGGAAAAATAACTAGAGAAATCCATAGAGATGTACTAGTTCATAAGATACCCTTGGTTGATAGATATTTTAATTGAAATTTCAACTCTCAAAACTCTTCTAGTGTTATCCTGTAAGGTGGGATAGAGATTATCTCTTCTCCTAGCACTAACTCGATCATGAACTAGATCACCTTCTCAGGTGGTAATCCATATAAATTGTCAATAAAGACATCCTAAAAATGTTCTACCACTAGAGGAAAAGTGTATTGATTTATTTTTCCATTATCTAAAGAAAGTTATGTTATCTGAGTTGTGAGAAAATATAATATGCACTGAATTAGTCATGCATAACCATCCTAAAGATCTCACTCACCCTGGTGAAAATAAATGCCTACTTATAGAGATATAATGGTAACTCTCCTCTGATAATAGCTGATATGATCCCGGTATAGAAATAGTCAATCCATACCAATATTCAAATTGAAACCTATAATTTCCAACACAAATGGTTACCAAAATAAATAATAATGAAAAATTTATAAAGAAAACACCTTGAAAAGTTTGATATTCTTTGACCGTACTTCCAACGGTGTATTGATGGTTAAGACACCATCCAAGCATTCCACAAACAATAACAAACCATTTTCAAAAAGAGAATATATAAATAAATGTGGTGCTATTATATTAAACAAAACACAAGCAATATTAGATGATACAATAATCATACCTATGACAGTATAAGGTTCTGTTGGATTTGGTGCCCTAGAAACCAACTTATTTTTACTTCATGATAAACCTGTATTAATTGGATGAATATTAATAAACTACTTATCACATCATGATTGTTCTTCTACATGACATAGTATGTGATAATGTCCTAAGAATAGCTGTCACATTAAATGGTTGTAGTAGATCCCTGCTATGATGAGAACTCGGAAGTACCATGACACTATTCTTGAATATATGTTATATGGATAGATGATATCATTTGAGGGGATACAAATGATATAGGATATTAGGTGTGGGGACTCATGAAACTTTGAGGCACCTTTTTATGGTGTGCGCCCTTGGTAATATCTATGAGGTTATTATAAGAACAAGACCCACCAGTAGGAAATCCACATTCATAAGTGTCATTGGATGTTCCTATCTGAGGACATGTGTATTGGTACTTTGACTTTAATATTAATATTAATGGGTATTATGAATCATCCACTTAGATGTATTGATGAAAATTGTGATGATATATGTTTGTGGTGAGATAGGATATGTTGGGTGTGTCGTGAGTAATACTGCATTAATGAATAATACAAGAAATGATTTTTCACTTCTACAAAAGTAGATATATCATTCCCTTTGATTAAAATTATATAGCCTAACTAAATCTATGGCCATGGTGTTCTCTAGGAAAGATTAATTTTGGGAATTCAAATAATGAGAAATCGAGCACATGGGTTGATGGCACTTGCATATAACCCACTTGATTGGAGATATTGGGACAAAGGGATTATATTACATGGTAAGTGTTCATATGAGGTGACATGTCATTGTGACATAAACTTCTTTCTCTTGAGTTCTTTGACCCGTTTCTAGATAGTAATCTTAGAATTTAGGCAAACCCACCTAATGCCAATGATAAAGAGGCCTATAGGGTCACGCACTAAGTGTAACCTTTATCTTAGTTAAATAATTTATTTATTTAACAAGTTGAATAAATATTATTCCCAGTTGTGGTTTAATAATTATTCAATTATTCCTAATAATATTTATTTCATCACTAGTTATTTGATAAAATATATTATGGATAGAATATTTATTTATCAGTGAATAATGCAGTTATATTTATTTAATAAATAGTCATTATTCAAGGCCCGGTAAATATTGAGGAGGATTGGTGGACCAATTTATGGGTCCCGTGAGAATTAATATTAAATATTATTTGGTTAAATAATATTTAAATATAATTTTAAAGTTAAGTACATGTCATGGAAATAATATCATTTATATTATTATTTGACATGGGGTTTCACATGGAATAATAAATTAAGTAACAGTACATGTACTAATTATTTATTCTTACCTGGTAAATTAAATTCCCTGTTATGTTATTATTTTCTAAATTATCCAAGGGGTCATTAAACTGGTTAACCAATGGTTGTGTGCACAAAATCCTTGGGGAAAAACTCTTGACCCTAGTGAACTATTTCCTCTCCAATAATGCTCTCAAAAATGAGAGATATCCTCCTCCACTAGATGAAAGAGAATTATTTGGAATCTATTCTCAAGGAAATCAAAGTCGAACATCACAAGTGAAAGGGTCTTCCATGCTAGCACCCAAAGACTCCTTTGGTGATGTCCAGAGATATGTGGAGCATGTGTAGATCACCATTAGAGAATTCTAATCCTTAAATTCTACATCACAAAAAAGTCACACCTTGGACTCATGGTTAGACGCATCAACAAATAAAGAATCACCTTGGAGTTAATTCTATAATTTAATTAAATTAATTATAAACAAAATATGTTGATCTTCTCTTCTCGGTTCTAGGTTCTATCATTTGTCTTTTATCTTTGATTTAATTATGTGGATACTGGAATTAATAATCATATTGATCCCAGATTAATCATCGATTATAGAAATTTTTAAAGTTGGGTACATGCCCATCCTATGCTTCCACTGCGCTCAAAACCAACAAGTGGTATCATAGGGGTCATATTTTTGTTTATAATTATTTAAATAATTCATTGATTATTTATGCTTTAATAATTTAGTTTTTTAATTCATGTTTAATAATTCTTGTAATATGAATTTCAAGATATATTCCTCCCTTATTGTTTATCGCAAATCTAATAGAAATGAATAATTTTATTATTAAAATTAAATCAAGGATATCATCAGGAGGCACTGATGGTTCGGTCCAGATAACACAAGAGTACATGTCATGTAGTCGGATCTACACGTCGTGCATTTGTGTTCAATGCATCAGGAGTAATTTCAAAGTTACCCAAGTCGTGTGCATTAATGAAATGCGGTGTAGTTAATTCTTACACCACATGTTGACCAGGATAGACTAGCACATGGTCAACCAGACTACATGCCATGTGGCTCAATGGACACGACGTGTAGTCCCTTCGGGTCAGGGTCAATTCGTGTATCTCATACACGGATTTCCCAGTTGGTGACCGTGTAACGTAGAGTCTACACGATGTGTGGCCCACTAGACATGTCGTGTACTATGAATATTTATGAAGTACACCTCACATGTTGTTTCCCCAGGCATGTACTTCGGATGGATAGTGAGGAGGGTACATGTTGTGTAGTTGGATCTACATGTTGTGTAATATTTCTAGATTACGCGGATTTAAAAAATTATTAATATATTTTGTAACCCTTGAGTCATGTACCTTCATGTGGGCATAAATCTAGGACACAACATGTGATAGGTGTTTGATATATATATATGTGTGTGTGTGTGTGTGTGTTTAATTAACATATGCATAATGTTCAAAGATCTGCACATCATGTATGAGTCGTATTACAATTATAATTCTGCGTTCATGCTACATGTCATAGAGAATAAAGTGTAGTATAAATACATTCTAGGTAGTTTTGGATGGGTATTCACCAGGTTTATTCCAAGGTACAAGTTATGTACAAGTTTATGGATGATAATATCAAGGAAATTCATAAAAGGATTAAGATAAAAAGGATTGATTAATTAAAGATAATGATTAATTGATTTGAGAGTAATTTATCTTAATAAGAATGATTAAATAATTGAATGTTAGTTTTATTAAATGAATAATTATTTGCATGTATATGGATAATCATGATCTAGACTAGACATCAGTATGTGATTGGTTCCCTTTTAATTTATTTATTAAATTAAAATTATTGGCATGTGTGTCTTCACCTCATTAATATATAGGGCCTACATGCCCATGGATTCTTTTATGTAAACCCCTTTTACCCCTTACCTTCATGTGAGTTAAAAGCATATGTAATGGATGGAGCTCCCAAGCTAGTGTAGATGGTTTAAGTTAGGAGCTGAGCCGAAACCCAAGGAGATACAAAGGTGGACAGGTGGAAAGTTGTAAACACGAACCTTAAATGGATCAAGGTGTTTCTACCCTAATTTAGGTTTATTTTATCAACTGTTAGATAAATTAACCAATAGTAAAGCTCATGATCATACCCTCTATTTTATTTCTATCATTTATATGGTTATTCATTATGGATGTTTGACACGATCACATAATTAATGAACTAACAAGCATATAAGATAGAACTAAAATAAAAATTTATTATGTGTAAATATTATCTATACATGGTTAATCAAAGTATATCCCACTTAACATTAACAAGTATGTGAAAAGATAATAAGTGGAAATTTACGTATAAAGTATAAAATCACTCAATTAAATATTAAGTCGGTATAGCCTTCCATTACTTCGGTTAGAATCAAATAATAGTTCAAAGTGCTTAAACAACCCTAGTTGGGGTGCCTTCAATTATTGGGGAATTCTAATTTGAAGTTTTGGGTTGACTTAACTTAGTTTACATAAAGGTTTGATTGCCCTGGTAGGACTTAGTGTAACCGAGAGGCAAAGGTTGAGGAAATCCAAACTTAAGGATTTTAGGATTGGGGAGTCAAATCAACAGATCAAGGAGCTATGAGTTAATGTAGTTGGAATTTGGAATTCCTACCTAAAATCTTTCAAGTTTTCTAACCAACCCTAGTTGGGGTAATGTGAAGGGAAATATGGATCCTTGCTGCTAGAATGTCTAAGAAACAGGATATTTAAAAGCCAATGGTGAGGTCTATTGGGTTTTGACAAAATTGGGGGAGAATGATAGATATTAATTTATTTATTTGTATATATTTATCAAGATAAAGTACTAAAACTCTGTTCATCTTCATTTGTAGAAAAAAAAATAAAAATGACATCAAACATATTATTTCGATCCATACTCAAGAAGTAAAACCTTCTCACTGGCACTAATTTACAAGAGTGGTAAAGGCGCCTTTAGGTTATCCTTTTCCATGAGAGGAAACTTTAAGTGGTAGAAGAGCATTTACTAGTTGTGCCTAGAAATTAGGTGAGTGATGAGGAACTCTCTATGCATGAGAAACATCTGAATGATGCTATAGATATTCAGTTCCTCATGCTATCATCCATGACCAATGAGCTCTTGAAAAAATAAGAGGAAATGGATGTTTATAGTATGATGTCTCGCCTTTGGGATCTCTATCAAGAGAAGGTGAGACAAGAGAGGTATGACATCTCCAACACTTTGTTAACTACTAAGCTTGGAGAGTCTATTCTATCTGGACCACATGTATTCAAGATTATTGGCTACATTGAGCATCTGGACATCTTAGGGATTAAATTCCCAGATGATTTGCATACAGATCTCATACTATCATCGAATTCAAAGACCTTATCTAGTTTTATTGTGAATTATAACATGAGCAATAATGAGAATAGTCTATCAGAGATTCTTACCCTAATTTTCCAAGTTAATAAGTAAATGGAGCATGAAAACCTGCAATCCTTATGGTGAATAGAAAGGAATGACAGGAAAAAGGGGCCTAATATTTATAAAAAATCAAAATCCTCTGATCACAGTCTGACCAATAAGAAGAAGATCCAGAGGCAGGGTAAGGAAAAGAAGGCAGTATGCTTTGCATGTGGCAAGTCAGGACACTAGAAGAGAAACTGCACCCAGAGGCAAGGGGGATCAAAAGGTTCATTTGTTATCGAGTGAAATCATTCCATTTCTACACATTGGGTATTAGATACAGCTTGTGGGGATCACATTTGTATTCAAATGTAGGAACCAAGTACATTTCAGAAAAATTGCCAAAGGAGAGGTGGATCTGCGAGCTGTCAATGGTGTGAGGTTGGATTCTCTTTACATTGGTGACTAACACCTCAAATTACTGATGTGAATGATTTTGGTTTTAAATGGATTTTATTATCTACCTAGTGTTACCAAGAACATAATTTCTATATCTAGTTTAGATACATATGGATTTATTTTCATGTTTGAAAACAAATGTTGTTACTTTTATAAGGACAACATATGTTATGGTATGGAACATTTAAATAACGGTCTATATGTATTAAATTATGAGAACCAAGTGTTGGCAATTGATAATGAACCAAGTTCACATGACTCATACAACACCCAGTTGTGGTATCGCTGCCTTGTTCATGTAAACGAGAAGTGACTAACAAAGCTCTATTAAGATGGTTATTTAGACTCTTCTGAGCTAAAACCACTTTATAGATGTCACGCTTGTTTACAAGGTAAAATGGCCAAACCACCGTTTTTTGGATAGGGTTAAAGGTCCACAGAGTTTCTAGTATTGGTACACACTGATTTTTGTAGACCATTTCTAGTAGAATCTATAGGTGGATATTCTTACTTTATTACTTTTACTGATGACTTGAGTAGATATGACTATGTTTACTTAATGAGGTATAAGTCTGATTCCTTTCAAAAAACCAAGGAGTTAAATAATGAAGTAGAGAATTATATTTGTAAGAAGATAAAGAAGCTTTGATTAGATTTAGGTGGAGAATATATTAACCAAGAGTTAATCAACCTTTTATGGGAGTTTGGGATTCTATCTCAACTCACTCCATCTTATACACCACAGTGGAATGGTGTTAGTGAAAGGAGTAATTGTAACTTGTTGAACATGGTAAGGTCGATGATGATCCATGAAGATCTTCCACTATCATTTTGGGGATATGCATTTCAAACTACAACATACACATTAAACCAAGTACCAACTATGGCATAAAATGGGATTCCCTTCGAGCTATGTAGTGGAAAGAAACCCACTTTTATGCATACACATGTATGGGGATGCGAGGTGTTTGTTAAGGATTTCTCAGGAAACAAACTATCACCCTGGGGCACAAAGTGTGTCTTTATAGGATATCCCAAGGAAATAAAGGGATGATACCTATACAACCCCTCAGACAAGAAATTGATTATTTCCGGATAGGTTGTCTTTCTTGAGAGGGAGAACATCCTCAAAAAGGATAGTGGGAGGAATATTTACTTAGATAAATTTGATGCTCAAGATACACAAGATTTGGTACAGGAACAAGTTCCATAGGTCCCTATGGAAGAGGTAGTTCTTGAAATACAAGTATAGCATAGGAGCACAAGAGAGGTAAGGGAACCAAAGAGATATGGTTTCTCTATCACCAAGGATGGTGACTCATTATTGTTGGAAAATAGTGAACCTCTCCCAAACAAGGAATTAGTAGAGAGCTCAGAGGATTCAAGATGGATAAAAGATATGAATTTTGAGATGGATTCCATGTATCAGAACCAAGTTTGGGTTCTGGTCGATGCACCAGTTAATGTAAATCATGTTGGGTGTAATTGGGTATTCAAAAATAAATTGGACATGGAAGGTCAAGTTAGTACCTATAAAGCAAGGATAGTGGCTAAAGGTTTTAAATAGTGTCAAGGAATTGAATATGATGAAACCTTTTCACCAGTTTCCCTATTTAAATGCTTAAGAATCATACTTACCATAGTAGTTTTCTATGACTATGAGATTTGGTGGATGGATGTCAAAAATGCATTCCTTAACGGGAACCTTCAGGAAGATGTCTATATGACACAACCAGAATGGTTTGTGACACCAGGTGATTCTAAAAGGGTATGTAAGTTACAGAGATCTATTTATGGATTAAAGAAAGAATCCAGATCATGGAACATTTGATTCGATGAAGCCTTAATAGAATTTTATTTCATTAAGAACGAATTTGTTCCATGTGTATACAAGTGGTTTAATTGGAATGTGGTTTTTATTCTAGTAGTGTATGTTGACAATATATTTATTATTGTAAATGACATACTAGTCTTATAGTCAGTCAAGGACTAGTTGAACAAGTGATTCTCTATGAAGGACTTAAGTGAATCGTCTTACATTCTATGGATCAAGATTATTCGGGATAGATCCAAGAGGCCTCTTCGATTAATTCAAAGTACATAAATTGACCAGATACTAAATAGATTTAGTATGGAACAATCCAAGAGGGGATTGGTTCCAATGTCACATGGTATATGTATTTCCAAGAAAATGTGTCCCCAGACACAACATGAGAAAGATAGGATGAGTAAGATTCCATACACTTTAGCGATAGCATCTATCATGTATGTCATGTTATGTACCAGACTTGATGTTTCCTATGCACTGAGCATGGTATGAAGATATCAAGAAAATCTAGGATAACAATATTAGATTTTTGTCAAGACTATCCTTAAGTATATGAGAAGAACTAAGGATATCTTCCTGGTGTATGGAGGAGACAAGGAGATTGTCATCATAGGGTATGATGATGGTGGTTTTCAGACAAATCAAAATGATCTGAAGTCGTAATCAAGATATGTTTTCTACCTTAATAAAGTATTTGTGAGTTGGAAGAGTTCAAAGTAGCCAATTTTCCCTAATTCTACAGTGGATTCTGAATATATAGAAGCTTCAGATGCAGCCAATGAAGCCATTTGGATTTGGAACTTTATCTAGGAGCTTGATATGGTTCCTAGAAGTAAATATTCCATTACATTATATTGTGATAATACTACAGCGGTGGATCTTGCAAAAGAACCAAGGTCACATCAATGGACAAAGCACATACTTTGAAAGTATCACCTCTTGAGGTATTTCTATAAAAGGGGTGAAGTTGTAGTGAGTAGAGTGTCTACGGAAGAGGATGTGGTGGACCCATTGATTAAAGCCTTATCTCAACATAAGCATGAATATCATGTGAGAGCTAGCAGACTAAAGGTTGTTAGTAGTTGTCTCTAGTGCAAGTGGGGGTCTTTTGGAGTTGGTTCCCTAGAAACCAACTTATTTGTACTTTATGATAAACATGTATTCATTGGATTAATATTAATAAACTAATTATCACATCATGATTAATCTTATGCATGACATAGTATGTGATAATGTCATAAGAATAACTATCGCATTAAAAGGTCATAACAGATCTCTGCTATGATGAGAACCTGGAAGTTCCATGACACTATTTTTGAATATATCTTCTATGGTAGGATGATATCATTTGAGGAGACATAAATGATACAGGATATTAGGGGTGGGGACTCATGATACTTTGAGGCACCTTATCATGGTGTGCTACCTTGGTAATATCCAAGAGGATATTATAAGGACATGACCCGCCAGTAGGAAATCAACATTCATAAGTGTTATTGGATGTTCCTATATGCGGATGTGTGTGTTGGTCCTTATAATTTAAGATAATTATTAATGGGTATTATTACTCACGCACTTAGATGTATTGATGAAAACTATGATGATGGATGTTCACGGTGAGGTATGATATGTTGGGTGCATAATGAGTAATATTGCATTAATAAATAATGCGAGAAAGGATTTTTCACTTCTACAAAAGTAGATATCCCAGGCCCTTTTATGGAAATGATGTATCCTAACTAAATCCATGGCCATGGTGTTTCTAGGAAAGTTCAATTTTGTGAAGTCAAAGAATGAGAAATCGAGCACATGGGTTGAAGGCACTTGCATGCAACCCGCTTGGTTGGAGATATTGGGACAAAGGGATTATATTACATGGTAAGCATTCGTATGAGGTGACATGTCATTGTGACATCAACTTATTTCTCTTGGGTTCCTTGACCCATTTCTAGACAGTAATCTTGAACTTTAGGAAAGCCCACCTAATGCCAATGAGAAAGAGGCCTAGAGGGTCACACACTAAGTGTATCCAGTATCTTAGTTAAATAATTTATTTATTTAACAAGTTGAATAAATATTATTCCCATTTTTGGTTTAATAATTATTCAAGTGTGCCTGGTCATATTTATTTTGTCACTACTTGTTCGAGAGAATATATTATGGACTGAATATTTATTTATCAGTGAATAATGCAGTTATATTTATTTAATAAATAGTCATTATTCAAGGCCTGGTAAATATTGAAAAGTATTGGTGGATTAAGTTATGGTTCTGGTGAGAAATAATATTAAATATTTTTTGGTTAAATAATATTTAAATATAACATGAAAGTTAAGAACATATCATGGAAATAATATCATTGCAATTATTATTTGACATGGGGTTTCACATAGAATAATAAATTAAGTAACAGAACCTGTGCTAATTATTTATTATTTCCTAGTGAATTAAATTCCTTGTTATGTTATTATTATCTAAATTATCCAAGGGTTCATTCGAACGGCTAACCAATGGTTGTGTGCACAAAATCCTTGGAGAAAAACTCTCAATCTTAGAGAACTCTTCCCTATCCAAGAACACTCTCTGGAACAAGAGAGATCCTCCTCCACCAGATCAAGTAGAACACTTTGGAAGCAATTCTCAAGGTGATCGAAGGCGAACATCACAAGTTCAAGGATCTTTTGTGCTAGCACCCGAAGACTCCTTAAGCGATGTCCAGACATACATGGAACACATGTGGATCACCTTTAGAGGATTCTTATCCTTGGATTCTACATATAAACGAAGTTGTACCTCGAACCCATGTTTGGACGCATCAACGAAGATAGAATCACCTTAGAGGTAATTCTATAATTTAATTAATTTAATTATAAACAAAATATGTCGATCCTATCTTCTTGATTTCAGGTTCTCTTATTTGTCTTTTATCTTTGATTCAATTTTGTGGATACTGGTGTCCATTGTTGTATTCATCCCAGATTAATCATCAATTATGAAAATTTGGAAAGTTGGGTACACACTCATCCTGCGCTTCTCCTGCACTTGGAACCAATAGGTTCTACATCCAAACTAGCCAGAGTATACTTCATACCATGCTACTGACTTTCCCAACTACCCTGGACTCTAATATGAATCCCCTATATTGTTCCCTCTATCTAGTATTTCCACTCCTGTGTTGGGGTACCACATCCCCTACCTTGACCTGAATGTACATTGGAACTCCAACTACCAGTCTATTGAGGGGTAGTTGTGTCCTTCCCAGATTATAGTATCAGTCTTGATCCCCTATCGCTGCTCTACTGCTTCATTCCCCTACAAAACCTCTACAGATGACTCTACATACCAAAAGCATGACATTCCAAAGTAGGGTACGTAAACTGAGGTCAATTGTGACCAAACCTTCCACGCTTATAACAATACAATGAATTACTATCCTGAGATGGCTTCCCACTACACTGGCTTCTCTACCCATTGTTGCCTTATTAAAAACTATTGTAGTGGCGCTTCTTGCCACTAAAAGAATATCTTCTAGTTTTCCTTGCTGAAATAGTATGGTCTCTACTTGGGGATTATATTAGATTCCATTATATGATGAGATCCTAATTTATCATGTCCAAAAATCTACTCAATAAAAAAAATCACCTGTGACATGATATCATAGTAAATCCCATCCTAGAAATGTCTTGCCCTGAAAATCTCATCAGCTGCTAAATATAGACAAAAGCACTGAAGTTATACGAATCATCTGGCATAGTCTATAATTTACATTACCTTCTATGTTAGATGTGTGAACTTGAAATACTTCTCATCCCTCAAAATTTTAGGATAAAAGTGACTCAGAAACTTTTTCTCTAAGTCCTTCCAGGATAACTCCTCTTATTGCCCAGCTTTATCTCAAGTGTCCCACCAACGCTTGGATAGTCTATGTAACATATATGTGGATAGATTTAGCCTACTATACATGAGTGTCTCAAGGTGATTAAAGATCATCTGGAATAAATCAATTCATAACTTGGATACCTAGGGTCCTCTATCCCCAATGAACATGGGAAAATGTTGTTGATGAAACTCTCTCGCCAACTCAGATATCAAAGGCACGGTGTAAACAGTATCCCTTTTCATGGATTACATGACCCTCAAGAATCTATCACAAAGTTAAACATTCATCTGACCCTTAGGATTTACAGGAAGCTCTAGATCAGCTACATTATGATCATGTTGATTGTCACCCTCCTGATGCTCAATTTGAAGATGATGTGGAGGCATCTTCTCTATAAGACAAATGCACTCCTTAGAACGTTGGATAACAAAAAGGTCAACCTCAATGGGTGATAACAATAGATAACCAATAGCTCATGGTTTCTCTAAACATGTATTAACAAGTGAATTAGCATGAAATAATAGTTCTTTTATTTCATTTATCAGATATAATAGGTATCTCGTTTCCTAGTTCATACGAAAAATATATCACATGCAATAAATATGTCCTTATCATGAAGAATGAATGTCAATATATATCCCTATGTTCCTATAATGATGAATTCATACTCATCTCATGCTAAACCGGTCCATGAGTATAAATATCAAGAAATAATGACATCACACAACATGTGAATCACCCAAGGTGAAATGGCATCAACCGTAACAAATGAACATCATGAAAAACAATCTCCTACCTAGGTACTTGAATTTTATCCCATACATGGGTTAGATAATCCCATGAAAAATATCATTAAAAATCCCCAACACATCCTATTATCCTTTATACCTTTACCAAATAGTAAAGAAACATAAAATAACAACCTCTTCTGATACCACTTTGTAATACACCCCAATCCGACACTCTCTCACATGGCCAAACCGAATTGGTTACTGGACCTCAAGTGCACCTCCCCATATGCTAGAAACTATCGATTAGTAATGGGGGTGTATAGAACATATTGGGGAGATTATACCCCCTGATATAGAGTTGTAATACAATAGGAATAAACAAATATCAGAGTAATGAAAAATAGTAGAAATAATACATCATAGTGGATAAAATAAATAATAAATGTCAACTAAATGATCTAATAATAATAAAATAATAATGTAATGATATGTTGGAATGTATCTAAATATCAAGATAAAAGTAATATAGATAAAATACCATTCTAACATAAATAAACTCAAAAGACTTGTGTTCTGAACACTATGTGAATCTCGTCTCCAAGCTCCAACACATCAAGCAAGTAACAATAAACAACAAGGTCCTTTACCCTTATTCAAATCTGTATCCATGTAATATGCTTGGGTACCAAATGGTGTCCCAGATAAGGTCTAAGTAAAACTTAGTAGGTCAACACCACCATGTCTAAACAAACCATCATGATAATAAGTGCATGCAATAAAGTGATAATCAAGAGTATTAATTAATAAATTAATACAATACAATAATCAATCTACTTCGGAACAATTCTAGAATATCTGAGAATGTATCACAATCATGCAAATTATAAACACAAGTCCATGGCATAATCACATAACTGTTCCAAGACCTATAAGAATTATAGCATAACTGGGCAATGCCCTTTATATAATCATTTCATCATAACCAGGAATATCCCATTATATAAACATTTCAGCATCACCAAGAAAAGCCCTTTATATAAGCATTTCAGCATCACCAAGAAAATTCCTTTATATAAGCATTTCAGTATCACCAGGCATTTCCCTTTATATAATAATTTCAAGAAGAATCATAACACAAGTAATAACATAAATAATAACATAATATAATATCGTAATATAATATCATAATCCATAATGTTCAATTTTTCCAATTACCATTTGTATTTCAATGACCCATTCATTCATTAAATTATATCTTAAGTCATTATCATACCAGTTTTCACACCCATTTTATATCAAATTATCACCCATCATTCAATAATAAAGGAAGATATTTTCTAAGGTGAATCTATCACAATAAATCACCAGAGATTTCATGTCATGATAAATCATATTTTAATCCATTAGCCAGTTCATTATTGTTCTAGGGTAGGCTCACCCTACAGGTAGTTGTAAGATAGGTCTTAACACCATTAGATCTAAAGATATCCAAAGGGTATTACAAACACATGATTATCAATACCCATTATTTTTTTGTTAATGCATTCTTTGTGTTGGCATAATCACATAATATTGCACATACTTGATCAAATAGAAACAGACCATAGGGATTTGTTCTAGACCAGCTACCTTTATCCAGTAATTCAATCATCACTCTCAATAGGAAATGCCAATGAGAAATGAAGGTGAAGGAGGTCACAAGGAAAAACATGGATCACAAAAGATCAAAACCCGATTCCATAGTGGTTAAAATATTACACTGTGATAACTGAGAACAAGCAGAAGAGAGGGGAAAACCAAAGCGAAGGGACTCGCTAAGGATCAACTGTTTGATCGAGACATCTAGAAGGGAAAAAATCACTCTAAAATTTCTTGGGGTCACATGAGGGTTTGAGAGAAAGTTGAACAGAGGATTAAAGAAATAAATCATATGCATAACATGGTTTAAAACTACTGATCCTGATAGATTCATGATATGAAACCCTTTCATGATGTGAATTTCTCGATTTAAAATACATTCTGAAAAACATGTCACCTAGGGTTAAAATAACCTTGATTGACTCTTTCAGTATGTGAACCAATTTTATGATGTTTATGTAACATCCCATTACCTTGGTCGGGTAATTTTTTTCTTATCTCCAAGTTCCCTTTTGGTTCAATCCCTTAAAGGTGGTTTTCTGGATTTTTGGGAGGCTGTAAAATAGTTACACACCTTGTAACTATGTTACATACTATGTAGTGGTTGCTGGATACAAGTCATGAAAGGGGATATCACTCTGTGAAGGGCTACATGTCATGATCAGGGCTTACATGACATGACTTTCTAAAAGGTCGGTTTTTAAGCCGAGGTGATGGGTTTTTCAGCATACTAATCTGGTGTGGACTTTACGACATGATTAGGGGTTACACATCGTGACTCGGCCCACATCCAGTTTCAAAACACATGCTTGGGTGTTTTTTTTCAGTCCTTTCACTAGATATTCATTGCTCTTGACCCAAGGTTGTTCCTAGGAAATTTTCAGTGGCACATTTCCTCCTAGGTTGATCTATTCGGTGTCTGATCTCTGTTGCGGTTGTGGTGAGTCTATCCAAGTATGTGATCTTTCCACTTCTTAATTGTAAGTGATCATGGTAGTACCCTAGATTTTTGGTACTAGATATGTTGATCTAAGTTGGATGTTCCTTCTTATCCTCCTCTAGATCTGTTGAGTGGTCTCATTCTGGAGGCCTTTTCTTCCATTGTTCGTGGTACGACAGGCATTCATCTTTGAGTTATGTGGGTTTCCTCTCTTCTGAAGACCCCTTGTCTTCTAAATTGAATCAATCATGATGTGGATTTGATTCTAGGGTCTTAATTGATGTTTTTGGGTTTCTTTGATTTTGGATTCTGTTGCGGGAATATGCAACCTGAGTTTTTAGGGAGATGGTTCCGTCTCTAGCCTATGTTGATGAACCTGATTGTTTTGCTTTATAAACTATTTTGTATGTTGAAATTTTCATGGTTAATTTGTGTGTGTTGAAAAGTTTTTTTAGTGAAAAATGTGTTTTCCCTGATTATTGATAAATGGAGAGAAAATGGGTATTTTTAAGCATTGAAATGGAAATTGTGAAATGGTTTTGAAATGGTTTTGAAATGGTTTTAAAAGCATTGAAATGATTTGTGAAAAAGAGCACATAACTTACCTTAGGTGCTTAGCTAGAATGTTTATCTTGGGGCCATCATCCATTGTTTTTTGATTATCAAGGAGGTTTGTATTGGGTATTACCTTTGTTTCCTAGGCCCATTGTTCTAGGGGACCAATATTGACATTTTGGGGGGTTTACTCATGGGGTATTCCTCTGCTTCCTAGGCAAGTATTCTATGATCAGATTTGTACACTTGATTATTATGGTATGAGTATTCTTTGGCTGGGACCTATATTATTCCTTGGTGTTGCGATACCTATGATTTTATTTTGAATTGGTTGGATTTTTGAGTTAGCCTTGATATGTATGTTTATGCTTGTAGAAAATGATATGGAAAATATTCTTTGAAATTGATATACCCGATTTTGTTTAGAGCTGTGGAAAAAAGGGAAATGTTTACCATTTTTTCTATAAAACTACTTTACTGCATATCATGCCATGTTTTTACTTAAAATGAGCATATAGGAATTGTTATATAGAGACTGGTTATGGAACACCTTAGTGGGATCTTACTGAGCCTGTTAGCTCACACCCTACGCACCTCTTCGATGGTGCATAGACCTTTATTTGTCTTACAGTGTAGGGAAAGTAAAGGTGTTGTAGTAAGGTGGATAGGTTCATGTCAGCTGGTTGGGTAGCTGGTGGTGAGATGGTGGAAGTTTTTCCATACCATTATTTGGAGTAGCTGTGTGTGTTTTTTTTTCTTTTTTATTGGACTTGTCTTGGAGTTTTTAGCTACTTTTGTTGTTGTCTGTTTCCGTTGTTTCCTTACAGTTATGGCATATATGTTTGCTAGTATTCCACTATTTCTTTCTTGGTTTATGTATATGTATGCCACGTGGTTGTTTAAATCGAGATAAATCATTCCCTCTGTTGTTTTTTTCGATGCTCGGGTGCTTGTCATCATCCTATGGGGATTAGGAATACCCTTCAGGTATGTTATGGAATGGGTCAGGTATAACAACCATAATTTACATACATTGATATTACTTCAAAATTGAATAATATTCATTAAAAATATAATAAATCCATGATAGGACCATATAGGTATAGTGTCTTTAGAAACTGGGAAACCTAAACAACGGGTTCATAAAATATCTACATTGTCTCCCACTTATTTCTTCATAACTAGACTCCTTTTTGACATATTTTACTTAATACCCTTCTTCATGACCTAGGGAAAAGAAACATATGAAAGGGTGATCTCAGATGCTCAGTAAGGGTAAATAAGGGAAATATCAATCATATCATAATCATAAGACATAAGAACATAACTTTTGAAATTATTATTCTGTATATGAAAGATTGTGATATAATGTCGTGGGATAAAAGTTCAAAAGAATCAATGGAAATAATCTCAAAAGTTATAACATAAGACATGAAGTTTTTGGCATATACATAAGCATAAAAAATCATTTTATATTAGTAAATGCTCATTTCCAAGACTATCATAGTGGACAAAGTCCATTACTGAACCAATTTCACTCCTTGTTTTGGCCCTGTATTACTGAACTGAGGTCATTTCCCATTCCATCCATGTCTATCTAGTGAGATATAAATATTTACCCAATTAATTTGAGGGAGATATAGGACCCACACATCTCATAATGAAATCATTCTTACGTGTTCCACAAAAACATAAATCATTCATCGTAGAATAACCCAAGGAACAAAAATGGGTTTCTTAAACATCATTCCATCATAATATATATAAAATAAATGGATTTCATAAAAATCATTCCATAATAAACACAATAAAATCATAGTAATAATAGGGATATAAAAATAACCCTATTTAAATAATTCCATCTTAGATGGAAAATAATTTTGATAAAACACTTGAAATTAATTCTTCAGGAAAATATTCTTTCTTCTTAAAAAATATCTTCTTTTCTCAAAATGTCGCAAAATTTTAAAAGAAGAGAATTTATTTGAAAATAAAATTGAAAAAGTGTATATTAATATTCATGGAAAAAATGCATTATGAAAATTTAAAAATCCATTCATGCCGTATAAGTTAAAAAAATATTCTCCTCGTACTTTTTTCATAAAAGTCAAAAAGCACCTCATATCAAATAACGACAAAAGAATCCTTTCATATCGTTTAATAAAAATTTAAAAATGGATAAAATTAACTTTAAAAAAATTTATAAGAATAAAAATAATATTACATATTTAGGAAACATGGATATGGATGATAAATATACCCCAGTAAATACTTATGTATAAACAATCTCATATAATAATGAGATTATGAAATTATCCCTTACCTTAGATCTAATTTCCTTTATATGTATCTGAACCACCTATATAATGATTTAAATAATTTAATTGAATTATTTAAGAATAATATTAATTTTTATTTTATCATATATGATCATATTATCATCTTTTTGTTAATAACATTTCATTGTTACTCGTTATTCAGATATTAACTTCTTTATGTTCGTATGCATGTTTTTTCGAATAAATTCTGGTTCTCCTTACTATGTCATATTTCTATCATTAAAAAATGATATTAACATAAGATATACCATATTTATTCATTCTTTGCATTTATATAATCATGATTTAATGATGATCATGTAGAATGAATCGCATCGCATGGTGGAGACAGTAAGTCATACATACGCACGAGCGACAATAGAATTCTCATAATTGTTTAATGGTATTAAAGTGGATGGTGTATAATATTTAATAATAAATATAATTTTATAATAATCATACATAGTTATTAATTCCATCATTATACCCATCCAAGTAAGGTGGTGGTGAAAAAATAGATTACACCACGGTGTGGAGGCAGAAAGTCGTATGTACACACGCGTGGTGATTTCATTTTTCATAGAATGGATAGAAGATGGAATATGGTTGTTTCATAATAATAAAATATCATTATATAATTGATTCTAGATTTATTACTTTATAATGAAAAAACTCATGAAGATAAAGTATAATAAGAAATAAGTTTGAAAGAATCGGAGATTGCCTCTT
Organism: Viscum album; assembly: GCA_963277665.1. Lineage (NCBI taxonomy): Eukaryota > Viridiplantae > Streptophyta > Magnoliopsida > Santalales > Viscaceae > Viscum > Viscum album. Next base: position 925,595,138 of record OY728166.1, on the reverse strand, counting down.
CTTTGACATGCTTCCTCTAAATATCCTCTTAGAGCACTAGATTTGGTATTTGAAGAAGACCATAACCTTTAGAATTTCACTAGGGAAGTTTATAAGGTAAAATTTCAGGGTATGGACGAGCTTGAAGGCTCAAAGTGGTATTAATAGGTGATGGAGGAGGTTCTATTTTATAATTGAGGTGAGGGACACTTTTGAAAACCTCCCAAATATTAATTTATAATAAAATAAAAACCCATAAAAAACCTCCAAAATGACCCAAATTATAATATCATATTAGATAAGGTTTCAATCTCATAAAACAATAAATTTTTGACAAGTATTTATATCAATTTAAACCATATCGTTTTAATTAACACTTAGTTATTCTATTTAATTTTTAACTAGGGTAACAAATAATTCAATATTAAAGGGGTGTAATATTTACTTATTTGATATAAATAATACCATAAATAAATAAATTATAACATTTTATAGCATATAATAATTATTATATATTTTTTAAAAATATATATTTTTTAAAATAATTTAATGAAACATTATTTTCCTAAAAAAACAATAGTTTCAATTTTGACACTATTAAATTCATTGATTTTTTAAAATATCAAGATAACAAGTTAACTTAAAACAAACTATTTTATTATATTTATAATAGGTAAAGGTCATCTATAAAATTTATTATACATGTTAATTATCCCAAGTTATATTTACTTTAATATTTTTAATAACATTTATTTGTTATCTCTATTAATAAAATAATTACTACATCAATTTTACGTAATTTTTTTATATAATTTTTTTGAATAAAAATTAAAAATAAAATACTATGATGAAGATAAATTTGTTTTATTTCAGAATAATATTTTTAGTATAATTTATCCTCTAAAAAATACAATATTTAAAATTTTATACTTATTAAATTATGAATATGAAAATTTTAACATCACTTTAAATAAAATAATATAAGTGTCATAATCCCTTATATAAGGATCCAAATAGTCAATAACTCTACCTTTGGATGATTATGGTTGAGATATACTCGACCAATAAGATTTGGTCAAGCTTTTGGATCTTTTAACGAGTATTATTATTTTAATAAAAATTATATTATTGATTTTTTATCAATTAAATAATTTCTGCATCATTAATGTATAAGATACTAAGGTCATTATTTATTTTATAAAATTATAAATAAATTACCATGATAAAGAAAAACATATTATATATCAAATTATTATTTATAGTCGAATTTATCTATTTTATAACCTTTTATTAAAAATGATGTAGTTATTAAAATTTGAGTGAGACATATTTAACTTTTCTTTAAATAAAATAAATTAAATGTCTTAATCTCATCCAGGTGGATTCAAATGGACACCATTTCAACCAAAGGATGATTCAAGTTGAAAAAAAATCATACAATTATATTAATACAAGTATTAGGGTAATTTTATAATAGTTTTCTTACCCTTAATTACCTGATTTACCCTTTTACCATATTAATAAAAATTACTGAAGTTACTGTTAATAATTACCAAAAATAAAATAAAGCTATTTACTTAATTTGTACCTACTGATTCCAAATATGGATTCCATTTTTCAAAATTCAAAACATTGAAGTTTTATTAATTAATTTAAAATTAATCCTATTGTCGAAATGAGAGAACGGGTTTTTAAAAGTTAAAACATTGCAAAAGATTGAAATGTTTTTACATCTGAATTCAATGTAAAATTAATACTAATGACATGCATTATATTGAATAAAAAATATATATTCTATTTATACTTTAAAACCATTCAATATTATAATTTAACTATATAAATTATTTTGATGAAAAAATTTGTTTTCACTTAAAATTTAGTGTATTTTTACTATTCATTACAACTTGAAAGTTATCAAAAATATATATCAGAAATTAATACAGAGTAAATTTTTATATCTCGCTTCAAAATAAAATTTTTATGTTTTCATATAAAATTTATTAATATGTAAAAATATTAATTTAAAATGGGTTCTCCATTAAAAGGCGGAAAATTAACTTTTTTAAAAATATACCTTTTTATACATTAAATAGGATTTATTCATACTCTGTGATAAAAAACATCTATTGGGTGAATATCAAAAATACTTTATTAAGTATATAAAATATATATTTCATTAATTTCATTTTCTAATAGTAATTAACTCAATTTATTAATACAAAAATACAAATATATATTAATTAGTAGTGAATGACTTCACTATACATTTTCATAAGTTGGTTGTATTTATTCCCACTAACCTAACAGCTAGGTTATAATGGTCATTTTATATTAAGGGTGTATCAAGGTTCGTTTAAACTCAAAATTGTGTGTAATGTAAGATATTGAATAAAATGTATTTAGAGAAACTATTTCATTAAAACATCTGATTGTTACATTCTACCCCCTTAAACAGAATTTTTCCTTCAAAATTTGTCACTTGGATACAAACAGATGAGAATATATCTCTCTCATCATATCCTCAAGTTCCTACATAACTTCCTCAAATTGGTGGTTCTTCCACAAAACTTTAACCAAGCAAGTGGTCTTATTTTGCAGAAATGTTTTGCTACGATCCAAAATCTCTATCGGTTGTTCTTCATAAGAAAGATCTTGCTCCAGTGGTATAACTTCTGAGTTTAGTAAATGTGTAGGATCAGGTATATACTTTCTCATCATAGGTTCATGGAACACATTATGAACTTAAGAGAGATTTGGTGGAAGTTCCAATTGGTAAGCTACCTTCCCAAAACGATCCATAATTTCAAAAGAACCGATATACTTAGGGATCAGTTTGACCTTCTTTCCAAATCTCATTACTCTCTTCCAAGGAGATATTCATAGAAACACATTGTCACCCACTTAAAACTCTAGGTCTTTTCTTCAGTTGCTAGCATAACTTTTTTACCGACTCTAAACTTCTCTTATGTTTTGTCGAATAGATCTAACATTTTCTTCTACTTCATCAATAAGATCAGGTCCTAATAGATTTATTTCCCCAACTTCATCCCATCAAGTTGAAGTTCTACACTTCTTTCCATAGAGGGCTTCATAGGGAGCCATCTGAATACTGGATTGAAAGCTATTTTTGTGATAAAATTCCACCAAAGGTAGGTGTTGATCCCAACCACCTTTGAAATACATAGAGCAATCTCTCAACATGTATTCTAGAGTTTGAATTGTCCTCTCAGACTGACCGTCTATCTGAGGATGATAAGAAGTGATGAAACATAACTCTGTATCTAGAGCCTACTGAAGACTTCTCCAGAACTTTGAGGTAAATCACGAATCCTGATCAGATATAATTGAAAGTGGTACTCCATGAAAACTTACCACTTCCTTTACATATATCTTGGAAAGCTGATCAAGCGAGAAATCTTCTATAATAGTAATAAAGTGTATAGACTTCGTAAGGCGATCAACTATAACCCATATAACATTATGGCCTTTATATGTTTTGGTAAGTTCGACAACAAAGTACATAGAGATGTTTTCCCATTTCCATTCTGGTATGGGTAATGGTTGTAACATCCCCTTAGACTTATGTCTCTTGGCCTTAACTTGCTAACAAACCAAGCACTGAGAGATGTATTCAACAACATCTCTTTTCATGACATCCCGCTAGAAATACTCTTTCATTTCCTTGTACATATTTTTTCTTCCAGGGTGAATAGAGAATGAAGAACTATGAGCCTCGTCTAATAGCGCCTTCTTTAATTCTGGTATGGGAGGAACACAAACCTGGTTCCTGAACCTTATTATTCCATCACAATCAAGGTTGAATTAAGGAACATTTCTCACCTTCTTTTATATCTCTATATCTTCCTTCTATACCTCCTTAATCTTCACTTATATATATGGTTGAACATTCATTTGATAGAGACATGATTTATCCCTTTTAAAATTTCAAGATCCATCCTTTGCACATCTTTGGGATCCTCATCATGAATAGGATAACATGGTCCTTTTGAATCAAAGAATCTACCACCTTGTTCGCTTTCCCAGTGTGGTAATGTATTGAGAAGTTGTAATCGTTAATCAACTCCAACCATCTTATTTTATTCATATTCAGATCCTTTTCTGTGAAAATATACTTTAAATTCTTATAATCAGTATAAATATCACACCATTCACCATAAAGATAATGTCTCTATATATTTAATGCAAAGATTACCACATCTAACTCTAAATCATGAGTTGGGTAATTTTTCTCATGGATTTTCAATTGTTGTGAGGCATAAGCTATCACCGTATCATTTTTCTTTAGAACACATCCCATACCCTTCTTTGATACATCATATAGATCACAAAACTTTCTCCACTACAAGGCAGTGTGAGCACAGGTGCACTAGCTAACCTTATTTTTAGCTCTTTTAAATTCTCTTCACATTCCTTTGTCCACATGAACTTAAATCCTTTCTAAGTAAACTTGGTGAGTAGATTAGATAATCATGAAAAATATTTCATAAAACATCGATAATATTCTACCAAACTAAGAAAACTTCAGATATTATTTACCATTTTTGGTCTTGGCTAACTTTCAATAACTTCTGTTTTTGCTGGATCCACAGATATCCCCTATCTTGAGATTATGTGACCCAAAAATGGAACTTTATAAAGCCAAAATTCAAACTTAGTAAATTTTTTATAAATATTCTCTTTTCTCGGGGTCTTCGGTACAATTATCAAGTGATATTTATATTCTTCCTTTCTCTTCAAATAGACAAGAATATCATCTATAAATACTACCATAAACTGATCAAGATGGTCTCTAAAGACTCTATTCATTATATCTATGAAGATAGTGGGGTAATTAGTGAGACCAAAAGGCATCACTATAAATTCATAGTGTTCATACTTTGTATGGAATGTCGTCTTTGGTATATCCTTCTTATTGGCCCTTAACTAATGATATCCTAAACAAAGATCAATCTTGGAAAAGTATTGATATCTTCATAGTTGGTCAAATAAGTCATCAATGTGGATAAGAGGATATTTGTTCTTGATAGTGATATTGTTAAGTTCTCAATAATCATTTTAGAGTCTCATTGATCCATATTTATTCTTAACAAATAGAATAGGTGCACCCCAAGGTGACACACTAGGGAATATTAATACCTTATCAAGATTCTCTTAGAGTGGATTCTTCAATTCCTACAACTCAATTGGGTTAATTCTATAAGGTGTATTTGAAATAATAATAGCATTGGCTATGAGTTATATTGAATACTCAACTTCAAAATTTGGTGGAAGACCTTGTAATTCTTCTATAAAGAAATCATAAAACTCCTGTAAAATGTGTGTATTATTAATTGTGATATTCTCCCCAACCATTTGAGATAGATTACTTTCATTTATAGGGATCAAGACCAGTAAGATTGAAGAAATTTTCACTGGAAGTTCATACTCATCCTTGCATCGATAGATGATCATCAATTGATCTATAATATGAAATGTAACTTCCCTTCCTTGTAAATTGATATGAGTTATATATAGAGAAATCAAATACATGCCAATAATAACATCCAATTCCACTATAGGAAGGATCAAAATATTTTCTAGAAGCACTTTTCCACAAACATCAACTAGAGATGAATTATAAAATTTTGATGTGACTGTTGTGCCATTAGGAGTTGTCACGGATAACTCAACATATAATTGTTAGGTTAATATGGTTATACCCTTAGAAAATTATTCATAAATAAAATATTTTGTGGATCCAAAATCAAATAAAACATTTTATACTTTAGAGTGGATGGTAAGTGTATCTTTCACCACTTCATTATCATACTCCACATCATTGATAGTGATCTTATATAACTTGACTTTATCTTTGGACTTGAGAGTTTTCTAATGTCTATCATCATCAATAACCCTTGGATAAGGGTATTGATTGGAATAATTCCCCCATTTCCTTGCACTTGTATCATTAAAGTGTAGGACGTGCATTATATGTAGCCTTTTCTCTATTTGCATTATTATACATCTTTTTCCCATCACTTCGGAATTCAACTTCCCAATAACCTTATTTTCCATAATTAAAACATTTACTATTCCCTTTAAGAAAATTTCATCCAGGTTTATTTCCACACATTGAGCATAAGGGAAAACTCGTCTTCTTTTTAGTGTGATCTTTAGATTTTCCTTTGAATTCCATTTTTCTATTCTTATTAAACCCATAGGACTGATGGCTTACTCCAATATCCATCTCAACCTTTATAGTACATAAAATGATTTCCTCGTAGCTATTAAAGTCCCTTATGGCTAATTCCCTTTATAGTCTCAGTTTTAAGCCACTAAAGAATTGATCAATTTTACTCTCAGGATGGATAATAATTCCAGAAGCATACCTTGCAAGTTTGGTAAAATTTTCTTTGTAGGTACCAACGGATTCATCATCCTTTTTCTTAAATTCAAGTAACTACTACCCTATATTTGTTCGAAGAATATGAGGAAAGTACTTATTGAAAAATAATTTCTTGAACTCGTCCCATTCCATGGACTCAATTTCAACTCTTTGCCTCATATTCTTGATAAGGTTCCACAATTGATCAGCTTCAACTTCCAAATAATAGACTGTTGAGATGAATTTATCATGTTCTGAACATTAGAGAACTGAAAATATCTTTTCAATGGTACTGATCCATTGTTCATCCACTAATGGATCAAAATACCCACTGAAAGAAGGTGGAAAATGCCTCATGAAGGACTCAATATAATTTTATTCCTTACTTTGCACATTTAGAAGTCTTTCATGATTTATAGATTGATAAAGTTTTTTTATCATAGCTAAAAGATTTTTCATTCCAGATCCCATAACATTTGGTTGATTAGAAGGAAAATCATTGCATTGCCCAGCACATTCAGCATTAACGTGGTTCCTTCAGGTTCTAGCCATTAACTAAAACCAAAAAGTATAGTGTGATAAACATTAATCATAATGGTAAAATCACATAATCTATAATAAAATTTCAATTTAGGACACTTTAGGTTTTATTCTAGGTTATTTGTAATCATTTCTAAAATACTATTATTGTAACCTATACTTTAACATATCCTTTGGGTTCTTACTAAGGTTTTATCATCCTAGTTTCCAAAGGTTAACTATATCTTTCCTCTGATACCAATTATAATGAATCATACTTTACATATATTTATATTACTTAAAAATTGAATAATATTCATTACAAAATATAATAAATCCATGACAGAACTGTATAGGTATAGTGCCTTTAGAAATTGGGAAACATAAACAACTGGTTCATAAAATATCTATATTGTCTCCCGCTTATTTCTTCATAACTTGACTCCTTTTCGACATATATTACTTAATATCCTTATTCATGACCTAGAGAAAATAAACATATGAAAGAGTTATCTCAGATGATCAGTAAGGGTAAACAAGGGAAATATCAATCATATCATAATCATAAGACATGATAACATAACATTTGAAAGTCTTATCTTGTATATGAAAAATTGTGATATCATATCGTGGGATAAAAGTTCATAATAATTAATGGACATAATACAAAAAATTCATAAAATAAGACATGAAGTTTTTTGGCATACACATAATCATATAAAACCATTTCATATTAGTCAAGACTCATTGCCAAGACCATCATAGCGAACAAAGTCCATTACTGAACCGAGTTCACTCCTCGTTTCAGCCCTGTATTACTGAACTGAGGTCATTTCCCATTCTAGCCATGTCTATCTCATGAGATATAAATCTTTACCCAATGAATTGGAGGGAGATATAGTTCTCACAAATATCATAATTAAATCATTCTTATGTGTGCCACAAAAACATAAATCATTCATCATAGCATAACCCAAGGAACAAAAATGGGTTTCCTAAATATCATTCCATCATAATTAATATAAAATAAATGGATTTAATAAAAATAATTCCATTATAAACACAATAAAATCACAGTAATAATAGTAATATAAACACAACCCTATTTAAATAATTTCATCTTAGATGGAAAATAATTTTGATAAAACACTTGAAATTTGTAACGTCCTAGACCCGGGTGCCACGCAACGGGTGCCCCGAATCCGGTTCGCCACGTGACCTCAAGCACATTTCCCCAAACGCCAGAGGCTGTCGACCAGCAGCGATGGGCCAGGTCTGATAGTGGGGAAACTATTCCCTCATTTGTCAAAGTGTAGCATAGCGGAATACAAAATAAAACATACAGTGAACAGCGGAAGTAGTAAACCATACACAACTGAAATAAACAAAAGTAGTGGATATAACCAAAAGTGCATAAATGATGATTCTACATGTCAAGTTCTAAGAAAATAGCTGAAACATATTATACATCAATACGATACAACCAAAAGCAGAGTACAGCAAAACAAAGCAAAACAGCTGGCAGCGGCATCGCGAGCCTAGGCTCGGTCCCATGCCCTCCTACTCCACAGCAACAGTCAAGTACCTGTATAGGGACTCTTTCCCCTATCTACACCTGCAGAAACGTAATCTGTTTGGGCCGAAAAGCGTGACCCAAACAGGGTGTGAGAAATATATCTCAGTAGGCACCCACCAAAGGCTCGTGCCCAACTGCGTGTAAGCATGCAACGATAGTGTGCAGTAGTAAAATGCAATAAAGTAAGCAGTACTCAAAAGTAACTAATTACCAGTTATATTGCCATTTTATTATTCATTTAATTCATTATATACTAGAAATCACCACAGTGCATTTCTAAACAAACAGTCCACGTCCTCAGACAAGAAAAACCTTACCCTCAGGTAAGTAGAATCCAACCCGCAGGTATATCCCTCAAGCATAATAGAAATTGCCCTCAAGCATAGGAAGTGTCTCCCTCAGGCATAGAATTCAAGCCCTCAGGCACGAAAGGTTTCCCTCAGGCGAATAATTACATCCCTCGGGCTAAATAGTGTAGTGACCTCAGGCTAATCACAACAACGCCCTCAGGCTAAATAGGTAATCGGGCCATGCCCAACATATCAAAATGCAGTAAACAAGAAATTCCTCTCAAGACAATTCTACAATTACTACATTAAAGGAATACCCTCGGGTATCCTGGCCAAACGGCTAAACAGTGGAACACACCCCTCGGGGTGGTTCCGGATCCAAGCAGTGGTCCCAACCAGCATTTTATTAACACAATTAATTACCTAATCAATTCTAGGCATTAAATATAGCAATGGCCTCAGCCACACGACACCCCAACATGGGTTCGTGGCATGAAAACGCACAAAACGCATGACAGTTAGAAAAACTAACACAAATCCACCTACCTTAAACGCCAATGAATGTTATACCCGAACGCCGACTCCAGAAACGCCCAAGAATGGCGTAGATCTGACGAAGAACAAAACCCATTCAAACGTAAATAACTTCCCCTCAGGAAAGAATTGGTAAGAATGGTACCAGGAGAGGAGAGGGCTTACCCGTGCGATTCCAACGAGATCATCTGAAGCCGAATTGGATTCCAGATGAACACCCAGTGGATCTTCAAAGTTTCGGCCTCCTCCTTTGACTCCAAAACGACTCAAGTGTCTCCTCTGCCAAATGAGGAGGATACTGCCTATTTTAAGCTGAAAAAACGAAGTACACGGTGTGTACTTATTTCATTTAACTATTCATTTGGCGGCATCGCCACACTGTTCATCCGTCGACAAGAGTACACGGCATGTACTCCCAAGTACAGGGCGTGTACTGTCGCCCAGCTGTCGGCTACTCCACCGCCTTACTGTTTTGGCCTGCCGACTGACTACATGGCGTGTAAGTACCACAACACGGCGTGTAGTCATTTCCTACACCCCTCGTCACTGACATGGCTACACGCCCCGTGTACTCATCCCAACACGGCCAAAACTACACGGCGTATGCAAAATTACACGGCGTGTAGTTCCAAAATTTAGGATTTTTTCCCCATTTTCCATATTTTTCTCAAAAACACTTAAGGAAAAGGAAAAGAAGAAGCCCGTACCTCAAAAATAAGAACCAGGTTCTTACAAACTTCCCCCCTTATAGCAATTCATCCCCGAATTTCCCTTCCAAGGGTGTCAAAGATAAAGCTCAGAACAGCTCTAGCCACTGAGCATGTACGTCGGCCTCCCGCTCCCTGGTCTCGTCCTACACTCGTCCATGCTGCCATTGCACTCGTACGAGAGGGACTGACCGGCCTCGGAGAACCTTCGTGCTCCTGTCAATGATATGGATCGGATGCTCCTCAAAGGAAGCATCATGTTGAAGCTCAACCTCCTCTTGCTGAAAGGTGTGAGACAGGTCTGAATGATAGCGATGCAACTGAGACACATGGAAGACGTCGTGCATGGCTCGGTATCGCTGCGGTAACTGCAACCGATAAGAAACCAGCCCGACTCCCTCCAGAATCTCGAATGGACCCACATACCTCGGTGAAAGCTTACCCTGTCTCCTGATTCGCTTGTGTCCCAGCCTCGGCGAAACACGTAGAAAAACATGATCCCCGACCACGAACTCCAAGGGTCGTCTGCAGCGATCAGCATAAGATTTCTGACGAGACTATGTGGTATTCATCTGCTTCTGAATCAACTGGACCTTCTCAGATGTCTCCTGCACGAGTTGTGGCCCCAGTAAAGCTGCCTCACCTACCTCTAACTAACACAAAGGTGATCGGCATGGACTACCGTATATATCCTCGTATGGTGCCATCTCAATAGTCGCCTGAAAACTATTGTTATAGGCAAACTAGACTAAGGGTATATGCTTCTCCCAAGAGCCCCCAAAGTCTAGGAAATATGCACGCATCATATACTCAAGCACCTGGATCATACACTCTGACTGTCCGTCGGTCTGAGGGTGGTATGCCGTGCTTAGAAGCACCTGTGTACCCAGCACCCTCTGAAAACTTTTCCAGAAACAAGACGTAAAGCGGGCATCCCTATCCAAAACGATAGAACGAGGGACCCCATGAAGACTTACGATCTCTCGGATATACAGTCGTCCGAGCTCGTCCACACTGAAGATCTCCTTGATCGGCAAGAAGTGAGCTACCTTCGTGAGTCTGTCCACAACAACCCACACGGCGTCATTGCCTCGAGGTGACCTCGGCAATCCCGTCAAGAAATCCATCATGACATCATCTCATTTCCACTCTGGAATGGTCAACTATTGTAACAGCCCAGCTGGCCTCTGGTGCTCTGCCTTTACCTGCTGACAGGTGGAACACCTCGTAACAAAACCAGCTATCTCTCTCTTTATACCCGGCCACCAGTACTGACGCCTCAAGTCACGGTACATCTTGGTAACCCTAGGATGAACTGCCCAAGATAAAGCATGAAACTCTCACATTAGCTCCTTGCGTATATCCCCTGGAACCCATACTCATCCATGGAAACGCAAAACCTCATCATCGCCTATCGTCTAACCAGGAGGAGGGTCCTCACTTGCCACTGACTCCCATAGAACTAGGCCTTCTGAATCATATAGCTGTCTCATTCTCACTCTATCCAGGAGGGTAGAATTCATAGCTAAAGATGAAATATAAGTCTACCCCTGACTGTTATGCACCTCCAGATGCATCTCAGAGAACAAATCCATGAGCTTCCACTCACCACTGGCCTCCTGCACTGCTTGTATCTGAGTCTTCCTACTTAGTGCATCAGCTACTACATTACCTTTACCAGTTGTATAGGCAAGCTCAAAATCGAAGGACTGTAGGTATTCAACCCACCTCATCTGCCTCAGATTCAAGTCACACTGAGTAAATATATACTTGAGGCTTTTTTGGTCGGTGAAAACCACAAAATGCTTCCCCAATAGATAATGTCTCCAACAGCGTAACGCATGTACAACTGCAGCTAACTCGAGATCATGCATCGGGTAATTCCTCTCATGCGGCCTCAACTGCTGAGACCCGTACGCAACAACTCGATCGCCCTACATCAAAACTGCTCACAGCCCAATACCTGATGCATCACAGTAAACTGTATAGATCTTCCCCTGCTCTGGGAGTATCAGGATCGGTGCTAATGTCAACCTTTCCTTTAGGTCCTGAAAATATGCCTCGCAAGCTTCCGACCAAACGAACTTCACACCCTTCTTATTCAAGACTGTCAACAGCACTGCCAAGCAGGAGAAGTCCTGTATAAAATTCCTGTAGTAACCAGCCAGCCCTAAGAAAGTCCGTATCTCAAACACGTTCTTAGGCTACTCCCAGGAAACCACTACTCTCACCTTCTCTGGGTCTACTGAAACTCATGCCTCTGAGATGATATGACCCAGGAAGTGAATCTGATCCATCCAAAAGTGGCACTTCGAGAGCTTAGCATATAGCCGATGCTCTCTCATTGTACTCAGTACGATCTCAAGATGGGCGGCATGGTCGTGTAGAGTGTGAGAGTACACCAAGATGTCTTCCATGAATACTACCACAAAAGAATCAATATACGGATGAAACACACGATTCATCAGAGCCATGAAAACTGTTGGCACATTCGTGATTCCGAACAGCATAACCAAGTACTCGTACAGACCATATCTGCTCCGAAAAGCTGTAAGCGGTATATCTGATGGTCTCACGCACAGCTGATGATATCCTGATCTCAATTCAATCTTCGAGAACACTCGTGCTCCACGAAGCTGATCAAAAAGATCATAAATCCTAAGTAAGGGATATCAGTTCTTAACTGTCAACTGGTTCAGGTTCCGATAATCCATGCAAAGTCTAAGGGTACCGTCCGCCTTCTTTGCAAAAAGGACCGGCGAACCCCAAGGAGAAGTACTGGGTCGGATAAATCCCTTTGCCTGCAACTCCTCCAACTACCTCTTGAGCTCCTGAAACTCAAGTGTAGCCATACTATAAGGAGGAATGGACACCGGTGCTGCTCCTGGAACAATCTTTATAGAGAAATCCACCCCTCTCTCTGGAGGTAGACCTGAAAATTCATCCGGGAAGACATTCCTGAAACGATCAAAAACAGGAGGGAAATTCGCCTGACAAGTCCCCTAGTCATCCAGATATAAGCTCGCAATATGGGATGTGACTCCACCTCACCCACGATGCTCTGGTCCAGCTTGACTCGCCTGAACATCCCATTCGCCCTTGTATAGAAACTCTCCGCCCTCTGGTGATGTGAAACGCACCCTACAACGATAGCAGTCTACAAAGGCTCGAAAGGGAACCAACCAGTCCATCCCGAGAATGACGTCATAGCTTGTCATCTCTAGAACATAGAGTTATCAAAGGAAGTGACACCCACCAACCTCAAGGGGCACTCCTTGCACTGACGCACACCAGCCGTTCTAGTCCCCAACGGAGTGTCTAGCGTCATGATAACAGAAGATGAAGAAACACCGAGCCCAAGGATCTTCACAACGGGTACAGATATGAAACTATGCATAGCACCCCTATCAAAAAGTACTGTAGACAAGATAGAAGATACTAGAATAGTACCTATGACTGTAGAAGGTCTGGGATCCTGCTCCTACTGGGTCTGTTGCACTGCATATGTCTGCCCAGTGCCGCGGCCCTGCGACACAGCCTGGCTACCCTGAGCTGTCCCACCCTGCTGCCTCTGCGATCCTGGTGTCTGGCTACCACGGCCATGACCACCATCTCTGCCTGAACGCCCTGACGCATTCCAGTTCCCCGACTGGTAAGAAGCCACTGGTCCTACTCCCGCACGCGGATTCTGCACAGAACCCCTCTCACTAGCCACTGGTGGAAACGCCCTACAAAAGCGCTGCAGATGACCCATCTTTCCGCAATCTCGGCACTCCACTGGGTCTCGTGGACACTGCGGTCTCTTGTGCCCCTCTCTGCCACACTGGTAGCACATAACCAGTCCACCAGAAGAATTCTTCTAACTGGTACTGCCGCCATGAGAGAAGTCCATATGTCTCATCCTCTTGCCGGCAGAAAAAGTACCAGTAACTAGTGTTGAACTGCCCTGGTCCACACCTATAGATTCTCTAAGGTTCCTCTCTGTGATCAGTTCCTAGTTCACAATAGCGTGTACTGTAGGCAACCTGAAGACATTCACCAGCGCTCGAATGTCATAATGAAGACCATCCTCAAAACGTCTGGCTCTCAGCGTCTCATCACCCACCAGCACGGGTGCAAAGTGCTGAAGCTCTGTAAAACGAGCAGAATAGTCCATCACTGACATAGCGCCCTGCTGCAGATTCATGAACTCTTGAGCTCTATCTGCCCTCAGCGTCTCGGGAAAGAAAAATTCATAGAAGACTGCCTGAAAATATTCTCACGCCATGTCTCTGTGATGTTCTAACTGGGTGGTAACATCCCACCACCTCTTGGCGGAATCACGCTGCATGTAAGTCACGAGCTTGACCCTCCACCCTGGAGGCGTCTCAAGATGATCGAAAATAGTCTGCATCGACCCCATCCAAGACTCTGCAGCCAGTGGTCCGGCATCCCCTGAGAATGTAGGTGGATGCTGCTGCTGGAAGATACGTGTAAGCTCGGCCATAGATGTGGCAACCTGCGGTGCTCCCTGAAGGGTCTGCATGAACCGTAATAAGCCTTCACAGAACTGCGCCTCCATGCCTGTGTCTGGTATAACAGCTGGTGCCGCATCTGGCTCTGCTGGAGGATCAACAGGTAGCCCATGGCCCACCATCTCGGGAGTATACTCGTTGCCGCTCTCCTGGCGAACAACGCGCAGTCGTCTAGGTGGCATGACACTACAAGGTCAAAAGCATGCCTCAGATTCAAGATTTTTAAGACCAAAACGAAGGAACCACAAAGGAACAAGAGGAAGATGGCATTTCAAAATTCTCAAAACAAGACTACACGGTGTGTACACTGACTACACGACGTGTACTTCACTTCCCTTCCCCTGCCCGAGTCCTTCTACACGGCTTAGCCACACGACTCCTATTTGAATAAACTACACGGCGTGTATATAATCTACACAGCGTGTATGGTGTTATTTTCCAACTTCCCGTGCCGTTTTTGACACGGCCGACTACCCGGCTTGACACTACACGGCGTGTTATACCCACACACGGTGTGTACACCATCCCGTTTCCCAGCCACATGGCTAACTCCACACGGTCTATCCTCGGACAAGCCTACACGGCGTGTACCACAGGTACACGGCGTGTTTAGGGAGAGGTGACACCGGCCCATGTTGTTAGTTACACGGCCAAGTCCCCAGGCCGCACTACACGGTGTGTTCATCATTGACATGGCATGTTCTGTCAAGGAGTTCACCGACCCGTGTTGTTAGTTACACGGCCGGACTCTGGGTCACACTACACGGCGTGTTCACTAGGTACGCGGCGTGTTTTACCCAAGCACATCCCTACCCCGTGTCGTCGCCCACACGGTTTGTGACATGGGAAGAGACTACACGGCGTGTACTCAGAGTACACGGAGTGTACTCAAAAAGTTCATTTTTTTCCTCCCAAACAGAAGGCCATACACGGCGTGTGTAAAAATACTACACGGCGTGTATACTGGGTTTCCAGACAGTATGCCTCAGAAACTTCCCCGGAACCCAGAAAATACTGAAACTAACACCTAAGTGTCAAATTCTGACCCGTGGGATCTCATACTCCCCACGAATCAAAGTTTGACATCTTATCTCTGTTATAACTAATAAACAATCTATGATCCACCAAATTCCGGTCAATGGGGGCCCATACTCCCCAAAAACAAAAGTTTGGTGTCCATTCTATGAATAGTTCCCACATAAATTACCCTATCAAATAGCGGTATTTTATCAAGAATCTATCACAACAGCATGTTTCAGTAGCACAACAACTATCACAACAACATGAAAATTCTAATGCACCTACATGACATAGAAACTATGCATGGAATGTGATATCTAGCATGTGCCTATATGATGCATGAGATGGCATACCCTCATCTAATCAGGTTGCAACTAAATAGAACCCACAGATAAAATATAACCAGCACAATACAAGTGCGTTACCCAACGGTGAAATCATATCAACAGTAAAATTTGAAAAATCAGAAAAATTGAAAAATATGAGGTAGACTGGATTTTCCTTGTACAAGGGTTAGCTACACCCAGGCACAGCTTATTACCAACTATCGTTCGTCCTATCCCTGACTATGGCTCCAAATAGTAAGTCAAATAAAAGAACCCCTTTTATACCACTTTGTAACGTCCCGGACCCGGGTGCTATGCAACGGGTGCCCCGAATCCGGTTCACCACGTGACCTCAATCACATTTCCCCAAACGCCAGAGGCTACTGACTAGCAGTGAGGGACCAGGTCTGATAGTGGGGAAACTATGCCCTCATTTGTCAAAGTGTAGCACAGCGGAATACAAAATAAAACATACAGCAAACAGCAGAAGCAGTAAACCATACACAACTGAAATAAACAACAGCAGTGGATATAACCAACAGTACATAAATGATGATGCTACATGTCAAGTTCTAAGAAAACAGCTGGAACATGTTATACATCAATACGATACAACCAAAAGCAGAGTATAGCAAAACAAAGCAAAACATCTGGCAGCGGCATCGCGATCCTAGGATCGGTCCCATACCCTCCTACTCCACAGCAACAGTCAAGTACCTGTACAGGGACTCTTGCCCCTATCTACACCTGCAGAAACGTAATCTGTTTGGGCTGAAAAGCATGACCCAAACAGGGTGTGAGAAATATATCTCAGTAGGCACCCACCAAAGGCCCGTGCCCAACTGTGTGTAAGCATGCAACAATAGTGTGCAGTAGTAAAATTAAATAAAGTAAGTAGTACTCAAAAGTAACTAATTACCAGTTATATTGCCATTTTATTATTCATTTAATTCATTATATACTAGAAATCACCACAGTGCATTTCTAAACAAACAGTCCACGTCTTCAGACAAGCAAAAATTTACCCTCAGGTAAGCAAAATCCAACCCGCAGGTATATCCCTCAGGCATAACAGAAATTGCCCTCAAGCGTAGGAAGTGTCGCCCTCAGGCACAGAAGTCAAGCCATCAGGAACGAAAGGTTTCCCTCAGGCGAATAACTACAGCCCTCGGGCTAAATAGTGCAGTGCCCTCAGGCTAATCACAACAACGCCCTCAGGCTAAATAGGTAACCGGGCCATGCCCAACATATCAAAATGCAGTAAATAAGCAATTCCTCTCAAGGCAATTCTACAATTACTACATTAAAGGCATACCCTCGGGTATCCTGGCCAAACAGTTAAACAGTGGAACACACCCCTCGGGGTGGTTCCGGATCCAAGCAGCGATCCCAACCAGCATTTTATTAACAAAATTAATTACCTAATCAATTATAGGCATTAAATATAGCAACAGCCTCAGCCACACAACACCCCAACATGGGTTCGTGGCACGAAAACGCACAAAACGCATGACAGTTGGAAAAACTAATACAAAGACACCTACCTTAAACGCCAATGAACGTTATACCCGAACGCTGACTCTAGAAACACCCAAGAACGGCGTAGATCTGATGAAGAAAAAAACCCATTCAAACATAAATAACTTCCCCTCAGGAAATAATTGGTAAGAACGGTACCAGGAGAGGAGAGGGTTTACCCGTTCGGTTCCAACGAGATCGTCCGAAGCTAAATCGGATTCCAGACGAACACCCGGCGGATCTTCAAAGGTTCGGCCTCCTCCTTTTGCTCCAAAACGACTCAAGTATCTCCTTTGCCAAATGAGGAGGCTACTGCCTGTTTTAAGCTAAAAAAACAAAGTACACGGTGTGTACTTCTGAGTACACGATGTGTACTTCTTTCATTTAACTGTTCATTTGGTGGCACCGCCACACTATTCATCCGTCGACATGAGTACACGGCATGTACTCCCAAGTACCCGGCGTGTACTGTCACCCAGCTGTCAGCTACTCCACCGCCTTATTCTTTTGGCCTGCTGACTGACTACACTATGTGTAAGTACCACTACACGGCGTGTAGTCGGTTCCTACACCCCTCGTCGCCGACATGGCTACACGCCCTGTGTACTCATCCCAACACAGCCAAAAGTACACGACGTGTGGAAAAGTACCCGGCGTGTAGTTCCAAAATTTAGGATTTTTTCCCCATTTTCCATATTTTTCTCAAAAACACTTAAGGAAAAGGAAAAGAAGAATCTCGTACCTCAAAAATAAGAACCGGGTTCTTACAAAATTAATTCTTTAGGAAAATAACCTTTCTTCTTTAAAAACATCTTCTTTTCTCAAAATACAAAAAAAATTAAAATAAAATAATTTATTTGAAAATAAACTTGAAAAAATGTAGAGGAAGCTTCATGGAAATAAGGAATTATAAAAATATAAAAATCCGTTCATTCTGTATAAGTTCGAAAAAAATATTCTCCTCGTACTTTTGTCGAAAAAGTCAAAAAGTACCTCATATCGAATAACGAAAAAAGATTCCTTTCATACCATTTAATAAAAAATTACCAATGGGTAAAATTGAATTTAAACAATTTTATAAGAATAAAAATAATATTACATATTTAAGAAACATGGATATGGATGATAAATATACCCCAGTAAATACTTACGTATAAACAATCTCAGATAATAATGAGATTATGAAATTATCTCTTACCTTAGGTCTGATTTCCTTTGTATATATCCAAACCTCCTGTATAATTATTTAAATAATTCCATTGAATTATTTAATAATTATAGTCATTTTTATGTTATCATATATGATCAAATTATCATCTATTTGTTAATAACATTCCATTGTTACTCGTTATTTGGATATTAACTTCTTTATGTTCTTATGCATGTTCTGTCAAATAAATTTTGGTTCTCCTTATTAGGTCATAGTTATATCATTAAAAAATGATATTAACATAATATATACCATATTTATTCATTATTTACATTTATATAATCATGCTTTAATTAATATCATGTAGAATGAATCACATTGCAACGTGGAGACGGTGAGTCGTACATATGCATGAGCGACGATATCATTCCCATAATTGTTGAATGTTATTGAAGTGTATGGTGTATAATATTTCATAATATATATAATTTTATAATAATTATATATAGTTATTACTTCCATCATTATACCCATCCAAGTAAGGTGGTGGTGAAAAAACAAATTACACCATGGCGTGGAGACAGTAAGTCATACGTACACACGCGTGGTGATTTCATTTTTTGTAGGATGAATAGAAGATGGAATATGGTTATTTCATAATAATAAAATCTTAGTATATAAGTGATGCTGAATTTATTAATTTATAATGAAACAAATTGTGAAGAGGAAGTAGAATAAGAAATAATTTTGAAAGAATCAGTAGATGAGATTGCCTCTTCTTCGATGTGCTTCCTCTAAATTTTCTCTTAGATCACTAGAGTTGGTCATTGAAGAAGACCAAAACCTCTAGAATATTATTAGGGAATTTTATAAGGGAATATTGTATGGGATGAATGATATTGAAGGCTCAAAGTGGTGTGAAGAGATGAGGGAGGAGGTTCCCTTTCATAATTGAGGTGAGGGGCACTTTTGGAAACCTTAAAAATATTAATTTATAATAAAATCAAACCCCATACAAAAACCTCCAAAATGACCCCAATTCGAAGATTATATTATATAAGGTTTCAATATCATCAATCAATAAATTTTTGACAAGTATTTCTATCAATTTAAACCTTATCTTTTTAATTAACACTTAGTTATTCTATTTAATTTTTAATTAGGGTAACAAATAATTCAATATTAAAAGGGTAAAATATTTACTTATTTTATGTACAATAGGCCATAAATAAATAAATTAGAACATTTTATACAATATATTAATTATTTTATATTTTTAAAAAATGTTTTATTATTTTAAATAATTTAATGAAGAATTATTTTCCTAAACAAACAATAGTGTCAATTTTTACACTATTAAATTCATGGAGTTTTTAAAATATTAATATAACAAGTTAAATTCAAAAAAATATATTTTATTATATTAATAAGAGTTAAATTTTATCTAGAAAATTCATTATACATGTTAATTATCTCAAATTATATTTACTTTAATATTTTTAAGAACATTTATTTGTTATCTCTATTAATAAAATAATTACTACATAAATTTTGTGTAATTATTTAATATATGTATTTGTTGAATAAAAACTAAAAGTAAAATAATATGATGAATATAAATCCGTTATCTTTCAGAATAATATTTTTAGTCAAATTTATATTCTGTAAAATATAATATTTAAAATGTTATACTTATTAAATTATGAATATGAAAACTTTAACATCACGTTACATAAAATAATATAAGTGTCATAATCTCTTCTATAAGGCTCCAAATGGTCAATAACTCAACCTTTGGATGATTATGATCGAGATATACTCAAAAAATAATATTTTTTCAAGTGTTTGGGTATTTAATGGGTATTATTATTTTAATAAAAACTATATTATTGATTTTTCATAAATTAAATATTTTTTGTATCATTAATGTATAAGCTATTAAGGTCATTATTTATTTCCTAAAATTAAAAATAAATTACCATGACAAATTAAAACATCTTATATTTTAAATTATTATTTATAGTTGAATTTATATATTTTATAACCTTATATTAAAAATAATTTAGTTATTAAAATTTGAGTGAGTCATATTTAACTTTTCTTTAAATAAAATAAATTAAATGTTTTGATCTCATCCAAGTGGATTAAAATAGACACAATTTCAACCCAAGGATGATTTAGGTTAAAACACACTCATCCAATGATATTAAGACAAGTTTTAGGGTAATTTTATAATATTATTCTTACCCTTAATTACCCGATTTACCCTTTTACCATATTAATAAAAATTATCACAATTACTATTCATAATTCCCAAAAATAAAATAAATCTATTTACATAATTTTAACTACTGATTAAAAATATGGATTCCATTTTTTAAATTTAAAAATATAGAAGTTTTAGTAATTAATTTAAAATCAATAACGTTGTCGGAATGAGAGAATGGGTTTTTAACAGTTAAAACATTGCAAAAAATTGAAATGTTTTTACATATGAATTCAATGTAAAATTAATACTAATGATATAAATTATATTGAATGATAAAAATATATTCTATTTATACTTTAAAACCATTAAATATTATAATTTAACCATATAAATTATTTTGATGAAAAAAGTTATTTTCACTTAAAATTTTGTGTATTTTTACTATTCATTAAAACATGAAAGTTATCAGAAATATATCAGAAATTCATACATAGTAAATTTTTATATCCTGCTTAAAAATAAAATGTTTACTTTTTCATATAAGAATTATTAATATGTCAAAATATTAATTTAAAAGGGGTTTGCCATTAAAAGGTGGAAATTTACCTTTTTGAAAAATATAGGTTTTTATACATCAAATAGGCTTTATTCATACTCTATGAAAAAAAATATCTATTAGATGAATATAAAAAATATTTTACTAAGTATATAACATATATATATCATTAATTTCATTTACTAATAGTAATTCACTCAATTTATTAATAAAAAAATCAAATATATAATAATTGGTAGTGAATGACTTCACCATACATTTTCATAAGCTTGTTATATTTATTCTCGTTAACCAAATAGCTAGGTTATAATGGTCATTTTATATTAATAATGTCTCACAGTTCTTTTAAACTCATGATTGTGTTCAATGTAAGCTATTGAATAAAAATTATTTAGAGAAAATATTTCATTAAAACATCTAGGTGTTACATCGAGCGCTGGGTTTTAGGGAAAACTGATTTGGTTCATCATAGTTTGGTATCAAAGGAGGTATTTCCTCAAGATTCCATGTCTTGGGACATCTGTTAGACTGGATATAGGATTTTTAGGACTTAAGAGGTATGTTTTGATAAGTTTCTGGCCAGATCTTATCGTAACGAGACTCAAGATTCCATGGGATGTTGGAATGTGTGTCTCTAGTATTGGTTTTTGTTTTAAAAATCTCAATTTTTTCTTATGGGTTTTCTAGTTTAAGATGAGATTTTTTCTATTGTCTGATTGTTCTTTTGTTTCTGTGTGTATCAGTATGCCTCTGAGACATCTTCCACGAGTTCCTCAGGAAGGTGCATCTGATTCTCTTCAAGGGAACCCACCTATAGATCAAAACATCATCGAATATATCATACGGGAAGTCTGTGCTATCAGTCAAGATGTTCCATGAGTTTAGAACACAGTGGTTGAGGTAAAACTAGGAGTTGGAGGAGAGAAATATCGATCGTGGTAGTTCTTGCGTGAGAATCCATCGTCCTTTAAGGGAATTAATGAACCTAAAGAGGTGGAGGATTGGCTGGACATGATCGACCAAATCTTCAACTTCCTTGAGACACCTGAGAATAACATGGTGAAGTGTGCAGTGTTCAGACTTGAGGGATCCAGCAAGTGATGGTGGGGTTCTATGGTCCAAGAATATAGGTATATAGACTTGGATTAAAAGGGTTTCAAAACCCTGTTCTTTCAGCAGTTTTGTCCAGAGTTTCTGATGATGGTGAAGTCTCTAGAGTTCTTGTCATTACAAAAGGAAGAGCGTTCAATTTCGGCATACACCAATCATTTTTCTGAGCTTGTCCATTTTTCTCTGAATGTGGTGAAGAATGCCTAGTTAAAGACATAGAAGTACCTGAAAGTTTTGGGACTGGATATCATATCACAAGTGTTTATGTTGAAACTTTCTACCTATGCAGAGACGGTAGATAGAGATATGATGGAAAAAATTAATATGGCAAGCAAGGTTAGATTTTCCACCTCTTCTCTTCTATCAGGTGGAAGCTTCATTGGCACGCATGGGAAGAAGAAGAAGTGTCGAGATCATCACAAAAGTGGTGGAGGAGGGTCTCAGTAGAAATTTTCCTCTGTATTGTATGTCACAACTGGAATTGTACCTCTAACTTTCTATTAGTGTGGTAAGGGAGGACACACCATGCATTCTTTTACTATGCCTGTGAAGAAGGTCAATAGCTTTGGACATGTTGGTCATCTACAACACTTCTATCAGGATATGACTACACCTCGTTATGGTCAGGGTTATTCTACTTCAAAGGCTACTGCAGTGTAGTCAGAAGCTTTAAAAACTATAGGGATCTAGCCATAGGCCTCAGGAGTAAAGCATTTTCATGCAATAGATGAGTGTCCAGTGGAAGTTAATGTAAGTCTGAAAATAGTGAGAGGTATTATACTTATTGCATCTTTAGTATCAATTTCTTAATTTGATACTGATGTTTCTCACTTGTTTATATCTTCATGTTTTTTTGATATTCTTAAACTTCCAATGGAACTTATGTCCTTTACAATGGAGTTAGAGACACCTCTTGGCAAGATGAAAGAGTAGGGGTTTCGATGTTCTTGTTCATTAAGGATGGTCGATATGGAGTTGGTATGGGATTTTCTCATTCTTGATCTAGATCTGTTTGACGTCATCATTGGTATGGATTGTCTTGTCTCTCATCGAGCTAAGGTTTATTGTTATTGTCGGCGTGTTTTGTTTATTTCTGTTGATGGGAGCTCTTGTGTGTTTCATGGGGAGTGGGACCTGAGGCCTAATCATGCAAGACCTTCCCGCCCAAAGCTTAGGGTTTTGTTGTCTATTGTTGTGTTTGAGCCTGATGATGTCTCTATTTTTGTTGATTTTACCATTGTTGTTTGAGACTTTCCTAGCGTTTTCCCTGACATTTTCTCTGGTATTCCTCTAGAGAGAGAGGTATAGTTTACGACTGATCTGGTTCTAGGTACGTAGTCGATATTGATACATCATATCATATGGAATTAGAGGAGATGAAATAGCTCAAGATTCAGTTGGAAAACCTATTAGAAAAAGGTTTTGTTCTCCTCGGTGTTTTACCTTGGGAAGACCCAGTGCTCTTTGCCAAGAAAGTAGATAGTTCACTTCATTTATGTGTGGACTATCATAAGTTGAAATGGGTAATGGTTAAGAAAAAATATCCTTTACCTCGTGTGGATGATCTATTTGATAAGTTAAAGGGGAAAAGTGGTTTTCAAAGATCTATCTTTGGTCGGGTTATCATAAGCTCAGAGTTTGGGAGTCTGATATACCGAAAAAATCCTTCAGGAGAAGGTGTGGTCATTATGAATATATTGTGATGCCTTTTGGTCTAACTAACACTCCTACAGTTTTTATGGATTTGATGAATCAGATATTCCATAAATATCTTGACACTTTTGTAGTAGTGTTCATGGATGATATTCTGGTTTATTCAAAATCTGAGGGTGAGCACGAGCACCATCTGAGTTTGGTTTTAGAAATTTTGAGAAGTCACCATTTTATGGAAAGATTTAGAAATATTGTTTCTGTATTCAATAAGTAAATTTCTTGGGGCCTAGAATTTCTGAGCATGGCTTATCAGTTGATCCAGAGAAGGTAAAATCTATTTTTTCATGGAAGCAACCATGGAATGTCTTTGAAATCAGAAGTTTCCTTGGTCCTATTGGATACTACCTATGGTTAGTCAAGGATTTATCTAAGTTGGTGTCACCTTTTATTTCCCTCTACAAGATAGTGGTGAAATTCACCTAAGATGAAAAGTGTCAAACTTCTTTCAATGAACTGAAAAGGTTTCTGACATCGACTCCTATTCTGATCTTACCTGATACCGATAAGGGATACATGGTGTTTTGAAATGCTTTAGGTGTTGGTTTGGGATGTGTTCTTATGCAGGATGAACATGTGGTAGCTTATGGATCTCTTCAACTCCAACCGCATGAGAATAATTACCCCACTCATGATTTAGATCTTTCTGAAATCATGTATGCACTTAAGTGTTGGCAGCACTATCTTTTTGGGGGAAGGTTCATGGTAATCTATAATCATAAGAGTCTGAGTAATATATTTTCTCATAAGGACTTGAATATCAAGAATAGACTATGGGTAGAATACCTTTATACGTTTGACTTCAACATCACCTACACTATGAGAAAGGGAAATGTTGTTGCAGATGCTCTTATTAGGAAAGGACCATCACAGGCTATCCTGGAATCAAAGGACGAGTGGAACCTTATGGAGATTCTCACTCAGTTGCACCTAGATGCCCAGTAGGATGTTTTAGAAATGGTTTTGGCCAGTGTTCAGGTATCATCATCTCTCCTGGAGTCTATATTATAGATTTATTATTAGTATGATCAGTTTCATAAGACTCGAGAAAGCCTTTATAGTGGGGATACCATTTCGGGTTGTTCTCTTTCTTCAGATGGTATGCTTCACTTCGGGAAAAGGATTTTTGTCCCAGGATCTGTGAGGAGTTTAGTCTTGTTTGATTGTCATAGCTCTTCATGTTCAATACATACAGGCACTACAAAGATGCATTATGATATGAGAATGAGATTATGGTGGCCAAGTATGATTTTTAAAATCACATAGTTTGTGTCTCACTATTACACCTGCCAACAGATAAAGGCAGAGCACTTAAACCCCTCTAGTTTTATTCAGCCTCTTTCGGTGTCGATTTGGAAATGGGATGAGGTATCGATGGATTTTGTTTGGATTTACATGGACTTACTGAAGGAATAATTCAATTTGTGTGGTTGTTGAACGATTAAAAAAGTCTTCTCATTTCATTCTGATCAAAGAAACCACTAAGGTTGAAGATTTGGGTAAGTTGTATGTGCAAGGGATTGTGAGGTTACATGGGAGTCCTTCTGCCATTGTTTCAAACAGGGATCCTAGGTTTACCTCAAGGTTCTGGAGGAGTCTTCAAGATATAATGGGAACTCATATCAAGTTGATCACAACATACCATCCATAGACAAATAGTCAGACAGAGTGTGTAATTCAGATCCAAGAGGATATTCTTTATGCCTACATCTTGGATTTCAGTGGGTAGTGGGATAGTCATCAAGGAATGGTTGAGTTTGTTTATAGCAATAGTTATTAGTCATTGATCAAAATGGCTCCCTTCGAGGTGTTGTATGGTCACCTGTGTAGATCACCTCTTTGTTGGGCAGAGGTGGGTGGAGTATTTTTAGTTGGACCAAGTTTGGTTCAGGAAACATCCGTGAAGATTCAAGATGTACATTGATGTCCGGTTATAGCCCAGAGTTAATAGAAACCGTATTTAAATTAGTGGTGGAATCCTTTGGAGTTTTTCGTAAGTGACGAGGTCTTCCTAAAAGTTTCTCCTCATTTGGGTCACCATCGACTTGGAAAATAGGTAAAGTTGGATTCGAGATATGTTATACCATTTGAGATCACTGAATGGATCAAACAGGTTGTTTATCGTTTAGCATTATTGATTCATTTGACAAACATTCATGATGTTTTCCATGTATCTCACCTCAGGAAATATCACTCTAATCCCACTCATGTTCTGCGTTGGGAAGAAATTGAGTTGGAGCTATATGCTTCTGTTTTGGAGGAACCAGTTGAGATCATTGAATCTCAGATGAAAGTCTTGCATGGGAAGTCGATTCTATTGGACATAGTTCTATGGAAACAAGGACCAGATTCTCATGAGACTTGGTAACGTTAATCATTGGTGAGGTAGTAGTGGCCTCATTATTTTCTAGGGGTTTCATCTTCCACATGACTTCCCGGGGATGAAAATTCTTTATGGTGGGGAGTTTGTAACATCCCATTACCTATCTCCAAGTTCTCTTTTGGTTCAAGTCCTTAGAGGTGGTTTTCTGGATTTTCTGTAGGCTTTAGAATAGTTACATGTCATGTAACTATGTTACACATTGTGTAGTGGTTACTGGATATAAGTCATAAAGGGGAGATCACACTGTGAAGGGTTACACATCATGACTGGGGCTTACACGACGTGACTTTCTAAATGGTTATTTTTTAATCTGGTGTGATGGGTTTTTCAGTGTACTAATCCAATGTGGACTTCATGACGTGACCAGGGGTTATGCATTGTGACTTGACCCGCACTCAGTTTTAAAACATGTGCTTAGATTTTTTGTTTCAATCCTTTCATTGGCTCTTCATTTCTCTTAACCCAAGTCTATTCCTAGGTGATTTTTAGAGGTGCCTTTCCTCCTAGGTTGATTCGTTTGGCGTCCAATCTCTATTGCGGTTATAGTGCATCTCTCTGGGTACCTGATCTTTCTACTTCTTCGTTGCAAGTGATCGCGGTAGCTCCCTAGATTTTTGGTACCAAATCCATTGATCTAAGTTGGATGTTCCTTCTTATCGTCCTCTAGATCTGTTGTGTGATCTTGTTCTGGAGTCCTTTTCTTCCATTGGTTGTGGTGCGGCGGGCGTTTATCTTTGAGGTATGTGGGTTTACTCTCTTCCGCCAACCCCTTGTCTTCTAAATTGAATCAATCGTGATGTGGATTTGATTATAGGGCCTTCGTTGATGTTGTTGGGTTTCGTTGATTTTGGATTTCATTACAGGCGTGTGTGACCCAAGTTTTGAGGTAGGTGGTTCTATCTCTAGCCTACGTTGATGAGCCTGATTGTTTTTCTTTTTAAACTATTTTTTATGTTGAAATTGGCATGGTTATTTTTTTATTGAAAAGGGTTTTTAATAAAAAATGGTTTTTCCCTATTTATTGATAAATGGAGAGAAAATGGGTATTTTCAAGCAATGAAATTGAAATTTTGAAATGGTTTTGAAATGGTTTTCAAAGCATTGAAATGATTTGTGAAAAAGAGCACATGGTTTACCTTGGGTACTTAGGTGGAAGGTTTATCTTGGGGCCATTGTTTGTTGTTGTTTTATTATCAATGAGGTTTTCCTTGGGTATTCCCTCTGTTTCCTAGGCCTGTTGTTCTAGGGGACCAATATTGACATTTTTGGGGGTTTACTCATGGGGTATTCCTCTAATTTCTAGGAATATGTTCTAGGATCATATTTATGCACTTTATTATCGTGGTATGAGTAATTTGTGGTCAGGACCTGTAGTATTCCTTGGTGTTGTGATACATGTGCTTTTATTTTGAATTGATTGGCTTTCTGAGTTATCCTTGATATGTATGTTTATTCTTATGGAAAATGATATGGAAAATGTGCTTTGAAATTTATATAATTGCTTTTGTTTAGAGATCTGGAAAAAATGGAAAATATTTATCATGTTTTTTATAAAACTACTCTACCGCTTATCATGAAATGATTTTACTAAAAATGAGCATACATGAATTGTTATACAAAGACTGGTTCTGGAACACCTAGGTGGGATCCTACTGAGCCTATTAGCTCACACTCTGCACACCTCTTCGGTGATGCATAGAACTTTTTTTGTCTTCAAGTGTAGAGAAAGGAAAGGCACTGCAGTGAGGCGGTAAGGTTCGTGTTAGCTAGTTGGGTAGCTGGTGGCGAGATGGTGGGATTTTTTCCATACCATCATTTGGAGTAGTTGTGTGTGTGTTTTGTCCATTTTTATTTTAATTTTCTTTTAGTTTTTGTCTACTTTTGTTGTTGTCTGTTTCCATTGTTTCCTTACAGGTATGACATATATATATTCACTAGTCTTCTACTATTTCTTTCTTTATTTATGTATGTATATTCCATGTGGTTATTCAGGTTGGGAGAAATCATTCCCTCTATTTTTTTTCAATGTCTGGGTGCTTGTCACCAGTCCGTGGGGATCAGGAACTCCCTTCAGGTATGTGACGGGATGGGTCGGGTGCTAGGTTTGAGGGAAACCCAGGTCGGTTCGTCACAGTTTAAATTTTCACACTCTGAACTAGTTCACAGATTTTTTCGGGAAACTGTTTCAAGTCATGTAACATGTTCACAACTTGAAAGTGTCCAGTGGACAATGCATAACCCATATTCTATAGAAACAACCCGAACCACCTCTAAAGCCTTCCAAACCACGAAAACCCTTTATAATCCCTTGACATATTTATACCCGGACACTATTAATTCAAACAATCATACATCCCCTATATTTAGGTCATTTTCCCCAAAAAAATCTCTCCATCCCTAAAAAAGACTTGGCCACCCTAGTTTAAAGAAGAAGAAAAACTCAAACAAAATAGGTTTAACCAAAACTCAAAGAGGGACATACCTAGAAAAAGACATAATCTTACACCCAACATATCCTAATTCCTTCCAACATATGGTATAATGGTTTTTTTAGTAAATCTATGTGAGTGAGTCATGATATGTATTAATGATAATCATAAAGTCTAAGGACCATTACACACACTCATAGATGAGAATATTTGATGACACCAAAACATATGGAATTCTCACTGACGGGGTCTGTTCTCATAATCTCCCTTCTTAAAGATTACCAAGTGTGAAATTCATGAGAAGAAGGATCATCTTCTTATGAGTACTCACACTTGATAGTATATGTACTATGTGTTCCATCATAGCACGTTATCTAACTGCATACCATTATTTAAGAATATTGTCATAAAACTTCAAGGTTCTCATCATAGCTGGGAAATGATGTGACCTTATCAATGCAACATATACTCTAGGACATTATTATATTAGAGTCATTCAGAACAATAAAAATATGTGATAATATATTTTATTAATATTCAATACATCGGATATACATATAATAAAAATACAAATAGTTGGTCCTAGGACACCAACTCCAACAGTATATTGTATCGCTTTCCCTTTGATCTTAATAAAATGTGTGTGTGGGTGGTGTTCTTGTCATGTATTTAGGTTCAAAACAGGTTGAATCATGTTAAATCCTTTGTCCTATTTACCACTTTCTTTTATATTCATTTTAACTTTTTTTATTTAAACATTGGTTTATTTTTTAATTCTGATGATCAAACTCATCTTAAATCATCACATTTCTTCTCTTTTTTGTAATTGAAATCATTATAACCACAATACTTCTTTGATTTCTAGATACTTAATTGAATATAATTTCATATTTTTTTATCTTGGTTGTTTCTTTGGGGAGTACGCCTCATCATTGTCCCCAACAGGAGCACACTAGTTCTAGCATTTTGGTCGCACTCCATACATCAGACTCTTGCGTGCGTGAAGTAATAACTAGTGGGCCCTCCTAATCCTATTGTTTCACCTTCTCCACATCATCAAGTTGATTTGGATCATATTTATATAGTAAAATGGGCATAGGTAGGTCACCTTGTATTTTTTTTTTAAAAAAAATCACTAGAACTGATTGTCACCTCTGTGCCTAACTGAATAGAGCTACTTCATCGCACTCATGCACCATCATTTTGTTAAGAAACTCATAACACACCTCAAATAGTTTGGAATCCAAACAAGTCTGGTCCACCTTGTGTTGTTGCCCTTGTAGACGTCGTAGTGACTAAATGAGATCTTGTCGATATTCAACTTCTTTTCACTACTTGAGTTCAACTTAAACTTACCATTCTCATTCCCAATTTAGCTACCTTTTTTGGATCAAAGTGAGTCATTATGTCATCTCATACATTATCATCATCACCGTCAACATCCTCTAAGTTGAAGTTAGCCTTGTGTGCCTTCCATTCATGTGTGATGTCATTTCTATAAGATATTTTCATAGGGGGGAGTACGCACTAGTAACATAAATTTTTTATGTCGTCATTATCACAAAAAAGTGTTGTGTGTGACTCCTTGGGTTGTGATTGGGTAATGCACACCTCTGTAGAAGGAATCCTAGTAAAGCGTCTTCGCATAAGCGAGCTGACGACAGAAACAAAGGGACCATAGAAAGCCTAGAAGCACACACCTCATTTGAGAAGAAGTTTCAGTAGTGTGTGGTGCATCTAGTCATGAGTTGGCAGCATGTGTTGCGTCTAACAGAAGCCAACGGTGCACCTCTGATGGGTTTGACCAAATGATGAAGACATAGAACTGACTACATGTATATTAAGAAGGAAATAACAGAAATATATTTAGTAGAGGAAGAATAGAATAATGTAGAATAAAAGTTTAGAGAGAGACTCAAGGGTCACTATTGCTCCTCACCCAATCCACCACTGAGTTCAATCCAAATGATGAATCCCCAATAGAATATCCTCCCTTAAATCACCACCCCATACCCTATTTAATAGTTTGTGACAAAAACCCCCAACTCCCCCCCCCCCAGATTGATTCTCTCACTCACTATTAGTTCTTAGAGGTGTCAACGGGGCGAGGCGGGTCAGCCCATGTGGTGGATCATGTGGTTTGTGGGTTTTATTGAGCAGTCCAGCCCAATCCACAAATAATGAAGGCTTAAAAATAAAGGTTTTTCCCTATCCATGTAGGACCCATGAACTAACGGGCCAACCTATGGCTTAACAAAAATCATATATGATTGTTTTTTCTTAAACCATGATGTTGGGGAAATGGAAAGGATAAATGTTTGAGATTAAGATAAAATATTTATTTTTCAATTAATAATTAAAACCCTAAAAACAACAATAACAACCCTTCCAAATTATTATTTTTTGTTATTTCAGGGATGAAACTTTTAAAGGTTGAATGTGAACCTACACAAAAAATACAAAACAAATTGACCTTGAAGCAACTGAAAATAAGTTGTACTAAGAATGGGTATTCCACACCATCCCAAATAAGCTAAGATTGTTCTAACTATGTTCCATTTTGAGACCCTATTTAAAAATGAACTTATCTCATTCTGGCTCATCACAACTGATATCTTCATTTATGGAAGCCATTTTGTCCAAGATTTTAAGAAAT
Source organism: Viscum album (assembly GCA_963277665.1). Lineage (NCBI taxonomy): Eukaryota > Viridiplantae > Streptophyta > Magnoliopsida > Santalales > Viscaceae > Viscum > Viscum album. Next base: position 925,563,567 of record OY728166.1, on the reverse strand, counting down.
TCATCCATATTGATTTTACATTCATTGAATCCTGGTAGTAAAATTATGCTAAGTATCGATCCAATCCAATTGTTATATTTTAGTATCAACAAAGATACCTCTTACATAGATCCTTTCAAAATCTTCAATAGAGGCTTGAATAACAATTTGATCTTCCACCATTTCCTTAGAATGTATAATCAAATAAAGATGGGTTTCTTGCATAGTTATTTTTTGTGTTTTCCTTTATAATATTTTTCATCATTCCATTTTTAATCTTAAACATAAATAATATAGCAACCCTAACTTTTTAAAAAAATCATTACATCATTTTTATCATAATAAAAAATTACATTACAAGCCAAGGATCGTAAAGTCTAGTGTCTTGGATAACTAGGTACATAAAACAGAAAACATGGGACTAAATAAAACATTTATTTAATTAATCTTCGTAAAGAGATCATAACTTCCATTATTCTCATAAATATTCATAGGATAAACTGTGGATAACATGAACAAAGGGATGAGTTAAAAAGCTCAGTATGAGAATAAACATAAGAATAAAGATTTAGCACATGGGTTAGAAGGCATGACATAATGATATAAAAAGGCATGGAATATATGGAATCATAACATATAATCATGGGATAATATAAACATGGAGTTATAGTAATTGTGAAGAAACATAAAACATGACTTTATCACAAGTCAAGTCTCGTTGCATATAGAGGAGCACAAGTCAAGGTTAACCACCAAGACCGTTGCACATGGTAGCACGAGTCAAGGTTAACTGCCAAGACCGTTTCACATAACGTCTCATGAGACTCAACTTTACTCAATTAATTGGAGTGATATCTGGGTACACACACATTAACATTTTCATGATTATTCTTACCACATAAATAATCATGCATAATCAATCATACATAAATTTAAGGGTGCCCATGGAAAGAAATGGGTATCATAATCATGTCATAAAGCATAATGAATGGGTGTATCATAAAAGTGTCCATAAAAGAAAGGAATTAAAACATAAATGTACATTAATAAGTAAAAAATAATCATATATCATGGTAAGTTATGTCAAATATAAGTTAAAACATGTAAGAAGAGTATTTAAGAAATTCTAGCACTAAAACATTTTAGCATGGTTTTAAGGAAAATACTAAAGAGCATTTAAAATAGAAAAGGGAATAATATTTTATATAAAACCAGAATTCAACCAAGAATTTTTTATTAATAAAAATATTGGTTTTATAAAAATAATTTTGGCTTAAAATATATTATAGAGTGCTCTTGAAATTGAGTAAGAATCTTGGAAGTTCCCTTAAAACGGGTTTGCTTTTCGGGAAGTATTGAGGAGGGAACCATTTTAAAAAATGTGTATCCCTGAAAGAGAATGATAATTGGATCTTGATACATGATTTTGAAGAATATAATAGAATTTATAATATGTACATAAAAATAACAGATAACTTAATTTGGGTAAAAAGAAAGATAGATCGACCCAAAGTAATAATGGTGGTTCGGTATAATCCCTTACCTTAAGTCAGATGGCGTCCTTCACTTGATCCTAATGTACTGTATAACCAAATTAAATTCATTAATTAATATTTAAATAACCTATTATTAATTTAATTTATTTATTATAACCTTATTAAGTTCATTCATGTTCTTTTTTATGGGTTAAGAGGTTCAATTTTATTGTTTTAGAGCGTTTGTTTCCTTGGTTTTCATGATTGGTTTACTTATATACATGTAAGGATAAACATGTAAGATGATAATGGATGTATAAAATTGGAGTTATATGTTATTATTTAACATCCATAATATTACATGGTTATAAAATTCATTTGGTTATTTTTAGTGAAGATCGATCATTATATAAAACTTTAATGATAACTGTTTTAGTTAATTGGCGGTTTTTGATCACATCAAACACATTTTACTTTATAAATTAATATAATGTGTACAAAACATTATAGAACCATAAATTAGACATAATACATATATTATAGTTTTTTTCAACCATAAAAATGGTTTTATTACCAGAATTGAATATGGTAATAGAAATTGAAAACCCATCATCCTTGAATGTGATAAATTAACACATCACGAATGGTAATTTCATTTTTAGTATAAAAGAAGGGGAAAAGAGAGATGATGATTAATTATTTAATTATCATAACAAAATTTCAGTACATATAAGGTAATATAGTTATCATAACATTTGTATTAAAGGAGGCGAGGAAAGAAAAAATAAAGAAAGGAACTTGAAAGAAAATAAAAGAAATGAAAAGAGGAATTACCCCTTGAAAATCTTCCTTGAAAACCTCTTTAGGGGATAGGATTTGGTCTTTTGAAGACACCAAGGGATTTTGGATGTGGTAGAGAGGCTTAGGGGGATATTTGAGTAGAATTTGGACTAGGAACAATGCTTGAGAGTTGTGAGGAGAGGAGGTAAAGACTGACAGTATTTATAGTGGAGGAGAGGAGGGTTTTCTCAATATTTTATTCATTATTTTATTATTTTTCTCAAGAAAAGAAATAGTAATGATTCTTGTGACCAAAAACAGTAATATGTGTGTGTTAGTTCGAACCCAAGGTGATTTCCTCAGTAGAACATCATCCATGACTCAATAAATCATGTATTTAGATTATTCAGTAAATTATCGTATTTTACTATTCACCAAAAATTCAAGTAATTCAGAAAAATCCAAAAATTTCACCCCAACCATTTTTTGAGGAGTATAATTAAAAAATGAACTCCATTTTATGATAATAATTTTCTAAATGTGAGAAATGTAATTTTTAATTAAAATCATAATTTACTTGAAAATACAAATTTTAAACTTAAAACTGCTTTTCTAACACTTTGAAAAATTACTTAATGTCTCATAAAATTATTTTATAATAATAATTCATCAAAATAATTATTTATGAATACATTTTATGAAAATAAATTTTCTTTTAATCTATTTAATTAATCAGAAAACTATAATTAAATATACATGACTTACAAAAATATCAACACTTTATTAAAATTTTTTAAAACAACTATTTACTTATACTATGATATAATTATACCATATTTTCACTTATAATATGGATAAATTTTATTTATGCTTTCATTGGTGAGGTTACTATTACATTGGTTGTTTTACTATTCATAAGGGTCACATTACTATTCCAAAGGTCAAGTTACTATTTCATCGGTATATGTTCTTTAACTTATAGAGATACCTTTTATTTTATTTGTTATTTATTTATAAGGTTTGTATTGTATTCCATGTATAATCTTATATGATTATACCATAAGACATAATTATAATATGGGAATTCCATTGATAAAACATTGGGTCGTTACATTCTTCCCCCCTTATGAAATTTCACCCTCAAAATTTCATTTTACATTTTAAGCCATAAATAGGTGCGGGTAATTTTCCTTCATTACTTCCTCAAGTTCCCATGTTGCCTATTCGTACTTATAGTTCTTCTATAGTACTTTGACCAGGTGAGTAGTCTTGTTGCGTAGAAATTTATCTCTACGATTCAAGATCTTCACTGGCTACTCCTTGTAAGAAATATCATTCTCCAACTATACCACTTATGAAGAGAGTAGATGTGAAGGATATGATATGTACTTTCTTGAGAGGGATATGTGGAATACATCATGTAATTTAGACATGGTAGGTAGAAGTTCTAATCTATAGGCTACAACTCCAACATGATCAAGAATCTCAAAGGGGTTGATGTACTTGGGACTTAGTTTTCCTTTCTTCCCAAACCTCATAACCTTCTTCCATGGAGATATGTAGAGGAATACCATGTCTCTAGCTTTGAATTCAAGGTCTCATCAACGATTATTTGCATAACTCTTATGTTTAATTTGGGATGCCTTGATGTGATACTTAATGTTTTTCACCTTCTCCACCATTTCTTCAACCATTTTAGGTCCTAGTAGCTTACTCTAATTGACTTCATCCCAACATATTAGTGTTTTGAACCTTTTCCCATAAAGGGATTCATATGGTGACATTTAGATGCTGGAGTGGAAACTATTATTGTAAGAGAATTCGACCAGTAGAAGTTATTAGTTCCATCATCCTTTGAAGTCTATAGAACACGCTCTCAACATGTCTTCCAGTGTCTGAATAGTTCTCTTAGGTTGGCTATCAGTTTGAGGATAATAGGTCGTACTGAAGTTCAGTTCAATGCTTAGAGCATGCTGGAGACTTTTCTAGAACTTCAAGGTGAATCTTGGATCTCTATCAGATATAATAGACTGTGGTACTTCATGCATCCTTACCACCTATTTGATATATATATATGCATTTAATTTGATCCAATGAGAAGTCCTCTTCAATTGTGATAAAGTGAGTTGTCTTTGTAAGATGATCCATAATGACCCATATAGCATTGTTTCCTATGGATGTCCTTGGAAGTCTAGTGACAAAGTTCATAGTAATGTTTTTCTACTTCCATTTTGGTATGGGTAGTGGTTGAATCATCCTCTTTGACTTTTTCCTTTTATCCTTCACTTGCTAACATACTAGGCACTTTGATGTATACTTAGCAATCTCCTTCATATTGTCCCATTAAAAGTTCTCTCGGAGATGTCGATACATCTTTGTGCTCCACAGGTGAATAGAGAAGGTTGAGTTATGTGTGTCATTCAAAAGCTCCTTATTTATACCTAGATCAACCGGTACACATAATCGTGACCCAAATCTTACAACTCCTTCCTCGTCAATCTTGAACTCAGAGGATTTCCCATTTCTAATAGCTTTCACCCTTTTCAGACTTCCCACATCTTTTCTTTGAGAATCCTTTATTTTCTCCATGAGGGATGGTTAAGAAACCATTTGATAAAGGATTGGTGGTGTTCCTACCTTAATGATTCCCATGTCTATCCTTTAAAAATCTAAGAATATTGGATCCTTTTAAATTCTTATCACTAATAAAGATGCAGGATCCTTTCTGCTTAGAGCATCTGCCACCTTATTTTCCTTACTAGGATGGTAGTGGATTGATCAGTCATAATTCTTGATGAGGTCTAACCATCTTCACTAGCACATATTAATATCTTTCTATGTGAATATATATTTGAGACTCTTATGATCTGTATATATCTCACACTTTTCCTAATAGATATAATGCCACCAAATTTTCAATGTAAAGATCACAACTTCCAACTCCATATCATGCTTGGGATAGTTTTTTTCATATATTTTCAGCTTACTTGAGTCGTAGGATATCACTTTATCATTTTTCATCATCACATGGCCTAATCCTTTCTTTGAAGCATCACTGTACACCATAAAGAGTTTTCCACTTATCGGGAGTGTGAGTACTGGTTCAGTGATAAGCCTCTTTTTGAGCTCTTTAAATATTTCCTCACATTCTTGAGTCCATACAAACTTCACCCCCTTCCATGTCATCTTGGTCATTAGGTTTTAAAATCATGAGAAGTTCTTCACAAATCGTCGATAATTCTAAGCTAGACCAAGGAAGCTACAGATCTCCATTACATATATTGGTTTGGGCCACTCTTCGATTGCCTTTTTCTTGGAAGGGTCCACAGATATTCTTTTTCTAGTGATAACATGCCCCAAGAATGATACTTCCTCCATCCATAACTCATATTTACTCTAATTTGCATAAAGTTTATCCCTTTTTAAAGTCATCAACACAGTATTCAAATGCTCCTCATGTTCCTCCTTACTCTAAGAGTAAATTAAAATATCATCGATAAAGACTACCACAAATTTGTCAAGGTAATCTCTAAATACTTTATTCATTAAATCCATGAATATTGTTGGAGCATTAGTGAGTACAAAAGGCATAACTATGAACTCATAGTGTCCATACCTCGTTCAAAAGGTAGTTTTGGGAATATCTTCCTTCCTCGCCTTTAATTGGTGATATCCCGACAAAAGGTCCACCTTAGAGAAATAAATGGCCCCGTGTAGCTAATTGAACAAGTCATTTATCTGAGATAAGGGATCTTTGTTCTCTGTCATGATTTTATTAAGCTCATGATAATCAATGCAGAGGCACATTGATCCATCCTTCTTCTTAACAAATATGACTGATTCACCCCATGGTGAAGCACTCGGACGTATAAAACCCTTCTCCAGATTCTCCTGTGACTACTTATTCATCTCTTCCAACTCAATGATGTACATTATATAAAGTTTATTTGATATAGATAGGGATCCAGGAATAAGTTCAATTGAGAACTCAACCTCTCGATCATGAGTAAGCCCAAACAATTCTTTAGGGAATACATCAGTGTAATCCCTCATGATGGGCATGTCTTCGAGCAGTATCATCTTCTTTGTCTCAATCATTTTAGCTAGACATGCTTGCTCATAAGGCAGTAATATCCACACTTGAGACAATGATTCTAAATGAGATTTATCTTCCTCCTTACACTTGTAAAGAATTGGAGGATGCTTCGGGATGTGAAGAGTGATCTCCCTTTCCCGGCAGTTGATGTTGTCTTTGTATAAAGATATCCAATACATGCCCAAGATAACATTAAACTCCACTAAAGTAATTATTATGAGATTTTCTAGGAGGTTTAGTCCAAAAAAAATTACTAGGGATTATTTATAAACCTTGGATTCAATAATTTTCTTATTCACAATTCTCACAGATAACTCAACCTCTAATTTTTGAGGTGGTGTTTGAATAGTTCTACTAAACTTGAAAGATATGAAAGAATGTGTAGAACCAGAATCAAATAGTACGTTCTATATTATTGAATGAATAACTAGAGTACCTATCACCACATCATTTTACATCTCCACCTTAGTAGTAGTGATAGCATAAGCACTTTCTTGTTGCCTTGGAGGTTGTTGTTGATTTTCTCCAACAACCCTTGGCTTGGGGTAATTGTTTGCATAATGCTCATGCTTCTTGAAGTTGTAACACTATACTATAGGATGAGTGTTGATCTAAACCTTGATTTCTTCTTCCACATTAGTGGGATTATTCATATCCCTTCAATAGTTTTTAGCCAGATTTCCCATTCTTCCACATTTTAATCAATTCTTGATTCCCTTTAGATAGTTCCCAAGATGCTTCTTCCCACAATTTTGACACGTGGGATGTTCAATATTTTTTCCATCATGGGATTTATTTGTTGAACCACCCATATTAGACTCCATTTTCACATTTTTTTCATCGGTCCCAAGAGACCATTGAGAGTCTCCAGTCTCCATTTCAACTTTGAGGGCACAACGGAAAATCTCTTCATAATTGTCGAAGTCACGAATCACCAAAAAATTTCATAGAATTGGATTTATTCCACTAAATAAGTGATCCACATTGATTTTAGTGTTCATGACAAAGCTTGAGGCATATCTTGAAAGCCTTGTGACATTTGCTTCATACGCCCCGATAGACTTATCTTCCTTCTTCTTGAGTCTGAGGAACTCTCTTTCCATATTGAGGCGGAGGGTTCAGGGAAAATATTTATTGAAAAATATTTTCTTGAATTCCTCCCAATCCATGGAATCAATTTCCTCCTGGGACTTCATATTCTTGATCAGTGTCCACCACTGATCATCTTCCCCATCAAAATGACAGACCATCAACTTGACTTTCTCTTCTTCTAAGCACTGGAGGATAGAGAATATCTTTTCAATGGAGTTAATACACTGTTATGAAAGGAGGGGATCAGAAGATCTACTAAATATGGGAGGCATTTTCCACATGAAGGATTCGGTGACAACTTGCTCTTTCCTTAGAGGAGGAGGGAGTTCCACATGATTCAAGTTATTATTCATAACTTGATCCAGCTGAGCAAGTACTGTCATAAAGTTTTGAGGACCTGTTCCCATCATATCAAGCATATCATTAGGGAAATCATCACATTTTTTATCACATTGATTGTTGGAACGTGTTCTTCTATTTCCCGCCATTAACTAAGAAAAACAATGTACAATTATGGGGCTTGAATACTTAGCTATTAAGCATAAAAAATGAAACTTTAAACATAAAAGGATAAACTCTTAAAGGAAAAGTATATCCTAACTTGTGATTCCCTAGGTTTCAATCTAGGTTATCCATGATCTGTTTCTTAACATATATTCTTATGTGCTTCTTTTTTTTTGTTCCCTTAATAATGTTTCATACAAAACTTATGAATTTACCAAATAATATACCCCAGGAGTGTCAAACCAGGAGTGCAGCAGGGCCCGTTGTCATGCACCATTTCCTGTTAGAGTCTATATCAAAGCGGTGTTTTTAGGTTTTACCCCTAGATACATTTGTGTCAGAGTGGCATCCACTTGTTTGTATCTAGACAGGGATGTATTTTCTTGAAAACAACTTACTCTATACTTACCGAAATTTATGGATGTTTTCTTATACTTAGTCTCATCCCTAAGGTTCTTACTAAAGTGCCTTATTCCTAATCTCCAAAAATAACTAGACCATGCTCTGATACCAACTATAGAAACCCCAATATTTTACACATATCATTACATGATTTTGAGCATAATAAAAAATCACATTACAAGCTGAGGATCGTAAAGTCTAGTGTCCTAGAAGACTAGGTACATAAAACTGAAAACATGGAACTAAATAAAACATTTCTTTATTTAATATTCATAAAGAGATCCTAACTTCCATTGTGCTCGTACATCTTCATAGGATAACTTGGGCATAACATGAAAAAAGAGATGAGCTAAAATGCCCAGTGAGGGAATAAACAAAGAATAAAGCTTTAGCACATGGGTTAGAAGGCATGACATAATGATATAAAAAGGCATGAAATATATGGAATTATAACATATAATCATGGGATCATATAAAAATAGATTCATAGTAATGTGGAGGAAACATAAAACATGAATTTAGCATAAGTCAAGGCTCTTTGCACATAGAGGAGCACAAGTCAATGTTAACCACCAAGACCGTTGTACATGGAAGCACGAGCCAAGGCTAACCGCCATGACCATTGCACGTAACATATCATGAGACTCAACTTTACCCAATGCATTGGATTTTTATCTAGGTGCACCCATGTTAACATGTTCGTGATTATGCTTCCTATATAAAGAATCATATATAATCAATCATACATAAATATAAGGGTACCCATGGAAATAAATGAGTATCATAATCATGACATAAAGCATAACGAATGAGCATATCATACAAGTTTCCATGAAAGAAAGGAATTAAAACATACATGAACATTCATAAGGGAAAATAAGCATATATCATGGTAATTGATTTCAAATAGAAGGTACAACATGTAAGAAGAGTATTTAAGAAATTTTAGCATTAATACATTTTAGCGCAGTTTTAAGGAAAATACTAAAGACTGTTTAAAATAGAAAAGGGAATAATATTTTATATAAAACCAGAAGTGAACCAAGAAGGTTTTATTAATAAAAATAGTGGATTTATAAAAATAATGGTGGATTAAAAAAAATTATATAGTTCTCTTGAAATTGAGTAAAAAATTGGAAAGTTCCCTTAAAACGGGTTTGCTTTTCGGGAAGTATTGAGGAGGGAACCATTTAAAAACATGTATATCCCCAAAAGAGAATGATGATTAGTTCTTGATACATGATTTTGGATAATATAAACATCATTTATAATATATAAATAAAAATAACAGATAACTTCATTTGGGTAAAAAGAAAGACAGAGCAACCCGAAGGAATAACGAAGGTTCGGGTAGAATCCCTTACCTTAAGTCTGATGGTGTCCTTAACTTGATCCTAATGTCTTGGATAACCAAATTACATTCATTAATTAATATGTAAAAAACCTCTTATTCATGTAATTTATTTAGTATAACCTTATTAAGTTCATTCGTGGTCTTTTTGATGGGTTAAGAGGTTCAATTTCATTGTTTGTGAGCGTTTGTTTTCTTGGTTTTCATGATTGGTTTACTTATATACATGTAAGGATAAACATGTAAGTTGAGAATGGTTGTCCAGAATTGGAGTTATATGTTATTAGTGAACATCTAGAAGATTACATGATTATAAAATTCATTTGTTTCTTTTTGAGTGAAGATGGATCATTATATAAAACTTTAATGATAACTGTTTTGGTTAATTGACGGTTTTTGATCACATTGAACAAATTTTGATTTATAAATTAATATCATGTGTACAAAATATTTCAGAACCTTAAATTAGACATAATACATATATTATAGTATGGTTCAACCATCAAAATGGTTTCATGGCCAGAATTGAAGATGGTAATAGAAATTGAAAACCTGTCGTCCTTGAATGTGATAAATTAACACATCTCGGATGATGTTTTCATTTTTAGTATAAAAGGAGGGGAAAAGAGAGATGATGATGAATTATTCTATTATCATAAAAAAATTACAATATATGTAAGGTACTTGAGTTATCATAACATTTGGATAAAAGGAGGTGATAAAATAAAAAGAAAGGAACTTGAAAAAAAAGAAATGAAAAGAGGAATTACCTCTTGAATAAATCTTTCTTGAGAACCTCTTTAGGAGAGAGAATTTGGTATTTTGAAGAGACCAATGGCTGTTGGACGTGGGAGAGAGGCTTAGGGAGATATTTGATCATAATTTGGACTAGGCACAAGGCTTAAGAGGTGTGAGGAGAGGAGGTAAAGATGGGTGGTATTTATAGTGGAGGAGATGAGAGTTTTCTCAATATTTTATTCATTGTTGTATTATTTTGCTCAAGACAAACAATAGTAATGGTTCTTCTGACCAAAAACAGTAATATGTGCATGTGAGTTCGAACCCAAAGTGCTTACCTCAACAGAACATCATTCATGACTCAATAAATCGTGTATTTAGATTATTCGGTAAATTATCGTATTTTACTATTCACAAAAAATTCAAGTATTTCAGAAAAATCCCAAAATTCCACCCCAACCATTTTTCGACGTGTAGAATTCAAAAATGAACTTTATTTTATGATGATAATTTTCTAAATATGAGAAATTTAATTTTTAATTAAAATCATAATTTACTTGAAAATACAAATTTTAACATTAAAACTGCTTTTCTAACACTTTGAAAAAATATTTAAGGTCTCGTAAAATTGTCTTATAATCATAAGTCATCAAAAATACTTATTTATGAATATATATTATGAAAATAAATTTTCTTTTAATTTATTAAATTAATCAGAAAATTGTAATTAAATATATATGACTTACAAAAATTTCAATACTTTATTAATAATTTTTAAAATATCTATTTACTTATACTGTGATATAATTATACCATATTATGACTTACAAGATGGATAAATTTTATTTATGCTTTTATTGGTGATGTTACTATTACATTGGTTGATTTACTATTCATAAGGGTCGCATTACTATTCCAAAGGTCAAGTTACTATTTCATTGGTACACGTTCCTTAACTTATATAGATACTTTTTATTGTACTCATTCTTAATTTATAAGGTTTGTATTGCGTTTCATGTGTAATCTTATGTGATTATATCATAAGACATAATTATAATAAGAGAATTCATTGATAAAACATTAGGTTGTTACAAATAACCTCCAAAGGGGAGTCTTGCTTAGAATCTACATGCTGCTTTGTAGATCTAGTCTTTGCGGGTTTTGGCAAAAAAGATTAATCTTTACGATTCTGAGTCTTCCTCCTTTTGTTCAATGAGCGATTTCTCAAGATATCCCTCAATTCCTTTATTCTTCATAGAACAATAAAAATCTCTAGTATGTAAAACTTCTTTGTATGATGATCAAATCAAAAGAGAATCATCATCTGAGACAATCCTAAAAGATGAAAACTTTTATGCTGCAAAACAACACCAACCCTTAAAAAAAATATCTTTAATGGTTTATATATAGTTGCATTAGGTGAGTTTAAACTTGAACTATTTTTTTCCACACATGTTAATTTATTTTATTTTATTTTTCAATCATAACGTTTTGGTAGTCTACTTATAATTGCGGGTCAAATGAGGTTCGCGGACACCCGATGAGCTAGCCCACACGGAATGCAAGTTTTCGCTGGTTGGATCAAACGCGGTCCAAATTTATGCAGGTCTAAATATTCAACACGTTAACCCATATAAATCCACGGGTTAATATATCGACCGACGATGTTGCGGGGGGTTTTTTTTTTTGGACTGGTATACTAATTAACTACTGGTTACCTAACAAACCCATGAGGACTCTAGGTAAGACCTTTCATTTAAGTTCACACCTAACAAGAAGACCTTTCATTTATCTACGTTCACACCTAACAAGTTTCGATCTCTTTCTCTATATATATTGTATGATTCATTGCCCGCTCGTAACCGAAAGGTAGGACGGACCTGGTTTCCTTTCCTGTTATCGTTCCTGACGGCTGTCGGGGACCGTTTCTTCTCCTTTCCAACCCATTCCCCTTGCTCAGAAATTATTGTTCTTCGTCTGGGCTTTATCATGGAGGATTCAAATGGTAAGTTTTTGCCCTGTTTCCGAATTTCGTTTTCGCTATCTTTGATATCCAGGCGCATTTATGCATGGTCAATATCACTATTTTATTCGAGGGAGCATCCCGCGGTTACTTCCCGAGACTGGTTGGAATTATTCCTGGAGTTAGGTTTTTAGAAATCTACAGTGGATTCGTTTATGCGGACTTGTCTTCCGTACGTATTTTGTTAAGTTATGATGGTTTGGATTATTGTTGTATACCTGGAATTGCGACTTACATTCTTATTTAGGCTCAGCTAGTCGTTCTCTCCATTTCATTTTCTCCTACCTTCTTTTTCGGTGGATTTCTTTTTTTTGGACACACTGCAGAATTTTCTGTTTTCCTTGTTTATCTGTCTTTTTTGCATTACGTAACGTGTTAATCTGTGAGATTATCTGGTAGGTATGTCTTTGTGGTATCCACTGAAATTCCATCCCCGTTCCCCTTTTTTGACCCTTTTTTATGTATTTGGTAGGAATCGATGATCTGATTGATTTCCTGTCATTTTAATGGCGTTTTCCCAGTTGTTGGTCTGGGTATGTTAGTACTGTTGTGTTTTGACTTAAAATTTGGCCCCATTTTGATAGAAGATTATATATCTTTTTGAGTTCATCTTTTATTTGAAAGCAAGACAAGGGACATCTAGAACTGTAGACATGAAGTTGGTGAAGCATCATGTGAAAGAAGGATGGGTGCACCATTTATCTATATAAAGGAAAGAGATGGCAAGTTGATGCATGGGTGCGATACAAAATTGATTCTGGTGGGGTAGAAAAATCCTTCTGGTGAGAGAGAAACATAGTTGGAAAAAAAAAGTGAGAGTAAGTGATATAGTTTACTGGACCGCAAAACTTTTTGTTTTCAGGGAGATGATCTATTCACATCATTTTTTTGTAATTTGTTGATGTAATAATTAAATAACACATTTCTTTGGTGGAGTGAGCTTTCTCTTTTTCCTTTTCTTTTCCCCATTATATATATTCATTTTAAAAATGGAGATATGGAGAGGACGTTGCGTCATGTGTAGGAAGGGTGGGCGCGTCATTTATCTTTATATAAAGGAAGAGGGAATGTTGTTGCACGGGTGTGAAGGGAAAAGGGTGGAGCACCCGCATTCTAAGATAATTTGGTTTTTGTTTCTTCTGATGTGATAGAAAAATTCTTCGGGTATGAGAAAAACATCCTTCGAGCGAGAGGGAGTAAACAATATGTTTCGTAGGGGTGATTTGGGGAGAAAGGAAAAGTAATAGAGAGAGAACCATTTTTTCTCCTTGTTTAATTTAGTAAAATTAGATACACTCTATTTCAAATCATTTAAAAAATAAGATGCTTTGGGGGAAAATCTTTTCTTTTCTTTTACCTGTTGGGCGGAGAGTGATGGCAAGAGGGGGGTGAATTGCCTTTTAAAAAAATAATTAACAATTTAAAATCAAAGTTAAAAGTGCAGCGGAAATAAAAGAGGCAAGACACAAAATTGATAACGGAGTTTGGCTTAAACCAAAGCCTACGTCTCCGCTCCCAACTCAACCGTTGAGAGATTTATTACCGCTTGCTTTTTAATGGTTTTAGCAAGAAACCCACTAGACTTTAAGGTAGTCTAGAACCTATTACAGCTTGCTTTTAATGGTTGAGCAAGAACCCACTAGCCTTCTTACAGGTGAAGGCTAGCTCACCTATGACTCAAGCCTTTTAAAGGGAAGACTTGACTAACCTCTTCACACCTTGAAGGTGGTGTGAAAACCCAAACAAAGAGAGGATGAGAGAAAGAGGGGTTTGTAGGCATAAACCCAAATTGATGCTCAAAAAGATAAATAATGGAAAACCGTAAGAGGAGAAGTCTTGGGCGCCAATGGATTGATTGGAGTTGATGAAGAGCGCTCCCAAGCTTCTATGGTGGTGCTCCTTGGATGTGGAAATGGGTTGGAGCAATTGGGGATCTTTGAAGGAAAGCGCCGGAGGTTTTCCAAATGATCAAAAAATGTTCCCGTGGGCTTCCGTACATTTCTGGGGCTTCCTAGTCATTTATTTATAGAGGGGGAACCCTCAAATGGCCTTTGGGGGTCTTCGGAGCCGTTGGAGAGGCCTTCGGAGCCGTTGGGAGACAAGTGGACAAGTCTGGTCAAAGCCCAACGGCTAGTTTGACTGGCTCCACCGGCTGACCGGTACAGTGCCACCGGTTGGCCGGTGCTTTGGAACGTGGAGAGGCCTTCTGCCCAGGCTCCACCGGCTGGCCGGTGAGGAGGCCACCGGTTGGCCGGTGAGGAGGCAGTAGTTGTCCCTTCTGTCTGGGTTCCACCGGCTGGCCGGTGATGGGACACCGGTTGGCCGGTGGTCTGGACAAAGGGGATGCCTTCTGTCAAGACACCACCGGCTGGCCGGTGGTCATCCACCGGTTGGCCGGTAGACTCAGAGAGTCCATTTTCAGTCCTTCTTGGCCCAATTCCTTGGCAACCTTTTGCCTATCAAAAAAACACTTAAAACAAGATTAGATAAATAAGAGAGTGATTGTGATCATGAAAATTAAACCACGAGGGGTACGAGAGGTACAACAATCTCCCCCTATTTTGATGATCACAATCACTAAAAACAAGCAATGTAAAAGATTGAAAAGCAAAGCATGAGAGAAAGATTTCTCCCCCAATCAACCAAGAATTTCTCCCCCTTTGTGATTATCAAAATAGCACAGGGCATAAAACTTGATTGAGGGAAAAGTTGAAAAACAAGATAGAGTTTTTAAACCAATTGAAATTTTTGAAATTTGAATTGAAAGTTTTGAATTGAAAGTTTTGAATTGAAAGTTTTGAATTGAAAAACGCAAAAAGGCTTAAACGATCCTAACTCCACCTAAATAAAAACAACAAATCACCGGGGAGAGGATTTTAGAACCGAGACAAATTTTGGTCCGGTGAGACTCGCTAAAAGGGATTTTTCAATCCAAACTTGTCTTGTGGCGGGTCTTCTCCTATGAAATTCATCATTAAAGAAAATAGTTTTGGGCCTTCCATACCGGGCATTTTTGCAATCGCACTCATAAATTAAGTGCCCGGGTTTTTTACAATAGTTGCAAAATTTATATTGGGAGCTCCCCCTTACAAAAATAGTTGGAGCATGGGAAGAGGAAGCTTGCTTGGAAAAGCCAAGCCCTTGGGTGGTTCTAGATACGCATTGGGAACCTAGCAATTTGGTCAAATTTTGTTCACCTTGAGTGAACTTGGCAAGAGATTCCCTTAAATCTTTAATAGTTGAATTCAAAGAATCAACATTTGGAATATCTTGGACCTTTAGGGCAAGTTCCTCATTCTTTTTGAGAAGTTGTTCTTTTTCGGAAGAAAGTTTTTTGAAATTCTTTTTTAAAGCAATAAATTTGGAAGAAAGTTCGTGAAAACCTTCCTCCAATTGATCTCTAGCATGTTGGATATCCTCGTAAGATAAATGATTGAAAGAATTTGAAGAACTAGAGGATGAGGAGTCGGAAGAGGATACCTCATGAAATGCCATTAGACATTTTTTACCGTCGTCACTTGAGGAGGAGGAGGAGGAGGATGTGGAGCTATCACTCCATGTGGCCTTGAATGCCTTCTTCTTTTCCTTTTGCTTGGCCTTTTTCTTGTTGAGTGGACAATCGGGCTTGTAATGGCCTTTCTTGCCACACCCGTAACATGTTACTTCGGGCTCGGATTTTTCCTTGGGTTGAGCCTTGTGGGATTTCTTCTTTTTGTTCTTCTTCATGAATTTGTGCATCTTGCGGGCAAGATTCTCCATTTCTAAATCGCCGCTTGAAGAGGAAGACGATGAGGAGGAGGAGCTTTCTTCTTTTTGAACTTTGAAGGCGATGTTCTTTGGAGTTTTGATCGGTTTGCCTTCCTTTTCAGCTTGCCTCCTCATGGTGATCTCGTAGGTCATGAGGGATCCGATGAGCTCTTCGACCGGCATGTTCTTGATGTCTTTTGCTTCTTGAATTGCCGTGACTTTCGGTGCCCATGAGCTTGGTAGGATCCAAAGGATCTTCTTGACCATCGTTTCTGCAGACACATCATCACCAAGGGACTTTCTCCCATTTCAAACATCAGTAAAACGCGTAAACATTTCAGTTATATTTTCAGATGGATGCATGGTAAAACTTTCAAAATCTTGGTGATACATATCCAATCGAGTATCCTTGACTTTGTTGGTCCCCTCATGGGTAACCTCCAAAAGTTTTCAGATTTCATGAGATGAAGTGCATGTGGAAACTCGATTGAATTCATTACGATCAAGGCCGCAATAAAGAGCGTTCATGGCTTTGCCATCAAGCTCAAAATTTTTAATGTCGGCTTGAGTCCATTTGGATTCATCGGGAGAAGAAAGAGAATAACCATGCATGACAATTTTATAAATAGGATAACCTATACTTCTAAGAAAAGTGGTCATGCGGGTTTTCCAATAAGTATAGTCGGTTCCATCAAAGAATGGAGCACGACCCAAAGAATATCCTTCGGAGGCGAAAGAAGATGAAGCCATCACAATGGATCTTGAATTTGAAACCGGTGAAGGTATTATTCAAATTTTCCTCTGATACCAAGTGTTGGGCGGAGAGTGATGACAAGAGGGGGGGTGAATTGCCTTTTAAAAAAATAATTAACAATTTAAAATCAAAGTTAAAAGTGCAGCGGAAATAAAAGAGGCAAGACACAAAATTGATAACGGAGTTCGGCTTAAACCAAAGCCTACGTCTCCGCTCCCAACTCAACCGTTGAGAGATTTACTACCGCTTGCTTTTTAATGGTTTTAGCAAGAAACCCACTAGACTTTAAGGTAGTCTAGAACCTATTACAGCTTGCTTTTAATGGTTGAGCAAGAACCCACTAGCCTTCTTACAGGTGAAGGCTAGCTCACCTATGACTCAAGCCTTTTAAAGGGAAGACTTGACTAACCTCTTCACACCTTGAAGGTGGTGTGAAAATTCAAACAAAGAGAGGATGAGAGAAAGAGGGGTTTGTAGGCACAAACCCAAATTGATGCTCAAAAAGATAAATAATGGAAAACCGTAAGAGGAGAAGTCTTGGGCGCTAATGGATTGATTGGAGTTGATGAAGAGCGCTCCCAAGCTTCTATGGTGGTGCTCCTTGGATGTGGAAATGGGTTGGAGCAATTGGGGATCTTTGAAGGAAAGCGCCGGAGGTTTGCCAAATGATCAAAAAATGTTCCCGTGGGCTTCCGTACATTTCCGGGGCTTCCTAGTCCTTTATTTATAGAGGGGGAACCCTCAAATGGCCTTTGGGGGTCTTCGGAGCCGTTTGAGAGGCCTTCGGAGCCGTTGGGAGACAAGTGGACAAGTCTGGTCAAAACCCAACGGCTAGTTTGACTGGCTCCACTGGCTGACCGGTACAGTGCCACCGGTTGGCCGGTGCTTTGGAACGTGGAGAGGCCTTCTGCCCAGGCTCCACCGGCTGGCCGGTGAGGAGGCCACCGGTTGGCCGGTGAGGAGGCAGTAGTTGTCCCTTCTGTCTGGGTTCCACCGGCTGGCCGGTGATGGGACACCGGTTGGCCGGTGGTCTGGACAGAGGGGATGCCTTCTGTCAAGACACCACCGGCTGGCCGGTGGTCATCCACCGGTTGGCCGGTAGACTCAGAGAGTCCATTTTCAGTCCTTTTTGGCCCAATTCCTTGGCAACCTTTTGCCTATCAAAAAAACACTTAAAACAAGATTAGATAAATAAGAGAGTGATTGTGATCATGAAAATTAAACCACGAGGGGTACGAGAGGTACAACATTACCAACTCTTTTATCCAAACAAAATGAAAGGAAATTATAATCATTTCATTTCTTTTATGAATTGAAAAATCAGTTCTTTTCAATTACTAATGGGTTTACCAAATATTTTGTAAGAGAATGAAAGAAAAAACATTTGAGTGAGGATTTTTCTTGGATTAAATAAACTCTATTTTTATAGAGATGATATCTCTGTGATTTTTGTAATTGGTTGATGTAATCATAAAATTGCAGATTTCTATGGTGAAGTAGATTTGAGACCTATCCACATTATTTTTGTGTCCTTGACTTTCTCTTTTGTTTTTCATTCTCATGTTTCCGCTGTTGGTGTCCAACAAGCACCTTAAAATTTGTCAATGACAAGCTGAATTTGTTTGTGATGATGCATAATTCCCTTTTTCTGGTTTATGTTTTGAATGCTTTCTGCATTTTGCTCCAATCAATTTCTCTGTTTTCATATGTGTGCAGTGTGTGTTGCAAGCGCCTTTAATATGGCTGAAGGTATGGCTTTTGAATCAAAAAGGCATGCAGATTTCTAGTTAATCTGCTATTTCTTTACTTAGAAGAACCTGCAGGGGGCTGCAGTTTCTTTTGGAAACAAAAATTGTTTTGAATAAATCTTTATTCATCATAAAATCCGTATCATGACTCTGTACTGGATGTTTGATTTGATAAGGTTTCTCTTGCTTTCTTCTTCTCCATAGTCGTGGAAGCTAAAGAGGGAACCATTTCCGTAGCCTCTGCCTTTCCCGGGCATCAAGAAGGTGATAACTTTCAACTTGAAAATTTCTTTCTTTAAAACGATAAAATGCTTTGTGTGGCACAATACGATTCTAGTTTTCTGATTTTTTGAGTTGGGCGTTTTTCTTTGAGATGGCAATTCTGGTTCACGGATTGGATTTGTGTCAAGTTGGTCATCCCGTGAACCCATTTAAGCTCAACCCTAACCCGACCTGCCAACCATTTGACTTGTAAATATATAGCATAAACTGCATCATGACATGTCTAACTAGTTAATATCACATAAACCCAATGACCTCATCAAATTGAATTATCTCATTTAAACTAAAAATAACCTAATTAATATGAAACTTACGTTTTTCATATTGCAACTCGATCCTCCTAAACCATTTAAAATCAATAGTGTTATAAACATGTTAAATTATTTCAAATTCAGTTGATTAAAATAATAAAATATGTTATAAAATTATGAGTATATTTTTTATAATTTATATTATAATGATATTTTTAATCGGGTTACTCTGGTCAGACGGGTCAGAAATTGCTAACTCGAACTTGTCCTGAGTATCATTCCTATCAGATTACTCAACTCTGATTATAACCCAAACTCATTTATGTCTGAGCCAAACCCATTTAACTCGTGTCGTGTTGGTACAGGTTATCGTGTTGGGTTCAGAATTGCCACCTCTAGTTTTTCTAGATCACTTTGTGCTTTCTAGTTGAGAAAGTTGAATGACACGTAATTTGCTCTTCCTGTATGCTACAAAGATGGGGTATATGACCATGCATTTATGTGTTTACTTGCCAAATAACATAGAAGTCCTCATTTAGGGGCATTTTTGTTTTTTCCATGTTATAAGGTTTTCGGTTTCTTATTGCCTGACCAGCTGTGAAGGACAGAGATCACAAATTCTTATCCAAGGCTGTGGAAGAAGCATATAAGGGTGTTGAATATGGAGATGGAGGCCCGTTTGGTGCGGTAGTTGTTCATAAAGATGAAGTGCTTGTTAGCTCTCACAACATGGTTTTGACAAACACTGACCCAACTGCGCATGCAGAAGTCACTGCAATAAGAGAGGTTAGACTTGAAACCCCTTGATGATCCTCGCTATTGGGTGGTTTGCTTAAAATTTTCTTTATTATTATATATAGACAATCCAAGCTTTAGCAGCTAAGGTTATGTTTGGTGAGAAAAAACACTGGCCTGAAAAAACTAAGGAGGGCAGAATCGGTCCAAAGTCATATTTGATGGAGGTCTCATCGGGTTGGCAGGTCAGGTTCTTGTCAGGTTGGCCGCCCTTTGAACATATTTATAAGCTGAATCCTAGCCCAACCTGTTTAATTAAATGGGCTTACCCGATCTAACCTGTTGATAAAGGGGTTGATCTTGATCTGACCCGTAAATGTGTTTTAACTTTAAATATGTAATATAGATTGTATCATTACATGCCCAACTAATTAATATCACATAAATTCAGTGACCTGTACCTTGTTTAGACTAAAAATAACCTAATTAATATTAAACATATGTTATTTGTGTTGCAACTTGGTCTTCTTAAACAATTGAAAATAAATAATTTGTTATAAATATGTTTGAGTTATTTCAAATTAAGTTGATTTTAAGAATAAAATATATCATAAAATTAATTATTATTATATTTTTAATATTTTATATGATCATTATATTTTTAATTGGGTTAGACGGGTTGGGAGTGGGTACCTAAACCCAACCGGAATATTATTCGTGTCAGATTACTTAACCTGATTACAACTTGAACCCATTTATGTCTAACTCAAACTTGTTTAACTAGTGTCGTGTTGGGTTCAAAATTACCACCTCTAATATTTGATACAAAATTTTGTCTGATTTTATGAATTATTGATGAAAATTTCACTTTGAAGAAAAATTATATTAGAGTTTTGACTGGATGATCACCATGGACTTTCAATGTTGAGTAACGTAATGGGGGCAACCAAGAATGACAGAGGCCAAGCCTTAGGGTGTGTTAAAGGAGTTTACTCTTAAGTGGAATGGAATGGAGTGGTTTAGGATGACAAGCCATTTTTTGGGGGGAGTGGGATGACCATCCCCGAACCCCCCTTTTCCAACCTTTCAAATCAGGGAGTTGGTGATGCAATGGACCGGACTGTAACCAATTATAATATTTTAAAAAATATAAAAAATAAACCAAATGAAAATTATCTTGATAATTTTGAAAATTATAATTTTAAATTTAATTTACTGCATTTATTTTATGTTTTTTTTTCAAATAATCATTGGATTTGACCATTCCATTCCATTAATAAACTTTCAAATAATGGAACATTTAATTCTATTTAATTCCGTTCTGTTCCATTCCTTTATGTTCTATTAATAACCATCTCATTCCATCTCATAAACACTCTCAAACCACACCCTTAGCCTTATATAGTCCAATGCTATGTAGAGTTTCTTTTGCACAACCAAATGCAACAACTCCTGAAACAACATTAACCTACCTGCAGTCTTGCTTTTTTTCCATGAAAGGGGTCACCTCCATGGAGACCGATCCTATATCGGGCTCGGAATCAGTCCCCTAGTTAAGGCCCAAAAGACGGGAGCACCCGGTGACACTCAAACCTGGGATTGGGAGATTTGAGGCACCAAAGTTGTTAGTTGCGCACCTCTCCATTGTCGTCCCATGGACCTTATCGTCTTACTTATGATGAACTTTTCTATTTTTGTTTTGTGTTATCATTATCACTGGTATCAAAATTGTGCCCAGACATATATTGGGGATGCTTGTTTGGGTTTTAAGACTAATCGAGTTAGTGTCAATGAAACCCTTAAGGGATTCTTGTTGGAACCGGGTTTGTTGTAGGCATGTCGAAAGCTTAATCGAATCGAGCTCTCGGACTGTGAGATATACACATCATGCGAGCCCTGTCCAATGTGCTTCGGAGCCATCCATTTGTCGAGAATCAAGGTGCAATCTCCTCATACATTCCCATTTTTCCATCTCTCCTTTCAAATTTGCATTGTTTTTTGGGTTCTAATTGTATCTTCGGGTGCAGAGGCTGGTTTACGGGGCCCAAGCTGAAGCAGCCATAGCCATAGGGTTTGACGATTTCATTGCAGATGCATTGAGGGGCACTGCGCATTACCAGAAGGCTCAGATGGAGATCAAAAGGGCAGATGGTTCAGGTGCTTTCATTGCAGAACAGGTCTTTGAGAAAACGAAGTCCAAGTTCCCCATGTATTGAGCAAACCCATTCATTTTTTTTTTTCTTGGCTTAGGTTGGCTTTCTTCACATATTTAACCCCAATTGGAAAAGGAAAAAACAGTTATGTTTTTCAGTCTTACACTTGCATGTTTGTATATGAAGCAAATGACCCATCATAATCCTACAACTGAAGACCCAAAAAGCACCCATATTTCTAGTACAAAGGGAAACAAGTGATGATTTTGAAGTGTAGCTGTGCCATGGATTTGTATTGAAGCAAAGATGCAAAAGGGTGATCCAAAAGACAACATCTTTCTTGCACAAAGGGATAAAAATTATAGTTATGAAGTGACCCAGGACTAATAACAAGATTTGTAATGGATACTTGCATGATCCATCAAAATACTACACATGACCCATCAAAATACTACAAAGGGATAGCCAAGAGTTGCTATCTTTCTTATAGTAAGGGAAAACAGTAGAAATTGATAATTTTAATTTAAATGAGAATTTAATTTAGCACCTCTTTTCAAAAGGCGTGAATGCAAATAAAAGATATCTCCTGAATAAGTTTCGCGACCTGACAGTCTTTGAAATAGAAGAGATAATATCATGCCACAAATTTGAATTGTGGCAAAAATTATAAAGAATACCCCAACATGACCCATCAAAAAACGAAAGGAAGATCCCAAAGTCACAATCTTTCTTTTTTAGAGGGGAAAACAATGATTTTGAAGGGCGATTCATGACTCATCAAAAAAAAAAAAAAAAAAACTGAAGATCCAAAGTCAAAATCTTTCTTACTTGAAGGGTGGAAAAGTTATGATTTTGAAAGGTGACTCAAAAAACACCCATTTTCTGATATGAAGGGACAAAGGTGATGATTTTGAAGAGAATTGTTGGATCCAAGCTTAATAAATGCACTTTGTCATCCAAGGGATGCTCCCTTCTCTTCTTCTTCACACACTGCTTCAAGAAGACTTCGTTAGTTTATTGACATGAGGGGCTCTCCAAGATCAGCACAAAAAGCATGATCGTTGTACACCCTCAACACCATATTAGATGCTTCATTTAACAACTCACTGTCCTTCTCTAAAGCCAAATGAGAACGACTCCTCAATGAGAGTGTTGATCTACGTCTTCCACATGAATCACACAGCAATGAAAAACTCCTTTAGATAAAGAATAATTATGTGCTAAAATTATCATGTTGTGCTCCTTCTCCTCCACAATTAGCCAGATAAAGCAATGAAACTCCATTTTCTTTGAGCCTCTTCCTCCAACAAACCAAATTTAGAAATGAAATCCTTTGTCAATGGCTTTCCTCTATTTTCCTCCATCTGAATCGAATTTAGCAATATCATTTTTTTAGGATAGTAATAACAGTCTTTATAAAGACTTCCAGATTTCCAACCATTTGATGGATGACTAGGATTAATTCTATTTCTCTAATTGCTTCAGGATTATGCCAAGTGTTCCACACAAATTAACGTGGTCAAATATTTCCAAATGGTTCGAGCATATCTCCCAAATCTTGAGCTATATATTTCCATTTTTGAATTCAAATCAAATCTTCCAATATTTTCTAGAAACTACCATATCATGGCACGTCACTCTTCTCTATGGCGTGGCGACCTTTGACTTCAGCTAGATTGCGGTGTGACATCCTTTATTACAGTGTGATCACTTGGTTTATCGTAGATCAAAAAAACCTGGATAATATCTCATTTAAACTCCTAGAAGAACACAACACAGCCTTCTAAATCTCTACAAACCACAAATCCATTGCAGCGTGATGATCACTATCATGATGTAAGGCCTTCAACCTTAACCGACCAATGCCTCCTGCCAAAAACGTACTTCTCATGGCACAACCAATTTTGTTGCAATGTGACTTTTCCTTTTTTATCTCCAGCCCTCACACAGTTGTGGTGGTTTGACAATGTTTCTTTTCATAGAACCAGCTCCAATCCTTTTCACAATCTTGTATTCATACGCAGTGTAAGAACTCAGATCTTCTTTTCAGGCATGAGTTCTCTTTTCAAGTTGTTTTTGAGGAAAATGGGAAGAAGGAAAGTTTTAGGAGTACACGCCGTGTACTTCCTTGTACACACCGTGTACTCTGGCACCAAGTCCAAGCCGTGTTTGGTCGTGTCACAGCCGTGTACACGACCGTGTAACGACGTGGCAAGACCGCCTAAAGCGGGGCCCGATAAAGGCATACACATGCCATGTACTTTTAAAGGACACACCGTGTACTTTTTCTTTTATTTGTTATATTGGACTAGAGTTGCGTCTAATTGGCAGAAACACCTTCTTGTCTCGTCTCGTCCAAGAGTGACCATAGGGCGTGATTCTTCTCTGAACCCCAAATCGACCATCCGTTCTCTGAATCAACTGTCGTCGATTGTATTGGAATCACCACGATGAGTTCTTCCTTCTTCTAGAGCCTTGTTCCTTGATTTCTCCTCTTTCGTGAGATATCCTTGGTTGAGCGTTTTTGATTTTTTTGTAGATCTACCGCCTTATAGGCCGATTCAAGGGCCGATGCCGGAGTATATCAATCGTACAACGTCGAGGTAGGTGGTTTGTGCCTTTCTGTAGTTAATCTTTGAATTTTATGTGAAAAAGTGTCCAATACCCTAGATTGGGGTATTGTGTGTTTAGGGATTTTAATCCCGTTGATGCCTGCTATGCTTGTTTGCTTGAGTTAGGGCTCTTGTTTGTAAATAGGGTTATTTTCCATGCTATGGAGGTGTTTGCCATGTTTTATTTGATATTGATCGTTTGGTATAGCTTTGCCTATTAGGATACTTGCTTTCCATGCCTAGTATTGTTAGGATAGAGTGATATTATCTGATACTGTGGTATGCCTTGTAGCTATTTAGCTAAGTAGTACTTTTAGGTTTGCTTTGGCTGCTGAACATCGGTTGTGCACGATTGCTTTACACAGGGCTGTGAGAACCTGGTGTAGTGAGACCATAGGGGGAATTGATGTTGATGGCTTCCCCAGAGTGTCTATTATTCTTTATCATGCTGCGAGACTATAGGGGGGATTGACGTTGAGTGCTCCCTTAGAGTTTCTATAGTTACCGTTACGAGACCATAGGGGGAATTGACGGTGAATGCTTCCTCAGAGAGTCTTTGTTTGCATGAGACCAAAGGGGTTAGACCGTGTGAGCTTACCCAGGAGGTCGTTGTATCCTTGTATAAGTTAAACCAGAGGGGTTAGGTTGTGAAAACTGACCCAGAGGGCTACTTGAGATTGATTGGTTGAACCAAAGGGGATAGGCTGTGAGAACTTCCCAGAGGGTTTCTTGTTTTCGATTGGTTGATTAATTGACGAATGTAAATGAATGTAATTGAAACTGTATGATTGTTTACTTTTGAGTACTTGTTCATTGCTTCTTTTTCTTATTGTCTGCCATATATATTCACTGACTGTTAGACACAGATATTTGAGTGGTTACCTACAGGGATTCGTCTCACACCCTATTTGGGTCATGCTTTTGGGCCCAAATAGATTATATTACTGCAGGTATAGATAAAGACAAGCACCCTTCTACTTCAAGTACTTGATTGCTGTGGAGTTGAAGAGCATGAGACCAAGCTGAGGCTTGTGATGCTGCTGGAGTTATTTACTGGTTTTCTTTGTACTTTGGTTTAGTATTGTATTCCAGCATTGTGACTTGTTTGGCTTCTTTCCTAGATACTTGTGACATGCATCATTATTGATATATATATGTTGCAGATGTTTATTTACTTCTAGTCTTCTGCTGTTTACTGTTGTATGATATTATTATTGCTTCTGCTACTGTTATCTATTTCTTTCCACTACATTACTCTACCAATGAAGACATAATTTCCCCACTATCACACCCAAGGCCCTCACTACTAGTTGGCAGCCTTTGGCGTTTGGAGAAATGCGCTTGAGGCCATGTGACCAACCGAGTACAGGTCACCTCTGGGCGGCACCCGGAACTGGGACGTTACAAAGTGGTATCAGAGGAATTATTTTATTTTTGAATTACTGTTTGGAGCCTATAGTTAGGGATAAGAAGGAATAGGTAGTTGGTAATAAGTTGTGCCTGGGAGTAGCTAACCCGTGTACAGGGAAAAACTAATTTATCTCGATTATTGAAAATTTTCTGGTTTTCAATTTTATAATTGATTTGATTTCACCCTTGGGTGATTCACATGTTTTGTGCTGTTGACATTGATAATATTGATGTTCTATTTCTGTTGCAACCCGATGAGATGAGGGTATGCCATATCATGGATCATATAGACACTTGCTAGAGATCACATGTCATACATCCTTGCCATGCCATTTAGGGTGCATTACGGATTGCATGTTGTTGTGATAGATGTTGTGCTAGACATGCATGCCGTTGTAATAGATGTCTTGATAGAATACCTACTATTTTATATGGTATTGGATTGTATAAGGTCTCATTTGAATGAACGCCAAACTTTGGTTCTTGAGGTGTTATGAGCCCTCATGGATCGGAATTTGGTGGATCATTGCACTATTATTATTGTATATGGCATGTATAAGATTCCAAACTTTGATTCGTGGGGGGTATGGGCCCTCACGGATTGGAATTTGGCACTTTAATGTTCGTTTCAGTGTTTTTATGGGTTCTAGAGTAGTTTCTTAGGCTTACTGTCCGAAAAACCCAGAATACACGGTGTGTATTACTGAATACACGCCATGTATCCTTCTGTTTGGGAAGGAACTGTTTTTCTTAAGTACACGCCATGTACTATATGTACACATCGTGTAGTCTCTAACCATGTCACTGGATGTGTGGGCAGAGACACGGGGTTGGGAAATCCTTGGTGGAACACACCGTGTATCAGACGTAAACATCGTGTTATAGGGACCGTGTGTCCAACCGTGTGACTAACGACACAGATGGATGAAACTTAGGTTATACACACCGTGTCAAGATTGAACATGTCGCGTAGTGTAACCCATGTATCCAACTGCGTGACTAACAACACGGGTCAATGAAATCCTTCTAGTACACGCAACGTCTGGCACGAACACGCCATGTAGTCTCTTTCTAGGAGAACCGTGTGGGTTAGTCATATAGAAGAACTCGGGTAGGGGAAAACGATTCAAGTACACACCATGTATTGGGAGAACACACCGTGTGTATGGGGTGTTACATGACCAGGGTTGGTAGGAGTACACGACCATGTGAAGGCTTAAAGGAACATTCCATGTAGGGGCCATACACGCCGTGTATCCCTACTTTGAAAAAAAACTTGAATGATTTCCTTCTCATGTTACTTTCTTACACTTCTAAGTTTCAGTCCTTGATAATCTTGAACTAAGGTGTGCGATTGACCTTACAGAGTCATGCTACCGAGACGTCCTCTGGTTGTATGCCAGATATAGAGCAATGATCAGACACCGAGCATGGTAGATCAGGGATTACTAGCAGACCCTCCTGTCGTGCCTATCTTGGCACCATCCGTCATTTCGGATACATGTGTCGATGCACAATTCTGAGAAGGCTTTATGAGGTTTATGTAAACCTTCTAGGGATCACCGCATCCTGCCTCGTCTATGGCATAGTTGACGCGGGTCTTTCGGAAGCAGCACCCTCCCACTTTCTCAGGGTATGGAGGACCTTAGGCTACTGAGTTATGCTTAGAAGCCATGCTATCTATCTTCGAGCATCTGGAGATTCCTCCAGAGAGGATGGTGAATATCACTACTTATATGCTTCAGGATTCCTCCAAAAGATGGTGGGATTTGATCTCACAGGCAGAATGCCAGCAGGTTATGGCTTGGGGTGAGTTCCAGCGTACCTTCTATGATTACTTCTACCTGGAGACTTTGAGGGACGATCGAGCTCGAGAGTTCATGAGTCTAGAGAAGGGTACTCTTTCAGTCATGGGTTATTCTTCTCGCTTCATAGAGTTGCATTGTTTCACACCCATTCTAGGGGGTGATGAGCTCTTCCTAACAAGGAAGTTTGAGGATGGTCTTAGGCATGACATCTGATCTCAGGTGAACATCTTTAGGTTGACAACCATATCATCCATAGTCAACTAGGCACTGATCACAGAGTGCAAACTGAGGGATTCTGAAGCTATGGGACAGGGCGGTTCAACATCCAGAGTTGGTGCTTATCCATATGATAGTAGGAAGAGTCGTAGAGAGTCTACACGTGGAGATCTGAGTAGGAGGGATAAACCTTCAGGTAGCCAGTTGGTATGCTACCAGTGTGGGAAAGGCAGGAAAATGAGGCCACATTGCCTGAGAGACCCAGTGGAGTGCCGATCTTGCAGCAAGATGGGCCATCTTCAGCAGTTCTGTCAGTTTTTATCACCAACAGCTGGTGACAGAGGTTCCTATATGACTCCTCGTTCAAGAGCATCACCACTAGTTTCTCATCAGTCTAGGAACTGGAGTTCTTCAGGCCGTTCAGGCTGAGGTGGAGGTCACGACTGTGGTAGCCAGTCGGTAGGATTTCAACGACAATAGGGTGGATCAGCTCAGGGTGGTCAGGCAGGGTCACAGGGCTGCGGTACATGCCAGAATTTTGCAGTGGAGTAGACCCAGTAGGAGGAAGATCCCAGACCCTCTATAGTTTGAGGTACGATCCTAGTTGCCTCAGTTTTAGCTTCTGCACTTTTTGATACAGGGGCTTCCCATAGTTTCATATCTATTGCTGTTGTGGAGAGCCTTGGGATATATATCTTTACTTCTGCTGATGTCTTGATGATGGACACTCCGTTAGGGGCAATGACGGCTAGTATACGTCAGTGCAAGGAGTGCCTTCTTGGGGTTGGTGGGTGTCACTTCTTCTAGGACCTCTAAGTCCTAGAGATGACAGGCTATGATGTAATTCTCATAATGGACTGGTTAGTTCCCTTCCAGGATTTTTTCGACTACTATCACCATAGGGTGAGTTTCACATCACCAGAGGGTAGTTTGTTCTTACATAAGGGCGAATGAGATGTCCATGAAAGCAGAGCAGGACCCGAGCATCATGGGTTGAGAGGAGTTACAACCCAGATTGCTAGTCTGTATCTGGATGACTAGGGGACTTCATGATTGGAATTTCCTCCAATGGTGGATCATTTTAGGGATGTATTTATAGAGGACTTTTTAGGTTTGCCTCTAGAGAAAGAGGTGAACTTTTCTTTTGATATTGTGCTAGGAGCGGCACCGGTGTCCATTTCTCCTTATAGGATGGCTACACCAGAGTTACAGGAGCTCAAGAAGCAGTTAGAGGAGTTACATGCAAAGGGTTTCATCCAAATCAAAACTTCTCCTTGGGGTTCGCCTATCCTGTTTGTGAAGAAGGCAGATGATACCCTCAGACTTTGTGTTTATTATCAGAAGTTAAACCTATTGACGGTCAAGAACTGATATCCCTTGCTAAGGATTGATGATCTCTTTTATCAACTTCAAGGATCCTGGGTGTTCTTGAAGATTGACTTGAGATCCGGTTATCATCAGTTGCCCGTTAGACCATCTGATATACCTCTTATAGCCTTTCGAAGCAGGTATGGTCTATACGAGTATGTAGTTATGCTGTTCGGTCTCGCAAACGCACCTGCAGTTTTCATGGCACTGATGAACCGAGTGTTCCATCCATACTTGGATTCTTTCATGGTAGTTTTCGTGGATGATATCTTAGTTTACTCTCACACTCGACATGACTATGCCACACATTTTGAGATTGTTTTGAGTACACTGAGAGAGCATCAACTATACGCTAAGCTCTCAAAATTCCACTTTTGGATGAACCAAATTCACTTCTTGGGACATGTTAGCTCAGAGAAAGGAGTATCAGTAGACCCAAAGAAAGTGAGAGCAGTAGTTTCTTGGGAGCAGCCAAAGAACGTATTTGAGGTATAAAGTTTTCCAGGACTAGATGGTTACTATAGACATTTCATACAGGACTTTTCACGCTTAGCAGCGCCACTGATGGGGCTCACTAAGAAGGGTGTGAAGTACTTATGGTCAGATTCTTGTGAGTCATACTTTCATGAGCTAAAAGGGAGGTTAACTTCAACACCGATACTAGTATTTACAGAGATGGGAAAGAGATATACTGTTTACTGTGATGCATCAAGTATCAGGCTGGGAGTAGTGCTTATGTAGGGGGAAGGAGTCGTTGTGTACGAATCTCAACATTTGAGGCCACATGAGAGGAATTACCTGATGCATGATCTAGAGTTGGCTTTAGTTGTTCATGCTTTACGCTATTGAAGACATTATCTTTTGGGAGAGCATTTGTGGTTTTCACCGACCACAAAATTCTCAAGTATATCTTTACACAGTGTGATCTGAATTTGAGTCATCGAAGGTGGGTTGAGTACCTTCAGTCCTTTGATTTTGAGCTTGCCTACACGCCTAGGAAAGGCAACACAATAGCTGATGCATTGAGCAGGAGGAATCAGATACATGTAGTTCAGGATGCCAACAATGAGTGGCAACTTATGACTATATTCTCTAAGATGCATTTGTAGGTGCATGACAGACAGGGGAAGACATTTCTTTCTTCTGTAGCTGTTACCTCTACTCTACTTGAATGAGTGAAAATGAGGCACCTACCAGATTCTGAAGTCCTAGTCCTACGTGAGTGTGTGTTAGGGGAGGACCATTTTTTTGGATGGACCGTAGGTGAGGATGAGATATTGCATTTTCATGGGTGCGTATGGGTGTCAACAGACATACACGAGGAGATGATGTGAGAATTTCATTCCTCAATTTGGGAAGTTCAACCTGGTGTCACCAAGATGTATCGAGATCTGCACCGTCAGTATTAGTGGCCCGGTATGAAGAGAGATGTTGTTGGTTTTGTGATGAGGTGTTCCACCTGTCAGAAGGTGAAGGCGGAGCATCAACGAATAACAGGGCTTTTACAACAGTTACCCATTTCTTAGTGGAAGTGGAATGATATCGTGATGGATTTTGTGATAGGTTTACCAAGGTTGCCTTGAGGGAATGATGCTGTTTGGGTTGCCATCGACCGACTCACGAAGGTTGAACACTTCTTGCCAATCAAGGATACCTTCAGTGTATATGAGTTGGGAAGGTTGTAAATTTGGGAGATTGTACATTTACATGGGGTTCCTCACTCCATTGTTTCAGACAGGGACGCCCGTTTTACTTCTCGGGTCTGGAAGGGACTACAAAGGGCATTGGGTACACATGTACTTTTGAGTACAACTTACCATCCTCAGACAGATGGCTAGTCCGAGCATACTATTCAGGTGCTAGAGGACATTTTTCGAGCATGCGTCCTAGATTTTGGAGGTTCTTGGGAGAAGCACATACCTCTTGTGGAGTTTTCCTATAATAATAGTTTTCAAGAAACTATTCATATGACACTTTACGAGGCTTTATACTGTAGGTCATACCGATCACCCCTATGTTGTCTAAAGGTAGGAGAGATAGCTATGCTGGGACCTCGTCTCTTCCAGGAGACCACGAAACAGATAGAGCTGATTTAGAAGAGGATGACTACTACACAGTCATGAAAAAAGTCTTGTACTGATTGACATAGATGACCTATGGAATTCAAGGTTGGAGACCAGGTTTTTCTACGTGTCACACCAAGGTTGGGAAAAAGGAGGATTAGGAGACATGGTAAGCTTTCATCGAGATACGTTGGAACATTTGAGGTTTTGGAGAGAGTCAGTCCAGTTTCCTATCAGTTGTAGTTACCTCATAGGTACTGATCTATGCACGACGTCTTCCATGTTTCTCTTCTACGATTCTACTTCTCAGACCTATCTCATGTTTTTCAACCTGAGGAGGTTGAGCTAGAGGTGGACGCATAGTTCTAGGAGAATCCTATCCAGATTATTGATCGTAGTGAAAATGTTCTCTGTGGCCGGTTTGTTCCTCTGGTATGAGTTCTATGGCAGCACGGGCAAGTACAAGATGAGACTTGGTAGAGGGATACTGATGTACGATCACAATGGCCGGAGCTGTTTGAGGATTCTTCTTCATCGCCACTTTGTTAGGGAAATTCGGGGACAATTTTCTTTAAGGGGTGAAGTTTGTAAGAACCCGGATATTCTTTTCAGGTATGAGTTATCTTTTCAAGTTGTTTTTGAGGAAAATGGAAATAAGGAAAGTTTTATGAGTACACATCATGTACTTCCTTGTACACGCTGTGTACTATGGCACCGAGTCTAGGCCATGTCTGGCCGTGTCACAACTGTGTACACAACCGTGTAATGACATGGAAGGACCACCTAAAGCGGGGCTCGATAAAGGTATATACATGCTATGTACTTTTAAAGTATATGCCATTTATTTTTTATTTTATTTGTTATATCGGATCGGGGTCATGTCTAATTAGAAGAAACACCTTCTTCTCGACTCGTCTCATCCAGGAGTGACCGTAGGGCATGATTCTTATCTGAGCCCCCGATCGACCGTCCGTTCTCCAAATTAACCGCCATCAATTGCATTGGAATTGCAACTGTGAGTTCTTCCTTATTCTAGAGCCTTGTTTCTTGATTTCTCCTCTTTCGTGAGATATCCTTGGTTGAGCGTTTTTGATTTTTTTGTAGATCTACCATGTTCTAGGTCGATTCAAGGCCCAACGCTGGAGTATATCAACCGTACAACATCGAGGTAGGTGGTTTGTTCCTTTCCATAGTTAGTTTTTGAATTTTATGTGCAAAAGTGCCCAATACCCTAGATTGGGGTATTGCGTGTTTAAGGATTTAAACCCTATTGATGCCTGCTATGCTTGTTTGCTTGAGTTAGGGTCCTTGTTTATAAATAGGGTTATTTTCCATGATATGGAGGTGTTTACCATGTTTGATTTGATATTGACCATTTGGTCTAGCTTTGCCTATTAGGATTCTTGTTTTCCATTCCTAGTATTGTTAGGATGGAGTGATATTATCTGATGTTGTGGTATGCCTTGTAGCTATTTAGCTAAGTAGTAATTTTAGGTTTACTTTGGTAGATGAACATTGATTGTGCATGATTACTTTACATAGGGCTGTGCGAACCTGGTGTAGTGAGACTATAGGGGGAATTGCTATTGAGGGCTTCCCCAGAGTGTCTATTATTATTTATCACACTGTGAGACCATAGGGGGGATTGATGTTGAGTGCTCCCTCAGAGTGTCTATAGCTACTGTTATGAGACCATAAGGGGAATTGATGTAGAGTGCTTCCTCAGAGTGTCTGTAGTTTATCGTTAAAAGACTATGTTGATTCAATAAGGTTTCATTATAACTTTTCCATTCCTCTATGGTTTGAAAATCAGAAACACTCAATCTTAAGGAAAATTATTTTTTCCTTAAGAATTATCTTAATAAGGAAAATTTTTCTTTCCTCGAGGAAATTTTATCCTTACCTATGTTTTTATTGTTCATTTTATAGTTTCTCTAAATATAATTATTTTTATTCCTAAAGGTTAAAATTTAGTTTCATATATAAAACCTCAGAATCCTATAAATCCTTGGTTATACCCAAATGGCCTGAAGGCATTTTTTTATTATGGATAATCTCCCTTTTAAGGGTTGAAGGGGAACCCATACATGACTCGTAGGCCCAAGGCACAAGGCCTGACTGACCCGTAATACATGAACCGAAGGCCCAGAGGCATACCATGCCCATAACATGACCCATAGACCCAACCCACTAGAACTGCCCCTCCCCAGATTTTGCGTCATTGATCACCTAGCTCCCCACCTTGCATTGCTGATCAGCTAGTATTTCCCCATACAAAGATGCATGGTGCCTGGTCCTGATGGCGACTGCCATACCCTTTCATTCTTCCAATCCGGTTAGCTTTGCTTCTGGTGGCTGCTACTCTTGTTGCTCTGATCCTCTTCTAGGGCCTGTTCAGACTCCAAATTCTCTGAAAATCAGACTCCAAATTCTCTGAAAATCAGACTCCAAATTCTCTGAAAATCAGACTCCGAATTCTCTTAAATTAAGACTCCGAAATCTCTGAAATTCAGACTCTGAATTCCTCATAATTCTGACTCCTAATTCCTCAGAATTCAGACTCTGAATTTTCGTAATTAGATTTTTTCCCGTAATCAAATTTTTGTAATCATATTTTCTTTCATAATCAATTTTTTGTAATCAGATTTTTTTTTCGTAATCAAATTTTCGTAATCAGATTTTTTTCGTAATCAAATTTTTGTAATCAATTTTTTTTTTCATAATCAAATTTTTTTAATCGTTTTTTAATCAATTTTTTTCGTAATCAAAATTTATTTAAATTTATTTTTCAAAATATAAAGTTCTTCAAGAATAATTTTCCTTATTATGAATAATTTTACTGGTAATCTGGAAGGTATGTTTTCTTTCTTAAATTTTTGTAATCATCTTTTTACATGTTGGTATTTTTATATTGTTTAAGAAATTTTTTCAGATTCACTTTCTCTTAAATCCGAATGTTTATATTAAAAACCTCAAAAGATCAGAACCTACCAAATCCCTTCTTCGGATATCATCTCAACCTTCAGATCTGATCAAGAGTTTTTTAACCGTTAGATCAATCAAGGAAGTTGAACCGTCATCTCAAACACCTATATAAGGACCCCCTATTGATTGTCCCACATCGATCTTCAAATCCTTCACGTACTGAATTTTTTCCCTCCTACTTAAGGTTGTTCTAGATCTTCAGGTTTTCCTCAGTTCTGAATGTCTGTTGAAGCCTATCCTTAGAAATAAATGTCGACTATAAATGAAATATGTGAATGGAAGATATACAGATAAAGGTTAGTCGATCTGAATTTCTTTGCTAAGTATGATTCTATCATTTCAAAGAACATCAAGATGAATGGCTGGGAAAGTCTATGTATATCAAAACCGAAGGCACATGATCTGGTTTATCCGGAGTTATTGGTTGAATTTTACGAATTAGTAAGTTTCTTCAATGATGGAGGGAGAGATAAGTTTTCCTTCAAGAGCTATGGAAATAATTACTCCCTTTCCTACACTAAGGCTAAAAGTATAATTGGAATTCCTTATGAAGGTGATGCTGAATTTTGCACTAATAAATTACTAGATGTATGAGGTTCGTTTGAGAAGGACAAGGCTTTAGAGTGCCTTGGTCTGAAAGAAGTGAAGACTCCAAAGTTTTTTCATCAATACACAAACTTATGGATTCTTGAATTATGGGTTCAAGGTTTTATCATTCTGAGAAAAGGGGATAAGGATTCCCTGAAGAAAAGTGACATCTATATTCTGGATTTTTTGGTGAACCTCAGGAAGATAAATATGGTGAAGTATATTTTGATTACAATTGAGAATATCAATTATGGAAATTTGAATTCTCAAATTATCATGTATCCGACAATTATCTCCAAGATTATTGTTCTTTGTCTTCAATCGTTCAAAATCCCTTGCAGTTATAAGCCAAGAAATTACAAGGTTATGCTTCTTAGCGATGATACCTTGAAAAGGATGAAGGTTGGATTCAGTTGTAAATTTGGATATTTTTATGATTTTTCTGAATCAGAAATAGAATCTCTATCAAAGAAACTGGAAGTGGCTGAGACTTCCAAAAAGGGTGGAGAGAAGAGGAAGGCAAAAGAACTAGAAGAGAAAGAAAAAAATCCCTACGGCTAAGGAAACTCAATCAACACCCCCAAAACCAAAGAAGCAAAAGACTTACCCTGATGAAGTAGTGGCTAAGTGGAGAGAGGACAAGAAGAATAGGAAGGAAGGTGAGCCTACTTTTGGTTTGGACCCTGCTGAGGAAAAAGATTTAAAGATAAAGGTTGATGATGATCTTGAGAAGCAAGAGAAAGAAAAGAAGTAGAGGAAGAAGATGTCAGAGGCTAAAATCTTTAAATCCCTTCTTAAGGATGCTAATAAATCCTCTGAACAAATCCAGGTACCAAAATCATTTTTAAAAGAATCACTTCTTGTGACTCCGGTAAAGAAGGTAGTAATTCTAGAACCATAACAAGAAGAATAAATTGTGAAAGAGGAAGAAGTAGAAGAATAAGTAGAAGAAGTGGTAGAAGATAAAGTAGTAGAATAAGAATAATGAAGTGGTGATATAGAAGATATGATAAGGCAAGTAGAGGATTATCATGAGAAGGAAATTCCTTCTCAGAAACTATCAATCCAAACATCTGAAGCCGAATCTTCAAAACTTTCTACTCTAGGAAAATAAGAAAAATTTTAGGAAGAAGTGAATAAGATATCTGAAGAATAAAGTAACAACCATGACTTCATTCAACAAGAGGATATTGTGGAAGGTCCTGAGAAAGAAAACCTTGAGGAAGATAAGATCGTTCGGTTATCAGATAGTGAGCATGAATCACCCAAAGTAGAAGAGATCATTCCAAGGGCTGATAAGGGAAAAGAAGTGTTGGTCGATACACCTAGTAAATCTTTGGTAAAAAAGAAATATGTTGGTGCTTCATCAAAGAGGAAAGATGAAGAGATAGAAAAAGAATTCCCACCAACCAAACACTCTGATTTGGAATCATCCTCTCTTAGACATGATTTTGTGGTACAATCTTTGAAGAAGTTGGTTGATACAATTACCTTATTCCTGAGTATAGACTCAAGGTGCCAGATGCTTCAACACTCATTTAATCAGAAATCAGATTCAGTCACCATGCTCATGGATAAGTTTTTAAAGCTTGAGACAGATTTCAAAACCTTCTTCATTGAATATGAAGCTCATAAAAGATCATTCAAGAAGATTACAAGTTGGTCAAGGAAAAAAATTGAATATCTGAGAGACTTTGATGAATTTAAAGATAATTTGAAAGATAATTTTGACACCGAAGATGGGAAAATTAATTATCTTACTAAGAGTTTTGAGGAAAATATGACTCTAGAATAGACAACTCGGAAGCAAGAAGTCAAGGACTTGAATGGGAAGCTTAATTCAGTGGCTATGAATTGGAAGAGAGAAAGGGATCTCAGAATTTGGTTTGAAGAAAATCTTATTAATCAAGAAGAAGTTTTTAAGGCTTAGGAAGATATTCTTAAGGATTCAGAAGAAAAGATAAAAGCCTTAGAGAAGAAAAATGAAGATTAAGATCAACTGCTCAAGCGTGTAAAAGAAGATAACAGGGAGATAAAGAAGCTGAAAACCATTGTCAAGAAGTTAATGCCGAAGGAGAAAGAAGGATAATTCTACCCCATTCCAATCTTTTTTTTATTTTATTCTTTGTACAAATTATTTCAATCATAATGAAATTTTGGTTATTCTTTATATATTTGGTTTTTTAGTACTAATTTTTCAAGTACCATATTTTTTCCATTCTCTTTATTACTTTTTTAAAATCACAAAGGGGGAGAACAGAATGATAAAAATAATTCTAAGTATAGAAGAGATTTATCTAAGTAAGGGGGAGTTCATCTAAGGGGAAGTTATTATCAAAGAAGATTTTCGTATATAAGAAAATGTAAAACCTCATTTAGGAAATCAAGAATACGATCCTTAGGGATTTCAAAACCTAAGGGGGAGTTATTCATATTCATTGTGATTTATATGTAAAGGGAGATAAGTTTTATTTTATGTTCATAAAGAAAAACTCTAAGTCCTTATATTCTTTTTTCATAAGGATGTTTGTGTTTTCCAAAAAGGGGGAGATTGTTGAGTCAATAATTTTTCCTTATGACTTTTCCATTCCTCTATGTTTTGAAAATCACAAAAACTCTATCTTAAAAAAAAATAATTTTTTCCCTAAGAATTATCTTAATAAGGAAAATTTTCCTTCCTCAAGGAAATTTTATCCTTACCTATGTTTTCACTATTCATTTTATAGTTTCTCTAAATCTAATTATTTTTATTACTAAATGTTAAAATTTGGTTTCATATCTAAAACCCCAAAATCCTATAAATACTTGGTTATAGAGTATTCTATTTTCAGACTCTGAATTCTCTAAAAATCAGACTCTAAATTCTCTAAAAATCAGACTCTGAATTCTCTGAAAACCAGACTCTGAATTCTCTGAAATTCAGACTCCGAATTCTCTAAAAGTCAGACTTTAAATTCTATGAAATTCAGACTCTTAATTCTATGAAATTTATACTCCAAATTCCTCAGAATTAAGACTCTTAATTCCTCAGAATTCAGACTCCAATTTCCTCAGAATTTAGACTTAGAATTCCTTAGAATTAAGACTATGAATTCCTCAGAATTTAGACTCCGAATTCCTCAGAATTTATACTCTGAATTCCTCATAATTCATACCCCAAATTCCTAATAATTCAGACTCCAAATTCATTAGAATTCAGATTCCAAAATCTATAGAATTTAAGTTCTAAATTATTTGGAAAACAGAATCCGAATATCCATGTTTTATAGTCTCCAAATTATTATTTTCTTAGACTCTGAACTTTTATTTTTCCTTAGACTCTAAAAAATAGTTTTGGTTAAGCAACCTTATTTTACTTACACTTTTTATAGTTATGAAATGATGTCATACATTCTATTTCTAACTAACCATTGTTTGAGTGAAACGTATACTGGTCCCTCCAAAATTCAAGGAAAAATATGACCATTGGAGGAGGGAGATGATCATTAGAGAAGTGCTTATAAATAGGATCTCATTTGAACGAGCTCATTATTGACTCAATCACTCTAGAGATTACATGCTACCAAAGTGATTTCTAGTGATAGAGAATCTCATGCCTTGTGCATACTGAACATCTTGTTCATCTTGCTTTGTGCGACTCTGATTGTTGCTATGTACAATCGAGGACTTCCGAGGATAGGAAGACAAAGGTTCAAACTAACTTAAAGTTCAAGGACTTCTATGGATAGGAAGACATAGGTTAAGACTACCTTAAAGTTTGAGGGCTTGTGGGGATACCAAGAAAGATTATGATATTCCTATCGAGGGCTTACCCTGGAGTGGGCAAGACAAACTTTATTGAAAGTATAAATCAAGGGACCTTTATCCATGGTTGTTGGATACCCTTATCTTTGGGTTAAAAGATTTTATACTTGTTACTTGTTTTGTTTTAAGTTTATTTCCACTGCATTTTGATAAAGTAAGAAAGTATAACCTTCTTTTACTTTCTTGTTATTTTGTGTACTCTGATAAGTAATATTCTATATGATTTAAGGTAGAATATTTTTCTTGTAAACTTTTCTTAAGTTTCATTTCGAGAACCATATTTCTGGAACCTAGAAAGTTTGTAGAACTAGAAGAGGTCTTGTGAATT
The DNA here is from genome assembly GCA_963277665.1 of Viscum album. Taxonomy (NCBI): domain Eukaryota; kingdom Viridiplantae; phylum Streptophyta; class Magnoliopsida; order Santalales; family Viscaceae; genus Viscum; species Viscum album. Next base: position 925,524,275 of record OY728166.1, on the reverse strand, counting down.
TATCTTGTTTAACTTTGTTAAACATAGTTTTTCTTAAGGTTAAAAATGAAATCTTTTAAACTTAAAATTCACCCCCTCTTGTAATTGAGAATCTACATTCATATTTAGATCCTATAGGCTATAGGGGGAATTGAAGGTGAGTGATTCCTCATAGAGTCTTTGTTTTCATGAGACCAAAGGGGTTAGACCATGTGAGCTTACCCAGGAGGTCATTGTATCCTTGTATAAGTTGAACCAGAGGGGTTAAGCTGTGAGAACTGACCCAGAGGGTTACTTGATATTGATTGGTTAAACCAAAGGGGATAGGCTATGAGAAATTCCCAGAGGGTTTCTTGTTTTAGTTTGGTTGATTAATTGACAAATGTAAATGAATGTAATTGAAACTGTAGGACTATTTACTTTTGATTACTTCATTGTTCATTGCTTCTTTTTCTTATTTCCTGCCATATATATTCACTGACTGTTAGGCACAGATCTTTGGGTGGTTGCCTACTGGGATTCATCTCACACCTTTTTTGGGTCATGCTTTTGGGCCCAAATAGATTATATTGCTACAAATATATATAAGGGTAAGCACCCTTCTACTTTAAGTACTTGATTGTTGTGGAGAGGAGAGCATGAGACCAAGCTGAGGCTTACGATGCTGCTGGAGTTATTTACTGGTTTTCTTTGTACTTTGGTTTAGTACTATATTCCAGCATTGTGACTTGTTTGGATTCTTTCCTAGATACTTATGACATGCATCATTATTGATATATATATATATATGCTGTAGTTGTTTATTTACTTCCAGTATTCTACTATTTACTATTATATGGTATTATTATTGCTTCTTCTACTATTATCTGTTTCTTTCTGTTGCATTACTCTGCCAATGAGGGCATAGTTTCCCCACTATCACACCCAAGGCCCTCACTGCTAGTCGGCAGCCTCTGGCGTTTGAGGAAATGTTCTTAAGGCCATGTGACTAACCGGGTACGGGGCACCTCTCGAAACTGGGGTGTTACATGCAACTATCATTATGACATGATGGTTCTTGTTGTGGTATGATACTCCAACAGTTATTCTTACTTAGTTCCAAGTTTATTCCTAGGAAGGATAGGTTGCGCACTACGAAACATTGAACTATTTGCAATGGTTTATTAGAGATGGGATCGTATTGAAAATAATCATTTACAATGGGGTCCCATCACAAATAATGTGTTGAAAAAATGGCATTGTAAATTGTATTTTTTAAGATGATATACCATCCTGTTGTAAATAATCTTAACTATTTTTTAAAAACTATTTGAAATGGGAGGTCTCACCCATCGCAAATACCTTAAATAATAATAATAATAATAATAATAATAATAATAATAATAAATAAATAAATAAATAAATAATAATAATAATAAATAAATAAATAAATAATAATAATAATAAATAAATAAAAAATGAAAATAAAAAAACATTCTTAACAATATAAAATACACACTATATAGAATTGTAAATATATTAATTAATAAAAATATTACAAAAAATATGTACATTCAAATGTTTATAAAAATAATACATAAATCACTGAGGGGGAGGGGGGTCATCTAGATGAGGTGGAGGAGGGAACTCTATCCCTAATCCATGAGTTATATGTCACATGTACTACATTGTTTTCTCATGCTGCTGCTCTTGCCATTGACACATCCCCTCCTACTGCTACTGTCTATGGAGATCCTCCTACTCCCTATGCATGGTCTTTATAAACTCATCTTGAGCTCACAACTGCTCCTTATATTGTGCAGTAGATGATGATGACTCTTCATGAACTCCCCTTGAGCTAGACACCGACATCGCAGTGGTACCATAATAACTCTCAGGCGTCAATCGAGAGCCGATACCAAAAACTTTCTCTTCCTCAAAGGCATACCAAGTCGCCTGCATCCATGCTGCATCATCAAATGCTGCTGCACTGGTGGTATGATCCTCAGTCTCATCTTGACTCTCAACCTGTGTTTGAGAAGTTGCAGCCTCATATGACTCATTCAATTTCAATTTAAAATTAAAATAGTTAAAATATTATTTGCAGTTAATTTTAAAACTCAAAATAAAATATAATGACCACAATATGCCACTGGAGACCACCTGTATTCTCTCCAATAACAATATTGCTGTACATCCTCTTATAAACATCAAAATCCATAATATCGGGATATTCGTCCGCCTATATGATTATAAAATAAACAGTTCAGATTTAAAGTTATATAGATTATTAAAAAAAGTACTTACCATATGTCATTGATGCATACTGAATGTACAACTATCAACTTAATGTGTCACCTCCTACCTCTCCTAATTCTGTCGACCTAATGATTCTCTCATCTGAAAAGTAGCTCCCATATAGTATGGACATAATACATCCCAAACCCAAGATGAGATGTAATCTAGTTGGTGGGCGTAACAAAACTGATCAAGCTCTGTGACTCCCACTTTCTACATGGTTGTCCTCCTTAGATTGTGCAGAAATTGGTGGCAATGATCACACATTCATACCTACCATGCCTCCCAGATAGAGGTCTGCGTGCTATCATCGACGAGAGACCATAAATCCTATAAATAATTAATAATATCAAGTTATTAATTAAATAAATTTCAAAATAACTAGTATTTATTTACGTACCATCCAATGATCAAACATGAAGTGTCAAACATAAATGAGAATCTAATCCCATATTACCCATGCTCTAGAAAAAAATCCTCAATATAGCACTCCTCTGTCCAACATCTATATGCAAAAAGCTGTGAAAAAAAGAAAAAAATATTCAAAAAATTAGTATATAAATAAATTAATGAAAATTAATGAAAACTAACTAAAATACAAAACTAAACATACCACCGTATGTGTGGATCAAACTCAAGACATGGACATCGCTTGGAGATAGGGTCAAGAATCATCAATCTCACAATATCATGACCTATCCAAGTCATCGCTGAACCACTAGCTGTCTGAGGGTCAGATGGTGTAGCATCATGCTCATCAATAGGTAGTGAAGCCTCCTCCAACTCATGAAACAGATCAGATAAACACTCATCGGCCATCTAAAACATAAAATGACTGTTGTTAGAAAATAATTGAAAAATAAGTATTATATATAGATATATATTATATATGATTATAACTAGTATTTAACGATGTCAATCTTCATCTCCATCCTCATATTCATATATAACAGTGTCAATATCTTCACATTCCTCCTCATTATCATCCATTTCCATAGGAGTTTCAGTTTTATCATCTCTTTCTATTTCAAATTCATTTGTTACATCAATAATATCATCTTCACCATCGACCCATAACCATGGGGTGACATCATTGATATTCGTGTCTCTTAGTGGAAAATATGGATTTGGAGTTTCCTCTTGAAAAATTTCAATTCCTTACACTTAAATGGAACCACATTCACTTTTGATAAACTGATTTTCATGAAATTTCATTTTTATTATGTTCCACCAATCACTTAACTCTCTTGAAATATCACAATAATTTGCATAATAAATTTGATATGTCTGATAAGACAATAAAAATGGTTCATTTACTACAAGAATAATTTTATATTTAATATCAACGATTTCATGATACAAATGGACAAGAAATCCTCTATTAGTATCCAACTAATGGAATTTAAACATCATTACATAATTATGTCTCAGATAACACAGTTCAATTATTTCTTGCAGCATGTAATGTCCTAGATTTTTCTATGTAATAATTTTTATAAATTAATTAGGAAAATTACAAGTCCAAGCGCTGAGATGGTGTGAGATTATGAGGCCCGATGTTCCTGGAATGATACTGTAAAAAATGTTAAGTTTTTAATAAAGTGCATGGGAGATTTCTTCTTTAAACAAGAATAATTTCTAAACGGGTACTCAGATTGAAAATATGAGGGCATAGTTGCATCTAGAGAAGCGACTTTACCTTAAATGGAGCCTAACATCGACCATTGTAGGTTGACTATGAAAGCTGAAAATTGGACATAATCGTCATTAAAATATTTTAATAAAACTATTTTATTTGACATGACATTGGTTTCTTTTAAATTAAGTCCTATTGTCAGGAATCCAGGGTTATTTCCATAACCTTGGAAATCCTTCTGAGGTAAGGAGATGGAAGCCTCTCTGACAAACGATGACGAACGTTGGAGGATCAAGGATCAATGATGACACGAAACCCCATTCTTCATCAACGACTGATCCAACCTTGAGGTAGGGTGTCGATCTCTTTGTGATTTCTTTCTCCTTCTTAGAATCAAACGACGAATGTGGACCAACCCACAAACAGGTTGATTTGTGGTTCAATCGTTCTTACTGGAGGGATAATTATTTCATGATTAAAGGGAATAGATCTTGGTGATTATTCTATTGTTGGTTTCTTTGTGATTCTACTAATAAGAATGGATCAAGGATGACACGAACACGGCCAAGATCCATTCTTCAGGTGTTATATGTGATCCTTCTATCCCTGTTCATGGCGTTCTTCACCGTTGGATCCTCATGGTCATGATAGAATTTTCCAGGAGTATCTGAATGCGATCAGACCCAAAAAGTGCTAGAAACGCAGATCAAGACCCAGTTTAGTGAAGGTTGAGACCTGAGGATTGTAGAAGTGGCTCTGTTTTAAAAAATGGAGCATTAGAGCAGAGGTAGTGACCCGTAGAACCAGGGTTGTGTGCGGGTGTGGACAGTGGAAGCCGAAGAAGAGCAGGGATGTGGCTCGAAGCCACGTCCGAGGAGGGACCCGTAGTAGATCCACGGTGCATGTGGGGAAGGTGGGCCGAGGCCACATTGACAGGATAGATGCTGCTAGGGTGGGTCGTGTATGGCACGTACACATCGACCCACACTTAGCGGGCCAGACAGAGGAATCTGGGCCGCTCCAGCAGCCCAGTGGGCCAAGACGGTTCATTCTGGGCTGAACCGGGTCGGGACGAGTCAGGTTGGCCAAACTAGGTCGGGTTGGGTCGGGCCAGATCAAACCTGGGTCGGCCTTTTTTAGAAAATTGATCGTAAATTTCAAACCGTGTGTCCGTTTGACGATCCGTCTATGGTGTTGGGACCCTTGCAATGAGAAGGTCCTTTTGGGATACTCTAAGTGATTTTTTGTGGAAGTTGGCATGTAACCTAGTGTCTTGAGGTTTAGGTTCTCCTGAAAAAATCATGCTATAAACAGAAATCTTATGGCTGGCTATGACTTACTGACTACGTGACTTGGGGGCTGCATGACCCATCGATGCTCCGTGTGCTGACATCAACACTCTGTGCGCCAACAATGACGCTTTGTGCGCCGACATTGATGCTCTGTGTGCTGACACTGACACTCCGTTTGCCCTTGATGCTCCGTACGCTTACACTAATGCTTCATTTGCTGACATCAACGCTTCATGTGCCGACACTGACACTTCGTGTTCCATAGAAGTTTTGTGTGCTAGCATTGAAATTAGGAGTTCTATGGACTATAATTTATAATCCCCCTCTTTGTGCTTTAGACTTATACCTATATGAGTTGACCGTATTGACTATACTTTGTGTGTTTCCTTTGTGGTGTAATTCATATGTTTCCTTTGTGGTATAATTCATGTATTTATTAGTGGTATTTTCCTTTGTGGTTTTGGGGTCCCTACTGAGTATTGTTTTACTCACCCCTACACGAGCTATGCCCGCATGTGTTGTGTCTTGTGCAGATGATCAATGCTTTGAAAGAGTCCTTGGTGGAATGAGGCTAGGTGGTGATTAGAGAGAGGCCCAATAGATGAGGTGTGCTTCAATAACTTCATATAGCTGTTTATGTACCTACCTTTCAGGTAGGGTTTTCTACGGACAAATTTCAGGAGCTTGTACTTTTCTTTTTGGTTGGACTTGTATTCTGGCCCCATTTACTTTCCAATTTTGCACTGTTACTATGTGTTGGTATTTTAGTGGTATGAATTCATGTTTACTTAATGTTTTAAGTTCAAAACTTTTTCTTGGAGATGTGTTCATGTGTACAAGTACTTAGGAAAATGCCTCCCATTTGTGGGACATGCCTAATCGATGCTAGTTGCCATCCCCTGGCCTATTGGAGGCAGGCTTGGGGTAATCACATCATGGGCCCTGTTTAGGAAATAAAAATACATATGTTAATTAAATTTTAATGGTATTAAATATCTATTTTTGATCTTATGGGATTGAGTTAGTGGATTTTAATTTTGAACATCCATTCTCATCATTTGTGCACTTCGTGTCTAATGTATACCAATTTATGACGAATGATTCATTTGATTTTAAGGAATTTAATTATCCATATTTTAATTTGATATTTTTTTAATGTATCTAAACATAAATATTAACATTTTTCATTCAGGGATCAATGGTGGATTCGTAAAGGATGATGGGGATTTTTGGCAATGAAAGGAAACAATTCTGGAGAAGGAAGATTGGACACCATCCAACTGATGAGAATGTGGAGCCCACAATATAGACCCAATAAATCCCAAATTTAGTGTAATGATATAATACATATATAGGAACATATAATTATTCAGGATCCAGTTCTATTCTTCCTCCATTGTGGTTATTCAATCGGCCCAAGTTAGAGATAAAATTATGGGCCAAATTCTGCGGATCATAACAATATCTTACCAATTTAACCATATTTCTCCACCCAAAAATTCATTTTGTCTGAAAGTTTACAGCGATCTAGGAGAAATCCTGAGATTTACTTTTGTCTTCTATGGACCACTCTAATTCGGCCATATATAAGGCCATATAGGCGCATCTGTTCGGTGGATGTAAGCTGGATGCCACTTCAAGTCAAGGATAAAGAAGTCTACTCTTCCTTACTTTCCACCACCCTAGGACTACCATAATCAAGTGGGATGCTTTTTAATGTTGGAGGATCTACCCAAATATCCCAAAATTTCTATTTAAGGCAGTGGTGTTCAAGGATTTAATCATATTTTGAGATTCCATTCATTGTAATGTTATGCTGCGATTTTGTTGTCTCAAGTTTGTCTTTCACATGTAAGTTGTTCAATTCACTTTAGTTTCTTAATAAAAGTTCTTATTATCCTCTTATTATGTTGTTTTTCATATCACTTTGATACCGTTAGTTCAAGGTGTGAACTTTTTCACACTAACCCTTGTGAGATTATCACACAACAGTGGAGTGATCATTATTTCATTGTTTTTTTTACTTCTCCAATTCCTCCCTCATGAGTCTACTTCCCACTTCCATTGAAACCATAGGATCAATGGAGGTCTAACACACTTATGGGTTGATCCAAGGGAGTAGAAATGGGATGTATTTTATTTTATTTCTCACTCCATTAATGGATAATCACTTCTTTTAAATGATATTTTTATTTGATAATTTTAAAACCTCTTCATCCTTACTGAATTTAAGGTCATACACTTCAAGTGATAATACAAACCTTTACCTTGGAGTGATCAAAACTATGATACTTCAAGTGTATATGTGATTAGTATTAGGGTGTGTAGGCATTAAACCAGTAAGTGATGATTTTGTTTGATCTCCTTAAATGAACCCATCTCAAATATAATAAATTGAAATATTTAAAAAAAAGAATGCATCCGATCCACCCCTTGTAATAACCTAGGATCAACCCTTCTCATAAATTGAATTCACTTAAGAATTTTAGTGTTCACTTAAACCCATATAAAATCAACCCAAATTTGTCTACTTAATAGCCAAAAACATTCCATAGAATGTACGTGTATGTAGGTTACTTCTTAGGTCTCTGAGGAATCGACAACCCAAGCTAAACTACAAGCATCCGCTTAACCCTAAAATCTTGGGTAAATTTGGGCGAGACCAAATTTTGGTGCCATTTCTGGGTACCCAAGTAAGTCATCTAAACACCCATTCTATTTTCCTCCATTTCTTCTTTTATCATCCAAATTCTCTTATCTTTTCCATTTCTCATTTTTTTATTTTGGCGGATGTATTCCTACACCCCTGATCAATCAAACCGTCTAGTTAGGGTGGATAGTCCTAGGGTTGGGGAGTCAAGTACATCAAGGTAACTCTTTAAATTAGATCCTAATATTCCTAATACTACCAAGTAAAAAATTGAGCCCATTTAAATGGAATGTCTTTAATGAAACCGACTCATAAACCCGAGTGAGAACCAAAATGGAAATCCAAATGAGGAAGCCCCAAACTTGGGGAATGCAGTTGATCAAACCATGAATGACTTCCTCACACCTAATTGGACCAATGCCCCCTCTTTCATTAGAAAAAATTACTTAGGAGATTCCAACTATATCTTTAAACCCCATGTCCTAAACCACCTTCCCACATTCTATGGAATGAAGTATGAGATTCCCTACCTTCACGTCAAGGAGTTCAATGACATTATAGAAACCATGTGTCCCCCACATCAACTAGAATCATCTAAGATGAGGCTATTTCCTTTTTATTTATAGGGTAAAGCTAAAAATTGGCTAAAAAATTTGAGACCATCATTCATCAACTCTTGGGACCAACTACAAAGATAATTATACAAAAAATAATTTCCCCACCACAAAAAAATTGCACTTCAAAAGAGCATCTAAAACTTTTTTGAAAAAGAGAGAGAGTCATTTTATGAAACACAGGAAAGGTTCAAAGACACACTCAACATGGTACCTCACCATGTATTTTCAATCCCAGAACAAGTTCAAATTTTCTATGAAGGGTTGGGTCCAGGGAACAAATAATTCATTGACATGATGTGCAATGGAACTTTCAAAAACAAAGCCCCAAATGATGCTTACGAGTATCTGGAAAGCCTTGATGAACAAAAAAAACATGGGAACTTCACCTTATTATAAAAATCCACAAATAAATACTGGAATTCATACACTTAGAGAAGAGGAAATCCTTAGGGCTAAACTCACCGCACTCTCTAGGAAGGTTGAAGAGATAGACCTTAGGAAAGTCCATGAAATCCAAACTGTAGACCTTGTTTGCACAATTTGTGAAAAACATGACCATAAGACAGACATCTGACCAACCATTCCATCCATAAAGGATGTTCTTTTAGGAGGACCCCCAGTGGAAGTAAATGCTTTGAACTTTCAAAATCCTCAATACCAAAAAGACTTTAACCCAAGCTATAATGACCACCTAGGCTTTTTCTGGAAAGATAACAAACAACCTAGCCAACCACATGGACAAAATACTTACCCCCATTAGAACTACCAAACCCATAACCAATTCCAAACCCAACCTATTCAATACCAACAGCCACCAGTCCATTTTCAAAAAACCATCCCACCTCCAAAATATCCCCCTGGGATAAACCAATCATCTAAAGCACCAACCCAAACTGTCCAAAAAATCCTACTAGAACAACTGTGAAAACAAATGGAAAGGATGAATTCAAAAGTCTCTTCCCTTAAAAAAGAACTTCAAACCATCAAAACTGGAAGGGAACCCATGCTACTCAGGTGGAACTATCCTCAAATTTAAGGGGAGAGTCAAGTTGCACTCAAAAAACTCATGAACAACTGAAGGCTGTGACTATTTTAAGAAGTGGTAAATAAATTGAGAAACCTAAAAAAATAAGTCATAAACCATGAGAATCTTCAAAATCTAATGAAAATTCAAATGAACCACAAGATCAAACTGAGGAAACTGGTAACAATGTGAAAGAAACAACTCTTCAACAAATAACCCCACAACCTGCACCATTTCCTCAACACATGAGGGGGAAAACCAAGCCTAAATTGAGTGAAACATTAAGGTAAATCTTCTCACAAGTCAAGTTGAACATTCCCATTCTCAATGAAATCCAAACCATACCTGCCTACTAAAAGTACCTTAAGGACTTGTGAAATTTTAAAAGAAAATTTTCACATAAAAACCAAGTCCTTTTGGATGCTAATGTGAGTACCACCATTCAAGAGACCATTCCTCCTAAGTTGAAAGACTCAGGTTTCCCTTACATCAATGTTGAACTAGGAGAGAGAAAAGTTGTTAAGGCCTTGTGTAACCTAGGTGATAGTGTCAATCTCATCCCCTATGTTGTGTACTAACAGTTAGGCCTAGAAGAGATCCAACCCACATCTGTCATACTTGAACTTTCTGGTCGTAGCATTAGGGTTCCAAAGGGGATTTTAAAGGATGTTTTGGTAAAGGTTGAAAAATTCATCTACCCTTCTGAATTCATTATCCTTGACAACCATCCAAACTTAGGAAATAAGGATCAAACCCCAATCATCCTTGGTCGCCCTTTCCTTACAACAATCAACTTTTTTATCCGAGTTCGAAATGGGAACATGACCATCACCTTTGTAAACATGAGTCTAGACTTGAACATCTATAATGCAAGCTCACAAACAGTGGATGGCGAGGACATTCTCGAAGTAAACATGATATGAAGAATTGATAATGAATCCCTAAAACATCAAGGAATATTTGATGGATGTTTAATTCAGGATGATATTTATTTCCTTTGTTCACATGAAGGAAGTTTATCTCCTTGGCTTGAATCATTTTCAAATTTCTCTTATGGTGAAGTCTTAGGTCCAACAATCACTAAAGCATTTTAGGAAACCACTTTCATGGATACCACTCCAACTTCCTTCCCTAAATCTGATCAAGCCAATCTAGTAGCTAAAACTTCTACATGTGGGGAATCAATCCTATCCAAAACTCTAGGAAACAAAATTGATCTTGATCTAATGACCCAATCTTTTGCTGAAATTCTGAACCAACCTGATCATTAATTAAAGGAACTTCCCACTGCACTCAAGTATGCCTTCCTAGGGGACAATCAAACACATCCTATTGTCATTTCTTCTTCTCTTGACTCCAATCATGATAGGATGATTCTAAATGTCCTTATGAAACATAATAAAGCCATTGGTTGGACCTTGTCTGATATTACTGGGATTAACCCACTAATCGGGACTTATAGGATTGTTCTAGAATCTGATTCAAAGCCATGTCGTCAACCTCAATGGCGACTCAATGCTAATCTCATGGAAGTAGTGAGAAAAGAACTTCTGAAATTATTAGAAGCTGGTATCATATATCCCATAGCTGAGAGTGAGTGGGTCAGCCCAATCCAAGTGGTTCCCAAGAAGGCAGGAATCACAGTGATAACCAATAAGGATGGAGAGATTCTTCTAACTAGGGTGATTAGTGGATGGAGGGTCTGCATCGACTATAGGAAGCTAAACTCATTCACCAAGAAGGACCATTTCCCCTTACCATTCATTGACCAAGTCCTTGAGAGAGTGGAATTTCATGAGTTATATTGTTTCTTAGATGGATACTTGGGGTACAATCAAATTGAGGTATCCCTATAGGATCAAGGGAAGACTACATTCACCTATCCATTCAGCACCTTTTCCTTCAAATACATTCCATTCGGGTTATGAAATGCCCCTAGAACCTTACAACGGTGCATGATGGGAATTTTATCAGACATGTTAGGGGATTTTCTTGAGGTCTTCATGGATGACTTATCTATCTTTGGAGATACATTTGAGGAATGTCTCTGGAATGTGGAGAGATTTTTGTCCATATGTGAAGAAACAAATCTAGTCCTAAACTGAGAAAAATGCCATTTCATGGTTAAATAATGATTAGTCCTTGGCCATATAGTCTCGGGTAGGGGTATTGAAGTTGATAAAGCAAAGGTTGAAATCATTCGTCACCTTCCATTACCCAAAACTGTTAAGGAAGTGAGGTCTTTCTTAGGACATGCTGGTTTATATAGAATATTCATCAAGGAATTTAGTTCAATCTCCCGTCTCCTTTCTGCTCTCATAGTAAAGGATTCTCCATTTGTTTGGACAGAAAGCTGTGAGGGTTCATTCTCAACCCTCAAATCCTCTCTCACCTCTCCTCCCATTATGAAATATCCAAATTGGAATCTTCTTTTCAAATTTATGTGTGATTCCAGTGACTTTGCTGTAGGATCTGTGTTAGGAAAACGTTGTGATAAAACTCCTTATGTCATTACTTATTCAATAAAATCCTTAAATAATGCCCAAATAAACTACACCACCACTGAAAAGAAGTTAATTGCTATTGTGTTTGCCTTAGAGAAGTTTAGGTCCTACCTCTTAGGATTCCCCATCACTGTGTTCACTAACCATTCCGCACTAAAATACCTCTTCCAAAAAAAAGATTCTAAGGATAGATTGATTAGGTGGGTCCTTCTCTTACAAGAATTTGACCTCACAATCAAGGATAAAAAGGGTGTTGAAAATGTTGTAGCTGATCATCTCTCTAGGATGGAATTAAAAGACAACTCAAATCAACTTTATGTGTTTTATTCATTCCACAATGAACACCTATACTCTATGAGTGACTACCCTTGGTATGACGACATAGCCAATTTCTTAGTTACAGGAGCCATTCCAAAATTCTTAGGGACTCAAGATCGAAGGAAATTCCTTTATGATGTTAGGCACTATGTGTTTGATGATCCATACCTCTATAAGTTCTTCCCTGACCAAGTCATTAGGAGGTGTGTCCCAGAATCTGAACAAGAGTCCATCCTTAAATTCTGTCATAGTGAGGCATGTGGAGGTCACTTTTCATCTAAGAAAACATCTTCTAAGATTCTTCAGTGTGGTCTCTTCTAGACCACCCTCTCAAGGGACTCCTACACATTTTGTCAAAGCTATCCTAAGTGTCAAAAAGTAGGGTCCATAACCAAAAAAAATCAAATTCCACTCACTCACATCTTATTAATTGAAATCTTTGGCTGTTAGGGAATCAATTTCATAGGTCCCTTCCCAAACTCTAGGGGATATATGTACATCCTCTTAGCTGCTTATTATGTCTCAAAATGGGATGAGGCCATTCCCACTAAGTCTAATGATAATCAAGTTGTGATTCTATTTCTGAAAGAGTATATATTTTCTAGATTTGGAATTCCTAGAGCTATCATTAGTGATCGTGAAACTCATTTTTGCAATCATCCATTCTCATCACTCATATAAAAGTATGGAATTTCTCAAAAAGTGTCCACTACTTACCACCCATAGACCAATGGTCAAGATGAGTCAGCCAATCGAGAAATCAAACAAATTCTTAAGAAAAATATTAATCCATCTAGGAAAGATTGGTTGAGAGAACTCTTAGATGCTCTTTGGGCCTATCGAACCGCATATAAAACCATTTTAGGAATGTCCCCATATAGGTTGGTTTATGTTAAAGCATGCTATTTTCCAGTGGAGATTTAACATAATACTTTTTGGGAAATTAAGAAAATGAATTATGACCTCTCATTGGCCGAAACAAAAAGAAAATTAGATCTCAATGAACTTGAGGAACTTAGGATAGAGGCTTATGAAAATTCAAGGATTAATAAAGCTAAAGTACAAGCCTACCAATCTCAAAATCTTAAAACCAAACACATTTTACCAGGTAAACCTATTAGTTTTTATAGTTCTAAACTTCATTTACACCCAGGAAAGTTGAGGTCTAGATGGTCAGGTCCATACACAGTGCATAAGGTGTACCCCCATGGGGCTGTAAAATTCAAGATCCCACCAATGGTCAAACCTTTAAAGTTAATGGTCATAGAGTCAAACCATTCATTGAACCATTCCAAAAAAATGAATTTGATGAAAAATTGTGTGAACCAACCTTATATGAGGAAAATACATAAATAATTGAGGGTCTAAGTCGAGATAATGATGTTAAACAAATCCCTGCATGGGAGGCAACCCATGGTTTTCAAGTTTCCAATCATTTTGTTGTTTTAATCAACTTTATATTTTAAATAGGATTAATGAATCATTTTGATATCTAAAAATAATAAAAAAAGACTGTTGACTTGTTCTTCTATTATGAGTACATATGGGTATTAAAGAGGAACTTCATATTCATCAGTGTCACGTGGTGTGATCCTTGAGTAGTACCTTACCCAGAAATTTAAAAAAAAGACAATGTATCATCAGTTAATTTTATTTTTATGTGTTTATAGGTTAAAATAATAATAAAATAATAATATAATAATAATAAAATTAAAAGGCCACATCGTAGGTCGTGGGGCAGACCCTGTCACAACCAGTGAAGCTGTGGGGACTCGAACCTGGGACCGAAGGGAGACAGGGGCATGCGCTTACCACTGACCTACGACTTATGGTGCTTCCTTATTCTATAATTTTTTGTATATATAATTATATTTTACTTTTTTTATTATATGAATATATATATATATCTATATATATATATATAGTTTTGTTTTTTTTGTTTGTTTTTTTTCTTCTTCCACTAGGGAATTCTCAGAGTGACATGGATTTCAAGGTATTAAAAGGGAGCAACAAGAATTTCAACTTCAAACACCATGTGACTTCATTCTAGGATCCTCGTTTTCAATTTCCTTTTTGAACTCTCATTGTCTACCTCTACCCCCTTCTAAATTTTCTTTTCTTTAAACACTTGGGATAGTGTTATTTTAAGTTGGGGGGGGGATAAAATAAAAAATTACTTTTGTGTCAAAAAAAATGAATGATTTTAAAAAAAGTGTTCCTTAATAGAAGGAAAAATTTCTTTAACCTTGAACATGATAATAAACATTATACACTTTGAAACTGAATATCAAATAATTTAGCATGCCCTGATTCTGATTTTAATCCATGTATATTTCATGATCATAGATATTGGAAAGTGTGGCTGTCTAATGTGATATTTCATTGTTTATATTTTCATCCAAATAAAAAAAAAGATTCACAACACAAGTCCTTTGGATAGTGGGGTATTAGTTTGAGTTCATGAGGCCCCCAAAATAAATAGCATAGCTTTGGTGATCATTTTAGTTTTAATATGAGTATTAAAAAAAAACAATAAATGTGCACGTAGAGTAATGAAATGACCTAATGCGTGGTTTTCGGCACTTGTGGATCGCGACTCCATAGTTGTCTGGCCCATAGTTAGTAATTGTATCTCTATTTATGGTAATTTGACTTTGTTTTTGATTGAGTTAACTCGAGATGATGCCCGATTATGTGGAATTTACTTGGTTCCCTAAGGTATTTGAGCCTGGGAGTCATCGGAAAAGTCTTGCTACAGGGGTTGACTTTTTTGAGTGAGATTTCAATTACCATGGAAAAATTGCAAAAAAAAAAAAAAATACAATAAAAAAATTTGAATACTCATCTTAATATTGAAATGTGATTCCACCTAGCGCTTCCATCATTTTCCTCTTGAATAAAGTTAAACCCCCATGTCTAATGCGATGCACAACACATCATCACTCTTAATTGATATTGGATGAAATATGGCGATGAATTTGAACAAAGGAATGGGCTTGGGATTGGGATCTGATTATGAAACTATCATGTATTAAAATATTTTTATGGGTTTCATGATTTTTTGGTATAAGTGTTTTTGGTGATCATTGTGTATTAAAATGTTTTTGGAAAAGGGAATTCTAATTTCATATTGTTGAGATAAATTTTGCTCGGGACTAGCAAATCTCAAGTTTGGGGGTGTGATTAGGAAATAAAAATACATATGTTAATTAAATTTAAATGGTATTAAATATCCATTTTTGATCTTATGGGCCTGAGTTAGTGGATTTTAATTTTGAACATCCATTCTCATCATTTGTGCACTTCATGCCTAATGTGCACCAATTTAGGCCCAATGATTCATATGATTTTAAGGAATGTAATTATCCATATTTTAATTTTATATTTTTTTAAATGGATTTAAAATTCAATATGAACATTTTTCATTCAGGGATAAATGGAGGATTCATAAAGGATGATGGATATTTTTGGCGATGAAATGAAACAATTCTGGAGAAGGAAGATTGGACACCAGCCCACTGATGAGAATGTGGGGCCCAAAATATAGACCCAATGAAGCCCAAATTTCTTGAAATGATATAAGACATTTATCGTAACATATAATTATTCAGGATCCAGTGATAATTCGGCTTCCATTGTGGTTATTAAATCGGCCCAATTTAGAGATAAAATTCTGGGCCATATTCTATGGCCCATAAAAACAGCCCACCAATTTAACCATATCTCGCCAACAACAAATTCATTTGGGCTGAAATTTTACAGAGATATAGGAGACATCAGGGTATTGAATTTTATATTCTATGGAACACTATAATTTGGACATATAGAAGGCCATCTAGGTGCGTCTGCTCGGTGGATGTAAGATGGATGCCATTTCGAGTCAAGGATAAAGAAGTCCACTCTCCCTTACTTTCCACCACCCTAGGCCTACCATAATCAATTGGGACACTTTTTACTATTGGAGGATAGACCCAAGGCTCCAAAAATTCCTATTTCAGGCAGTGGTGTTAAAGGATTTAATCATCTTTTGAGCTTCCTTTCATTGTAATGTTATGCTGTGATTTTGTTGTCTCAAGTTTTTCTTTCACATGTAAGTTGTTCAATTCACTTTAGTTTCTTAATAAAAGTTCTTCTTATCCTATTATTATTTTATTCTTCATATCACTTTTATACCGTTGGTTCAAGGTGTGAACTTGTTCACACCAACCCTTGTGAGATTATCACACAACAGTAGAGTGATCGTTTTTTCATTGTTTTTTTTACTTCTCTAATTCCTCCCTCATGAGTCTACTTCCTGCTTCCATTGAAACCATAGGATCAATGGAGGGATAAAACAATTATGGGTTGATAAAAGGGAGTAGAAAGGGGATTTATTGGATGTTATTTCTCACTCCATTAATGGATAATCACTTCTTTTAAATGAGATTTTTATTTGATGATTTTAAAAACTCTTCATATTTATTGAATTTAAGGTCACACACTTCAAGTGCTAATGTGAACCTTTACCTTGGAGTGCTCAAAAATTTGATCCTTCAAGTTTATAGGTGATTAGTATTAGGGTGTGTAGGCATTAAACTAGTAAGTTATTATTTTGTTTGATATCCTTAAATGAACCCATCTCAAATATAAGAAATTGAAATATTAAAAAAAATAATACATCCAATCCACCCCTTGTAATAACCTAGGATAAACCCTTATCATAATTTGTATTCACTTAAGACTTTTAGTGTTCACTTAAACCCATATAAAATCAACCAAAATTTGTCCACTTAATAACCAAAAACAGTCCATAGGATGTACGTGTCTGTAGGTTACTTCTTAGGTCTTTGAGGAATCGACAACCCATGTTAAACTACAAACAACCACTTAACCCTAAAATCTTGGGTAAATTTGGGTGAGACCAGGACCCGGGGGATGGGTAATGATAGAGTGGTATCAGAGGAAGGTTGGTTATACCTAAATAACCAAGAGTATGTGAGTTGGTTTGGGACAACAACGTTAAGTGTTTTGAGTTCGGTTTTTAGGCCAGAGAATCCAGTATTGGTGCGGTGGCTGATGTATCCATACAACAGAACTCTGAATTCTACTTTCTGGCTCGGTACATGAAAATAATAGTTTTAGTAAAAATAAATGGTACATGCATAATTTAGGATTGAGTGTGTTCTCATGTCATTCTTGAGTTAGTGTGAGCTCACTAGGTATACTCTATTGACTATGGTGTGCCTTGATCTATTTCAGGATGCCTCTACGTAGATAGACAACCAATATTTTGATGTGTGATCATGAAGATGATCCACCTAGTGATGGGGCATTGGTACAGGGACCAGTACTAGAGATATAACCCCCAGGTGGTGTACCGGTGGTACCACCACCCAAAGAATAGCAGTTATTACCAGCATTATCGGTAGAGGATGCACGTGGCTGAGTGTGTTTCATGAGTTCCAGAGGTAGAGAACTCCTAGATTTAGGGGTGATCCAGACCCCCAAGTAGTTGAGGATTAGATGGAGGTGGTTACACATATCTTCCACCTAGTGAGGATGCCTCTCGACCAAATGAAAGTTCTAGTCTCAATCCTTCTTCAGGGCTCAGTGGGGCAATGGTGGAGCTTAGTGATCCAGACGCATGAAGAGACGACCCTTACTTGGACAGGCTTCGAGCGTCTCTTTAGGGAGGAGTTCTTCCCAACAACATTATTCTCCATGCATATACAGGAGCTATTGTATCCGTAGCAGTGTATCCAGACACTAGCGGAGTACTCAGAGAGATTTATAGATATTTCTAATTACTCCACAGATATGGTGTGAGACCCATTCCTCAGGGCCCATAAATTCAAGAAGGGACTAAATTGGGAGATCAGGGAATCCATGATATCACTTATCATTCCAACACATGCTGGGGTACTAAAGCGAGCTATGCTAGTAGAGAGATTCCTGGAGGAGCAAACACTGACAGTAGGAGCTACCACCGAGTGTCAGATAGCTGAATCTTCGGTAGCAGGTAGTCAACAACTGACGTTGGGATCCAAGTGGATCATACAGTTCATGGGATGAACTTAGGACATGGGGTAAATAGTGTGAGGCTCCCAGGGTAGATCAGGTTAGTTGAAAGACAGGCTGTGTTATACGTGTAGTGGTTGGGGACACATGGCTTGAGATTTTCCAACACATCATGCAGACAATTAGCTGATGGTCGAGGGAATGCCGAGGCAGAGGTGAAGACATGAACATGGTGTTATTATAGGAAAAAGATGTGGTAGAGGATATGCATGAGTAGTAATAGGTGGGAGGTGGTTCTTAGTACCACCACCACCACCCCAAGTGGTCTACCACGGGCTTAGGGAGCTGGTGGATAGGGATGAGGCCAACTTCAAGAAATGGAGGCTTATGAACTCGATGATCTAAAGATGATTAGAGGTATGATCTGTTTCTTTTATACCCTAGCTAAAGTTTTGATAGACACGGGTACCGATCACTCTTTTCTTTCCATGACCCTTGTTCGAGACATGAAGATTCTAGTAGAACCATTAACTTGATCTGTATGCTTAGAGACTCCTATGAGAGGAGATTAAATGATCAAACACTGGTGATGACAGTGTGAACTTACTCTTGGGGGTGAGAGTTTTAGTTGGGATCTCTTGGTGGCAGTGTCGAGGCCTTACGACGTTATCCTTGGTATAGACTTGTTATTCATAGTCCATGCCCAAATTGACTATTTTAGGAACATAGTGCGGTGTGTCTGTGGATATGGGACTAGGTTTTCATTTTTTGGAAAAAAGGAAACCCAAGAAGTGTAGGTGGGAATCACACATAGGAGGGTGAAACTGATCACACACTAGTTAGCTAGAATGACCCTCAGTGTAGTGGATGAGATGAGTCCTTAGTTTCCTATAGTGGTCGATGTGTACGGGGACATCTTTCTAGAAGATGTTCCAGGTTTAACTCCCTGCAGGGAGGTTGAATTATATATTAATCTGTACCCTAGGATGACACTGATATCTACACCTACATATTAGATGGCTCCCACAGAGCTTCATGAGTTAAGGGTACAACTAGAGGACTTGAAGAGGAAGGGCTTTGCGAAACCTAGTGTTTCACCTTAGGCAGCCCTAGTTTTGTTTTTTAAGAAGGAATATGGAATATTGGGATTATGTGTAGACTTTAAGTGCCTGGAATAGGTGACCGTGAATAATAATTATCCACTTTTGAGGATTTAATACCTCTTCAATCATCTAAAGGGAGCAATGTGGTTCTCGAAGACAGACCTCAGATATGGCTATCACCGGATTCGTGTACGGGATGAGGACATCCCAAAGACAACCTTCAAATGTTAGTACAAACACTATGAGTACTTAGTTATTCCATTTAGCATGACTAATTCCCTGACAGTGTTCATGAGAGTCATGAACAATATCTACCACCCTTACTTAGACGGGTTCATCATGGTCTTCATTGATGACATCCTTGTGTACTTGGTGTCTAAGGAGGAGCATACAATACACTTGAGGATGGTTCTAGACACACTCTAAGAGAAAAACATTTATGGGAAGATCTCAAAGTGTCAGTTATGGATTCGGGAGGTCCACTTTTTAGGACACATCATTTTAGAGGTTGGAGTGGCAGTAGATTCAGTGAAGATAGATGTAGTGCTTGCTTGGGAGCCACCCAAGAATGTTATCGAGTTGCAGAGTTTCCCTAGGTTGTCTAGGTACTATCAGAGGTTTGTAACTGAATTTTCTAGAGTATTATAATCCTTGAAATCTCTGATAAAAAAGGGAAACCTTTCATGCGGATAGAGAAGTTCTAAGATATTTTTCAACAACTAAGATAGAGATTGACAAGTGCTCCAATCCTGAGATTATCAGAGGAGGGTGTTGAGTATGTGGTTTTTTATGATGCATCAGGGACTGGGCTTGGTTGTGTCCTGATGCAGGGGAAATTAGTGATTCCATATGGTTCGTGCCAGTTGAGGCAACGTGAGTAGAACTACGCGACCCATGATCTTGAGCTAGAAGTAGTAGTCTTCACATTGAAGATGCGTTGACACTACCTGATGAGTGAGAAATTTACCATCTACTCTAACCACAAGAGTCTAAAGTATATCTTCTCTCAGAAGGATCTAAACTTGATAAAAAGATGATGGACAAAGTTACCCTAGGACTATGACTTTTAGATAGTCTATACTCCTGGGAAGGGGAACTTGGTGGAAGACGCTCTCAGTAGGAGATCCATATTGCAGTTGGTGAGTGAGGCATCATAGCAGTTTGCTATATTAAAAATATCCTTTGTGGATGGAGATAGAGAAGCTTACCTCTAATCGATGGTTTTCACCTCTACACTCTTATAGTGATCCAGATAGGCACATCTTGGGGATATTGACTACGAGACCAGACGTACTTAGATGTCCACTAGGCATGCCCCTAATGGATATTCGAAAGGTGGGGCATACATTGTTCTCTTTATAGGACACACAATAATACCAGTGACATTGTGGGAGGAGGTCTTTATAGAGTTCCATACTTCCCCTTTGGTGTTATATCTAGAAGTGGAAAAGATGTATCAGGACCTCTGACATCATTTCTGGTGGTCGGGGATGAATAAGGCGGTGGTAGAGTTCGTTTCTAGATTCCTCACTTGTCAGAAAGTGAAGGCTGAGCACAAGGTTTTAGCGGGATTGACCCAACCACTCGAGGTTCCAGAGTAGAAGTGGGATAAGATATCGATGGAATTCATGATGGGTTTACCACACATGTCCAGGGGACACGATTCCATCTAGGTGATCATTGACTGACTCACAAAGTCGACCCAATTTCTACTGACTTGTGATCAGAGTTCAGTAGAGAGCTTGGGACACCTCTACCTCTAGGACATAGTTTGGATTCACAGAGTGCCATCAACGGTCATCTCAAATAATGATTATTGTTTCACATCTCAATTGTGTTTGGGACTCAGTTGTTCTTAAGAACATAATTTCATCCCCAGACGGATGGCCAGATGGAGAGGACCATCCAAGTTCTTAAGGACATACTACATGTTTGCATCCTAGACTTTGAACATAGTCGGAAGGATCACCTACCACTGGTGGAGTTTGTATACAACAATAAATATCACTCCACAATTGGTATGAAACTATTTTAGGCCTTATACGAGTGACCATGTAGGTCACCACTATGGTGGACGAACCTAGAGGAGTCATCACTCATGGGTCCAGAGTTGGTACGGGCTACCACTGAGAATGTGAAAATCATCCAGGAGTGGAAGAGGACTACACAAAGCCAGAAAAAGTCATATTATAATAAGAGTCAGAGGCCTCTGGAGTTCGATGAAGAAGACCATGTGTTCTTTCGGGTCTCACCTTGACAGGGATTGTAAATATTTGATCAGGCCGATAAGTTATCTCCAAGATACATCAACCCTTGTCAGATTCTAGGAAAAGTTGGAGAGGTGGCGTACCACCTAGATCTACCCCCATAGTTGCACCGGGTGCATGATTTCTTCCATATGCTTTAGTTGAGGAGGTATGCGCATGATCCATTGCACGTCATCGACTGGGGAGAGATGGAAATTTATGATGGAGTGACTTTTGCGGAGTACCCAATGGAGATCAATGATCGATAGGAGTGGATCCTTTATGGGAGGTTGATTCCTCTGGTGTGCATTTGGTGGCAGCACATGAATATCTAGGATAACACTTGAGAGTAGGAGGCTGATATTCATGCTCAATACCATCATTTGTTTGTATAGACTTTTTTTGGATTTTGAGGATGTAAATCCCTAAGGTGGGGATAATGTAATGTCCTAGATTTTTCCATGTAATAATTTTTATCAATTAATTGGAAAAATTATAAGTCTATACCATGAGATGGTGTGAGATTCTGAGACCCTATGTGCCTGGAATGATATGATGAAAAATTTTAAGTTTTTAATAAAGCGCGTGGGAAATTTATTCTTAAAAAGAGAATAGCTTCTAAATGGGTACCCAAATCAGCAATTAAAGGATACTGTTGCATCCAGAATAATGAATTTATCTTAAGTGGGGCCTAACATCTATTGGTGTGGGTTAACTATGAAAGTAGGAAATTGGATGTAACCATCATCAAAATATTTTATTTGATGATGCATTGGTTTCTTTTAAATTAAGGCCTATTGTTAAGAATCCAGGGTTATTTCCATAACCAAGGAAATCCCTATGAGGCAAGGAGATGGAATCCTCTTCAACAAATGATGACTAATTCCAGCGGCTCAAGGGTCGACGATGACATGGAACCCCGTTCTTCATCAACAACTGATCCAACCTTGAGGTAGGGTGTCAATCTCTTTGTGATTTTCCCCTTCTTAGAATCAAACTATGAACACGGACCAACCCACAAATAAGTTGATCTACAGTTTGATCATTCTTGCAGTAGGGATAATTATTGTGGAATTAGAGGGAATATATCTTGGTGATTATTCTACTGTTGGTTTCTTCATGATTTTGCTAACAAGAACAAATCAAGGCCGACATGAACAAGGAAAAGATCCATTATTTGGGTGTTCTATATGATCCTTCTATCCCCATTCTCAGAGTTATTCACTGTTGGACCCTCGTGGTATGACACATTTTTCTGGGAGTCTCTGAATGTGATTGGACCCCCAGAGTTCTAGCAAGGTAGATCAAGGCCCAGAGCAGTGAAGGCTACAACCCGAGGATCACGAAAGTGGCTCCGTTTAAAAAAAAGAAGAACCAGAGAAATGATGAAAACCTGTGGAACCAAGGCCACCAGTGGTAGTGTAGGATGACTCTTGGTGGCATGTGGTGGTGGTGAAGGATGACTGTCACCCCGGTGGTGACCGTGGATGCAGCGGGGGCCAGACCACATAGGAACCATGATGTTGGGAGATGTAGGTGACGACCAGAGGGCTATAGAAGGAGGTCACAGAGGAGTAGGGACGTGGCTCTAAGCTACGTTGGATGAGGGACCTATGGCAGATCCACATGTGCATGTGGGGAAGGCAGGTCGACCATGTGAAACACGGTCCAACGCTGCGTTGACTGGACATACACAGCCATGGTGAGTCGCATCCGACATGCATACACCAGCCCACACGTGGTGGGACAGACTGAGGAAGATGGGCTGCTCCAGCTGCCTAGAACTCATGGCACAGCGGGCTGGGCCGAATCGGGATGGGTCGGGTCGAGTTGGACGGACCGGGTCGGGTTGGGTCTACGAGTTGGATCAGACCTAGACCGGACTCGAGTCATAATTTTTTCAGAAAAATGGCTCTAACTTTCAAATAATGTGTCTGTTTGATGAGTTATCTATGACATTGGGACTCTTGTGATGAAGTGGCCCTTTTGGGACACTCTAAGTGAGTTTTTATGGAAGTTGTCATGTGACCTATTGGCTTGAGGAGTAGGTTCTCTGGGAAAAAGTGTGTTACAAATATAAATCCTATGGATGGATGTTACTTGATGACTATGTGACTTGGGGGCTGCATTACCCATCGACACTCCATGCGCTGACATCAACGCTCTGTGTGCCGACACTGACTTTATGTGTACCATAGACGCTCCGTGTGGTGAAGTTGATGCTCCGTTCACCATCGATGATTTGTGTGCCAACATCGATGCTCTATGCGTCAACACTGATGCTCTGTGTGCCATCGAAGCTCTATGTGCTGACATTGAAATTATGAGTTCTATAGACTACAATTGATAATCCCACTCTTTGTGATTTATACTTCTACCTGTGTGAGCTGACTATATTGACTGTACTTCATGTGTTTTCTTTATGGTGTACTTCATGTGTTTCCTTTGTATTATACTTCATGTATTTCTTAGTGGTATTTTCTTTTGTGGTTTTGAGGTCCTTACTGAGTATTGTTTTACTCACCCTTACACAGGCTATGCCTTCACGTGTCGTGTCTTGTGTAGACGATCAATTATTTGATGGAGTGCTTGGTGGAACAGGACCATGTGGTGCTTAAAGAGATCCCAATAGGCAAGGTGTGATTCAATGTATTCAGACAGCTGTTTCTGTACTTACCCTTTAGGTAGGGTTTTTTGTGGATGAATTTCAGGAGCTTGTACTTTTCCTTTTATTTGAGCATGTATTCTAGTCCCATTTACTTTCCAGTTTTGTACTGTTACTTTATGTGGATATTTTAGTGGTATGCATGCAGGTTTACTTAATGTTTTCAGTTCAACACTTTTTCTTGGAGACGTGTGCATGTTTACGGGTACTTAAAAAAATGCCTCCCATTTGTGGGATATTCCTACTCAGTGGTTGTCGCCAGCCCCTAGCTTATTAGGGGTGGGCTTGGGGTAGTCACAACATGAGCCCCAGGGGACGGGTCATGACACAAAATGTGTAAAAGTCAAATTCACTTTCTCTTTGATGAGATCCTCTCAAGAAAACACCACTATTCATTGTTTTTTTGATTCCTCATTTGCACGTGTATGAAATCAAAAACCATTCACTGCATATGCATTATAATATTTAACCATTTTGGATAATGAGTTACCCAATACACATAATCTATTATCAATTTTACTAGCATGTTGAGATACCTAAAAATTTGGAAAACAATTATCAATATAACAAGTAATAAATTGATTTTATTTTTTAAACCATAAACAATTTACTTTACCATTTTTTAAAACTAGTAGGAAAAAATTATTTTACTAATGTTCTTTTAGAGAAATAGCTATAATTTGTGAAAATTGTTTCTTGATATGATTATCATATAATATATAGATAAAATAATTTTAATTTACTTAAAAAAATTATAGAATAAGTGATATGATTACTCATAGTATAAATAGTTTCATTTCTTTATAGTTGAGCAGAACATATGTATGAGCCCTGTGATGTTCATCATATGAAATCCATCGTTCATGAACTCCACCAAATCCAATTTTGGGCGGATTAAAAACTGATAATTGATTGTTCATTTTATCATCAATATTTCCATCGTTACGGCCCATGCATTTATGTTTTGAAGGATATTCAAATTGAAAATAATGAGAGAAAAATAAAGAAATTTTCTTTTGTAAATAAGATTCTTCAATTTATCCTTCAACTAATGCTTTGTTACATACCTTTTTCTTCAATTTTTTCATGCATATCTCAAATTAATACATCCATCAGAACTGTACCAGACCTCTGCATTTTTCTTCATGCAGAAAATGTAATATCAAATATTCTGTTGAATTAAATAAATCTAGTGAGGATATTTTTTTCCAATTTACATAAAATTAAAACAACTTCTTGTAGTCTAATTAGCGCATCATAGTATGTTGTCACCACCCAAATATCTCATAAAAATATGATATTTCTATTAGCGCATCAAAAATCATAGAATTCAACAAACCTCTAAATCCAATCAGTAGAAGTCTTTCCATTATAACATGACAATCATGACCCTTTAATCTGGTAATATGACTATTTCTGACACATCTAGACAAATTGAAAACATAACCATATGGAAGCCTCAAATATATAATCTAATAATAAAATAATAAATGTTTTTCTTTGTAAACTTTATAAGATGCTTTTGGTTTAACTTCTATGGTTTTTCATTTTCAAATAGTTCAAGTTCTGGTCACCTGCAAATTTTGGAAAGATCTAATCACGCCTTTACATTATCTTTGGTCTTACCATGTGTGTTCAAAACTATATAAAATATATTAGAAAAATAGTTATTCTCAATATGAATGAAATCCAACATGTGACAAACCATCAAATTAGACCAATATGGCAGATCCCAAAAAATGTTCCATTTTATCCAATTGTGTTCTTTCTCAAAGCCATCTATTTTTTTGTTGGTTTATAGTTGGTCCAAAGGTAATGAGAGGTAATGAAGATACAATGGATTTTAACTCAATACCCGAGATCATTGTTGGAGGTACATCTCTTTCAATTGTACCTTTTTTGAAATGATATTTATTTCTCCAAAAAGGATGATTGGTAGGAAGAAATATTCAATGATAATCAAAGAAACAATGTTTTCTTCCATTGATTAGCATAAAAACTTTTTTTCTCTCATACTGTACAAACATGATTTTGGACCATGTGTACTCCATCTAGATAACAATCCATATGTTAGGAAGTCACTAATTACTCCATAATAAATTTAACTCATCAATCAATGGATTAAAATAAACATCGATATTATTTTTTAGATCTCCTAAAATTAATAAGGTCAAAAAGATATATGGTTCATTCATCAACATCCAAGGAGGTAAATTTTATGGAGTTATAAAGATAGAACAATAAGAATATTGATTACAATAAGAATCAAATGGACATAAACCATCAGTAGAAAGACCCAATCACACGTTTCGAGATTCTGAAGAAAAAAATAGATGTCCTTGGTCAAAATGTTTCCATGAATAACCATCATTAGAATTATTTAAGGCTTTACCAGTTGAAATATTGGTTTTGTTCCATGACATTAATGAAACTGTGTTCTGAGACATAAATAAATGCTACAATTTGGGTGTAAATAGAAAATACCTCAATTGTTTTATAGGAATCAATCCAAAATTACCTAATTTATCCTCTTTGTACCTCAATTTTCCACATGTAAGACAACTAACTACCGACTCATTTTCACCATAATATAAGATACAATCACTTGAACATGCATGAACCTTCTGATAACCAAGACCCAAATTACGAACAAGACTCTTACTCTTATAGAAATTTATAGGCAATACATTTCCCTCTAGTAACAGTGCTTTAACCAAAGAGAATATCTAATCAAAACAGCTATTTAACATTACATTATTTGATTTAATAGACAAAATTTTTTCAACTGCTTCAAATTTTCTTATATTGAAACTAGGATATAAGGCAACCTCAATAGACTTCAATAACTCATAAAATTGAGATATTTCACACTCAGGAGTTAAATTGATATCATCATGAGTTTCAGTTTTTTGAAAAGATGGACCAGGTGCATCATGTACTAAAATTTTAAACTATGATGGATATGGAACTAAATTATCAGTATCTTCTCCAAAACTTCATTCACCAGGTTGATACCAAAAAACATAATCTTTTCAAAAACCAGAACAAAATAGATGACCCCAACATTGTCAAATGCGTCAAACCTCCTCAAACCACATTTCTTACATGGGCACTTAATTTTCCGTTCTAAAACAAATTCTGGTTTTGATGAGGCAAATGATAAAAAAGCTTCAACACCCTCAATATATAATATATTTATTCCAGAACTGTTTGGATTCCTATGATGATTTATCCAATCATGATCATGTAATAAAGATTGTCTTCAACTTCTTTATTCCATATTTATCTAAAAAATATAAAATAAATAAAAATTTTATGATTAATTTGATATAAGGAAAATAAGATCCAAAAAAGAGCATAAAATTAAAAAAATTGAATTTACCTGTAAATATTATAAATTTTATATATTTACCACTTCATTTTTACTAATTACCTCTAATATAAACATATTTTTTTATAAATTAATAAAAATTATTATAAATTAATATAAAGTAATAAAATATATTATAAATTACTAAAAAGGTGTAAATCATAGAATTTCCAATCGTCAGGCCATGAAAAATGACTAATTTATTTCAACCATGTATGTACAAATTTATTATTGCTCATGGACTGAAAATTAACGACCTATTTCATTTTCACTTTTCTAGTAATTTATGATAATTTATATTATTTCATAGTAATTTATAGTATTTGTTTTAAATTTATACTAATCTACATTAATTTATAATAATTTATACTAATTACCACTAATTATTAATAATTACCCCTAATTATTACTAATTACCACTGATCAATACTAATTTTTATTAGTTTATAACAATTTATTACTAATTAATACTATTTATTACCAATTAATACTAATTAATACTAATTAATACTAATTAATACTAATTAATACTAATTAATACAGATTAATAGTAATTATTACTAATTATTACCAATTATTACTTATTATTACTAATTATTACTAATTATTAGTAATTATTACTAATTATTAGTAATTATTAGTAATTATTTTGAATTATTATTGATTAATACCCATTAATACCCATTAATACCAATTATTACCAATTATTACCAATTATTACCAATTAATACCAATTATTACCAATTAATTAGTAATACTAATTAATACCAATTAATACTAATTATTACCAATTAATACTAATTAATACTAATTATTACCAATTAATACGAATTATTACTAATTAATACTAATTATTACCAATTATTACCAATTAATACCAATTATTATTAATTATTTCCAATTATCACAATTATTACGAATTATTACCAATTATTACCAACTATCACCAATTATAACCAATTATTAATACGAATTAATAATAATTAATACTAATTAATACTAATTAATACCAATTATTACTAATTATTACCAATTATTACTAATTAATACTAATTAATACGATTTATTACTAATTAATACCAATTAATGATAATTATTACTAATTATTACTAATTAATACTAACTAATACTTATTATTACTAATTATTACTAATTATTACTAATTATTCTGAATCAATACTAATTTTTATTAGTTTATAACAATTTATTACTAATCATTACTAATTATTACTAATTTTTACTAATTAATAATAATTATTACCAATTAACACCAATTATTACTAATTAACACCAATTACTACTAATTACACATAATTATTACTAATTACTGATAATTAAACCAAATTATTACAAATTAAAACTATTTACTTTTAATTAAAAACATTATTGCTAATTAAAACAAAACATTTCTAAAACTAATTAATGAAAAATAAAACCATCTAATTCTAATTAAATCTAATTACCACTAATTAATAATAATTATTACTAATATAAAATAAGTTAAATTAAATAAAAAATAAAAACATTAAATAAATACTTTAAAATCGAATCTTTCATTGGATTCAAAACTTGATAGTAGCTCCACTGTAAAATTTAAGACTTTGAAAAAACTAAAGGGTTGAATATGAGAGCAGAGAAAGAGAGAGAATTTTAGAAAAGAATGAAATGAAAAAAATTCGAGGGGGTATATATAGGTTAGATCATTTGCAATGGGACTCCCGTCACAAATAGCACCACCAATTTTAATTACGATGGCAGTTAAAAAATGTATTTGCAATGGGTCCCATCGCAAATACCCTCTTTCGATAGTTTATTTACGATGAGAGAAAATCCCGTCACAATTAACCAAAAATGATGGAAAGTATTTGCGATGGGGCCCGTCGTAAATACTTTTTTCCTGCCACATCATTTGCGAAGGGAGTTTATTCCCGTCACAAATAACAAAGTCGATGGGATAGTATTTGTGACAAGAATCATATTCCCGTCACAAATAGGCTTCACGCGGTTTATCGTGCAGTTTGCGCCAAAGGTTTTTGTGACAAGAATAACTTCCTGTCACAAATAGTCTTTGTCGATAGACTATTTTCGATGAGTGGCTAAATCACCGCAAATAAACCGTTTCAAAAAGTCATTTTTCCCTTATTAGCGGTGTGGTCTCCTCCTCCACAATGCAATACCTTCTCATCTCTATACAGAGCCACACCAACATTCCACGAGGCCTGTATCACAACACATACTTTTAGTTTATGGTGCAACTCATTATGTTACAGTATGAGTGCCCAACACTTATTCATGCTCAACATCCATTACAGTATGATGTACACTGTTGCGGCGTAGTGCAAACTTACTTCACCAAATTGCTTCCAACCTACTCCAGATGATTCTTTTTATGCTCCAACTCCTTCCAAAGCCTTGATACATCAGAATAAACACTGTTCACTTCATCTATCATCCTTCTAATTCAGATTCAACCATCTTTCTTCCCCTCATTCCATTGGAGGGGTTTCCATACTTCCACTCATCTTTCATGCTCATCCTTAAACTCCAATGCCATACATTTCAATGATATTCATAACTAAATCTCCACGTCACTCCATTTATCATCAACCTCCATTTACTTGTCAACAAATGAAACACAATGATCTTCCTTTATTCTAAAAAAAATCCAACAACCAACCTCCAGGTTATGCATTGTAGATTACAAGTCAGTTATGTACCATTGAGTGGGGGGGGGGTGTAATCACTGATACAATTTTACAAATTTATTCTTTTTAATTCAAGCTCTTAGACTAGTTAAAGTATTGATCCTTTATATCTTGAATGACTCATCCTCACCTGACTGTAGTAGTAAATAAAGAAGACAATAACACCAATATTTAAAAGGTTCAAACTTAAAAACCTACTCCTTATCATGATTGGTTAGTCACCCCGATCACCCCGATCACCAAATCTCTTGTATAAACCCAAGTGGTTACACTAGATATTTTCCTAATCCCATCAGAAAAAATTCCCTCTATGCTCCTATTTTCAGAGTCCCACTGAAAATCTATAGCTTGTCACTGCCTACTAAAAAAGTGTTCATACTAGGACAAGAAAAATCTTTTTTTTTCTCTTGTTTTCTTCAACACCACTTGAAATTGATTTTCCTCCTCAAGCCTCCTGAATCAACAATTCAACACATGCTCACTTATTTAAGAACATTAATAACCGATGATCATTATCGGGTTTTTTGGTATTACCCACCTTCTTCATATCTTGAATGATCTGGATCCTCCTCAATCTAATGAATGCTTGGGTACTACGAGTCTTAGCCTTCTTCAAAAACTCCTGACTTCAGTCTCTAACTTCTCTCCACCATACATTAGCGTATCAGGTTCTTAGTTATCAATTCTATACACATTATTTATCTCCATTTCTCATGTGATTTTATATTCATAGAATAATATCATGAATATTATTTCAAATATTCAAAATATAGAAACTCCTTTAATAGCATTGTCAGGTGATCTTCTCATTCAAATTTGGAATATATTTTCTAGTTTGAATTCTGATTTTAATCTCAAAAAATATTCCTTATAAATCTCAATCAATCCTTATTCAAATATCTAAAAATATTGAGATTATTTCCTTCTTCTAATGGCTCGAAGGCCTTCTTTTTTTATTGATTTTTGATAATCCACCTTTCAAGGGGTAAGTTGGAACCCTTACAAGGCCTATAGAAGTAAGTATTACATGTCCCGTAGGCATTAGAGGAATTCATTGCCCGTAGGCTTCAAACATTACATACAACCTAGACTAACTACTTGGAACTTCTCCTCCCCAGCATCTTCATCACGAAATTAGCTCTCCACCTTCGCATGACTATTGGGCTAGGCTTTCCCGTGCATGCACAGGCTTGTCCTGATGGGAGGTGCCATACCCTCTCATTCTTGCAATCCGTTTAGCTTATACTATGGTGAAAGCTCCTTGCTCCTCCTCCTTCTGAAGTTTGTTCCTTGTAGGTTGTTTGGTTTGAATCTGCACTTAAGGTGGCCCGAAGGCCTTGAGGTGGCCCGAAGGCCTTGATGACCCGAAGGCCTAGGTGTCCTGAAGGCCTTAAAGGAACCGGGGACCAAATCAGTGACCCGAAGGCCCAAACGGGGGAATATTCCCAGCTACTATAGTGCCAAACAGTGCCTACTGCAGTACCGCTACAGTTCTACACAGTTCCTGCTACAATACTACTAGAGTACCTACTATAGTACTTCTACAGTACCGGGAATTAGCCTCCACCTGGATTTGATCCTGGGTCTCTTGGATGCACTTAAGGAGTCCTCACCAACTAGGATGAGGCTCATGTGATTATTTTCTTCTTTGAATCTCACTAAATCCATAGATTTAAACTCCTTTGAATTACCCGTCCACATTCACATGGCTCCATGCATTGTGATGTAGCACCTCAAACTCCAACTTCTTCCTTGGATGGTTCCTCTTCAATCTCAACTTGAATCAAAACTCATATTGTGATGTTTATTTCATTTAAGAATAGATTTTTAGAATTGTATGATTTTATCTCAATTTATCAGAATATTTATTTTTATTTATTTTTCTATTTCTCATTTCATAGAGTTCTTCTCAATTATACTCTTTGAAGTCTCAAAGGGAACCTTATGAAGACTGTTGGATGGTTTTCTCTGCTTTCATAGGGTTGGTTGAACTATATAGTTTTTCATAGGGCAAGTTTTACTCTATGAAGTCTTATTGTAACTTATAAAGGTCACTCCTATGATGTATCAATGTGGCGTTAATGTACCCTATGGTGATTTTTTGACCCTACGAGTCTCAGTGTAGGGTTTATGACTTTACCAAAATCTTAGATCCTTTGTCTACATGTACCCTACGAAGTCTTGTGAACCATACAAAGTTGAAACTTATAAAATGTATAAGGTTAAATACTTTTTTATTTTCTCAAACTCCTGTTCAATGATGAACCTTACGATGCCCTGTGTTGTACCATGTGAAATTAGTGAACTCTACATAGTGTGTAGGGTTTATGACTTTGCTATTTTTTCATACATCATCACAAAAATTATGAACTTCATAAAAAAAATAAAATATTCTTCAAACTCCCTTATACCCTTATAAAACTCCTTAAAAATATCTCAAATCATCTTAAAAACCTTATCAACACTTAAAATTATTCATTTGAATATTTTATTCTCAAATAAATTCAGCTTTGACTTCTTGATATTGATTATTCAATCTCCCCTTTTTCTAGCCGCTCATGCCTTCACTGTAAAACTATTATAGATAGTACCATTTCTTAGTCATTATTAATTGCCATGAAACCTTGAATATTAGATCTACAATCATCACATATAAGGGTTGGTATATTTAATATGTCCATACAAGGTTTCTAATATTAGTATCTCAACTTATCCTTTCCCATATATGATGGAAACACCTCACTCATTTTTCATTTACTGTATATAGACTTGATTGAAAACAAATACAATTTCATATTTTTAAATCCATTTGGAAGGTTCAATATTCCCCATTTTATTTGTTTTCAATACCTAAATTTTCAAAATTCAATGTTATTGTAACAAACCAACCCAAAATACCATCTAAACTAGCATATGAATCTATCTTCCACTGGACCGAAGGAATTCCCAACCCCCACAGACCGACAACAAGTGCCTGGGAATCAAAAAACAACCTTTGGGAATGATTTCACCCAAAAAATATAACATAAATCAAAGAGCACATCAGAAACATAAAAAATTAAATAACTTATTTCAAGGACATCTAAATACAAGGAGACAGTACATAGAAATCTATGAATATGAATTAAAAACAGAACTACCATAACCCATCTCTTGGTGGTCCGTGACCACCCACCATATCCCAAGTCACCTTCCCTCAGACAACCAAGAACAAAACCATAAAAGGAAGATGAAGAGAACCTGAACACTTGCTATGGAAACATGAAGGCTATATGCACTGAGCAATGTATCCAGGATGTGAGGAAAATAAAGACCAACAGGGTTCCACCAAGAAGTCTATGAAATTATTCCATAAAGCAATTTAGATATTCTAGTTTGAAATATAATAATGATAAAATTGCATTGAGATATGATAAATCATGTTATACTTTTAAAATAGTAAAAGATCCATCAAAACCAATTTTGAGCAACATAAAATCTAAAACATTCATTTTTCCATTTAAAATCCATTTAGGAATCTCAAGATTAAAACATGTCACAACCTTTTGAAACAAAATACCCCCTTTTAGAAAGCTTTGAAAAGCATTTTAGAAGCTAAAGTAAATAATTCCTAATGAAGTTATGAGATGTTTCCATGTATCATAGAATAATACAACATATCAATGGAAGATACATGGGTAATGAAAGTACCTCATAGAAATCAAATATATATAAAAAGTAAAACATAGAAACTCCAATTATGAGTAATGATAGAGCGATCAGAGTCATACATCAAGTATCAAATTCAAGTGTTGAGGTCATATCATGGGAAATTTGTAGATACATTATTAATTCCACTAAAGGTAAGAAAATAAATCCATGATCGACTGCACATGAATGTCAAATCTATAAAGTACACAAGATTACCGACTCGACACACACCCGCTTCCTCAGAGAACATCCCTAGCCTAAATCTATTGAGAATGTGTTGATTCAACAATTTCATTAATTTTTTTGATTTTGATTCTCACAAACACCCAAATTTATATTACTAATAAAGTTTCTTTTAAGTGAATTTCATGAAGATGATATTCATTAGAATATTTAGTTTTATTCTAGAAGCATTCAAAAGCCGTTAATATGTGGGAAAATATTTGTTTAAGTATTATGGACATGTTTGAAAGTATCATAGAAACATTGTTCATACTATACATTTGTAAGCGTAACATATGATTTGGGAACCCTATGTTAGGAATAAAATGTATAGATTATATATCCTATGCTATTGAGAAAATATGGATCAATAAACCTACATTTGGAAGAAACCCTATGTTTGAGGAATAAATGTACGGTTCATCAACCCTACATTTATAAACTATAAATTTTCAAGCGTACTTTTGGAATTTTTCATTATATGAAGGAACCCTACATTTGAATGTTCAATTAAAGAGTTTTAAATTAAATATATTATCCATGTTTTCTATAATGGTCTTTCCATAAGTAAATATCTCCTTAAATCTATTTTACAACTAATTCAAAGGCTTACACTCAAATGATTAAATCATTACTATTTATAAAGAAAGTTATGACTCACTTTGAAATATTTGAAAGATTTGAATTCAAATATTTTCAATTTATTATGTTTTATTTCTGAATGTAGTTTAATTTGGATCCATTCAACCGTTAGTATAAATACTGAGATATTCATTTCTTGAATATAAAAGAATATATGCATAGAAAAGAAAAAGTTATGTTCTTGTAAAATAACAATGTGTTGTTACCTTTATAGATACACTTTAGAGACATACATGATTTGATATATTTGATCAAATTACTATTGTTTCTATCATTCCTATTATATCTTATTGTTATATATTCCTTTTCAAGTTCTAAAAATCATTTTTTTAGATTTACACTTTAGAGACATGCATGTTTATTCATCTATCTGTTGTTTTATCTATCACTATTTGAAGAAATCTTGTGTAAATATTGAAGATTTTTTTTTCTATTTCTATGCATTATTGAAGATCAACACATCTATCAGTTTCATGATGAAATTGTAATCGAAACCCATTTTCTCAATCAAATAAATCTCTATTGATTTATTAGAGTATCAAATGCTCGAACTCAGTCATGGTGGTGAAAGAGTATCTATTTATTGGACTAAGTTTTGGATTTATTTTTACCTATAAAAGAACCAAAAGGCCTTGTAAAATCCTTGTTGTAAAGGTATAAACTGCCTGTACTCAATTTTGGAAGTCCCTGATAAAAGGACTTACTAATGAAAATCACCAAACTTGTGGAGAGAGTGTTGGTGGAGTGGACTAGGGAATCTTTGTGTTCTGAACCACTATATATCACTGCATTCTTTTCTTTATTTATTTATGATTCTCAATCATCTTTAATATAAAAGGAAAGATAAACTATATATCAAGAGAATTATTTTTAATCTGTTGAAAGGTTTTAAATAATCACAATTCACCCCCTCTTTTTTCTTCGTCATAACCAAACTGACCTAACAAGTGGTATTAGAGGAAGGGCTCTATTGGAATATTTCTATAGTTTCAAATTCTTGAATATTATATTATTTCTATTTTTGATACCAAAAAGTAGTATCAAAGGAATGGTTCTATTGATATATTCCTTGTTTTATAAATCCTTTAAAATTATTCTAATTCTACCTGATACTAACAATTAATATCAGAGGTTGTCCGCTTTTACTAAATCCTTTTATTATTATTTTTTGATACTATCAAGTGCATAAAAATTTTGGACTCTTGTTCATTATAAAAGGTATATTTTGTCTCTAACAAGCCTAAGTTAAATATTCAAATGAAGACATCCCAAAATTGATGATCTCAAAGAAGGTAAATTGATGATCTATGATCCTTAATTTGATGGTGATAACTATGGATGCTGGGAATATCTCATGATTATTTAATTGAAAAATCTTAGAATATGAGTTTATTTAAAGGTTTTAAATTCTTATGAAATTACTAAGTAATATCTGGAGAAATGGGATGATGATCAAGAAAAATAATATGATATTAATTCAAAAGCAATGAATGCTATTGTATGTGGTTTATGGAATTATGAGTTTAATTGAGTTTATCAATGTACTACTGCATATGAGATGTAGAAAACTATTTATTTTTCCTATGAAGGAATAAAAAATATTAGAAAACTGAGATGAAATATTAAAATGTTAAAGTTTGATACTTTCAGAATTCATGAAGATGAAAATATCACCCAGATAATGTTGTTGCTTTGGGGGATCCAATTAATCAATCAAATCAAGTGTTAAAATTACTCAGAGTCTTACCCTCTAAGTAAAATGGAATATCTGATTATATACATTAATACAAACCAATTAAATAATTAATAATGGATGACTTGATTAGAACCTTGATGATGTATGAAGTTGAGATACAAGATTAAGATGAAAATCATATCTAATATGAAGAAGATGCTCTCAAAACTACAATGGATGAATCATATGAGTAAATTTATTTATCTTAAAATAAATATTTATCAAATCTTTTCAAAAGGTTTTAAAAAATATATAAAAAAATGAAGAAAGGGATTGAAGAGAGTAGATGTTATGAATAAAAATTAAAAGTTCATACAAAGTTTAGATTTCCTTTAGTTAAAGCTTAAAGGAAATATGATTATAAAAGAAAAGACAAGAAAATTATTAAGTCTACTTGGAGTGATTATTCTGGCTCAAATGATGAATCTTCTATATGCTTTGGGGATGAATATAAAAATTAGTTGGTATGTCTTATGACTCATACTAATGAGGTACAATCTTCTTACCCTCAAAACACTAATTCTGAAAAACTTTCTTTTGATGAGTTAAATAAGTATTTCTTTATACTTCAAGATAAATTTTAATCTTTAAATAAAGATCATAGAAAACCCAAAAAATCTTATAATTATATTTCAATTGATAATGAAAGTTTTTTAAAACATTTAAATATTTAAAATCTAATTATTCCAAAATTTCTTGTGATCTATATGAAACAAAAATTAAGGAATTATTAGTTGAAGTTGATACTTTAAAACATGCATCTAGTATGATTATCAAAGGATAAAGTTACTTAAACCAAATTATTGGTAAAAATAAAATTCAAAATGGAAAACTTGGTATAAGTGGTAATGATTAAAGACCAAAATTATATGAGAATTATTTTTTTTCTCATTCGAATAGAAAAAGTATGCAGACTATTAAATGTTGTTATTGTGGTATTCATGGACATCATGATAATTAATGTTTCTTTAGAAAACCTCAATTTTTTGGTGTTAAATTTTTTATTGTTTAAAAGAATTATTTAACTTGAATAGTGTAATCTCTACACAAAATAAACAGATTTGGTTATACAAAAATTTAGTTGTTAATATTGCCGAACCCAAAAGTATATGGGTACCAAAAGGCACCTGTATTTGATATTTTTTTAGGAATATACCACCGTACAACATCATTAAATCATTAAGTGGTCACCTAATAATTATATCAAAATCTTGATCTTAACAAAGGAGTGATAAAATCTGAAGTATTTTGTTATAAAAAAATCATTAGAACTAGAACCAATAATCTAGGAAGTATTTCATTACTATTTTCACATATATATCTTTATTGTATCAAATATTTTATATAGGGGTAGAGAGGTATTTTTATGATTAAGTGTTAAATCCCTCTCTACTCTTTGAATTAAAATGGTAAAACATAGTCTATATAGTTACAAAATTGAATTGCTAAAAATTGAAAATTCTATAAACATTGTTTTAGTATATTTCTCTTGAAAAACCGAACTTTAGAATATATAATAATCATTTAATTATAAAAACAATTTTATAAAAAACTATATTCTTTATTTAATCTTTTTACCTATTATTGTCTTTAATTTTTTTCCATTTTCTTAGAAACTTTATTCATTTATGTAACTTTTCTCACACAATAGTTTTCTTACATAAAATGTCTTTTCAAAATTTAAACTGTGAAGCGATTATTCTGTATTTTTGGATTGAGAATGTGAAGAATCATATAAAAATTTTTAGAACAAAATGCACCGTCTTACTCTTTAAAACCCTAGAGTCTTCTTATCAAAATATCTTAAATTATTTATTCTTCTTATTTGAAATATCATGTTTAAAAATTTCTGAAATCAGTCTAAGAAAGGTAAAATGATCAATAACTTCAAGTAAAAAAAAGCCTTTCTCAAAATAACATTAAAGTTAATATTTCTTCCAATCTATTTAGAGAACAATCGATTTCGTATGTTAAAGATTCATTTGAAAAATATTCTAAAAAAGATAAGGAAGTGCATGTTTATAATGAACTATAAGTTTCATCATCTCAAATTATTAAATGTGAAATATATTCTGAAGAACTTATATTTAAGGTTAATACTTTTAATGAAGAAATAGTGAAGCCTCATGATGATCTAAATGTGTCTAGAAATTCATATGAAGATCTACAAAAGGTTTCAATTTCAAAAATAGTTTTTGATACACTAAAAATAGAGTATCTAAATATGAAAGAAATATCAATCTTAAAAGAATACATTAAAGTATTTAAAATAGAAATGATAAGATAGATGAAGTTACTAAGAAGTGAAGCTATTACTAAGCTGAATCTTGATGAACTTAAGGAGTTTATGGTCAAATAGTTGTCATCCTCTTCACTACATCAAAGATCTGTATATGTTCAAAATAGATTAGAACAACTGGAAAAAGTTTTAATAGATTTAAGTGAAAAAGTTCAAAGTTTGTAAAGTTTAGATGATTCGTATAATCCTTCATAACACCCTGAATTTTATTTATATCTGTAGAATATTTAAAGTCAATATCTTATATATATATTTTTTAAATAATAAAATTAGTAAAAATATGTGTTATAAAATGTTTCATAATTTCTTTTTATGTTTTATATTCTTAATATTTTATGTAAATAGTTATCTTACATGTAAAAATAAGCTTAATGTTTGGATATTTCAAATTTATTATAAAGGGTGAATTATTCTATGAATATAATTAATAAATAATTATATTAATAGATTACAATGTTCTTCTCACTTATGAAATGTGAAAAAATAATTTTATTTTAATGAAAATATTTAATTCCTTGATTATCTTTTAAAATTATGCTATATCTTAGAAGGATTTATTTTAATTTTATTATTATGGAATGAATTAAATGATTTAAAAAATTCATTACAAAATTTTATTATTCATTGAATAATATTTTATATTTTTTCATGGCTCCTTGATTATACCTTTTTATCTTTTTTAAAAAAATCATAAATTTTTGTAGAGTTTTTATTGAGGCATGTATTCAAAAAATATTTTTCATAGAATTTCCAAAAACTCATATTTTTGATGTCAAAAAAGGGGGAGAAATATTTATGAAAAATTTATATGAAATATTAAATGGTATAAATTTAATAAGATTTCTTATAATTTATTTATTTATATTTTTTAAAATTTCTTAAATTCAATATTTATTTTATGGGTTTTGTGATCATAAAAAAGGTGGATATTGTTGAACATGTGTTAATTCAATAATTTTGTTAATTTCTTTTTGTTTTTGATGCTCAAAAACACCCACATTTATGTTACTAATAAATTTTATTTTAATTGAATTTCAAGAAGATGATATTTGTTATAATATTTATTTTTATTCTGGAAGCATTAACAAGTCATTAATCCGTGGGAAAAATATTTGTTTAAGTATTCTGGACATGTTTGAATGTATTATAGAAACACTATTCATACCCTACATTTGTAAGTGTAACATATAGTTTGGGAACCCTATGTTTGGAAGAAAATGTATGGATCATATAGCCTAAACTGTTGGAAAAGTATGAATCAACAAAGGTACATTTAGAATAAACCCTATGTTTATAAACAAATATACATTGTCAACCCTATTTTTTGAATATGTCATTATGTTAAGGAACCCTATGTTTGAAAGGTCCATGATAGAGTTTTGAATTAAAGATATTATCTATGTTTTCTATAATGGTATCCCCAGGAGTAAATATATCTTTAAATCCGTTTTATGATTGATTCAAAGGATCATAATAAATGGGCTAAATCATTCATATAAATAAGGGAAGTTATAGATCTCTTTTAATGATTTTAAAGATTTGAATTCAAATATTTGTGATTTATTATGCTATATTTCTGGAGCTGGTTTAACTTGGAGCTATTCGATCGTTAGTATAAATATTGAGATATTAATTTCCTTAATATAGAATAATATATGCATAGAAAAGAAAAAGTTGTGCACTTGTAAAATAACAGCGTCGTTACCTTCAGAGCTATACTTTGGAGAAATACATGTTTTGATATATCTGATCGACTTACTACTATTGTTGTTGCTGCTACTATATCTTATTATTACATCTCCTTTTGTAAGTTTGAAAAAGAATTTTTTAGAGTTACACTTTGGTGAATTTTATGTTTATTCATCCATCTAGTGTTTTCTCTATCATTGTTTGGAGAAAACCTATGCAAATATTAAATATTATTTTTGACGTTGCTATGTATTATTGAAGATCAACACATCTGTCAGTTTCATGATGAAACTATGAGTGAAACTTGTTTTCTCAATCAAATCAAACTCTATTGATTTATTAGAGTATTATATCATAAAACTCATTCATAGTGGTAAAGGAGTATTGGCTTCTCAAATTAATATGTGGATTTATGGTTCCCTATAAAATAACCAAAAGGCCTTGTAAAAGCCTTATTATAAAGGTATCAAATACTTGTACTTAGTTATGAAAGTTATTGGTAAAAGGACTTACTATTAAAAATTACCAAGCTCATGGAGAAATAATTGGTGGAGTTAAATAGGATATATTTGTTCCCCGAACTAATATATATCTCTGTGTTATTTTCTTTATTCATTTACACTACTCACTTATCTTTAAAATAAAATGAAATATATGATGCATATCAAGAGGAATATTTTGAATCTATTGAAAGGTTTTAAAGAATCATAATTCACCACCTCTTATGTCTTCATCATAATTAAACTGACCTAACAAAATACACATTCTCTAAGGAGATGCTATTTGGGGTGTGAGTCTAAAAAAGTGTAGAATAAATCTAGGGTTTCTCATCGAACTACACAGGTTTCCCATGACCAATAAAAGTGGTGAGTGAGATAACAAGTAGTAACAATAAAAATAAGAATTCACAATGATATCAATATGCGAAATCAATATTCCATAATAAACAAGGTTTATATCTCACCCTCAACCCCATACTCCTTTATAGAGTATAACCCTATTTCAACAACCGTTATCACATACACCAAGAACTGCCCATGAAGGAAAATCATACATAAGGGGTTCTTTAGGAATTTTCACAATAAGATCACTTACTTAATAAAGTTCCAAACAACCCTTTAAGGAAATCGAAATCGATAAACCAAACATTTATAAATTAATTTAAACATAACTTCTGGCCATTCATTCAAAAGATCTATATATATTTGATTCCTTTAAAAAACATTTTAAAGTGATAAACACGACTTCAATCAAAGAACAAAAAATAATAATCAACCCCTTTAAGTGTTTTGAAACATAATTACAACCAATATTTCCAAAATAACAAGTTACTAGTTATTCTTTAAACTACTCCAAAACTCATTTCTAAGAAACACACACATTTAACCATTTGGAAACACTTTTAAGAATAAACCATTTCCCTTAAAATGGGGCTTTAATTTTTTTAAAAACCAAATCCAAATGATCTAATTTCATTTAAAAAAAATGATCAATTCTCTAGATGAAACCATTCATACCAAACACCATTTTCATAAAACGGAAAATTTATGCTTCAAAATCAATAAAACTTGATTGATCGATTTCAAACATGATAAAATATGGATTCAAGAAACACATGAATCAAAATAATAAAAAATGATGTAGAAACACCTACCTCAAGACACTTATAATTTTCTAACAAATCAAATGGAATCAATAACCAAAAAGAAAGAGGGATCCAACAACAACATGAGGAGTTTAAAAACCAAGGACTTCACATCCCCAAACCGGAATTCAACATCCTTGAGATCAAAGGAGACAAATTAAATTACATACCACAATAATTCCTATAAAATTATCAAGTAAATCCACCCTATATCTCCCTTACACATATCTCCCAGCAAGGAACAACAATAAGAGCTGAGAGAAACCAAAATACATATTGCATAAAGATCATTCAAATCTGTCCTCTAGAATCAGATAGAATAGAATCCATAGCAATGAAACAAAAAACAAGAGTCTTAATATATGGAAAAAAGAATCAAGATATCATTAAAAAACCCCCTCATAATGATCCTTTATGTTTCCATAAATAGGTGTAACACCTTCCTAAAAAATAGGTGACAAACTCGACAATTTAAAAATTCTAAAACCATTATCACCATAGTTTAGTGAGCATTTTCCATGCCTGTGGTGGTCTTGATCACACCTCACCCCGGAGCTTGACACAATAACTAACCATGACATAGTGAAAAAAAACTGACTATTTTGGACCCACCACACCCTGCACTACAGTGTGGTGGAGTATGAATAGTTGTGGTGCACAGGAGGACTCCTCACACCTCATGTTGAAGACCATGACCAATACTGAGCTTGTTTATTCTATCCATTTTACATAGAAGACTTGTAGTCACATTGAGACCTCCACCATGAATGTGTTCTTGCTCATGTTTCACAAAAATTTCTTAAAATACCATTTAAAGATACCATTCCATTACTAATGCTTACCGAACTAGAAACGAAACATCTCAAAGATAAAAAATAAACATACCTCAAGTTAGGACATGACAATTATAAACACCATGAATCATTCCCCCCAGAAAGTCTCATATACAAAGATAGAAAACAATGGTATAAAAAGAAGTTCCACATCCAAATAGTGAGGTGGATGATCCATGAAACAAAGAAGACTCACCTAAGAAGAAACCACCTATCAGAACTCTAAAAGGACAGACCACCAACACTCCCAACAATCCTTAAAGCATACTCTCTAAGAAAAGCACACTAATTAAAACAAAAACAAGACATATCCATGAGTAAAGAATTATAGAAAATAACTAGAGACCTATCGTATGACTCCCCACTATTTAAAGGCTCACCAAAATCATGGAACAGGAGGAGAACATCGACTAAGAAAACACCCCTTCAACCTAAATAAGAGAACTCAATCATTAAAAAAAAAATAAGCATATAGTAGAAGAATTAAAAATCCAAAAGGGATGGAAAAATCAAAACATACCGATGATTCCAAAAAGAGATAACACCCAAATATATTTTGGGTTAGAATATTTGATGAATTTCTGGTCACATATTTCTTTATATGAGAATATATCCTTATATTCTTAGTAAATCCCTCCTTGATTCATGCCTCTTCTATAGTAATGACATGTTCAACTATCAAGAATAGTCTTTATGTCTTAACACCTGATAACACTAGTATAATACTTGAAGCTTTGATCTTCCATATTGATAGCAAGTCTGTCTAAAAACCATTATTGTTGTCCTGCTACAACTTAATCCAAAATTTTCTCAGGGGTAGTGGTATTATTGCCATATTTTTCTTTTCATTTGATGTGTAAAAGTATCTCTCACTTATATTATTGGATGAAACATGTTTAAATTTGATTTTATAATCTACACTATTCAAAATAACAAATTTACCTTGAAACTGATTAGGAATGGATTTCACCTGTCTATTGGGACTCTTCTTCTTAGCAGTTTGAGAAGGCTCATATTTAAACTCAAAAGACTTACTAAAGTATTCTATAATATTATTCAACACAGTTTGAGATAAAAAAATATTCATTTTTTCTAAAACATATATTCTTATTTCACAACCATTTTTTTTCAATATTTATCACCATCTTTTCCCATCCATCCACTCCCAGTTTATATTTTTTGATCTCATAAATTTATATAATCTAGTATTCCCTAAACCATATTATCTTTATCTTTTATCAGTTTACTATTTTCTATATTTATTTTTATTTTTAGCTCCAAATAAGATTCTAACTCACCCTTCAACCTATATTACATCTCTATTATTTCACCTTTATCATCATTACTGATTGAAGTATCAAAATATTTTTCAACATGGGACATAAAATTAATTTCATATTTTTATTGGATTCTTGATGATGA
This sequence comes from Viscum album, assembly GCA_963277665.1. NCBI lineage: Eukaryota > Viridiplantae > Streptophyta > Magnoliopsida > Santalales > Viscaceae > Viscum > Viscum album. Next base: position 925,479,715 of record OY728166.1, on the reverse strand, counting down.
GTTAGCTTGTTACTTTTTTGATTATTAAATTTATTCTCTTTCTTTTAGAGTAATTTTTTTTATTTTACCCCATTTCTCTTTTTGAGGTTTCTTATCCTTTTCATTTTATTTATATTTAGTATCCTTATTCTTTGGGAAACTTATGGAAAAATTTCCAATTCCATTACAGTTCTAGAACCTTGGTGGTTGATTGACTTTTCCCTTTATTTTGTCTATTTAAACTTCCTTGATAGAAGAGAAACAATTTTATTTAAGTATTTATCATCTTCCTCACAATCAGAATCATTTGATTTAGTTTCTTCATTATCTTTTACTTTAAGATTTCTCATACCCTCAAATGACATCTAATCCTTTACCTTATTCTTGAAAATTGAGATCTTTATCATTTCATAAGATATGAGAATATTATGTACCTAATCCAAAGAAATGTCTTCTATATTATCTAGAGTTGAAATATTTGGATCAAAATTATCTACAAATTTTATCATCATCTTTTTGATAATAATATACAGATTTTCTCTAAATCCCTAAATATTGATGAAATTTTCATTGACTCTAGTGAAGTATTCATATATATATTCCTCATAATACATATTTATATCCTCAAACCCACAATTATGAATCTATAATTTTCCTCCTTAAATTTAATATTCCCTTCATAACTACTCTTCAATTTATCCCAAATTTCCTTGGAAGTTTGAAGTCTAATGGTTTTAGTGTAAAATTTTTCTGAAAGATACATCAAAATGGAATTTTTATCTTTTCCATCAAATTCAAATTTTCTCTTATCAGAAAGATTCATAGAAGTACCCTTAGTAATAGGTGTAAATCTCACTATTGTAACATCTCTTACTTATAGGACAAGTGATATATGGAATGTCAATATCCTATTACTAAAACTGTTTTAGTTATTTCCATAAAAAGTTAGGACACCCATAATATTAAAAAAATTTAAATTCTCTATACATAACACCTTATAGGATCTTTCAAAAGGAACCTAGATTGTATTTGATACCACTTATAGAGCCTGAGTTAGTTAGGTACCATTGGGGGGGAGGGGGTGAATTAGTGACACACTTTTATAAATTTATTCCTTTTTAATTCAAAATATTGATCTGGTTAAAGTCTTAATTCATTATATATTGAATTACTGAACCTATTCCAAATGAAATAGAAAAAAAAGAACACATGAACACTAATATTTATAAAGTTTAACTTTAAAATCCCACTCCTTTTCATGATTGGTTAGTCACCCTAATCATAGATTCTTCACTATTAACCCACATGGTTACACTAGATAAATTCCCAATCCCATTAGCATAGAGTCCCACTTTTCCCCTATTTATAGACTCCCAATGGAAAGCTAAAACTTATTTTTTCTTAATAAAAAAGCGTTTTTACTTGAATAAAAAAGATCTAATTTTTCTCCTCATTACTTCAACACCATTTGAAATTGATCTTCCTCTCATGAATCAACAGTTCAGGTCTATTGGACTTAATCACCTCATCTATATGTTCAATTATCTAGATCTTCCTCAATCTATTTAATTATTTTACACTTTAAGTATTCTCCTTCAAAAACTTTAAGTTTTATTCTCTCACTTTTCTCCACTATATAATAGCATATCAGGTTTTCAGTTCTCAATTATGTATACATTATTTATCTTTATTTATCTCATGATTTTATATTCATAGAATAATATCATGAATATTATTTCCTATATTCAAAATATGGAAAATCCTTAAATTTTAGTGGAATTTGATATTCTTATTCAAATATAGAATATATTTTCCAGTTTGAATTATTATTTTAATGTCACAAAAACATTCATTAAAAATCCTAGTCAATAATTATTCAAATACCCAAAAATATTAGGATTATTTATTTCTTTGAATCTAAAATAAAACACATATTTTAAAACCTTTTAATTACCCATTCACATGTGCATGGCTCTATGCATTATGACATGAAACCTCAAACTCCAACTTCTTCCTCAACTATTCCTTCAATCTCGACTTAAATCACCGGTCACTATATTTTATAAAAACATTTTTTTAAATTTAATTCCATTAATTTATGAGATTAATTGATATTTTTTCCAAGTATTTAGTGTTTAAATTATTTTTGAGTCATTTAATTTTTAAATTCAATTTTAGAAAATAAAAAAATAAAATAAAATTATATATATTTTGAAGTGATTTTTACTAAGTAAAAAGTGTTTGTATTTTAGTGAAAGAAGTGTCTAATAATCATTTGATTAAGGGGATACTAAAGGAATGAGAATGACAGAATAAGATACAAGAACATGTCATGTAGTTCATAGATGGCACAGTGGGGTAGGGGGCAAGGATGGATAACCTACCTCATCAATAGGGGTCAAGTGTGAGAGGATGTAGGAGTACACCAGATCTTTCCAGCCTTCAATGACTATTTCAGGGAAAATGATCTTTTATTAATAGGATCCATCCCCTATGGAACTCTGATGTGGGATAAGAAAGAATCTCTGGGTATTCTGAAACACCATCATTATGGACCGACTTGCATGTCTTCCCCCTAAAACTTCCTCTCACTAGATATGACACTACTGCACCATAAATATGCCATTGATGAATGAAGTGAGTTTGAGTAGTGCTGTTTTATTGAGAGATATAACACCGTATGATTAGATTTTAACTTTTGAGGTTTGATAAATATAGAATGGAGGTAAGTTTTGGAATGTGGGTGATGCTTTGTGCCATGGGATTTTAAAGATGAAAGGTGTACTTGCAGTGGATGAAGGAGCTATGGAAAAGGGTTGTTATTGCATCTTGAAGCCCCTAGATTTTCTAGGGGCATGGATTCAAAGGTTTGACATTCTTTGTGATATGTGATCTAACTTTAATTGTAATGGAAAAAAAATAAGAAATATGATTTTCATGTATGGAGGATTTGTGGAATGGGGTTGCAACTATATTGTGGAGGTGCTCACTGGGGCAGCTGAGGTCGAGTGAGGTCTTCTATGATGTAGTACACCACCTATTCCATAGAAGTAATATCTACACAAGATATTTTATGTTAACTAAACTTATCTCCTAGATTTAAATTAGATATTTTTATGGGAGACTTAAGAGGAGGTGTGCATGTGGGTTTATTTCCTATATAGAAGAGGATATAGCTGATTTAAGGGAATTAAAATCAAGGAAAGATAAGATGAGATTCAAATTAATGATAAAAAATTGTAGATACTAATAGATTTGAAGATATACAGCTAGTTCATACACATCTATCTCTTAGATACAACTTGAGATATAATTTGAAAGGAGATAAAAGGAGGATTTAAAGTAGAGTGGGATGAAAACTTAGATTCACTACTACAAACTGGGTTTTATCAGTGCTAAAAAAGTCTTTATCAATGATAAAAAAATGATGATAATCAAGGCGCTACTAAAAGGGGTCCCTTTTATCAGTGCTAAAAAAACACTGATAAAGGCCCCTTTTATCAGCGCTAAAAAAAGCATTGATAAACGTCAAAAAAATTAATTTTTTTTAAAAGAGTCTATAAATCAGAGGGACCCCCTTTTAACAGTGCTTCAATAGGTCTAGGAATCCCTCATCTACGTGCACGATCGCCACCCCTTTAATAGTGTTAGGCGCACACCCCCACCATTTAACAACGTTAGACCCCCTGCACCCACCCGTGCACCATTACCTCCGCTTTGATTCGAAACCAAGACCACTCCCTTGCGCGCCTGCACATTTACCACTCGACCATCTCATTTTGTTCTCCATTTAATGATATATCTATATTTATAGTTATATTAATATATATATATATATATATTCATATATTAATATATATATATATATATATTTATATATATATTTAGTTATATTTTTTATTAGTATATTTATTCATATATTAATATATATTTATAAGATTAGTTTTAAATAAATTTATAAAATATGTTTATGTGTGTGTTTATAAATAAATAAATAAATAAATAAGTAAATAAATAAATAAATAAATAAATAAATAAATAAATAAATAAATAAATAAATAAACAAACAAACAAACAAACAAACAAACAAACAAACAAACAAATAAATACATATATACAACATACATGCACAAGTATATATATTATATATATGTGTATCTGTAAGTATAATTATACATATTTATATATATATATATATATTTATATATATATATTATATATTAATATTTATATTTATATGTTAGAATATATAGATAATATATATCAGTTTGTTAATACACACACACATTATATAGGTATATAAATATTCATATATTTGTATTTTAAATAAAATGGATATTAGTTTTTATTTAGATAAGGCTTATATATTGAGAAATATATTTTATATATAAATATGTTTAATTATTTATTTATAAAATTAAAATTTTATGTGTAAATATATAAAAAATATGAATATATTGTCATATATTTGATTATAAATAACAGTACATTGTGAAAAAAGATAAAATTTCAAATCCATAATATTAATATGACTATAAGACCTGAGATTAAATTTATTCCTTACTAAAAAGGGTAAAAATACCTCCTTAAATGAGGCTGAAAATCCATTTAATGTTAAAAAATTAGGGTACCCTGACTAAAAAATCAGTTTTGGAGGCCTTATCGGACTTTTTTGGCCTTGAAAAATGTGACAAAGGTTTACTTGTGATACTGAGGGTGTAGAGATCATTTACAAATTCAATTTGATATGTGGAAGAGCTCAAACAGACACCCAGATCAAAATTTATGGTTTTTTGAAGTTTCAGTTACGTTTTCAACTTATTTTAGATCTTTTATTAATTTTTTTAATTTTTTCTATCTTAAAATTGTTATTAAATGACTATTACTCACTAATAATTAGAAAAGTATTAATTAATAATATTTTTTAAAATATTTTATAAGCCATTTTCATTAAATATCTTATATATTAAGTGTAAATGTATATTTCTACTTATCTAAAACATATTTAAAAAAATATATTGTATTTATATAAATATAAATATATTTATATATTTATCTATTAATATATTATTTTTAATGATTTTTTTAAAAATATATACTTTATCAGTGCTAGTAAAAAAAGCACTGATAAAGCCCCTTTATCTGCACTACTAAAAAAAGCGCTGATAAAGGGTGGCACTACAAAAACCCATTTTTGTGGTAGTGATTGCTGAAGGGGGAGATAATGAGAATATATAGGGAATATATAAGATTTATAATGGATAAATTTCCTATAAATTGAGGAGGGTTATTGTGAAAATGACTTTTGTGTAGTCTAGAGAAACGAATTGTTGGAGGATTACCATTGCTGTGGAGATGTGTTACTGTAAGGTTTGCTCTTATTTTTATTTGACACTCCCTAATGACTAGCATGATAGGGTATACCTTTATAGTACCAATCTATGTAATGATATGAAATTTCTCTTAGTAAAGTTATGTTTTTATGATCAATTTGAGTTGGGGTTTTTCATTCATCTTTTACTCAACATATTATCCCTTTTCTTCCTACCATGACCATTGGGGATTGAGTTGGGTATGATTCATAATGTATTAACTAGATACCTATTCTCATAGCATGAAAATTTCAAGGATTTTGGTATTTATATTTAAATACAATTTTGGGTTACCTGTTTGATAATTAAACAAAGTATTAGAGAAGAGATAAGGGGTGTTTTAGAATAGAGAGTGTCTACCTAATTCAGACAACATCTTTGATTGAATCAATATCACATTTACTTTACTAAGTTCATGAAATTAGATTTACTATTATTTTATATTTACTATCATTTATTATTTCTATAAAAATATATTTCATTTTAATTCCTTCCTAAATATAGCTATGTATGTTTAATTCATCCTTGTAGGTTTGACCTTGAACTTTCTATGTACTAAACCATTTTAATTCTTTAGTAGTTTGTTCTTTGTTTGATTTTTTATTTTATAAATTAAAATACCTATGGGAATTAATGATACTCTGCAGGTAGTCAAGTTTTTGATGTCATTTCTGGGTACAGTTGTTTAAATGATAAAGGATATTTAGGAATTCATTTTTACTTTTTAGTTTTTAATTCTCTATGACACTTGTTCTTGTAGTGATGTGAATTTCAGGACAAGTTTTTGATTCACAACCACTCAAATTATGGGAATGAAGAAGAAAAAATCTTTGACTATGACCCAGATATAGAGATGATCATATAAAAGCATAGGAAGTTAAAGGAAGTGACCATGGATGGATAACAAAAGGAACAATGAGCTAACCAAGTGATACAAGGGAGAGATTCAGGGCTACAAACACTAATGGAGTACATGAGAACTTTAATAATGGAGGCTTAAATAGGTATTCTCATGATACCATTCACCGCAAACCACTTCAAGATAAAGCGGATGATAATAAAAATTATCTCAAAATAAATACAATTCACTAGACTACCTCACAAAAACCCAAACACTCTTAGGAAGTTTCCTCAATCTATGCGATACATTCGAGTTAAATAATTTTATTAGTGATGAAGTTAGTATTATCTTATTTTGATTCTCATTAAATGATAAAGCCTATAAATAGATCCAAATTCTACCATCACACTCTATCACTAGATAGGATAACTTGGTAAGAAAATTATTAAACTCATTTCTTCCCTCCCTCAAAATCAATGGACATACATGTCAACATCTTGAATTTGAATCAATATAATGATGAATCACTTCATAGTGCATGAGAGAGGTTCAAGGACCTGACTTAGAAGTGTCCCCATCATGCAATGGAGATATAGTTTCTAATACAAACATTATGTAAGGGTTTTTATCAGGGTTATCCTTCAATCTTATATTTCATGACTAGAGGTTAATTAATGAACAAATCATTGAAATAGAGCTATAAATTATTAGATGAAATTATGAGAAATAAATTCCAATGGTAAGATGAAGATGTAAAAAAGTTAGGAGTCTACATGGTTGAAAATAATTGATCGGTGGTTGTACAATTGGATGCCTTGACAAAGAATATGGATGTGATGATGTCCATGAACCAACCCCAATGTATGTATATCAAAGATGTTAGTTATGTTGATTATAATTTAAAAAAAATCATGGTTGTAGGCCTGAATAATAAAAAAACCAAGGGTACCGGCAAAGGCCATCAGGGTTCCAATGATAAGGGACTTCTCTCCAAATCTAAATTACATCGTCGGAGGATACCTTGTCAACTTTCATGACAACCACTAGGGACTATCAAAGAGTTCAATGCTAATAAATGGGATAAGATGCATTATTTGGATATCCAAGTAGGATAAATTGCCAAAAAAATCAAGGATAGACCAAGAGGAGCACTACTGGGGGAAACAAAGGTCCATACACATGGGAAAGTGAAATATATCACCTTGAGAAGTAAAAAATACAACCAATAAAGTGAAAAAATATCAGAAAATATAATGAATTTAAATAAAAAAGAGATGAAATCTAAGGAAAAGTGTAAGGAGAATGATGAAGAAAAATAGAAACAACTAAGAAAGAAGTTAGAGAAGAATCCCTCACCCTATAGATCACCACTATCTTTTCCAGGTAGGATGAAATAAGGAAAATTAGATGAGAAGAAAGGTAAATTTATAGAATTTTTTTAAAAGTTTACATTAACATTTACTTTTTTGAATATTTAGAAAAATTCCAACACATGAAAAATTAACGAAAGAGTTAGTTGATTGTACCACGATTCACTATGTCATTTTCACCCTTACACCATTGTATTAAACTGAATTTATATTGTAAATTCCAAAAATAATAAAAAATTTAATTCCATGTTTGAATCATTTATTTTGTTTCTATCGCTATTAAAAAGTCCAATGTTACTTGTCTTGAAAATTTTATTGAAGGTGAAGGTGATTTGGAGGGCCCATGATGATGTCTAAGAAAAATGGGCCAAACTGCGCATGATCCAAGTACACCAGTGGATTAATCCACACACTTCTACTAGAAATTTCATCCAATTAGGATGATATTTTTTGGGCTGGTCCAAAATTTATTGGTATAAATTTCATATGAAGAAACCGAAGACTCATTCAGCCATCTGATGGCCTTGCCAACCTGATCTGTCCAGCACACCAAATCTGCACGGAGTCAAAAGTGGTGTGCTGTGATCTGTCCATATCTCAGGATATAGGTGTCCAAACTATGACAAAATTTCGGTGGAGACATCCAAGAGGTGGGGATACAAATTTTTTATTTTCTCAAAATCGAGATAATTCTTTCTAGAGGTCAAAACACATGTGACAAGTGGTTTTAATAATTCCATGTGCTCAAAATCACCTTCCCATTTTCCTATAAAATGGCTCGTTGGGATCCTCATTTGCAAGTTAGACCAGGAGGCAAAGCTCTGGTATTTTGGAGACCCAAAAGAGTTCTCTCCTCATACTTGGAGTTCTAGAGGCCCCTATCATTATAGTGGGATCAACAGAGAAGAAGGAGTTCCACCCGAACTTTCTCCTCCTCTCGATGGTGAGCTAAACGGTGGACGATCATTTCGAGGGAGCTATACATACTTGGGAGGGTGTTCTGGCACTTGTTACTCTATTGGTTTTGTGTAATTTGTGTGTGGATTATTTCAATTTTGTATTATCTAAACATTTTTCTCCTCTAAGTTCATTTATTGGGTATAATTAAGTGAACTTATTTTCATTTCAACACCGATTGGGTTGATATTTCAAGTGGGAAACTTGAGTTGTTCCGATTGGGAAACACAAGGATCCTCTTTATCACACACATAAAAAAGATATTAGTATTGTTTAGTATCCTTTAATATGTTCTTTAAGTCCAAACCTTGACAACACGATTGTTGTGTCAAGGGTTGGTACTTTGTGCAACGTTTAGAGAGGCAAGAGGGGAATCAAGATCTTGACAACCCTCAACCAAAGAATTAAATAAAACCATGTGAAATTTTCAGAACAATGAACAATCCAAGATATGTAGTGAACTTTAAGTGATATCCTTATCTCATAATTCTTAATCCTCCACCTTATTCTATCAACTATTAAACTCTTTAAGTCAAGTTATTTTCTTAAAACTGTTTTCAAAATCACCCCCCTCTTTTAGTAATATTTATTAAAAAGACACACTATAAGCCACCAATGCTCCTTGAGAGACTACCTAGGGTCTTCCCTAAACTATAAATCAACCTTAAAAACATAATCAATTTTATGTGTCACGAAAACGTGGTCATTAGTCTCAAATAAGAGGAATTTGGAGGAATTGGGCATAATAACACTCGTGAGAGAATGATCAACTATGATATTGAGGAGTTTATCTAAGAATCTACAAGACCCAGGTATCTTTTTAATTCCTATTAAGTTTGGGTCTAATGAGTGTGGTAAGTATTTGTGTGATCCCATAGCAAGTGTAAGCATCATTTCATACTCTACATTCAAGATCCTAGTATTAGAGCATATGATGACCCCAAGAGTTTTTCTACAATAGGAAAACATAATGATGATATTTACATGAGGATTTATTGAAGATGACATAGTTAAAGTGGATAAATTTTAATTCCTAGTGGACTTCCTTATATTGGAAATGGATTAGGAGAAGACCCCCACAATTTTGGGAAGAAAATTATTGTTTATTGGGAGATAATTGATTTATTTCCAAAGTTTATATTTTAGATTAAGTGTTGGGGTGATAAATATAGTTTTAACATCCACTAGGAAATGAATAATCTAGGTAAAAATGAAGATGATATGAGTAGGTAAAAAATTACAAGATTTGAGGATGATAATGTCATTAGGAAAATAATTTATATAGTATTGAGAAAAAAGGAAGAGGTAAATCTATTGACAAGGATGAAGACAATAGAGGCATTTATTAACCAAAAAGTTTCAAAGAGGGCCAAAAAGTTTGGCAGTCCATGAACCACTCTTTGATTTTTTTGAAATGGGCCAAAACCATTAGATTGGGACTTTGGAGGTGGAGAAAATATTACCTAGAGGAAGAGTGAAGATAATTTTAGACAATGGAAGAGGACTAATCTATATGAAGAAATCATAGTTTCAATAATTCATAGATCTAGATTGGGTAAAACCCTTCCTACCCTCCATCACTTGACTTCAAAGTGGTATGGCTGAGCTTAATGACCGTAAAAAAATAACTTCCATGAGTGTAAGGTCTTGAAAAATCCGCAAAAGAGATTCTACCCAATTCCCCCCAAAGAATTGGGGGAAAAAATAGAGAAAAATCAAAGGATACACAAAACTGAACCGGTCTGCAGACCAGTCCAAATGATGATGCCCATGGCCGGTTCTGTGAAGCACCCCCTCCGTGGACTATTGTCGTTTGCAGAATGGAGGCGGAGATCCTCTGCGGGCATGAAGCAGGATGAGTGCTGGACCGGTCCACCATCACGAACTGCCCCCAGCTGCGGACCGCCTCAACTGGCCCGGTCTGCATCCACTGTCATTCATGGAGTGAAGGCGGAACCCTCCGCGGCCGCGAAGCACTCCTCGAGCTCGTTTGGTTCGCGGGGGAGATGCACTCGATGCCCCCTGCGAGTTTCGGATTGACCGTGTCATCCATGAATTGGGTTTTCGGTCGTGGGACTCCACAAAAGGTGCCACATGACCATAGATACATCCTTTTCCCCTCTCTATTAAAGGAGATTGAGGGGAAGAAAAAAGGGAGATGGGAGGAGATAAATCAGATTCGGGTGGAAGGATTTCGAAGGAAGGAGCTTAGGATTTCGCAAACTGTGAAGTTCTAGTCCACAAACCAAAGAAGGTATGAAGCTGGAAGCGAACTAATAAGGAACCTAAAACGCATAATAACTTGGTGAACCACGAACTTAAAATAACAAAGAAACTAAGACTGTGAACCATGGCCCCTCTGTGGATGCACTCCCCCCGGACCAGGGAGCTTATGCCTCTTTTCCGATCCGCTGCACCGCGTAGCACCCTCCTACACGGGAGAAGCCCCAACCAACGAACCCCCGACCAGCGCCGCCCTTGGCCGCCACTGCTCGCATGGAACCCTTCGTGAACCACCCTGGTACTTGGATCAAACCCAAAGCCGTGAACCACCTTGGTTCGCGGGATGCTCACCGTTCCGTGAACCACCCTGGTTCGCGAGTTTCCCATCAGTCAGCGGACCACTCTGGTTCACGGATGGCTTCTCCAGCCGCGTAGCACCTCCCTACGCGAAGGGCGCCACCACCCATACCCCAGTGTGGCCCGCCGAATCCTTTGGAGTTCCCATTCCCCAGGACATATAAAATCATTCCAATCCAGTCTGATCCTCCACGACTCCCTCATTGGCCCACTAATCGGTCCTAAGCTGAGACCCGATTGATGTAACCCTTAGGCGCATCAGCACGCCGTTTTGAGTTCACATACCCACGGTAAGCAGGGGTAAAGTGGTTGCCCCGACCCTTGAGTGGATTTCTGAAGCATTCCTGGGTTCACATTCCCACGGTAATGTGGATTCTGAGCTCGGGAGTCCCATTTCTGCCCCTCCACTCGTTGAGGCCGGGACACTTCTCCCTTCTTCAGGGGGTAGTAAAATACCCATCCGAAGGAAGCCCCCATTCACTTCCGTACTTCCCCCAGGAAAAAGAGAGGTGACGGGCACAGAAGCAACCCTTTCCCTCTACCGTTGTGCTTTATCGCCCTGGGAATCCATTCCGGAGTAAGCCCCAACCTTATGGGCTGCTCCATGCGTAAGCCCCACCTCACTTATCATGGACGCACCTTTCACGACGTGATCGTCTGGTCCCTACTGCCTCTTGTTTCTCACACCAAGCATGACTCACGTGGGATTAGAGTAAGCGTTGACCATGACATCCTCTCCTGGGCCTCCTCAGAGTGTAAGCCCCAATATCATGTGAACTACGAGGACTTTGATTCCCCACCATAGGGATACGTAGGAAGCCTTCAAGAGGTTCAAGCCCGATCACCATCGGACCCCCGGGTCCACCCTCACGTCAGCTCTACGACACTCCTATTCGAACTACGTGGACTTTGATCCCTGTCGCAGGGTACGTAGGAAGCCTCCGTGAGGTTCAAGCTCAAAAATCGGCTGATCCGACTATCTTCACATCAGTTCACCGCACCACTCCCAGTACCACCTCAATGAGTCCCGACTCCTTGGGGTCATTAATCTAATGAGGGATGGTAAACCTTGGGAATAAATGATTCTGAACCCCTGCGTCCAGCTGACCATTTCCCACTAGGATAAGTTTGTGGATACTATGCTTGGGTACAAAACAAAGATTCATGAATATATGAATACATATTAAATCTATAAGAGAGTCCTGGAATAGGAAAAAATTCCCCCCAAAAGGGTGAGATGAGCCCAACTTCCCATCCTCTCGACCAATTTGAGTTCTTAAGTATTGCTGGCCAAATCAACCAGCAAACGACTGCCTTTGGAAAGCAGGTCCATGTATTACTAGATATGGAACTGTTGGGAATTTTGAGGCGGAAAATGGTGCTCCCGATATGAGTGATTAAGTAGAACCCAACCTTCTCTGATCAACTGTCGGGTAGTGCATGTTCCTTCCCCATGAACCCATCGTGTGCCTTCGAGACAAAAAATGGTGAACCTGATGTGAATCTGTAACCAGGAATGAAGGATTTAACCTAATCCCACTCTGTGCCCCTTTTATATCACAAGAAGGGCCAATCAAGGTCATTAATTATGCATGGGATCATGAGATGCTGATTTGATGGGTTTGCTGTTTGTATATGTTAAAATGATCTACAGGTACCACACCGAACTCCCTTCGATCCAATGGTGTCATGAAGGAACTCTCAAGCGCGTGCTTCCAACAACGCAATGACCAGACTTCCTCACCAACGGAGGACCCTGTCACCTACCCGGCATCTTCAACGCTGGGTCTCAGATGCGTTAATCCTAGAGTACCATGTGAACGGTACTCTCCTGATAGTGGAGGTGGCCATGCATGCCCTCAAATCTACCAAAACTCGCCGGTTGCCTGCCCAGCAGCAGCCACAGAGGTAGATCTAGACAGCCCTTGTTGCTGTCTCCAACCGTTTCAGGAGTATATCCCTGGAACGAGACAACGCGTACCTCCCTTATCTTAGGGAGGTGGATGAGGTCAACGCTGAGGACCTTATCCCCGTTGAATGGGGGTTCTGATCCAAGGTCCCTGCTGGAAGACATCGTCACGGTCATGCTGTGACTCAACATCCTCACGCTCGGGAGGATGTAAAACTGAGGACCCAAGCCCACGCTCCCCGAGCTCTGGCCCCTCGGACCGCCCGACAAGGTTGGAAAACATACAACCAGGGACCGGTCATCACCCTTGTCCCTGAGGAGGAGCTCTGCTGCCCAGTCATGGAGACACATCACGAATAGTCACATACACCTGTTCGCTCCTCCAAATCCCACAATATAGATATGGCGGCATCATGCGAGAAGGCGCACATCCCCGCCGAGCTCCATCAATCCCGTCACTCACACAGGACGACACCTACCCGGCAGACACCTCTCCCTACCCAAGGTCGTGAAGCCCACCAACCCGACGTGGTGGCGACCCGACGTCTGTAGGGCCAGCTCCTAGAAGATCTTCTTGATGCCTACCATCCCAGTATGGTGGCGATCAATAAATCCCGCCATCCAGATACGGTGACAATTAATAGGCAGGCATGTCTCCCCACCAATAAAGGCCACCGACTCGATACGGTGGGAAACAAACATATGCAGGGCCAACTCCCTGCGGATGCAAGTAAAGTCCGCCATCCCGATGTGGGGGCAAATGGAGAGATAAACTGGCATAACCCAGCCCAGGGGCAGATTCATTCACCTGCCCCAACACAGGAGAATTGTCAGTACCCACTAACAACTAGAGGACCGGAGCGGGATATTCCTACTCTGATACTAGAATGGGCCTTCATACTCGTTCCAGCCAAAGATGTCTCTCTGCATATCCTGGAAATTATGGAGGAGCAGGTATAGATCCCAGATCATATCTTGCAGACTTGGCAGAATGTAATTGCATCAGCAGCAACAGAAAGGACTTGGTCCTGTGAGCCCATCTCCCCAATTGAGGCGACTCATCTAAGAGATGAGATAGCTGCCTCAGAGTAGATCTGCATCCCTAATTCATCCCAGGAGGGTCGCCAGCCATATTCCGTGACGCAAGGGAAACCAGATCGATCAGCTTCAATCGTTCCAACTGGGGACACCCATCCATCATGGTGGATGCTCCAGAGCAGGCATATATCCCTGCTAAAAGTCAAGATATTCATCGGCATATCTCGACAACATCACGAGACCCAATTAGATAGGGACCCAAAGGTGAAGGCTATTGTTAATAGAAGACGGTCTCCACTGCTCGCAGGAAAGCACCCCGAAGGCACCGAAGGCAGCCGGAAAATAAAGAGGGAGTTCATGACTCCGCTCTGCTAGAATTTGGAGTTCGAAAGGCCACTAAGAACACATCGAAGGCTTAGAACCCTGCCCACCCATTAACATATTATGGGAGTGGCAGTAGTAGTTGCGAAGGTCCTCCCCGCAATGTCGCTACCAGCAACTCTGAAGGTCCTCCCCAGAGCACCCACGGGTAACTCCCCCATGGGAATACTATGATCAATCACAAGAGATCCTCTTTTGATGCGAGTCATGGAAACCATCCACGTGACCAGAAGATCGAGCAGCAAGAAGGCCCTCCACTTGCTGCGGTCCACCCTGAAGGTCCTCCCTGGGGTATACACTACAGGCACTCTCCATGCAGTGGGACCACAGATTATGATATTAGGCCTTGCTATCATAGTCACAACTGCAGAGGCCCTCCCCGCAGTGACGTCTCATCATGACAAGAAGTCCCTCCCCTTGTTGTGACCTACCCTGAAGGTCCTCCCCAGGGGTTACGTTGCAACGGCACTCTGCGCAGCCGGGAATCAGATCACGGTGGTAGTCCTCGCCACCCTAATAATGAAGGTCCTCCCCGTAGAGACGTTAAGCAACGAGAAGGCCCTACCCTCGTTGCAGTACATTCTGAAGGCCCTCCCCAGGGTGTAACCTGCAGATATTCTCCCTGCGGCAGCTGTAATGGTAGTCCTCACCATTACAGCAGCCATGATGGTAGTCCTCGCCACCACAGCCGCCATTGCGAAGGTCCTCCCCGCAGTGGCCCAAATCAACAAGAAGGTCCTCCCCTTGTCGCATTGTGTCTTGAAGGTCCTCCACGGGATACGCATCGAACGTCAAACCATGATGGTCATCCTCACCATGATGGAAATTGTTGCGAAGGCCCTCCCCGTAACAGCGCTACGCAGCCAGAAGGTCCTCCCCTTGCTGCGACACGCCTTGGAGGTCCTCCCCAGGGTATGCACTGCAAAATTCCTCCATGTAGTGAGGCATCAAGATGTGATGGTAGTCCTTGACATTGCGACTGCCATTACAAAGGTCCTCCCCACAATGACATATCATATTGACAGGAAGGTCCTCACCCTGCCGAATCAAGCATAGAAAATCCCTCATATGTCGAGGCACTCAGAAGGATGGGAACAAGCATGTCAGATTCCCAATTAGTTTCCAACGACATCCTTCTTCAACCGGGAGATGTTCCGGGGATATGTTCATCTTCTGAACCACCTCAGAATCACCCACACGATGATTCAACACCAACCAGTCCCACTGCCTCCGACCACACTATTGGTGGGAATCTCAGTTGGGCCGGCCAAGTAGAGGAGTCACTAGTGGAGGAGTATGCTGGCATGTTGCACCTGAGGAAACGACTGGCTAGGGATGATATACCAGTTATGTTTTGGCCCACGACCACCTCTCAATTCGACATACCCAGAGAATTGTAGGAAGAATGTGTGCATGACATCCGCTACAATATATGGACAACCCTCCGCCGAATGAAATCAAGCTTCCTGTCCTATGATGGGTATGTAGACCACGTCAGGACAATAGGAGATCTCCTGCGTCACATCGACCTGGAAGCTCTTCCTTCGGCGTGGCAACAACGACCCGAGAGGCACAAAGGAAACATGGAGATAGCCTGCCTTCGTGCGCTGCACCAGCTGCACCACCTCATCAGTGACGCTTTGATGGGAGTCCATATCAGGGGATGGGGGGAACATGGAGCTTTTCATTTCACTCCGCTCTGCACCCAGAAGAACCCGTTCAACATGGTGTCTTGCAACGTCATCATGCCAAGACGACAATCGAGTGGTCTCCCCATTCGTGAAAGGCAACACACCCAGCAGATTCAGGCCTTGAGTAAGTCCCACAAGCATCAGGCCCGACGGGAACAAGCCATTAAAGAAATCCTGAATCAGGCCACCGAGAGCATACAATAGGCCTCTCGCTTAAGAGAGGCCAATCAACAGTCATTTCCCGCCTCCCCGAAAGGGGCCGATTCACAGAATAACTCGGCACCAAACCTAGTTCACCCCCGAATGGGGGCACGCAAGATCAGGCAGGTAGAGATAGCCACAACCACAGCCACAGTCCAGGGTCAACCCCAACCTACAGGACTGGGGGAATTTTTAACAACAAATTCCCCTGTAAGACAAATAAAAACAGGAAGAGACCCAACGTCTAGGGAATGAAGCCAACCCCAGCCCTCAGGGATGGGGGCATTATTACCCCCTCAACAAAAACCTCCCCCATGAGAGTCAGTATTCTCTCGTCTAGGGTGGAAAGTCAGAAAAGGAGGTTCCCGTCCTATCTTGTCATTTGAATCATCATCCCCTCCAAGAGGAAGGCACACCATAAGGACGCATCAAAGAACTCTCCATGTCACCCTTCGTCAAGAAGTACGAAGACAATCCCGACAAATGAAAGAGAAGGCCTATAAAAGACGCGGGAGATCCTCTTCCTATTTGGAAGATGACATCTTCCCTGCCCCGCAATATGCATCTATAAACGTCATAGAGGTTAACCACATGGGTGACACCAGAGATGATGAAAATCAGGATGGATCAGGAGATGACGGTTCCAGTCAGGCTGTGACTCACAACGAACCACCAGGTGTGCACACTTGAAATCAAAGGGCCGCCCTAAATATGGCCACCCCTTTAGATAACCTCCCTTCGCTTACCCTACGAGCTTCCAACAAGGATAAGAACAAAGGACTGGTTACCCTTATCCCGCCTCCTTCTCTCGATAAGAACGAGCCACTTACGCTCAAAGAGAGGTTTGCTCAACAGGAAGAGGAAATGAAGGAATTGAGGCGGCTCAACGTCGAGCTACTCCAAAGGAACCGTCTTATTGAAAGCGCGTCCCAAGAAGAGCCATGTCTTGCACTCCCAGTAAGTGAACCTCAAGGACCCAGGTTTACCCCGCCCAATGAGGCACCCAGTCTGTCCAACTATCTAAATGTGGATCCATATGAATACCAAGACTTACCTCCACTTAGGAAGAAACTAGAGCAAGTGTGCCCAAACCTTCCGAGGGTGTCCCAAACGGCATATGCACCCTTGGTACCAGATAAGCCAGATCCTCGAGCAATGCCTCATGCTGCACCTGCCCAAGATCGGGCCCAACAGGATGTAAAAAAGGGTCTCACCAAAACCATCAAGGCACTGACAGCTCGATTGAAAGCGATGGAGGGCCGACGTGCTCCGATACAGCTAGAGAGGAAGCCCTACCTGGATTGGGTGAGTAACACACCTCCTCCGCCCAATTTTGGGAGCCCTGTATTCCATATCTTCAATAGATCAAACGATCCAGAACAGAATTTGATGCACTACGCATCTTATTGCAACCCTATGATGGGGACTCCGAAACAACAAGAAGCAGTGAAACTCAGACGCTTCATACGAACCTTGAAAGGATCTGCCTTTGTCTGGTATACGAGTCTACCAGATCAGTCAATAAAAAGCTGGGAATACCTTCGGTAGTTGTTCCTGTTCCACTTCAGCTCAATGTTGCCTAAGACAATAGTCAGCAACCTCATGAACTGCAAGTAGAGGGAGAATGAGAGGGTTTCAGATTTCATCGCTATATGGAAAGGTCTGACCTACTCTCTGAATAGGCCAATTCCTCAAGATGAGTTGCTCTCCATATGTATCAACAATCTTCGAGATGAGCTTCGAACTCTGCTCATACCAGTGGAGTGCACCACTGGCTTCCGCCATCTCTCGGCCATTGCCCAGAGAATTGAGGAATCCCTGCAGCGGACCAATTTGAAGTCCCGAATAGCCTTGCAGGCTCCCACAAAGAGAGCAGTTAGAGATGAAGCGTCCTCTGTCACGCTTAAGCTAGCCCCTGTGCCTGCTCCACCGCTCAGGCCTCCACCAAATCGTCAAGGGCCCCTTGTATATCAGTGGCCGCCTCCGCCTAAGTGGGACGATCAGAGAGGATCGAAGTGGAACCAGTTTGAGGAATGAAGACATAAAGAATACTCGTTCTGAGAGGACCAAGTCCGCAGCTACTTCATCGCCGCCATGAATTGCAACTTTCTTCGCCTCTCGGAGACAAGAAAACCCGAAGAAGTCGGCCGTGATGATAGTCCAGATTACTGTCCCTACCATCGAATGTTGTGGCACAATATTCGGGAATGATTTGTCTTCAAATAACTCTTGTGAAGGATGGTAGACTCCGGGAAAGTTGAGCTGGGACCACCCCCAGCACATGTGACATATATTTCTACCACTGACTCCAACAAAGGGAAGGGGTGGCAGGAAGTCACCAGCAAAAATGGGAAGAAATTTGATAATTGGATGACTCAGAAGACTATCAACTGAGCCTAGGGAATACTCTGAGCTTTGATACGGAAACCAATGTTGCCGCCAATAGCCCCTGATGCCGCACAATTGACAGTATTGGACTCACAACCCTCCACGAGCTGGTCATCCGAGCGTAATCAAAAGGAGGGGAGACAAGCGCAAGAGGAGAAATCTGGAACAAGGCCGAAGTTAGCCCTAACACTGTCAGATTTCATGCCCCCAAACTTGGTGCCACAGGCACCGACCCACCAAACAACACCATCAGGGACAACCGACCAGGTTGACCTGTCAGAGAATGAAGCTCCAATCTTTGGTTCCATCAACATCATCCATCTTATGAAATCTTTCCCTGATGAAGGGTATGGTTATGAACCCGAGTTTCCAACGCAAAGCGCCGGGAGGGGGAATTGAAGAGGCAGGGGATATCAGGGGAGGCGCAGTCGAGGCCGAAATCAACCCTACGGTTGGACCTCGGCCCAGACCGTCAATATCACGGAAACCCATGGGAGAGCCCTTCAACGAACTTAGTAGGGAGAAGAATATCCCTCCACCTCCACAAGCAGCCACCCTGCCCCTATCATTCTACGGTATCCATCAGAAGAGGAACAAGCGTCCAACCACCTAGTGCGTGCCAACAGACCGGCTGGGCCGAGTCCCCAGAACTTGGGGACATCATTGACATTTGACCCCGCAGCCGGTCCCTCCTCATCACATATTCCAACTCCTAAGATGACCGCTAAAACTCTCATTCCAATGGAGAACCGTCGACCGCTGGAATAGAAATACGACATTCTTAAGTAGCTGGCATTGGTACCAGCCAAACTGTCGATCTTGGATGCCCTGAGTTTGTTAGCAGACCTCAGGGAGGCACTTATAGAAGCCTTGCTCAGCCCCCAGGAGTTTCAAGCCGAGGTAGCTGCTACCGAGATCTACCAAACGGAGACTGGCTCAGCTGAGTGCAATGCAGTGATTTCCTTCACCGATCTAGATGAAGATGCTATCATGCAGGGACACATCAAACCACTATATGTTTCTGACATGCTAGATGATGTTGAGATCCACAAAGTCTTTATTGACAACAGCTTTGGAGTTAATATCCTTCCCCTATGGACACTCTATAAGTTGGGATTTAGTGAGGGTGATTTAATACCCTCAACCATGACTCTTCTAGGTTACGACAAGAGCGAGCCGAAGCCAATGAGACAAATTAAGCTAAAGACCCATTTTGGCAACCTTGTGACCTACTCGGAATTCCTGGTGGTCCGGAAGAACACAACATTCAATGCCCTGCTGGGAAGGCCGTGGCTCTATAAGCACATGGATGTTCCTTCATCCTACCACCAGTGTATTAAGTACTGCATAAATGGGAAAAGTGGGACACTGCATGCCGACAAGGCCCCTTTCGATCTCTCCAAGTTACACTACATTGAAGTCGGGTTCTATGAGAAAAAGAGGAAGAAGCCCTTGGCCGATGGTGTTGACTAGATCCCCGCTCCAAATGGTCTGGAAGTGGTTCCTGAAGACCCCATCAGGTAGATTGGTAGATACTACATATTTCCCATCAACTATATTGAGAACATGGGTTCAAGATCAGACACACACTCAGCTGTCTTCATGACTTCAGCCACAACGGCCAAGCATGAAAATGCAGGAATGTCCTCCAACCCACAATCTGGGGAGGAATACTCGAGCAAGGATGCCCACGATGCTTTGCCCTCACCTCCAGACTCCCAAGAGCCTGTGCTGGGAGCTCTCCCCCATCAGATCAAGAAGACGATGATTTGGGGGAAGAAGAGGAGGAAGATCTTAGGGATGCACCTTTTTCATTTGAGGAAGGTATCTCCACCACTGTGGACGAACTTAGAGAAATAAACCTGGGTACCGAGGAAGACCCGAGGACCACTCTCATTAGTGAATCCATGTCTGCCGAAGAGCATGAGGTATATACTTCCTTCTTGAGACAACACCAATATTTCTTCACCTGGAATTACACAGAAATGCTGGGACTCGATCCCAAAGTGGCGACGCATCACCTAGGTCTGACAGAAGACCACCAAAGCTATAAACAGGCTACCAGAAGGACACACCCCTCGCATGCTTCCAAAATAGAGGCTGAAGTCGATAAGATCATTAAAGAAGGATTCATTTAGGAGGTCCAGTACCCCATCTAGTTGGCCAATATCATCCCCGTCAAGAAAAAGAATGGGCAAATATGTGTCTGCATCGATTTCAGAGATCTCAATTGGCATTGCCCGAAAGATGACTTCCTGGTCCCGATCACCGGGTTATTAATCGATGTAACGGCTGGGTATGAGGCTCTATCCTTCATGGAAGACTATTCTGTCTATAATCAAATTAGGATGGCCTGAGAAGACGAGGCATCCACTACCTTCAGGCCCCCTCAAGGAATATTCTGTTACAGGGTCATGTCCTTTGGTCTCAAGAATGCTGGTGCCACATATCAGCGTGCCATGCATCGTATTTTTAAGCCATTCCTGGTGAAATTCGTCGAATGCTACGTAGATGACTTGGTGGTTAAGTCCAGGCAGTGCTCAGATCACATGTCGGATCTTGAGACCGTCTTCAACAAACTTCGACAACATAGTTTGAAGATGAACCCCTTGAAGTGCGCCTTCAGGGTTACCTCAGGGAAATTCCCTGGCTTCGTTGTATGCCATCGCGGCATCAAAGTCGACCCTGAAAAGACAAAGTCTATCCTTGGACTTCCACCTCCCCGCAACCTCACTGAGTTGAGAGAATTACAAGGACACTTGGCCTATATCAGGTGATTCATAGCCAACCTAGCAGGAAAATGTTTTCCCTTTATCAGGTTAATGAAGAATGGGGTTACCTACCAATGGACAGAGGACTGCCAAGAGGTGTTTGAAAGCCTAAAGAGGTACCTCTTAAGCTCACTGGTTCTCATGCCCCCGATCGAAGGAAAACCTCTCATCCTATATGTGACGACCCTAGAGTGGTCACTGGGAGCATTCCTTACACAAAAGAATGACGCCGGCAGTGAGAACAACCTCTATTACCTCAACCGAATGATGATTGATGCTGAGACTTGATACTCAAACATCGAGAAGAGCTATTTGGCCTTGGTCTTCACAGTTCAAAAGTTACGACATTATCTGCAGCATCATGAAGTCCATTTGGTCTTGCGTAATAACTTGCTAAAGTACATCCTCAGCCGCCCGATGCTGACTGGGTGCCTATCTCGATGGGCAGTCATCTTGCAATAGTTTGACATCCGGTTTGTGACTCAGAAATCCATCAAGGGCCAGGAATTAGTAGATTTTCTGGCAGAGCACCCTTCAACAGGGACCGCTGCACCGGACGTCGAGCTACCCGATGCAGACATCTTTGCAGTTCAAGAGGAGCTCCCAACATGGGAAATGTACTTCGACGGCGCCTCCTAAAGCCCAACTGGGAAGAGGATGGCAGACCCCAAATTTAACAAGGTGGTCTTGGGGATAATACTCACATCCCCAGAAAAGGGAGTATTTTCATATTCCTTCCTCCTGTCAGAAGGATGTACGAACAATGAAGCGGAGTATCAAGCCCTCATTGCAGGCCTGGAGCTCGCACTCCAAGAACAAGTACAACACCATAAGGTAAAAGGTGACTCAGAACCGGTTATTAAGCAAGTCAATGGTGACTATTCTTTTAAAAAGGAGGAGATGATTCCCCTGTTTGACCATGTTTGAGGGTTAATGGCAGAATTTTCCACAGAACCAACATTGACCTATATTCCCCGGTCTCAGAATGCCCAGGCCGACACATTAGACAATGCAACCACAACCTTAACCGACCCAGACCGAGATGAAACATTAATCAGTATTTATCACCGCTGAATGGTCTTGCTGTTTGTCCAGACCAAGATGGAGGAGATCCACGAAATCAGTCCTGTCCCTGAGCCATATGCTCCCTCCACCGGTTAGATGACCCCCATTGCAAACTACCTTCAATGGGGAGAACTTCCATCAGATAAGGCTGAACGAGAGCAAATACATAGAAGGGAAATCAACTTTGTCCTATGTGGCGGTGCGGGTCAACAAGAGGTCCTCTACAAATGAGGCCTCAATGGAGTCATCCTCAGATGCATTGACAGAGAATAAACTGCCACCGTCATGACTGAAGTGCATGCCGGAGTATGTGGATCACATCAGCTAGTGACCAAGCTTTCCCATCAGGTTTGGAGGCTTGGGTACTACTGGCCCACAGTGGCACGAGATTGCGAGTGCTTTACCACAAAATTCCACTCGTGCCAAATTCATGCCAACATCATACACCAACCCCCAGAGTTACTTCATCAGGCCAAGTACTCCTGGCCATTCGCTGTCTGGGGAATGGATGTCGTGGGACCATATCCCCCCGCCACAGCCAAGAAGCTGAAGTATATCCTCACGACAACCGACTTCTTTTCCAAATGGGCAGAAGATGTACCCCTTAAGGAAGTTGGGGAAAGAAGAATTGTAAACTTTGTGAAAACCAATATCATCACCAGATTTGGTGTCCCTCATACCATACTGACGGATAACGGAACCAACTTCTGCTCTGCTGAATTGGAGAAGCTATACCAAGAATATGGTATCACAACTAACCACTCATCCCACTACCATGCAGTATCCAACAGAAAGATAGAGTCTTTCAACAAGATCCTGTCCAACATTCTCCAAAAAATGGTGGACAAAGACAAGAAGTCATGGCCAGATAAAATCCTCCATGCATTGTGGGCTTATCGAACCACAATCCACACTGCTACTCGGGCTACCCCGTACGCACTGGTATACGACACAGAGGCGGTCCTGACCATTGAACTCCAACTTCCCTCACTCCATGTTGCCATCTGTGATCAATTATCTGACGATGAGTAATCAGAAAAGCGACTAGGTGAATTGGAATAGCTAGACGAGAAGCGGCTGCACACTTTGCACCATCTAGAAGTCTACCAAAACCGGATTTCATGAGACTTCAATAAAAAGGTCCGTCTTCGGTCTTTCTTGGAAGGAGAATTGGTGTTGGTCCTTCCGACCCCAATGATACCTGGAAGGAAACCTCCAAAGTTGGAGCCCAAGTGGGAGGGACCATACATTATACACAAGGTCTACTCCAATGGATCATATACCCTAATCTCCATGGATGGGCATTTCACCACGACTCCTACCAATGCAAATTCCTGAAGAAGTATTTCTCATAGAAACCAAGTGTACCCCTTTCCCTTACCGTACGACGTTAAACTGCACAGATTTCAGAGAACTATGTACAGCTTGATTCCTGCCAGTTACAGGATATGTAGTGATTCCAGGGGTCCCCAATCCTGGACCAGCCATCCCTAAGAAGGTTTAAAAATTCCCTTTCCCCCCATGTACAGACTAGACCTGCACGGGGTGTATCCCTCATTCTTACCACATGACTTTAAACTGCATAGATTTTAGAGAACTATGTGAGGCTTGATTCCTACCCTCACAGGATATGTAGTGACACCAGAGTTCCCCATCCTAGACCAGCCATCCCCAAGAAGGTTTAAAAATTCCCTTTTCCCCCATGTACGGACTAGACCTGCACGTAGTGTATCCCTCATCCTTACCGCATGACTTTAAATTGCACGGATTTCAGAGAACTACGTACAACTTGATTTCTACCCTCGCGGGATACGTAATGACGCCAGGGTTCCCCATCCTGGCCTATCCATCCCCAAGAAAGTTAAAAATGTCCCTTTTTCCCTGTGTATGGACTAGACCTGTATGAGGTGTATCCCTCGTCCTTACCGCATGACGTTAAACTGCACAGATTTTAGAGAACTACATGAGGCTTGATTCCTGCCAGTTGCAGGATACGTAGTGACGCCAGGGTCCCCAATCCTGGCCCAACCATCCCCAAGAATGTTTAAAAATTCCCTTTTCCCCCATGTATAGAGTAGACCTGCACGGGGTGTATCCCTCGTCCTTACCACACGATGTTAAACTGCATAGATTTTAGAGAACTACGTGAGGATTGATTCCTGCCAGTTGTAGGATACGTAGTGACTCCAGGGTCCCCAATCCTATCCCAACCATCCCCAAGAAGGATTAAAAATGTCCTTTTCCCCCATGTATGGACTAGACCTGCACGGGGTGTATCCCTCATCCTTACCGCACGACATTAAACTACACGGATTTTAGAGAAATACGTGAGGCTTGATTCCTGCCCTCTCAGGATACGTAGTAACGCCAGGGTTCCCCATCCTAGACCAGCCATACAGAAGGTTTAAAAATGCCCTTTTCCCCCATGTACGGACTAGAACTGCACGGGGTGTATCCCTCGTCCTTACCGCACGATGTTAAACTGCATGGATTTTAGAGAACTACATGAGGCTTGATTCCTACCCTCGTAGGACAAGTAGTGACGCCGCGGTTTCCCATCCTGGCCCAGCCATCTAAAAGGTTTAAAAATTCCCTTTCCCCCATGTACAAACTAGAACTGAACAGGGTGTATCCCTCGTCCTTTCCGCACGACGTTAAACTGCATGGATTTTAGAGAACTACATACGACTTGATTCATGCACTCGCAAGATACGTAGCCATGCTAGGGTTCCCCATCTTGGCCCAGCCACCCCTGAATTAAAGTTAAAAATGTCCCCTTTTCCCCCGTGTATAGACTAGACCTGCACAGGGTGTATCCCTCATCCTTACTGCACGACATTAAACTGCATAGATTTTAGAGAACTACATGAGGCTTGATTCCTGCCCTCGCAGGATACATAGTGACACCGGGGTTCCCTATCCTGGCCCAACCATCCCCAAGGTTTAAAAATGTCCTATTTCTCCCATGTATGGACCAGACCTGCATGGGGTGTACCCCTCATCTGAGCTGCATGACGTTAAACTTCCAAGCACCCAATGGTCTAAACTCTATGACCCTAAACTAAGAGTATATCGTCCTCACCGCATGATGTTAAATTGCACGGACAAGAAGTTTTAAAAATTCTCTCCCCCTCGTGTATGTACCAGACCTGCACGGGGTGTAATCCTTTTAGAGAACTACGTACGTCTTGATTCCTGCCTTCGTAGGATATGTAGCGATGCCAGGATTCCCCGTCCTGGCCCAGCCACCCTCAAATAAGAGTTGAAAATGCCCCCTTCCCCCCGTGTACGGACCAGACCTGTACGGGGTGTATTTAGAAGAGAACTACATGAGGATTGATTCCTGCCCTTGTAGGATACGCAGTGATGCCAGAATTCCACACCCTAGCCCAAGCACCTCAAATAAAAGTAAAAAATGCTATCTTACCCCTGTGTACGGACTAGCCATGCATGGGGTGTACTCCTTGTCCTTACCGCACAATGTTAAACTGCATGGATAATAAGTTTAAAAAAAATAATATACCCCTTTCCCCCGTGTATGGAATAGACCTACACAAGGTGTATTTTTCATCCTTACCATGCGACGTTAAACTGCACGGATAATAATATTTAAGAATGCTCTCTTTCCCTCGTGTATGGACCAGACCTACACGGGGTGTATTTTTGTGTCCTTACCGTACGACGTTAAACTGCATAGATAATGAAAGGTAAAAACACCCCTTTCTCCCCATATACGGACCAAAACAGCATGGGGTGTACTCCTCGTCCTTAGCATACGACGATAAACTGCACGGATAAGAAGTTAAAAAAAATGCCCCTTTCCCCCGTGTATGGACCAGACCTGCACGGGGTGTATCTTGTGTCCTCACCACACGACGTTAAACTGCATGGACCGCGTCCTCATCACACAATGTTAAACTACATGGACCATGTCCTCACCGCATGACATTAAACTGCATGGACCGCGTCCTCACCACACGACGTTAAACTGCATGGACCGCGTCCTCACTGCACGACGTTAAACTGCATGGACCGCATCCTCACCGCACAATGTTAAACTGCACATATTTTTTCACAAACCACCTAAGATATATGGAGAAACGAGACAGAAATACTCCTTGTGCATTTGGGTGAATCCTCCCTATACATCAGACTCCAATACCTAGACAATTATGGATCCTCATAACCATTCACGACCATCGGAAGAGGAAAGTTATCAACCCATGGACACCTTTGCATGACTATGCATACCATGCCCTTAATGGATCTGTATATTGATAGCCCCTAACCCGTCTACCAAAGGCAAGATTTCCACGTGCGACACTCTTCCTAGCTCCGTACGCTTACTGACCTCAGAGCCCCCATACCCTACCTCCTGATCCAGAAATTTATGGTGCAATGGTTTACAAGTTCATCCCCCTTTTCACATCCAGACGTTGCTAGGGTATCCCTACCTGGTTATCCTACGTATATGTCCGTGGTTCACATG
This sequence comes from Viscum album, assembly GCA_963277665.1. Lineage (NCBI taxonomy): Eukaryota > Viridiplantae > Streptophyta > Magnoliopsida > Santalales > Viscaceae > Viscum > Viscum album. Next base: position 925,452,683 of record OY728166.1, on the reverse strand, counting down.
ACGACCTGCATCTACGAACATCAAGATAGGGATAGGCTACTTTGACTCAACGGACAATTATAGTGAAGATGTTTCTTGTATGCCCGGACACCATTATACCCACATGCCGAACTCTGTACTATGAGCAATCTCGGGTTTTCATAATCATTCATGGCTATAGGAAGTGGAATGTCATCGACCTGGGGACACCTTTGCATGACTATGCATACCATGCCCTTAGCGGATCTGCATGTTGATAGCCCCTGGCTTGTCTACCAAAGTCAATATTTCCTCTGGCGGTACTCTTCCAAGCTCCGTACGCTTATCGGCCTCAGAGCCCCCACACCACATCTCCTGATCTGGGAAACCTCAGAGTTGCGGTTTACAACCTTCACCCCCACCCTGTTCAGAGTATATCAGAGCATGGTACCTCAGTTATCCTTCGAGTGACTGCAGAAATAGCCACCCAATGGTCTGAGCTCTATGACTGCTAAACTAGGAGTACTTCGTCCTTACCGCATGACGTTAAACTGCATAGAGTGAAGGTAAACCCTCGCACATAAGATAAATCAACGCAGGGAGCTCTCTAAGCTTTAACAACAACTAGGGCCAAATATGCCTGACATGTCCTGATATTTTCTTACCAGATAACAGACTTCGTGGCCCAGACAATTTCGGATCCTCATAACCATTCACGGCCATCGGAAGTGGAAAGTTATCGACCCGTGGACACCTTTGCATGACTATGAATACCATGCCCTTAGTGGCTCTGCATATTGATAGCCCCTGTCCCATATACCAAAAGCAAGATTTCCTCAGGCGATACTCTTCCTAGCTCCGTACACTTACCGGCCTCATATCCCTCATATCATTTCTCCTGATCCAAGAATCCCCAGAACCACGATTTACACCAATCAACCCCTTTTCCACGTCTGAGGCATGCCGGGATATTCGAGCCCAGTTACATTCTGATCAAGAGCAGCCTTTTCATCTACGTCCTCACTGTATGACATTAAACTGCACATCATCCTTTAATAATGTTCCTCGTCTTTACCGCATGACGTTAAACTGCACAGAAGCCGTCCTTACTGCATGACGTTAAACTGCATGGTCAAACCTGTCATGGGTTCAGAAAGGAACATAGGCTTTTCTCTGTCCCTCAGTGCACGAGTCAGACCTACACAAACCACCGTCTCACACCAGCGTGAGAAGGAATGAATTAATCCTTTCTCGGGAAATTTATCCTAGATGTTTCTCCTGTATCCAGGAACCCTCTGCTCATAAACCATACTCTGTACTCGGAAAGAGCCGAACTCTCATAAACCACCCCTGGTGGTCCCAAATCACAAACTTCCTTGAAGTTGCTCGACTATCGGGAGAATGAAATCATTGACCCAAGGACACCTTTTCATGACTATGCATACTATGCCCTCAGTGGCTCTACATATTGATCGCCCCTAGCTCATCTACCAAAGGCAAGATTTCCTTAGGAAATGCTTCTCTCCGTATGCCTCTTGGCCTTTGAGTCCCCATGTCCATAACAGGGTTCAGAAACCCTATAAGCTACAGTTTACCAGCCTCTTTCACGACCCTACCTGAATATAGTGGAACGTCTCTGGCAAGATTACTGAGAACCAGGAGAATCCATTCCACTTTGAAGAATGTCCCAACTGCATGACTTTAAACTACGCCAAACTCCAATCACCCTCTGCACCAACTAAATGTGTAGCACAGGGACCCTAAGCCCACACACCTGATTAATACAGATGTCCTCAAACCCTTTTCAGACGTCACATACCCTTTTAGAGCCACCTCCAGTGGTTTTCATAATTCTCCAAGCCACCCATGATGGTTTCCATAAGCCAAACTTTCATGAAGTCCTATGGCCATCAGAAATGGAGAGTCATTGACTTAAGGACACCTTTGAATGACTATGCATACCATGCCATCAGTGGCTCTGTATATTGATCGCCCCTGACCTATCTACCAAAGGAAATATTTCCTTAGGCAATGCTCTTCCCACCTCTGCATGCCGATACGGATCCCATGCCTTGAGACATGCCCTGCATGTCATTCAAATATGGACACACTCCCTCCACATGCATCTGAAGGATATCGAGACATATTTTAATCAAACAAACCTCATTGGGTCCCTTTCCCCACCATACCTGGTCAAAGCTGTTCGACTTAAAACATCAGTGATGATAGTCTTGTCGGTGGGACTTTAAACCGCTCACAAAAAGAGGCACAAAGCCTATTAGGATGAAAACCCGAGAAGGGTGACCTAAGAAAAAGTCAGGCCAAACCCAATGGGTCCAAACTAAATGGGCCCAGGCAAAATTAGGGAATTAACAAGAAAAGACAAAAGGTTTGTGGGGTTTTTCTACAAAATCCCAGGAATAGTCAAACTATGCTCGCTGAGTCCCTTGGATCAGGAAAAATTTAGAGCATTGTCCAATCACCATCCAAGTTTCAGGACTAATCTGCATCGGAATGGCCTCCTCTTTGTTCCGATCGGACCCCATTCTAATGGGGGGCATTTGTAGGGTCCTGAAAAATCCACAAAGGAGATTCTAACCAATCCCCCCCAAAGAATTGGGGGAAAAAATGGAGAAAACTCAAAGGATGCACAAAACCGAACCAGTCTGCAGATTAGTCCAAATGATGACACCCCACAGCTGGTTCCGTGAAGCACCCCCTTCTCGGACTATTGTCGTTCACGGAACAGAGGTGAAGATCCTCCACAAGCGTGAAGCAGGACGAGCGTTGGACCGGTCCACCGTCACGAACCACCCCTAGCCACGGACCGCCTCAACTGGCCCAGTCCACATCCGCTGTCGTTCGCAGAGTGGAGGTGGAATCCTCTGCGGCTGCGAAGCACTCCCCGAGATCGTTTGGGTCACAGGGGAGATGCGCTCAATGCCCCCAGTGAGTTGCGGATTTACCGGGTCATCCATGAATTGGGGTTTTGGTCGTGGGCCACTGCAAAAGGTACCACATGACCATACATCCTTTTCCCCACTCTATAAAAGGAGATTGAGGGGAAGAAAAAAGGGAGACAAAAGGAGATCGATCAGATTCGGGTGGAAGGATTTCGAAGGAAGGAGCTTAGGATTTCGCAAACTGCAAAATTCCAGTCCACAAACCAAAGCAGGTATGAAGCTGGAAGCAAACTAATAAGGAACCAAAAACACATAATAACTTGATGAACCGCAAACTTAAAATAACAAAGAAACTAAGACCGTGAACCATGGACCCTCCGCGGATGCACTCCCCATGGACCAGGGAGCTTATGCCTCTTTTCTGATCCGCTGCACCGCGTAGCACCCTCCTACATGGGCGAAGCCCCGACCGATGAACCCCCGACCGGTGCCACCCTTGGCCGCCACTACTCACATGGAACCCTCCACGAACCACCCTAGTACACGGATCAAACCCGAAGCTGTGAACCACCTTGGTTCGCATGATGCTCATCGTTCCACGAACCACCCTGGTTCGCGAGATGCCCATCTCTCTGCAGAACACCCTAGTTCGCGAATGGATTCTCTAGCTACGTAGCACCTCCCTACGCAAAGGGAGCCACCACCCATACCCTAGTGTGGCCTGCCGAATCCTTCGGAGTTCCCGTTCCCTAGGCCATATAAAATCTTTCCAATCCAGCCTGATCCTCCGCGACTCCCTCATTGGCCCACTTATTGGCCCTAAGCCGAGGCCCCCACCAGAGCCGCCATACCTGGGTGATGTAACCCTTAAGCGCATCAGTACGCCGTTTTGAGTTCACATACCCATTCTAAGTAGAGGCAAAGGGGTTTCCCCGACCCTTGAGCAGATTTTCGAAGCATTCCTGGGTTCACATTCCCACGGTAATGTGGAGTATGAGCTCAGGAGTCCCATTTCTGCCCCTCCACTCGTTGAAGCTGGGACACTTCTCCCTTCTTCAGGGGGTAGTAAAATACCCATTTGATGGAATCCCCTATGCACTTCCGTACTTCCCTCAGGAATAAGAGAGGTTATGGGCATAGGAGCACCCCTTTCCCTCTCCCGTTGCGCTTTGTCGCCCTGGGCATCCATCCTAGAGTAAGCCCCGACCTTATGGGCCGATCCATGCATAAGACCCACCTCGCTTCTCACGGACACACCTTTCACGACGTGATCGTCTGGTCTCTGCTGCCTCTTGTTTCTCACACCGAGCATGACTCACGTGGGTTTAGAGTAAGCGTTGACCATGAAATCCTCTCTTGGGCCTCCTCAGAGTGTAAGCCCCAATCTCATGAGAACTTCGAGGACTTTGATTCCCCACCACATGGATACGTAGGAAGCCTTCAAGAGGTTCAAGCCCGATCACCATCAGACCCTCGGGTCCACCTTCACGTCTTCCCTCCAACACTCCTATTCGAACTATGTGGACTTTGATCCCTATCACAGGGTACGTAGGAAGCCTCCATGAGGTTCAAGCCCAACAATCGGCTGATACGACTTTCTTCACATCGGTTCACCGCGCCACTCCCAGTACCGCCTCAATGAGTCCCGACTCCTCAGGGTCATTAATCCAATGTGGGATGGTAAACCTCGGGCATAAATGATTATGAACCCCTGCGTCTAGCTGACCATTTCCTCCCAGGAGAAGTCTGTGGATACTATTCTTGGGTACAAACCAAAGATTCGCGAACATATGAATACGTATTAAATCTATAAGAGAGTCCCAAAACCGGCAATAATTCCCCCCAAAAGGGTACGATGAGCCTGAATTCCCATCCTCTCGACCAATGTGAGTTCTTAAGTATTGCTGGCCAAATCACCCAGCAAATGTCTGCCTTTGGAAAGAAGGTCCATGTGTTACTGGATATGGAACCGTTGGGCGTTTCGAGGCAGAAAACGGTGCTCCCAATATGAGTGATTAAGTAGAACCCAACCTTCTCTGATCAACTGTTGGGTAGTGCACGTTACTTCCCCATGACCCCGTCGTGTGCCTCCGAGACAATGAGTTAACTTTATTTTTTTATTACTTTATTAGGAATTAACTTTTATGAATTAGTTTAGGTTTTTTAATTTTGTTTTAGGTTGTAGTTGCAACCCACTTCATTCTTTTTAAGCCTTAAATGACATGGTCCATGTAATTTCATGAGTTTATTTTACTTTATAGGACTATGATGAGGAAGAAAAAAAGTAGTAAGGAGAAAGATGAAAACAAGGAGATATTAAAAGTGAAAGGGGAGTATGAGTTTAAAGTTTTTATTTATTGTCACTCCCCAATATGTTTTGAATTCTTTTTTTGAATTCTAATTAAAAATGCATACCCACACTTGGATTTTTTTTCTACAGTTTTGATTAGTGATACAAAAATTACTTATGAAACCCATGATTCTATGTTTTAGATTTTAATGTTACTAAGTATGAATGATTAAAATGGGAGTATATATGATTATATATAATCATAGGGATATTAATTTGATGATTTATGATTTGGGGAGGTCATTCAATTTATATAGATGAAAATACCTACCATTTTTCATGCTTTTAATTTTTATAATTTATGTGGATTGATTTATTATTATTAGTCATGTTGTGAGTGATTTTATTATATATTTTATATTCCCATTCCTAAGAGTATTATAAGACCTTTCAATATATTTCATGAGATTTTTTCTTGAGAGATACTTGGGGAATGTAAACCTTCTATAACCTGTATTGGTATATTGTTAAATCTATGATTGTACAAAATCATAATTAATATGATTAAGGAATTTTTATTAAAAATACCTTATACTTGAGACCACCATGTTATTTATCATTATTTATCCCATAGAAACCATGAATATCCTTGATAGGAATGAGACACATTACAAGACTATATTATCCTTTCCTACACTACTCTATATATTTTTCATGATATTCAAAAGTTTAAGTGTGGGGTTAAGTGTTTTTCATAGTATTTGTGTAAGTTTCATGATTATTATATTATTATTATTCATTTTTTCTCCTCTTGAGAAGAAATAAAAAAATAGGATTGAAAAAAAAAATGAAAACTTTAGAAGAAAAAAATGGGATTTATCTTTAAAGGGTAAACAATCACTATTTCATGACCAATGGTCTCGATCATTTGGGGTTGGGTGGTGGGTGAGAGAATTTTGCTAAGTAAAAAAACAAGAGGTTATTCATTAATTATTATTTTAATTATTCATTACCTTTACTTTGAGTTCGGGGAGTGGGGAGATGTCATTTTGAATAAGAGAATTTCTATTGAGTTCACTTTTGTATATCATGCATAATTCTTTAAAGATAACATCCTTTTTGATCATTATAAGGTTTTTCACATCAATACCTACCCACCCATTAACCTCAGATTAATTTAATCCTACATTCAACCCCTAATGATTACTTGTGACATTTTTCTCTACAAATTATAGATTTAAGATCCAATGAAAGCTTATGGAAAGAGGCATGTATTCAAGGTATGAGAAAAACTCAATTTAAATTATTTCTTTGAGTGATGAGTGAGAAATATTCATGTGAGGTAAATAAAAAAGTTTAATGATTAATAATGATGAATTGATAGGATTAAATAGAATATAATATAACACCTTTAATTTTTCAAAAGGGGAAGAATAAAATCTATAGTGGATGTGTTTCTTTGAGAAATGAGGAATTGAAGAAATATTTTTATGTGAAGCTGGATAATTTACTTTTCCTATTGATAATTGTTTAATTCTATTACATTTAATTTTAATAATTATAAAATGGGTTCCCTTTGATTATTTTTATTGAGATCTTATGATCGAGGACATGCATTATCTAAGTGTAAGGGATTTGGTCGCTCTATTTTATGCATGCATTTTTTAAATTTAATTCCATTAATTTTGAGATTAATTGATAATTTTTACCTAATTATTTACTAATTTGAATTATTTTTAGCTCATTTAATTTTTAAAATTAAATTTTTATTGGAAAATAAAAATAAATAAATTTATATATGTTTGATGTAGTTTTTACTAAGTAAAAAATGTGTGTTTTTAGTGGGAAAAAGCTTTTAATTGCCACTTGACCAAGGGACTCTTCAAATCACAAGCCTAGAGCACCCATATAGGAGATGAGTGTAACAACCTAGTTAATGGTATAATAAATAATTTTCATGTTTATTAATATGAATTCTATAGTTATATTCATTATAAAAATATTAAGTAATTTTTTCAATCAAAAAGAAAATTGTTTTAATTATGATATTTTATTATAAAATTTTATTTAAAATTTAAATTTCTAAATTTTAGAATTTTAATTTTAAAAAATGAATATAATTTTTTAAATAATCATATCTAAATGTAATTTGGGTAAAATTTTGGTTTTTTTGGAAAATATTGATATTTCAGTGAATAGTGAAAAATTTCAATTTTTCTAAAAATGTAATTTCTTTTCAATAAAATAATTAATTTAAAAGTAACATTATATTTTGAATATAATTTAAATTAACATAAGTATTATTTATTTATATTTAATCCAATTAAATTATTTTTAATAAAATTTATATTGCATTTTTTTAAAAGTTTATTTTTTGGTTTAAAAATGTTATTTTTCTGAAGACTATTTTAAAGTGCATAATGTTTCTCTATTTTAATTAATTAAAAAAACCCATAATTAGTAATTATTTAAATGAAATTTATATATTATATATCAATAAATATTAATTTAAATTCATACAATGATTATTACTAGTCATATAGTTAATATAAAATCATCTTTTCTTTGAAAAATACACTCCTTGAAAAGCCATTTTTTCATCACTTTATAGGTTTAATTTTATATTAAATTTTACTAATTATGTTAATTGAATTTGGTAAAATTAATTGAATATTTTTAATCATCATAATTTATATTATCTAATGAGGTTAACTTAATTTTTTTACCTTAATGAATAGTAAAAAAAGTAAAAATATTTTACTACAGATAAGGTAAAAATAGATTTACTGGGGGGATTAAACTAAAAAGATAAGAGTTAAAATGATCTAAAAATCTTGTTTAAAATCTATTTAATGAAAAAATTTCAACATTATCATGTCTAAGTCTTGATAATAGTTCATATTGGAGCCTTGTTTCTTGTGAAAAACATGGGTACAACTTTATTTTTCAAAAATTACAAGCATGCCACTCACCTCACTTAAAAAAGTCCACCCCTCTCCTCTCATATTCAAACATTCAAATACATTTGGCTCAGACAACACCTGACCAAATATCTTCCTTAATTACCTCCCCATGAACTCTATCCCTTAGATTTATCCCAAATTTATCCTAAGAATCCTTTTGGTGATTACCTAAGGAGGTTGTCTGAAGAAGAGGCAGATAAAGATACACACGACAAATTAGACTCAAGGTTGGAGACTTCATCTCAATTTCCTTTATTTGGGGCATATTTTGATGATATGCATATATATTATTTTATAAAGTGTATTTAAATCCCCTTTGACATGTTATATCATGAATTCCTCTATTCTCATAGTATTTAAAATATTTTTTAATGTTATTCTTTAAAGGGGCTTATGATTCAAATGTTTCCAAAGTGATAAGGGACTTTTCTTTAAAAAAAATTCTATTTTAATGTTTCCCTTCCAAATCTCTTTCCTTATATGTCTATATTTTTTAAAAAAGATTTTATTATGGACATGAGAGTTTTATAAAAGAATTTTTTTTCTTTCATTCAATGTTTTTCAAAAAAATAAAGGGATATTTGTACTAAATGTTTGACTTTCTTTATAAAGGACAAAATGAATGTTCTATTTTAATGTATATGGTGACAACAACTTTTACCACCATAATAAACATTATTTTAAGTTTGGATTTCTCTACAATATTTCACATTTTCTTCAAAGTAAAACCCTCCTTCCATTTTTCTAGATATTTTGATACTGAAAATGGGTTTTTAAAAGAATGGGGTATTTTGGTTTGAAAATGGGTAAAAAAGGGTATTTTGATATTCGAAAGTGTTTTTAATATGGGTTCAAAAGTGTTTTCAAAGGTTATATGATGAAAATTTACAAGAATAAAATTTATTATTTATGATATGTTACTTGATAATTATATGAAAAATAGGAGAGCCCGATATAGGTTATATTATGGGTTGAGCCCCATTATAGCTCATGGGTGAGCCTGATATAGCTTATACAAAGGGTTGTGACCCATTATAGATCATGAAAAATAGGCAATCCTAATATAGATTATATGATGGGTGAGCCCCATTATAGGTCTCCAATCCATTGGGTAATGATTATATTCTATGGATAATTAAATTGGATGTTAGTCGTATGGTTATTCCAATTGAAAGGATTTTGGAAGGGTTATATGAATACGATGATCTAAGTTACCAAGAAGGATTTGATTTTTTTTTATGGATTTTAGTGATTTTATTTGATCAAAAAGTGTGTGTTTTTTATATGAAAATGATTTATTTATTAAACTCAAAGAACATTTATATAAAGGTAGGACATTTCAGGGGTTTTCATGTTTTCATTGGACTAACAATTTTTCTTTCTTTTTTATGTCCCTTACCAAGAGTTTTGTTCTCATACTACATTTTTTTCACAGTGTTTAAGGACGGATAAGGGAAAGGAATAATTCAATTTGAAATAATTGAATATTTTTTATGAAAATAAATCATTATTTACTTTAAAAGTTTCATATTATGAAAAAATGGATACCAATCATAAAAGTACATTTTTTAATTTATCGTTTTTGTTATGTATGAGTTATGACCAAATTATATGAAACTCTAAAACTAAAAGATCATTAGGAATGAAATAAATTGATTTTTAGTCTAAAGAAACTAGAATATGTAATGTTTAAGATTGGATCCTTATAGTTGGAATCATAGTAAGGTTTAGATAACTTTAGAGGTTAGTATGATGTTAATAACATTCCCTTGAAAGATTTTAATTTATAGTTAAGTTGAAATGATATAACATTTTAATATTACCATGTTGCTTCATATAAAATATGTCTATCAAGAGTGGTTTTCCATAGAGGAAACATGGAAGTTGTAGTGGGAAGGCATCAAGAGAAAAATATGCTTCCAAATTAGCATCATGAGATGGTTTTAATTGGAACTAAATAGTTTTTTATAGTGATGGATAAATTGAAACAATCTATAAATAGTGGCAGTATCCATGCTAGGGGGCATTTGGATATACCGCAGTGGAATTTATCAATAGTATATCATTTCATAAAACAACATCCCCCATCATTTAGAGGATCATCTAAGCTAGTGGTAGCCAAAGGATGTATTAATGGCTTAGAAAAGATATTTTATGTCATGGGGTGTTTGGAACATAAAAAGGTAACCCTTGACATTTATCATTTTGAATGTAAAGCTGATCGATTGTGGTCTTTGGTTATGAATAGGAAAGAGATAGATGAGATTGATTCCACAGAATGAGAAAAATTTAAGAATATCTTCCATGAGAAATATTTATCTAAGGTTGTTTGAATCTAGATGGAGAAAAAATTCCTATAATTGAGGTAGAAAGAAGAAGATTCTGTGGCCATGTATAAATCCAATTTTACTAGACTTTCTAGGCATATGATAAATTTTATTTTGGAAATTTATAGTAAAATTAATATATTTTACTAAGGAATGAAACCAAGTCTATAAAGATCTTTGGCCACATAGAAATTTAAAAGTTATGAGAAAGTTTTTCGATGTGCAGAGAAAGTTAAGAGGAGTTTTTTGACACTTATGCTCCTTGAGATGAAAAAATAAGAAACAATCAAGGTGGAAAGTAGCAGAGAAGAAACCAATTAAGAATTCTATAGTTAACCCCCAATCATGTTGCATGTGTGATAAAATACATTTCAAGTAATGTTTTTAAAGATATAGAAAGTGCTACCAGTGTACTAAGTTTGGTCACATGTCTCGTGAATGTAAGGAAAAGAGCCCTAAACAATCAAAGAATGAGATAACAGATAGAAAATAAATATTGATACATTTTAACTATAATGAGTTGGGATATTATGATAACATGTGTTTGAAGTTACTTACTCAGGGTGTAAATCATCACGATCAAAAACAAAAAGTGTGGAAAAATCATTTTCCACTACCATAGTTGATGTTGGGCCATCAAGTGAAGTGGTAAAAGGCATGTTACTTGTTTATTCAAATTATTCAAACACCATATTTGACTATGGATCTTATCATTCATTAATTTTTTATGCATTTTCAAGTTAATCAGGAATATCACCACATGAAAGTAAGATATAACTTTTTGTGAAAACTTCGAGTGTAAGTATTAAAGAAACAAAGATTTATAGGAATATTCTTATTGTTATAAGTGGGATGGTATTTCCTACAAATCTTGTTAAAAATAGATATAATAAAGTGATGTAATTCTTGGTATATATTTGATATCAATTTATGATGCTAAGATAGATTACAGTGCTAAGAAAGTTATATTCAATGATTTCATGACTTTGATAACTTATCAATAAGTTGAGAAATTGATTAGAGTTGTAAGTGAAGTTTACCTAGATCATATTGTTGAAAAGAAATAATATATTCAAATTATTTATGTTTTAGTAGTAAATGAATAAATGGATTTATTTCCTAATGATTTTACTGGTGTTATTTCTGATTGGGAGGTTGAATTTACTATTGACTTAGCACCTGATTCTGAGCCTATTTCTAAACCCCCTTATCAAATGTATCAAGTAGAACTTTTATAACTAAAAAAAAATTAAAGGAGTTACTAAATAAATGTTTCATTAAGCCTAGAGCTTCACCATGGGGTGATCCTATTTTTTTTGTTAAAAATAAATACATTTCAATGAGAATTTTCATTGACTATAGAGATTTTAATAACATCACCATTAAGAACAAGTATTCTTTGCCTCATATAAATGATTTGTTTGATCAGATCAAGGGAGATTAATATTTTTAGAAAGTTGATATGAGGTCTAGTTACAATCATATTAAGGTGAAGGAGGATGGAATTCTGAATATAAAGTTTTAGACTAGATACAAGAACTATGAGTTTGTAGTTATTCTGTTTTGTTGTCTAATGTACCTAATATATTTATATACCTTATGAATAGATTTTTCCATGAGTTCTTGGATAAGTTTGTGGTTGTGTTTATAGATTATATTTTGGTATATTTTAAAGTTATGAGGAACATGAAATACGCCTAAGGATTGTTTTGAAAACCTTAAAAGAAAATAAATTTTATGGGAAATTTAGAAAGTGTGAGTTTGAGTTAAAAAAATTTATTTCCTTGGACATATTATTTCTAAATATGGCATAACTATTGACCTTTATAAAAAAGTTGTTGAAGAATGGAAAATACCCACAGATATCATAAAGATTCATAGTTTTCTTAGTTTAACAGTTTACTACTGATGGTTTATTAAAAACATTTCTTGGATGTGCATCCCATTGACTAAGTGAACTTGAAAAGGTATTAAATTCATCTAGACAAAAGAATGTGATGATTATTTTTATGAAATAAAAATAAGATTGGTGAATGCTCTAGTTTTGGACCTGTCTTCCAGAATTGATGAATTTGGAATCTACAATGATGCTTCATGGAAGGGACTTGGTTGTGTACTAATTCAGAATGATATGGTAATTACTTATGCTTCTTGTCAACTAAAACCTCATGAGGTAAATTATCCAAAACATAATCTGGAATCAGATTTTGTTGTTTTTACTTTGAAAATTTGGATGCATGATTTATATGGGGTGAAATGTGAGATATATACTGATCACAACAGTTTGAAGTATATTTTTATTTAGAAAGAATTAAGAAAGTGGCATAGAATATGGATAAAATTGATTGAGGATTATGATTGAAAGATTCATTATTATCCTAAAAAAAACAAAGTGGATAATGCTTTGATTCATAAAAATAATGCTACATTAACCATGTTGCAATTGGAACATGGACCTTTGTTTAATTATTTGATGAATTTTGGCCTAGAAGTTGTGGATGTGGGGACATTCTCTTCTTTATTTTAGGTTTCATTGAAATTGAATTTGTTAGAAATAATTAAGCAATATCAGAAGAAGGATAATTATTTTCAGGAAAAGGTAAAATATAGTAAGAAGGGTAAGTTTCATGAGTTTAATGTTGACGAAGAATCAAATTTAGAAAAAGATTATGTGTGCCATGTGATTCCTAATTGAATAGAGAGTAGTTGAGTGAAACTCATAGTTCTATTTTTTCCATTCATCTTTGAAACAATAAAATTTTTAGAGACCTTTAGGAATATTACTAGTGGGATGGTATAAAAAGAGTTATTGATGAGTTTACATTGATATATTTGACTTTTAAAAAGGTTAAAAGAGAATGATAATTACTAAAAGGAATGATTCAACCTTTTTTAGTGCTAGAGTGGAAATGGGAAATATAGAAATGAATTTCATGGTGGGATTTCAAAATACTTCTTAAGGTAATAATGAGATTTGGGTTATCCTTGATCGATTAACTAAATCTACACATTTCATTCCCATTTGAGATTCCATGTATTTGGATTATATTTCTTAACTCTATCTATAGGGGATAGTAAGGTTACATGGAGTTACTCTATCCATTATATCAGATAGTGATCCCATGTTTGTTAGAAAGACTATGTTTTTTCAACATATCTTGGTTTTTATGTGTTTTTATGATTCCAAGAATCCCTTATTTTATTCTAAAAAGTTAATATTAAGTGTTTCAGATTGTATTTATCAAAATAATTAATCTTATGCAATTTATCCAAGTGATTATCTTATGATGGGTAAAAGAATTGAACAATATATTTTATGATAATCAAAGAATATATTTCATCTACTCACAATCAAGAAGTGTTGGAAGTTAATATACCCACATAAGACTTTATCTTATAAAGATAATGGTTGAGTTTCTTAATGATCAAGTCAGATACTTTAGTCAGAATAAAAATATGAGAAGAATTTATCTTAAGAAAAGTATATTCATAAAATATTATCTTACATAGTATTGAATTCTATTGTATTCATCTTAGACCAAAGAAATATCTTATGCAGTATTGAATTCATTTTATCATATGAAGAAGATGAAGAACTATTTTATATAGTAAGTCCCTTGGTAAGTTATATTATGAGGAACAATACCACCAGTTGAATATCTTATGAAGAATTAGATGTATGCAGAATGTTATGATTACTTTACTAATATCTTGATAAGTTATTTTTTTTCTTTTAGAGAATATCAGAAAAAGGATTATCTATTTAAGGAAAGGAAAATATGTACAATCCTCACCATGAATAGAAAGACCCAAAGAACAAGAAGCTTTCTGAATTTTCCACCACAAAAGTAATTTATATATTTGGAAGGAATGATACATGTCCTTTATAGCCTGTCTTATAAAGTACAAAATGCATAGATGAATCGACCATTAGGTTGATCTCATTCTTAAGTTAAAATTGATATATAAAAGGAAGAGTTAGTCATTTAATTAAGAGAGATAAATAGGAATAATATGAGGCAAATAGATGTAAATAAAGATTAGAATTCTCATGCATGTGAATTCCTTGACCACGTGTACATAAAAAATATAAAACATAATCACTCATAATATGATTACAAGTTCTATCAGTTGAATTAAAGATCATCCCAAGCTATACTTTAAATACAATCTTATTCTCAGGATGAATCTTTGACTACTATCAGTTGTTACTTCCAACTGTGTGTAACAACTATTTATTTCAAAGTTTATTCATTCTATTTTTTTACACTCAATGTAAGAGTGTGTGTTGATACCATGGATAGGTATTGTAAAGGGAGATCCTGGTTGATATCTCTTGGAACTCTTTATTAAGTGATGGCTAATTGTACTCAACTAGGAGACCCCGATAAAAGGGATGTTATAGTGAAAATCACTAAACTCATGGAGTAGAGAATTGGTGGAGTGGACTAGGGGATTTTTATTCCTCAAAACACCATACATCTCATTTGTTTGATCTATTTCATTTGAGTTTTAATTTACACTAACTATAATTGTTAAGGATTTTTTTTGATCAGTTATACTTAAAGAGGGAGGATTTCTATAAAGAAATTTTTTAGGAACTCAATTCACCCCTTGTTGAGTGTTCAACTAGCCATTATCTGGGACAATAATTGGTATCAGAGCCTATGAATCTTGATTTCACAATTTTCAAAGGTTGAAGTATAAAGATACATTTTCAAATGGATAATATGGATGATAATTGAGAAGGTATGTCATTGTTTAGAGATCCTTACTTCAATGGTGAAAAATATGGTTGCTGGAAGGATCACATGACCATGTATATGAAGAATATTGGCTTGAATGTTTATCTCAACATAGTAAATCCCTATGAAATTACTAAGATAAAACCTAAAACTTGGGATGCTATATCTAAAGTAGAATATAATCTGAATTCCAAAGCGATGAATGCTATAATTTACAGATTAGTACCATATGAGTTCAATAGAGTTTCTCAATTTCAAAAAACACATGAAATGTGGAACACTATAGTAGTTTCATATGAAGGTAGAAAAAACATGAAGGCTCTTAGATATGATACATCCAAGCTTAAGTTCTATACATTCAAAATGAATAAATGGGAAAGTATTAATCAACTGAATGGAAGGCTCACTGAGATTGTTAATAACATTGCTACTCTAGGAGAACCTATCATTGAACCCAAACAACCATTAGAAGTTCTTAGAGTATTACCACCAAAGTGGAGTGGAATATCATCCTTTATCAGAAAATCTATAGAGGTAAAAAATTTTAAGATAAAATATCTTATTGAAAATCTCATGATATATGAAGCTGAAATGAAATATGAAGTTAGAGAACCCAAAATAATAAATAAATTAAACTATATATTTAAATTTTCTACTTATAAGGACGATAGGAAGAAAAAAACATGCAAATATATGAAAAATATGATGAAGAAGACTCATTAAATTTTTTTGGATTGGATGATGAGATTGTACAAATTTCTCAAAAATTCAAAAAGTTATACAAAAATAGAAGAGGTTTTAGAATCCCCTTTAATAAGAACAAGAAGCACGGTGACAATTCTAAATAGTTGAGATTATATGAGGGAAAATATCTAAGACATATCAAGATCGAATATCAAAAAATTAATAATGATAAGAATACAAAAAATAAATACTTTAAGAATGTTGATTATAATAAATCTAAAAAAGCTATGAAGGCCACCTAGAGTGCTTCTAAAGATTCTATAAAATTCACATCATCATAATAAGAAGATAATGATATTAATAAAAAGTCCAACATATGATTTATAACACATTTGGATGAGGTACATTCTTACTATTCTTCTAATAATGAATCTAAATATGAAAATGAAAACTGTTCATATGAATAATTAAATTAATACTGTACCATATTAAAATCAAAGTATAAAAACTTAAAAAAAATAAGGCCCTCATAAATTCTTATAATAAGATCATTAATGAATATGAGGACATAAATAAATATATTTTACAGTTAAATAATCAAATTGAAAAGTCTATTTCCTAAAATACTGAACAAGATAATACAAGTGAAAATTTATAGAAGGAAATTCAAAAATTTAAAGATTCCACAAGTGTCTATACTAAAGAAGAATATTATTTGAATAAAATTATTTATCAAAATAAACTTAATAAAGAAAATTATGGAATAGAAATTCAAGGTGAAAAACCCAAATTATATAAAAACTATTTTTCCCTAGTTTAAAAAACAAAAATCTTTCAAAATTTACCCTTTTTCATTGTGGTGAAGTAGGACATTATGGAAATATATTTAATTTTAAAAATCCTCAATTTCATGGAATCAAAAATTATTTTATTACAAAATATTTTTCGAAAAAATTTCTATGTTTTTTATAAATAAAAAAAATTAGACATCTAGATCTATTATAGATAACATTTCTATACCCAAATGAGTTTGGGTAACAAAATCCTGTTATTTGTGGGGAATAAACCACATGAAAAACAATACAAAATGGTTTATGGATAGTGGTTATTCATGACATATGAGTAGTGATTTCTAAAATTTTCATTCACTATATAATATTGATGGAGTTTATGTTACATTTGGTGAAAATTAAAAAGGAAAAATAGTTTCCATTAGATCTGTTAGAAATCCTCAGTTTATTCTCATCAATAAATTTATTTACATTGAATGCTTGAAGAAAAACCTGATAAGTATATCTCAAATTTGTGATGATGGATATTCTATTATTTTTTCTAAAAAAGCCTATTTAGTTTTCAAAGATAAATTTGTCAAGTTTAAAGCACCTATAATAGACAATGTTTACAAACTTGATCTTAATTCCATGTGTAGAAAAAATGTAAATTGTTTGAATGCTGAAATTGATGAATCGAAAATTTGGAATAGAAGGCTTGAACATTAAAATGTTTATTTTATGAGAATTTTTTCTAAAAGGAATATGATTTCTAACTTGATTGACCTTAATTTGGACAAGAAGAACCCATGTGATGCATGCCAAATGGTAAATTAACATAAGTTATATTTTAAACCAATTAAAGAGGTTTATACATATAGACCTCTAGATCTTTTCCATATGGATATGTTTGGACCCAATAGAACTGCAAGTCTTTTTGGAAAATCATTTTTATGTGTTATTTTATGATTTTCAAGATTTACATGGGTTTTCTTTTTAATATTCAAGAGTGAGGCATGTTTGGTTTTTATCAATCTTTTTAAGCTTGTGAAAAAATGAAAAGGATACTAAAATAATGAATTTAAGTAGTGATCATAGAGGTGAATTTGAGAATCATGAATTTAATTATTATTTCTCTAAGAAAGGAATTAACCATAGATTCTCATCCATTAGGAAACCTCAACATAATGGTGTTGTTGAAATGAGGAATCAAAATTTTCAAGAAATTTCTAGGACAATGTTATGTAAATATAACTTTCCAACTCATTTCTGGGTTGAGGCTTTTAACGCAACATATTATGTTATTAACAGAGTTCTAATAAGAACTATCCTAAATAAAACATCCTATTAGTTATGAAATAATAAAAAACCAAAGTTAGGATACTTTAAATTAGTTATATGAAAGTTTTATATCTTGAACACCAAGGATAATATTGAAAAGTTTGATCCAATGGTTGATGAAGGTATATTTTTAGGTTACTCTACTACTTCCAAATCCTATAGAGTTTTCAACAAAAGTTCATGGATTATTGAAGAATCAACTCTTTTAAAGTTTTATTAAAGTGATTATTCTGATCAAAAAATGAATGAAACTAATGATCAAAGTCATTCACTCAAGAATATAAGACTGAACCCCTCTTTAACAAAAACAAGGATGATGATTTGGAACTCGATTACTATAAACCAAATATAGTATGGGTTGATACTAGTGAACCAGAATGTGTGTTTCCTATAATTCCTATAAATATTAAATAACATCCTTTATAAATAGTTATAGGAATCTTAGATGAAAGATTAATAACTAGAATAAACATAGGAAAACTAGTAGAATTCTATGCCTTTTTTCCAACTAGAACCTAAATCTATAGAAGAAGCTTTATCAAATAAAAGTTGGTTCTTATCTATGCAAGAAGAGTTAAATCAATTTAAGAGAAACAAAGTTTAAAAATTAGTTGAAAAGCCCTATTACTATCCTATAATTGGAAAAAATGGGTTTTTATAAATAAGAAATGTGATTATGGTGTAATAATTATAAGTAAAGCTAAATTAGTTTCCAAAGGATACAATCAAGAAGAAATAATAGACTATGAAGAAGCCTTTTCTCTAGTAGCTAGGTTATAATTTATTATAATTCTTCTAGAATATTCATATTATATGAATTTTAAATTATATTAGATTGATGTTAAATATTATTTTCTAAAAGTTTTTTTTATGGATGAAGTTTATTTAGAACAACCTCATTGTTTTGAAGACCCTCACATTCAAAATTATATTTTTAAACTTACCAAAGCTCTATATGAACTTAAATAATATCTAAGGGAATAGTATGAAATATTAAGTTATTTTATTATATTAAATGGTTTTATAATAGGAATAAAATATACTACATTATTTAATAAAACTTTATCCTAAAATATTTTTTTAGTACAAATATCCATTGATGATGTTATTTTTGGATCAAAAAATCAAAATTTGTGCAATGATTTTTCAAAATTTATGCAAAAAATAATTTGAAATGAGTATGATAGGTGAGTTAAACTATTTTTTAGGATCTCAAATCTATAAAAATGATTTTAAAAATATTTTAAACCAAAATAAATAAATACTTGATTTACTTAATAATTTTAGATTTGAAAACATTAATACTTGCTCAACTGCCATGGGCTCTAATATAAAACTTGATATAGATAAAATTGGAAAACTAGTTAACAAAAAGTTTTATAGAAGAATCCTTGGAATTTTGTTATATCTTACTACAAGTGGACCAAACATTATGTTCTTAATATGTCTTTGTTAAATATTTAAATATAATCCAAAATAATCTCAATTAAATGCTTCCAAAATAATTTTAATATATTTAAAAGGAAATGTGTCTCTTTATATTATTTTTCCAAAAACATCTGACTTTAACTTAACATCATATTAAGATACTGATTTTTCTAGATGTAGACTAGATAGGATGATCACCTTAGGAACCTACCATTTTCTTTTAAAATCTATAGTATCTTGGTCAAGAAAGAAATATCACTATATAGCATTATAAATTGCCTAAGTTGAATATATTACACCAAGAAGTTGTTTTGCATAGGTGTTGTGGATGAAACACACCTTTATGGATTTTGGATTTAATTTTAATTGCATACCTATAAAATTTGATAACAAAAGTTCTATCAATATTTTAAAGAATATGATCAAACATTCAAGAAGAAAGCACATTGATTTAAGAAATAATTTCTTAAGAGATCATGCACAAAATAATGATATCTATCTTGATTTTTTTTCATAAAAAATAAATTAGCATAATTTTTTACTAAACCGTTGTCTGCTGACATATTTGATTTCATCAAATCAGAATTAGGTTTATTTAATTTTACTTAATATTATTTTGAAAATATAAAAATTTTATATTCAAAGTAAATATGTTCTTTATCTTATTTTATTTAATTTTTTTATGCCATTTTGAGTATTAGTCATGTCAAATAGGCCACATCACTTAGTTTCAGTAATAATTACTCTACACATCTCTATGTGACCCCTCAATTACCAAAAATGAAAAGAAGTGTGTATCAAATATATACGTAAAACACTTTTTGAACCTTTAAACCCTCTTTCTATATGATACCCAAACCCTTGTTACCCTAACCTTCCAACCTTATGAATCCATCATCAATGGAGAAAATAAAGGGAACCGATAATGCCTCTTCAAGTAGTATAAAGAGGCAAAAAACCTCAATTTTTTTGAGTAGTCAAGCAATTTATTTTGACTGGATTAACATGAAAAATATGTTACTAAAGAAGGTCATTAACTATTAAGGATTGAAATATGTATTCATAAAAAGTGAAACTAGTTCATATTCAAAAATAAGTTTTTAATTTTTATGAATCTATAGTTTTTTACTTTGGTGATGATGAATACCTGGTTACTTCAACATTAAAATAGAATAATCTTTTGACAACCTATGTACATATAGCGTAATCCTTAAAGAGACATCATGTAGGCTACTCATTTTTTAGTACCTCCTTAGTTGTGGTGTATAGAGTCACTCTGCCAGAGATAATGAAGTTACTATTTTGAATAGAATTTATTGAAAGGAAACCAGTAAAGGAATTGGATCTAGAAAGAAAATTACTCACCAAGTTTATACAATTTGGAATTATGAAAAGGATTGGTGAGTTTGAAAAAGTTATTTTTAAATGAATTACTTTTCTTTATCTCTTCATGATTGAAAAACCTATTAATTGGGAATGATATATCTTACGATACATATTCCATGTTTTTAAAAAATATATAAATTTTTATCCCTTAAAAATGATATTAACTATCATTTTTCATAATTTTAGAGTTGGATTGGATAAAAATACCACAGTTAATTGTCACAGTTTGAAAATGTTAATTGCAAGTGTTTCGAGGATAATTTGATTCTGTTGGAATTACTTATTAAAAAAGTTGGTCCCTATAAACTCAGAAGCTGAATTTAATTTCACTTCAATTTAGGGGAAGTCAACCCACCTATAAGAAAGACCAGTCTTGGTAGATTGACTAATCAAAAGTGTTAAAATAAGAGAATTATATGATGAAGATACTCTTGATGCAAAGAAAATGAGAGTTAGGGTTTCCATTCAATCTAGAGAACAAACTGATCCTATTTTAGTTCTAGTTCAAGTTAATAAAGAATGGATAGCCTATACTGTCACCCATATGTTTTTGTTGGTCAATATAAGACTATTTTGATAAGACCTAAAACTTCAATTCTCATTGTTGATTCTTATTTTGAATAATTTAAAAAGTTAGCTACAAGATGGTTAATTAGATTTGAATCCTAGGAATCGAATCATGTTGAAGAAGCACCCCATGTTGAATAAAGATAACTAGTTGGTGGTGAGAGTATAGAGGTCTAATAGGATAGATATTATACTATTTATGAATATGGTATAAATTATGAAGTTCTTGATGTTGGTCGAAGTGTTTCTAATAAATATCAAGAGAGATATTTCAAGTTGGCACTAGAAATGGAGCCTATAAAGACCTCATTGGTTACATCCATAAATGAAATCACGAATCTTCATGAAAGTTCAATTTATGAATAATAATTGAATTATGTGAAGATATTTTTTGGTTGATTCTAGAGAAATTATCATTGAAATCCCTTATAGAAATCACAAATCAAAGAGATATAATATCAATGCTAGAAAGTGTGTCTTAGGCAATATAAACTTTAACCTCATACATTGCTTGAATGAAGTGTGATATAATCTCCAAGGAAATAATTAAAGATCTTCAACATGACATAGTTAGTGAATTAATCCATAAGAATATATTACATCGATTGATCAATCTAGAAAAAAAATATCCTTTATATTGAAATAAAAATTGTTGGAAGTTCAGAGTGTATCATCTGAAGTGAAGAGGGATGTGAGTTTTATCATAATTGGCTTACAAAATATGGTTAGTTCTTTAGAAAATAATTTTAAGGTTATATATAAAAATGTTGAAGACTAAAATCAGATATTTATAATAAATTTAAAGTAAAAATAATATGAGGAGGATGAAGATGGAGAAGTAAATTATTTTATAGAGTGGCAATAATCTCAAACCTATACAAAGGGTACAAAAATAATTTCCATTATCCATCTAGTGAAAATTTCAGATAATCAATTTGAATAATTAAAAAAGTTAGTTTTTGGATTTTTAAATAAAGGTGATATAAAAAATTTCTTAGGAATTTTTTCTCAATGAGTTTTGAATGGTTTCATGACTATCCCAGAATACTGCAAAAATGAAATGGTGAAAAGTATAGATGCTTTTGATGATTCCTTATTTCAGATGAATGGGATATGTATTATAGGAAAACCTATAGTTGATCAACATAGATCTACCTCATAGATATTAAAGTATATTTTTGACCCATAAAATGACTATCTAAGGGAAAATATCAGGTTTGAACAACAAGTTTCTTTACCTTCACCTGGACCATGCTCTAGACCATTTTTTATACCTACAGATAAATTTGATTTAGTAAGAGCACAATGATATACTCTCAATATTAAATCCACACAATTATGGTTTTCTCAAGGAGATTGAGTGGGTCTTGGAGTATCTGTACTGACGTTGGGTGATGTTTTTGGCGAAACAGCAGATGCTCCTCTTCCAGAATCATCTTGACCATTTAAATAGCCCGTATCCTTCAAGAAACCACCGCATAAAAGATATTTCAAGTTTAAGAGTTGATACACCTATTCTATTTAGTCTACAAAGTTGGTTTCCTGGTGGATGGAAATTTTAAAAACATTTGAGTCATGCTAAGTTTTTTATGGAACTTTAAAACATTTGAATCTGTTTTAAGATAAAATTTGAATTCTTAAATGATTTTAATTTTAATTTTAAGATGTTTATATTTAATATGATTATATCTCTATTTTTAATGCTTTATTTTTTTTTCATTTAAATAATGCCTCATTTTAATGTTCTTTTTATGATGTTTATTTTTAATATGCCTAATTTTAGGATTTTTATTTTATTAATGATTCTTATTAATTATTGACACAAATTAATGAAAATTATATTCATAATCAATATAATTACCCATTTAATATATTTCATGTGCAATATTAATTTTATTTCTTATTCTACTTATTTTTGATATAAAAAAAAGTGGGAGAAGAAAAAGCGAATACAAAAATGTAGACTGTTAAAATTGTTAATTTATAAAACCATGAAGAATTCATCCTCTTTATTTAAAAAAGGGAGAATAAAAGGAGAATACATAAATTTAATGTGTTTATTATTCTTAGGAGAAGACAATTTTTTTCTTTCAAAGGGAAGGTTTCCCTAAAATAGGAGAAGAAAATAAAGATTCTATAATTATAAAAGTTTTATCTTACCTGATAATTTTGAAAGATAAAATCTTATTTTATGAATTTTTTGTTTTCCATTTCATGGGTTTTGTGATCATAAAAAAGGGGGAAATGGTTGAACATACAATTTTGTTCCAGCATATCTCAGTTTTTATGTGTTTGAATAATTCAAAAAATACCTACTTTTATTCTAAATTTTTTATCTTAAGTGTTTCATATTGTATTTATCAAAAGAATTAATCTTACGCTGTTTCTCCAATTGATTATCTTATGATGCATGAAATAATTCAATAATGTATTTTGTGAGAATTGAAGAATATATTCCATATACTCATAATCAGTAAGTGTTTAAAGTTGACCTAATCATGTAATAATTTATCTTACAAATAGAATGGTTTAGTTGTTGAATGCTCATGTCATATTCTTTAGTCAGAATGAAAATATGAGAAGACTTTATCTTACAAAAAGCATGTTCATAAAATATTACATTATGCATTATTTAAGTCTATCATATTCATCTTATACTGAAGAAATATCTTATATAGTATTGAATTCAGTTTATCTTATGAAGAAGATGAAGAACTATTTTATCTTACGAAGTCCCTCTAGTGGTTATCTTATTATGAATAGTACCACCAGTTTAATATATTATGAAGAATTAGTTGTATGAATAATTTCATGATTAATTTTATAATCTATTAATAAGTCATTTAGTTATTTTAGAGCATATAAGAAAAAATATTATCCATTCAAGGAAATACCAATCTGTACAAGCCTTGACATAAATGGAAATATATAAAGAATGAGAATATTTATGATATTACTGTTATAAAATTAATTTATATACTTGGAAGGAATGGATATATGTCCTTTATATATTGTCTTATCAAGTCCAAAATGAATGGATCATTAAAACATTAGGATTAACTTGTGATTAAGTTCAAAATTAGAAATAAATAGAAGTGTTAGTCACTGTATGAAGAGATAAAAAGAGGAAGAATATGAGGTAGATAGATGTGGAGAATGATTAGAATGATCATACATGTGAATTCCTTGAATGCATGTACATAGAAAAGATCAAACATAAATGCATGTTTTGTGCTTATAAGTTCTATCAGTTAAACTAAAGATCATCCTGAGCTATACTTTGAAGACAATATTATTACCAGGATGAATCTTTGTTTATTATCATTTACTGCTTCTAACTATGTGTTGCAACCATTTATTTCAAAATTTATTCATTATAATTTTTTACACTTGGTGTAAGAGTGTGTGTTGAGAATGTGGATATGTATTGTAAAGGGAGAGCCTGATTGAAATCTCTTAGACCTTTGTATTAAGTGAAAACTACTTATACTCAGTTGGGAGCCCCCAGTAAAAGGGCTATTATAGTGAAAATTACCAAACTCATTGAGTAGAGTGTTGGTGGAGTGGACTAGGGAACTTTTATTCCTTGAAACACTATAAATCTGATGTGTTTGATCTATTTCCTTTGAGTTTTAATTTATACTTCCTATATTTGTTAATGAATAAGGTTTGAACAATCATACATGAAGAGGGAGGTTTTCTATAAAGAAATTTTTTAGCAACTCAATTTAACCCCTATTGAGTGTCCATCTATCCATTATCTAGGAAAAAAAGGTTCACATCTAATTTTTATAAAGGACTTTATAAGTTATCAGGTAATTAATTAAATATCATAACATATTTTCATCCTCAAACTGATGGTCAATTTGAGTGGATGATTCATACCATGTATGTTATTATTTTTTCTTGTTATATGGATTATAAGAGAAGTTTGGATCAATATCTTTCTTTGGTTTAGTTTTCCTATAATAATATTTTTTCATTCTAGTATACAAATTACATCTTTTGAGGAATTATATGGAAAGCGGTGTCAAACACCTGATTTTTGGGATGAAGTAGGATAAAGGAAGTTGATGGGAATAGAGTTATTAGTGGGAATGACTGAGAATGTTTAGTTGATTTAGAAACATGTGATTATAGCTTAGATAATGTAGACAATTTATATGAATAACTAACAGAAAGATCTTTTTTTAGGTAGGTGATCATGTTTTTATCAAAGTATCTCTACGGAAGAGTGTTATGAATTTTGGAAAAAGGGGAAAACTAAGTCCATAGTTTTTTAGAAAAAATTAAATCCTTGATAATGTTGGACTAGTTTCCTATCGAGTGAAATTACCTCCAAGTTTTTCATAGGCACACAATTTTTTTCATGTCTCGATGTTAAGAAAATATGTGCTGGATTCATCTCAAGTTTTGATCTCTGAAGTAGTTCAGTTGGAAGAGAACCTTTATTATGAGGAAAAAACTTTTTAGATTCTTGAAAATAGAGAGAAATAGTTTTGAAATAAGATGAATCACTAGGTTAAGGTTTTATGAAAAAATCATATGGTTGACAAAGAAACAGGGGAATCTAAAAATGCTATAAGGGAAAGATATCCCAATTTGTCTAATAAGTGAATAAATGTATAAGGATACAATTTAAAAAAGGGGGGAATAATGAAACAACTCAGATAATGATATAATAAATCATTTTCATGTTTATTAATATAAATTAGATAGTTATATTCATTATAAAAATATTTAAGTAATTTTTTTTAAATCAAAAAAGAAATAGTTTTAATTAATATCTCTTATTATAAAGTTTTATTTATAAATTTTAGAAGTTTAATTTTAAAAAATAATATCATTTTTTAAATCATCATATATAAATTGAATTAGGATAAAATTTTGGGATTTGTTTTGGAAAATATTGATTTTTTGGTGAATAGTGAAAAATATTGTTTTTTTTTAAAATGTCATTTATTTTCAATAAATTAAGTAATTTAAAAGTAAAATTATATTTTGAATATTATTTTAAGAAACATATTTTTTTTATAATTAATCCAATTAAACTCTTTTAAATCAACTTTATATTCTATTTTAGTATAAGTTTATTTTTTGGTTTAAAAACAGGATTTTTCTGAAAATTCTTTTAAAGTGCATAATGTTTATCCATTTTAATTAATTAAAAAAACTACTCGTGAGAAATGATTTAAATGAAAATTATATATAATATATCAATAAATATTAATTTAAATTTATACAGTGATTATTTTTAGTCACAGAGTTAATATAAATAATCTTTTTCTTGAAAAATACACTCCTTGAAAACCTGTTTTTTATCACATCTATAGGTTTGATTTTAAATTAAATTTTGATAATTTAGTAAATTTAATTTGGTAAAATACATTACATATTTATAATAATAATAATTTATATTATCTAATTAGGTCAACTTAATTTTTGACCATAATGAATAGTGAAAAATAGTAAAAATATTTTACCGCTATTAAGATAAAAAGAGGTTTATCGAGGGGGGTTAAACTAAAACGATAAATATTAAAATGACCTAAAAAATTGTATAAAATTAATTTTCTAGAAATATTCTGATCTTATCTTGTCTAAGTCATGATAATGGTCTATTTTTTATCCTTGTGGCATGTGAAAAATATGGGTACACCTTTTTCATATTTAAAATTACAAGTGTGTCACTCACCTCACTTATACAAGGCCACCCCATCTCCTATCCTCTTCACACATTAAAATCCCTTTGGATTAGCCAAGACATGAAAAAATATCTTCCTTAATTCCCTCCCCATGAACTATAACCATCAGTTTGATAAAAAAATATATCCTAAGAATCCTTTTGGTTCTTACCTAAGGTGGTTGTCTGAAGAAGAGGATGATAAAGACGCATGTTACAAGTCAGACTCAGGGTAAGGGTCTTCATCTCAATTTTCTTTCATTGAGCCATATTTTGATTTTATGAAACTATATTATTTTATGAGGTGTATATATAACCCCTTTGACATGTTATATCATGAATTCTTCTATTCTCATGGTATTTAAATATTTTTTTAATGTTTTTCATTCACGGGGCTTGTGATTCAAATGTTTCCAAAGTGATAAGGAAATTTTCTTTAAAAAAAATTATATTTTATTATTTTTCTTTTAAATATCTTTTATTTTATATCCATGTTTTTTAAAATGATTTTATTATGTATACAAGAGTTTTATAAAGTAATTTTTTGTCTTTTTTTCAATGTTTTAAAAAATAAAGGAATATTTGTATGGAATGTTTGAATTTCTTTACAAACAACAAAAATAATGTTCTATTTTAACATATACGATAGAATAAACTTTTCCTACCATCATAACCATCATTTTATGTTTTTATTCCTTTATAAGCTTTCATGTTTTCTTCAAATAAAAACCCTCCTTCAATTTTTATGGATATTTTTGTATTGAAAATGGATTTTTAAAAGAAAGCGGTATTTTTGTTTGAAAATGGGTTAAAAAAGAGTATTTAGATATCTGAAATCATTTTTCATACGGGTTCAAAAGTTTTTTTTTCAAAGGTTTTTATGATGAAAAGGTGCAAGAATAATTTTTTTATTCATGATATGTTACTTGAGGATTATATCAAAATTGGGTGAGCCTGATACTGCTTATACTATTGGTTGTTCTCCATTATAGATCACAAGTGATCCTGATATATCATATATGAAGGGTTGAGCCCCATTATAGCTCATGAAAAATGGGTGAGCCTAATATATCTTATATGAAGGGTGATCCCCATTATAGATCTCTAATGCATTGGGTAATGATTATATTCTCCAGAGAATTATATTGGATGTTGGTTGTATGGTTATTCCAATTGAAAGGATTTTGAAAGGGTTATATGAATATGATGCTCTATGTTTCCCAAAAGGAGTTTTATTTGATTTCTATGGGTTTTAATGATTTTATTTTATAAAAAAGTGTGTTTTTTTTTTCATTTTAAATTTATTTATTTCTTTCACTAAAAGAACATTGAGATAAAGGTAAGATATATTCATGGGTTTTTGTGTTTTTCACTAGAATAATAGTATTTCTTATTTTTTATGTCCTTGAATGAGATTTTTGTGCTCATACCACATTTTAAAATGTTTTCATAGGGTTTAAGGATGGGAAAAGTAAAGTAAGAAGTCAAGTTGAAATCCATGAAGATTTTCCATGAAAATAAATCATGCTTTATTTTAAAAGATTCATATTATGAAAAAATGGATACTAATCAAAAGTGTTCACTTTATAATTTATAGTTTTTGTTATGTATGAGTTATGAACTAATTCTATAAAAATATAAACCTAAAAGATATTTATGAATTGAATATAGTTACTTCTAGTCTAAAGACAAAATAATATGTATTTTTTAATGGTAAGTCCTTATACTGAGACAAGAAAATTCCACGTAGGTTGCATATGACATACTAAGGTAGGGGGAAAGGATGGATAAACTCATCCATGGGGGTTAGGTGTAGGTGGTTATGGGAGTCCCCCAAATCTAGTTGGACTTCACCGACTATTAAAAGGAACATGATATTTTATTAAGTGGAGCCTGTCCCAATGAAACTCTGATGTGGGATAAAGAAGTAGCTCATGGTACTATACACTTACTAAAAAACCATTATTATAAGATGACTCATGTGTATTATACCTCAGACATTATCTTACTACTGCTTATGTTTTATAAGTAACCATTTCACCATAAGGCTACCATTTATGAATAAATTGAGTTTGGGTGGTTCTTCTAGATCAAGATAGCTTATGCTACATGATTTTTTTTTGACGTGGTGGCTTGATAAAGTTGGAAAAAAGGTAAGTGTTGCAACTTGGGTGTTTATATATGTCACAAGACTTAGAAGAATAAATGTGTACATGTATTGGATGAAGAATATGTAGAAAATGGTTGTTTCTATTCCACAGAGACCCTATATTTTATAGAGGATTGGTTCTAAAGGTTTGAGATGCTCTACGATGTGGGATCCATCTTGTAAAATGATGGAAAAAGGAAAAATATGGTTTTCATGGATGGAGGGTTTTCAACATAGGGTTTCATATATTCCATGGAGGTGCTCACTGGGAATCTTAGGTCAAGTGAGGTCTTCTGCATTGTATTACACTACATTTTCCACAAAAGTTTTATTTAAACACTAGCCAAAATTCTCCATGAGATTTAATTTGGATATTTTTATGTGGTACTTGAGTGGACATGTGCATGTGGGTTTACTAACTATCTTGAGAAGGATATATTCTGTTTAAGGGAGATCAAAACAAGGGAAGAAAATATGAGATTCAAATTTATGATACAAACATGCAGTTATAAATAGATTTGAATATGTAAAACTTGGTCGAACACATTGCTCTATTAGATACAACATGTGATATAATTTTAAAGAAGATAAAATGAGGTTTTTTAATGGAGTGGTATGATAAATTTTATTTCTAAAGATAAGGGAGAGATAATGATAAGATATAGGGAAGATATAAGATTTATAACGGATACTTGGCCTATAAATTGAGAAGGAGGGCTACTATGAAAAGAACTTTTGGGGAGTCTAGGTAACTAAATTGACAGAGTATTGAAACTTTTATAGATCTATATTGCTACTTGGTCTTCTCTTCTTTTTTATTTTACACTCCCGCAGGACTAGCATGAGGGAGTAAAACATCCCAATACCAAGCTATATATTGATAGGTTATTTCTGTCAGTGAAATGATATTTTTTATGATCAATTTGAGTTGGGTTTTTACGTTCTATGTGAATTTAATATATCCTTGTGGGTTAGAACTCAAACTTTCTATGTACTATACTATTTTAGTTAGTTAGTAGTTTGTGATTTGTTTGTGTTTTCATTTTCAAAAATAGATTACCTATAATAATTAACGGCACACCATAGGAGGTAAATAAAAAACTCATTTTTGATGTTTATTTTTTTTAAGAATAGATCTTGTGCATGTTTTGATTTTATCTCAATTTATCAGAATATATATTCTAGTTTATTTTTCTATTTATCATCTCATATAGTTCTTCTCAATTGCACTCTACTGAGTCTCAAGGGGACCTTATGACGTTCCTCGCCAATCTAATATATTTTCTTAGGGTTAATTAAACTATATGATTTTTTAATGGAGTTTTTTATTCTCTATGAAGTATCAGTGTACTCTACAAATGTCACTTTTATGATGTCCCAATATGGGCTACATGTACCCTATGATGGTTTGTGAACCATAAAAGTCTCAACATAATATTCACGACTTTATCAAAATCCTATACACCTACTCAGCATGTACCCTATAAAGTCTAGTGAACCCTATTAAGTTAAACCTTACAAAATTCATAGGTTTCAAGAATTTGTTAAATTTTAAAATTCTTTCTTAGTACTAAAATTTATGACTGAAAATTCATTTTTTGATTTTTCAAATAAATCACTTTATGGTTAAGTGATAAATGACCAAGAAAAATCCATTTAAAAGGAGAATAGATAACCTGAACAAAAAACAAGAAGAAGAGGGCTGGCCAAAGAGCCTAACTCAGGACCAGACCCTCCCAAAAACCATAGGGACACAATAGGACCCACAAAACGCATAAAAAATAATCTCCTCCCTACACTACACCCACATTACACATCCATTGCTGAGCCTTAGAACACATCACCAATGATCACATATGATGCCTCGCTGGAAGCTAAGAATCCACACTGGAGCTGGGCACGAGGGAGCCACCGTGACACCACCATCACTAAAATAGATAAACCATCCCCAGAGAACACTATCATAATAATAAACCAACCACAAAAAAATAACCCCTACAAGAATATGAACCACAACAATTGCACCATTGAAGGAGGATGAACGAAGAAACATCACTAATAGGATATGACACAGAGGTAGTGGGTTCACAAATCCAACAATAAGATAACTCCCCACTAGGGAGAACAAACTAGATGTGCACCCCAATAGACCTACCTTTCCTGAAGCCACCAACATGATCCAAATCGGCATGGAATCTATCAAACCCAACCAAAGTGGGGTTGTGCACGAAGGATCACAAAAAATGATAGAGGTAACCAATGATATATAGAACTTCCCAGGCATATAAAAAACCCAAAAACAAATCGGAGGGGGGAAACGAGAAGAGATCTGGTGAGGAGAAAAACACCGTTGGTACCAAGCATTCCTGCTTCTGACATTCACATCTGCGTCCTAGCCCTAAAAAATGTCGATGGGGACTCTTCCATGATGAGGCTTCAACGAATCTAGAAATCGTAAAAATAGAACTAGAAAGGAACCCAGCGTGAACGATAACCACCAAACAAAAATTCTAGGGGGGGGGGGGTGCATCCGAGATGGATCAAAAGTGAGCGAGTCCTGAGTGGGGGAAAAAGAAACGACCTGCAAACTAGTTTTTTCAGAGGAGGGTGAACGATAATGGAAATGTCTATAGAGATCTGGAGGAAATTCCTAAATGTGACACCATGAGGTAGTCGAGAGGAACACAAAACCATGAAATCAACACTGCACGATCCAAATCTTGACCACACCATGCCCCGTGTTGAACCCTATGAAATCAGTGAACTCTACATAGTGCATAGGGTTTAGGAATTTTCTATTTTCTCACAGATCAACACAAAAATTCCAAACTTCATCAAACAAACATAAAACTTCATAAAAATTCCTTAAAACCTTATGAAACACCTTAAACCATTTAAAATCATATAATATTCATTATTAACACTTTAGGTACTCATCCAAATATTTTCTTTTCTGATAATGGAATCTTTGACTTCTTGATATTTATTCTTCAATTTACCCTTTTTCTAGCTACCCAAGACTTCAGTACAAAACTGTTATAAATAGTACCACTTCTCATTCACTAATACTTTTCATGAAATCTTGAAGCTCCAAAATCATCACATATAAGGGTGGATACAATGAATATTTCTATAAAAGTTCTCCAATAGGAGCATCTCAACTTTTCCATTTCAATATATGATGATTAAACCTCACTAATTATATATGGATCTACAAAGGCCATATTGATGAAAAATACAACTTTATCTTAAAAAATCTATTTGGGAACATCATGAATCAACAAATATCCACATATATCCATTTATTATCAACCTCCTTTTATTTATAAACAAATCCAACACAATAATCTTCCCTCATTATCAAAAAATCCAAAAACCAACCTCATTGTTACAACAATATCCTTCTTTGGATTTTTTTGACAATACTATCATAAATCCATATCTATTTTCAAATAAATTTTATGATAAAAGTATGTATTTATAACATATTATTCCTACCCCTTTGTAAATAAAATGAAAAGGGCCTCTCTATTGGATTTTTCTTTATTTTATCTAGATTTTCCTTTCACAAAATCCCCCCTCATCACTAAAATTCATAAGGGTATTTTCTCAGTTTCAAAGGGATCTGACAACATTTTTTAAACCATTGAAAGAAAATAAAAACCCAATACAAGACCAAAAAATGCTTGAATAAATAAAACCATGCAAATATAAATGAAGAAACTAAAAAATAGCAAGTACTCTACACCGAAGATGG
Source organism: Viscum album (assembly GCA_963277665.1). Taxonomy (NCBI): domain Eukaryota; kingdom Viridiplantae; phylum Streptophyta; class Magnoliopsida; order Santalales; family Viscaceae; genus Viscum; species Viscum album. The sequence continues at coordinate 925,419,732 of OY728166.1, read as the reverse complement.
TCGTTGCATCATTATTCCTCCATGCTTATTGAAGATCACTACCAACTAGTCAATAAAGTCCCCTATCTATAACATATACATAGGATGCTTAATCGATTTACATTAAAGGAGGATTATCCACCCTCCACAACATAAGAACACCTTACATTCTAGAGGATATAGGAGAAGTGAGATTTGAGTAGGGGAGTTTTGTCCAAGACTGTGGAAAAGTTTCACACCACCATTTTATGATAGTGGTATCCTCTATAGTGACCTAAAGGATGATCCTTGATGGTTTATACATTTAATCATGTGTTATAATTCATGATTAAATAAATTAGTCACTTCATACATATCATTCATGAATGTATCAAACTCCCATGAACTATATTTCATGCAACAAACTTTTACTGATAAATTATGTAGAATAATTATTGAATGATAATAGTTATAATCTATCCACTAAAAGTATTGAAAATAGTGGCATGGAATATTCAATGTGATATGGTAGTCGTACCTTAGGAGTTTTCCAAGCTATACCTTATGATAGACATTTAATAATACCTTATGATTGAAGAAGCTAGTGACCTAAAATCTTATTTCATGCCATTATAATATACCACAATAATTAAATATGATTGATCCAATTACATCACATGAAAATGGTGTTTTATGGCATATATCATTTAATCTACCATTTTCACTAATGTATACAAAACTTTTTTCCATTTCACCTCATAAAATATCACATATAATAACTTTGTGAAACCATTTACAAAACTCTTTTGAATATATTCTAAAACACTTTTGGAAAGCTATCATTAACTTCACCTTATATCAAATCATATGCAATACCATGTGAAACCTCATCCAAAAATATTTTGGATTAATCTAAAATTATTTTAGAGGGCCTCTCTAAGTCAAACTCAATCCACATTTAGTCAACCTAAAATTGGGACCCCATGAGACTTTGTAGTATTGAAAACAAATATAAATATATAGATCCATAAATTTAAGCAAAGAGAGGCCTCTAGAAATGAAGGTTCTGGGCACAGCAGAAGCGCATGGGTGGATGTGCCCACTTGTCTTTTTGTCATTAGCAATGATCAATCTGGGATCAATACAACGATAAATGCCAGTCTCCACGGATCAAATCACATAAAGAGACAAAGAAGATGGTTTGTCCCGGAACCACAAACAAGGATCGTTATAGGTTGATTATAATTAATTTAATTAATTATAAATAAATACCTTTTGGGTGTTCTTTATTCGTTGATGTTCTTTATCACGTTGTGGATGTGATCTGTTGTTGCGTCGTAGAATCCAAGTGTAGAATCCCTCTAGCGATGATCCACACGTGTACCTCGTATCTCTAGACGTCGCCAAAGGATTCTACGGGTGCTAGCGTGGAGAAGCCTTTGCTTGCATTGTCCGCCTTAGATCGTCTTGATCTGATGGAAGAGGATCTCTCTAGGTCTTGAGAGCGTTCTTGGAGGAAGAGGTTCTTTCGGCCTTGAAATAATTCTCCAGAGATGTTGTGCACAACGATTCTCTTGTCTGTTGGAAAAGAGTTGGGGTTGTGAGGATATTTATAATCGGGTGTTTGGGGTTATATAGTTATGACAATAAATAAACACGTTATGCGTTTTATTTATTTCATTGACGCTTATTTAAAATCCCCATGTCGAATAAATAATTCTTTGACATGCACCCACGCTGATTATAATAAATATCATTTAAAACAATATTATATCCTCAAAATCCCGATTGAAAAAACTACATGGTGTGTAATAATTAATACACGACGTGTACATTAAATGTACACGGCGTGTATATCTTGTTTTCATTTATTCATTTCCTTTCCAAAATAAAACTACACGGCGTATGCATTTAATAATACACGACATGTACTTGTTTTATTTAATTTTCCTCCATCATTTAAAACAACTTAGGCTTCCTTTAATAATTATTAAACCACATAAGGGAATAATATTTGTTCAACTTGAGATACTTGGATACACTTAGTGTGTGACCTTCTAGGCCTCTTTCTCGTTGTCATTAGGCGGGCTTGCCTAAAGTCCAAGATTACTGTCTTGCAACGGGTCAAGGTACCCAAGAGAAAGAACTTGACGCCGCATTGACGTATCACCTCATACGAATGCTTACTATGTAATTTAATCCCTTTGTCTCGATATCTCATCAAGCAGGTTTCATGGCAGTGTCATAAACCTATATGCTTGATCCTTCATTCTTTTACTACCTGAAATAAACTCGTCGTTTACACCATGGCCATGGAATTTAATGCGACAACTCTATTTCAATCAAAGGGATGAGATATCAACTTCCATAAATGGAAGGGACAAATCCTTCCTTGACTTATCCATTAACAACATGCCACTCGTGATGCACCCAACGTACCCTACTTCCCACCAACTGTCTGCGTGACAGTTTTCGTCAGTAAATATAAGTGCGCGAGTCATGACACGAGTTAATGATAATCTTCCAGTCTAAGGACCATTACACACACTCATAGATAGAAATGTCCGATGACACCAAGACATGAAGAATTTCTATTGGCGGGTCTGTTCTCATAATCTCCCATCTTGGAGATTACCAAGTGCGATCTCCATGAGATAGAGTCTCGTCTTCTTACGAGTACTCGCATATGACGGTCTGTATACTATGTGTCCTATCATAGTATGTCATCCAACCGCAAAACTTTATTTAAGAATATTGTTATAGCATTTCAAGGTTCTCATCATAGAGGGGATCTGCTATGACCTTATTAATGCAACAAATATTCCATGACATTATTATATTATAGTCATGCAGAACAATGAACAATATAAAATAAGTGAACATTCATGTAATCAAAGTACAAAACAGTTGGTTCTGAGGACACCAACCCTTACAAACTCCCACTTAGACTAGAGCCAACTACCTACGACTTTTAGTCCGCTAGACCTCACATGATGATCATGTCTCTACTGAGTCAAGGTTTTAGTCAATGGGTCCACCACGTTGTCTTCCGTGGAAATACTGCTCACTGCAACTTCACCTCTCTGAGAAAAATCCCTCAAGAGATAATACTTCCAAAGTATGTGCTTTGTCCGCTGATGTGACCTTGGCTCTTTTGCAAGTTCCACCGCTGCAGTATTATCATAATAGAGTGTGATAGGATCTTTACTTCTCGGTACTACATCCAGATCTTGGACGAAGCTTCGCATCCATACTGCTTCTTTAGCTACCTCAGAAGCTGCGATATACTCGGACTCTGCTATAGAATCTGCCACCACACTTTGCTTTGAGCTCTTCCAGCTCACTACACCTCCATTCAAACTGAAGATGTATCCAGTCTGCGACTTCATGTCATCTTGATCAGTATGGAAACTAGCATCTACATGTCCTCTGATGACTAGTTCCTCATCTCCTCCATAAACTAGGAACATATCCTTGGTACACCTCAGATACTTAAGGATAGTCTTGACTGCCATCCAATGGCGGTCTCCTGGATCAGCTTGATATCTGCCTACCGCACTTAATGCGTAAGCAACATCTAGCCTCGTACATAGCATATCATACATGACTGACCCAATCGCGGATGCATAAGGGATCCTTGCAATTCTCTTTCTTTCCTCATGTGTCTGAGGACACATTTTATTGGAAAGATGAATGCCATGTGACACTGGAAACAATCCCCTCTTGGACTGTTCCATACTGAATCTCTTCAGTATCTTGTCAATGTATGTACTTTGAATTAGGCCCAGAATTCTCTTGGATATATCACGATGGATCTTGATACCAAGAATATATGCCGCCTCGCCCAAGTCTTTCATGGAGAAGCATTTATGCGACCATGCCTTAACTGACTGTAAGATAGGTACTTCGTTTCCAATTAGTAATATGTCATCAACATATACTATTAGGAAAACGACTTCACTCCCACTAAACCTCTTGTAGACACAAGGCTCACATTCGTTCTTAACAAAGCCAAATTCCGTTATAGCTTCATCAAAACTAATGTTCCATGATCTTGATGCTTGCTTTAATCCATAAATGGATTTCTGTAACTTGCATACCTTGTTGGCATCCTTTGGAGTCACAAACCCTTCTGGTTGTGTCATGTAGACATATTCCTGGAGGTTCCCGTTAAGGAAAGATGTTTTGAAATCCATTTGAAAAATTTCATAGTCATGGTAAGAAGCAATGGCCAATAGGATTCTGATGGATTTCAGCATCGCAACCGGTGAAAAGGTTTCATCATAGTCAATTCCTTGACGCTGTCTAAAACCTTTTGCAACTAGTCGTGCCTTGTAGGTGCTGACTTGCCCCTCCATGTCCATTTTCTTCTTGAATACCCATTTATTACCAATAGGCTTTACATCAACTAGAGGATCTACCAAAATCCAGACTTAGTTTTGGTACATGGAATCCATTTTAGAATTCATTGCTTCTTGCCACTTGGAAACGTCTGTGCCTTCAACTGCTTCCTTGTAGGTAAGAGGATCATCATTTTCAACCAATAATGAGTCACCATCCTCAGTGACAAGAAAACCATATTGTTCTGGTTCTCTCACCTCTCTCGTGCTCCTATGCAGTTCTTGTGTCTCTGGAACAGATTGTTCTTCCATGGGGCTTTGTGGAATCTGTTCTTTTACCAACTCATGTGTATCTTGAGCCTCAACTTCATCAAAGTCTATCTCGCTCCCACTATCTCTTTTGGATATGTGCTCCCTCTCAAGGAATATGGCGTGTCTTTCCACTGTAACCTTTTTGTCTGAGGGGTTTTATAGGTAATATCCCCTTGTTTCCTTGGGATATCCTATAAAGATACACTTTGTGCCTCGAGGAGTGAGTTTGTTACCTAAAGAGGTCTTAACAAATGCTTTTCTACCCCACACATGTAAATTCGATAACATGGCTTTGCGTCCACTCCATAACTCGTATGGAATACCATTTATCGATTTAGTTGGTACTTGGTTTAGTATGTGTGCTGCTTTTTGTAATGCATATCCCCAAAAGGATAATGGAAGACTTGCATGACTCATCATTGATCTCACCATGTCCAACAGGGTGCGGTTCCTCCTTTCACTTACACTATTCCACTGTGGCGTGTAAGGAGGAGTGAGTTGAGATAGAATCCCAAACTCCCGTAAGAAATCAATGAAGTCCTGATTAAGATATTCTCCTCCTCTGTCTGAGCAGAGTTTCTTAATCTTCTTAGAAAGCTAGTTCTCAACTTCATTCTTGTATTCTTTGAACCGATCAAAATAATCTGACTTATAACTCATTAAGTAGATATATCCATATCTACTAAAATCATCAGTAAAAGTTATGAAGTATGAGAACCCACACCTTGCATCAACTGGAAATGGCCCACACACATCTGTGTGAACTAATTATAGAAGCTCTTTAGCTCTTTCACCTTTCCCACTAAATGGGACTTTGGTCATTTTTCCTTGTAGACACACATGACATACACCAAGTGGTTTTAGTTCAAAATAATCTAAATACCCATCTTGATGTAATTTTGTCAAATGTTTCTCATTGATATGACCTATCCAGTGATGCCAAAGTTGGGTGTGGTATGAGTCATGTGAATTAACTTTGTCATCGATTTCCATTACTTGGTTTTTGTAGTCTAACACATAAAGGCCGTTATATAAATGTGCCCTACCAAAACAAATGCTATATTTATAAAAATAGCAACATCCACTTCCAAACTTGAAGATGAATCCATCAGTATCTAATATGGATACTGAAATAATGTTTTTGGTTACAGAGGGTACATAATAACATCCTTTCAAAACCAAGACCATCCCCATAGGCAATGTGAGGTGGTAGTCCCCGATAGCTACAACAGCAAGTCTGGCTCCGTTGGGTGCTCTTAGATCTACCTCCCCTCGATCAATCTTATTGAATCTACTTGGTTCCTGTATTTGGATACAGATGTGAGCACCACAAGCAGTATCTAATACCCAATTAGTAGAAACAGATAGATTGCATTTGATAACAAACGCACCTGAAGCTTCCCCTTGCTTCCTTGGCTGAGTGCAGTTTTTCTTCCAGTGGCCCTTCTTGCCACATGCAAAACAAACAACATCCTGTTCCTTTGCCTCCCCTTTGATCTTCCTTTTCTTGGAAGGCCTTGAAGAATATTTGGGCTTAAAGCTCTTCTCCTTCCCTTTCCTTTTATTCACCATGAGGATAGAAGGTTTTTCACGCTTCATGTCAGTGTCCACTTGGCGAATGAGGATGAGAAGATCAGACAGAGACTTCTCAATTTTGTTCATATTGAAGTTCACAACAAAGTTTGAGAAGCTCTGGGGGAGTGATGAAAGAATGAGATCAGTACCCAGTTCTTCGGGGAGTTTAAACCCTAGAACCTCCAAGCGCTCAATGTATCCAATGAGCTTGACTACATGAGGCCCGGTTGGGGAACCCTCTCCAAGATTTCTATGAAATAGAGCCTTGGAGATCTCAAACCTTTCCTATCTTTCTCTCTCCTGGTATAGACCACAGAGGTGCTCGAGCATACTATAGGCATCCATGTCTCCACGAGATTTCATGAGCTCACTAGACATCGATGATAACATCAAACATTGAACGTCGAGAGCATCGTTCAAATGTTGATCATAGACCAGGAAATCTTCATCACTCGCCCCTGGGGTAGAAGAATCAGGAAGTGAGGACTCCAACATGTAAAACTTTCGTTCATGGCATAGGATAACCTGAAGGCACCTAAACCATTCCTGAAAGTTACTACCGGTGAGGATATTGTCTTTATCCAGTATTGATCGTAGAAAAAATTTGGTTGATGAGTTTTTCATTTCGATTCTACAAATTAAAAGAGTAGATTTATCAGCACTTTTTTTTATTACATTTTATGAGAAATAATAAATTAATTAATTCTCCCACTATTTTATCAAGTCCCAATGGCCCTCACCATTGAACTCGGAATGTCTAGTTGCTTTGACATTCTAGTGTCAAGGATCCATATTTCCCTTCACATAACCCCAAAAAGGGTTGGTCAAGCTATTTGAAGGTATTTAGGTAGGCACGTCTTTGCCAACTGTGAGCTTACAGTTCCTTGATCTGTTGAGTGGACTCCCCAATCCTGAAATCCTGACTTAGATTTCCTCAAATCTTGCCTCCAATATTACACCAAGTCTAGCAAGGGCTACTTCTCTTGATTTAATATGGTTAAGTCAACCTGAAACCTTTCATAAGGGCTTCCTTTATAAAAGTAAGTGTCCCAACAAGGGTTGGTCAAACACATAGTTTTATTGAGTCTTGCCCTTAATCAGGTAACGGAAGGCTTGGTCTGACTTAATATGGTATTGAGGGATTTTAATCCTTTATGCATAGTTTCACATTATCACATGTTTGTTAATATGAAGTGATGCTTGCTTAAGTGATTAACCATGTTCTAATAATGTTTACGCATAGTCTGGTTTTTATTTTATTCCATCTTTGCATGATTGTTCATTTTATTAATTATGTGATCGCGACAACACATACATAATAAATAAACCATGCAATCAAACGGAAATAAAATAAGATTGCATGATCATGAGCTTATATTGGTTAGCTTATCTAGTAGTTTTGATAAGCTAACCCTGACCTAGGGAAAACACCTTGAACCTGTTGGTTCGTGTTTTTCAGCTCCCACCTGTCCACCTTTGTATCTTCTTGCATCGGTTTTGCCTCGGCTTTAAGATTTGAACCGTCTCCTTTGGCCTGGGAGATCCTCCATTACATGGGTTTACATTAAATAAACCATGGGCACGTAGGCCCTACATTTTATTGGAAGAAGGATCGCAGGCCAACAAATTTAAATTAAATAAATTTAAATGAAACCATACACATACAAAGGGTCTTTGGTCTAGCTCATGATCATCCATAATATGCAATGACATTTACGCATATTTAGAATTCAAATTCTTTTAATTGTTCTTTTATTTAAGATAAGACGTGCTCAAATTCAATTAATTATGATCTTATAATTAATCAATTCTTTATCTTAAATTACTTTCTGAATTTCCTTGAGATTCTTCTCATCCATATTCCTTGTACGGGTCTTTGTAAATTGGAGGAAACCTGGTGAAATTCCATTTCTGGAAAGTACACGACGTGTAGTTTATAATTACACGGTGTGTATTTTTCTTTTCACCCTTTACCCAAAGTACACGCCGGGGCTTTGGCGTGTTTTTTGTACTTTAGAAATTTTGGAGTACACGGTGTGTAGATGAATCATACACGGTGTGTACTTCCTTGTTACGCGGTAACCGGCCTGGCGATCCCGTGTACGCGGTACACGGCTTATCTTTGTACACAGTTTCACCTGGGCCGGAATAGACTACATGGCGTGTTGCTCCAACATACACACCGTGTATTCTAGTTTCCACACGCCGTTCAATTCTGGTCAACACGGCGTGATTAAAACTTAGGCATAATCAATTCACACGACGTGGTTTGGCGGACCAGTGCCGGTTCGTTGAACCTAAGTACACGGAGTGTAGTTTTAATTACACGCCGTGTAATCCCGTGTTGTACAGATAGAAAGAGAGACTCCTCTGGATGAATTCCTCATTTTTATTTTAATCAAAATTAAAATTAAAAATTTGTTTCTATGATATGAATCGAGCAACAAAAGAGGAAGAATAGATCTCGTTTATTCATATTAATAGAACGATATATTTCGAATTGAATCAAATATAAAGGCGTAAATTATCAAAAAAAAATTAAATAACTATAATCAACGTTGTAACCTACCTCTGATACCAATTGAAGGTTCCAGGCGCAGTGGAAGTGCGTGGGTGGATGTTCCCACTTGGTTTTTTATCATTAACAATGATAAATCCAGGATCAATACGACGATAAACGCCAGTCTCCACGGATCGAATCACAGAAAGAGACAAAGAAGGTGGTTTGTCCTGGAACCACAAACAAGGATCGTTACAGGTTGATTATAATTAATTTAATTAATTATAAAGAAATACCTTTTGGGTGTTCTTTCTTCGTTGATGTTCTTGATCACGTTGTCGATGTGATCCGTCATTGCGTCGCAGAAGCCAAGTGTAAACTCCCTCTAGCGGTGATCCACACATGTACCTCGTATCTCTGGATGTCACCAAAGGATTCTCTAGGTGCTAGCGTGGAGAAGACTTTGCTTGCGTTGTCCGCCTTAGATCGTCTTGATCCGATGGAAGAGGATCTCTCTCGGTCTTGAGAGCGTTCTTAGAGGAAGAGGTTCTTTCGGCCTTGAAAGAATTCTCCAGAGATGTTGTACACAACGATTCTCTTGTCTATTGGAAAAGAGTTGGGGTTGTGAGGATATTTATAATCGGGTGTGTGGGGTTATAGAGTTATGACAATAAATAAACGCGTTACGTGTTTTATTTATTTCATTAACTCTTATTTAAAACCCCCATGTCAAATAAATAATTCCTTGAAATGCGCCCACGCTGATTATAATAAATATCATTTAAAAAAATATTATATCTCAAAATCCCGACTGGAAAAACTACACGGTGTGTAATAATAAATACATGGAGTGTACTTGTTTTTCATTGAAAAATACACGGCGTGTACATTAAATGTACACAATGTGTATATCTTGTTTTTATTTATTCATTTCTTTTCAAAAATAAAACTACACGGCGTGTACATTTAATAATACACGACGTGTACTTGTTTTATTTTATTTTTCCTCCATCATTTAAAACAACTTAGGCTTCCTTGAATAATTATTAAACCATATACAGGAATAATATTTATTCAACTTGAGATACTTGGATACACTTAGTGTGTGACCCTTTAGGCCTCTTTCTCGTTGGCATTAGGCGGGCTTCCCTAAAGTCCAAGATTACTGTCTAGCAAAGGGTCAAGGCACCCAAGAGAAAGAAGTTGACGCCTCATTGACGTATCACCTCATACGAATGCTTACTGTGTAATTTAATCCCTTTGTCTCGATATCTCATCAAGCAGGTTTCATGACAGTGTCATAAACCTATATGCTTGATCCGTCGTTCTTTGACTACCTGAAATAAACTTGTCGTTCACACCATGGCCATGGAATTTAATGCGACAACTCTATTTCAATCAAAGGGCCAAGATATCAACTTCCATAAATGGAAGGGAAAAATCCTTCCTCGACTTATCCATTAACAACATGTCACTCGTGACACACCCAACGTACCCTACTTCCCGCCAACTGTCTGCGTGACGGTTTTCATCAGTAAATCTAAGTGCGCGAGTCATGACATGAGTTAATGATAATCTTCCAGTCTAAGGACCATTACACACGCTCATAGATAGAAATGTCCGATGACACCAAGACATGCAGAATTGCTATTGGTGGGTCTGTTCTCATAATCTCTAATCTTGGAGATTACCAAGTGCGAACTCCATGAGAGAGAGTCTCGTCTTCTTACGAGTACTCGCACATGATGGTCTGTATACTATGTGTCCTATCATAGTATGTCATCCAACCGCAGAACTTTATTTAAGAATATTGTTATAGCATTTCAAGGTTCTCATCATAGCGGGGATCTGCTATGACCTTATTAATGCAACAAATATTCATGCAGAACAATGAACAATATATAATAAGTGAAAATTAATGTAATAAAAGTACCAAACACTTGGTTCTGAGGACACCAACCCTTACAAGAAAAACATCACTACTACTCAAGATATAAAAATATTTGACATAATCTCCATCAAACACATGTATAACTATACTTGTGTCAACCATTCACATCGCATTATAGAATGAACTCTCATATATTAGATTTTTTTAGAATACTGAGTGACCATGGGAGAAAAATATGTCTATACCATATATCTAACTCATATGTTCTTGACCCTCAGAGTATAGAATTACTAAGTCTATAAATATATCACATTTTATTCACCTTTATGGATGATCACATCCCATGAATCTCATAAAAATAAAAAGCATATAATATATACTATCAAGGTGTGACCACACACTTCTCAGTCTATCTCAATTGAGAGAATATATTTCATACTCATTATACGAGAGGAAAAATCACATATTTTTTGAGCTCCAACTGACAACATGATCATCAACATACCCCAAAACCCCTAATTATCTAATATTTTAGGCTTGTGTAAGAAAGTTATTAAAGTATAAGGGTTATTATGCTAGGTATATAGTTAAACATAGGTAGTGGGGAATCCAATATGATCCATTCATACCCAGTATCCCAAAGAAATAGAGCATGAAACTCAATGGGGTATACTTAATGGGCCATTTAGTGCATGAAAAGACGTTTTTGCCTCATGAGAATATTTCATATCTTCATAAAAGAACCATTATCACACTAACCTTAATATTTATTTTATAACTTATAATACCCCATAATGAATATCAGTTAAGGATAACTCAAATTCAAACTTTGATAGGTCAATTATCATTATAATTAATAAAATTTATATTAGTATATAAATATATTTAATCAACATGAAAGAATTATAATGAAGATATTTTATTTTATATGATAATTTTTTTATTTTTAAACTATTTAAGGATAATTAAAAAATCCCTAAATAAGAACCCATCTCTCATATCATATATGATAGAATTCCATATTAGCCTTACGTTTCTTAAACTTTTGTGGGTTTGTTAACTCATTATATATATATATGTAATTCCAATAATATCTATATGTGTCCATCTGATAAAACCCTCCCACTAAAATATTTAGTGAGTAAAATATATAAATAAATTAAGTTTTATTAATGGTGATATTTAAGAATCATATTCATAATGTTCAACACCTTAACAACTTCAAACTCCATAACTCCATAACATTAAATGTCACAATTTTAATAAATTCTATTGTCTACTTAGAACTCTTTATAAGTTTAACATCAACTTCCTTGGAAACCAATCCATAAAACTGTTACCTTGATATTATATAGTAATTAATATAACTATTTACATTATTACTTACTAACACATCCTAAAATCCTTTAGGAAAAAGTAAGATTCACTTTTTGATGTTAAATAAATATATCTTTTACATTTATCATTATCTTCATAGCCTAAATCTCTTTTAGAACATTAAAGGTAATTCAAATTGTATTTTTAATGACATAATATTTTATGAAATAGTGATGTTTAATTTCTCAATGCAACTAAATGTAACCTTTTAGATTTATCTTTATCATCACATATTTTAATTTATTTATGATATTAAGTGTAAAATCATTTTAATTTTAGACTAAAAATTATTTTTTATTTTATTATCGAATCACTTTTAACGAAAAAGTGAGAACCACTGAGTCCATCAAAACAACCAAAGCAACAAAATAGAAGAACCCAAACAAAACATGTCCTGCCTCACCCCAGAAGCAATATCATGATTAGGCCCCCACCAAGCATGAGCACTCGACAACCAGTCCCGTGCAAGGATGCACAAGCACATAACTAATGGCCAGGCCATACCCTCTCAGTCTTCCACTCCAAGTGCCATGCATAAGTAGCTTCCTCATGCTTTGAACCCCATATAAAGCAGGACCATATAAAATGCAGGAAAAGAAACACCCAAAACACCTCTAGCCATAAAAACTAAGAATAAACCTCACTTAAAGCACTAGGGAGCGTGAGAGTGAGAAACCAAGTATTAAATAGAAAATGATAAAGCATCATCATTGAAGAAAAAAATAATCCTTCCAAAATCCATATCCCTAAACAACTTCTAGGAAACAATGGTTACCTGATAGTGCGGCTCTTCACTTATCAGGACCTCAAATGCAGATGTAAATTTATCCTAGATCTCTATATACTCCTCGAGTCTGATCATCCCCTTATTGAAACCCCCAACTAGTATAGTGTCTTGTTTGTCAACCCAAGAATATTTTTCCACACTTAGATTCATTTCAATATCTTGACCCATCATCTTGGCCGCTTACTCTTCCGAGGCATTGAGAAAGAACACCTGCTCTGTCACCGCATCTTTAAAACTCAGAATCAAATACAAGGAAAGTTCTGGTTGGCCAGATGATTTCTGACACATGGCATCTCTTTCCATATTCTCATACATTTTATTTTTTGATGACCAAGCCTTCAAGGGAGGAGGAAAGGAGGAGTAGTACTTCTTACCCTTCCTCCCCTGTTACTCTTATTAATCCTCGGGCTGATTTCCCCTACATAATCACTCCTACTAGCTTCAATGGTCCCCTCAATGAACTCCCCAGTTGCACCAAGGCCATCAAATCTATTCTTCACCTGAATAGGATATTGGTTCCCTGAAGAATAAATACCTTTCTTACCAGCTGAGTTGTGGACCTCCACATCCAGTGATGACCCCTGCCTTCCCTTGTGTAGGTCCCAGATGCCTCTGACCACCACCCCACAAGAGGCTCTACTAGGATCCTCTTCAACACCTGCCACTTGGGTCTCAACCACTGCTTCCCTACCAACACTCCGAGAATCCTTAACCTAGGAAAATTTCCCATCACTTGGATGGATGACCTCCATTTCCGATTCCATTCCCCTCCTCGAGCCAACACTATCTGAACCAAAATCCTCAACAGGGGAATCCACACTGACCGCCTCAGACTCCACTATTTCCTTACTCCCCATCACCTAGGTCTATACTTGAGCCTCTGACTACTGTAGTGAGTCTCCCTCAGGTTTGAATGATTCATCCATTTTGTCCTGGGGCACCATAAACTTCCTCCCTGATTCTGACCCATGTGTAACCTTGACTGCCCTGTTACAATCACCTTTCAGTTGGTCCTTCTCCACCAGCCGCTATGACTGAAATTACCTACCACTACCTTCACCTGTTTTCATCTGCATTGGGCCAGTTTCAACACTAACTTTATGATCTTTAACCTTCACACTAACCTCCTTCCTTGTTGTATACTGAGTTCCCCGAAGAAGGACGTCCTGGGGTGGGATACCCTTACGACAAACCTCCAAAGTGTGACCCAAATGACTACATGAGAAACAGAAGTCTGTCCAGCTCTCGTAGATGAACTGTTTTCTGTACCTATACTCCTCAACAATCGTAATCCAAAAATAATCAAAAGTGTTCGAAATGCGTCTAATTCCACACAGACTCTTGGATTGACCGGGTGACAAATAGCTTTGGTGCGACTATCCGAGCACAAAAATCTACCCATGAGATTACCTAGCATGCGAATAACAGAAGGATTCTAGAATGGCAATGGTAGGTTGGGGAAAATTCCCCAAACCATAGTATATGGAGAATATCGATTCATATGAAATTCGAATGACCATCAGAAGAGGAATAACTAGGACCCATTGATGATAAGTGGATCACTTGACCAGGCCTTGATGAGGTCCGATTTAGATTCAAATCAAATCATGATGTGGTGACTGTCAAGTAAGCCGACAATTGCCATTTCCTGGAGATCCCATGTGCCAAAGATAAACCTATCAAACACATCAACCAAAGGTATCCTCATCTTGAAGCGAGAAACCAAAATGATATTTAGGAGGGTAGAGGTTTCAGAGAATTTATAGGTCGGAATCTAGAGATTATGTATTCCATCAATGAGATCTGGAACATTAGGGATTATTGTAGCTTTCAGTAATGGAGGGAGAAAATCCAGGTTAAAGAAGGGACGAAATGCTAGCCCTATTCTCTCGATTGGTAACAAATATCCCTCCCCCACTGAGGGGGGAGGGGCTAGCACGAGGCCCGCCATCGTCACCAGGGGGAGAGAGAAAATCCAAGTTGGAGAAGGGATAAAATCAAAATGTGTGTAAGGTTAATTCTCGACTCTCACTGAGGGGGCCCTGCTAGGCCCCAGAGCATGCTGCATATTCCCCGGCTAGGCAGATGGCTTTGAATCACCCTGTACATAATACACATAGTGTCTGAGTCTGGCAGGACTCGATCCTAGGCCAATTACCATAGAGATCGAGGGGTACAACTAGCAGGTACTACTTGGTTAACACCCCATGGGCCAAAATGTGTGTAAGGTTAATGCTCTACTCTCACTGATGGGGCCCCACCAGGCCCCAGAGCATGCCACACGTTTCTTGGCTAGGCAGATGGCTTTGAATCACCCTGTGCATAAAACGCACAGTTTCCAAGTCTGGTAGGATTAGTATAATATTTTATTTGTTAACTTTGAACTTATGTAATTTTATATATACTACCACTATCCTCTTAGACACTATATTATCTTCAAAATATCATGATAAGTTATAAAATCTATATTGTGTTTTGTAAATAAATCTTATTTCCTTTTAGTAGGAATATTTAATAAATAAACTATTTTTCCATATTATATATGGTATTCTATGAGTATGGAGAATTTTTCTATAAAAATAATACTTGATATTTAAAATATACCACCGATTGGTGGTGGAAAAATCATCCCTCATATCTAAAAATAATATCTTGATAATTTTTTATCCTGGATAAAAAATTTAATTCTTGTCTCATTTTAAAACATATTATAGAGTCTGATTAATCATAAAACATGTGTATTGTATTAAATCATATTGTTTATAAAAACTCTTTATTAGTTAATAAATTCTCTTTTCATATAAGTGAAATGAGATAAAGATACACATCCTTTATTAAGATCTATCTTTTCTTGGTAAACTCTTTTATATTCAAGCCATTGATGTGGAAACTCTTTGCTTCATCACTTGAATAAAAACTACAAGCTCTATCAACTCTTCCCTTGATTCTATACTCCAATATAATTACAAAACTTGTAAAGTATACATTTTTTATTATATACCCTTCAAAACTAATGAATTGTTTTCTATAATACTAACACATGACATGGAAATTCCATAGAGTTTCCAAAATACCTTCTGGTATCTCAAATAATTCCATCCCATGAAATCATTACCCCTCATTAATAATGACAACTTTAAGTTTCAATGACCTTTATTGGTTGCTTAAAGAAACATTTTTTGACTCTCTAACTAATTTTTCTTCTTCTAGTTTGAAATTTTACCCACTTATAATTTCTATATATAGAACCAAAACTTAGACATCATATCCCAGTTCATCCATTATTAAAAAATTGATAATAATAGGTTAAAAATATATTTAAATTATTCATATTGTCATAATATTTTCATAGATGAAAACATGATTAATTAATTAACCAAAACAAGCCTTATATAAACCTTTAGATTCTCCCAGTCATTGACATACTCAATCATATTGAGTATATGAGTGAAGACTGAAATTAATTTGGTCAAATTTCATATAATTCATTTGAAACCCGAATTGTATCATTATATAATTATCATAAGAATCTAGGTTCTCCTATTGAATGATTTAAAAACTTGGTTACTTAGATAGGGAATTATCCCAATCATATCATATATGACACTTTGATAATTGAGTGAGTAAATATTTACCCAATACATTAATGGATAAAACTAACTCTATTCCTCTGATAAACTAATCCTATTAGGGTATCTTGACTAAGTTTAACCCAAATAAAATTCCCATAATGGGTACCTAGTCTTATTATGGTCACCCATTACTAGGTTTACTTGAACAAAATAACCCTATAATATACTATAATTCCATGTTTTTTTTAATTTTTTGGGATTATTTCAAGACTAGTCGCTGAGACGATGTGGAATTTCAAGTTCCGGTGTGCCCAAAATGGTCTGTCAAAAAAAGTTTAGTTTTAAATAGTGAAAGTGAGTGGTTTTCTTGAAAAAGTGTAATAACTCTTAAATGGGTGCCCATATTAGAAATTTGAGGGCACCATTGCATTCAGGATAGAGGGTTTACCTTAGGCACGACTTAAGTTTAGTCAGCACGAGCCTCCAGTGAGAAAACATGAAAATGGCATAACTATAAATAAAATAATAAAATAAAATAATTTTATTTTTAAAATCCTCATAACTCATGAATGGTGGTCTTGGATGAAAATATGAGACCACCATTGATCTCATGAGGGTGTTCTTTACTTAGGTAGAATCTAACATTGGCTGACGCGAGCCAATGGTGGAAAGTAGTTTTTGGCTGTAAATAAAATAATTGAATAAAGATTATTTTATTTTCAAATCCTTATAACTCATAAAAGTTACTTGGATTAAAAATTTAAGAGTATTGTTGAGATTGTGAGGGTGCGATTCCTTTAGGTGGAGCCTAACATCGGCCAGTGCGGGCCGACTTTGAAAGTTGGGTTTTGAGATGTAACCGTAAATAAAATAATTTAAATAAAAAATATATTATTTTCTAATCCTCGTAACTCATAAATAGTAACTCATATTAAAAATCCAAGACCAACATTGAGTTCTTAATGAGATGTTATCCTTAAGCGGGGACTTACATCGACTGGAACAGGATAGGGGAAAAAGTTAATTTTCAGATATTTTAAGGAAAAATAAAATAAAAATAAAAATATTATTTTATTCAAAATTGTTTTGTTGCAACACAGCGATGAGCTGGCTGTTTCGTTTTATAAATGAAACTGTATAATGACACTGAAACACAAAGTTATTGAAATTCTATATCATAAATAAAATAGCGTAATGGTGGCAACTCAGCATAACAGAAATGCTGCGATGCATTTTCCACATTTAATGAGATAACAATAATTGGAGATGAGATTTGGATCTTAAAAATCACTCTGAATATCTAAAGGAAAACTCTTCAAAAATGAATGCCGAAAAATTGGAAAGTGGCAACGATACCCACTACAAAATATTTCACTTTTTCCAACAGGATCATATCTGTTGGTAAAAGTGCATTTTCTGTTGGTAAAACGTTTTACCAACATATATGTCCCTGTCACTAAACTGTTGGTAAAAACTCTTTCGCTAAATGATTTTGCGATAGATAAAATCATTCTGTTACAATTATAATAATAACAAAAGATAATATATATGTTGGTTATAATGTTTAGCAACAGGTTATAATGACAAATTTTTCTGTTTGTAATAATATTACCAACATATAATTTATATGTTGGTTAAAGTGTTTAGCAACAGGTTTTGATGACAAATTTATCTATTGGTAATAATATTACCAACATAGAATATATATTTATTTATAAATTACATTTGAATAAAATTTATAAAATTTTGTTGCTCGTAAAATTAAATATCATATTTATTATTTTATCATATATAATACATCGATTTTATTTAATAAACTGAATACGATTTTAACACATGTTCAAACAAGTTTCATATTATAAATATTAATTAATTTATCATATATAATACATCTACATTAATTATTAAACCAAAGAATATTTTAACAAATGTTCAATCTTAGAAAAAAATTAATTATATTAATAATGAAATTTAATACAAAAAGATCCATCACACCCTACCCACACAACGTCAAGACCACCCCTGACCCATCCATGCCTCCACAAGAGCATCCTATCTATGTAAGAAAACATCCATGCCAGCGAACGAACTCCTGCAGTAAACACTAGTGAGTACCACCAACAAACCATCCATGGAATGCAAGAGAGCAATCCATGCCAACGAATCATATCCAGCACCAGTCAATCCATATCTCTAGAACTATGACCCCTTCATGCACAATGCCCAGCATCCAAAGTCCATTACTCACAATCCATCACCATAATCACCTACTCAGAAAATAAACACAACACAAATAATAAAATTAGAATGAAAATGGATAATGTAGTATGAAGTAAGTCACCTTCATATTATAAACTCAAATCTACAAATGTCCATCCAAATACCCCCATCTCATTGTACCTTTATGTATTCAAAGGTATAAGACCATCTTGATCACCAAATGAAAATGGATCTTGATTGTTCAACCAGCAGCAAGAATCCATGACAACTGATGTGGGTGCCAAATTCAAGATGAAGGGCCAAAAAACAAAACTAATAGTTGTAGATCCATGGGAAATCCCCAACTCAAAGAAACAATATGACCGATCTTGATTAAAAAATAATTATATTGAATCCTAAAATGCAATAATTTTCTTGATTACTATTCAAGAAAAAATAAATAATGTCCTTCATCATACAATAATAGTTCAATTCAAGCATGATAAGATCAGTCTATGAAGCAAAAATTCATTCTTTATTCACAAGCAGCAACAAGAGAGTGACGGTCCTTATGGAGACCAATTAATGAGAATGGCTAATCCTAGAGTTTCGTATACATTTTATGCATTAAAGAAAAATTATAATTCACCTTTTAATAAAAACATAAGAAAAAAAATGCATAAAAAAGGGAAATATCAACTGAGTTTGAATTTATGTTACACTAGAAAACCCTAGAATGGGCCGAGAGCAACTGTCATGTGCTGTATAATTTATTGTTCCTTCCTGTACTTGCAACATTTAAACAAAAAAATAGAACGATCCACCACATGAAAAACCTTTAACTCGATACAATACCTGTACAACCATCCTCGGCACAACCTGGTAGCTTGAAGAAGCTTCCATTTGATTCTCCAACAGCAAAAACCTAGGTCGTCTGCTCCTCTTTTAACTGTAAACCCATGATCCATTGCTGCCAATTGTTACTCAAGGTAGATTCCTTGCACTCAAGTTTTGGGTGTGGCATGTTGGGATTGGTGAAGTTTCGGATGCTAATCTATCTTTTCTTCCATGTGAACCCCTTCATCATGTCACTTGGGAAACCTGAACTAGCAATCCTGTATAGGAAAAAACAACAACGTACCAAGATCAGGTCTTTGGATAAAAGATACACAATCCAGCTTAAAGTCACCTTGACCCCAAGTCACAACCAGCAGCACGCCCACTAACAATAACCTCCATTTCTACTTATGTGAGGAGTAGCTTCGTAGCCATACCCAACGAACCCAGAATCAGATTCCATATCTGGACATTCGATACAAGCTTTAATTGATGACGGGCACCAAACCTGCTCCATCATTGTGGCATGACCCAGATTTTCAGTGGCCAAACACAAGTGCAATGATGATCATCCCAATATAGCATGATCAACTTGGAACTTTAAACCAGCCATGACCAGCCAACTTGTTGCGGCAAACAACCACTCTAGTTTGGGTTAAACATGGTGCCGACATGCTTGCAAGGGATCATTGAAAACATGATGAGAGACTTAAGTTTCCTACAGAAAGAGTTAACCAACATTACCAGATGAATAAAAGGCCTAATAATATAATAAAAAATCAAGGAAAATATAATGCTGACATATTGGTTGTAAATGATAATGTTGCTGGTAAATAGATGTAAGAACATTCATTTAGAGTGGATAGTGGTTGGGATATGAGAATTAGTTTTCCTACACATAGTTTTCACATATATAGTTAGATTGCTCACCCATATCACACAATGAGATTACACACTGAGTTTACAGACACATATCACACACTGAGTTTACAAAAACAAATTACACACTGAGTTTTCACACACATATTGCAGTCACAGATTACACTGAGCTCACACACAGTTTGCGCAGGCAGACACAGATTTCACACACAGATTAGACACTAGTTTTACACATAGTTTGTAAACACAGACACAGATTGCACACACAGATTACACATTTAGGTTAAACACTGAGTTTACACTGAAGTTTACGCACAGTTTGCACACACAGACATAGATTGAACACACATTACACAATGAGATCACACAGATTTTACATAGTGAGTTTACAGACATAGATTACACACCGAGTTTACAGACACAGATTACACCTTGATTTTACAGGCACAGATTTCACACATAGATTAAACACAGATTGTACACATTAATTTTTCATAGAGATTGCACGCACGGATTTTTGCATAGATTGCACACACAGATTTTTACATAGATTGCACACTGATTTTACAGACAAGAAATTTATTACACATATATAGATTCTGGATTTCATAGTGTAGAGTATAATAAAAATTATGACATGCCATTTATAATCAAGATTCTTACAGAAAATTTCTTATTAAAAGGCACATATTATCAAAGTAATTCTAGGTTATAAAATACCAAGTATAACTTTAGTTAATTGAAACATATTTGTAGGACCAAAGTTAATAGCACAATTGCATCTGTTCATAAATATAATATCTGTCAGATAGGGTGCTAATTTTTAATAAAATTTTGAATAATATTCAAAAATTGTGTGCAAAACAATACATATTTAATGAAAGTGAAATGTCTAAAATGAGGTCATGTGCTACATATAAAACTCTTGATTCTCCCAAATTGTGTTAAATGTAAAATAAAAGGAATGAATACTCTAAAATCAAACCTTTTCTCAATATAGGATAAACACTGCCAACTATTATGACTGGAACATTTCAAACTAATTCTTTACTTTGAAAATATCTTGCATGCAATGCATAGCTTGTATCATCAGACACATCAATGTATGTTACCTATAAAATCAAAAATATAACCATTAAAATTAAAGAAAAACACCCCCAGGGGGAAAAGACATTAAACAAGTTAGGAAGGGTGCAAAACATTAAAAACAATAATTTTTTCCTTGCCTTATAGTGCACTACAAAAAAAAAATGAGTTTCCTAGGATTCTCAATCTTTATCCAATGATAATAGAGTCGGTATTTGATATATGATTCCCAATCTGTGTCCAATGATGATTTGGTTCCATATTTCAAGAAAAGAGAATGAAAAGAAATGTACGGGAATGTTGGTATACCTGAAAAAAAATTCAATCCACATTAGCATTCATCCTCCTCATCATTCACATATGAAAATATAATAACATCAACACGAAAAAAGATAACACTTAAGCCTGTGACCTTTATGATGAAGGAACCAACTCTGAAAATTTGGAACTCTACATTTGGATCGCCATTCATTTTTATGCTAAATTAGGCCTAATTGATTAACCAAAACTTGAACACCAACAAAAAGAAAGTATCACTCCTATACCCATTTTACTCTCTCATTTCTTCTCCACCCACTCATGTCCTCTATAATTTCTATCATCTCAAACCAAAAATATTAACACTATTCTTCCAATTTTAGAGCACGCGTTTGAAATCATATATTTATGTTTTCAATGCATGTATTTATGTTATATGAATACAATTATGTAGAATTCATATCAGATTTATATTCCATGGAAACTCTCATTCAAAAGAACAAAAAAAAAGAAAAAAGAAAATCAAAGACAAAGTGGATTTATAAAACCAGCAAAAAAGGATTGCTAGCATTGATTATGTATTTAAATAAAAATCTAAATTTCTAAATGTTTACATAATGATGTAGTGTAAAAAAACAATTTTTATGATAAATAAGATATGTCACACTATTTTGGTGTGATAAATCTATAGTAAACAAATTTACCTATACTTATACACATCAATTTTATTACATAAATTCACCAAACAAACTAAGAATATCCAGAACAAATAGTGATTATATATATGTCATAGAGAGGGAGAGAGAGAGAGAGAGTGGTTGGGTACCTCTACATATTCATCACAAGCTGAATTCTTTGAGTAGGCTGGTAGATGGTCCAAAACTACCAACTGAATCAGTTGGATCCTGCCATACAAATTAGTAAATAAATAAATAGATCATAAAACTTTGTTATTTTTGTTGGTGAGAAATGGTTATGCAGTATCCCATAAATAAAATCAAGCAATGCATAATAAACTCATAGATGATAGTACACATGCAAGTATATTAATTTAGAACACTTACATTGTGAACATTGAAGTATGCATACTTTCAAAGGCAACAATAACACATACTCACAAAGTCACTAAGAACACTCACATATTGTCAAAGTGTTCATACTCGCAAATGTAGCAAGAAAACTTTCATTGGTAGCAATAACACTTACATTAGTAGAAAACCCCAAAGCATGTCCCACCATTGTAGAATAGAAGTCTCAGGGATGCAGTGTTTCACCAAAATCTACACAAAACAACATAATAATAGTAATAAACAGAAACTCAAGAGAAAAATTACAAATTCAAAGTATTTACAAAACAACATATACAATAAATATGTGTGAACTGAAGGATGTTTAATGATGAATGTAGACCAACCCACAAATAGGTTGATCCACGGATCAATAGTTCATGCAGGATGGTTAAAGATGCAGGATAAAGGGAATATCTATCCTAGTTGTTATTCCGCCTTATTTTTTTTGGTTCTTCGTGATCCCACTAACAATAATGCATCCGTTTCAACACAAACAAAGACTAGGATTGTTCTTTGGATGTTTTTGTGTTGTGACTCCTTCCCAAATTTTATTCTTGCGTTCTCCTCATTCTTTGTGGCGTAACTATTGGCAACACATAGACCCATGGAATCAGGTGGAAGGGTCGTGGCCAGGCAGGTCACAACATCGATGAGAGGCCATGATGGCAGTAGGAGGCTGTGATAATGGCACCAGGCCACAAAACCCAATCGAGACAATGACACCAGACCATATTAGTGACACCAGGATGTGAAACCCAGGCCACATCAACCAGCTGTGGTGGCGACACCAGGTCACAGTGGAAGGCGGGAGGTGGCATGCCGTGGTGGTGATAGTGGACATCGGCACGGAAGAAGGTGGACATGGCCACCCGAGTGCATCAGGGGAACCACGTAGTAAAAAACCACGGTCTGCAAACTGCGGGGGGGTGGGGGGGGGGCAGCTTTCTATGGGTCATGAAGAAGACCGGTTCCCATGATCAGAACAACTAGCTGAGGAGGCGGCACCACCCTGGAACCGTGTGTCTGTGCGAACTGGACGCCGCACAATTTCTGGGTTGAAGTAGAATCAACCCTTCAATAGGGGCTGGGCCGGATAAATAAATTGGGCCGCTGGGTGCCCCGAGTTGGAGGAGAACTGGCCTACCAATGCGGGCTGAGATGGATGGGAAACTAGGCTACTGGGCGGCCCGACTGGTCAGAACTGGTCTGACTAAGTCAGACCGAACCGAATGAGAACCGGGTTATTGGGCAACTGGGTGGGCTGGACCGCCGACCAAACCAGACCGGGTCTAGCAAAGCCCAATGGGTCAGGCAGGACCGAGTTGGCCCAAACCCAAATGGGTCAGGTCGGGTCGGCCAAACTGGGTCAGGTCATGTGGGACCCCCTAGTCGGGTTGGTTGGGTCGGTCCGACCAAGTCAGACCATGCCTTGATGCAACAGACACCTATTTACTAAAACACCAATATCTTCCAGACTGAGTGTCTGATTGATGCACTGTATGTAGAATTGGAATGCTTGCGACGAGACAATACTATGGGTATACTCTAAGTGAGACATTGTGGTAGTTGACATGTTACTAATGTCTTGATGAACAGATTCTCTCGAAATCAAGAATGCTACGATCATGAATCCTAAGGATGGCTATGACATGAAGTATTCGAAGAACGGTACCTCGATGGTCCATTAGAAGAGAGGACCTCGGTGGTACAGTATAAGAGGGGACCTCGGTGGTCTAGTAGTAGAGCGGACCTCAGTGGTCCAGTAGGAGAGCATACCTCTATGGTTCAGTAGCAGAGCAGACCTCGGTGGTCCAGCAAATGAGAGGACCTCAATGGTGCAACAGATGAGCAAACCTCCGTGGTCCAATAGACGAGTGGAACCCAGTGGTCTAATAGATGAGTGTTCCTTAATATTCTAGCCGACGAGTGGGCAACAATGGTCTATCAGATGAGCAAGCCTTAGTGGTCCAACAAGCGATCACGCCTCAGTGGTCCAACAGACGAGCGGACCTCAGTGGTCCATCAGCTGAGCGAACCTCAGTGGTCTAATATCCAAGCGGACCTCAGTGGTCCAGTAGCTTAGAAGACCTAAGTGGATCATCAGGGATGATTCCCTTAGTAGTACAAGATGATTCAACTTTATGACTGAAATTATTACTTTATATACTTTGAGTTAAACCTGGTGTGAGATATCCTTACTGTGTGATCTTGCTATTTGGTCTTGATTTTTAGTCTTTCCATTGTGGTTTGGGGTCCCTACTGAGTATTGTGATACTCAACCCTACATGGGATTCACCTGCATGTGTTGTGTCCCATGCAGGTGATCAAAAATTCGATAGAGACCTTGGTGGTCTGAGACTAGGTGGTGCTCAGTGAGACAGGACGAATGAGCTTACTTCTATATATATAGGCATCTACCCTTCACCTACCCTTCAAGTAGGGTATCAAGTGGATAGACCATGGTAGTTTAACTTTTCTTTGTGGTTTTGGTCTTGTATTATAGCCCCTTTGTATTTCAATTTGTATTTTACTCTTAGTAGTTGTCTGAGTGACAGTTGTGCTTTAATTTGTGTTTACTTTTTTAGTTTGAGCTTTGTGCATATGTATAGGTTTAAAGGCAATGCATTAAATTTTTGGGATATGCCTACTCAGTGCTAGTCGCCAGCCCCTGGACTATGGAAGGCGGGCTTGGGGTAGTCACGACAAAGGCCCTGGGGGACAAGTCATGACAAAGTGGTATCAGAGGGTGGTCAGTTCTACCATAAGAACTAAGAGTCTATAATTTTTTATGGGGAAATAGTGTTAAGTGTTTTGAGTTTAGATTTTAGGCTAGGGAGTCCAGTGTTGATGCGACAATCAACGTATCCATACACCAGGACCCTGAATTATGCTTTCCAACTCGGTACATGAAAAAACTGGTTTTATGCATCCTTGAATGTTTTATTATGATATTTCTGATTCAGAGTTAGCTCAACAGGTATAATATATTAACAATTTTTCATCTTGATACCCTTTAGGATTACTCCATGCAGATAGCCAGCCAGGATTCCAGTGCGTGGCCACGAGGATGGTCCATAGAGTGATGAGGCTTCGATATAGGGACCGTTTTATGAGATGGCACCTTCAGGAAATGTCCAAGATTTACCACAGCCCATTGGTCAGCAGTTACTACCGGCGCTACTGGTAGAGGAAACACATAGGATCATTTAATTATATGAGTTTCAGCGATAGAGAACCCTTGGGCTCCAAGGTGAGCCCAACTCATAGGCAGCTAAGTACTGGATTGAGGTGGTGACTAAGTTTTCTGTCTATTTAGGGCACCATTAGATCAGATGGAGGTCCTAAAAGTGAGCCTTCTACATGGATCAGCAGGGCGATGGTTGGGTTTAGATTACCCGATCTTACGATGAGGTGACTTTTCTGTGGACAGATCTTGAGAACCTTTCCCATAGAAGGGTCTCTTTACATAAAGGCAAAGGGATATGTGTTCCCAAGATCTTCTATAGATTTGGATGGATGACATGTCAGTAGCTGAGTATTCATCAAGGCATACCGACCTTTCTAGGTACTCTATGAATATGATATGACCAGTGATTCAAGGGTCAGACCTCCAAGAGAGATGTGTTTAGGGACATCCGAGCCATCATTATTCCTCTATTAATTCCTACTTATGCTAGGGTACTAGAGTGAACCTTTGTGGTTGAAATTAATTTGGCTGAGGATATACAACTAGTGGATGTCAGTAGTGGGAAACCAGTAACCTGACATCAGTATCAGAGACTTGGACACGTGAGACGTTCCGAGAAGAGGTCCCAAGATAGGGTATCTACAGCTCAAGGATCATTGGGTGAGTCTAATCAGCCTAGAAAAAGGTAAATATTTTCAAGAGATAGAAGAATACATCTTATTAGAGATTTTCCAGCCCATCACGCTGATAGTGAAACAATGGATAGTCCAACAGGGTAGAGAAAGTGATAGGAATGGATTAATCTATAGTATAGTAGACGTGGAAAAGGAGTTGAGAGAGTAGAAGGAGTTGGTATACATTTTAGAATGTTACAACCACCACCCCAATGTGGTCCACTCCAGGATCTAGGAGATGGAGGACATGGGAAGGGGGTAGCTGCATGTGACCATACTTACCTGTGTAGCAATGAATGTTTTGAGTTTTCATTTACCTACAATGGTGGATGAGTACGAGGACGCATTTCCAGAGGATGTTCTAGGACTACCTCCTCATAGAGAGGTCGACTTCTGCATTGCTCTGTACCCTGAGATGACACCGATATCTATACCTCCACATCAGATGGATCCCGTAGAGATCTAGAATATGAGTGTATAGTTGGAGGAATTACAGAGGAAGGGGTTCATAAGACCCAGCGTTTCACCATGGGTATCCCTAGGGTTGTTTACGAAGAAGGCAGATGAAATATTATGGTTATGCGTGGACTTCCAACACCTAAAGTAGGTGACCGTGAAGAACAAGAATACTCTACCAAGGATTGATGACCACTTCAATTAGCTGGAGGGAGTGAGATGGTTCTCTAAGATAGACCTCAGATCAGGCTATCACCAACTTTGAGTATGAGATGAGAACATCTCAAAGATGACTTTCAGATGCCGTTATGACCACTATGAATACTTAGTGATTCCATTTGTCATGACTAAAACCCTAGAAGTTTTCATGGGAATCATGAATAGGAACTTACAGATGTACTTATACAGCTTTATAGTGGTCTTCATTGATGAAATCTTAGTGTATTCAGTGTCTGAGGAGGAGAACACGATACACCTAAAGATGGTTCTACACACACTCTGAGAGACCTAGATTTACAGAAAGCTCTCAATGCGTGAGTTCTAGATATGAAATTTCCACTTCCTAGGACATGTCATCTCATAGGCTGGATTTGCGGTAGATCCATCAAAGATCAAGGCAGTGCTTTCTTGGGAGCCACCTAAGAGTGTTACCAAGGTGCAGAGTTTCCTTGGGTTGGATGGGTACTATCAGAGGTTTGTACCTGACTTCTCCAAAGTGGAAGCACCCATGATGATATTGATAAATAATGGAAAAACATTTTTGTGGATCAAAAAATTATAGCATATCTTTTAGCAGCTAAGGCAGAGTTTGAGGAGTGCTCTAATCTTTAGGTTTCTAGAGGAGGGCACCCACTACGTGGAATTCTATAACACATTAGGAATCGGGCTTAGTTGTGTCCTCATATAAGGGAAAGAAGTGATTGCTTATGGATCACAACAATTGAGACTTCATGAGTATAACTATCTGACTCATGACCTTGAGTTGGCATAGGTAGTCTTCGCACTGAAGATATTGCGACACTACCTTATGGACGAACAATTCATAGTCTAATCTGACCACAAGAGTCTCAAGTAAATCTTTTCTCAGAATAATTTGAATCTAAGACAATGAAGTTGGATAGAGTTACTCAAGGACTATAACTTCAAGATAGTATATACTAATAAGAATGAGAACATGGTGGAAGATTCTATCACTTGAAGATCGAGTTCACAACTAATGAATGAGGCCTCAGAGTGGTTGACCTCGCTTCAGATATCCTTTGTGGATAGAGAGGAGATAAATTTTCTTTTGTTCATGGTAGTCCCCCCTCCACTCTTATAGTGAGTGAAGGAGGTGCAACTTGAATATGCCAACTACAAGACTACACATGCCCAGATGTCCACAGGGCATGCCCTTAATGAATATTTGAAAGGTGGGGAGAACATCATCCTTTTTAGAGGATGAACCATAGTACCAGTGGAATTGCGGAGGATGTGTTGAGGGAGTTCCATACATCCCCTTTGGTGGTACATCAAGGTGTAGCAAAGATGTACTAGGACCTACAACATTAGTACTGGTGGTCAGGGATGAAGAAGGCAGTGGAAAAGTTTGTCTCAACATACCTCACTTTTTAGCAAGTGAAGGATGAGCACCCAATCCCATTAGGTTTGACACAACCCCTCGAGGTACCAGAGTGGAAGTGGTATGGGATATCTATGAAATTAATGATGGGTTTACCACATACATTCGGGAGACATGATACCATCTGGGTGATCATTGAATGACTCACCAAGTCGACCCACTTCCTAATTACCTAGGAGAAGAGTTTAGTAGAGGGCTCAAGATTCCTCTACGTGCTAAATATTTGACGATGGGGGGAATTTTGCGGAGTTTCTGGTAGATATCGAGGATTGATAAGAGAGGACCTTCCATGGGTGATCGATTCCTCTAGTGCACATTTGGTGGAAGAATAGTAATATCTAAGACAGAACATGGGAGTGGGAGGCTTAGATCCATGATCAGTACCCCCATTTGTTCATTTAGCCCTTGTTTTGGATTATGAGGGAGTAAATCCATAAAGTTAGGGGTAATGTAATGTATTGTAATTACATGTTTTTTTTTATTTTTTGGGGATTATTTTGAGACTTGGTGCTGGGAAAACATCTGATTTGAAGGCTCGATCTACTTGCAATGGTCTGTCAAAAAATGTTAAGTTTTAAATAGCGTGGGTGAGCGGTTTTCCTGAAAAAGTGTAATAACTATTAAATGGATGCCCATATAAGAAATATGAGGCCATTTTTTGCATTTAGGATGGTGATTTTATTTTAGGCATGACTTAAGTTTAGTCGGCATGGGCCTCTAGTGAGAAAACACGAAAATGGAATAACCATAAATAAAATAATTAAATAATTTTTTTTATTTTTCAAATCCTCATAACTCACGAACAATGACTTGGATTGAAAATACAACACCACCATTGAGATAATGAGGGTGTGATTTCCTTATGTAGAACCTAACATTGGCCGGTGTGGTCTAACAATGGAAAATAGTTTATGGTCATAAATAAAATAATTGAATAAAGATTATTTTATTTTCAAATCCTTATAACTCATAAAAGGTAACTCGGATTAGAATTCTGAGAGTACTGTTGAGCTCGTGAGGGTGTGCATATTTTAGGCGAAGCCTAACATCGGCCACTGTGGACTGATTATGAAAGTTTTTTTTGGGATGTAACCTTAAATAAAATAATTTAAATAAAAATTTATTTTATAATCCTTACAACTCACAAATGGTAACTCAGATTAAAAATATGAGAACATCGTTGAGTTCATAATGAGATGTTCCCCTTAAGTAGGGCCTAACCTCAACCAGTGAAGGACGAGGGAAAAAGTTAATTTTCGAAGGTTTTAAAGAAAAATAAAATAAACTTTTATTTTATTCAAAATTTTTTCAATGCAACACAGCGATGAGATGAATGTTTCATTATATAAATGAAACTGTGTAACGACATTACAATGAAAAGTAACAAAAATTATATTTCATAAATTAAATAGTATCACGATGGTGACTCAACATAACAGAAACACTGAGATATATTTTCCCCATTTAATGGGATAAAAGGAATTAGAGATGAGATTTGGATCTTGTGAAACACTCTGAATATCTGAAGGAAACCTCTCCAACAATGAACAGCGGGAAATCAGAAAGTGGAAATGATACCCTTGGAGAGTGAATCAGAACCAGAGATCGAAAAATGATGATGGGTGATCTTCCCAACTGATCTCCTTCTCCTAGGTAGAGCGTTTTTCTGAGTGATTTTCCTTTCCTTGTTCTAAATGTTTTACGATGAATGCGAACCAACCCATGAATAGGTTGATCTATGGTTCGATTGTTCATGTGGGATGGTTAAAGATGCGGGATAAAGGGGTTATTTATATTAGTGATTATTAGGCCTTATTTTTTTTGGTTATTCATGTTAGAGATAACAAGAATGCATCCATTTCAACTTGAACAAAGACCCAGATCATTCTTTGGGTGTTTTTTTTATTGCGACTCCTTCCCCAATTTTCTTCGTACGTTCTTCCCATTCTTCGTGGCACAATGATCGGTGGTGCATCGACCCACAATGTTAGGCAGAAGGGTGTTGTGACCCTCCTAGCCATGACAACAGAAAGGAGGTGGTGTTAGGGGCCGCTGACATAGAGGTCAGCGATTGGTGGCAAATGGACACGACCTCCCGGGAACGTCGGGGGCACGGCGCAGCGCAAAGCCGTGATCCACACACCATAGAAGGGGTGCGGGTGGGGACCCATGACATGCCGCATGTTACACAGAATACCGGTCCATGTGAGCGAACCAGATGGCCAAGGAGGTGTCACCACACTAGAGCCACAAGTTTTCATGAACCAGATGCCGCACGACATCTAGGATGGAGTAAAACCGGCCTACCAATGTGGACCGGGTTGGAGAAATAAATTGGGCCACTGGGCGGCCCGAGATGGAGGAGAAATAGCCCACTGATGCAGGCTGGGATGGATCGGAAAATGATCCACTGGGAATCATGACTGGTCAGAACCAGTATGACTAAGTTTGACCACATCGGATGAGAACTGGGTCATTGGGCGACCTGGCGGGCTAGACCCCGAACAAAATCAGGTCGGGTCCAGCAAGGCCCAATGGGCTTGGAGAACGGGAAAGGCTGAATTAGGTTAGACTAGACCAAACTGGGTCAGGTCGGGTCGACCAAACTAGGTCGGGTCATGTGGGCCCTAGGGGCGGGTTTGTCAGGTTGGTCCGACCAAGTCAGACCGGGTTCAGACGCAACCGACCCCTGTTTACTAAAACACCAATATATTCCAGAACATGCATCTAATTGATGCGTCATCTGTGGCATTGGGACCCTTGCAATGAGACAATCCTACAGATATACTCTAAGTGAGACTTTGAGACATTTGAGATGTAACTGATGACTTGAGTAATAGATTCTCCCAAAATCAAGCGCGCTATGAGTAGAAATAATAATGCTGGCTGTGAAACGAAGGATATGACGATCGAGACCTCAGTGGTACCGCATTAGAGAGGACCTTGGTGGTCTAGTAGCAGATTATACCTCAACGGTCCAGTAGCTGAGTGGACCTCAGTGGTCCAGGAGCAGAGTGAACCTTCATGGTCTAGCAGCTGAGCGAACCTCAATGGTCCAGCTTACAAGCGGACCTCAGTGGTCCAATAGACGAGTATACCTCAGTGGTCCAGTAGATGAGTGAACCTCAATGGTCCAGGTGACGAGCTGACCTCAGTGGTCCATCAGACGAGTGGACCTCATTAGTCCAACATATGAATGAATCTCAGTGGTTTAGCAGATGAGCAGACCTTAGTGGTCCAATAGATGAGTAGACCTGAGTGGTCCAACAAACGAGTGGACCTCAGTGGTCCAACAGACGAGCGGACCTTAGTGGTCCAGAAACCGAGCGGACCTCTGTTCTCCAGTAGCCGAGCAGACCTCAGTGGATCACCAAGGACAAGTACCTCAGCAGTACAAGATGATTTAGCTTTACACTTGAAAGTATTACTTTATATACTTTGAGTTATACCTAGTGTGAGATTTCCTTGCTGTGTGGTCTTACTTTATGGTCTTTCCTTTATGGTTTTGGGTACCTATTGAGTATTGTGTTACTCACCCCTACACAGGGTTCTCCCCCACACGTTGTGTCCCGTGCAAGTGATCAACACTTCGACGAAGACCTTGGTGGTTCGAGACCATGTGTCACTCAGTGAGACGAGACAAATGAGTGTACTTCTATAGCTATTGGCATCTACCCTTCACTTACCCTTTAGGTAGGGTCTCGAGCAGATAGACCATGGTAGTTGTAATTTCCTTTGTGGTTTTGGGCATGTATTCTGGCCCCTTTGTACTTCAGTTTGTACTGTACTCTCATTAGTTGTCCCAGTGAAAGTTGTGCTTTACTTTCTATTTCCTTTCCGTAGTTTGATATTTGTGCCCGTGTACTAGTTTAAGAAAAATGCCTTCCCTTTTTGGGATATTCCTACTCAGTGCTAGTCACCAGCCCCTGGCCTATAGAATTAGGGCTTGGGGTAGTCATGGCATGGGCCCTAGGGGATGGGTTGTGACAAATCCATTGGCACTCAACTATGGAATGACCTACCTAGTTGGATGACTGAGGTCTTGAAAAGTTTAGATTTAGAATAAATCTTACACTTAATATTTTAAATGGGATTTTAATCTCACTATATTATTTAATATTATTCCTTTTATGTATACATGCTTCTAGTGATTTAGTTTAAAATATTATTCCTTTCACTAAATTAATATGTTCAAACCATATTGATGGGTAACTCTTTACACGACCCATAATTTGTGTTACTCATCCAAAAATAAAATTCAAATTTATTTGCACATATCCAAGTGAATATCATGAATTAGATATATGAAACTTTAATGTAAAGGTTTTAGATTATATAAAATTGGAAATTTCCAAATGAGTAATCCTTAAGCCAGAGATAGCCATCCTCCGTCTTTCTAGAACTTGGAATAAGCCTATGGGTTGGTGGGAAGTCTGAACCAAAGTCCCTATACCCAAGGATACTTTACTCAAGAGATAATAAAATTCATCATAACTCTAATACCCAATATATATAAATTATATTCAACAATTATATTCAAGATAATAAATTTAAGTACAAACCGAAGTCATGGTAGATGGAAAATAAATCAATTTATCATAACTAACATGTAACTACTCTTATGCATGTATGATAAACTCTAAAATTAGTCCAAACAATTTTAAACTAACTCATATACATATTAATACTATAAAAAAATTACATCCATTAGTAATAAAAAAGGGAATAACTTTTAAATAAATAAACAGTTCATATATCTAAACATGAGATAATCATTTAGGAACAATTCATATATAAAATAAAATCATAAACACCTTATAATTTTATCTATTCTTTATGCACATTCCATAATCTTGAATATAACGACATTATATTAATTTCATAATATGAACTCTTTCATATTATTCATTATATAACATTTTCTTTAAATATAAGATATTTTATAAATTAAAAACATTTTTTAATCTAATTTCTATTATGAAATTTTTTTTACATAATTTAAATATTTTAAACATAACACTATTTTAACCTTGATCAAATCGATCCTTAAAACCATCTTGATGAGTTTTAAATAATTTTCCAGAATAAGGCTCTAATTTGAATAATTTAAATTAATTAATTGTTAATAATAAATAATTTAAATATAAACACTTTATATGTTTCATTAATTTTTTTAAATTTATAAACACTATAAATTACCCTTATGATTTCTAAATGAACACTTTATTTATAAGTTATAAGGCATTCCATATAATTTGGTAAAAAATTATTTCTAATATTAACATATAATATTATGGAATATTTATCAATAAATATTTCATAAATATTTAATAATTAATTATAAAATATTTATAATTAGTTAATTTAAAAACACTATAAATTAATAAATATATCCAAAATACCTTTTATAGTTATTTATAAACAATTTGTAAATAATAAAATTAAATTCATAAGTGTATTAAAGAAAACTAACATTTCTTAATCAATCATATTTTATTATCAATGTCCAATAATAAAATATTATATAAGTAATGTTTTATGATCTAGGGGAAATCATAGACTATGATGAATAGACTAGAGATGCTTGTTATTTGTTTTATTTTATGACGGATAGCTCTATCATATTTTACGATACACATCAATATCAAAAAGGTGATTCAATGATCTTTATTTGGAAACCACGACACAACTATCTTAAAATATGATATACCAGGATTCATATGATATAATTAATACAAATCCATGGAATTTATACCGAGTCATCACTTACGATATCTGATATTGTAAGTTGTGACTCAACATACCAGAAAAAGATCATGAATCATATTTTATGATTGGCATATGATATTTAATAATATTTTGAAAAACTTTATTTCACACATGATTTTAGGAATCTAAATGAATGGTAGGATTTTTTACCATTATAGGGTTTCAAAGGGATTAAATAGTGGTTTTTAAAACAGATAAAGTAAATAGAAACCAAATCCAAGATCAAACCATTATATAATAATTGAAACCACACAATTGGAAATGATGAAATGAAAAAATAGTGTATACATTACACTAAATATGGATGATGCATCATTATTAATCCATGATTGATGAATACAACCAAAGGTAATTCAATATACCCCCTTTATATGACATATGCATTGGTTTTTGAATCACTCAACATTAAAGAAGGATTCTCCACCCTCTATGGTGAACTGGTGCCTCACATTTTAAAGAAGATAGCAGAATAGAGCTTCATGTAGGGGAGTTTCATCCAAGGCCTTCGAAAATTTACACACCACCATCATATAATAGTGGGATCCTTTATAGGTCCATCAAGGATTCTCCTCATAAGTTCATATATTTACTCATGTGTTGTAATGCATGAGTAAATTCATCGAACACTTCAAGCATCTCATACATAAATTTATTTAAGTTTCATGCATTTAATCTCATGTAAAGGCCTTTTAATGATAAATTATGTGAAATAATTCTTGAATGATAATAATTATCATTCATCTAGCCAAAATATCCAAAATGGAATCACGTCATATTACATATGATATAGAAATCAAACATTACAACTTATCCAACCAGTGAATCACGATACACATTCAATCATACCATAAAATCTATGAAGTTAGTAGTATAGAATATTATCTCATTCCTTTACGATATACCAAAATCAATAAATATTATTATTCTAATTTCAACACATAAAAATAGTGATTCAAGGTATATATCCTTCAGTATATTTATCATTTATTTTCCCACTTTATCAATAAAATTCTTTTCTCTAGATTTTCAAGAAAGAGCACTTTATAATCCTCCTTTCTTCATACTCTTATTGGAACCAATACAATTTTTGAGATCCATTGAAACACTATATTGGGAGAGAAAATATCTCCCTTTAACAAACAAATCCTTCACAAACCTTTTTAATACCACTTATAGACATCCAAAACTCCAGGATCTTTTAACCACCTATAATCTATCTTTAAACCCTTTAGGCTCTTTTAAACACTTGAAAATAATTATCTAAAATTTTAAGCTCTATTAAATAAATTTTAAGTTTCCATATTCAGATCTAATTCTAACTTGGTCATTAAACCTTTAGTTCTATTTATACCTCATTAAACTTCAACATTTCTCCAAGTTTATCTAAAACCACTTATTAAAAAAAATTCTATATTTTCCTTTAAATATCTAAACCACTTCGAACTATAGATACATTATTAAATATTTTAGTGAGTGAATTTACTACTTAATAGTGGTTCATTAACCAATTCTATAAGATTACTAAATTGGAACTTGATGTAATAAAAAATATTCTAGGTCAATAACTTTAGTGTTTTCAATGCCACTCACATACTTCCATGATTACATATAACTTGGGCCATTAAATTACTCTAAATTTTATCCCTATAATCTCAATCACACTCATTTAATATTGTTAGTGAATAATAAATAAACAATAAAGTGTGTGAGTCCTACCAGATGTTGTACCAAATGATATCACTTTTTATGATAAACTCTTAATACAAATTATTTTCAAATATCTTTCCTACTTTACAGAGTGTTCCCACTATGATAAATAAGGAATTTTTCATTTTAAGCTTCAAAAAATCTCCAAAAATTCCTTCAAATTTGGAACCACTTATAAAAATTGATTTTACATCATGGTATTCTCCTTTTAGAAGTAATTGGTATCCTAAAGAAAATCAATTGATGCAATATTATTAAATAAAAAAGTATGATATCCTATTTGAACATTGGTGCTTATCCATCAAGATATACTCCTTATTTAGAGGCTAAACCACTTGTTATATACATAATACCACATTTTTATCACCTTATATGGCTTGATACAACTAAATATTTACCTCTTTAATTTCTGATTAGGCTTTATACCACTTTACAATTTTTAGCACCATATGAAATTCTCGATTTAGGAAGATACTAATTAAATTGATCTGACTCTAATTATTATTTTATATTATGAAATGAAATCATTGGTTCTTACACTAAAATCACTTGTTTCATATATGTTCTTTCAACGCATGTATCTTTTTTCAACACATACAACCCATAGATCATATATCCCTCTTAAACTATCATAACTCTAATAATCAAATATAAAAATTAAGTACATGGGGAGAGGGGTTATTTCTAGACATCCTCATGTAGAGGAATTTGGTTGGTATTGGTGAACTAACCATTTTATTACAACTTGTTTCAATCCTTCCTAGTGATTCTACATAAAACATCACTTATACAAACTTCACTCAGAATATTTTATTTAGAGTTCACTATCTTATTCATCTTGGGATCCCACTATATTGTGAGATAAATCAATGTTATACATGTTTATTCTCTTAATGAATCATCAATACATCCTTCATAATGTCTCCTCCTCCATAGGAGGGAACATTCACTAGTATTATTCTCTTGACTTGTGGTATAATTTATGGAACAAAATAGGCATACTTCATGATTTTCTTTTATAACAACCATTAAGATTACATCAAATTTATTTGTCCATGGTAAGTATTTCAATATTCCATCCTCTTCTATTCAACATAAATTAATTTCTCATTTATCTTCATATTTTTCCTTTTCTTCCATGATTTTTACTATAAGGAGGCTAATATTAGTACTTGATTCACCCTTCATTGTATTACATTGTCATTTTACTTTATCTCATCGAATCTATTTTTTAGTGTAACAAATTATTTTCCTTTTTATATTTTCTATCTCTTTCTATATTAAATGGAGTTTTCTTCTTAACACCTTCATATATTATTATGGGGAAATTCCTTTCTATATTTCCATAATTAGTTTAAATAAAAAATCTCTATTTAAATTAATACCTCATATATCTTATCCTTGGTTGAGATATTGTATCAAGTCTCCTTCCAAAATTAGTCACTTTCGACTCTAGACACACATCTATGGTGTGTTCCAGGATTCCATAATAGTATCACTTTACAAATACATTCTTTGCGTGCCTTCACTTAAAAGATTAACAATAACCTTCCATTTACTTATCGATTCCAAATTTTCACCATTATAGACTCTAATTATTGATATTTCCATATGAGGGATATTCATATTTACATTTGAGTATATCAAACTCATTCCCACTTATTGATATTCTATTTTAATCTTTAAATTGGGTAGCCATGTGCTCCATCCTCAAGCATGTTTTTTTATATATTTTATACTATCTCTAAGTTATTTCTAAAGAGGGATACAACTTAATTTAAGATCCTTCTACATGGAAATTTGTTGTTTCATATTTCCTTTATGTTCTTTGATTAAATCACTTTGACCCTTAACCCATTTTTATAATGTTTTAATTCAAGGAAACATATTCTTTATTCATACTTTTATTCTCTAAAACCATATATGCTATGAATACATAATCAAATCCATGTGTAATGTCTAGTTAATACATCTTCTCTAGTAGGGTTTAGATTTTATCTTAATGCATACATGAGAATTATTTATATTAAAGAATATATTTCATTTATATTGATTCCATAGATTCATATTCCACTTGAATATATATGGGATAATATTAATTTATAGATATATAACCATCTTCTAGAAAAACATTAGAAAATAGTTTATTATCAAAAAAATAACGCTCCTCAATAGGTGTGTCCTTTTTCTTGAGAATATTATTCTCCTTGTTTCTGTACTTCTTTCCTTTTGAAAATAAGAAATTTTATCTAGATGTTTTCATTGATATATCACCACCACCATATTTGAAATCTACTTTTTATGTTGTATTTACAACATTATTTTATTTAACTGATTTCCTATAGATTTATTACATCCTCTTACATATATTGAACTCACTAGAATAATGAATGGTTTTTTGAATACCTAATTAGAGATAAATCTATTTAATATTTTACATGTGACCACATCTTAAAATATTTCACCATGATTTCTCAAATTATAATCTTATTATACATAATCCATAATGTCGTCACCATCAACTTGTATAAACTAATGCATTTCATTTTTATAGCCATAATATTTAGTTCCACTAAATAAAGGACGATTTGTCATAAAATCTATATATAAAACAAAGATAAAAAATTATTTACAAGGTTAATCACCAAATTAGAATCCTTTTAATTTGATACCATGTTTTAGGACCAAATAGAATGAATGCACCCTAAGGGTGGGGTGAATCAGTGTGTTTCCCAATTTTTAATTTTTTTGAAACTCATCACCCATTGGTTCTTGTTACCTTATTGGAAGAAATAATGTTCAATCTATCTTCCCTCACCTTATCTAACATTGAAGATAAAACATGAATAAAAAATTAAAAATAACAAATCACATAAGGATTTTACATGGTTCACGTATACTATGGTATATCCATGGAGCACACATAAGCACTGTATCAATGTGCTAAAATCCACTATACTCATGTTTGGTGGATTACCAGTTTGGTCAAGGTCACTTTATTACAAGGATTAATTACTTTATAAAAGTTTAGGATAACACACTACCACAAAAGGTCCACTACCTATTCTACTAATATATGCACTGCTTTAGGGAAATCTTCACTAGTTTATAGATAAGTGGTCCTCTCAAAGATCAACATAGAATGTGTGATCATTGTGAATCCTCAACTTCATATTAGATGATCTGTTGAAATATAACTCATTGTACTTATTTTACAAATCCAAATGAGAATGAATCCTCAATAATAGGGCCAATATATGTATTCTATATGAACCACACAATAATGAAAACTCTAGATAAAGAATAATTACTAACTAGAATTATCTTATTGTGATTTTTCTTCTTCTCTATAATTATTTGGATAAAGTAATAAAACTATATCCTCTTCAAAAAATTTCCTCCAAAAAAATTATATAGAAATATAATTATATTTAATGGATCTTCTATATTTTTATTCTCCTAGAATTTGATTTAGAAATATCATTCTATTTTTTTCATGAATTCTATAAACATCATTATAAAGAATTCAAAATTTTAAACCCTTTGATAGATGGGTTGGATTAATTCTATTCCTCAAAATACTTTGAGATTATGTAAAGTGTTACAAAAAATTTAATTTGGTCAAATACATCCAAATGGGTTAAGAATATCCCTAAATATCAATCCATATCATTCTATTTTTTAATTCCAACTGAATATTCAATATTTTCTAGAAACTACCATACCAGGGCATGAAACTATTATCTGTGGGGTGATTCCCTTTAGCTTCATCCATATTATTATGTGGTGTCCTCCATTATGTAATGATCTTATTGTTAACCATTGATCTAAAAATTTTGGATAATATATCATTTAAAAATCTAAAAATATTGTGTCATGTTCTTCCAAATATCTAAAAATCATGGACCCATTATATATTGATGATATGTATCATGATACAAGTCCTTCAGACTTAGAAAACCAAGATTGAATGGCTCTATTACTAAAAAAAACTTCTAATGGGAAAACTAATTATTTTGTGATGTGACTTTTCCTTTCCAATCTTCATATCTTGTGCAGTTGTGACATGGAATACTTAATACTTCATGATCACATTTCTTTTCACAAAAATATCTCCATAACTTCTGAAAATATTTTATTCATGATAAACTATCATTATGTACTGATGGTTCCTATTATGGAATAACACTCAAATAGTTATTCATACACAACTCTGAGTTTACTCCTATACATGCTAGGTTGTATCCTGGTATCCTCCTCTAAGGAGAATTACCCCATTTATCTTCATATAGACACACACCAACTTTTCAATAGGTCCATATCACATCACATAATTATAGTTCATGAAACAACTCATTATGTTTTGATGTGAGTGTCCAACACTTATTCATGATCAACATTTGTTACAACATGAAGTACACCACAACAACATGATGTGCACTTACTTAAAAAAACTAATTCTAGAGAACTCCAAATGATTCTTTGTGTGCCCCAATTTATTCCAAATATTAGATACACCATAATAAACACTATTCACTTCATTTAACATCTTTCAAATCCATATTCAACCATATTCATTCTCCATATTCCATCACCATGATATAAAGAAATATCAAGGTATTTTTTACTTCACAAATGTATCCATAAAGACTCTATAGAATATTCCATAATTCCAATACCAAAATTCTATGATCATCCTCAAATACCAATTCCATATATGTCAATTGTAATATCCCCTACTGATTTCTACTCCACTGAAACCAAATTGGGTGTCACATACCTCAAGAGTTCCTACCTATATGATAGAATATACCAGCCATCAATGAGGGACTATGTAATAAATGGGGAGACTATACCCTCTTTGGTATATATATCCATACACCACAGTAAAAATAATAATAATAAACTACCCACACAATATAAAACAAATTAAAGTGAGAATCAAAATTTCATACAAATAGTAAGTAATCAAAAACTCCCATGATATAAAAAAAGATATGTACTATAATGTCACATGACACACAACACAATTAAGGTCACCAATAGGTTTACCATGCATTGGATATTCAAAAAAGACAAAATAAATATGGATATAACAAAATTGGGACTTGAGTCCCTACCTAGTCCCATATCCTAACACCATCTTGACTCCAGTTGCTCATCCATCCAATGTAGGTCCCTTTCCCCCACCTGATCCTATAAACATGATGTATTATTGGGTAGTGGGGTGACCAAGTAGGGTGTGAGTACAAATTAATAGTTTCCCACCAATAGAAACCCTAAAAAACTGGTATATACAATGCATAAATTATTTTATATGCTCATAAATAAGTAATATGAAATGAAAATAATAATAAATATGTCACAACCATGGGTACTGCACAAGATATTCAGGGGTGACCGTGACTAATTTATCAAGTGATAGAGTTCCTATAAACATATCACATGAATATATACTAAGCATCATGTCCTAAGTTATAAGAAATTGGAATATCACCAATCATAACATAATGACCAATACGTGGGAAGTGCATCTTGGAATACAAGCCATAATAATGTCCATAACATCCTCATGATATTTTTCTATAGTTGGAATAATGTCCTAGAACAACCACACACAAGTTGGAATCATGTCCCAAGTACAACATCAATAGTGGGTATGAAACCCCTATCTATGAGAATTCACAAGAGGGAAAAGCATCCCTAGTACCAGGACACAATATAAGAGAGGGAACAACATCCCTTAAGCAACCACACATACAAGATTTTTTATCTTTCCATTGAAGAATCACACTATGATAAGTATGCACCACTTCCATAGGTAATAGTAAATAGTCATGCATAATGTTTTGTCTGAATCATTACTAAGTCCATGTGGGAAATATGTCCCACAACCTGGTGAGAATTACATCCCATAATAAAAAAAATATAATTTCAGTCATAAAAATTCCATATAATGGGAATAATATCCCTCATCATAATCAGTACAAGGTAAGTGGGTATTCTATCCCATCCAAATCTATCCAGTAGTATAAAGGTAATATTTTCCAATATACATAACTTAAATCACACTATAATATAATAAACAACTTAAAACTACAACATAAAAAATTTACCTTAAAATTGGTAAATTATCCAACTCTATTTAAGTTTAAACCACATTGTCCCTCACATGTCCAAACTATTTCCATTCCCAAACCAAGGTAAACCTACTCAGATATATGAAATCCAGTAGGGGAGGAATAATCACCCCATATTCTATTAAAATTATCAAAAACAGCTTTATAGAAACTCCAAATTCCCTATAAGGTCAAACTTTAAGCTTAATTATCACAATTACACACCTCACCTATAACTAATGGGGTTAAGAGTGCCTATCCAGGTCCTTCAAGTCCAATCATAACTTAATAAATCCCTATACCAGGTTCTTAGCATAAGTTTTTCACACTTTAGTTTAAGATAATGAACATCAATGATCAGGGTGTCAAGGAATAGTGATAAAAGGGTCTATCATAGCCCTATACATCCTTACCCAACTCATACGAGTTAAGGGAAAACAATTAAATTTTATTTTAGGTCAATCACACATGGGTTTAAAGATCATGTATCACACATCTCATGAGAAAATATATAAATAATTAATAATGGTTAGAGAATGCTTACCTTGGTATAGAAAAATTCCCCTCATTTAATATCAATATCCAATTCAGATTCAAATGGTATAAATAGAAAAAACCTATAAAAACCTCCAAATTAGGGCATAATAAATGATACATGGTTAGAAAATAAGGAAAATGAAGAAAGGATTTAATAGGGGCATTAAACTTACTTGAGATGATCCTATGTTTAATAACACATGAATTTGGTAATGAACAAGGAGAATCCATCTTATAGGAGAGAAATGAGAGAAGTGTGAGAGGTGTGTGTAACTGGGCATAAATGAGAGGGGGGGATGAGTGTTAAAATTTTAT
The DNA here is from genome assembly GCA_963277665.1 of Viscum album. Lineage (NCBI taxonomy): Eukaryota > Viridiplantae > Streptophyta > Magnoliopsida > Santalales > Viscaceae > Viscum > Viscum album. The sequence continues at coordinate 925,376,706 of OY728166.1, read as the reverse complement.
AATTTTCAACAGTTAATTAACTTATTTTTTTAAAAACATAGTAGGTATCCATCGGGTACCCACTCCAAGGTGACTAACCACTCAATGGACAACCTGAAGCTACCTCCCCACTACCAGCCTTCACTAGGTACCCAATATTAGTCTATTGGGTACCTGGTGGCATCTATCAAAAATGAAATATGTCCCTACACTATACCCAACTTCCCATAATGGATCCCTAGGCCACACACAAAAACCCTCTACACTTAAAAATCATCAAAATACATGAGGTTTTGTGAAAATTATATTTAAAAACATACCTTGAAATATGCAAGGTGATATAACATCTCCACTATATAATATCTCATCCTTGAGATGAATCACTAGGCCTCATAGAAAAAAACTTTAGCCACTATGCCCACATATAATTCTCCCACCCCAACATCTACTATTGAATATATCCGTGCTTCCACTATACACATACTAGAGGGAATGTCTTCTTATAGAGTATTTTATCACTATGATTTTCTATATAAATGGGTAATTTCTAAAATGATGCATTAGGTTGAAGATAGATGTTATTGATACAAATCACATTATAAGGATTGGGGTTATATATCTTAAGTTATGATGTATGAAATACATTGTGTATAATAGAGAAACTTTTAGGAAGCACTAATATGTATGCCACTATACCTACCCTCTTGAAAACCTCAAAAGCCCCCATATATTCATGCACTTAATTCCCCTACTTTTGAATATAATGGTATCCCAAAAGAGGTGACACTAAAAAAAAACCTAACCACCCCTATCAAGATAACATCTTTAGTCTATATATTAATGTTTTTTTTGCTTTGTGAAGTTGCTAATATATTCCAAATTAATTGGATATTCTTAGATGTATATTATATGAGACTTTATAGATGAATACCTTACCTCTAACCAATATATAGGAAAGTGATATATCCTATCATATAAGGCCTCAAAAGGTTCCATACGAATCAATTCTAGATAACATTTGTTATAGGTGAACTCAACTAAAGTGATATGAATCTTCCATAAACTACTGAAATATATAACACTTTCTCAAAAAATGTAATCTATAATTCAAATAGTATACTAAGACCACCTATGAATCTAAGTATGGTATTATATGCTCAAATATACTTGAGTATTATGCATCTTATGAATACCCTTCCAGAAGTGATATTTGAATTGGGTACCTTGATCCAAAATGATATTCCTCAAAATAAAATGAAGATATACTATTTTATAGATGTGTAATATTCCTTTACCATAAAAAATGGGTCTCCCTGATTTGTGGGAAGTGAATGACCTTTATCAATTGGTTAAAAAAATCCACACCGCATAATTACCTCAAGGAGATTATGGAAACCTCATGAAAAAAATTCAATTTTATCATTATCCCATTTCCACTTGAGAATGGGTAACAGCTAAAGAGGTAACAAGGGTCTCTAATTCTAATCCTTCACTTATGACATGAGAGGTATCATGAAACAAACCCTTCTTCATTACTCTTCATCCCAAGCCACCAATAATTCCTAAGCATGTCATGATACTTCTTGGTAATCCTTAGGTGAACAACCCATCTCGAGGAATGTGAATCTAGAATTATATGCGTACATATGTTTTCAAGGACCATAACTTTTCTTTGTATATACAATATCTTGTCATCATCCTAAGATCAATTAGGTAGTGGCACCACATCATATATATCGTCCCTCATAACTCTTCAGATTGATTTGGACAACTAAATATCGTGCATCCTCTCGAGGAGTGAATAAATAATATCTAAGGATATAAGGGTCTCTCTAACTAGATAATTGTGAACATTGAGATGCCTCTCAATGAAAATGATCATTAACTATCAATTTCTTCTAAACTTATACACCAACTGTGATTGAGTATTTATACTCAGTGAATCAACAAAAATATTCCCCTTTCTAGAGGTATATTCCATCTTAAAGTCAAAATATTAAAATTAATTTTCTTATATACTATTTCTAAGTTCTATTCCAATATATTAGAAGATATATTTGAGGATCTTGTGGTTAATATAAACCATAAAACTCATTATCATAAGATAGTTATGGAAATATCTTAGTGTTTTCACTAATACCGCTAGATATAAATCATGATTCATATAATTCCAATCATGAAACATCAACTATCAAGATACATAAGTGACTACACACCCATCCTATATCTTAATTTCTCCCAAACTAACCCCAAAGGAATCTCAATATAGGATACACTGCTTTCCCAACTCATTTAAGATCAATACCATTATATATGTCAACTTTATCTTCAGCTTTTGGAAAATTTTCTCATAGAAATCATACCACATGAGCTTCCCCCCATTCTCAGAAAAGGCCATAATTGAAAATTCCCATTGGGATAAGTCCTAATTGAATCTCCTATAGTATAATTCCAACCCTAGGAAGCTACAAATCTCAAAAAAAATCTTGGGCCACTCCCAAGAAAGTACAACCCTAATCTTATCATGATCTATTAATATGTTATCCTTTGACATCACATGAACCAAGAATCAAAACTCACTAATCCAGAACCGACACTTCAAATTCTTGGCATACAATTGATTCTCTCTATGTATACCCAATACAACCTCTATATGTCAGGTGTAATCCTCTAACAACTATAAGTACACAAGAATATCATAAAAAATGAGCATAAAATAATCAAGATATATATTTAAGAGTTAATTAATTATTTTCATAAACATAATATTTTTTTCAATTTGAATGGAATAACTAGCTACCCATAAAAACCATACTCACTCCTAAAATAAGTACAAGGATTATCAAAATGCCTCACATGTAGTTGATGATAACACGACCTTAACCTGATCTTGGAGAACCAATTGGATCCCCTCAACTGGTCTAACAGGTTTCCAATATGAGGAATAGGATAACAATTATTAAAAATCACATGGTTCAACCTCTATTAATCTAAAAATAATCTCTAATAATCATTCTACTTCTTAGAGAATAAAGTTGTAGTTCCCCAAGGGGATGTTCTCAGGTTAATGAAAATTTTCACGTCCAAATACTCTAATTTAACCTTCATATCTATAATGTTAGTAGGAGACATGCTACATTAATGATGGATATGGGATCTATACTTAGAATAAGCTTAATCTTGAACTCAAACTCTTTTATGGGTAAAAACTCTAATAATTCCTATGGAATGAAATCCTAAAACTAATACAAAATAGGTGGAAATACTAGATTACATATATTATCATCATCCAAAATTACACTAGAAAAATGGGATGAGAGAATCTACATTTACCAATGGCTAGGTCCTAAATGAACTATATATAAATACTATTCACCTATAAGGGTATAACAATCACCCTTAGTAGACATGAATGACACTCATCAGTAATAACAGTCAATGTGAACTAGATATTGAGTCAACTGATCTATACCTAGGATCACATCGAATATATTCATCTCTAAAACAAAGAAATCCCAAAGTTTTGGATATCCACTAATTATGGGGTCACACTGAGAACATTTTCAAATTTCCTCTGACTACACCCCGAAGGGTATATTGATAAACATCACCCCATAAAGGTACTGTATCACTAGCCTTAAATCTATAATAAACAAGGAAGATATAAATGAATGTTAATAACCTATATGAAATAAAAAAATATGTACGGGTAGATACTACAAAGATCATAGCATGAATAGTTAAAATATTCTTGCTATGATCAGTGGGATTCTTCTTGATAGCCTAAAGCTGACCTAACCTCAATCTATTGTCATAAACCCAAAACCACTAGCTCCCCTGAATAACACTACTATGTTGCCTTTTCTAACTTTGAGCACCATGACCACCTTCATGCCCTGACTATCCATAAGAACTCAAATTATTTCCCAAAGGTAAATCACATGATCCTTCCACTAATACCTAATCCTATCCATCACTACAGTCACTAGGCAGCTAGATAATGATTTGATAGAAGCACTGTAGATTCACCATATTTATATAAAAACAAAACTCCAATGAAGGTTAGTGGAAATATGGTTGAGTATTCCATGTAATTTCACATTTAGAGTATACTATAAGAGTCACCCACATCGAGAAGTAGAAGATACACAATCGTGATTGGCCTACCTATCACCACTCAAGCAAGATTCATCAAAACACCACTTATGACTACTCAAAGATCCTCTACTATACCCAACATGAGAACCAAACTAATTAAAAGTCATATCCTTAACCAAGTTCCTATTTATAATGATATCTTGGTTTATGACCTTATAAAAGTATGTATGTTATAAAATATTCACCTGATATCAAATTTAATGTCTTATCTCATCCTAAAAACATCAAACCTAGGTAGTCTCATCGTTCTCTAGTAAGGGTAAAAACCAAATAAACTCTATAAAATGGTATATATAGTACATCAATAGAATGATATAGACACATAGATTTTGTTGAGGTGTCCTAACATCAAAACAAAAATTTATAACCACCTTAAGAATGTATTATAGTACCACCCATGGTTTGTCTCCCTACAAGCATCGATACTGAATCAGTGAATCCAAATTTATTTTCCTTTTTTTTGTTTTTAGTTTTGAAATAATAACAAACATGAAGGTAGGGTAGTTGATGAATTGAGTCATGATAAGTAAAAAATAATAAAATAAATAAACCAAGGGTGATATAAGTATAAACCTAGGGGTATATTGATTCCATATCTCATATTTCACTTAGAACTGAAATTAATCTAGACTAAATCACTAGCGAGATTCAAAATATATCCTCTATCTAACACTCAATGTTTAGTGAAATGGATGAATGAAATACACACACAACCATGAATGAAAACATACACACATGATACCTCTTGTAGTTGAGACCACACAATATACTCTCATATCACACACCTCACTCCTTTGTATGTGTTTTATATTATAAAATAAGTGACTAAGTATTTGAACATAAAATAAAATCTAAGAAGTGAGAAGTGTGGATGAAGAGTGACTACCATATCCTCTTCAATCACACCCTCACTTCCATAGTATGACTTGGATATCAAGAGGTAGATATACTTTATAGTCCTCATAACTCAAAACTACACATAATATGAATAATAAAAGAATAGAGAAATATATAAGAAAACCCAAAAAATTGAATTAGATTCTCATTATTCCATGAATTCAAAGTTTTCTATTAATTTCTTAGGAAAATACATAGTAACCTCGCCTCCAAGCTCTCAACATCCACAAAAAGAACACAAAAAATTCTATAATAATCAGAAAATGTTGAAATACTCTACTCCTAGTGAGGAGAAAAACCCCAATCATAGTGGTTTTATTATTCTTTTTAAAGGATTAACAACAACTCTAGATCTATCCCTTGAATCCTAGGATTATACCTTATGTATGTTCATATTAACTCCATGTATCTAACTTATAGGAGGTTCTAGCTTAAAAAATCTTCTTACCCTACTCCCTATAGTATATTATCCCAATATAACCATGTGAATTTTATTTATTCTTCCTACATGAAAAAAATGTGACTTGGAATCTTAAATAATTTTCTAAAATGGTTAGACATTTTGTGCTAGGAATACTCTCTCATTCCCTAACAACTTTCCTAAATAATGAACACATGTGCATAGATGAATCCAATGGATTCATCTGAGTCTCTCAATCCTTATATGAACTTACTGAGTGATCCATAGAACCCATGAATTATTTTTATAAATGTTTTCAATTATCCATTATTTAGAAAATGAAAAAAAATGATTCATAAACTTTATATGAAACTCCAAATCATAACTATAAGTAGAACCTTATACCTTAGATTTATTCATATTCATTTGGAAATATTTACTTTATCTAATGTAGACTTCGGTGAATCTTACATGGAATTAGGATTGAAACATTTAATACAATATATCACTCTATTCCGCCTCTAAGGTGGCACGTTTAGGGTGATGAAGAAATGGTCCGACAAGAATCATCACTCGTCTCTTTTTCTAGAGACTTTTTCTTTTCAAATTCAACATTTCTTTTGTTTTAATTCATTCCAAATCATTATCATTTAAATGAGGGTTGGATTAATCCTATAAGGATTGGGTAATTCACCCCTTTCATATTGAAAAGGAGATGCCAAAATAGGATGGTCCTAGTGGGCAATTTCATGGGGTCAAGCACTTGTGCAATCAGTCCTCCTCAGATATAACTTCCTTGGATGGTCTCCAATAGGTTTATTCGTGTATCCAGAAACACCCAACAACCTTGGTATCCATGATCCATGGACCTGATTTCCTAAGGCGGGCACTCGTCGAACAATGATTCAGCCAATGACACTTAAGGAAACCATTGGTCGAGAGGATGGGGAGTCAGGTTCACCGCACCCTTTTGGGTGATAATTATTGCCTTTTCTTGGAATCTCTTATATATTTAATTCTTGTTCATATGTTATTGAATCCCTGGTTCATTCCCAAAGAGTGTGTCCATGGGATACCCCTGGATGGTAGGATCATCATAGGCATACAAGGATTTGATACTACAGAGGTACTGCTCACTTAAGCCATACAATGAGGCACTCTGGAATTTATCATCATCTAGGGGGGATAGAAGGTGGCTTGATTCTAGGATCGAGGCCATAAGATGGGTTTCCTATGTATCCTCAGGAGAGTAATCAAAACACATGTAGTTTGGGATTGTATGGGGCTTATGCATGGAAGCTTCCCATTTGAGGGGATATGATTGGGTGAACCCTTTCGGAAGGGAAATTTTTTTATCTAGGGCCTTAGAGTAGGAATACTACATATCTTGGTTTGATTAGGAATCAGAGTTCTCATATTTCAGACTGGTGTGGATTCTGTAATAATCACAAACCTCTAATCCCACATGAGTCATGCTCAGTGTGAGAAACAAGAGGATGTGAGAGATCCAACCAACCACATTATTCCGCTCTTACTGGTGGGAGAGGGAGAACCTATGGTGAATGAGGTTATAGAGACTATGGGTGAGGCTACAGAGTGATGAAACTTTTAATGTGGAATGATGTTAAAGGTCATGCAGCTCGGCCTTCAAAATATTGGGGACATACCTCAATGGGAGATCCCTAGATTGTCATGTGAGCTATACTAAATTTTAAAGTCATATATCTTGGGCGATGATTAAGTGGAGGATAATCATGTTGGGATGTTCTGACATGCCTCAAGAATGTGAAAGAAGTATCATGCAAACCATGATTCTAGAGGATCTCATATTAGGAGAGATGTTATGAAGCATGGAATCCATTGAGGCGTACATAGGTGGGAAAGGAATCTCCTAAGGATGAATTTTCCTTTGGTTGACAACAATTGTTTTGGGAAACATATGTAGATCCACCGGGGCATGATATGCATAGCCAAGTATAGGTGTCCTCAGGACACTGGCCTTCCTCTTCTGATGGACATAGAGGTTTATAAAGATTCTAAATCACCCAATATACTACATTTTAAAGTCATATATCTTGGATGATGGAATCATAGTTTAATGTTGTGTTACATGGACTAATATTTTATAGTTTAATGTCATGTGGTCAAGATAATAAGTCATAGTTTAAGGTCATAGAGTTTGGACCATTTGTTATCAAATACATGATTAGATATAGGATAATCGGGCTGAGAAGCTCTGACATGCCTCAAACATGAGAGGTAAGGAAATTGTAAACTGTGACTTTAGGGATTCTCAGAACAAGAGAAATGATATGAAGCATAGAATCCATTTAGGAATACAGAGGTAGGAAAGGACTCTCCTGAGGATGAATTTTCCTTTGGTTGAAGACTGATTTTTTGGGAAACATATGCAGAGCCACCGAGGCATGATGTTCCTAGTCAAGCACAGGTGTCCTCAAGATACTATCCTTCCTCTTCTGATGGCCATGAAGGTCTATAAGGATCCATAATCACCAGAGACATAAAGTTTGATGGATGGAAAGGATTTTTTCGGGTATTTAAGAAGAATTTAGGCTATGATTGTCCATGGAGTTCTGGGTCAACCTGGAATAGGAGGAAGGTGATAGTGGTTTTTGAGGGATGAAAGCTAGGGTGGTATAAGGGAACAATGGAAAATGTCATCGACCTGACATGAAAATTTCACAGTGAGACTCTCTATTTTTCATGGGGGCCAGTTATGGTAGATAAGGGAATGACCCAAAGAGCCGGGACCACATCCTGACACTGATCCCAAGTGGGGGTGCGGGGGCGCATCCCCCATGGTATGGACTAGTGGGAATGACCTATTTTCCATTTTGGGTTTTCCACATAAGGTTGGTCGTGTAGGAGCTAGCCACTTAGGATGGTATGTAAAGGAGTTGGCCACGTAGTATGGTACGTGGACTGTTTTGACATAGGGGCTTCCGTAAACCGTTGTCCATATAAGAGTTGGACGCAAAATATTTTCCTTAAAAGGGTGTCCTCATACTGCCTTCCTCAAGGGGAGTCTACGTACTATATTGTACTTATCTGTGAACCATTTTTATTATGTTTTTTATTGGTTTTATGGTTGGATGTAGAGGGTCTTCCGAATATAGTTCTTGGGGAGAAATTCCACAAACTACTTCCTGCATATGTTTTTTTGGATGGAGTCTAAAAACTTTTTATCATTCGTTGGATGGAATCCGTGAACTGTTTCGGATGTGGGATGGAGTCCTGCAAACTACTTTGGGTGCAGGGGAAATTTCTCTCACACCCTCTATGTTCTTCATCTCCTTTTCACCCATCCCAAAGGTCGCTCTATTTCTCTCCTTCCCCACCCTTCCTATGATCTGTTTATAGAGTAATAGGGAAATCATATTTATGGGAATGCAGAACTATTTGTGGAGGCCCATGAAGATCTATCTCAACCCGTAAAAGACTCTGTCCACCAGTGTTTGCGAAGGACATGGTTCACACATCAAGGTTTGTGGAACCCTTCCGATATTACTTCTTCCATGAATTGATAAGTTTGTGAGACAGTATGTGGATGGACTTCATGAGCTTGATTCTGCTAACGATGTGGTACACAGTTTCCTGGGTTCACTGGCCATCGCTGTGTGGGTCGACACCTCATGGTTCCTTTCGCGTACTGGTGGTTTGTGATTCATGCATTCTGTGAACCCTCCCCAGTGATGGTACATGGGTCGCTCAAAAATCTTTGAAAAATTCATTTCTTCAAGTTTCATCCCATATTTTCAATTCAATTTTTATTTATTTTATTTTCCCAACTTGTGGGAGTATTTTTCTTCCCTTTACTGATTTTTTAGGACCCTACACACTCATACAAGGAGTTTAATATAACATAAGTACATGGACACACATTTATTATTACATTGGTTGATTTTAATCTAACACAACCTTAATAATTATTGATTTAATCTCATATAGAGTGTGAAGCATCCAAATGAATTTGACATGATGCTTTAGAAAGAAAATTTAATCTTGTATGAACACAAGTCAGTTCGGATGATTCTTATGCATCCCATGGAGTGCAGAGTTTAATTTGAAATGATCTATGTCATGAGAGTTTATTCTTATGCAATCATTGAGCTGCTAAATTTAATATCACACATCTTCCTATCATATAAATTTAATTCTATATAAGGGATTTTAATTTCACATAGCACTTTTCCGTAGGAATTTAATCTTAATGTGAGTAGTTTACATTTTAATTTAATCAAAAAATATGTTATAAATATAGAATAATTATTATATAGTGACTTGGTTGGATATTATAATCAAATTTATCATGTTTCCCATGGGAATTAATCTCATGTGGCACTTGAAATGTATGTTTTAATCAAACATGACCTTAGTATTTGTCTTTTAATCACACACAACACTATAAAATCATTAGAAAACCAATTTTAAGTTCAATATTTTCCCAAATAAATTCTAAAATGAAATAATCATAAAAAATAATGAATATAAATACATTTTTAATTAATTATAATCATTTTACCTAAGAACTAAAAATGTCAAAATTTTCTTAAATAATGAAAATATGATGGAAAATTAGAATTGAAAATCAAATAAAAATTTATAATTTTTTACTTACTCACCTACACTTACCCTTTTCACTCATGGAAAAAATCTATATTTAAAATTACATGCACATAAAAATAAAAGGTGATAAAATTTTAAAGATTCTTTTCAATATGGAATTCACTGTGTCTCATTTATAGAATCTAATTCCCTTTATTTTTCTTCTCACACATTCAAAATTGTTTAACTTAATTAATTCACCAAAGCTACATGTCATAAACTACCTTACAATGAATTAATTTCACTCATCTCTCAAGTGTAATGAATATACAAAGTTATGATCATCTTAAAACTATTCAAGTCAAACCATAGTCTTGGTATCATCCTCACTCTCCACATAAGATACAAAGAATTATGTTCTAATAATAGTTTTTTTAATAAGTGTTAATTAAGGATAAGTGTTGGTTATAGAAACCTTATACCTAATAAATATTTTATTCAATGGTTTTTATCATAAATATTCCCAAGTCACAATCCCAAGATCAAAATGTCTTGTGTATTTGATAGATTAGTTACATAATAAATCAATATAAACTCATGAAATAACATTTTTATTATCAAAATCAATAATACACTTCTAGGTATACCTTAATCTATCATTAATTTATAGGATAAATTGGGGGATATTCATAATAAAATTGGTTATATATAAATTCTAGTAAGGAATTAATCAATTCAAATCATTATGGTGAAGCAATCATATGAGTTAAGAGGCATAACATGATATCATAAAGAGATGTTTCATAAACATGGGATCATGTAATAAGTGAAATAAAAAGATAATGACATTATAAATATGTGGAAACAACATAAAACATGTCATCATAAGAATTATTTAATACTTTTTGTGAGATAATATCATTATATAATAGAAATAATCCTATAGTGGATTGGGTTTACTCTCTATTACCATATCATCCCATGAGATATAAAACTTTAACCAATGTATTGGAGTGATATCAAAGAACACCCTTCACTTTATTAACAAATACATGCATATGAGTTCCATAAAAGGAGATCATATGTAAAACATTGACATAAGTAAGCCCATGGAAAAAATGGGATATATATTAATGTCTCAAAGCATATCAAAAAGTGGAATCATAGAGATTACCATATGAATATGGAATCCATGATATACCTTTAGGGTGTTAATTTCTTTTGGATAATAAATCATAATTATAAAATATGTATTTAAAATGAAATTTCATAAAGATTTATGGGAGAACTGGGTATGAAATGAAACAACATGAGTTGTGCTTATAAAAAATGGGTAAGAACAATTTAAGAAGGAAAGTAAAATAAATTTTCCATAAAACTAGAAATAAAAGCAAAATATTTTAGGTTAAATAATATATTTATTAGAAAACTTATTAGATTAAAAAAAATAATTTATTTAGAGATACAATAAGTGAGATATGAAATATATAAGTTCCTTTAATATGGGTTTCCTTTTAAAAGGAGGAATGAAAGAAGATAATTGAGGAAATTTCATTGTACCCAAAAAAGAATGGTAAGGTAATATATATATATATATGTTAGGAACATATATACATAATATTTAGAAAATAAATGAGATGAATATTGATAAGAAAAAAGAAAAATAAAGATAACATGTAACCAAAAATTAAAGTGGGTGGTATAAAAGATCTCTTGCCACGAGTACCAAATAGATTTTCTTGTGAAAATAAATAACTAAATAATAAAATTAAATTTTATTAATTACTTAATTAATAAAACTTTTCATAAATATTTTGTTTTTATGACCCATTTATTACAATATTTCATTCATTTATTTTATATTTATTGCTTATATTGATCTCTTCGGGTAGTTTGGTTAATCTCATCAAAACTACAATAGTATTTTGGTCATGGTTGAAAGAGTTTTATAATAGATTAAAAATCTCTATAATTATATATATATATTAATTTTATCATTCTATTATCATAAAATTTATATAATTTAAATATTTGTAAAAAAATAGAGTTAAAAAAGAAATATTTCTTGGTATACTTTTTTTAGGTGGTTAGATTTATCATGAATATTTATTATAAATAACATTAATAAAATACCTAGATTTTATATTTATAAAATATTAATAATTTATTAAATATTATATTTATCCATTAATGAAATCCTTAGAACCATCTATGAAAGATAGTGATAAAAATAAAAACATAAAGCCCATGGAGGCAGCAGTCCGCACATAACACGTACATCATTTTCATTTTTGTTTTCAAATTGACTAGTTTATTATTGTAATGATCAATTTATAATTATATAAAATTATTTATATCATAAAAATTATTTTTATTTAGTGATTATATTCTTAGAACCACCCTTGTTGGTGGTGATAAGAAAATATTTGATAATATCCTTGTAGGCGGATGAAACCGACTATTATTGGGACATGTCAATAGAGAGGGAGAGAGAGATTATATAACATAATTGGGTTAAAATAGTTAAAAATTATCATAATAAAATTAATATTTTATATAATAATTTTAAAAATACCTTATAAAGATAAAAAAAAGGAAATATATTTGGAGGGTAGAAAGAAGAAGAGGGAAAATAAAGAAAAGAAAATCGGGGTTGCCTCTTTGTTGAAGGCTTACACCTTTTCTAAATCCTTAAAGGCATGAGGTTTTATAGCTCTAATATGTCCCCAAAGGATTCTAAGAGACTTAGTAGAAGGTAAATGTGTAGTGATTTATATTAGTTAAGGGAATCAAAAGTGGTTTTCCAAGGTAAAGTGGAGGGGGTATTTATACTCGAGGAGAGGGGTGCTTTTTTTATTAAAGTATTGATTATTTTATTATTTAGGTCAACTTCCTTGGGATGGAACTGATTATGATAAAATAAATTGGCTAAATATTATAAAATTAAGGTTATTTTAATTTTAAATTTGGTCAAAATTAAACTGAACCATCTAACTACTCAATTAAATTCAAGAAATCCAAAAAAAATTTAATAAGGACGAAATGTAATTTATATTCCAACATGCCTTAAATAAAATCCAAAATCCAACTTAATAATTTTAAATTCACAATTTTACTTCTTAAATACATTATTAGTCTAAAAAATGGTTCCATAAATTTTTTATATCATATTTATTACATGGAAATTTCATAAAACTTTCATTTTTCATAAAAATGATATTTTTAAAATTCACCCAAAAATCAACATTTTCATAAAAGTCCCAAAAAAATAAAGCTTAACCTAATTTATATGTGATTATTCCAAAAATAAAATTTATTTTATCAAAATATTTGTTCTTATGATGATAAATTTATTTTTTAAGTAAAATCATTATTTATTGAAAATTATAATTTTTAAACAATTGAATTTCTAACCCTAAAAAATTACTTTTGATATCTTAAAATCATATTACATTTTATATAAAAAATCTAAGATTAAAATAAATTTTATATAAGTAAATTTTATTTCAAAATTGTAACATATAATTTTTTCTAGAAAATTCAATCTTACTTTATTTATGCTGAACATTTTGTTAATCATGTTTAAAATTTTTATAAATTGTTATATATTATAAATTTCTTATGTATAGTATTATAAATTACTATAATGAATTAATTACTAAACATGAAACATGAGTTAATTAAGAAGATAATTCTAATTTTAAAAGTCTATATTTTTACATTATTTCCCCTTAAATAAATTGTTCCCTTACCATTTTTATTTCACAAATTATCTTGAAAATAGATGTAGGTACTTTTGTTTCATCACTTTTTGGTTCCCACATTTCTTCTTCACACTAATGGTTCCTCTTAAAAATTTTCATATGGGGATTTGTTTTGTTGTGTATAAATTTTTCTTTATGGTTCATGATTTTTAGTTGCTTCTCATTCAAGTTATACCACCTTTAGATTTAGTTTATATGAGTGATCAAGCATATAAATTCTCAAGAGTGATAAATGGGACACATAATGAAATTGAGATAGGTATGGTGGGAGTGCAAGTTGATAAGCCAAAACTTCTCTATGAGAAAGGATATTAAAGGGTCAAATGTATCTAAGGCTGATATTTCCCTTAATTCTAAACCTCATGACCCTTTGTCAAGATGATATTCAAAGGAAAACTCTATCTACAACCTCAAACTCGATGTCCCTTTAATAATTATATATATATATATATATATCCTTTTTTTTGTCTTTGAGCAGTCCTAATATGTTACTGAATGTATTTTAATTTCTATATCATATCTTATATAATATTAGTTCCAAGAATATTCCATTTACTAACTTTATCCCAAAATATAGGAGTCCCACATTGTTTCCCGTACAAATATTTATATGGGGCTATATGAATATTCAACTGGAAGCTATTATTGTTTGAGAAATCAACTAATGGGAGTTTCTATTCCCATCCTACTTTGATGTCTAGTGAGAAAGATCTCAATATGTCTTCGAGTGTTTGAATTTTCCTTTCAAATTGGCTATCAGTCTGGAGGTGATAGGCTGTACCGAAGTTTAACTCAGTATTCTAGGCATGTTCAAGAATACTCTAAAATTTAGAGGTGAAACTTGGATCATGATTAGACACAATCAAAAGTGGTTCCCCATAAACCCACACTACTTCACTTACGTATATATTAGTAAGTTAATTGAGTGAGTAATCTTGCTAAATCCTGATAAAGTGACCAGTCATGGTGAGTCAATCCACTATAACCCATAAAGAATTATTTACCTTATATTTCTTTGGGATACCAATGAAAAAATCCATTGTGATGTTCTCCCATTTCCATGTTGGTATAGGTAATGGTTGCATTATCCCTTTGGTCCTTTTTCACAAAACTTTAACTTGATGGAATACCATGAACTTAGAGGTCCACTAAAAAATATCATTCTTCAAGTAATCCCACTAAAAGATCCATGAAAGACTATAATACATATTTTCATTCCTCAGATGGATAGAGAAATATGAACCATGAGCATCATCCAATAATATTTTCATTAAATCAAGTGAGGATGACATAGAAAGTATTATTAAATACTGAATGAATCCATTTGTATCAATGTGGAATTAATGAATATTCCCTTAATTTATTTCTCCAAACTTTTTTCGAATCTCCAAATAATCCGATTATACTTCCTTGATATTCTCTTGGATTGATAGTTGGGAAATAATTTATGAAATATAAGATATCTTCCCTTTATTTATTATTTATAGATCCACCTTTTTCATATCCATAAATATATAGTCTTTATCAATCAACATCATGGATATATCAGCAGGTTCCTTTATACTAAGGGTATCAAATACCTTGTTTTATTTTCCTATATAGTAATGAATTGAGAAATCATAATCTTTTATTATCTCTAATCATCTTTGTTGACACATGTTTAGCTCTTTCTATGTGAATATATAATTTAAACTCTTTTGATCAGTATATATATAACAATTTTTTTCTATAGATGTGGTTTCTTGAAATATTTAATGCAAAGATCAAATCTACTAACTCTAGATCATGTTTCAGGTAGTTCTATTCATGGGTCTTTGATTATCTTGAAGCATTGGTGATCACATTATCATTATACATGAGCACATAACCCAAAAATATCTTTCAAGAATCATTGTATATCAAAAAATATTATCCATAGAAGGGGAGTGTGAGCATATGTGAAATGGTTAACCACTTATTAACCTCCTTAAATATTTCCTCACACTCATCCATTAAGTAATACTTTACCCGTTTTTGTGCTAACTTAGTAAGCGGGATATAAAATAGTGGGAAGTTTATTAAAAAACATCTATAATACCTAGAAAATTAAAGAGAAGTAAAAATAAATATTGTATTAGTATGTATAGTCCATTATTAAATCACACTAATCTTGTATGGATCCATATAGATTCCCTCACCCGTGATCAGATTCCCCAAAAATGTGACTTGTTGCATCCAAAAGTCACACTTTCTAAACATAGCGCACAAAACTTCCTTCCTTAATTTCACCATAATAGTCCTTAGGTTCTGTTTATGTTATTATTTACTCTTGGAGTAAATGATAATTTCATTAATAAACACTACCAAAAATTTATCAAGGTAGTATCTAAAGACTCCGTTCATTAAGTCCATGAAAATTATAGAGGAATTTGTGATTCTAAATGGTATTAATATGAAATCATAGTGCCCATAACCCATAAAAAAGGTAGTATCTTGAATATATTATTTCTTTAATTTGAACTTATGGTATCCTGAATAAATATCCACCTTTGAGAAGTACTGATCTCCTCAAAGTTGTTCAAACAAGTCATCATTTCTTGGAAGTGGATAATTATTCTTTATGGTGATCTTATTGAGCTTCCGATAATTGATAATAATCCATAATGATCCATAATTTTTATTAATAAAGAGTATTAGATCATGTTATGGTGATTCAATAGGGTGTATTAATCCTCAGTCCAATTTTTCTTGTAGTTGGTTCTTTAACTCCTCTAGTTTTTTTTGGGTCCATCCTATAAGGTATTTTGGAGATAGGTGTGGCTCAAAGTATCAATTATATTGATAAATTTTCCTCACTATATGTGGTAAGGCTAGGTAATTACTTAAGAAAATACATTAGTATAATCTCACACAATGGTCATATCCCTCAGGTTGATTCTTTCCTTAAATATAGCCATTTGGGAAAGATATTATTCTTTATTGGTATCAACAACCATATAGTTGGGAGATTTTCTAGAGGAGGTTCATGATCTTATTTGTATTTTTCTAATATCATGGAGTGGTTTAGGATATGGAAAGATATTTTATTTTACCAATAATTGATTTTATATTGATATAATGAATTCCAATCCATGCCCAGTATAACATCAAATTCCACTAAAGGAAGGATTATGAGATTAGTTATAAAAATATTCATATAGACGATAACTGAAAAAAATTCTATAAAACTTATAGGATATAAAAGAGTATAAATAGAATCAAATAAACCTTTTTGAATTATTTAGTGAATAAGAAGTGTACCTTGTATTAATTTATCTTGATTTTCCACCTCAACAGTGGTGACAGTAAAATATTTCCTTTCTCCCTTGGATTAGGTTATTGCTCATACTGGTTCCCCTCAATAGGGAAATTGAATACATAATTCCTTTACTACATAAAATTGAATCACTAAACCATAAGAAGTGAATTTGGTAGTGTACTCAATTCCAACATCATGTTTATTTGACTCTTCATATATTTTTTATGCCTTTCCCTCCTAGACATAAAATAATTTCCTTATTCCATTAAGAAAATTCCCATGTTGATTATTCCAACACCTTTGACTTGTGGGTGGTTGGATTATTTTTCCTCCTCTATCACTTGATCCACTAGTTGAAGACTACATTCCCCACTTCTTATCTCTGTGTTCATGGGACCATTCACCAAATTCTATTCCTACCTTAATAATACATAAAAATACTTCTTCATAACACTCAAATTCATGGTTTTCTAGATATTTTAAGATATGTGGTTTAAAATCACTGAATAATATATCAATTTTCTTATCCTTATTGGTAACACAACCCAAGGAATACCTCAAAAGCCTTGTGAAATTCACCTCATAGATTGTGAATTTTTCCCTTCATTTTTCCTAAGCTCCAAGAATTATCTTTCCATATTTTTACAGAGTGTTTGTGGGAAATACTTGATAATAAATATATTCTTAAATTCTTCCCACTATAATGATTCTATTTCATCCTTTGGATTTTTATTTTTTTATATCATTTTCTACTATTCATTAGATTCCCCATCAAGAAAATATATGACCAAAGTGAATTTATCCTTTCCAGAATAAATAAGAATGGAAAATATCTTTTCCATGGAGTTGAATCACTATTTTATAATAAGTGGATCAAGAGATCCACTAAATATCGATGTATATTGGTGCATAAAGGACCCAAAAATTAATCAAACCTTCCTGGGAGAAAGTAGTATTTCCACATGGTTTAGGTTGTTGTTCACAACTTGAGAGAGCTAGGTAAGTACTCTTATAAGGTTCTTAACTTCATCTCCCATAAAATTGGAAATATCATTAAGAAAATTGTTGCATTGTCCATCATTAACTTGGTCCCTTCTAGTTCCCACCATTTTCTAAAATAAAATGGTTTTAACAAAACATAAGTTAATAAATATTGAATTAATAGATTATACATACTTTAAAATTAATTACTAATCCATTTTACTAGGGAATCATTATATTTACCTGAGGTCGCCTCATTCTAACCTAATTCTTATACTTCAATCTTTTATTATCTATAAAAAAAAATTACTTTAGCTATATATCCATTATAATGTTTTGTAAAGATAATCTGATTAACTAATGAATATTTCCTAGGAGTGTCTAGCCAGGTGTGTAGTCTTAAGACCACTCATCGTGCATTGAGTGTAGATAAAGTTGATAATCAGCCAAACTTTTTTAGGCTGATTACCCATAGGTGAATCTGTTCCACAACCTTATCCAATTTCCAATATCCAGACTGGGATGTCATTGTTAAGAAAACAAAATACACCCTACTTTACTAAAATTTAGGTTGTTTTCCTATTCTTAGAATTATCCTTATGTATTTCACTAATGAAAATCTAATTCTAATACCCTAAAATAACTATTACTTTCTCTGATACTAACTATATAAACCATATATCTCATAAATATTTTATTCTATAGATTTTATCATAAAAACACCTAAATAACAATCCCAAGATCAAGAGGTCCAGCGTCTTTGGGAGATTAGTTATATAATATATCAATATAAACTAATGATATATAATTTTTTTCAAAATTTATTATATAATTATAGTTATCCATTAATCCCTCATTATTTCATAGGATAACCTAGGGACATACATAATAATATGGGAGAGCTATAAATCCTAGTAAGGGAATAATTAGAGTAAATCATGAGGGTGAATCCAATCATATGAGTCAAGAGGCATAACTTGATATCATAAAAAGAAGTTTCATAAACATTGGATCATTAAATAAGTGAAATAATATGATAATGGAACCATAAATATGTGGAAACAACATATAAAATTTCATCATAAGTATAAGTCAAGACACACTATCAAGTCTATAATCACATAGTGGAAAAAGTCCCACAGTGGATTGAGTTTACTCATCATTTCTGTACCATCTCATGAGATATAAAACACTAACCAATTAATTAGAGAACTATCAGGGTATACCCTTCACTTTATTAACATGTACATGCATATGAGTTCCATAAAATGAGATCATATAAAAAGAATCAATAGAAGTAATGTCACGACCCCACCCACCAGGGCCCACTTAACCAGAATTATACTAATTATGAAACCTCAATACCTCCTTCAATAGGATATGGGTTGGAGACTAGAACTGAGTAGGCATATTAAACATATGTGTGTCATTATCCTAAGGTACCTTAATGCACAAGCACATTTACAAGACCATAAAATACTAAACATAAATTACAAATGATACCATATACATGCATACATCTATATCTTATAATTATAGTATGAAAAATTATTGAAAATTATAAGGTCCAATCCCACCAAAACTAGAAATAAAGTTCTACCTGCTCAAAAGGAGAGGAATTTTTTCAAATGAAACACTGATATGAACCTCATTCTATCTAGACCAAAACTATACTCCACCTACTCCTACTCCTCCAAGGACACCGTTAAAAGGACCATCATTTACATAAGACATGAAATGTATGGTCATATCCCATGTAGGGGTGAGTATAACAATACCCATTAAGACATCTCGGAATCACTAAAAAAAAGAATCAAGAGACTAGTAAGCTCATCACAAGGGATGCCAATTAGGATACAAGATAGAACCATAATAAAAACCCAGATATACTCATAATAGACTCAAATACTCAAGAGGTATCAACCATAATACCATCCATGGAATTTTTATTGAGAATTATCAATAAATATTGTCCTAAGGAATCCACTCCACAATCCATTCTGTCATATTTGGTGCTCATAAGATAGGTCATGCTCGTTGGGCCTCATAAAGGAAGTACTCACTGGATCTCTAAGGATCTCAGAACAAAGGTAGGTGATTATACCCAACAATACTCAGTGACACCTAGAACCCTAAATGGATCTCTAAATATCCCAACACACAAATAAGGGATCACACCCAAGACCACTGGGGGATGCCATAAAACCAATCTAGAATAACTCGCTAAGTAGGGGATCAAATCCCATGTAAGTTGGTCACATTGATGCCACAAACCCCAACTTGGGAAAAAGGAGCGATAGAGGATTCCACACCATTATCTTGAAGGGATACCAAAAAATCGATCTGAGAGTAAATCTAAAGAGGGGATCACAATCCTATAATGATCATTTAATTCCACACTATTCCCTCATAGGGATGTACCAAAGGAACACACTCAATAGATACTTCTCTACAATGAAACTATTCAAGGAAATTCACCTAAGATAATTACAGAGATGAAATGAGAAGAATGACGACTCAAAATTTCTCTTAAAAGAGTACACGGCATGTACTATAAATGTATACGACATGTCTCACTAAGCTTGGCACTTTCCATGTTCCATTATCACATGGCATGCATTTCCAAAAATACACGGAATATCCCATAGGGTCACACAACATGTAGATGTCCATCCAGTACTCATCATGTTCCATATTCCCATAACTATATAACTTCTGAAGTAAACTACATGTTCCCCTCCATACATGGTGTCTAGAGCCACATGGTCTACTGGGCATGTACTCCCTGTACATGTCAGGCCATCCACAAAGGGTTACATGACGTGTGAATTGGCACATACGATGTGTAGTACCACATGGATTACTGGGCATGTAATCCTTGTACACAATGAGCTAGCTAGCTAAGAGTTATATAACATATAGTCCCACCACATGATATGTGATATTTATCTCTAGGCAGAAACCCTATTCATCGTACAAAGAGGAATATAAGACATGTGTCCCTATAGACTACATGGAATGTAGTTCCAAATTTATATGAAATTCTAGATCATTCACATGTATTACAAACACATAAAAACTACCAAAAAATACACCACATGACCCACCAAAAATCATAGATTTTCCTGACCAAGCCTCACTATCACCGGTGGTCATATTCTAGTTATCCGATTCACTCGAGAAATGGTTCCTGTAGCACTACATCGTATGCCACATGCCAAAACGCAATTGAAGAACCATGATCCAATACCAATAAACCTTTGATCATATACCAACATAATCTTATATCAATGAAACCATTGATTTATAACCCACACTTGCACTGAATAATGACCACACAATTATCAAATACTGGGTATTGGTTGAACTGCTAACCAAGGAAATATTCGGGATGGCCATGAGATTAACAATGAAAGAGAAGCAAAAAAAAAGGGGAATAAAAATAGGATGGTATTATAGTTTCATTGATTATTTTCCATTAGAATGATGAGTGAAGAGTAAAAATTCAATAATGAAATAAATCAATTCCTAACCCGTAACAAGTTAAATTACCAACTGAAATTAACCATCATTCTGTGAACCAATTTTCTTAGATGAATTGGTTCATGTTTGACATGGGATATAAAAATGGGATAAATCCAAATAAATAAAATTTCCTACCTTGGGGTTGGATCAATCACTAATGAATATTGTCCATATGTTTATTTCATTGGCGAGATCCACAAGCTTTGATTGGCACACCGATTTCTAATCCTCGATTTTTTATTGTTCATTCGAGAGTCCGATAATAATTCTTCTCTAGTGTATCCTATAAACCCTTAGGGTTATGCAACTAACCCTAATAATTGTCTATAAATATTTATTTATAGAGGATAAATAGGTTAGTATTTTATTTAAATAATTAAATTAATATATATATATATATATATATATATATTAATTATTTCAGCCATGGTGGAGTTCAAGCCAAACACCCTATACTAACTAAGATTATGTCATGCCTCCGGTAAAAACCAAATTTTAAAATCAAATATGGTCTCAAATTTATGATAAGATACTCTGTTTGGGAGTTATTCCTTTATTCTATAAAAATACATGTCCCTGATATAAATTTTTTATTATTTCTATTATATCAAAACCGAACCTCTTAGGGTCTTAGAATCTCACACCGTCTTAGCTCCTAGATATAAAAATATCCCTTAAAATATTCCAAAGTCTTATAAGGAAAAATGGACATTAAATTTTCAATGAATTTAAGGATTTTCTTATATAAAAGAGAATAACTTCTCAAAAGTGAGGATACCAAGCTCTCAAATAGTCTTACCACTCCCACAATATTTCATGAAGAGCCTTATGCTGTAAAAAAAACTCCCACATAAGGGAAACACTTTACCATCAAGGGTATTCTCTGGTCAGTACTCAAACACTATGAGACTTCTCAAAATCCTTGAAAAGGAAACTCCACCCTTAAGGTCAATCTCATCTAGGTCAACATCATGAAATGTGTCATGACCTGGCCCAATGGGTCCTAAACCGTGACTACCCTAAGCCTACCTCTAATAATCCAAGGGCTTGAGACTAGTGCTAATTAGGTATATCACCCACATGGGAGGCCTTAGCCTAATTTACTATTATAGATTCACACATATCTAATCATATACAATGTTTAAATATTATACAAATGATAACCATGCATGTATATTTCTAGAATCCCACCATCAGAGTACAACAATAGGGTATTGGAAAGGACGGTATAAATATAAGTCTACTAAAAAGTAACAGAAAATATGTCCAACATATAAAGTGGGTGAGGTCTTCTATCAATGTAACCACAGGAACACACCTCGGTCTGTGCAGCTCATTAATCTTCACCTTGTCATAGTCCCTCTTGGAATATATCAAAAGTCCAGTCTTCTACATAAAATATCACATGTGTGGGAAATACCCATGCAGGGGTGAGTATAACAATACCTAGTATGACACCCTGAAATCACTAATTATATAGAATTAATAATAATATACAGCTCATCAAAAGTATATTTCAATGAAATATATAACAATAACATTTATATATAATCATAGTAGACACTTGATCTTAAGTAAGATCATGAACATATTTCTCACCTAATATTCTATTAGGACCAAGCTGATGATGAAGGTGGTTGTTTTCAAATGTTATCTTTTATTGTCAAGGAAAGTTTTTGAAGAAATGCAATCACATCAATTTGTATTTGGTGAATTTTTTGACCATCATACCCAAGAAAATAATACTCACAATTTGTTTTAAAAAAATTTGACTCACCTTGTTTAAGAAAAAAGACGCAGTTTTGAAGAAAAGGTTTTGATCAAATTTACTCTAAATCTAGAATGAAAGAAGTTATAGTAATGGTAGAATCGTAGTCTCTATGACTATGATAAATCAAATGTGTTGATTCTTTTCTAATTTCTATTTCACATAAATCATAAGTTTGTTGGAGAACTTTTAATGCAAGCTCAACAGATGAAAGGGAAAGAAGGTTTTCTAAATCATACCTAGTAAAATCATATCTGGGAGGAATATAAGAAAAATTAAGCTAAAGATCATACCTAGAATGATCATATCTAGAACGATCTTATCTATGAAGACCATTATTAGGATGATCATACTTAGGGAAATCATATTTAAAAAATATCATACTCAGGATAAGAAGAAAAGGAAGAAACTAGAATGAATGGAAAGTTGAGATACTTTCCAATCGAAGTATGAAGATGCTGAAGCTATTTTCAAATGAATTTAAAATCATGAAGGAATTCAGAAAACAAGAACAAGTTTTTTAATATAGAAAGTTTTTGAAGATGAGCTAAGGCTGATGAAAATTGTAATGAAAAAAATTGATCAACAATGTAGTTAACAATTCAAAAGGGGTTGAATTACTTAGTTTCTTAAGTGAAGTTTCAAGTGGGTCAAGAGAAAAGGTAAATAAGTAAAATTGGTTTGAGAGTAGAGATGAAGATTTGTTCTAAATGTGCTATCAAGGGGGATATTGACATTCAAAAGAATGATTGTATTCAATTGATAGAGAGAATCATATATAGCATTGAGAGTGATATCCATTTCTTCATACATTTATACATTAATTTGATATAGAGATTTATTTTGAAGAAATTAGATTCAAAAAATTGGACTCATGAATTTAAATTGGATTGAAAATTGAAATGAAAGTCTGAAGTGGAAGTGAAGTTTGTATAAGAATCAAGAATCTTCAAGAAGCATGGACAAATTCATAAATGAACTCATGATTTTAGGGGAAATTGAGACTTGGGTAAATTTATGTGAGCAGGAAAGATTTTGGGATTCCCTCCAAAATCATATGTGGGTCACCTATAAAAGGTGAAAAGTACATTGTAATTTTTTGATCATTGATGTACAGTTCATTGCAAAAAAGAGAGAAACTCTGAGTTTTAGAGAGAAGAATAAGTTTCCATATTCACTTATGTTGAAGAGGTTTTGATGGATTGAAGTCAAAGAGAAGAGACAAGATCACAACGTTGTATTCAGATGACCATTATACTCAGTAATTATTATACTCACCTAATTACCATACTCATCTTGTCAATCATATTCAAATGATCATCATATCGAGCTATATTGTCAGATTAGGTTTTCTGTACTAGGATTTCTGAACTAAGGAAGAAGGATGTATGAATTGTTTCAATCATACTCAAATAGTTATATATATCTTCGTATTGGGAAATCATATCTAAAATAATTGGACTTAGAAGAATTGGGTTAAGATAATCGTACTGAGAAAAATCATATCGGGGAGAATTGTATTTGGATGAATCAGATTGGAAAAAATGGACTGAGTTTTTCTTAACAATGTATAATAAGTTCTTACCATATTTTGGGTAAGAAATTTAAGAAGTATTTTCAATTGAATACATTTGTGGAATTAAAAAATAATCACAGGAAACATGCATTGTTACAAAAACATTGTATTACCCTATTTGTGGTAAGAGGGTGCACACACACTATTGGAATTGTTTATATAGTGATAAATGAGTGAAAGGGTATATCCTACTCATTGTAATCCAAGGATTTATTTCTAGTGGATTGTGTGGTATTGGATATTTCCAAACCACACTAGGGATGTAGTTTTTCTTATTGAATATTGAACCTTGTAAATACTTGTATTTCTTTGGATGTTTGGTTGAATTGTTTTTTATCAAGGAATTGAATCTTTAATAGGAGGAAAAGTTTTCTTCAAGGAAACATAAAGGAGGAAGTATCAATGATTCATCCCTTACCCTCTCAATGATACAAACATTTTAACTAGGCACTTTTAGATTCCTGCTCAATAGTTCCACATATCACTTGTCTAACAGAACACAATCCATGATTTAGATAGCACTGATTGTGTCTATCTGAGATGTCATTCTTGTTGGGTATCTCCATAAGAAGTACATGCTAGAATTCTAAAGAGATTGATACATAGACGGGGATAACACCCAAGGACATGGGGTATACCAACAACCCAATCTAGATTAACCCAATAAGTAGGGGATCGATGCCTATATTGTGTTGGTCAAGATGATACCAAGAACCCCACCTAGGGAAGTGATAATGATAGAGGATCTCACTCTGGGCCTCACAAAAGGATTCCAACAACTCTATCCAAGATTGAAGCTCATCATAGGGAATCACCATCCTATGAATATGATAAAACTTCATACTAAACTCTTAGGGAGTGGATCAAAGGAATGTACCCTAACAAATGTTTTCCAAGGTGAAGAGGACAAGGGTTCTATGTTATCTTTAAATAAGCGCACAATGTGTATTATAAGTACATGGCATGTACCTTCATCATCAGGTTCTGCTCATGTATCACAACCCATTCCCATGTTCATTTTTGAGTACACAGCATGTCCATTCCTGCATACTTCTAATCATGTCTGTGTACCTCCCTGGGCACACACTGAGTCATTAGGTAAGGGTCACATGTCGTGTGACATCCACCACATGCTGTTTTATATTTTTATTCTTACAGAAACCCTAGAAACACATAGGGGGTCCCACATGACATGTAATTCTAGATTAAACATCGTGTAACATGGTATTTTCTAGAATCATAGAACCATTCATGTTTTACCTCTAGTGCCTCCTGATCTTTATGGATCTACCACAAACCTTGTCTAAGAACACATATGTCAATACATGTAAGTCTTTCATCTTCATTAGCCAGATTTTGGAAAATTTTTCTGCTTGAGAAATGACCACTGTTCATCTTATCACCACCACATGAACCTCTCGAATTGGGGGTCTCAAATCCATCCCCTATCTTTTATCACCATCATCATAGATTAATCCCATCATCGATCTAAACCTGGATATATGATATTAATCTATTGATCCAAGAAATGGGTGCACAATAATTGATTATCTAGTATTTTTTGAACCATCTTCCAGAATGAATGATTTCAAATATGGGTGGAGGAAAGTATTCGGGTTACTATAGTGGTACAGTAATAGGTACTATAGTAGGAATTATAGAAGGTACTGTTTGGTACTGTAGCGGTTAGAACTATTCACATTTGGGCCACCGATTTGGTCCTAGAGTCCTTCATGCCTTCGAACTACCTATTCCTTCAGTTCAGTAAATATTTTGGTACACCTTAAGGCCTTTGGGCCCCCTCAAGGCCTTCAGGCCGCCTCAAGACCTTCAGGAAACCTCAAGGCCTTAAGGATATATAATGTGATGACACAAGCCAGACATATTCTACAAGGAACAAGCTCTAGGGGAGGATTTAGAGCAGGTGCATTCACCAAAGCAAAGTTATCAGATTTGAAGGAATAGCAGGGTATGGAAATTTCCATCGGTACCAGGATTGTGCATCTCTATACATGATAGTTAACCGAACTTCCATGTGAAGGTGGAGATATGATCATGTTGTAGTCGCTGGGGAGGGGCGGTTTCAAGTAGTCATAGTTTGTATGAATTTCTCTAATTCCTTTAGATCATGTAATGTCACGAAGCCTAAGAGAAACGTAAGGGTTCCCCTTCAACACTTAAAAGGGGGATTATTAAAAATGAATAAAAATTTACATCCTTTAATCCATTCAGGTAATGATGTCAATGAACCAATTAATAATGGTGGGAGAAAACCAAAAAACACAAGAGGGTAATGAATCTCAGCTATGTTTAGGTTGGACTTAATTAATTTCCTTTAGAATAATGAAAGTAGATATAATAATATAATCACAAAGAAATCACCAATCCTAAATAATATCTATCCTATAGCCTTAATATGAATGATCCACAAATCAATTATATAGTTGATTGATTCAAGTAATTCATAGGAATAAAATAAAGGGATAAATCCACATAATTTTTTTTCTACCTAAAGATGGATCGATTGATGATGAATAACGAATTTGTTTCATCGTTGTTGGAAAGATCCTTGAATTCCGATGGTGAAAAATTCTCAATCGCAGTTCGATCTGATGTCATCCTCCAAGAACACTCTTCTCCAACACTCTCTCTATATTTTCAGGGTTATACAAATAACCCTAAAAATTGGTCATAAAATAATATTTATAAACTATTCTAGGTTATGTTGAATAAATTAAATAAATTAAATAATTTATTTTATTCATTTAATAATCAATCCACAACTATGCTCAACCTAAACATCTGACATGATCCAAGGTTAAGTGGAGACTAGGGTAAAAACCATGATATAAACTCAACAATTTCATTATATTTTTTTATCCAAACCTCTATTTAAGAATCATTTCACTTTTTCAAGAAAACTATGCATGTGTGGTGTTTAATATATTTTGAACATTAATTCCATGATCAACGGTCCTTGGAATATCACATTATCTTAGTGCCTAGACCTAAAAATAATCAATATAATGATCCAAAGTAATAAATGAAAACATTATAGTTGTTATATTATCCCCACCTTATGGATTTACATCCAAGAAAGAAAAAATAAAATGATATGCAAAGAGATGTGGATATTAAGCACACATCTGGGTCTCCCTCTCTCAGGTACCCTCTTAAGGATTCCTTTGACATCACCAGACATGAACTAAAGTAATCAATCACCTATATAGGATCCTCTCTCACTGATCCTAGATCTCTATTGAGTACTCAAAAAGGTAGCTATATCCTTAATGTTTATATTTCCCTAGTCGATAACATGCGATAGGTCATGTATACACATTATCAGCTATAACACATGGAAGATTTCATGTACCTAGTATAACTATGACAATTGAGCTAATAGGTAATCAACCTTTATAAATCTACATTTTATTTGGAAAGGTATAAAAAATATCAAAGATATATTACCTCCTTGTCAAAATATCTATAATCCACATCGAGTTGAGACCCTCAAGATTGCATTATCTCCCTCCTCAAACTACAAAGGCATCTATCATCGATCTATATAGGACTTTTAATGGCTTTGGGTAGTTCTCATCCACTCCTAGATGATTTAAACCTTCTCTATCATGAATCACACCAACTATGGGCCCATATGTGCCGACTCTCCTAAGTCAATCTAGCATAGGGGTGACCTATAGGGTTTCCCATAAAAGGCCATTAATGGTGCCATACTGATAGTGGAATGGTAGCTATTGTTGTAAAAAAAAGCCACCAATGGTAGGTGATCCTACCAAATATGACCAATTTCTATCATGAAATCCCAAAACATATCCTCCAATACCTAAATGGTTTGCTCATTTTGGCTATTATTCTGGGGGTGAAACTCCATGATCAAATAAAATTGACTCCCAAAGGACTCCTATAATCCATTCAATAATAAATATGTAAGGAAAGAATCATGATCAGAAATTATTTTCAAGGGAACTCCATGGAGTTGAAATATCTCCTACACATAAATGAATCCCAAGATCTCAACTGAACTCTTCTCTAGAATAGCTAATAAGTGGTCCAACTTGGTGAGTCGGTCTATGATCATCTAGATGGAATCATAGTCTGAATTGGTGATTTTATGGATATAATATCACAATTACACTATGGAAACTCAAGGGGATGAGCTAAACCAACTAAAACCCATTGATCATCCTTCACTTGATGATATGTAAGGTATAGAGGGACAAACTCTATAACTCCCTTATTAATCCCTAGCCATAAAAACTAACATCAAAGGTCCCAGTAAAGCTTCACTACACCTAGATATACCACTATGATAGATGTATGAAACTCCCTCATAACCTCATCCTAGAATTTTAATGGTACCATCATCCATCATTTGAAAATAATGACATGATCCTTACCTTCATAAAATTCAGTAGGAACATTTCTAGTGGATATATGAGTATGTAGAGTCTCACAGTTGGTATCCCCAAGATGTGCCTAAAATATGATACTGATGTTTTTTAGTAAAACTTTTAATCTTTCTAAAGGTATTTCAGTAGTTTATAAAGAAAATATAAATCATTTAAAATATATCCCCTGAGAGTGTCATACATGGTGTGTAGGAAGGACCATTTTCATGCACCAGTTCTCGATCGAGTCAATCTCAATGCGTTTTTTTCAGGTTTTACCCCTAGGTACATCTGTTCCAGAGCCACATCCACTCATAGTATCCAGATAGGGATTTGATTTCTTAGATAACCACATAATATTTATTCTACCAATATTTTATAATAATTTCTTATATCTTAAAGAATGACACTAATATTTTTTAGTACAATTTTTTACTTTCCTAAAGGTATGTTCAATGGTTTATAACGAGAATGTGTTTTATATAAAAAATATCCATTGACACTAACAAAATAGGTGTGCAATAAGGGATGAATCATCTAAATCAAGGAGTAACAAATCATCTATACAATTAAGCCTCCATATCATGTAATTTTTCATCTTTCATCCTATGTTTATTCTATGTTAATCCAAAGTTAATCAATATCAAATCATTCATTACTCATTAGTTAATCATTCTTTAATAATTAGTTAATAATTGTTTAAACATTAGTCAATCATTCTTGAATCATTAGTGAATCATTCATTAAACATTAGTGAATAATTCATTAAACATTAGTTAATCATTCTTTAATCATTTGTTAATCATTAGTAAATCATTCCTTAATTGTTGCTTAATCATTAGTTAATCGTTCTTTAATCTATCTTTAATCATTCCTTAATCCCTCTTTAATCAATCTTTAATCATTACTTAATCAATCTTTAATAATTAATTAATCATTAGTTAAGAATTAGTTAATAATTCTTTATTCATTCTTTAATCATTCCTTAATCACTAGTTAATCATTAGTTAAGAATTATTTAATCATTCTTTATTCATTATTTAATCATTCCTTAATCATTAGTTAATCATTAGTTAATCATTCTTTAAAAATTCTGTAATCAATTTAATCATTCCTTAATCATTATTTAATAATTATTTAATCACTAGTTAATCATTAGTTAATCATTAGTTAACCATTACTTAATCATTAGTTAATCATCCCTTAGTCATTATTTAATCATTCCTTAATAATTCTTTAATCATTCGTTAATCATTACTTAATTATTCCTTAATCATTACTTAATCATTAGTAAATCAATATTTAATCTTTAGTTAATAATTGCTCAATAAATAGTTAATCATTAGTTAATCATAATTTTATCATTAATTAATCATTAATTAATCATTATTTGATCATTAATTAATCATTTCTAAATAATTACTTAATCATTCTATAATCATTAGATAAAGATTCATTAAAAATTTGTGAATCATTATTTATTCATTACCTAATAATTTTTTATACATTACTTAATCCTTAATTAATTATTCCCTAATAAATAGTTAATCATATGGTATTCATTACTTAATTATTATTATCTAATAATTATATGTAATCATTCTTTAATCATATGTTATTCATTAGTTAATCTATACTTAAACATTACTAATAATAACTATTATTTCTAAACTATATAAAACTAACTAAACTATTAAATAACTAAAATATTTAGAACTAACTAAAAAAATCAATTAAATAAATAAATAACTTTAAAATAATAATAAAATACCTCTAAATAATGATTTTTAAAATATTGACACTTCTCTTAGGCCACCAGAACCACCATACACAAAGGAACCTTATTTTAGAGAGATAGAGAGAGAGAGGGGAATTTAGAGAGATGGATGATTTTTGAAGTGAGGAGGGGCAGGGGTCCCTTTTATAGGGACTTAAGGGAAAGGCAGTGGTGGGGGGGGGGGGGGGGGTGCCGCATTTCTCCTTTACATTATGTGAAAGGTGACACACCCACAATTTCCTTTTCCTTTATTTTAGGCATAAGGCAGAGGACCCCACCTGCCTTTCCCATGTCATTGATCCACGTCGATGACAGGAAAAGGCGGTAGGGGACTTGCCACCGTTCAATAAATACGAAAGGTGGCAGTGGACCTGTTGCCTTTCCAACACATAATTTAAAAAAGTAACCTACTATTATTTGGAATTTTTTTTCAAAATATGAAAAAAACTCCTCAAGTGAGGGGTCACGATTTTATATTGTTACTAATTTCAATTATGGGGATTAATTCGGTCATTATTTTCTATCTCCCTCATTATTGATTCCTCATTTATGCTTTCATTTTATGGATCAACGCGGTTTGACCTCATAAAGTCTCCCGTGTAGTTTTTGTTACATTGTATATACACCTTGGTTTTGTGTGTGTATATAAAACAATGAAAACATCTCCAAAAAAGCATCTCACTTGGTGGTGTGAAAAACATCTCTTATGTTATAGCATTTTCATTCCTCTTTACAAGATGCTTGCTTATGTTTCATGGGTGTTGATCGGTTGAAAATTTCCAACATTTCATATCAGAGTGAGGTTGACTTGATCCACAATGTCGAACTCTGAGCTCTTATTGCCCTGACACTCTCAAACATCATCGAAATGTCCCAGAGCCCTCAATGAAGGTGAAAATGGCCCTTTGGTGGTACATCAGGTGGTGAAGGAGGTCGAGGGATCAACGATGTATCCAATCCTCATGAAGAAAAACTACAAAGAATGGTCCTTGATGATGAATGTTATGATTCAAGAACACAGACTCTGGGACACCGTCGACATTGGTAGTGTTGAACCTCAGGAAGATCACATGGAGATGGAGGCCATCCTATGCACTATACCACCAGAGATGATCTCCATACTCACCATCAAGGAATGTTCCAAGGAAGTGTGGGACACCATCAATACCATTCACATCAACATTGATTGTGTATGCAAGGCCAATACTTATAAACTTTACAATAAGTTCAAATACATTAATTTTTTCAATAGTGAATCAGTGGATGACTTTGCGATACGGCTTACCGGGTTGGTCAACAAACTCACAATCCTCGGTGATCCAGAGTCTCAAGGCAAGGTTGTTGAGAAGTACCTGTATGTCATCCCCTCTAGGTTCTCCTAAATTTCTCTTTCAATTGAGACTTTTATCGATATCTCGACGCTCTCTATAGATGAGGTAACAAATATACTCAAAGCGGAGGAGAACCATATTGATCTAGCACCCACTGCCAATGCTAGAGGGAAACTTCTCCTCACTGATGAGAAGTGGGTTGCATGGATGAAGGAGTGATAGACGAGGGATACATCCTTCAATGACTCCAAATCTGGAAACCAGTGTCGCCAACCACCACAAAAAAAGATTGATGGTGGCGGCAATTAAAGTGGAAAGATTGTTTAGGATACAGTGGTGGCCATGAAGTCTCAAGGGAAACATGCCATAACTATGAAAAATGGGCTATTGAGTCAAATATTATAGCATAAATTTGAAAAGGGCAGAGGCCCTTCTAAACCAAGGTGACGAGGATGAGCCCACGCTCCTTATATCAAGGTTATACACAATGATTCCCGATTCCCCATCATCACAATCCTCTACCCCCAATATTCTACAACCATGATGCAACCCTCTATGGACGATCGAGGAAAATTTCTTTTCACAATTGGATCAGGAGGAGGCGTGTGACGATGGATTCTGGTACCTCAACACCAGTGCCACAAACCACATGAATAGGTCCTACACAATATTCTATGAGTTTGACTCTAGGATCCACGGCACTGTAAAGTTTGGAGATGGATCTGTTGTCAACATCGAGGGGTGCAGGACCATCTTGTTAGCTTAAAAAACTAGTGATCACCGCATGATCATGGGGGTGTATTTCATCTCAATGATTTCTACCAACATCATTAGAATTAGAAAATTTGATGAGAAAAATCACCATATACTGATTGAAGAGGGCATCATGAGGATCCGCGACCAGTAGCGGTGCCTGCTGGCCAAGGTGAAGTGCTTTACCAGATGAATGTGCAAGCCCAGACATGACATTTCACATCTAGTATGCTTGTATTAAAGGGGGTCAGAAAAGGGAATGGTGTTGGAATGTGAGGTACGACCACCTGAATTTCTAGGCACTGCATAATCTTGCTCAATGCGATATGGTGCAAGGGCTTTCACGGATTGATCAGGTGGATCAAGTCTATGATAACTACCTCATTGGGAAGCAGTGACAAGTGTCTTTACCTGAAAACGTGAAGCATCATGTGTAGAAATTCATTGACCTTGTCCACACTGAACTTTTTGGTCTGATCATGCTGACAACACCAAGCGAGAACCACTACTTTATACTGCTTATGGATGACATGAGATGCTACATGTGGCTCAATCCACTTGAAAGAAAGGACTAAACTCTAGTGGAAATTAAATGCTTTTAGGTCATGATGGAGGTGGAAACAGGGCACAGACTAAAGGTTCTTCACATGGACCACGATGGTGAGTTAACTTTAGTGGAATTCAATGAATACTGTGTCAAGCGTGGCATATAATGACAACTCATGAATCCCTATTCACAATAGAAGAATGGGGTCATTGAAAAATACAACTGGACCATGGTTTCCATGGATTAAATAATGCTAAAGGCTAAGGACCTTCCCAAGATGTTCTAGGGTGAGGCTGTCTCCACCTCTATCTAATAGAGTGATGAAACACAACCTTGACAGGATGACACCTTATGAGGCCTAACATGGAAAATGATCGGCAATATACTTCCTCTGTACCTTTGGTTGCATCACACATGTTAAGAATGTGAAGCCTCACTCAAATAAGATGGATGACCAGAGTATGTCAATGATCTTCATTGGGTAAGAGTTCGGGTCCAAAGCATACCACATTTACGACCCCGTTAGAAAGCACGTGCATGTAACACGTGATGCCATATTCGATGAGGTGGAGAGGTAGGATTAGATTGATCATGATAAACAAGGTGTTTTGAGTAATGAGGATCCATTCACTATCGAACACACAATGACATGTATACTCGGGGCGGTGGAGGCCGACAACACTGTCGGAGACTAGAGATCATCACCCACACCCACTAGCATATGATCTTCAAATGTTGCAACACTAGGAATGGTCAAGGTTATTTCCACATTATAATCTACAGTGGAGTTTTTTTCTTCCATCTAATATAAAGTAACCACTAGACGTCGACCATGATGACACCCTACTTTAGTTTTTCACCATTGACAACATTATCATGCCAACAACATCAATCGAGTTTTCACTACACAAGCTCGACCCTGGTGAGTTACACTTCACTACAACTAGAAAACCAAGCCCGCCTACCTGCATGCCATGTTCATTGTAGGGAAACTGGTGGCAAGTGAAAAGAAGGATTTTAGGGAGGAATAGTTCATAGACATCTTCACAAAGTTACTTGGGTGTGCCAAGTTTCTGGAGTTGTTCATAAATATTGACATCTTTGAGATCCAATGAATGCGGTAGAAATTAAAGGGTTGATTGTTGACTAATTTCAATAATGGGAATTAATTCCACCATTATCACCCCTCATTTTTTCTCCCACATTTATGTTTTCATTTTATGGATCAATGCGGGTTCATCTCAAAAAATCTCCCGTGTGGTTTTAATTACATTGTAAATATGCCTTGATTTTTTGTGTGTATATAAATCAATGAAAACCTATCCATAAAAGCATCACACTTTATGGTGAACAAAACATATCTTGTGTTTTATCATTTTCATTCATCCTTCAAAGATGTTCGCTTGTGTTTTGTGGGTGTTGATCAGTCAGGCATTTACAACATGGATTGGGGGTAGCGAGCTCAGGTGGTTTAACTCCTGCATATTTATACTGGTGGTTTCTTGCCTTTTCCAATTTTTAGTTTTGTCTCTCATATACCATTTACATGTGTACTCTCTTTCCATTTCAATTTTAGAATGTTGATTTATTTTTGACCGCAATTGATTGAAAATCACATGTACGATCAATTCCATACGTCGCCAAAATTTTAACCCAAAGATTAACGGAACATGAAAAAAACTAAGATTAAATAATTAAACAAATAATTAAACAATTAAATTAATATAATTAATGCTAAATATAACTACTTAAATTAAAACTGAAATTATTAATTAGAAATTATAAAACTGATAACTTTAAGATTAAAAATTTTAATTCAAAATATTTTAAATAAATTAATACTTAATTTACTTAATAAAAATAAATAATCAATGATTATAACAAAAATATTAAAAGGAAGATTAAAATTAAAATTAACTAAATCATTTGAAATATAAAAATAAAAATTAAATATTTATTAATTATTTAACAGATTATTATAAATGAAATAATTATTTAATAAAAATAACATTGAAATTAATAATAAAATAAAATAAAATTTAATTAGAAAATAGAGTGGAAATAAATAAATAATAAAAAGTATATAAATAGGATAATATATACTTAAAAATATAAATAAATATCACAGTTAAAAATAAATAATTATTTGACTATCAAATAATCTCTATATTACAATTAACTTATTAATGAATAAATGAAGGTTAAAAAATAGAAAATACACTAAATAAGATGTGAAAAAACACAAAAATTAAAGGTCACATAATTTTCATCAACCTCTATAACTGATTTTGGTTTTACTTATGAAACACAAGTTGTTTGATTTCTAAGACTCAGTTTTCTTCTAGTCATTGTAGAGTCCACAAGAAATGAAATAATGTTTTTTGGTTATAATTCTTCTTTTTCCTTTA
The DNA here is from genome assembly GCA_963277665.1 of Viscum album. Classification (NCBI taxonomy): domain Eukaryota; kingdom Viridiplantae; phylum Streptophyta; class Magnoliopsida; order Santalales; family Viscaceae; genus Viscum; species Viscum album. The sequence continues at coordinate 925,340,590 of OY728166.1, read as the reverse complement.
ATGTATCAATTTTTCATCTCTAGTAGAAAAATAATCATCACCGTTTTTATCTGAGCTAGTATCAGTATTATCTGGTTCATTTTTAGTACATTATTCATAGATTTTATCATAAATCTATATACCATGCACTTCTATATTTTGAAAATATTCTTCATTTTCTACACCAAAACTTATATTGATTTATAATGATCGTAAAATCATATCAGTAAACCAAATTTTAAATATTTTTATTATACTACATGTAGTATCTAACATTATATATAATAACCATGAAGATACCTTCCTTATGATTATTAAAAAAATATCCCAATTTTTTTATTTTCATCTTCATTAAATATAGACTTCTGATGGCTCTAAAGTAGTTCAAAGTGGGCTTATTTTTATGTAAAATTTCATAAAAAGTCATGTTATACTATTAAATAAATAGTAATATATTTTTAATTTGAATAACTCTAGACACTGCTTACCTCAAGAATTGTTTTTAGTGTTTTTATTCTAAAAGCAAGGTTTTTCCCTTTTCAACTAGGATTCCATTCATTAGTTATATAACTCCACACTATTGAGGTGTATAAGGGTATCTATATTGATATTTAATTCCATTAATATCAATATAATATTCAAAATAATTAATAGTGAACTCTATTCCATTACCTATTATTAACATCATGATGTAAACACCCAATTACTTCTCAAACTATCTTATGTATATTTTTATCATCATTACATCATCCAAAATATGATTCCTAAACAATAATTTGGTGATCCTTATGAAATATCCAATGAATGTGATGAAGTAAAGATCTCCTCTATTAGTTTTATGTCTCATATGTCCATATAAATCTAAATCAATTAATTCAAGTGGGTTAATGGAATGAATTTCCATAGTTTTGTGACTAAAATAAAACATCCACCCTAATTGAAATGTTTTAAAAATAAAATCTTGTTTTCTATTATTTTGGAGAAGATATCTTAGAAAATCATTCTTTAAGATTTTTATCAAACATATTTGAACAAGATGTCCAATTATTCTATGCCATATTTTTTTCATCCATGGCATAAAGATAATAAGAGTTACTCAGATAGGAAATTTAGAATATGTTACAACTAGTTCACTCAAAGAAATAATTATTCCATATTCTTAATACATAAGTAAACACAATTAATTCCAAAATATAAAATCATTTCCATTATGAAAATTTTATATTACATGCATTTGGTTATGTTTAAATCCATCAAAAAATAAAACATCTTGTAATTTTAGTTTCTGAGCTTCAATCATGGCGGTACTAATTTATTTGATTTTTATAGAGCTATGATTCCCAAATATAAATAATCCTATGACATGGAATTTAATATTAATAAGTATTTTTGTATAAACTTTCATATAATAGGAACAAAAAATATCAAGTTTATAGGTCTTACTATTTCTATCAACCATTATTTCCATCTCATCAATTAGCGACTTTTATCCCTTTTCCCTTCTCTAGATTCCAATAATCATTTATCATGTTGAAACTATATGAAATTTACAATCATATATATTTCATCAATATGATAATTTATGTCATATATTCCATATATTTCATCCATGTAGTCAAATTTAATATGCGTGGAAAGTAATAATGAATTATTATTCATAGATCACATCCTTTAGTAATTACTTATTCTTTTTTTATAGTTTCTCCCCATAAATTAGTTCCTAATTTGAATTAATGTAAATGATTTTTTTTACCAAAAATAATAGATTTTCTACTTAAAAAGTTAACAACACCAATATTTATCTCTAAATTTTGATCATCCATATTAGTAGGAGTTTTTTTAGAAAACTATTATCGATGTTCGTATATTTTTTATTCTACTTTATCTCTATAGGAGGTAATTATTATTATCAAAACACAAAATTCTCTTATTTTTTAAAAAATACTTCTCGTCACTTCTAATGGACTAAAATCTCCTAGTGTTGGTGGAAAACCATCACTTATATAAATAAGATATTTAATTTTTAAATTAAGAGTTTATTTAACTTCCATTTAGGTTAAGTATACTCGACATCATGAGATAATTCAGTTTTAATATCCACACATTTATTCAAATCCTTAATTTTATTTTTTTAATTCACTGTGAGATTTAGGACACCATGATTTGGTATTACATAACTCTTATTCATTTGATTTAGGTTTTTTATGAATAAAATTCAACATCTTATATTATTCTACAACCATTAACTCAATATTTTTAACTTTTTCATGTATATAAATATTATTTTTTAGTGTGCACTTCTTTCCTATAATACATAAATTCATTACATTTCTTATGAAACCTTATTTCCTTCTTACATATAATGTTTCTATCAAGATAAGATTCATGTTAATCCTTTAACATTTACTTCTTATTGACCTCTTCACATTCTTATGATTATCCATTTTTAATTGATGAGTCTTCCTCTTCTTTACACATAATAACTATTCTTTTCCTTCATGGATACATTTCCTTCATGGATACATTTCCTTCCTTACAGTAGGTTATTTTAATTCCAATTAATCCTTAAACCAATTCATTATATAAATATTTTATTCTTACTCATTATCATCATACTCCCAGGTTTCATTGATGGGAAATTAATTTCAAAATGTACAACTAAGTCACACATCAAATATTTTACTGTAATATTACCATTGTGATTTCCTTTACCAATTCTATTATTTTTTGAGATATGATCCATAAATCAATAATAATATTCAAACTTTTCATCATAATCTATATATTCTCAATGGTTTTCATATTCCTCTTCTTGATTTTAAATTTTCCCATAGAATCAATTATTATATGCTCCTGGTCTTTTTCTTAAATGCAATAGCTTTCAATATCTCCCGAGTAATAAATATATTATGAAATTCATTAAGAGATAAATCATCTCTATCTTCTAATTTAGAAATTGTTAGATCAAACTTATTAGGTAAACTTATCATCAACTTCATTACAGTCATAGAGTCTCATTACTTCCCCAACACCTCTAATATTATTAAGGATTTAATTTACTCTCTCAATAAATAATAAACAATTTCTCCATTATCCAGCCTCATATAATCCAATATTCCTCTCCATATCTAAATAATTTATTCCTTAGCATCCACAATATCATAAAAAATATTATCTAGTTTTTTCCAAATCTATATATCCATTTCAAGTCTCATTAATTTTTTATAAACTTTTTTAAAGAATGAAATATCAATAAAATTTATTACCTTTTCATAAACCTTTATATCTCTATTATAGGAAAAATAAATGAATATTTCTCCATCAATTTAAATCCGATAGTTGTGGCATCAATGAATTACATTCGAGGTGAGAGATGATATTGAATCAATATTATCTTATATTCATAAAACATTTTTTCCTTGAATGTTGGTATACCAATACTGCTAACAAAATTCAGATTCCTTATCTCCAATAAAATGTATATAATTCAAAGGGAACCTGGATTGTTATTATACTAACTGATGTGCCTAGGAATGTGATGTACCATTGAGAGGGGGGGTGTGGGGTTGAATCAATGGTAAAATTATACAATTTCATTACTAAAATAAACCTATCTAATTTGTTAGTGTCCTGGTCCTCTCAAATATAATATCTCAGACTTACCTTCATGGAATAGAAATATGAATAAATACAAGGAACATAACATTTTTACAATGTTCATCCCATATATGTGTAACTATATTCATGATATTTTTGAGTCATTTCTGAGACAAGTATTTATCCATAAATATCTACAAAGATAAAAAGTGGTGGGTGAAGGCTTAACCTATAACCAAAGAATATTTCACAACAGTTTCTACTCATTCTGTATATTTAAACTAAATCATGTTTATTTTGACAAAAATAAGAGTATAATGAGTATGATCTATGTGCCTCAAAGATGATTTTAAAATGGATACATGACCATCCTTTGAATTTTCAGAATATTCATAATCATATTTCTCTCACCACATTAATAACATAATTTTTTTTAAATGTTTTTCAATTTTATAATTTTTGATACTTATCTATTATTCAAAATCATCATGTTAGGATTATTAATCTTGAATTTTTTATCATATTATTCTCTATTAATTTATCTTATCTTTCTGAATTAGTAGTAATATCTATCAATATCTATTCCACTTTTTTACAACATCCATCACATTAATCAAAAATCTAAACATATTTAATTTTATAGAAAATCATGTGTCAAGGAATTCTAGAATATTCTTAAAATGTTATATCTCTACATTCATTTCTTTGAACTCGTACTTCTATCTGATCACATGGGTTTTCTTCTCATAATCCTCACCAAAATTTCAACAAATTCCCCTCTTTTCATTAAAAATAGATAAATTAATACTTGTAGATATGTATCCATCCTTGATCACCATTAATAATTTTAAAATATTTTAATTTAAATATAAATTAATAATTGAATAGTCACCCACTCATTCATCCCAATAAAAATAATGGACTCATTCTCTCTACAAAATCCATTAGTATATAATCCCGACTGACATGCATGTTCCCATACTGAAATATCATTATAATGTTTTATTTCTCATCATATAATGAAATAATCTTCCCTCACATTTTTAGTTACATTACAAACATTCATAATGTACCACAACTATGTGATTCTCTTTCATAATACTCCCATCACCATTTATCATGACTTGATCATCCCTTTATGACATGCCGACTCTCATCAAAGAACACTATTAATACATTAGTTATAATCACTATTTATCTCTTTTAATAATGGAATAAATAAAAGATTTATCACATAAAATAGATATTTTATACTTGAATAAATAGCTCATCATTGCTATATTTTGATCTCCAGTAATTTAAAAGTTTTCTAACTAGTAAGCCCTTGGATATTTTCTTTCATATCCAAATAAAACGTTTGTTTCCACTTCAATAAATGATATTATTTTATCTATTGGCATAACATTTTGTACAATATAAGGATATTTTATTCTATGGTATGCATTTTCTTCACTAGTGACCCATATATATCACTAAAATGATCCTTATGAATCACTATGCATATTTAATACATTTATATATTTTTAGTCATTTTATTTGAGTAAACCTTACATATTAGTAAGGTTACCATTATGTATTACCATTATTGATTATTCTAATATAGTATTACTAAAATTATCCATAAATATTGGTATGGTTTCTACTACATATTTTCATTGATAATTTTTATGACACCTTCTCCTCCTCAGATTTACATTTATATATAGATAAAGTTTTTTTCATTTCCTAATTTTCTACAGTCTACTAAGGTTTACTATTACATATAAAAAAAGTTACTTTTACATATTCAAGGACTCTTTCAAATTTCATCCATAAACTAATAATTCCTAAAATCATTAAATAATCTTGTAACATCTTTAGGAATTCTCATTATATCCCTAATCTCCCCAAAATACCTAAAAAAACATTCTTAATGGTTTCCAATGATCACAAATCATGGTTGAAAACAAATATAATACATCATCAACAATTTCATGGATTATTCATAATTGATTTATGATTTTATAAGTTAGTGGTTATTATTTATGTTAGTGAGTGAAGACATTATTTTACATGGATATATTCTACTCTTTTATACTCCCTATTGATTAATAAATAATTTGAATGTAATAGTGTGACATCCTGAACCCGAATTCTACTTAACAGGTTCCTTGAGCCTGGTGGGCCACATGGCCTCAAGCATATCTTCCCAAATTCCATAGGATGCCGACTAGAAGTGAGGGACTAGGATGTGTCCGTGGGAAGACGATGCCCTCATTAGCAGAGTGTATCACAGAGGAATGAATGTAACAAAATAGTAAAAAATGGAAGAAATATAATTGATATAAATAAACAGCAGAAGCACACTGATGTAATAGATAAATGAGAATAATAACAATTGTATCAATGAAAACAATGATGATGTAATGTCATGTCACTAGAAAAATGAAAACATGGGTACAAGACAATAGGAATAACATGTTCCACAAAGAAAAGAAAAGAAAATACTACTCCAATCATCCTGAGATCCAACTCGGCCATCTTCTATCAATCTCCATCCTAAAAATAAAGCAATCAAGTGTTTGAATCCATATGCTTCCCTTTATCAACACCCATAACCAAGTAATATACTCTGGGTACCAAACGACGCCCGGAGAGGGTGTGAGATAAATCACATTTGGCCACCACCAACAATTTCTATAACTTTCGGCCCATATAATGGAATATAATAGTGTGTAGGCATGCATATATAAAGCAATGAAAGTAGTACAATATAGCTAATTTCCTAAGTACCTACTTCAAACCTTTGCTGGTATCTGAACATGTAACTAGTTCATTAATTAAGCAATTACCATTTAATGTTAATAGTTCATATGAGGAATATCCATCACTAACATCACCCCGTGATAGTATAATTAGTGAAGGTACCAAGATGCAATAAGGAAACCTAACAAAGATATCCAGTGAGGGAGTTCTAGGGTAACAACCAAGGTAACGTAAATCTCACGGAATGCTAACCTAGAATTATCTGAGTCTAGATAAGGGGTAAGAGTGTAATCCATAGATTATAATCCAAGGACTCCCACAATAAGGTGCTTACTGAGTCTAAGGTGATCGACCAAGGTAAAAAGGGGCTAAGCAAAGACTGGGCCTGATGGGATTTCACCATGGAACCTACTAGTCAATGTTGGATCCAAGGAGTTTATCCGAGGTATCCTATAATATAGAAAGGTACCCAATAGTAGTATACTGGGAATCTAAGGAATAGACAAGAACTAGAATCTATGTGGGTAAACCTAAGTAAACTGCATCCTTGAATCAGAATGGGATTCCTGAGACCCAAGGTATTCTCCTCTTAGAATCCAAGGTGATCTTAAGTTAGTCCATTCCTATTTGATATTTTAATTATGTAGTAATTAATTTGGTTCAAGTCTTTCCATCCATTAGTGTAGATAGGTCAAGTAGAGTTGAAACCATTTATTTATTTGTCCAAGCATTGTCTTCCATTAGTGTGGATAGGACAAGTAGTGTTGCAACCATTTAATCAGGTTGTAATTAACCATTAAGGCATATCAATTAGAGAGGTTCACTTTTCTACCTTCCATTAACATGGAAAGTGGTGCTATGAACATGTAACCTTAATTCAAACTCATTTTCTAAGGCTAATATATATATATACATAGTATACTTTTCCTTTCCACATCTCACATTTTATAATCAATTTGAAAGAACTTACCATAGGTGGGTCAAGTGGTGAGCATAAATGGTAAATTACATTATGAAATTATCATTAATAACAAGTCATTTATTATAGGAAAGTATCAACTTTAGAAAGGTCAAGAAAATTCACACCTGAACGGTGGCTCAAACGTGCCAAAAAACTAAAAACCCAACTATGGAATAACCTTCGACATGAGGTGGATTGAGTTGTGGGTATAACCACTAACAACTAATCACATATTTAGAAATAGCATAGACATACGATTATATCAAGTATAATAATGTCATGTAAAATTTAAGAATGACTTCCAACAAAACTAGTGGGCCCCACATGAACATTACAAAAACAACGAACTTTAGGGATAAGTTATAGAACACCCACCTTAGGGTTGTATGATTTATATCCTCCGGTATCAGCCTTTGATTTTCCTCGGATCAGAGTAGATCTAAGAAAAGGTAAAAACACTCACATGAAGATATATAGGTTGAGAGTGAAAGAGAAGAAGAATGGATGAGAAGACTAGAGTACTTACTATTGCGCATTCAATGTGATGAATGAAAACTCGATCAAAAGCCGAACGAAGGTGATCTATTGTTACCTAGATTTGGCATTAAAAAAGATCCAAATGGGTGAAAATAAAGGAAAATCCTGCTGGTTTATGAGTTGGGAAGGATAAGAATTAATAAATCATTAAGGTAAAAACTAGAAATTTACCCAGAAAAAATAGCATGTACACGATTTTTCCACACGGTTTGTCAAACCATGCGCAAACTGTGTGGGACAGCTCTACCTAAACAGTTTGGTCCACATGGTTTGTCAAACCATGTGCAAACCGTTCATGAGTAACTAGGAAAAAAGGGGCGCTCACATGGTTAGGCCACATGATTTTGAACCAACCATGTGAGGTGGCTTTGTTCGAAAAAACATCATCCACACGGTTTGGAAAACCAAGTGAAAATCCCGCACGGTTTACTCTAAACCATGTGCAGAGTTTGCTTTCTCCAAAAATATGGGTTCCAGGATCCAAACAAGCCATGAAAACCCTCAAAACCTTTACTAACTCATTAGGAATCCATATTAGGTTAAAATTAATTATTTAGAATGAAAATTAAGGGATCCACAACTGAGTGAAAAACCGGGTTCTTACAGTCTTCCCCCCTTAAAAGAACTCGCCCCCAAGTTCTCCTTCCAAGGGTCAAGGAACACTGTCTAAGAACAACTATGGCCACCAGGAATGTACATCAGCTTCCCTCTCCCATGTCTCGTCCTGTACTCGGCCGTGCTACCATAACACCCATACGAGAGGGACAAACTTGCCCCAGAGACCCTTTGTGCTTCGGTCAATGATGTGTATTGGATACTCCTCAAAGGCAGTATCAAAATCCAACTCAACTTCCTTAGGATAAAAAGTATAAGACGGGTCAGCTTGATATTGGCGAAGATGTGATACATGAAAGACGTCGTGCATGTCATTGTACCTTTGAGGTAGTAGCAATCGATAGGCTACCGACCCGAATCTATCTAGAATTTCAAATGTCCCAACATAATGAGGAGACAACTTTCCCTACTTTTGTAACCGTCTATACCCTAAACTGGGTGATACTCAAAGGAAAACACGATCCCCAACCTCGAACCCAAGAGTTCGTCGATAAAGATCGACATAAGATTTCTATCTAGACTGAGTAGTAGTCACACACTTTCTGATCAGATGGACCTATTCTGAAGTCTCCTGAATGAGACGAGGACCTAGTAGGGCTACCTCACCTACCTCTAGCCAGCACAAGGGTGAACAGAATAGCCTATCATATAAGGCCTCAAAAGGATCCATCTGAATTATCACCTGAAAACTGTTATTATAAGTGAACTAGGCGAGAGGGATATGCTTCTCCCAAGAACCGTTGAAATCAAGGAAACATGCTTAGAGCATATCCGGTAGAACTTGTATTGTATGTTCTGATTTTCCATTGGTCTAAGAGTGAAAATATGTTCTTAGAAGCACCTGGGTCCCCATAGTTTTTTGCAAACCCTTCTAGAACTGTGAAGTGAAACAATAATACCTATCTAAAATGATAGTATGTGGAACCCCATGTAGTTGTATGATCTCACAGACATACAATATTCCCAATTCATCAACTGAGAAAGTCTCTCATATAGGAATGAAGTGGGATGATTTTGTTAGTCGGTCGATGACTACACAAATATCATCTCTACCCCTTAGAGACCTAGGTAATCCAACTACAAAATCCATAGCAATATCTTCCCATTTCCATTCTGGGGATGGAAGTGGCTGTAACAAGCCTACAGGTCTCTGGTGCTCTGCCTTCACCTATTGATAGGTGGAACACCTAATGATGAAACCTACAATCTAACATTTCATTCCAGGCCACTAATACTGGTATCACACATCTCGATATATCTTCGAGATTCCAGGATGGAATGCCCACTGATAAGCATGGGACTCTTTTATCAACTCCTCTCTCATATCTTCCAGAACCGAGATACATCCATGTAGATTTAGGATGTTGTATCTGTCCATAGAATAATCCATAGGTGGGTTATCTCTTGATATACTCTCACAGAGAACCAAACCTTCATGATTTAAAAAATTTATACACTTCACCATCTCAAGGAGGGAAGAGGTAACTATTAATGCTGAGAGGTAAGAATTCTCATGACCATCATGAAACTCTAGATGAAGTTTAGAAAATAGGGCCATTAACTTCCATTCATTGTTGTCTTCCTGTACAACCTGCATTTGAGTAATTTGACTCAGTGCATTAGCGACCACATTGCCCTTTCCAAGCGTATAGGCAATCTCAAAATCAAAGGATTGTAGATATTCAACCCATATCCACCGTCTGAGGTTCAATTCACACTGATAAAAGATATACTTGAGGATCTTGTGGTCTATATACACCACAAATCACTCACCCAAGAGATAATGTCTCCAAAAATGTAAGGCATGGAAAACTGATGCTAAATCAAGGTCATGCATCGAGTAATTCCTCTCGTGATTCCTCAAATGCTGATATCTATTTTCAAAAACATTGTCTTCCTTCATAAACACTTCTTCTAGTCTAATTCCTGATGCATCATAGAAAACGATATAATATTTTTTGGAAGAATCAGAATTAGTGCCAAGACAAGCCTCCCTTTCAATTATTGAAAGCATTTATTGCATGCTTCTGACCACAAGAACTTAACACCCTTCATTTTAAGTCCAGTAAGAGGTGATGCAAGATGTGATAAGTCCTTTATGAAACACCTGTAATATCTAGTGATCCCTAAGAAACTCCTGATGTCAAACACGTTTTTGGGATGCTAATAGGAAACTATAACACTAACCTTTATTGGGTCTATAGGAACTCCTGATTTTGAGATAATATGACCCAAGAAGTGGACTTTGTTGATCCATAAATCTCATTTAGCAAGTTGGGAATAAATCCGATGCTCTCTCAGTGTACTTAGAATGATCTCAAGATGTTTGGTATGGTCGTTACAAGTGCAAGAATACACCAAGATGTTGTCCACAAAGACCACAACAAAAGAGTCCAAATAGGGGTGGAAAACCCTATTCATCAAATACATGAAAACGAAAAGCATGTTCATAAGACCAAATGGAATAAAAAGATACTCATATAGACCATAACTATTATAGAAAGCTGTGTGAGGTATGTCTGATGGTCTGACTCGCACCTGATGATAACCCGATCTCAGGTCGATCTTAGAGAATACCTTTACTCCTCAGAGCTGGTCAAAGAGATCATCTATTTGAGGAAGTGGATACCAGTTCTTGACCATAAGCAGGTTCAACCTTCTGTAATCCATGCATAAATGAAGATTTTCATCCGCCTTCTAAGCAAAAAACACAGGTGAACCCCAAGAAAATGTACTAGTCCATATAAATCCTTTGGCCTCTAGGTCATCTATCTTCTTCTTATGCTCCTAATTCTCAGTAGGAACCATACTATATAGAGGAATGGACATAGGAGCTTCTCCTAGAATAAGATCAATTGTAAACTCTACCTCTTTCTTAGGATGTAAGAAAGAAAAGTCATTAGGAAAGACTTCCCTAAAATGATCAACTACTGGAGGGAAATCAGTTTGAAGCAAACCCTGATCCCCCATGAAAAGATTTTCAATCTTAGTAGTTATTCACCTAGCCCATGATGCTTCAGTCCAACTCTCCCAGCCTAGACATCCCACTCACCTTTGAAAAGATAATGATTGCATTCTGGTGATATAAAAGAGACCCTGTGGTGATAACAGTCTACAAAGGTGTTATAGTGTACTAACCAGTCTATCCCGATAATGACATCAAAGCCTATCATCTCAAGAAAAAAGAGATTCCATAAGAAAGGGTAACTACCAACCTCAAGTGGACAATCCCTACACTAGTGTATTCCCTCCATCTGTATTCCCAATGGTGTATTAAGGGTCATTACACCATAGTGATATTGTATCCCTAATTTGAGACTTCCATGATAGATACAGAAATAAAAGAGTTTGAGGCACCTATATCAAAGAAAGTGGAGAAAAAAGTAGAGGCTAATAGAATAGTACCTCATACTATAGATGAACCCACAACCTATTCCTCAGGTATCAGCCGTAAAGCATGAAACTGAACTGATCCATGGACTTGTGCAATAGATGGACTACCACGATCATGACTTCTCTACTGGTGATGATGGTGACAAAGGATCATACTACCACGACCACAACCTCCTCCTTGGACATACCTGTCAGTTCAATTCCAACTCCCTGCCTAATGTGGCATAAAATAACTCGCTCCTGAAGGTGGACCAGAGGCTAATCCTTTTCCACTCAAAGCTGGTGGAAAGGGCCTACAGAAATGCTGAAGATGACCCATACAACTGCAAGCCCAACACTCCATACAGTCTCTATCACATTGGGGTTTCTTATTCCCTAGTCTTCCACATTGATGAAACACCACAGAGCTATCAAATTGGATACTATTCCTGCTACTGTCCATATGAGAAACCTCAAAGGAACGTTTCCTTCCACCGAAAGAACTACTAGCCTAATGTGGAACTGATCCTTTAAACCCAATACTTGTGTTGTCCCATAGGTTACACTCAGTGATAAGTTCGTGATCAACTATTTTAGAAAAGGTATGAAGGTGAAAGACATTCACCTGAGTTCAAATGGCGTACTAGAGCCCATCCTCAAAACATCTAGCATGTAAAAGCTCATCACCAGTTAGAAGCAGTGCAAAACACTATAAATCAGTAAAATGTGCTGAATATTCCACAACTAACATATAACCCTACTTGAGATGAATGAACTCTCTGGCTTTGTCAGCTCTCATTGCTTGAGGAAAGAATTGATCATAGAAGGCAGTCTGGAAATCAGCCCATAACATACCCTGATGACGACCGGCCTGGGTAACCATATCCCACCAACGCTTGGATGAATCTCGAAGCATGTATGTAGCAAGATTGAATCTATGATCTAGAATCATTTACAAATTCTCAAAGATATATATCATAAAATCTATCCAAGACTCATCAGCTTGAGAACCCCCATATCCTAAAAAAGTAGGAGGATGCTGCTACTGGAACTCGCGGGTCAGATCATCCATCGTAGGTGCAACCTATGGAGAACCTTTCATGAACTGCATCAGATTTAAGAAACTATCACGGACTTGGGAATCATTTCCCAGGTCAATTAATATAGGCGGTGCCTCAAGTGGCACTCTAGGAAGCAAGACCGATGGATCATGGCCCACCATGTCTAGAGCATGATCATCACCACCTTCCTAGCAAACGACACGAGGACATCATTGCGACATTGGTCTACAAATGTCAAGCACACACCTTAGAACAATCTTATAAGTGTAAGGTATCATCAATAAAAAAGTTGAACATAAGAAAACTCACTACCCAATGCATACTACCCAAACTAAATGATTAGATGTCTAGGTATCGGTAAGTGATCAAGTATAAGTTTCATGCCATTTTGTAGTTAATTTCTAGCTTCACACCTTTACCTTTCATAGACATGATAAGGAAGGATAATGATGTGAAACCAATTCATTTTATATGTAATGATTCACTTGATAATGGTTAGTCATTTTCGATGAATAAGTTCCCATACACCTATCACCCGAAACAATACCCATTTCTTTATAGTATAATGGCTTTACTCGATAAATTACTCATCCCAACCCATGGGGGCCCATACACCTCACGAATTGAGACAGGAAATGACTCAATTGTAACCAAGAATAATACAAGTACAAGTAAACTATCACAACACCACTCAACAATTACAAGCATATCAAGTAATGAAAGGCAATGAAATGCACCTATATGGCATGATAATATGCATGACATGTGAATCCTAGGTGCCTATAATGATGCATGTAGAAAATATCCTTTCCCTCACATCATCAGGCTAAGGATAAGGTAAATTCTCAAACAGGGTAATAATCAACACCACCACACAGCATGTCCATCACCCAATGGTGAAATAATATCAAGTGTAATAGGGAAAAGCAAAACAAAAATTATAATTTAGGAAACTTGGTTTTTAACCCGAACATGGGTTCACGATGCCTAAGCACAACTTATGAACAAGTCCCAAAAGTTTCTTATTCTCCAATATATTTTCTCCAAATACTAAAGTAAGAAAATAAACCACCTCAGATACCAATTTGTGACATCCTGGACCTAGATTCCACTTAATGTTTACCTCGAGCCTGGTGGGTCACATGGCCTCAAGCGCATCTTCTCAAACTCCAGGGGCTACCGACTAGCAGTAAGGGACTAGAGTGTATCCGTGGGAATACTATGCCCACATTATCAGAGTGTAGAACAATATAAGGAATGTAAATGAATAATGAACAATAGAAGAAATATAACTGATATAAATAAATTGCAGAAGAAAACTAATGCAATAGATAAACGAGAATAATAACAATTGTATCAACTGGAATAATGATGATGTAATGTCATGTCACTATAAAAATGGAAACATGGGTACATGAAAATAGGCATAACATGTTCCACAAAGAAAAGGAGATAAAAGAATACTCCAAGAATCCCGAGATCCAACTCGGTCATATTTTATCAAGATCCATCCTAAACAACAAGCAATCAAGTGTTTGAAGTCGTATGCTTCCCTTTATCAACACATGCAACCATGTAATCTACTCTGGGTACCAAATAACGCCCAGAGAGGGTGTGAGATAAATCTTAGTTGGCTACCACCAATGATTTCTATAACATCTGGCCTGTGTAATGGAATATAATAGGGTGCAAGCATGCGTATATAAAGTAAAGCAAGAAGTACAATATAACTAATTACCCAAGTACCTGCTTCAGCCATTGGTTGGTGTCTGAACATGTAACTAGTTCATTAATTAAGTAATTTAAATTTAATGTTAATAGGTCACACAATACATATCCAGCACTGACATCACCTCGTGATACTATAAGTAGTGAAGGTCCCAAGACGTAACAAGGCAACCTAACAAAGATATCCAGTGAGGGAGTTCTAGGGTAATAACTAAGGTAACATAAATCTCATGAAATGCTAACCAAGTAGTATCTGAGTCTAGATTAGGGGTAAGAGTATAATCCAAGGAGCATAATCCAAGGCATTCCATAATAATGCGCCTACCAAGTCCAAGGTGACTGACCAAGGTAAAATGGGGCTAAACAAAGACAAGGACCAATGGTATTTCACCATGGCACCTATTAGTCAATGCTGGATCCAAGGAGTGTATATGAGGTATCCTGTAATAAGGAAAGGGACCCAGCGGTAGTATAACAGGTATCCAAGGGATATAAAAGAACTAAAATCTATGTGATTATACACCTAAGTAAACCGCATCCTTGAATCGGAGTGGGGTTCTCGATACCCAAGGTATTCTCCTCTCAGAATCCAAGGCGAGCTCGAGTTAGTCCATTCCTATTTGATATTGTAATTATGTTATAATTAATTTGGTTCAAGTATTTCCTTCCATTATCATGGATAAGTCAAGTAGAGTTGAAACCATTTATATATTGGTCCAAGCATTATCTTCCATTAGTGTGGATAGGCCAAGTAATGTTGCAACCATTTAATCAAGTCTTAATTAACCATAAAGGCATATCAATTAGTGAGGTTCACTCTACTACCTTCCATTAACATGGAAAGGGGTGCTACGAACATGTAACATTAATTCAAACTCATTTGTTATGGCCAAGATATATATACCTAGTATACTTTCCCTTTCCACATCTCACATTTGATAATCAATTTGAAAGAACTTACCTTACGTGGGTTAAGTGGTGAGAATACATGGTACATGTCATTATTACATTATCATTAATAACAAGTCATTTATTATAGGAAAGGATCATCTTTAGAAATTTCAAGCAAAGGAACACCCGAACGGTGGCTCAAATGTGCCAAAACACTAAAAACCCAACTATGGAATAACCTTCTACATGAGGCAGATTGAGTTGTGGGTGTAACCACTAACAACTAAACATATATTTAGAAATAGAATAGCCATATGATTCTATCAAGTATAATAATGGCATGTACAATTTAAGAAAGACTTCCAAAAAAACCAGTGGTCCCCATACGACCATTCCAAAAACAACAAACTTTAGAGATAAGTTATAGAACACCAAACTTAGGGTTGTACAATCCTTCTTCTCCAGTATCAACCTTTGATTTTCCTCGAATCAGAGTAGATATAAGAAAATATGAAAAATTCTCACATGATGATATCTTGGTTCAGAGTGGAATAGAAGAAGAATGACTGAAGAGGACCCGAGTACTTACCATTGCGCATTCAATGTGACGAACGAAAGCTTGATTGAATGCCGAATGAAGGAGATCTCTTGATCCCTAGCTTTGGACTTCAAAAAGCTCCAAATAGGTGAAAATGGAGGAAAATCCCACTAGTTTATGAGTTGGGAATAAGAAGGATAATTAATAGATCATTAGGGGAGAAATTGGAAATTTACCTAGAAAAAATAACCCGCGCATGTTTTGTTCGCACAGTTTTTCAAACCATGCTAAAACCGTGCGGGACGACTATGCCTGAATGGTTTGGTCCACATAGTTTGTTAAACCATGCACAAACCATGCACGAGTACCTGAAAAAAATGGGTGCTCACACGGTTAGGCTGCATGGTCATGCGCCTACCATGCACCAACCGTGCGCCAACCGTGCGCCAACCATGAGAGGTGGCTCTGTTTGAAAAAACACCATCCGCATGGTTTAGAAAATCATGCGGAAATCCCACACGGTTTACTCTAAACCGTGCACAGAGTATTTTTTCTCCAAAAAGATGGGTTATGGGCTCCGAACAAGCCCCAAACACCCTCAGAACCTGTAATAAATCATTAGGAATCTATATTAGGTCGAAAGTAATGATTTAGACTGAAAATTAAGAGATCTATACTTGAGTGAAAAATAGGGTTATTACAAATAGCGCATGACATAAATGTAAATGGATTCTATATTCATTTTTTTGTTCAAATATTATTTATATTTAAATAAATTAAGGGTTTTATTATTTCATGATGATTATATAGTTAATTAATCATAATATGACATATCTGTTTCTATGTTATAAAATTTTTATTTAAGAAAATTGTTTATTTTTTTCCATGTGTGTATATATATAGATTTATTAAACAAGGGATGTCCTAATATAAATAGTTAGAATTTAAATTGAGTCTATTGTTATAAATTTTATTTTAAATCACCTTATAATCAAGAAGATAATGTCTATGAGCTTATATAAATTATTTTATAAATTATTATTTAATCATTTATTTATACAATGTTTTATTATTCAAAGTAGGTGGAAATGTACATGTTTTTATATTGGTATATATATAATTGTAAATTGATTAAGTATGTCATATATAAATATATCCTTGATTATAATGTAGTCTAGGATGCATATATTGGTAAAAGTTGTGTTGGATATTTGGATACCATGACATGGAGTAGTATTTGCACCTATGACTTGACTCGCATGTTCAATATTTCCCCATTACCATGGGATGGTTGTTCTAATACCATAAATCTTGTTTAGAATTTCACCTCTTCCAAACTCTAAATATAATAGGAATATGGTTAAAAAACTATGATACATTATAGATTCCAATCAATTTATGATGTATGGAAATTTTATTCCTGAGGATGTATAAAATGAGGTATAGTTGTTTCCAAAATTCTTTTCCAAGAACTTGTAAACCCAACTCCAAGTATTTATGTTTTATTACTTTCTAGTTGTACTGTAAAAGATAATTATTTTAATTTTTGATTAATTAATTGTCTTCTTATTATATGATTTTACAAAATATCATTCCATATCCTCCATACACTCATATATATATATATATATATTTATGATTATGTTAGTGTCACCATTAGTGGTGATATTCTAATTATATACTCACCCTAAAAATGAATCAGGGTGCATGTAATATTTCACTTATTTGTTTTTAGGTACAATAAGATACAAGGGTACTTGTTTTGAAGTTATTAGTGCATCATAGTGTTAGAGTGTTAGGTTAGGACTCCATCAGATCATAAAATGTAGGTGGTGATTTTGGTAGGAGGATATTTGTAGCATATTTTCATGTATATGTTTTTTTGTTTTTTGTTTTCAATATTTATAAAATTTTATTTTGGAATAGGTATATGATTTATGTTTGGACTATTATTTAGTTAATGTTATGAAATAATATAGATTATTATATTATATTTTTTAGGAAAATATTACCATGTACCCCCTAAAATGTAGACCATTACATTATTTATTGGATCCTTTAGATATTTGAATGGGTAAGGATCACTGTTTAAGAGAATCTTGAATTCCCCATGAATATCACCAATAGAGGTTATATTATTCCATGAAAATAAATATATAACACCAATGCTAGTCCCAATACCTTTATGATTAGTGTGAGTTCTTTAGAAATGTGGTATTCTAAACCGTGTTGATGGAAGATTTTGGTCAGGTCATTAAAATTTGTATCAAAGTAGTGATATAATTTTCTATAATTTTATAGATTTGTGATAGGATAGTTTGAGACATAAGATGTTTCCCATTAATATTATTTTCTATCCTATTTATATTAGAACCTCAAATTAAAGGAGATCTTCATGAATTTAATAAGAAGAACTTTTATGTGTCAACATTTAATTTGTCTACTATATTTATGAAATGAGTAATAATATAAATGAGTCATAGGGTTCATATAGGTGTCATTTTTTTATATATCCACACATTATATATGTAATTCAATATATAAAATTTAAATTTTATGGAAATTACCGATGATTTTTTTTTATTAATTTCTAAGCAACTGATAATTTATTTAGGTTTTTCGTAATACCTTATTATAAGTACTGTAATTTATTAGATAAATTCACAAGTATTTTTACCTTTTATCAATGAAACATGTTTATAGACTACTAATATACTAATAATATTCCTTTAATGTTTAAAATATTAAAAATTTGGGAATTTTTTTTAATATTCTAAATGGAGAAGAAAATCTTCTTGAAAAAATTTGATTAAAATAAATGAAAATTTTGAAGATAAATAAATTTGTCAGATTTGAATATGAATTAATTTCATGATTTAAATGAAAAATTAATTTTAATTGTGATATGTATTAGGTGGTATATGATGGTTTGATGATGTAATAATTATGTTATATAAAATATATGTTGAAATCAAATTTAAGCCCTAGTTTGTTACAAATAAGGAACCTACTACAAAATTATCACATTAAAAAGTTAGACATAAATCTTGTATGGACATGAATGTATTATTTTATTATATATGTTTTTAAAACTCCATTAAAATGATAGAATATTGATTTAATCAATTTTTGGTTATGAATAATTGAACAAAAGTGATAACTTTATTTCTTAAATTTTCATCCAAAAATAAAAATTAAATACCTTAAAAAATTGATAAGACATATAATTATGCAAAAAAATCCATGTTATTGACAGGCTATAATTATTAAAATATTATATACCACAAATTTATACATACTAATGATGAAAGAGACCTATAAATTATATAATCTAAGAATACCACCCATAGAATCTTTCACAACGCCTATATAATTAATTATGGAAATCCATTTTAAATTTTGAACATAAAGTTACTAAGGGAAACAAATAAATAATTTCATATTTATTATTTAAAAAATCATTATTCTACTTCATATTAATTTTTTTAATTATTTAAAAAATATATTTTTTATATTGAGATACGAGGGATAAATATATCCATTGATTCTAGATTAGATCAAAGGCTGAGAGGGTGTATTCTTTCTTATAAATCAAAGTTGTTTTAACCCTATTATTCAACACTTTCTCTTTATTTAATGTTATGATAAATTTTCATCTAAGATATCTATTTTTATATATCTCCCTCTTAGTATAGATTCAAATTTCATCTACCATATTTTGATTCATAATCTAAGGATTTATATGAAAAACTTTCCATAGAAGCCAACTATGGAAATATGATTAATCTTACTTAGTGTGAAAGATCTAATTTCAGTATACATAATGCTATATAGTTTTATGAGTAATAAATGAAGACCTGAACATAAGATAATATAAAAATATATCATTTAAAACCATTGAAAAAGTTCTCTCATACTCTCATATTTATAAACACTATTAAAATGTGGTGTTAATCCATTAAAATTGATATAAGAGTTATAAATCATTAGAAATATTAATAAGGGTAAATCTCTATACCAAAGAATTTTGTAGAATATTATATATGAATACGTACAAAATAATCCTTCTATAGTATCAATGATAGGAAAATCATTATTAATTCCACTAATTTTGTTTGTATATTATGAAATCTAGTTCTATAAAAGAATAATTTAACTATGATAGCAACAAATCTACTAAAACCTAGAAAGTAAGGATTAGAAAACATTCAGGATATAAAAATACATAATTATTAACTAGATATTAGATTCTTCAATGATATTTTATTTATTTAGAGTCAAATGAAAGAAGTGTATATAATATTTCTTAATAATAATCTATTATCTTATTACCATATCATTATATATATATATAATTTAATTTAGTTTAAAATAATATTTCCTTTTTATATGGTCATTAGAATTTCCCCATTGATTTTATAATAAATGAATATTTGGTTGGAATGATGAGGTCTATCTTTGGCCAATGGGATCAAGCATATATAAATCCTTCCAAAAATGATATGGAGTTTTTTCCAATTATTTAAACCCTGAATAATCCTATAAATGAGTATTTAAAATAAATTATTATTAAATATACATGTTTTGAAAAGAATAATAATATGTTCCCTATTTTGAAATTAGTGTATCTTTAGAAAACCCCAAGGGGAATGATATTAAGGGTGAAATAGTGAAATAATAAAATAAGACAAAGATACACTGTGGTGATTTGAAAGGATATCAATAAAGGTGTAATGATCTTATTGGGTTCTTAAGTTTGCTAAATATACTGACAAATTAACTATTAGGAATAATCATTAATATCAGGATGCTGAGGATAAAATAAATATATAAAAGAAACAATTGTAAAATTACTATTCATAAGGGTATATTACTATTCATATGGGTAGGTTACTATTCATAAGGTGCCTAAATTTATTCTACTTCATTTATTAGGTGCCTAAACTTTATTTATACTTTCATCGGTGAGGTTACTATTCATAAGGGTCATATTACTATTCATAATGGTAAAATTACTATTCATAAGGGTATATTACTATTCATATGGATAGGTTACTATTCATAAGGATAGGTTACTATTCACCAACAATTAAGTTTGTTATATCAGACTCTAAAAAACACCCTGAACGCAACTGTGTATGTCAGATTTTTAAAATTCAAATCACAAAAGTGGAAAAATTATGTTTATTAGATTGGTTATAACACAATGTTGTTTTGTAAAGACTCAGTATTTCATGCATTCAATACTAAATTTATTTGTAAACCCTTGGGGTATTACATTATCCCCTCCTTACATAAATTTTATCCTCAAAATTTTGAAATTTAATTTTGAAAGTTAATGGTTGATACTTGAAAATTCCCTTGTGGGAAATCCACATCAAAAATATGGTTAAAAAATCCTCTTAATAATAGGGAAAGGGAAATGCATTGGTTACTACAAAACTATTCATTCTAATTGGATAACATGTTCATGGAATAATAATCAAACCATCATGTCTGAGGGAAAGTGATAGAGAACTTGCTCAGATGAAAGATTATTACCACAAAACCATAAACTACAATTATGAAACAAAAATGATAATAGGGATTTTTTTTTGTTTAAGACTCTTTTCCTAGAGTTTTGGAATTATTACACTCTATAAAAGTGTAAATATACATTTATATTTCATAAACACAATCTTATCCTTTGTTTGTGCCTCAAACTATCTATACTTCATCTCTTAGCAGATGTTTCATTATGTGGTGACATTAAACTATAAATCCTCATACAAAGATCAACCTAAAACATTTCATAAATGGTTTAACTTTACAAAAGATCATGATACAATACTTTAGAATCATTCTCATATCCATCCTTTCCAGATCCAAGTACACTACGTCCTTAGAAATCCCCATTTGTTTAGAACTCCAGGATCTATCCTACTCAATGCCTATCCTACCTTATTTTACTTTAATCAACATGAAGAAGACCTAAATTTTCACATTCCTAACATGTGAATATCCTCATCATGTGTCCTCTTGAAATATGGTAATAACTCAAATTATCATAAAACCTCATTGGAAACATGAATTCATCCTTACACATGCTATTTGATATATTCCTTATATCCAAAAAATTCTTTAAACTCCATCAATGATAGCATAGAACACTTGTCGAAAAGTCAAAAAATAAGTTCTGAGGTAGTTAGTACTTACCCAAATTAATCATTTATTCATCATTATCTTCATCATTAGAAATATATTAAGGGTTGTCCTTCCCTTAATCATGCATTTCCCAAAAAGTATAACTTTACACTGAATATTTTTTCTTAGTACCATTCAAATTATGGTTTCCAATACTTAATAAAAAAGCATTTCAGTACAATCCTCATATATTCCATAATTCTTCTAACTAGTACATTGATGAAAAAATATTCAAATGACATGATTATTGAATAGTCATATTAATCATTCTACTTAATTTGTAACAACATCATAACTTGATCATTATCCAGTTTCATTATTTGGGGTAAATTTATTTGAATCTTGGGACATTGATTCACATAGTGTCTCATCTTCTTGTTGTTGAATCATTGTACATTGGAAACCTTTTTCTTTCCCTTGAAATCACGAAATTGGTGTCCTTTTCTCCACAATTATAACAAACTACCATTCCCTTCAAGAATTTACTAAGGTGATTCTTTCCACAGTTATCACATGTGGGAAAACCCTTCTTTCCATTCTTCCCATTATCTATATTTTTCTATACCATCCTCTTCTTCTTTTATTTCCCTTCAAATCCATAGGACTCAGAGAATTCTTTACATACCTTGTTAACACATGATACTATTTACCCATATGATGAGGACACAATGGAGACAATACTCCTTTGAAATTATGGCTTAAAACCATGATAGATATGATAATTATTACTATTTTCATCATGTGAATTAGTGATTTTCTCATTTCTTATACTAGGTGCTATTTCTAATCAATTACATATGCCATCTTAGCTCATAAAATTATGAACTTTCTATAACTCTAAGAATGGAATAAAACATATCATAAATTTATTCATCATAAATCCTAGAACCATATACTTTGGTTACTTTGGAAGAATAAATCCTTCATAATGGAATGTAAGAAAAAAAATTTGAATTATCCTAACCATATCCCCCAGGAGTGTCAAACCAGGTGTGCAGTAAGGCTCATTGTCGTATACCAGGTTACCCCGAGTTAAGCCCAAAATACCTTGTCAGAGTTGTTACTCCTAGGAACATCTATACCAAAACCACATCCACTTATAGTATTCAGACAAGGATATATTTTCTAGGAAGATCTAAATAATCCATTCCTTACCAAAATTCTAGGATGTTCTTGTATGTGTATCTTCAAGTCTATCTTAGGGTTTTTTCCATAATCTATGTTTTCTAAATTTAGCTTCCAAGTTTTATACTAAACTTCTTTTGATACCAATTGTATCGGCCCAACCCCAGAAGCTCGGAGCCGGTATATTATTTAATTACATTGGAATGATTAAAAGGAATAAAATCCTGAATGACTGAGTATTTTAGTAGTTTTAGAAAACTAGATACATACATAGGTTCAACATTACAACTTGAAATGAAATAAAACATATAAGTTTTATTGGTAACATCCATAAAACTAAGTTTATATATAAAGGTCATTAAAAAAACATTCTTCATGTCCAAAGAAAATGAAACATAAGAAAGGGATGAGCTCATATGCTCATTAAGGGTAATAAATACAAAAAAAGATATCATAAACATAGACATTAGGCATGATGAATAACTAAAAAACACATTCCTTTAAAAATAATAAACTCAAACATAATATGTTAGGAATATGAGTAGAGTAAATATGCCATAATAAAGCACTATAATGGGTATTATATTAGTAGAATAACCATATGAAATTTAAATTATTAGTTTAATAATGAGGGAAATTCATAGGCTGGACATCATAACCATACTGTTAAGGCCTCATGCCAAGACCATAAATAATCATTTTGTTAAGGCATCTTGCTAAGAATATAATTTGTATCATGAGACCTACCGATGCATCGAGGGGCTATAGCAGGCCCCACCAATCACATAATAAATCTAATGAATTTATATTATGAATGGGGATAAACATAAACAACATATACATTCATATTGAAACTAACATATGAAATGTAAATAACTTTCCCTAGTCATTAAACATAAACACTAACCATTCAGAGTAATATGGTGAATGGTTTCAAGATAGAACATCCAAATTCAAAATAATAAAAACCCTTCAACAACATATTTTTTAGATGATATCATATGAGATAAACCTATATTAAATACAATATTCATCAATGGATGTTGAAATAAATAATGATACTTTTAAATGAGACCACTGAAAAATTCTTGAGGAAATAATCCTTAAACATTCCAAAATGTCCCATACCACCTCAAAACATTATAATCATAACACCTTAGAATATCATTAGACTAAGGAGACTCTTGATATGATATAAAAAATGGAAATTACATACACCACATGTAAGTAATAAGTGGTGAACAAGGCATATGTCTCATAAAAATTATAGTGAGGTGTGAAAAAAATCCATTTTACATTGGAAAGAAGAGTTATTTTGGAAAATAATTTGTATTTTTCATAAATCTAGTTTTAAACATGTATATCCCAAAAAAAGGTAAGGAAATTGATATTAAATTTCAGGCATAAATGATGTCCCACTGAAGTGAAATCATGTCAAAAGTTGTTTTAAAGAAGCTTTATAATTAAAACATTTTAGTGTGGTTTAAGGAATTCATTAAAGAGATTTTAAAGCACAAATAAATGTTTGATTTCATAAAACCAGAAATAAACCAAAATAGATTTTTCATTTTAAAATGAGTTATTTTATAAAGATAATTATGGCTTAAAATATATTATAGAGTGAACTTCAAAATTGGGAAGAATCTGAGAAGTTCCTCGAATCGAGCTTGTATTTTAGAAATAAGTTTTCAAATATCCTTTTAAAAATATAAATCCCCATAAATTAAATTAGGATTATGGTTGGAAAAAATATATATCACATTATCATAGAATTTATGAGGAGTACATAAGAATAAATAATAATATAATTGAGGTGAGTAGAGAAGAAGAGCAACCCGAATGAAAATAGAGGTTCGGGTAGAAAATACTTACAACTTTGTAATCAATTGAATCATATCCCACAAAATTAATAATCCTTAAATGATACATTTAATATAATTAAAATAAATAGATTCATGATTTTAAACATCAATGGGAAGTATGCATACACCATACACAAGTAATAGTAGTGAATACAGAATATATTACAAAAATGGAAGAGAGATGAAGAAACCCTTACCTTAAGTCCGAAGGTGTTATCCAATTGATCTTAATAACCTGAATAAAAAAATTAGGTTCATTAATTAATAATTAAAGAACCTAAAATTAATTTAATTTATTTATTATAACCTTATTAAGTTCATTCATAGCCTTTTTTATGGGTTAAGATGTTCAATTTTATTGTTCGGGTCCGTTTGTTTCATGACCAGTATACTTATATACATGAACAGAGAATCATGTAAATGAAGATGGTTGTCCAGAATTGAAGTTATATGTTATTAGTGAACATACATAAGGTTAAATGGTAGTAAAATTCATTTGGTTACTTGGAGTTAGGATGATTCATCATATAATTTATTTAATGATAACCATTTGGGTTAATTAGCGGTTTTTGAACACAACGAACTCATTTTGCTTTATAAATCAAAAACATGTGTAAAAAAGATTACAGATCTATATATGAGAAATAATACATATATTATAGTCTAGTTCAACCATAATAATGGTTTCATGACCATAATTGAATATGGTAATAGAAATTGAAAACCCATCGTCCTTGAATGTGGTAAATTAGCAAATCTCGGATGGTGTTTTTTTTACTACTAGCATAAAAGAATGGTAAAGGAGAGATGATAATAACTTATTCCATCATTATGAAAAAACTATAGTACATGTAATTTATTGGATTTGTCATAAAATTTGGATGAGGAGAGGTGGGGATAGAGAAGAAAACAAAGTAACTTGAAAAGAAAGTAAAATAATTGAAAAGAGGAGGTTACCTCTTGAATTAATATCCCTTGAGAGCCTCTTTAATGGAGAGGATTTGGTATTTTTATGAGACCAAGGGCTGATGGATGTGGCGGAGAGGGGGGATCTTGTGAGGATATTTGATCATAATTTATACAAGTCACAAGGCTTGAGAGGAGTGAAGAGAAGAGGGAGTGAGGGGGGTTTTATAATGGGGGAGAGGAGTAATTTTTAAATATCTTAATCATTATTTAATATTTTTCTCAAGACCAATAATAATATTGATTCTTGTGACTAAGAATAGTAATATGTGAAAGTGAGTTCAAACCAAGTGGTATTACATCATCCTTACATCACCTATGACTCAATAAATCATGTATTTAGTATTTATCATAAATTATCATATTTTACTATTTACCTAAAATTGAAGTATTTTAGAAAAATTCCAAAAATTCACCATAGCCATTTTTTAATGTGTAGAATCCAAAAATGAACTCCATTTTATCAAAATAATTTTCTAAATATGTGAAATTTATTTTTTTTTAAAAACAATTATTTACTTGAAAAAATACAGATTTTATATTTAAAAATGCTTTTACAATTCTTTCAAAAAGTAACTATGGTCTCATTAAATTTTCATAAAATAACAGAAAAAAAAAATATTTATTTAGGAACCCATTTTATGAAAATGAATGTAAGAACCCATATTTTCTTTTTAGGTATATTTTTCCTTTTCTGTTCGTTTTTGAGAAAGAGGAAATTCTAGAAATTTTTGAAGTACATGTCGTGTGCTTTATGAGTACACGCCATGTAATCGGGTACCGTGGGTAGCCATGTGCTGGCCATGTAGCAACAAAGAACATGGCCATGTGGGGGTGACCTGGAGGCTGCCTAAAGCAGAGTACAAAAATGGAAAGTACATGCCGTGTACTTCAAAAGTACACGCTGTGTACTTTTTTTTCATTAAACACACCGAGGTCGCATCTAATTGACACCAAGCTCTCCTTCTAGGTCTTGTTCGACCGAGAGATCTGTACAGCCACAGATCTTTAATGAGCCCCCAAGCCTCCGTCCGTCCTCCAAATCAAACACCGTTGGTTGCGTTGGAATCACATCGGTGACCTCTCTCTTCTCCTAAAGCATCATCTTCTATTTTATCCTATTTCGTGAGTTATCGTGGGATGAACATTTTATATGTTTTTTAGATATACAACGTTCTAAGGAGATTAAAGCCTCGAGGTTCAAGTATATTGATCTCCCAATTCCAAGGTAGGTGGTTTGTGCCTTTCTGTTGAAAGTATTTGAGTTTTATGTGAAAAATTTCCCAATACCCATGAATGGGGTATTGTGCATTTACTGATTTAGCCCTATTATTTATCTTCTATGATGATATTCTTGAGTATATGATAATTAATTGTGAATAGGGTGAATTTATGTTCTTTGGATGGGTTGCCATGCATGTTTTTTCTGTTTTGACCTTTGGGTCTAGTTTGCCTGTTAGGCTGCCATTTACTTTTCCATGCCTAGTATTGTAGGATGGTGTGACTATTGTTCTGTTATGCTGTTGTGCTATAGAATTCTATCCAAGTAGTTCTTGAGGTTTACCTTGGCCGTTACGTGCTTCTACACTTGCTTGACTTACACAGGGCCGTGAGAACCTGGTGTATAGAACATAGGGAGAATGGACATTGAGGGCTTCTCCAGAGTGTCTGTTTTACTTACGATGCAAGACCATATGTGGAATTGATGTTGAGTGCTTCCCCAGAGTGTCTATAGTTCCTTGAAGCAGGCCACAGGGGGAATGAGACGTTGAGTGCTTCCCTAGAGTGCCTTTGTTACCGTTACGAGACTATAGGGGGAATTGACAGTGAGTGCTTCCTCAGAGTGTCTATTCTTAAGCCGAACTAGAGGGGTTATACTGAGTGTACTGCCTGGAGGTTTTCTTGTACTTGTTAGGTAGAACCAGAGGGGATAGGCTGTGAGTACTTCCCAGAGGGTTACCTTGTGTTTAGCTGCTTGCTTGTGTTGCTAGGTAGGACCAGAGGGGATAGACTGTGGGTACTTCCCAGAGGGTTACCTGTTGTGTTTATCTGCTTTGATTAACTGTTGCATGTTGTATGGTGATTTGAATGCTTTGAAACTGTGTATTGTTTACTACTAAGTAATTCCTTATTTACTACCTTCTATATTTTACCTTCCATATATTCATTGACTGTTAGGCACATATCTCGTGGTGGTTGCCTACTGGGATTTAGTCTCACACCCTGTTTGGGCCATGCTTTTGGGCCCAAACAGATTATATTGTTGCAGGTATAGATAAGGGAAAGCACCCTTCTACTTCAGGTATTTGATTACTTTTAAACTGGATATCATGGGACCAAGCTATGGTTTGTGATGCTGAGGAGTTTATTTTCTTTCTTTTTCACTTTGGTTTATCACTGTTGTATTCCAGCATTGTGACTTGTTTGGCTGTTTTCCTAGACACATGTATCATGCATCATTTTATATATGTTTTCTCCAGTTTATACTCTCAGTTTTCTACTGTATGTCATTATTACTACTTCTGCTCTTGTATGTATTTGTTTACTTCTACTGTGTACTTTTCCAATGGGGGCATAGTTTCCCCACTATCACACCCAAGGCCCTCGCTTCTATTCGGCAGCCTCTGGCGTTCGGGGAAATGCGATTGAGGCCATGTGACCAACTGGGTACGGGGAGCCTCTGGGTGGCTTCCAGAACTGAGACATTACAAAGTGGTATTAGAGGAATTTCTTTTCTTCTTTACTTACTATTTAGAGACATTATCCAGGGATATGAAGAAATAGGTACTTGGTAATAAGCTATGCCCGGGAGTAGCTAACTCGTGTACAGGGAAAAACCAATCTACCTTTTTTAATTGAAATTTTTCTAGTTTTGCAATTATTACAGTTGATTTGATTTCACCTTGAGTGATTCACATGATTTTTGATGTTGTTGTTGACATTATTGAGGTTCTATTTCTGTTGCAACCTGATGAGATGAGGGTATGCCATCTCATGCATCATATAGGAACTTGCTAGAAATTACACGCTATGCATTCTTTCCATGCCATCTAGGGTGCATTAGCTATTGCATGTTGTTGTGATAGATGTCGTGTAGAATATTCATGCTGTTGTGATAGATGCCTTGATAAAAATACCCGTTGTTTGATAATTTATTGTTATGTGTAGATATTTTCTTGAATGAACACCAAACTTTGGTTCTTGAGGTGTTATGGGCCCTCATGGACCACAATTTGGTGGATCATTGCCTTGTTTTCTATGTTATAATGTGTACAAGATGCCAAAATTTGATTCACGGGGAGTATGGGCCCTCACGGATTGGAATTTGGCACTTTCAATGCTTGTTTGAGTGTTTTCTGGGTTTCAGAGTAGTTTCTGAGGCTTACTATCTAGAAAAACCCAGAATACATGTCGTATAATGTTAAGTACATGCCATGTGTTCTTCTGTTCGGGAAGAAACTATTTTTCTTAAGTACACGCCATGTACTTTATGTACACTCCGTGTAGTCTCAAATCGTGTTGTAGGCTGTGTGGGCAGAGACACGGGATGGGGAAAGTCTAGTGGGAACACGTCGTGTACCATTCTAACATGCCATGTAGTGTTTAACTTATGTCCGCCCGTGTAACTAACAACACAGAAGAACAAAACCTTAATCTATACATGCCGTTTCAGGATTGAACACGCCGTGTAGTCTGACCCAGGTACCTGGCCGTGTCACGAACAACACGGGTTGGTGTTATCCTTTCTCGTACACGCCGTGTCCATCTGGAACACGCTGTGTAGTGTGAGCCATGTGTTAGGCTGTTTCACTAACAACACGGGCCTGGTGAAGCTTGTCTAGTACACACTGTTTCAATCTTGAACATACCGTGTAATCTTGTCATAGGAGAGCCGTGTTGCTTAACTGTGTAGAAAGACTCAGGCAAGGGAAGAGGATTCAAGTATACACCGTGTGTTAAGACAACACACCGTGTGTTTAGGGTATTACAGGACTAGTATTGGTAGGAGTACACGACCATGTGAATGACTTAAGGGAACACACCGTGTAGGGTTTATACACGCCGTGTAGTTGTATTTTGTAAAACTTTAATTTTTTCTTTATTTTTTCCCCTTCTTATACTTCTAGTTTTCAATCCTTTATAATCTTGATCTAAGGTGTGCGCTTGGACTTGCAGATCCTTTCCACCAAGACCTCCTCCAGTTGTACGCCAGTTATAGGGTAGTGATCAGACGCTGGATACAACTAATCAGGGACTTCCAGCAGATCCTCCTGTTGTGCCAGTCTTGGCACCAATATTTATACCTGATACCGATGTTGATGAAAAGTTCAAGGAAGGATTCATGAGGATGATGCAAACCTTTCAGTGAGCACCACCTCCTACCCCATTGATGGATGATTTGATGCGGGTCTTCCAACAACAGCATCCTCCCACTTTCTCAGGGGAAGGAGGACCTCAGGCTTCAGAGTCCTAGCTATAATCCATGCTGATGATCTATGAGCATCTAGAGATGCCTCCAGAGAGGAGGGTCAATATCGCTACCTATATGCTTTGGGACTCCACCAATAGGTGGTGGGATGTGATATCACAGGTGGGACACCAGCAATTTATGGCATGGGATGAGTTTCAACGCATCTTATTTGACTACTTCTATCTAGAGACCTTGAGGGCCGATCAATCCTAAGAGTTTATGAGTCTGGAGAAGGGTACTCTTTCTGTTATGGAGTATTCCTCCTGCTTTACTGAGCTATAGCGCTTCATGCCTATTCCAGGAGTCGATCAGTTTTTTATGGAAAAGAGTTAGAGGATGGTCTAAGGCATGACATCCGATCGTAGGTGAACATCTTCTGGTTGACTTCTATCACTTCTATAGTCAACCAGACACTGATCACGGAGCACAATCTGAGGGATTCTGGAGTTGTGAGCCAGGGCGGCTTGATATCTAGGGTTAGTATTACTTTTACTGAGAGTAGGAAGTGTCACAAGGATCCTTTGCGTGGTGATCCAAGGAGGTGATACACTTCTTCTGGTAGTCAGGTGGTGTGATACCAGTGCAGAAAGAGCAGACATATAAGTCCACACTGCCTGAGAGACCCAGTGGAGTGCCGATCTTGCGGAAAGATGGGTCATCTTAAGCGCTTTTGTCAGATCTTCTCACCAGTAGCTGGTGACAGGGGTTATTCTATGACTCCTTGTTTACGAGCATCTCCACCAGTTTCTCACCAGTCTGGGAACTGGAGTTCTTCTGGCTATTTAGGCTGAGGTGGAGGTTGTGGCTGTGGAAGCCAGTCACCCGGTTTTTAGCAACATCAGGGCAGATCATCTCAGAGAGGTCAGGTAGGGACACATGGCTGTGGTACATGCCAGAATTTTGTAGTGGAGCAGACCCAGCAGGAGTAGGATCCCAGACCTTCTACAGTTTGAGGTATGATCTTAGTAGCCTCAGTTTTAGCATTTGTTGTTTTCGATACAGGGGCTTCCCATATCTTTATATCCATTGTTTTCATGGAGAGCCTAAGTCTCTGCATCTTTTCTTCCGATGATATCTTGAGACTAGACACTTCGTTGGGGACTAGAACAGCTAGTGTATGTCAGTGAAGATAGTGCCCTCTACAGGTTGGTGGGTGTCACTTTTTATGGGACCTCTATGTTCTAGAGATGACAGGCTATGATGTCATTCTTGGAATGGACTGGCTAGTTTCCTTCCAGGCAGTCATCGACTGTTATCGCTGCAGGGTGATTTTCATATCACCAGAGGGTGGATCTTTTCTTCATAAGAGAGAATGAGATGTCCAGGCGAGTAGAGAAGGACCCGAGCATCATGGGTTGGGAGGATTTACATCCCAGATTTCTAGTCTATATCTGGATGACCAGGGGACTTCATAGTTAGACTTTCCTCCAGTGGTGGATCGTTTCAGAGATGTCTTTCCAGAATACTTTTCAGGTTTGCCTCCTGAGTGTGAGGTAGAATTTTCTATTGATCTTGTTCTAGGAGCAGAACTTGTGTCTATTCCTCCTTATAGGATGGCTACACCTGAGTTGTAGGAGCTCAAGAAGCAATTGGAGGAGTTACTGGCAAAGGGTTTCATTCGACCCATTACTTCTCCTTAGGGTTTGCCTATCCTATTTTCGAAGAAGGTGGATGGTACCCTTAGTCTTTGTGTGGATTATCGGAAGCTGAACCAATTGATAGTTAAGAACTGATATCCCTTTCCTAGAATTGATGATCTATTTGATCAGCTTCGAGGAGCCCGGGTGTTCTCAAAGATTGACTTGAGGTTCGGTTATCATCAGTTTCACGTTAGACCATCGAATATACCTCTCACAGCCTTCTGGAGCAGGTATGGTCTATACGAGTATATGGTTATGCTGTTTGGTCTCACGAATGAACCTGCAGTTTTCATGGAACTGATGAACTGAGTGTTCCATCCATACTTGGATTCCTTCTTGGTGGTCTTCATGGACGATATCTTGGTGTACTCTTACACTCGACACGACCATGCTACCCATCTTGAGACTGTTCTTAGTACACTGAGGGATCATTAGTTATATGCTAAGCTCTCAAAATTCCACTTTTGGATGGATTAGATTCACTTCTTGGGTCATGTTATCTTAGAGATAGGAGTATCAATAGACCTAGAAAAAGTGAGAGCAGTAGTTTCCTGGGAGAATCCGAAGAACGTCTTTGAGGTATGGAGTTTTCTAGGGCTGTATGGATACTACAAACGTTTCATATAGGACTTTTCATGCTTATCAGCGCCACTGAGATGACTAAATAAGAAGGGTGAGAAGTTCTTGTGGTCAGATTCTTGTAAGTCAGCCTTTCAGGAGCTGAAGGGGAGGTTGAATTCAGCACCAATACTAGTATTTCTAGAGCCGAGCAAGAGCTATACTGTGTATTGTGATGCTTCAGGTATCGGGCTGGGAGCTGTGCTTATGCAGGGTGAAGGAGTCTTCGCATACGGATCTCGGCAGTTGTGGCCGCATGAGAGGAATTACCCGATGCATGATCATGAGTTGGCAACTGTTGTTCATTACTTACGCTATTGGAGGCATTATCTTCTAGGAGAGAATTTTGTGGTTTTCACTAACCACAAGAGTCTCAAGTACATCTTCACTCAGTGTGATCTGAATTTGAGACAGCGAATGTGGGTTGAGTACCTTCAGTCCTTTGACTTTGAGCTTGCCTATACGCCTGGGAAAGGCAACGCAGTGGCTGATGTGTTGAGCAGGAGGACACAGATGCAGGCAGTTCATTAGTCCAGTAGTGAGTGGAAACTCATGGATATTTTCTCTGAGATGCATTTGGAGGTGCACAATAGGCAGGGGAAAACTTTTCTTTCTTCTGTGGTTGTTACCTCTACTCTTCTTGATCGAGTGCGAATGAGGCAACTATTAGATTCTGAAGGCCTAGTCCTACAGGAAAGCATGATAGGAGAGGTCCCTATTACCGGATAGACCATAGGAGAGGATGAGATCTTACATTTCCATGGGTGTGTATGGGTGCCAAAAGATATACGCGAGGAGCTGATGCATGATTTTCATTCCTCAGTTTGGGAAGTTCATCCTGGTGCCACCAAGATGTATCGTGATCTACACCGTCAGTATTGGTAGCCAGGTATGAAGAGGGATGTTGTTGGTTTTGTCTTGAAGTGTTCCACCTGTCGGTAGATGAAGGCGGAACATCAGCGACCAATAGGGATTTTGGAGCAGTTACTCATTCTCGAGTGGAAGTGGAATGATGTCGTGATGAATTTTGTGATAGGTTTACCGAGGTTTCTTCGAGGGAATAATGCTATTTGGGTTGTCATTGAAAGACTCACGAAGGTTTCTCACTTTATACCGATCAATAAGACCTTTAGTGTTGATGAGTTGGGATGGTTATACATCCATGAGATTGTACGTCTGCATGGAGTTACACACTCCATCGTTTCAGACAGGGATGCACGTTTTACTTCTCGGGTATGGAAGGAGCTTCAGAAGGCTTTGGGTACACATGTAATTTTGAGTACAACTTACCATCCCCAGACATATGGTCAGTCTGAGCGTATGATTCAGTTGATTGAGGACATGCTCCGAGCATACATTTTGGATTTTATAGGTTCTTGGGATAAGCACATACCTCTTGTGAAGTTTTCCTATAATAATAGTTTTAAAGACACTATTTAGATGGAACCTTATGAGGCATTGTACAGTAGGTCATTCCGATTACCCTTATGTTGGATGGAGGCAGGAGAGGCAGCTTTACTGGGACCTCGTTTTGTTTAGGAGACCACATAGAAGATAGAGTTGATTCGGAAGAGGATGACTACTGCACAGTCTCGACATAAGTCTTATGCTGATCAGTAGAGATGACCTCTAGAGTTCGAGTTTAGGGATTAGGTTTTCCTGCGTGTCACACCGAGGTTGGGACACAAGAGGATTAAGAGATAGGGTAAGCTTTCACCGAGGTATTTTGGGCCGTTTGTGGTGTTGGAGAGAGTTGGGCCGGTTGCCTATCGGTTGCAGTTACCTCAGTGGTACCGGGCTATGCACGACATATTCCATGTTTCTCATCTTTGACATTACTTCTCACACCCATCTCACATCTTCTAACCTGAGGAGTTTGAGTTGGAAGTGGATGCATCCTTTGAGGAGCATCCTATCTGGATTGTGGATCGAATTACGAAGGTTCTCCGTGGATGGTCTGTTCCTCTGGTACTGGTGCTTAGGAAGCACGAGCGAGTACAAGACGAGACTTGGGAGAGGGAAGCAGACGTACGATCGCAGTAGCCAGAGCTGTTCGGGGTTTCTTCTTCTACGCCGCCTTGCTAGGAAAATTTGGGGACAAATTTCTTTAATGGGGGAAGTTTGTAAGAACCCATAACTTCTTTTCAGGTATGTTTTTCCTTTTCTGGTCGTTTTTGATAAATAGAGGAAATTCTGGAAATTTTTGAAGTATACAACGTGTACTTTATGAGTACACCCTGTGTACTCGGTTACCGTGGCTAGCCGTGTGCTGGACATGTATCGGCCAAGCACACGACCATGTGGGGGTGACCTGGAGGCCACCTAAAGTGGAGTATGGAAACGGCAAGTACACACCGTGTACTTCAAAAGTACATGCCGCGTACTTTTTTTTCATTAAACACACCGGGGTCACGTCTAATCACCAATAAGCTCTCCTTCTAGGTCTCGTTTGACCAAGAGATCCGTACAACTTTGGATCTTCATCGAGCCCTTGAGCCTCTATCCATCCTCCGAATCGAACACTGTCGGTTGCGTTGGAATTGCATCAATGAGCTCTCTCTTCCCCTAGAGCATCATCTTCTATTTTCTCCTATTTCGTGAGTTATCATGGGATGAATTTTTTATACGTTTTCTTAGATCTATGACGTTCTAAGGTGAATCAAGCCTCAAGGTTTAGGTATATTGATCTCCCAATTCCAAGGTAGGTGGTTTGTGCCTTTCTGTTGAAAGTCTGAGTTTTATGTGCAAATTTTCCCAATACCCATGAACGGGGTATTGCGTGTTTACCTTTTTAGCCCTATTGTTTCTTTACTATGCTGATATGCTTGAGTAGATGATAATTGATTGTGAAAAGGGTGAATTGATGTGCTTTGGATGTGTTTCCATGTATTTTTTTCATGTTTTGACCTTTGGGTCTAGTTTTCCTATTAGGCTGTCGTTTACTTTCCCATGCCTAGTATTGTAGGATGGTGTGAATTTTGTTCTTTTATGCTGTTGTGCTGTAGAATTATAGCCATGTAGTTCTTGATGTTTACCTTGGCTGTTACGCGCTGCTACACTTGCTTAAATTACACAGGGCCGTGAGAACCTGGTGTATAGACCATAGGGAGAATTGACATTGAGGGTTTCTCCAGAGTGTCTGTTTTATT
This sequence comes from Viscum album, assembly GCA_963277665.1. Lineage (NCBI taxonomy): Eukaryota > Viridiplantae > Streptophyta > Magnoliopsida > Santalales > Viscaceae > Viscum > Viscum album. The sequence goes on along the minus strand of OY728166.1, from coordinate 925,304,552 downwards.
TACGATGTGAGACCATAGGGGGAATTAACGTTGAGTGCTTCCCCAGAGTGTCTATAGTTCCTCGACGCGGGCCACATGGGGAATGAGATGTTGAGTGCTTCCCCAAAGTTCCTTTAGTACCGTTACAAGACTATAGGGGGAATTGACAGTGAGTGCTTCCTCAGAGAGTCTATGCTTAAGCTGAACCAGAGGGGTTAGACTGAGTGTACTGCCCAGAGGGTTGCTTATACTTGTTAGGTAATACCAGAGGGGATAGGCTGTGAGTACTTCCCATAGGGTTACCTTGTGTTTAGCTGTTTGCTTGTGTTTCTAGGTTGGACCAGAGGGGATAGGCTGTGGGTACTTCCCAGAGGGTTACCTATTATGTTTATCTACTCTGATTAGCTATTGCATGTTGTATGGTGATTTTAATGGTTTGAAACCGTGGATTGTTTACTGTTGAGTACTTCCTTGTTTACTGCCTTCCGTATTTTACCAGTCATATATTCACTAATTGTTAGGCACAGATCTCGTGGTGGTTTCCAACTAGGATTTAGTCTCACACCCTGTTTGGGCCATGATTTTGGGGCCAAAAAGGTTATATTGTTGTAGGTATAGATAAGGGAAATAACCCTTCTACTTCAGGTACTTGACTGATTTGGAGCTGGAGAGCATGAGAACAAGCTATGGCTTGCGATGCTGAGGAGTTTATTTGCTTTCTTTTTCACTTTGGTTTAACACTATTGTATTCCAGCATTGTGACTTGTTTGGCTATTTTCCTAGACATATGTATCATGCATCATTTTATATATGTGTCCTCCAGTTTATACTCTCAGTTTTCTATAGTATGTCATTATTACTGCTTCCACTCTTGTATGTATTTGTTTACTTCCACTGTGTACTTTTCCAATGAGGGCATAGTTTCCCCACTATCACACCCAAGGCCCTCGCTACTAGTTGGCAGCCTCTGGCGTTCGAGGAAATGCGCTTGAGGCCATGTGACCAACCAGGTACGGGGAACCTCTGGGTTGCTTTCGGAACCGGGACGTTACAATGAATTAATTTATTAATTTAAAATTGTAATTAAATATTTATCAATCACAAAAATACGAATACTTAATTAATTATTTATAAAATATTCTACTTCATTTATAAGGTTCTTAAATTTTATTTATACTTTCATAGGTGAGGTTACTATTTATAAGGTTCATATTACTATTCATAAGGGTAACATTATTATTCATATGGGTATATTACTATTTATAAGGTTAGGTTAATATTCATAAGGGTAGGTTACTATTCACCAAAAATTAAGTTTGTTCTATCAGACTCCAAAAATCACCCTGAATGCAACTGTGTATTTCATATTATCTAGAATACCTTGGATGCACTCGGGATGCGTGGTCACCGCCTGACCATACCATAGGAGGCGATGGATTTTGCACCGACCCCTCCCCTCTTGGTAGGGGGGTGTCCTCTACTGCCTCTTGCTGGAGTGCGACTGGCTCCCTTCATCCCTTTCTCGAATCCAAAGTAATTGCCTTCAATCCCCATAATTTCTTTAAGCCCTAAGGTTCTTGAATATTTTAAAGGCACTCCTCAACTCTCGACTTAAATATCGAAATTCACAGATACATCTTCTCTACTGAAGATGACTTTAATCGCACGCTTCAAAAATCGTCGTCTAGTTGTGGATTTCTTCGATCGATGGATCTTTAAAACCTGGGGTCTACAGGAACGAGCGACGATTGGGCTGTTGGATACCAGGAATATTATGATCTAGTTCACATCTAAGGAAGACTTGATTCTTGCCTAGTTGAGTGCGCCTTGCATCTGTGAGGGATATCACTTCCTACTATTCTAGTGGTCCAACGACTTTCATATGAAGAGGGATTCTTCAAAAATGGAGGTCTGGGTAAGATTTCTAGGACTCCCTCTCCCCTTTCAAAATACTTCAATCCTTCATATGCTTGGTAATCTAGTAGAATGATACTTATGTTTGGATAGTAAGACTAAGGCATTATGCCATCCAATTTCAACAAGAATTTTTGTAGAAGTTGTTGTTGCTAAACCGCCTGTTGATTCATTTTTGATTGCTGTGGGTGAGGAGTTCCGGTGTAGGAAAGGGGTCATATTCGAGTCTTGGTTTCAGTTCTTCTCATCATGTAAAAAATTGAGACATAGTGTGGAGAACTGCAGGTGCAGGGGGTCAAAGTTGACTGGTGCTGGGCAGATGCCTCGGCCTTCGACTGATCCTTAGGTTGGTGAGTTATTAAATGTAGATGGAAATTTTTCATCGGAGTTTGGAGGAGGTTCGGTTCGAAAGGATGGAAGGGACATGGACAGAGGTAACTCTAACACTATAATGGGAAAGAAACCGGAAGGGGTACCACCTTCTAATCCGTATGTCTCAGTTATTTTTAGCAGATTGAACCAAGACCTGTCTGGTCCTTCAAAACGTAATGTGAAACACAAGGATGATAGTGGTTTCATATAGAATTTTGGTGATAAGAGAGAGGTTTAGCTGGGTGTGTGTAATGGCATTGTTTCACTGGTGGTAGGCTATAAGGAAAATGTTATAAAATAAGGGGTGATAGTTGGTCACTCATTCCTAGTCAATGCTTCCTCGTTTGCTGATGTTTTAAGATCGGGAAGTGGTGCCTTGCTCAAGGAAGGGGTGCAGGGGATGACACAGGGCATGGCTAATCAAAACACATTTGGAATGCCAGGGGGTACCAGCCTAGTGACCCAGACTCCAGTTAAACTAAGAAATAGTTTTGAAGTGCTTGAAGTAGAAGGATTGTACACAGTTCAACCAGAACTGTCCATTAATAGGATTTGTGTGAAGAAGCCTAGTAGAGACAACACTAGTCTTTCTGCAGACGAGTCTTTGAGCTCGAGGAGGTACAAGAGGCATAAGGGAACCCGTAAAGGGAAGGAATACTTTTCCTTAACACCTGCAATGGAAACTCGGTTTGGAAAGAAGCATAACACCAAGAAAATGGACAATAAGGATGTTTCCCAGGAGAATTCGGGTGGTTTGAGAGAACAACCCTTGGACTTGCTTTTGAGTTCAGAGGAGGAAGTGGTCAAACAGGTTCTGTTACTCAATTCCAATGAGGAGGAAGCTCTTTAAATGATGGGGAGACCAATGAGGGTGCCTATGAACAAGGATAAATACACTTGGATCAATAATAATGACCTGATTCTTGTTGGGGGCTTCAAAAATGGGAAGATCAGCCTAGAGGAATACATCCGGTCCTGGGATAAGCTGACCTATGATCTTGAAGATCAGATAAGGGATGAACCAAACACTCATGTATCCTTTATATCTTGGAAATTGTTTAGAGAGATCAACTCTATTAGTCTTAAGCTATCCTTTAATGACTCTGTTATATCCTTTTGTGGTTGAACGAATGGTTTCTCACTTTTTCCTTAAAATTGTTAGAATAATAAAAAATTAATTTTCAGTCAGTATGTCAGATTATCTAAATTGAAATCAAAAAAGTGGAAAAATTATGTTTATTAGATCAGTTATAAAAAAGTGTTTTTTAGAGACTCAGTGTTTCATGAATTAAATACTAAATTTATTTGTAAATCCTTGGGGTATTAAATTATCCCCTCCTTACAAAAATTTCATCCTCGAAATTTTGAAATTGAATTTCGAAAGTTAATGGTTGATACATGAAAATTACCTTATGGGAAACCCACATCAAAAATATGGTTAAAATATCCTCTTAATAATAGGGAAATAGAAATGCATTGGTTAATACAAAACTACGCATTCTAATTGGATAACATGGTCATGGAAGAATAATAAAACCATCATGTTCTGATGGAAAGTGATAGATAACATGCTCAGATGAAATATCATTACCACAAAACCATAAACTACAGTTATGAAAAGAATGATAATAGGGAAAAAGTTTTGTTTAAGACTCTTTTCTTAGGGTTGAGGAATTATTACCCTCTATAAGAGTATAAATATGCATTTTTATTTCATAAACACAATCTTATCCTTGATTTGTGCCTTGAACTATCTATACTTCATATCTTAGCACAAGTTTCATCATGTGGTGAAATTAAACTCTAAATCCTCACACAATGATAAACTTAAACCATTTAATAAATGGTTTAACTTTCCAAAATATCATGATCCAATACTTTAGAATCATTCTCATATCCATCATTGCTAGATCCAAGTATACTGGGTCCTTATAAATCCTCATTTGTTTAGAACTCCATGATCTATCCTAATCAATGCATCTCCTAACTTATTTTCCTTTAATCAACATGAAGAAGCCCTAAATTTTCACATTCCTAACATGTGAATATCCTCATTATTTGTCCTCTTAAAATATGGTAAGAACTCAAATTACTATAACACCTTATTGGAAACATGAATTCATCCGTACACATGCTATTGGATATATTCCTTATATCCAAAAAATGTTGTAAACTCCATCAATGATGGCATAGAACACTTGTAGACAAGTCAAAAAATCAGTTTTGAGGTAGTCAGTACTTATCCAAATGAATCATTTCTTCATCATTAGAAATATATTAAGGGTTTTCCTTCCCTTAATCATGAATTTTCCAAAAATTTTAACTTTTCACTGAATATATTTTCTTGGTACCATTCAACTTATGGTTTTAAATCCTTAATGAAAAATTATTTCAGTACAATCCTCATATATTATATAATTCTTATAACCATTACATTGCTGACCAAATATTCAAATGACATGATTATTGACTATGAATATTAATCATTATACTTCATCTATGACAACGTCATAACTTGATCATTATCCAGTATCATCATTTGGGGTAAATTCCTTTTACGTCTAGGAAATTGATTCACATAGTGTCCCATCTTCTTAAAGTTGAAGAATTGTACATTAGAAACCTTTTTCTTTCCCTTGTGATCACAGAATTGGTGTCCTTTTTCTCTACACATATAATAAACTACCATTTCCTTCAAGCATTTACTAGGGCGATTCTTTCCAAAGTTATCACATGTGGGAAAACCATCCTTTACCTTCTTCCCTTTATCAATATTTTTCTATATCATCCTATTCTTCTACTTCCCTTCAAAGCCATAGGACTAAGATAATTCTTTACATACCTTGTTAACACATGATACTATTTCCTCATATGATAAGGACACATGGGAGACTATCTTCCTTTGAAATTATGGCTTAATACCATGATAGATATGATCCTTATTACTATTTTCATCACGTGAATTGCTAATGTTATAATTACTTCTACTAGGATCTATTTCTAATCAATTCCATATGCCATATTAGCTCATAACATTATGAAAATTCTATAACTATAAACATGGTACAACACATATCATAAATTTATACGCTGTAAATCCTAGAACCATATACTTTGTTTAATTTGAAAGAATAAATCCTTCATAATGGTATGTAAGAAAAAAATGTGAATTATACTAAGCATATCCCCCGAGAGTGTCAAACCAGGTGCGCAGGAAGGCCCATTGTCATATACCAGGTTACCCCGGGTCAAGCCCAAAACACCTTGTGGGAGTTGTTACTCATAGGTACATCTTTTCCAAAACCACATCCAATTATAGTATTTAGACGTGTATTTATTTTATAGGAAGATCTAAATAATATATTACTTACAAAAATTATAGGATGTTATTATATGTGTATCGTCAAGTCTATCTAAGGGTTTTGTTCCCTAATATAAATTTTCTAAATCTAGATTTCAATTTTTCTACTAAACTTCTTTTGACACCAACTGTAATGTCCCGACCCCAGAAGCTCGGAGCCGGTGTATTATTTCATTACATTGGCATGATTACAAAGAGTCAAATCCTGAAGGGCTAAGTAGTTTAGTAGTTTTTGAAAACCAAATACATACATAGGTTCAAAATTAAAAATTGAAATGAAATACAACATATAAGTTTTATTAGGAACATCCACAACACTAAGTTTATCTCTGCAGGTCATTCATAAAAAATATTCTTCATGTCCCGAGAAAATAAAAAATAAGAAAGGAGTGATCTCAGATGACTAGTAAGGGTAATAAATATAGTGTAAGATATCATAAACATAAAAATTAGGCATGGTGAATAACTAAAAAACACATGCATTTTAAAAAAATAAACTTGAAAATAATATGGTAGGAATATGAGCAGAGTAAATATGCCATAATAAAGCACTATCATGGGTATTATACTAGTCGAATAACTATATGAAATTTAAATTATCAGTTTCATAATGAGGGAAATTCATATTCCATACATCATAACAATACCATTAAGGCCTCATTCCAATAACATAAATAATAATTTTGTCAAGGCCAAATGCCAAGATTGTAGTTTTTCTCATGAGACCTACTGATGCATCGAGGGACTATAGAAGGCCCCAACCATCACATAATAAGTCCAATTAATTCCTTTTATAAATGGGGATAAACATAAAAAACATATACATTAATATTGAAACTAACATATGAAATGTAAATAATTTTCCCCAGTAATTAAACAAAAATACTAACCATTCAGAGTAATATGGTGAATGATATCAAGATAGAACATCCAAATTCAAAATAATAAGAAAATATTCAACAAAATATTTTGTAGATGATATAATAATATATAAACCTCTATTAAATAAAATATTCATCAAAGTATGTTGACATAAATAAAGATAATTTTAAATGATACCATTCAAAAAATTATTGAGGAAATATCCTTAAACATTCCAAAGTGTCCCATACCACCTTGAAATATTAAAATCATAATCCATTAGAATATCATTAGAATAAGGAGAATATTTATATGATATACCAATTGGAATTACATACACGACATACAAGGAATAAGTGTTAAACAAGGCATATATCTCATAAAAATTAAAGTGAGGTGAGAAAAAATCCATTTTACTTTGGAAAGAAGAGTTATTTTGGAAAATCATTTGTATTTTTCATAAATCTGGTTTTAAACATGTATATCCAAAAAAATAAAAGGGAAGGAAATTTATATTGCATTTGAGGCATAAATTATGTCCCACTAAAGTGAAATCATGTCAAAAGTGTTTTTAAAGAAGCTTTACAATTACAATATTTTAGCGCAGTTTAAGGAATTCATTAAAGAGATTTTAAAGTACAAAGGCATGTTTGATTTTATAAAACTATAAATGAAACAAAATATATTTTTACTTTTAAAATGTGTTATTTTGAAAGATAATTATGGTTTAAAATAGATTATAGAGTGAAATTAAAAATAGGGAAGAATCCAAGAAGTTCCTTGAATCGATCTTGTATTTCGGAAAGAAATTTTGAAATATCCTTTTAAAAATATAAATCCCCATCAATGAATGTAGGATTTTGGTTGATAAAAATATATATAAAATTCAAATATAATTTATGAGGAGTACATAAGAATAAATAATAATATCATTTAGGTGAATAGAGAAGAATAGAAACCCAAATGAAAAAAGAGGTTCGGGTAGAAAATACTTACAACTTTGTAATCAATTGAATCATATACCCCAAAATTAATAATCATTAAATTATAAATTTAATATCATAAAAATAAATAGATACATGATTTGAAACATCAGTGGTAAGTATTCATACACTATACACAAGTAATAGTAGTGAATACGGAATATATCACAAAAATGGAAGAGAGATGAAGAAACCCTTACCTTAAGCCCAAAGGTGTTTTCCAATTGTCTTAATGACCTAAATAATCAAATTTAGGTTCATTAATTAATAATTAAATAACATAATATTCATTTAATTGATTTATTATAACATTATTAATTTCATTCATGTCCTTTTTGATGGGTTAAGAGGTTCAATTTCATTGTTCGGGTCTGTTTGTTTCATGACTGGTATACTTATATACAAGAACGGAGAATCATGTAAAATGAGGATGGTTGTCCAGAATTGAAGTTATATGTTATTATTGAACATAAAGAAGGTCACATGTTTGTAAAATACATTTGGTTACTTGGAGTGAGGATGATTCATTATATAAATTATTTAATGATAACCATTTGGGTTAATTAGTGGTTTTTGAACACAACAAACTCATTTTTCTTTATAAATAAAAAAATGTGTAAAAAAAGATTAAAAAAATATATATGATAAATAATACATATATTATAGTATGTTTCAACCATAATAATGGTTTAATGGCCATAATTTAAGACATTAATATAAATTGAAAAACCATCATCCTTGAATGTGGTAAATTATCACATCTTGGATGGTGTTTTTTTACTACTAGCATAAAGGGAGGGTAAAAGAGAGATGATAATAACTTATTAAAACATCATAAAAAATTATAATACATTTAAGGTACTGTAGTTTTCATAACATTTGGATGATGAGAGTTTAGGATAGAAAAGAAAAAAAAGGAACTTGAAAAGAAAGTAAAAGAATTGAAAAGTGAAAGTTACCTCTTGAATTAATCTTCCTTGAGATCCTCTATAGGGGAGAGGATTTGATATTTTTATGAGACCAAGGGTGGATGGATGTGGGATGAGATCTTGGGAGGGGATTTGAGAATAATTTATACAAGTAACAAGGCTTGATAGGAGTGAAGAGAAGAGGGAGTGACAAGGGTTTTTATAGATGAGGAGAAGAGTAATTTTTGAATATCTTAATCATTATTTTATTATTTTACTCAAGACCAACAATAGTATTGATTCTTGGGAAAAATAATAGTAATATGTGCATATGAATTTGAACCAAGTGGTATTACATCATCCTTACATCACCTATGACTCAATAAATCATGTATTTAGTATTTATCGTGAATTATCCTATTTTTTATTCAGAAAAAATTGAAGTATTTTAGAAAAATCCCAAAAAATCACCATAACAATTTTTCGACATGTAGAATACAAAAATAAACTCAATTTTATCAAAATAATTTTCTAAATATGAGAAATTTAATTTTTAAATAAAATAAATATTTACTTGAAAAAATACAAATTTTATATTTAAAAATGCTTTTAAAATTATTTCAAAAATTAACTCTGGTCTCATAAAATTTTCCTAAAATCATAGGACAAACAAATATTTATTTAGGAACCCATTTTATAAAAATTAATTAATTTATTAATTTAAAATTGTAATTAAATTTTTATCAATAAGAAAAGTATGAATACTTAATTAATTATTTATAAAATATTATACTTCATTTATAAGGTGCCTACATTTTATTTATACTTTCATGGGAGAGGTTACTATTTATAAGGGTCATATTACTATTCATAAGGGTATATTAATATTCATAAGGTGGGTTACTATTCATAAGGGTAGGTTACTATTCACTAAAAATTAAGTTTTTTCTATCAGACTCCAAAAATCACCCTGAATGAAACCATGTATGTCATATTTTTGAAATTGAAATCAGAGAAGTGGAAAAATCATGTTTATTGTCTCAGTTTTAACATAGTGTTTTTTTTAGAGACTCAGTGTTTCATGAATTCAATACTAAATATATTTGTAAATCCTTGGGGTGTTACACCCTTCATAGAGAAGAACCTTGAGTTAATGTGGCTCTACCAAAAAACAACTATTTAATAATATTTTTTGGTTTATTTAATAATTAATAAAGGTTTTATATTTAATTTTTGTACAATAACCACCTAGAAAACATTATATCATCATTATGAAAATTTCAATCTTTAAACCTAAACCTTCAATTGACCATATAGTGAAATAGATCCCTCATTTTTTCCACCCACATTCCCTACCCACAATTCCTTTTTTAAGAAATATGGACATAAGAAGCCTATATTAAATACAATTAAGAATTAGGCTATTAAATATTTATGGATAATTTAAGATCTAAACTATAATACAAATATTTTTTAAGTGGAACACATATGATAATCTATGATAATTTTTTCTTCTCACAAAAAAAACATTTGAAATTATTCTTTTACCTCAAGATAACACTCAATTCAAATGCCTAATATAAGAAAATTTTTTCATTAATCACATGATTAAATATAAATCAAAGATTTAATATATTAAAACAAATGATAAATCATTATTTTTTGTATAATAATTTTTAATTTAATTCTAAGAACATTATTCTATACTAAATTAGTGAACTGTTGAGATATCATAGAATGTGGAGAATAAAAATAAAGGGATTAACTTCAATGGATGGGTTTTATGTAATGATAAAATTTAAATTCCGATAATAGATTAATCAAATTACATAGTTGAAATACTATAAAAGGATAATAAATCCCACTTGTTCTGTTATAATTAATTTGACATAAGTTTGTTCAATTATCATTGAAATAGTAATCAAATAAAACCTAGATGCATTATTATTTATCTAAAATATAATATAATAAAAATATTTTTTCTCAGGGTCCTTTCAATCTATACCACTTTGAGGTTCCTCCATTATTTTTCATCACTCATGTTCGGAAACAAGGAATAAAATATTGTTTGGACTCAATATGATAATATTTCATATATATATATATATAACTCTTGAGTGAATACAAATTTAAAACATGAATAATACATCCTTTACCATAAATCCCACCCTCTTCAATGAAGCTTGACCATAGAATTAAAATGATCATAAACCATTAATTAAATATACATAATAAAAGAGAGAATAGAAATAAAATAACTAAAATGATACTGAGTAATAATGAAAAACTTACAATTTTTTTGAAAGCATGTCTAATGTACAAATCAAATTATTAGACAATGTAAAAACAATGAACACGATAACCTATATATATAGAGATTAGAATAAAATTTTTAGTTTTAAATCCCTAAGTTTATCCTTTATTGGATAATTCCTCACCATTTAACCCCCTCTGTTAAAAAAATATCAATTATTTGCTTACCATGATCTCTAAAAATGTCTACTAAATAACTAGTCAAAATATCATAATTATATGTTGATCACTAATATGTTATTCTATAATTTCTCTATCCTTACCCACTATGTAAAATATATATCATGGTAAATGTTTAAAAAAATTAAGATTCAAGGAATAATTCTGTAATCTTGATATAATATCCTGAACAAAAAATCTTGTTTGTCTTCTGATATTATTTTAGACAAACAAGGTATAAGATTTCTCTAGTTTAAACTACCTTGATTTTTTCAAAAGAAGGAGATCTAAAGTCCTCTAAAAATAGTCATGTAAACCTTTAATAAGATCTTTTGATGTATCCACAAATTCATTTTTGACTAAATTTATAAAGACTCAACCTTTAAAAAATACACATTCATGAGTTTTTAGACATTAATTCACATTATTTCACTCCTAAAGATCATTTAAGATTATATTATTAGAAAATTAGATCATTAAAAATAAATTAAAAACCCATATATTACAAATTGGATTCTTTCACTTATTATCCATTTTTTTTCTTAATATATAAATATTCAAATGAATCATGTTTTCTTTTCATTAAAAATTTTCACAACATTCAATAGGATTTCTAATTTGTTTCTAATGATCCTTAAACCCTTTAAAAAACATTTGAAAATTTAGGATGATCACAAAAATCATAGTAGGGGTATAAAATAAAGAAATTTTTTATTCTAGTGAAAAACAAAAACCACCTAAAATGTTTACCTTTTTCACTTTATTTATTGAACATATAAAATAAACCATATCCACATGGGGATAAAATTTTATTTGATAAAAAATAACATTCAAATCCCCAAACAAGAAAATTGAAACCATTGTAATAATTTCAGAGCATTATATTCATAACCCATTTTCACTCATGTTAGAGATAAGCAAAACCCATTTAAATACCTTTGAGAAACCTCTATGGTTAACTCCATCCTTCATTTATTTGATGAGATGGAACATTACACAGATAATTAGAGAGTTATATCAGGATCACCCATCATATAAACTATATCAGGGGCACCCTTCATATAAGCCGCATCAGGATCACGTATTATTATCTTAATTATCAAGTACTATATAATGATTAAAACATTTTAAGCTATCACATTTCTTTATTAAAACCTTGAAAAACCCATTTGAACACTTAATAGAAGAACTTTCCATTTTCCCATAAAAATATGGATAAATATTACTTACTTTAAAAAATATAAGGATGAAAAATTTCCAAAAAGAGGGAATATGAAATTCTATGAAATTTTTTTTATCTTATAGAGGAAAATTTGGAAGCTAGTATTAAATAAGAGTGGAATGAGCTAGCGTTTGGGAACCTTGGCCTAAGGAAAGATAGGCTGGTTAATCTGCTTATGCGACAAGAGCGCATGGCCCAAGAGGCTTCCAGAGAAAAATGGCTGCATGAGGGAGATAAAAATACAACTTAATTCTATGCCTGCATTAGGGAGGATACGTTCTATGTGAAACATAATCTAATGATGGATGGTGGATATTTTATGGAGGATCATGATGTTGGGGGCAGAATGGCCAAACTTCATTTTAGTAATCTCTTGGTCGACTCCAATTTACAGATTCCAGATGGTTATCCAAGGGAGCATGCTGAGTTTTTGGATGTGATTCCAATTTCTGTTTCCAGTCAGGAGAACAGGGCTATGGAGAAGGTTCCTAATGAGGTGAACATTTTTGAATCTATGTGAGGCCTGAATCCTGAAAGTGCACCAGGTCCTAACAGTTTTCCTGGTTCGTTCTACAAAGCCTCTTTGTCTGTGGTTAAAAATGACGTGGTTAGGGAAATTTAGGATTTCTTCCATGGGGGGAACCTACCATGGGTATCATGTGAAACTACTCTCATCCTCATCCCAAAGTTCAAGGTGCCATATTCCCTCTCCCACTATAGACCAGTGAGCTTGTGTAATTTACCCTACAAAATTTTGGTGAGTATCCTTAACAGAAGGCTATCTATTCACCTTACTCGATGGGTATCGTTGGAACAACATGGGTTCGTAAAGGGAAGGTCCATCCATGGGTCCATGGATCCAGCACAAGAAATGATCTGTGACATCAATGTCGAGACTCGTGGCTCTAATATGGCTATTAAGTTAGATATTAACAAGGCATATGACAAGATTTAGTGGAGATTCATCCTTCTGGTACTCTATGGTATGGGTTTTCCCCTTGGGCCTCAGATCTTTTTTAAGTTTTTTTAGTTCTTCGTGGCTGGCAGTCTCCTTTATAGGAAAGAATTATGGATTTTTCAAAGCTACATGAGGTCTACGACAAGGGGACCCTTTATACCCAACTATTTTCATCATCTCCCAAGACACCCTCAGCAGGCTAATAAATAAGAGCATGCAGAATGGGCAGGCTAGTCTCTGATTTTTCCTGGATGCCTCGCATACGACATCATGTTCAAAGAGGCTAGATTTCATACAGATTTTATTAAGGCCGTTCTAAACTATAAGCAAAAAGAATTATTCAATCAAATATAAATGAATTATTACCTCGATAGGTGTGTGTTCACTCCCTCCTCTTCGGGAAATTTTAACTCTAAAGACTTTTGAAGAGCCATAATTACTAAATTAGTTCAAGATAGTTGGAATGATCAATTATGGTGTGATAAAATACCGACCATGATCAAATTCCTGTCATGTAAGATAAGGAACAATGCTATAACTACTGATGATAAGATTCAGAGAACTGGGATTCCTACGGTCTCGTGCTGCCACTATTGTAGATCCTACAACGAATAGAGAGCGAAACACCTGATATTTGAAGGGTAATGGGTGTGCACTTTATGGAACTCCTTTGGTAGATACACAGATTTCTCATCCCAGGACTATACTGCAGGGTCCTTCCTGGAGCGTTGGTTTCACATAGTAGAAAATGAAGTGGAAGAGAGAAGGGAAATGGCGCTGGTGTTTAACACTGGGTGTTGGTGCTTGTGGAAAGCATGAAACAAGGCTCAGTTTGATGATATCTGAGTGACTGAGAGAACTCTTATCTTCCAAACTAAAAACAAACTACTTGATATGGTGGGTATGTTCGAAAACTAGAGGGATGCATCCATTCTCAGGGCTTTGCAGGTGCTGGATTCTTAGGGAAATAACAATTTAGATAGACCATGGGGTCATTGGGTCCAATAGATCCCTCCCAGCAATGGGATCAAACTAAACATGGATGGTTCCTATGTGGATAGAGTTATGAAAGGTGGGGGGATGGTCTGAGATTTTAGCGGATCAGTCTTTTTGGAATTTAATGCTCACTTTGGTAGCAGGAATTCCTTATAGGCAGAAGGAAAAGCGATGCTTACGAGGCTTGATCTCTGCCTAAAAATGTCCATTATGTTGACAGAAGTGGAAACAGACTACATTATTATGTATAATTCTCTAGGAGGTAAAGGAGAGACCCCTTGGTCAATATCCTACATTATCAGGAGTTTCATCCGTTTACTTAACAACATTATTAATGTGTCACATACCTAGCAAGAAGGCAATTGGGCCACGAATCACCTTACCTCTTTGACGCACCAGGGTTTCAAAATTTCCTTCCTTTCTAGTATAAACTCGTTAAGCCCTGAGGGGGTAAATATTATTAGAGGGGATTCCCTCAGACTCCATTTCATTAGACCTCCATAGGATGATTATTTTTCAAGTGCCTATTTTATTCTTTTTGTATTATTCTCTCTTTCTATTATAAATAAATAATGAATGATGATGATGATAATTTATCATGGTTATGGTGGCATTAAAAATAATTTTGTATAAAATGGTTAAAAAGATTTCATTTGAAATCCATTGGATGAAACTAAAAATAGTCATAATATTTCATTTATAATATATTTATGTGAATATAAATACATCTATAAACAAATCTTAATAATATAGACATAGGGGAATTTTTTTTTGAAAATAAATATTTAAAACATTTAATAAAGTTTTATGGTAATGTGTCCCTAACCTTAACTCAGACTAATCATGTACATTTTTTATATTTATAAATAATAAAATTTTATTATTTATTTAAAATTTGAATAATATTTTTCAGGTTTACTATTACTTTTATTTTATTTATTACCTTGTTACATCTAATTACTAAATCAATTAAGTTCACATTAAACGTTTTGATGATATCCAACTCATATGTCAAAAAGGACTTAAATAGGTTAACTGTGGTCAAATGAATCTTGATTATATCATTTTAATAATCTTAATCATGTAATAATAATATTTTTATAACATTAATTTTTCTTTCATAACCAACCATGAATGATGGTTATAAAAAATAAATTATGTTACAACATGGAGAGAGTTGTTTGTACATATGATCATGAGGGAAATAAGGTATGTATCATTTTATAATTATATAATTATTTTTATATAATAACTATCATGTTATTTATTTAAATCCACATATATATACCAACCATTTGAGGTAGTGATGAAAAAAAAATATATCAGTTTGCAAGGCGGTAGTCCACATGTACCCACAAGCGATGTTTTTATTTTTCATTGAATAGTTAAGAAACAATTAGAATATTTATTAACCATTAAAAATTTTATTTATATATTAAAAGTATTATTATTTTATTTGGATCCATTATTATGAAAATCCATAAGAGTAAGTGATGAAAAATGAAATACATCGTCTTCATGAGGTCATAGTCGACACTACACTGAAAAGACAACTTCATTTTAAATTAGATAGATACTATGATGAAAATATTTTATAAAATAAATTTAATAACATTTTAGTATATGGTAGATACTAATTTTATTATATCACAAGGGTTATGAGAAGTTTTAAGGTGGTAAAATAAGAAATAAAAAGAAAAAACTTGTTTCTAAACTACACTTCTTCTTCGGAAATCCACCTTTAGTTTATATCTGAAATATTCTTGGGATGGTATTTTAAAAAATAAACCTCTAAGATGTAATTAGGTATGTTAGGAGTATATTTTTATAGGTATTGGAAAATATAATAATATCTTAATGTGTGTATATGAGATGATTGGGGGTATCCTTTTATAATTGAGGGAGAGGACACACTTGAGATTGTTCAAAAGATAAAAATATATTAATGTACCAATCTTGAAAAAACGGAACTAAAATTGAATATTTTAGAAGAATACATATGATAAGATTGATATATGAATATAAAATAGTAATTAGTGAAGTTTTTAGGTTATCTTAACCCATATCATTCTAGTTTTAACCCTTTCAACCTGTTTAAACTCTTCCCACAGTGACAGACTTTTTAACCAATGTTACTATTCATAATGAAAAAAAATTAATGTACCCTCATTAATAAATTTTTAAATTTTTATTGAAAATAATATTTCCATTTTATCAAATTAAATTCATATAATTTGAAAAATTTTCATTTAAAATAAACCAGCAATAAGTCCAGAACAAACGTTTTTCTAAAAAATAAAATTTTATGTATACATTTTTTTTAAACAAAAATAAAGTGTAACGATGATTCAATTTAAATTTAATTTTTTTTATAATAAAAATAAACTAATGTAATTTTATAATAAATACATAATTTAATGCGAATTTTGAAATACAAGAAAAGAAAAGACAATTTTCTTAACAATATGTAGTTTGTACTATTCAAAAAAATAAAACTTTTCAAAAAATTAACAAATTTTCACTATATGATTATCCCGACCCATCCTAATGGGGCTCGTGAAACAACTAAAAAAGCACATTTACAATATTCTAGAGGATGGAGACTATCACCGAGTAGGTATATCACTAACATGGGAGGCCTTAACCTAAGTACCTGTACACACGCCACATCTCCAAGCCTATACAATGCTGAAATGTAAAACAACTGAATGACCATGAATACATACATATAAATCCCACAATTAGAGTATGACTGGAAGTAAAGGAAAGTAAAAAATTAAAAAGAAAATCCCACCACAAATAGTCTAAAAATAAGTCTAACCTGAATGAAATATAGGAACTACTGTCAAGAAGCCATAGAAACACACGTATCTCTGTTTGTTCTGACTAAGCACCGTATGGTCCTGATTTTTCCAGGAATATGTCAAAAGGTCGATTTTCTGCATAAAAAATTACATTTTAAAAAAAATACCATGTAGGGTTGAGTATAATAATACCCAATTGGACACCCCACAATCAAAAAGCATATAAAAATTAAGTATAATCAGCTCTACACAGGTATATGTCTTCATCACATATAACAAGAATATCCAAATATAATCAACAAAGACACACAATCTAAAGGTAAGTCACAACTATAATGCCAACCTAGGATTATAGATTGAATGTTCCACAAAGTACTTGTCCAGGAGAACAAACTCCTGAGTTTGATAACACTGATGACATCTGTCCAAGAGGAAATGCTCATTGGGTATTTCCATTATAAGTAAACACTGAAATTATGAAGAGATACGATGGACAGATGAAGATCAAACCCAAGGCCATGGGGTATACCAAAAAATCAATATAGATTAACCTGATAATTAGAGGATTGAAACCCATGTAGTATTGGTCACAATGATACCAATAAATCCACCTAAGGCATGAAGATGAATATAAGATCTCACTTCAGGCCTCACAGAAGGATTCCAAAAACTTTATCCAAGAAGTCCTGCTAAAGGGATTGTTGTCCTAGGAGTAGCAGGTGATTCCATACTAACCTTCAGGGCATTAATATGGGTAACTCACCCTAATGAAACTTTTCAAAGATACATAGGACAAGGGATCCAAGGCATGTTTTAGAAAGTATATGGCATGTATAAGGGTTACACACCATGTCCCTTGACCTTGGGTCCTCACTGTATAAATGGCCTATTTCTCATGCTTGTGTCCATGTCCATGTAGAAGTACATGGCATTACATCTACTCATAAAGTCTTCCCATGTTCCAGTACACGACTTAGCCTGTGTACTTGCACCCATGTCATGTCCGTATGGGAGTACACGGTGTGTTCTTGCCCGTGTACCCTAACCCATGTCCATGTACCCTTCGAGTTACACAATGAGCCACTAGGGAGAGACCATGGGACATGTGACAAGGTCACATGTTGTGCGATAATTAACTTTCTCTGAAACCATAGCCGCCAATAGAAGGTACCCACACACCATGTGGATTAGGATTTTCTAGAATCCTAGATCCACTTAACTCATCTTTTTTCCAATCATCCGACCCTCGATCCGATGAACGCCTCACCAAAAAATCATGAATTGAGCCCTGTCGAGTCATTACATCATTGAATAATAAGATCAAACACTTTGATTTGTTCAGAAAATATCTTCATTCATCATTATTCATTACACACCAAATAACACAAAAGCAGGTATCCAAAACCACCGATTCATCACCACTTCCATTTTCACATCACCATCGTGTGTTATCGATCCTAGATCTACAATATCATATTTTTGTGCTAAGGAATGAGTGTGAAATGATTGATTAATTAGGATATATCGAACCATGGGCCAAAAAAAGAATACCCATGGTGAATAAAGACTTGGGGTAGAAAATCACAACCACAAAAATGAGGAAAAAACCTTGGACAATGTTCATGTTGGCCTTGATATGTCATCGTTAGAAAGACAAGTGAAGAATCAATTATCACAAAGAAATTCTCCTAAAATAACTTGAAAAGTAAACCCATCCCATGAGATAAATGATTTTCAAATCAATAAATTGGTCAATTGATTTGTCTTCATTATAGAAATTAAGAACAGGGAAAGGAACAAATAAAAAACATCTTACCTAAATTCAGATCAATTGTTGATGAACAATGGAGCTACGCCTTGATCATTGGCGAGATCCTTCAATTTAGTTACATGTTTATCATCAATCCAAGATCTAGTTGCCATCTGTATGAGGGTGATCCTCCAAATATCTCTCCAACGGCTCCAAGGTTATGTGGATAACCCTGTAATTTCTTCATAATAGTCTACTTAAAGACTCTTCGGTCACTGTTTCAACAAAAAAGATATAAAATAATCTATTTATTTATTTTATTAATTTCCACACCCGTGATGACTTTTCCACAAATGCCTCATGCCTACCAAGGTAATGCCATGCCCATGGTAAACCCCACATTCTATATTCAACAATTCCCTTAGATTTCTAATCTAGGCCCCCGTTTAAAAGTTGCACTACTGAAAATATGACCTTTATCAGTGTTAGAAAAAGTCCATTTACAATGCTAAAAACGTGCTGTTAATCAAGGTGCTAATAAAAGGGGTTCCATTTTATAAGTGCTAAAAAAGCGCTGATAAAGACCCCTTTTATCAGCACTAAAAAAAGTGATAATAAAAGTGGTCTTTTATCAGTGCTAAAAAATCACTAATAAATGGGTCCTTTATCATTTCTTTTTTAGCATTGATAAAAGTTAAAAAACATTAAAAAAATAAAAAAAATAATTCTTTAATTCGGGGAGGCGTTTCAACAGCGCTTGAATCCCCCTTCAACAGTACCCCCACCTCAGCCCGAATGCCCCAACAACCACCCACCCCATCCTTTAACAGTGCTTATCCCCATTTCCACCGATGCGCATGCCCTGCCTCCCCCTGGATTCGAACTTAGAACCTCTTTTCCGTGCACCTAAACCTTTACCACTCCACCATAATGCTTTTCTCTTCATTTAATAATATATATATATATTTATATATATGTTTAGTTATATTTACTCATATATTAATATATATTTATATTAACATATATATATATATATATTAATATATATATTTAGTTATATTAATATATATATCTGTATATTAATATACACATAGTGATATTTATATATTAATATATTTATTCGTATATTAATATATATTTATAAGATTGGTTTTAAATACATTTATAAAATATGCTTTTTTGTGTGTGTTTATAAATAAATAAATACATATATACAACGTACACACACATATATATTATATGTGTATCTGTAAGTATAATTATATATATTTACAAATATTTTATATTAATATGTATATACATATGTTTAGAATAGATATATAATATATATCAGTTTTTCAATACAGATACACAAATATATATATATATATAAGTACAAATATATATATATATATATACACAAATATACACACACACACACAGGTGCTGATAAAGGCCATATTTGCAGTAGTGAGTTATGGTAATTTGAAGTTTGAGTAACGTTTTCAACTGATTTTAGATCTTTTATTTATTTTTTGATTTTTTGTGTCTTAAAATTGTTATTAAATGATTATTAGTGGATTATAATTATAAAATTATTAATTAATAATTTTTTAAGATATTTTATAAGTTATTTTCATTACATATCTTATATATTAATTGAAAATGTTTATTTATACTTATCTAAAGAATATTTAAAATACATATATTATATTTATATCAATATAAATATACATATATATTTATATATCATTATATTATTTTTTATGAAATATAATTTTCTTTGACATATACACTTTATCAGCACTAGGAAAGAAAGTGCTGATAAATCCCCCCTTTATCAATGATACTAAAAAAAGTACTGATAAATGGGGCCCATTTAACAGCACTAAAAAAAGCACTGAAAAAGGAACCCCCTTTATCAGTGATTTTTTAGTGTTGTTAAAGGGTGGAACTACGGAAACCCAGTTTTGTGGTAGTTTTGTTCTATTTTTTTCATAAAAACTATGCGTTCATGCTATTTAATATATTTAATATATTTTGAACATTTATTTTGGGTTCACCGGGCCCCTGAATTGTACTCTATCTCAATGCTTGGTTTTGAAAATAATCCATACAATATCCAAAAATAATTCATGGAAATTTCAAGTCATTAAATTCTCTCTACCTTGGGTATTTACATCCCCAAAAAGCCAAAAAAGGGATAAACAAAGAGATGTGGGCACTGAGCATGTTTCTGAGCCTCCCAATCCTAGATTCTCTCTTGGATATTCTTATACTGACACCAGACACACACTAAAGGAATCAGTTTCCCATGAAGGATCCTCTCCTACAGATCCTCAATCTCTACCGGGTACTTAGCAAAGGTAGCTCCATCCTCAATGTCCAGATCTCCCTAGTCAATAATATGTTATGGGTCATGCACTTACTTCCTCAACTACGACACATGGAAGATGTTGTATACCCTGTCTAACTGTGGAGTTAGATTTAAGTAGTATTCCACCTCTCCAATCTATGTATTATCTGTAAAGGGGAAATCAATATCAGAGATAGTTTTCCACCCTGACTAAATCTATCTAATCCATGTCGAGGTGAAACCCATATGAACACATTGTCTCCCTCCTAGAACTCCAAAGGACACTTTATTCTATCCACATAGGACTTCTAATGGATCTTTTCAGTCTTCATCTACTCCTGGATGATCTGAACCTTCTTAGTAGTTTTTTACACCAACTCTAGGACCATTAGTGCTGAATCTCTTGGGTCAGTCTAGCAAAGTGGTTACTTACATGGTCTCTCATAAAAAGCCTCGAATGGTTCCATACCAATAGTGTAATGGTAGTTTTTGTTGTACCCAAAATCCACCAGTGGTAGGTGATCCTCCCAAATATGGCTAAAGTCTAACATGAAAGCTTGCAACATATCCTACAGAACTTGAATGAACCTATCTATCTAGCCATCAGTTTGGGGGTGAAATGTTGCGATCAAGCGTAATTGATTCTCAAATTCCTCCTATAATCCCTTCCAAAAATAATATTTGAAGCTATAATTGTAGTCAAATATGATCATCAATGGAAATATATGGATCTGTACTATCTCTTGCATGTAGAGGCATCGCAAGGTCTCTACTGAACACTGCTCTCAAATAGTCAGGAAGTGGGCTGACTTGGTTAGTCAGTCTATTATAACTTTGATAGAATCATGTACCCAGAACAAATATGGCAATCCTATCATGAAGTCCATTGTTATCCAATTCCACTTCAACTCTAGCACCTCAAGGGGTTGAGCTAAACCTGCTAGAACTTGGTGATCAGCCTTCACTTACTAACAAGTAAGGCATTGGGAGACAAACTCTGCAAATCCTTTCTTCATCCTGGGCCACCAAAACTAACATTTGAGGTCCTGGTTAATATTTTTTCACACCTGTATATACCAATAAAGAGATATATGAAACTCCATCAGGACCTCCTCCATTAATGTCACTAGTACCATCATGCATCCTCTGAAAATAACAATATGCTACCCACATTTAGAAAATTCCTAAGGTGCATGTAGAGTGAATATATTAGTAGGTAGGGTATCACTATCAAAATAAACAAGATGCACCTCCCCGACTCACCATAAGAGTGGAGGTGTGACAAGCATGAATGGGGGAATGTTTCTCCATCTTTATCTACAAAGTATATATGAAACGAGGCCAACTAATTTGATGCATCATTCAGAAACTATGAACAAGATCTATTCCTAAGAGAATCTACTACCACATTCTCTTTCCTATGTGTATAGAAAATCTAGAAGTCATAATCCTGGAAGAAATATAGCCATCACCACTATCTCAAGTTAATTTTCTTTTGAGATAAGATGCATTTGAGACTCTTGTGATCAGAATAGATGATAAACCACTCACCCACTAGGTAGTGTCTCCACATATTTAGTGAAAAGACTACTGCTACCAGAAGAAGATCATGGGTAATATAGTTCTACTCATGTGATCTCAATTGACATGAACCATAGGCTATCACCACCCAACTTTACATCAGATCACAACCAAGACCGATTACTGATGCATCATAAAACACTATGTACTTGACACCCTCCTCTGGAAATCTCAAGATGGGAGCGGTCTTCAATATCTACCTCAACTATTGTAAATATTGTTGGCACCTCTCCATCCACACAAAAGGATTACCCTTTCAGGTCAAAGTTGTCATGGGTGCTGATACCCTAGAGAAATCAGGTATGAATATCTGGTAATAGCCTGCCAACCTAAGGAAGCTCCGCACCTCCATCACACTCTTGGGTGGATCCCAAGATAACACTACCTCAAACATGGCTGGGCACACTTCCAATCCATCAATTGAGATAACATGTCTTAAAAGTGGACATCTTGTATCCAAAACTAACACTTCAAGATATTTCTATAAAGATGGTTATCTTAAAGTATGTATAGAACCATCCTCAAGTGTCTCACATGATTCATCTCAGATTCCAAGTAAACAAGGATATTATTGATGAATACTACCACGAAATGGTCTAGAAAATTTTTAAATATCCAATTAATAAGTCCCATGAACACTATTGGGGATTTAGCCACACCAAAGGGCATCACAAAGTAATCATAGTGAACATAACAACATCTAAATGCTGTCTTCGATATATCCTCCTCCCGTAATCACAACTGGTGATATCTTGACCTAAGGTAAACCTTCGAGAACCATCATTCCTATATCAACTAATCAAAGAGGTCATCAATCCAAGGTAGTGGATACTTGTTCTTCACAATCACTGAGTTTAAGTATTGGTAGTGCACACATAACCTCAAGCTCTCATCCAACTTTTTGGTTAACAAAACTGGGGATATATAGGGTGAAACACTGGGTCTAGAAAATCCCTTCCTCTTTAAGTCCTCCAACTGCACCCTCAACTCTCTAATCTCTATGATATCCATCTGATATAATGGCATAGATATCAATTCTATCCAGAGATGTAGATAAATGAATATGTCTATCTATTAGTAGGGAGGTAAAACTGGAACATCATCAGGGAAGATGTCCTCATACTCTGCCACCACTCTAGGGAACTAGAAACTCATATCATCCACTACACCAAGGTTCAATCTATCCAACTGATGAGTAATCAGTCGCACCCTCTTATGCATGAGTCTATCTTGCACTGCCTGGGTTTCCTTTTTACCAAAAAATGAGAACCATGTTCTATCACTACGGACACACCACATCCTCCACCTGAAACAGTCAATTTGGACATGAATTGTGGATAAGAAATCCATACCTAAGATTAATTTTTAAGGTCTCATTGTTTCTAAAAAGAGATCCTAACAAAAACCCTCACCTCCAAGATTTAGGTCACACTATTATCATAAGTCTGTGATTGCCGAGTCATCTTTATTAAGAGTCTCTAAGTGCAATGGTCAATCCAAGGGATCAACTAGAATCTCTAAGTTTTGAATAAGATATGTGTCAAGAAAGAAATGAATAGCATGAGTGTCTATTAGTATTAGATATAAGGTAGAAAAGACATAGATCATACCTTGTAACATTTCTGGAGATTCTAGGTTGTAATCTTCGACCACCAACAACTGTCCTCCCCCTTATCCTCCTTCTCTTTGAGCCTAGTGAGGACCACCTGGGGGTGGTGGTGGAAACATGTTAAAGCACCTACCACCTCCTACTGCTCTCCAAGATCCTATAACACATCCGAAATCCTATGAACCTATATGTTCCTATCGCTTCCTCTACCTCAGCAACCCATATAAAGTCTCTCTATCAGCTGTATGGAGGGTTGGATAATCATGAGAAATATTTACCCTACCATCACATGATTAGAACCACCTTTATCTTGGATTACTGGACCCATCCTAAGAGCCTTGAACCAGAGACCCTCTATCTTGTGACCTCATCTTGAAACGTATCACACATCAAGGTCTATGTGACTAACATCAGATCCCTATTATTGAGTTCTATACCCCTGATTTCCCACTACTGGCAACCACTGACTATATCTACTCAGCCAAGAAACTCTCAACCACCAAATATTGTTCTAGAAACCCAGTATAAGTAGAAATGCATAGAGGGATAAAACTGGATTAGATGTCTCTTTGTAGTACTCTCTCGAAGGTATGAGCCCCGAATAACTGGTCAAAACCCATATCTATTGAGTACTTGGAGAGTTTTGTATACCTCGATGAATATTTATCTACTATTTCTCTACCCTTATGGAGCTATAGAAGCTCCTAGATAGATACATCCCTTAGTGTAGCTGGAGAGAACTCCTCTCTGAAGATATGCTAAAAATTTGACCAGGATAGAGTCACCTCATCACAATACTGGGTAACTAACCCCCACCATTATCTTACTGAGCTATGAAGAAGTCTCACCACCAGTACCACCATATGATCTGCTGGTGTTCTGATTATATAGAAAACTCAGGTCACCGACTCAAGCCAGTACTCAGCCACATGTGGGTCCGGTTTGCCTCGGAACCAGAGGGGTCTCTGTAATTGAAACTCATGAGGTGTTCTCAGCCTACAACCTCATATGATTGAACAAAGGGTACCATATTCTTCTTAACAGGTGGTGGTATAGCTGGTGCACCACCCATAGTTATCACCTATACAACTGGTCCCTCTATCAATGCCTCATCACTAAGGGGATAATCTTTGTGATCCTAATGCTGAATCCTAGTTATCATACATCACATAGGCATACTAAAAGTAAAAAATATGTACCATGGTCAATGAGTATATTTAGAGAGATGAATCAATAAGGAAACGGAAACCATAACCCATTCCTATATGATGCATGTACCATTATTTTTATTATAACTAATGTTCTCATGTACATAGTCAAAAAGGAAGTGATCAGATACTTGGTGTATGGATACATTATCCACCACATAAACACTAGAGTCCCTAGCTTGAAAGTCAAACTCAAAGCACTTAACACTGTTTCCACAAACCAATATCATAGACTCCGATCCTAAAGTTGAACCCACTGCTCTGATATCACTCTATCATGACCCATCCCAATGGGGCCTGTGTCGCGACTCCCCAAGCCCACCTTCAATAGGCCAGGGGCTAGAAACTAGCACTGAGTAGGCATAACACTAACATGGGAGGCCTTAGCTTGAGTACCTGCACACACACACACACACACATCTCAAAGCCTATAAAATACTAAAATGTAAAACAACTGAACAACCATGCATAAATACATCTAAATCCCACAAATAGGGTATAATAGGATGTAAAGAAAATTAAATAGAGCTAAACACAAGCCCACCATGAAGAGTTTGAAAACAAATAAAACCTTAAATAAAGATAGATACTATTGTTAATAAGCCACAGTATCACACCTCATTATGTCTGGTCTCACTAAGAACCATATGGTCCTATTCCATTTAAGACTACATCAAGAGGCTGGTATATTTCACAATAAATGACATGTGTGGACAAAGACCTTGGAGGGGTGAGTATAAAAATACCCAGTAGGATACCCAAAAAACACAAAACATAAAACAAAATAAGTAAAATCATATGTACATAGGTATATTTCTATAACACATATAACAATAATATATAAATATAATCAACAAAGACACACATTCTAAAGGTAATTCACAACCGTAATGCCAACCTAGGATTCCAGTTTGAAGGTCCCACATAGAACTCATTCATAAGAATCCACTTCTGAGTTTTATAACACTGATGAAGTCTATCCAATAAGAAATTATCATCAGATATCTCCATTAGAATTACATGATGAAATTCCAAAGAGATATGATACACAGATAAGGATCACACCCAAGGACATGGGGTATTTCAAAAACTCAATTTGGATTAACCTGCGAAGTTGAGGATCAATGCCCATGTAGTGTTGGACATGAAGATACCAAGAACTCCAACTAGGACACTAATATGAATAGAGGATATAAATTTGAGCCCCATATAAGGGTTCCAACAACTCTATGCAAGCAGTCCTACTGAAGGGATCACTGTCCTAGGAGTATGAGGTGTTTCTATACTATCCCTTAGGGAATGGATATGGGGAACTCACCCCAAAAAAACCTAACCAAGATACATAGGAAAAGGTATCAAATACATCTTTTAGAAAGTGCACGACGTGTAGAAGGGTTACACACTGTGTCCCTTGACCTCAGGTCCTTCCTATGTAAATGACCCATGTATCATGTTTGTGTCTGTGTATAAATAGAAGTTAACAACGTGTTAGATTCCCATGTACTATAACCATGTTCTAGCACACATATTATCTCATGTACTTTCACCCAAGTTGTGTCTATGTGGGAGTACATGATGTGCTCTAGCCTGTGTACCCCAACTTGTGTCTATGTACCCACTGAGGTATAGGTTGATCCATTAGGGAGAGACCACACTCCGCATGATAGGGTCACAAGCCATGTGATACTTAACTTTTTATGAAACCCTAGCCACCACTAGGAGGGACCCACACACTTTGTATTCTTGAATTACACACCACGTGGATTAAGATTTTATAGAATCCCAAATATTGTTCACATGACATCAACCACCCCTCCAACCCTCAATCCGGTGATCGCCTCACTAGGAAATCATGAATCAATCCCCATAGAGTCATTCCATCATCTAACAACAAGACTTGGTCCTTCAATTCATTTAGAAAATTACCTTGTTATTTATTATAAATTTCACAATGAAGAAAAATAAATCAGGTATCCAAAACCATCTAATTCATCATTACTTTATTCATCACACCACCATCATGTTGTGATGATCCTAGATTTACAATATCGGATTGTTTTGAAAAGGAATGGGTGTGAAATGATCGATTCATTAGGATATGTCAAACCATGGTCCAAACAAAGAACACCTATAGTGAATGAAGAATCGTGGGAGAAAAGAACAACCAAAAACATAAGGAATAAACCTTGACCAATTTTAATATTTTACTTGATTTTTCACCATTATAACGATAAGAAAACAATCAATTATCAAAAATAAATTCTCTCAAAATAACACCGCAAATAAACCAATCCTGCAAGATGACCGATCCGCGAATTAATTCATTGGTCGATTGATTCACATTCATAATATAACTTAAAAATAGGGAAATAATACAATCAAAACAAATGTATTACCTTGATTCATATTGATCGTTGATGATTAATAGAGCTGCGCCATGATCATTGGTGAGATCCTTTGATTTTGTTTCACTTTGATCATCGATCCACAATCCAATTTCCACCTGTTTGAGGGAGATCCACCAAATATCTCTCCAATGGTTGTCCAATAGATCTTGGGTTATGTAGATAACCCTATAATTTTTTTATAACAGTATACTTAAAGACTTTCCAATCAATGCATTAACAAAAAAGAAAAAAAATAATTTATTTAATTATTTTATCCATTTCCACACTCGTGATGAATTTTCCACAAATGAATTGCACCAACCAATGTTATGTTCCACCTAAAGTAAACCCCAAGTTCTAAATTCAATGACGCCCTCAGATTTATGATTTTCCTCCCTATTTATAATATATTACTTTTTTAGGAAAACTGTATGCACATGCTATTTAATTTATTTAATATATTTCAAACATTTGTTCTAGGCACACTAGCCCTCAGAATTATATGCTATCTCAACGCCTGGTCTCGAAAAAAATACATACAAAATCCAAAAATAATAAATTGAAAATCCAAGTCATTAAAAATATAATTTTTAATTTATGATATAAAAAAATTATATCATTTTTTTCAAATTAAATTTCTAAAATTTTGAAATTATACTTTTAAATAAAAATCTATAATACATGTAAAAATATTTAGTTAGAATAATTTTTTTTCATTTTTATTGTAAAATTAATTAATATTAATATATTTAATACAACTCTATAAAATTTATTTTATTAATATTAATAAGTCATGAAATATATTTACTAATAAACTTACCTGGGTTGTTACATTCTTCCCCCATTATGGAAAATAAGTCTTCAAAATTTTATTCATTACTTAAACAATTAGTGATACTTTTCTTTCATTGAATTTTTTGATTCCCATGTTGCTTCTTAAACCATATGGTTTTTACAAAAAACCATGACTTGATGATACTACATAACACCTAATATCTGTGATCATGAAGATAAATCTATTTTCCCCATATGAATGATTCTCTTCCAACTATACTACTTTAGGGATTAAAACACGAGATGCACCTGGAATATATTTCTTAAAAAATGAATCATAAAATACATCATGTATTTGGGAAATAATCAAAGTTAAGGCCACATGATACGTAACTAATCCTAATTTCTCTATAATTTCATAGGGTCCAATGAACCGTATACTTAACTTTCCATTTTTACCAAAATACACAATAGTTTTCAATGGAGATACTTTAAATAAAAAATGATCTCACAACTCAAATGAATGATCTTTCCTCTTATTATTAGTATAAATCTTTTTCCCTACTCTTATCTTCCATCATATATTGTTGAATCAACTATACCTTTCCATAAATCTCTTCTACTATATCTAGCCCCAATATATTCCTTTCACCTTCTTTTCCCCAATAAGATGGAGTATGACACCAATTTCTATACAATGTCCCTGATGGTGTCATCCAAATATGGGAATAAAAACTATTATTTAAAATAAATAATTAAATATGCACATCCCAAATTCACCGGTAATCTATTGAACATTATTGATGAATTTTTTCCAATGACTTAACAATTCTCTTTGATTTTCCATCAGACTGAGGATGAAAATATGTAATGAAATTTAATTGAGTACACATTTACTTATTAATGTATTTTAGATAATTTGATGTAATATTGGGATCATAATTGAATATAATGTAAAGACGAACTCCATATATCCTTAATATCTCCTTGAGATACATTCAAGAAAACTGATCTAAAGATATAAAATCATTAATAGGAATAAAATGTTCCTATTTAGTTGACCAATAAATAATAATAAAAATTTAAATATTATATCGAGATGTATTTTTAAATCTCACCATGAAATCTATAGATATAATTTCTTATTTCCACTCTATAAATAAAATATTTTGAACCAGCACTTTTGGTAATATTTATTTGGCTATAACCTATTCACATGTAGAACATCTTGTAGTAGACTCTGTAATATATTTCATCATTCACTCATAGTATTAATACTCTTGTAGGACCCTATACATCATAATACAATTAGGATGAATAGAAAAGAGAGATCTATGCATTTCACTCAAAAATTACTTTTTCAACTGATAGATAACTATTACACACAACCTTTTTTCAAATCTCAAAACACTATCCCATTCTATGTTAAATTTAGGAAACATAACTTTCATTATGGGTTCTTTATTTTCATGAAAATCACAATATTCATTTTCAACATACTTAATTCTATATGAAAATAATGATTACACTAACACCTAAAACAAAATAATGTAAGATCCTATATATAAAATTTCTAGGTCTAAATTCATCAAATAATTTATGAAATTATCATATTCTAATTTTATCATGGTCATCGATGCCTTATCTTTTCAAGTAAAAGAATATTCTATATTGTTTTTTTTCCAAGATGGTAATGAATCATGTGATCATAATACTTTATTAGTTCAAGACATTTTCTATAAATCAGGTTCAACTATTTCTAAGGAAATATATACTTCAATGTTTTATGATCATTATATAATTCATTTTGACAAAAAAATAATTTATTTATATTATTAAATAAAAAAAAACAAATAGTTTGGAATAATATGTAGAATAATTTATATCATGATGTTATAATTGATGTGAAACATAAACATTTACATGATCATTTTTCATCAGAACACAACCAAGTCCCCTTAATAAATAATTAGTTTAGATAAAAAATTCACAATTTCTAGAGGGTAGGTCCAAAACTGGAGCATTCCCAAATCTTATATTTTGTTCCTTGAAACATTAATCACAATATTTCATCTAGATAAATTTAACTTCTTTTCAAGTTAACATTGTTACTATGCTAGATAAGTGAGGATAGTTTTCAATAGACCACTAGTAGTTTCCCTCTAATCCAAGAAAACTACAAATATCTATAACCTTTCTATGTATTTTCTATTATTTTACAAATATAGTTTTATCTAGGGTCCATAATTATTCTATTTATAGAAATAATATTACAACCAAATGTAATATTCTACAACCAAAAATCATATTCACTAAGTTTCCCACATAACTTATTTTCTGATAGTATTTTCCAAACAACCCTTAAATGGATTTCTTAATCCTCATTAATTTTTGAATATACCAAAATATCATCAATAAAAACAACCAAAAACATCTCCATAGAGTCATGGGAAACTCAATTCATAATATCCATGAATATAAATGGTGCATTAGACAACCTAAAAGGAATAACCATAAACTCATAAGTCCTAAATCTAATATAAAATTCCATCTTCAGAATATCTTCCTCCTTCATCTTTAACTGATTATATTCTGACATGAGAGAAATCATCAAAAAATACCACACTCCTTGGAAATAATAAAAAATTCATCAATATGAGGAAAATGATACTTATTCATAGGAGTGATGATATACATGGTTCTATAATCAATGAAAATCCTCACTGAACCATCCTTATTTTTAACAAGTAAAATGGGATCACCCCATGGATAAATGATAGGAAAAACAAAACCTTTATCAATCAATTCCTATACATACTTTTTAATTTCCAAAAGTTATATTTCTAAAATTTAGTAAGGGGTTTTTGAAATTGGCTTAGAATCAATCAAAAATCCAATAGTAAACTCAACCTATTAATTAGGAATAACACTAAGAAAATCATTAGGAAATATATCTATATATTCATTCACTTTTGTATCATCTCTTACATGAATTATTTCTTCCTTTTCAATAATAAAAACAATTTATCTTTCATTTCAACCTTTGATCAATTTAACAGCTTCATGATATGTTATGAAAGGTATAAAATCATTAAATATTAATTTATTGGCTCTAAATTCTATAATATAATGATAAAATAAAGTCAAATCGACACCTAAAATAATATGAAACAATATTATGCATAGTTCAAAAAGATTTTAAGGAAAATCCCTTCCACTGATAACAATTGAAAGATAACTATAGAGCTTGTATTCTTCAATAATTTCACCCATAATATTCACCAAATATTCTATCTTCTATTCATGAGGTGATGTTATAATATTTCTTGAAAATTACACAAAAATGATCTAATACAAAGATCCAGATTCAAACAGGGCATTTACATAATTCCAATAAACATTTAACATATCTATCACAAATTCATTAGATGGACCAATATCAACCATAGTGGTAGAAATTTTTTTGCACAAATTTTTTATTTTGATATTGATTATTTCTATTGTGTGTATCTAAAATCATACATATGATAGAAAAATTAACTATCTAGTTGAAAATTAAAACATCGAAACATTTCATGACTATCTATTTTTCAATTCATGGATTGATTAAGACTTTTTCTTTTACATCACATGCCTTATAACCAAACATAATATAACATCCTAAATTGAGGTACATTACTTTTTGAAGTTTGATATGGTTCTTTATTTTTTTAGGATGGTTGGTTGTGTTTTGTGTCTTTTTTAAAAGGTCTTTTCCAAATGAAAAATGGAAAAAGGAATAGCATGGCCTGATGAGTTTCGCTCTAGGGTAGCTTCTGTGAACCAAATCCACAAGCACCATGTATAGTGAAAGGAACTTCCTTAGTTAGGCTCATTGGTGATCACCATAACCTCCATGGAAAACATGGACCCTCCAAGGTGTAGGTAAGGTTGTGGAACACTAAAAACAAACAGAACCCTAGGGTTACACCATATTCACAAGGTGTTCCAAGAATCATGGAAAAGTGCTCCAAGGACAACATTAGAATGCTGAACGACCATAATATCATGGTGCCTCCTGATAAAAATTTTTAATTGGACAATTTTTCCACCCATTTTTTTGGATATAGATATTTTAATTTACAAAAATATAGGGTTATTTAATGGTTTGGTTTTTATGAATTTTTGTCATGGATTTTAGTTTATAAACCATTCATCATCCATTCTTGGGATAGATCAATATAATTATATGATTCTTAGGTTATTCTTGGATAAATCTTCATAACTCCTTATTTATTCCATAGGTAATACTTTTATACTCTCAAGATTCAATATTGTATGTTTTATTTGTCTTTTTATTTTCTAAGTTGAGTTCTATCCATGTTATCAAACATGAGGTTAGTGGTACTTCATGTTCTTATCCTCTAAGGATTGTTTGGTGGTTTTTTGGTTGAGTGTAATATATTCTTTCCACTTTGATATATAAATGCTTGGTATTGGTTTCTTGATGAGGTTTACTTTTGTTAGGACATTCTCTTGGTGTTATTGAGAGATATAATTCTTATTGGTCATGGATCCCATTATTTTTTTTTCATGTGACCGCAAGTTAAATGTAGGTGGTTCTATCTCTAGATTATATTTTACAAAAAATGAATGCACTTGGTTTTCTAAATGATTTTTAATTGATAATTTTTATGATCATTGATTTTTTTGATATGAATTCATAAATCTATTTTTGATGAAAGATGGTTTTCCCCTTGTTTTGGTAAATAAAAGGTGTTTTTAAAATCATTTTGAAATGGTTTATGAAATTTGTTTTCAGAGTAAGGTTTTTGGTGGAAATTTTTGTTTTGAATTGTATTGTTAAATGTGATAATCCCATTTGAAATTATTTTACATATGTAAGACATGTGATTCTGGGGTTCCTAATTTAAGGGTTTAGTGTTAGGATATATCCTATGACATTATAGAGGGTTACCTTTTTAGGGCATTCCTCTATTAATATATAGTAAATCAATTGTCTTTAGGAACATAGCCTTGAAATTTTAAGTGGGTTTTCTTTTCAGGGTGTTCTTCTATCCCTAGATCATAGATTCTTTGGCTCTAAATAATCCAGTTCACACTAGTTATGATTTATATTGGGGTATGAATGGCCTATCTATCCTAAACTATGTAAGACTTGGGGATATGTCTATAGTTCTTTAATTACATGTTTTGTATTTTTTATGATATTATTATTTCTTTGAAAAATGTAAATGACTTATTTGAAATTTTCATTGATTTTTTTT
This sequence comes from Viscum album, assembly GCA_963277665.1. Lineage (NCBI taxonomy): Eukaryota > Viridiplantae > Streptophyta > Magnoliopsida > Santalales > Viscaceae > Viscum > Viscum album. The sequence goes on along the minus strand of OY728166.1, from coordinate 925,270,811 downwards.
TTGTTTTTTTAAAACTGTTAAAAAGTGGGGAAAGTTTTTCATGATTTTGATATAAAAGTGATAAAAAAAATTTCATGCCAGTTTTTTCTTAAATTGAGAATATTGGGATTATTTGAAAGAGTATTGTTATGGAACAACTAGGTGGGATCCTCCTTAGCCTGTTTAGTTCAAACCCTTCCCACTCCATTGGGGGTGTGTAGACATTGTTTGAATGATGTAGAAAAGGGATATGAATAACAGTAAGGTAATAAGTTTTATTTTTTCTAGATAAGGGAAGCCCATTTTTCAACCGTGTGATATTTCCAACATATCACATGGAGTATAGTTTGATAGTTTTGGTTTCCATTTTTGGTTGTTTTATAGACATGTACTTTGGGTTTTATCTTTTTACCTTTGGTTGTTTCAATACCAATGGAACACTTTTGTTTATTATGTAATTATTTTATGGTTATCTTTCTATATATATACATTCTATTTATCTTGATTCATGTTTGTAAAATCATTCCCAATTGTTCTTGTTAAATTTCAGAGTGCTAGTCATCACCCTATATGAATAAATAATGCCCTAAGAATCTTTCAATGTTCCAGTTCAAAACCTATTTTGAGGGGTTATTTGTCTTGGGTTGTGAAAATTAGGTATCATAGAATAGTTATGCTCAGTCTTGGGATGTTGATAAATAGAGGATATGATCTTTGGGACTTGAGAGGTAGGATTCAGTGAGTTCCTGGCCATCAATTTTAATGGAAATTCTAAAGTCATCACATAATTTTGTGTTGTGTGTCTCCTATGTTGAGTTTTACTATAAATCATAGTTTCTCTTGTATTCTATTGAGTTTAAAATTATGATTTATCATTATCTAATCACTTTAGTTTTTGGTATGTTGAAGTATGACCATAAGACATCTTTCAAGGGTTCTTTTGGAGGATGCATCAGATAATTATTTTCAAGGGGATCCTACTCTTAAACATATTCAACTAGAGGATATTATGAGTGTAGTTCAATCAATGGACTAGAACATAACATATATTCAGAACCAAGTAATTTAGGTGAAACTAGGAGTTGGAGGAGATAAGGATCGAGCACATGAGATCTTACATGAGAAGACTCTATCCTTTAAGGATTCTAATGAATCCCAATTGGGGGGAGTACTATCTAGAAAATATTGATTCAGTCTTTGAGTTTTTTTAGACACCTAATTATTTCAAGGTGATGTATGCAATGATAATGATCAAGGTTCCTATAAATAGGTGGTGGGACTCTATGGTTCAGACACACATGCATGTGGTCATATAGTGGAAAGGCTTAAAAACCTTTTATTTTGGTAGTTTTAACCTGATTCCTTAATGATGTTGATGTATATGGAATTCCTCTATTTATAAATGGGAGACCATATAGTGTCTGAGTACACCAAAAATTTTAGGAAGTTGGTTTGTTTTTTTCTGGAGGTGGTGATGAATGATTATATTATGGTATATAAATACCTACAAGGATTGTAACTTAATATCTTATCACAGGTATATATGTTGAAGTTATCCACAAATGTTGAGATAGTCAATAGGGACATGATGGAAGAAATATATAAGGTGGAAAATATGGGTTTATTTTCATCTTATCTTACACTTAGTGGTAGTTCATGTACCACACCAAAGAGGAAGAAGAAGTAGCTTGTTAGTCACAAGAACGATGAAGGTGGTTCTTAGTAGAACACTATTTATACTCCATAAATGGTGATGAATATTATACCATTGAAAATATATTAGTGTTGAAAGGTGGGGTACACTAAATGATATTACCATACACCTCTAAAGTACTACATTGATTATGGTTTTTGAGGTTATGTTTAAAGATTATTCCAAGATCTCTCTATACCCCATTATTATTAGGGATATTCTTCTCCAAAGGCCACTACGATGCAATTAGTTTCTTTAAATTCAACAAGGAACCATCCACAGTATTTAGGAGTGAATAATATTCTTGTAGTGGATGTGTTTCTAGTAGAATATGATGTGGGACCAACTATAGTGAGAGGTACCATTTTTATTTCATCCTTTATAACAACTACTTTGTTTAATACATTCTCCTCAAACTCTTTCATATCATCTTATTTTGAATATTTATTGAAAATTATGATGTAACTCAAGTACTTTTATATGGATATGGATATGAATCCTGAAAAGATGAAGGACAAGGGGATTCATGTTTCTAAATTTCCTCTATTGATAACTAATATAGAGTTAGTCTAGAATACCATGGATCTTGATCTTGATATTTTTGATATAATAATAATAATGGATTGAACTGTATATCACTGAACTGAGATTGATTGTTAACATAGACATGTTTCCTTCTCTACTACCGATGGGAGTTCTCGATGTTTTAGGTAGAGTGGGACGTGATGTCCAGTAGTGCGGGACCTTCCCATCCAGAGCTTAGGAGTCTTTTGTCTTACATTGATATTGAGGCCAATGATGTTTTTTCTCTTATTGATATTCCCTTGGAAATTTTTTATTTCCACATGGTTTTCACAGATGAATTCTCTATTTATCCTCCATAGGGTAAGGCAGTGTTCCCCATATATTTGGTGTCAGGTACTCAAATGATTTCTATAACCTCATATCACATGTCACATTCAGATTTAAAATAACTTATGATCTAGTTAGATAACCTGATGGAGAAAGGATTTACTTTCTCCATTGTGCCACTATTTTTGGACCCCATACTCTTTTACATAAAGTCTAATGGTTTTATTCATCCCTTATAATACTATCAATAGTTTAATTGGGTAATAATGAAGAACAAGTATCATTTTCCCCATATTGATGATTTATTTGATTAGTGAATTGGGGTGGGGTGGATTATAACAATAAATATTCATTCAGTGTATAATTAGCTCAAAATTATGGAATCTGATATCTCTAATACCACTTTGAGGAGTATTTATAGCCAATATGAATATCTTGTGATTCCATTTGGACTTTCTAATTATCTTACAGTGTTTATGTCTTTGATGAGCTAGATATTCCACCATTATATTGAAACCTATATTGTGGTATTAATGGATGATATACTAGTTTATTCAACAATATATAATCATCAAGAGAACCATATAAATGTGGTTTTGGAAACCTTGAGGAGTCACCACATTTATGGGAAGCTATGTAAATGAAATTTTGGAATATGAGAGGTCATGTTCATTGGGTATGTAATTCTAGATCATGGTATTTCAGATGATCATTAAAAGTTAGTGGTTAGGATATCATGGAAAGAACCACAAAAATTCTTTGAGATTCATTGCTTCTTAGGTCTTACTAGATACTATCCACATTTTAAGGGTTTTTCAAATATGACATCACCATTGAATACTCTTACCAAGAAAGGGGTAAAATTATCTTGGGATGTTTAGTGTCATTTATATTTAGATGAGTTTAAATGGTGTCTGATATCAACTCAAATCATGATATTATTAGAATAGGGTATGGCCTATGTGGTATATTGTGATTCTTATTATTATTGTTTGGGGTTTGTTCTTATGTCGGATAATCTTGTGGTGGAGAATGGGTCTCTTCATATTCAGAAGTAGGATAAGAATTACCCCACCAATTATAGAGAACCAATCCTTTTCAAATATTATTACATCATTTTAAACATAAATATCCAACAAGTGCAACCCAAAAGATAGTGAGGTATACTATCTCTGGAATACTATATTTATAATACATGAAGGAAAAAAAATTAAATCCATATTTTATTCTCTATAATGATATACTAAACCCATTTAAGCTCCTAAAATTGTATAGGATAACCTAGGGAAATACAAAAAATAAAGGGGAGATATAAAAATCCCTTTAAGGGAATAAACATAACAAGGAAACATAACATGTGAGTCAAAATTATAACATGATATAATAAAAGAGAAGGGTCATGATTAATCATATGAAAGTATAACATAAAAACATGGTATCATAATATCAAAGAAACATAGGAAAGTGGAATCAACATATAACATTTCATAAACATGATTCAAGGATAAATTCTGAGAAAATATCACATAGTGGACAAATTCCCATAGTGGATTAGGATTAATACCTAATCCCATATATGACATCTCATGAGACAAAAGCTTTTCCAAATGAATTAGAGCACTATATAGTCACACCCACCATAACATTATCATGATTATATATCCAAAAAAGAAAATCAATCATAAGGAATAACCATAATAATTACCCATGAAATGAAAACTATTTTCATAAAGGTGCCTCATATCATAATAAAAAGATATTTCTTAAAGAATGAATTTGAGAAATGAGCATAAGGATTGTATTAACCCATAATAGAAAGGGAGAATGAGCTAGGTATATATGTAATATACATATATACCTAATTTATAAGCAATTTATGACATCTAAGGTTATCTTCATTGTGAAAAACATATTTAAAAGATCATATGAAATATTTTTTTATAAAAACACACTTTCACTTTGAAATCACTTGGTTAAAATATAAAATTTTAAAAAAAATTATAGAAATTTTTTTAGTTTAAAATAACCATGTAAAATTTTAAAATAATATTTAAATAACTGATTAGTTATGATTTAAGGAAATACCATTCATGTCATACATGTTAAATTAAAATATTACTTTCACATTTTCAGTAAAAAGTCAAAATTACCTCATTTGGAAATGACATGAAGATTCCTTTTAAACCAATTGTTAAAAATTATAAATATGGTAAATATAACATTAAGAGATCATTTAAGAATAGTAAAAAAATTATTTAAAACATTTTTAGAAAATGTGTATATGGAAGAGAATTATTTTTTGAGAGAAGATAAAAATAAAGTTGATTTTTATTAAAAACATTATTTTGAATTCATGAGTAAATAAAGAGTGGAAAATGAATGGAAAAAATGTAACATCTAGAAATAACCATAGCTTAAGAAAATTCATGAGTTTATTGTGATACAGATCAAAATACTTCACCATTTTAAGGATAATCATAGGCATTCCTGATAAACAATGAGATTTTTAAATAAATCTCTTTCCACATTGATAACTTTTGAATAATAAACCCCATTAAAATATTACATTAAATGAAACATTAAATATAATGGAATATGAAGGATTAATTATATAAAATGTAAAATGGGTAGTATACACAACATATAAAATAATTTGGTTCATTATATTAAAGTATGCCTCAATGAGGGAGAATTGAGATGAAATACCTTACAGTTTAAGAAATGACTTAATATTAAAGGGATTAAAAGAGAGAGAACTTTAATTTGAAGTTAAAATAAATTAAATTTTATTAATAAAATATTTTAAATATTAAATTTTTAGTATGTACACATTTAAAATAAATTAGGTTCATAAAATAACATGTGTCTCAAAGAAGGATGTCTTCAGAGAAAAACTTTTACCTCAAGCACAAACATGTCGTGTATTTCCTTTATCTCATTTATGATAAAATTATAGATTTTTTTTCTTAAGAACAATTTTAATAATTAATCCCTTATACTTAATAAATTTATAAAATTTATTTTAATTACATAATTAATTAATTAATTAGTTCTGTCCACATCAGGTGTTTTGAGGATGCTCAATTCATAATTTCATAACAACAATGGTGTGTTGACTGTGGTTAAAATGTTAATTTTTATATAATATACATAATAATAATCATGAAATAATTATAATTTTTATGAATAAATTATTCCTTTAAAACCAACCATGAAATATGGTAAGGAACAATTAACTACATTAAAATGATAGAGACGATAGGCCGTGCGTATTCATGAGTAACATTTTGAATTTTCAATGATCATGATGGAAAAAGGTAAATGTTATTTTAACTTTATATAATTATATTTATATAATTAATATCATATTATTTCTTTTAATACACTTATATATACCATCCATCTGACGTGGTAAGGAAAAACAGATCACATTGCTTTATGGAGGTGGTAATCCACACAAATACATAAATGGTATTATCATATTTTTATGAATGGATAAGTAAGAATATATATGGTATATTAATTTTATATAATCATAAATATGTCATTAATATCATATATATACATTAAATACATCATAAAAAATAGATGTGAGAGGTAATGATGGAGTACAAATTACCTTAGTTCACGAGGCGGTGGTTTTCCACAGACACAAACAATTGTTTCATTTTCCATTTGATGGAAGAGGAGATAGATTTAGTTTATTAAATTAACATAATAAAATATAATTATATGGTATATAATTATTCTATTATATTATAATGGTTTAATAATATTTTAAGTATGTGTAAGAAGAAACAAAATAAAAGAACTCGGTTAGGAATGATACCTCTTCCTCGGGCCACCTCTTTTAAAATTATACCTAAATCCTTCTATGATTTTATTTATGATCAATCATAGGACTCTATGATGTGTGGGGGGAATTAATTATAGTATTTTTGAAGGTATTTTTAGAATGAAAATTATTTTTAAGTGTTTAATGGAGAGAATAGGAGGTTCCCTTTTATAAGTGAGAGGGAGTGATATTTTGTAAATACCCAAAAACATTCAATAATGAGAAGTCACTCTGAGTCCAAGTTCTTAAAAATTGATAAAATATGTATTGTAGGGGTAAAATGGTCATGAAAATCCATGAAATTCAAAATAAAACAATTTTTAAACATGTTTTTCCATTTACCTCTAAGTTTACTCACTTTTAACATTTTGTTTTTTCTAAATGGTAACAAGTTTTTTTAATATTTTTACTATTAATTATGAAAAAAAATTATGCTGAAATTTTTAAATAATATTAATTATTATGATTAAAAATATGGAATATATTTTATCAAATTTAAAATCACAGATATGGAAGAATTCAATTTAAAATTAAACCCACAAGACATCAAAAAACGGGTTTTCAAGAAATGCATTTACCAATTAATAAATGATATTATTTTAAACCAATGAAAAAAATTCATAATTATATGAATTTCAATTAATATAAATATATTTTTAAGCTATTTTTTTAAATATTTCCTTAATATTTGTTATGTTAATTAATTAAGATGGATAAACTTTATGCACTTAAAAACAATTTATAGAAAACTATGTTTTTAAGCATAAAAATAAAATTCTACCAAAATCATAAAAATAAATGTGATTAATTATATTATTATAGATAAATTTTTTAATATTTCACTTAAATACGAAACAAAAAAATATAATGGAACTTTTAAATTAGTTTATTTAATTAAAATACATAATAGCAGTTGAAAAATTGGTAATTTTCACTATTCCATAAAAGATCAATCATTTTAAAAAAATACACAAATTACACCCAAAGGAAATTTTGATATTATGGTTTAAAAAATGATGTTCATTTTCAAATATAATATTTATAAAAGTTAAATAAATAAATCATAATATTTTCTCTAAAAAACAATTAAAATTTATTTTTTTTAAGGAAACAGTTTTATTGAAAAATGTATTTATTAAAATATGAGTGCTTCTTTAATAATAATTTATCAATACATTTATATCAATTAGTCCCTTTATATATATTTCATAATTTATTTAATACCATTAATACCCACCAATTTAATGACTAGTTTATATATATCATATTTAAATAGTAACATTTCAAGGTTTATTTAGTCCCGATGTTGCTTGCCTTATATATTATCAAACATAGTTTTTTCTTTAAATATCAGGGTGTTACATTCCTCTATAATTTAATAAATTTATTACATGTAATTTGAACATGATATTGGTAATCAATGGTATTCCATCTGAAAATATATTTATTGAAATCCCACATCATACAAAGGGTTAAAAAAATTCCCTCTTGATAAGAGAGAAAGGGAAGTACGAAGGTCATCCAGAATAATATATAACTAGGATTCCAAGTTTGAAAAAATTATTGGGAAGTGAAAATATAGACAAGTAATAAAATATTAATTCCAAAATAATGATAGAGAGTTATTGTGACCATTGATTAGAAGAATGTGACTGAACATGAAAAAGTTAACAGTCACAAAACTAAAAATTTGTGATGAAAAGACCATCAATTCATCTAAAATGATTATAATAGGATAATTTTTTTGTTTCAAGATCCTCCTACTATAGTTTTGGAATTTCTTTACCATTTATACTAAGAATATATCTAAATATACTTACTTCATATCTTTCAATTTCATAATCACAATTTCATCTATTGGTTGTGCTTTGATCAATTTCCACATCATATATTACTACAAGGAATGAATAACCAAAAAGAATTTTTATGTCTGAAGCAATAAAAATAATATTTAATGGATCATAATATCCATAAAATAATAATAATATATTAATCATGTATTTAAATATTAACCAAAACTGTAATGGTTAACACAATGAAAGATAATAAAAAAATATATAAACCTTTATAAATAATACATTTTACTTTAAAAATTTCCACCAAATCATTAATATAGATTACTCTAAAAACAAATAACCCTATATACCAAGTACCCCCAATATAAAAAATTTTAATTTTTTTCTTCCCAACTATTAAATAATGTTAAATCAAATGTTAGACACAAGTGTTACATATACCTCAATCTATAGAATCATTACAAAAAATATCATTAATCACCTAAAAATCCTAAAAATAAAAAATTATTTGATCCAATAATATGTTTCCAAAAGTCAAAATAATATTTATCCACTAAATAATTTAAGAAAAACAATTTAATACCAACCATAACATCATATTGGCCAGTGTTAAGCATTACACCCTTGTCTCCGTTTAGTTGTGGGTTCAAGCTCTGTGACCTTGCTGGATATGATAAGTTGTCACCTGAAATGTGGATTGTCCTTTTTATAAAACTATATTTATATAATTACTATAATGTTACCAAAAATATTATGAGAATAATTATAATAACATTAATAATCAAATCAATTTATAACCACTAAGGTTTTCTATACAACTTATTTTCCCCACAAAATCAAATAATCTTAATTGAATATTATTACCTTAACTTCAAATATAGGATAAAACCTAATGGTTATCAATACCACTATACTTATGTCCAAAAAATATAAATTCATTCCTAATAAAATAAATTTTTCTTACTAAAATCCATTCTAAACCCATGGATTATATTACCATAAATATCTCCCAAAAATATAATTAATAATATTCCACTTCCAAAACTTAAAACCTAAAAAGGGGTATTGGTACCTTTAAAATTTAGCAACCTGAGACTTATCAACCAAATAAAATTTATGTTTAACCTATTTAATTTATTATTATCATCTATTAATCTTCTTAACAATGGTTCATAGATATTTTGTGAATTTCCAAAACATATCCCATGGGAGTGTCAATCCAGGTGTGCAGTAGGACCCATTGTCATGCACCAAGTGATGATCGATTCATAGCACAAAGCACCCTTTTCATATTTATTACACCTAGGTATAACTATGATAGAGCTACATCCACTTATAGTATTCAGAGAGGGATTTATTTTATTATTAACCACTTGATCTATCCTTCAACTAAATTCCAGAATTTCATCTACTTAGTATTATCATTATAATTATCCCTAAGGTCATCACTAAATTATTCTACACAAAATCCCAAAAAAATAACTATAAATTTATTTGAAAACAACTATATCATCCCATTCCTTTTACAAAAAATTATTATATGATTTGTAATGGTAAATATCCAACAAGTACAACCCAAAAGACCGTGAGTCATAGTGTCTTTGGAAAACTAGGTTCATAATAAATAAAAAAGAAAATAAACCATGAAATAATTATTTTATTATCCACAATGAGTTAATAACCCATTTTGGATCCTAAAAATGTGTAGGATAACCTAATTAAATACATAAAATAAATGGGTGAGCTAAAAATCATAGTAGGGGAACAAAGATAATAAAGAAAACATAACGTGTGAGTCAAAAATATAACAAGATATCATAAAAGATAGGGCTCATGAGTAATCACATGGAATAATAAATATGAGTCAAGGATAACTACCTAGATAGTATCACATGGTGGATAATGTTCCATAATAGATTAGGTCTACTCCCTAATACCATACATAACATCTCATGAGACAAAATAATTACCCAATACATTGGATTTATATCTTGGAATATAATGACCCAAACTTTTTATACACAAATATTACATATATTTAGATGAATATTGTAACATCCTGAACTAGGTTCCACGTACCAGTACCCTGATCCAGTTTGCTATGTGACCTCAAGAACACCTCCCATATGCTAGAGGCTACCAACTAGTAGTGAGGGTCAAATATACAATATGGGGAGACTACACCCTATTTATAAAAGAATAACAAAAGTGGAAATAGATAAACAATAACTAAATGAAAATAAATATAACCAGAATAATATCATTATCACATGATGACCAAAACATGAATACAATATTATAACAAAAATAGTATATATTTCATGTCATATATGTGTCAAGTTTCAATATGAAAAACCTAAAATAATGACACACTGACAACTCCCAAGCGGGTCCCGACACCTTGTCCAATTCCCTCATCCATGCACCATTATAAATTATCCATCTAATATGATGTCTATTTGGGTACCCATCAGGAATCCTAAGTAGGTTGTGAGTACAACTAAATAGGTCACTGCAAATGGTGTCTAAGAAAATATCCATTCAATAACAGCGTATTCAGTTGTATAAAGAATAAAGTACAATTAAGTAAATAGTTATCACATTTCATTATTCTTTAATTAATAACACAATTTACCCGGTTTCACGATGGCATCTGAACTATCAATACCTTCTTCATCCCACGGCAGAGTCTGAACTATCCCTTAGGGATATCACATATCACATAACTCAGGGGTTTTCATTTATCATTTTATTTAAATTTAATATCATGGATACTTTAAACCATATTCCAATGGCAACATTTTGGGCCTAGAATGACATGTCTAGCATCCTGTGGGATTTTAAAGCATCAGTCTACATCCCACACCCCATTTATCAATCACTTAAATATGAGATTTTGAAGAATTTTTCTGTTTCCCACACTCATTTATCACATGCATGCATTTAGGATTAGAACATAATGTCTATAAACCCATTGGATTTTGAAGCATTAGTTTATGTCCCACATCCCATTTATCAATTAATCACATATATCTTATATATCAAATTTAATAAGGTTAATCATAATTACCCTATTATCAATATTTAACATAATTGTATACCATTTCAATTATTAAAACAATCATGGATCAACACTTTAATCACATGTAATAATATGAACAATTCACCATTAAACAATTTAACAATATTTAATCATATAAACCATTAAACCTTAAAGGTCAATCCAAACATGCCACAATTTCCATTAATCAATCAATTCAACACTATACTAATCAATAAATTCCCCAACCCCATAAATTGACCAATTCCATAACCCCATTAATTAATCAATTCCAAAAATCAATTAATTAATAAATTAACCAAATTAATTAATTCAATTAAAGAATAAATTAGTAAATTCACAATAGAAATTTTAAAATTACATACATGTAATTTAAATAAAGACTTTGGGAATTGAATAATATACCACCTAACTCAATATCTTTTATGAGAAATTTCCAAGATAGAAATCCCCAAATTGAAGCAGAATATTCAATTTCACAATAAAGACCAAGATCTAGAACCAAAACCTAGATGCGAGATCAAACAGATTAGATACAAGAAAACCTAGATGTAAACCCATAATTAATGGAGGAAAAAATCCATTTAAAATAAAAAAGAAATATGTGTGAGAGAGAGAAAACCAATCGGTAATATATCATATATTGGGAGAGGTGTAGATATATCAATCCGGTCCTTGATTCATCAAGAACGGAGTTTGGAAGGCCTTGGAATCTGTTTCGGAGCCTCTAAAAAGAGAGAGAAAAGTTAGGTCAATAGTGGGTGAATGAGGGTGAAATATAATAGGTTTTATAATTTTAAAAAACATTTTTGAAGAAATAAATCTCATGCACACAATTTTCTAGGTAGGGGCACACAATTTTCTAAATTGTGCACCCTAACTGTGCACCTATTCTAGGGGTCACATAGTTACTACTATGAGGGAGCAAGATTTGAAAAACCACGTTCCAAACATGAAATCTCCCTCTATCTAGGGTTTTATAGTTTTATAAGGGTAGATGCATAGTTTGAGAAAACCATGCACTAGCCATGCATTTCCCCCTTTCCTTTACAATTTCTCAATTTTTTCCCGAAACACCCCAAAACAAAAACCCACTCAAAGTTTACCAAAAAAGGGTAAAATAATAACTAAAATATAGAAAAAAACATCCATAGAAAAGTCAGGATCTTAAAATCTGTCCACTTTATAACAAATCATCCTTGATCTATACTTCCAAGCATATCTTAGATTCCAAGGTAAAAATATCAAGCCACTAAGATCGCATACCTACTTCTCTCTCCCATTTTTCCTCCTGAACACAATAATTTTTCCACAATACATGAACTAATGACACAATATTTTCCCTCAACACTTTTTCACTATGATCTATAACACATATCATATGCTCCTCAAAGGAAGGATCATACTCAAGCTCAATATCATCAATATCAATCACATGAGAAGGGTCAAGGTGATACCACCAAAGTTGTGACACATGAAAAACATCATAAAGAAAAATATATGGAAGATCCAATCGGTACGCAACTGGTCCAATTCTCTCCACAATCGCAAAAGGTATGAAAAACCTAGGTTCCAACTTTACCTGTCTCCAAAACCTACAATGACCCAATCTAGGAAGCACTAGAAGGAACACATGATCTCCCACTATAAACTCAAGGGGTCATTGATGGACATCAACATACAAATTTTCTCTAATATGAGCCATAGTCATATACTTTTTAATTATCTAAATCTACTCTGAAATCTCCTACATGAGACTCGATCCTAAAAACTCTGAATCCCCTACCTCCATCCAACATAGAGGTGATATGCATGGCCTATCATAAAGAGACTCATATGGTGCCATCTGAATAGTCACCTGATATATGTTGTTATTGGAAAACTCAATGAGTGCTAAGTGATTCTACCAAGACCCACTAAAGTAAAGAAAAAACACTAGTACCATATCCTAAATTACATGAATAGTATGTTTCGACTCCCCATCCATCTATGTATGAAAATACATACTAAAAAACACATGCGTATCAAGTTATTTCTGCAAGACTTACTAGAAACCTAAGGTAAAACATGAGCCATGATCATAAACTATACTACACGGAACCCTATGCAGATTAAATATCTCCTAAACATACAAGTATCTAAACCAATACATTGAGAATGTCTCTCTAATAGGAAAGAAATATGTTACTTTTGTTAGTCAGTCAACAATTAACCAAATAGAGTCATTCTTCCAAGGTGTCCTCGGGAGACCCACCATAAAATCTATGGTAACGTTGTCCCACTTACATTATGGAATGGGAAATAGTTTTATTAAACCACCTGGTTGTTGATGCTTGGCCTTCACCTGTTGATAGGTATAGCATCATGTCATAAACCCTAAAATATCCTTTTTCATACCCATCCATCAATACTGTCGATGTAGGTCATGATACATTTTGGTCAAACTCAGATGCACCACCCACATCAAGGCATGAAATTCATTCATAAGATCCTCCCACATACTCATAGGTACAATAACACGGACCAAGACATAGATTATATCATCCCCATCTATGATCCAATCAGAAGGTGACTCCCCACATTCATGGCTCTCCCTCAAGAAAAACATTTCGGATCCTGATAATAACTCTACCTGATCTAGCTCAAAAGCATAGAATCTACTGATACTGATATGAGGGTAATCTAACCCCAACCATCCTAAACTATAAAATGCATCTTAGCTAGAAAATTAACCATCTTTCACATAGAGATAGACTCCTGAACTGCCCAATTCTATATTTTACTACTCAAAGAATCAGTAACACTATTTCCATTCTCAATAATATATGGTAGATCAAAGTTGAATGATTGGATATACTCAAACCATATAAACTATTAGAGATTCAAATATAATTGTTAAAAGATATAATTTAAGCTCTTGTGATTGGTATACATAATAAACTTTTTTACTAGAAGATAATTCCACCAAAACTTCAAATCATAAACTATTGCAGCTAACTTGAGGTCATGTGTAGGGTAATTCCATTCATCTAGACTCAACTATTGTGACCCATAAAAAACAATTTGATCTCCCTGTATCAAAACTACTCTATTTACTATCTCATATGCATCACAAAAAACCGTATACTCTTCACCTGGCTCAGGTAGGATCAAAATTGGGGTTGTTATTAAGATCTTTTTAAAATCCTAGAAATAATAATCACATGCTTCAAACCATTAAAACTTAACTCCCTTATTGGTCAAGCCTAAAATTGGTGATTACAAGTGGAAAAATTCTTGGATAAACCTCCGATAATAACCTGCTAAGCCCAAAAAACTACAGATATCGAAAACATTCTTGAGTTTCTCCCAAGAAACCACTTCCTACAACTTCTTTGGGTCCACTGACACACCTTCCTCCAAGATTATATGACCTAAGTTATGTACCTGATCAATCTATAATTGACAATTATGTATCTTGGTGTATAATCGATAATCTCTCAGTATACTAGGGGAGATGTCAAGATATTGGGAATTATTGTCATGCAAATTTTAGTACACCAAGATTTCATCCACAAAAACAACAAAAAAATTATCTAGGAATTTTTGGAATTTTTGGTTTATAAAGGCCATAAACACCTCTAGAGTGTTTGTGAGGTTGAACGACATCATAAAAAAATCATATAGGTCATACCTACTTTGAAATTTGTCCATGGTATATCCAAATCTCGAACTCTCAACTGATGATACCCTGATCTCAATTAAATCTTGGAGAACACACAAGATCCTCTCAAAAGGTCAACAAGATCATTGATATGATAAATAAGATATTAGATCTTCACTATCATTCGATTCAGCTTCCGGGAATCAAAAAAAAAAAACACAACGTCCCGTCATCATTATTTGGAAAAAAACTAGGGAACCCCAAGGTGATGTACTCGGGCAGATAAAACCCTTATCCATCATCTCCTCCAACTGAGTGTTAAGATCTTTAATCTCTATTGGTTTTATTTTATACAGTGGAATAGAAACAAGTTCAGCTCCAGGCATGAGCTCAATTGTAAACTCCAAATCCCTCTTAGGCAGAATCACTGAGAAGTATTCAAGAAACATGTCCATAAATTGATACTCTATAGGTGGAAATACATCATACTCCACAACCCCACTATCCAAAAAAATACTTGTAACCTGGGAGGTGATCTCCCTCAGTTGATGATGAAAATGCCTTACATGACATTCCTGGATATCCCACTCTCAACAATGAACATAATTTTCACCCTTATGAGACATAAATGTCAATCTCCTATGATAATAATCAATTTGGTATCATTATGATACTAACCAATCCATAGAAAAAATCATGTCGAAACCTAACATATCAAGGATGTAAAGATCCAAACTGAAACGATACTCCCCAACCTTGACAGAATGCACCTGGCACAAGTAGATATCTCTCGACTGTACTCCCAAAGTTGTATCAATCGTCATAATCCCATTAAAAAAATCCACTGCCAGACTCAACCCATTCACAAGTTGTGTAGATATAAAAGAATACGAGGCACCAATATCAGTTAAGGAACTATCAAGAATAGAATCTACAATAATAGTACCTCTAACTATTGATGGTCCAACCATGTTATCCACTAGTGCAGGTTAAAAAAATGTAACTTCCCTACCCCTCTTACTTGTGATGCAGTTTGAGTCCCCTATGATACACCAATCTGATAATAAGAGCACTCTTTCCTAGAAGTACCACTTCCACTACATTGACCACCAAAACTAGTAGAACTATAACTTCCTGACTGATATGGTGCAGAAGACCCCTTCCCATACTCTAGTTCTATCAAGATTATCCATCACTACACATCTGTCATGAATTCCTGTATAACCAATATAGATGTCTCATCTTTCGACAAGTATGGCACTCCATTGGTGGTTGGGGACAATGTCTACAAATATGTCCCGACCTACCACACTCGTTTTAGATCACTTGAGTCATATTTTGAGTAACTAACCCTCCCCCTAGATAATATACTTTCTCTCTCCCTTTTTGATGTTTTCAAAGTAATGCTTCCTACTCTTGGAAAACATACCTCATGGTCATCCAATAGATACCACCAAAGTTCCACCAGATGCCTCCTTCAGGTTCCCCTTAGTTATGAGAGCTCGATTCACTACATATGAAAAAACTTTCAGTTGAAAGTTATTAACCTAGGATTTAATTTCAAATTTAATCCCATCCTGAAAATTCTTTTTCACAGTAGCCTTTAACCCTGACAAAGATGGAAAAAATCACTTAAAATTTTGTAAATCATCCTAAATAGTCCATCATAGACATTCTCCCCTAGCTCAACCTAATAAACACAACCGCCCTCTCCTTCATAAGTTTCTCAAGGTAAAATTTTTCCAAGAACCTATCCTGAAATGCCTTCCACATCATATTATATAGCCGTTCATCTCAAGTATAGATGCCCCACCATCACTTCGCCTGACCATGCAACATATAAGATTTTTGTTTGAATCTTTTCTCAGTGGGAGTCTTTATATTTTCAAGGATCATCTGGATAGACTCAATCTAGAACATAGATACCTTAGGTACACCCTCTACAGATAAAGTATGAGGGTGATACAATTGAAACTACCTTGTTAGGTCTAACATACATTTCAAAAAGATCCCTAGGTTTATTTCCATAAACAACATAAACCAAGAAAAGTTATCATAGATCTTCTCTATGACTTCCTCACTTGGAACTATCGATGCCTTAGATTCTGCTACCGGAGGATCATTTCTACCCACATCCTCCTGTCATCCTATTAACAAGCGTCATCACAGAGGCATATGTCTATAATTCCAAACACACATAATTGGACACAGTTCAAAAGAATTAATTCATTTAATAAGATGGATTCACATAAATACATAACAAGTCACCCCCTTTCCCACCATATGATCAAAACCAAGGAACTATCACTACCCTCAACCATCCCTCATCTAGGTCATGGATTACTAATGGTAAAATTTTTCATAATTCAAATTTATCACTAGACACCCATTTTATCCATTTCATATAGAATATTTAGCATCATTTATAAATTCTAATTTATTAATAGGAACCATTTTCATTTAAAATTCACAAGAAATAAAATATTTTTTTATTTAAATAATTACCCAAAACATGCCTTTTTCTGCATGCCTAAAATGATGCACATCACATAAAAATCCTGAGTTCCTAAAATTATGCACATTCAACTCTCATGCCACACCAATCCAAGATACAAAAATAATAGAAAATAATAACATCATACAACAAGTGCATCACCCAGGGTGAAATAACATTCAAATGTAATATAAAAAATCAATAACAACAATCCCTTTTGGGTACTTGGGTTTCCCCCCACACATGGGTTAGCTAATCTCATACACGAGTTCATGAACAAGGACCGAATCATCCTAATCTCTTATATACCTTTCCCAAATAGTAATAAAAAATAAAATAAATTAACCTTTAATACAACTTTGTAACATCCCGATCTGGGTTCCACATACCGATGCCTCAAGAAGATTTGCTATGTGAACTCAAGTGTTCATCCCCATACACTAGAGGCTAATGACTAGCAGTGGGGGTCAAATATAAAACATGGGGAAACTATGAACTCTTTATGAAAGCAACACAACAATGGAAATAAATGAATAATAACCAAATGAAAATAACCATAACCAAAATAATACTAGTATCACATAATGAACAAAGCAGGAATACAATATTCAAACCAAAACAACAGATATGTCATGTCATATATGTGTTAAGTTTCAATATGAAAAATAGAAAATGAAGAAACACTAACAACCCCCATGTGGGTCCTGAAAAATTGTTTTATTCCCTCATTCACGTTCCATACCAAATAAACCATCTAACATAGGGATCTTAAACTTATCTTATCCCACAAATATGAAGTCTATTCAGGTATCGATTAGGAAACCCGAGTAGGTTGTGAGTACAACTCAACATTCCCCCACCGACAGTGTCTAAAAAAATATACTATCTACAACAATGTATACGGTTTTATAAATAATAAATTACAATAAAGAAAATGATTTTCACATTTCATTATTATTTAATTAACCTTATTATTTACCCATTTTCATGATGATACTTGAACCATCAATACCTAATTCAGCCCATGTTGGAGTTTGAACCATCCCTAAGGGATATCACATATCATATAACTCATGGATTCTTCATTTATTATTTCATTTCAATTGAATATCATGAATAATTGAAACCATAGTCCAATGCCAACATTTTGGGCCTAGACCTCTATGTATAGCACCGCATGGATTTCTAAAACATCAGTCTGTCTCCCACACCTTATTTATCAATCAATCACATATGGTCTTTTAATGCATTAGTCTATGTCACACAATCATTTATCACATGCATGCATTTGGGCCTCGAACATCATGTCTAGAACCTTGTGGTCTTTTTAAGAATTAGTCTGTGTCCCACACCCCATTTATCAATTAATAACACATATCTCATATATCACATTTAACAAGGGTAATAATCATTAACCCTATTATCAACATTTCACATCATGGTATACTATTCCAATTATAAAAAAATCATGGTTCAATACTTTAATCACTTGGAATAATATAAAAAATTCACCATTAAACCATTTAACAAAATTTAATCATATAATCCATTAAAACTTAAAGGTTAAACTAAACATAACCCAATTACCATTAATAAATCAATTCATAATTCTATTAATTAATAAATTCCTCAACCCCATCAATTGACCGATTTAATAACCCCATTAATCAATAAATTGCACAATTAATTAATTAATTAAATAATTCAATTCAAGAAGAAATTTATAAATGCACAATAACAATTTCACAATTATATATACATAATTGAAAGCAATAATTTGGGAATTGAATAATATAACACCAACCTCGAGATCATTTATGAGCATTATCCATTCCAGAAATCCAAAAATTGAAACAAAATGTTCAATTTCATGACAATGAATGAGATCTATAACCAAATCCTAGATCTTAGATCAAACATATTATATCCAAGAAAAACTAGATCTAAACTCATCACCAAGGAAGAAAAAATACATTCAAAATATGATAGAAAATAGGAGGGGGGAGGAAAACAATTAGAAAGAGATCACATATCGGGAGAGGTGCATATCTGTCAATTCAGCCCTCAATTTTCCAAGAACAGAGTTCATAAAGCCTTAAAATACATCCAGGAGCCAAAACAAAAACAAGATAGAATGAGTTAGGTTGAGCAGGGGAGAATAAGGGTGAAATAAAGGTGGTTAGGGAATTTTATAATAATTTTTCAGAGAAATAAATCCCACACGCACAGTTTCTTGGGTAGGGGTGCACGGTTTTCCAAACCCTGCACCATAACCATGGGTCTATTCTATGGGTTGAATAGTTACTACTAGGAGGGATCACTATTTAAAAAACCATGTACCAACTGTGAAATCCCCCTCTGTCTATGGTTGTACAGTTTTCTAAGGGTAGGTGCACGGTTTGGGAAAACCATGCGCCAAACATGCACCACCCCTTTTCCATAAAAATTGCTCAATTTTTACCCAAAAAACCCCAAAATAAAAACCCACTCAAAGTATAAAAAAACAAGGGTAAAATAATACTTATAATAAATCATGATACATCCCTAGAAAAGGGTGGGATTGTAAAACTATCCAATAAATAAAAATAAGATCCATGCTAGAACTGTAAAGGTTTATAATATTTATAGATTAGATATAAAATATTCTTATTTTATGAAATATAATCAATATCTGCCGTAAATATCTTCCCATATATTAATATTCACAGGAATACCCTAAAAAAACTTTCTTCATAATTTGGATAAAGGAAACATAAAAAATGGTGAGATCAGATGCTCAACAAGGGTAAACATGGGAGATATCAATTAATGATCATATAAAAACATAAGATAAGAATAAGTGCATGTGATATTAAACATAACTTATAAAGTTCATAACCAATCTAAAAATGATCATAAAAACATGTTATGGAATAAAACATTAACATTTCAAAACACATGAATCATAAGAATGAGAATTCATCATAACTCAATCATGAACCATAATTTCATGTCATAAATGTGTGTGGCCCCAAAATAAGTATAGAAAAAATTTCAAAATTTAATTATAACTAAAAATATCATACGAATAAGAATCAACACATGTTTCCCATAGTGGATCAATTACATAGACTTGTTTCCCATAATAAACAAAACACATTGACTTGTTTCCCATAAAAGACTATATCATGAGATATAATACTTCACCCAATCCATTAGATAGAGATATATGTACCAAATTTCACATAATTAAACCATATGTATATATTCCACGTGATTATAAATCATTCATTAAATCATAACCCATGAGAATAAATGGGTTTCATAAACATTTCATCACAGAATAACCCATGAAAAATAAATGTGTTTCATAAACATTTTATCTTTTCACCATAAACATAAAATATCTTGAGAAAGAATACATATTTTAACCTTAGTTAATATCCCTATTAAATATTAAGTAACATAAAGGATGGCATCTTATATAGAAAATTAATTTGAAAGATCACTTGAGATAATTCTTAAGGAAAATGACCTTTCCATTTTGAAATCATTTTTTTTAAAAAATCTACACACTTATAAAGAAAAAATTTTTATTTGACAATAAAATTTTAAAATTATAAAGTAAGATTCAAAATCATTTTACCACCATGATGGTGGGAAAATCCTCTCATGCTAAACAATCCTTCCATATTTTTTTTTCCGGAAAAGCCATAAACTACCTTTCTTGGAAAACATTAAAAAGATAAATTTAAAACCATTTTGATAAAGTCAAACATGGATAAAAATAATTTTAAAAAATTATAAGAGAATATAAAAAAATATTTTTTTAATTTTTTTAGAAAACATGGACATGGAAGATAAATATTCTCCAGTGTATACTTAAACATAAGCAATCTCGAATAATGATGAGATTGTGAAATAAACCCTCCCCTCAAGTCTCTCATTTCCTTGTACATTTTCAAATATCACATTTAATAAATATATATTTATTATAAATGTATTACATAAAAATATTCATATCTATCATACCATGTATGATTTATTTATAATATATTTTCACCCATTTATAAATAATTTTTTATTAAAATCAATGTTCTCGGTGATAACTGCTTCGTTTTCTAAGCATGTTATGATCCGACTGTCCCGGTACTTATACATTGATTATGGTAAAATAATTTATATAATGTTAACCAATATATAAAAATAATATATATTCATTATATACATATTTATAATCATTCATAAAAAGTATATATTTAAAAATTAATTACACTGTTCATGAAGACGGTAGACCGTACGTATGCATGAATGTTGTTTCTATTTTTTGAATGATGAAATAAAATAATGGAAAAAAATAATTCACATTTATAGAATAATTATTATAATATATATATCATATATATTCATCAAATTCAAAACTATTACCATCCATGTGAAATATAAATGAAAAATGAATCACATCGCATTCTGAAGATAATAGTCCATAAATATGCACGAGCAATGTTATCATTTCCCAAAAGACTGAATGGTATGAAGGCACACATGTTATTATTATTAAAAAATAACACTTATTTATTAAATATTATATATAAATATTAAACCAATCATAATACCCATCCATAAAATATGGTGATGAAAAATGATTTGTATCACTACGTGGAGACGGTAAGCCGTACGTATGCACAAACGATACATTCACTTATTGTTTAACGAGAAAGAGGGTGTATAATGGTATTTTAAAAATAATAATAACATTTAAGAATATTTAGGATACCATATTTATTATTTTATTATAAATATTATAAATTTAGAGGTGTTAAATAAGAGTAGATAAATAAAGTGATCAATTAAGGTGATTACCTATTCTTCGAAACAACTCTTATATATCTCCTTTAAAGGGATCTAGTGTTGGTATTTTTGGAATAAAATAACCTCTATAATTTGTTTCAAATAGTTTAGAAGATAATTTGGTAGAGTATGGTCGAGATATAAGACTCAATGTGGTGTAATGAAGTGAGGGAGGATGTGTACATTATAATTGAGGCGAGGGGAACTTTCAGAATTTCTCAGAAGATTAAATTATAATAAACTCATTCTTAAGAAAAATAACTCAAAATGTAAAGGGATTAGAATCTAGGGTTATTACCCTATAAAAAATATAATTTATACATGTTTTGGTGTAATTTTAAACCTTATCATTTTGATTAACCCTTAGTTAACCTATTTTAATTTTAACTATAGTAAAAACATTTTCAATACTAAAAGGTTATAATTTCTTCCCTTATAAGGTAAAAAATTAACCATAAATTTCAAAGTTATTATATTTTAGAGCATATAATAATCAATTTTTATTATTTAAATATTTTTATTATTTTTAAATAATTTAATTAAATGTTATTTTTATAAAATACCATTATTTTCAATTTTGACACAATTCATTTAATTTAACTTTAAATACATAAATAAAAAGTGTAAATTAAAATATAATGATTTAAAACCTTCATAATATGTAATATATATCTATAAAATTCATGAATCATATCAAATCAATCAAATTATATCTCTTTTATTTTTTTATAATCATTTATTATGTTTTATTATTAAATGGATAAATACTATTTCAGTGTTCCATAAGAAATTAAGGCCATTATATAATTAATAAGAATTAAAAATAAATTTATATCATGAAAATATTTTATTATTATAAATATATAAACTTTTATTCATTCATAACATAATTTTCCCTATATGGACACTTAAGAGATAATAAAAACAAAGATACTAACATTTTGTAACTTTATTTGATTTTAATAATATATAAGTCAATTTCATGGATAATTATTGATAAAATAGCCCAATTTTAAATTTTATGTGTTAAGGGTAGAATTAAATTCATCCAATAAGAATTGGGATAAAAAATTATGGCCTTATCACTTATTTTTAATCCAGATTAAAGTGATTTACGCTTTACTATGGTGATAAATTACACCACAATTTCTATTCATATTGACCAAAACATAGAATGGGCCTAATTACCAAATTTTAACTTCCTAGTTCTAAATATGAAATTAATTTTATCCAATTAGAAAATTATAAATTTATGAAATTAATTTTAAAGTATGTGTGTAAAATGTGTCAAAAACTATTTTTTAGAAAAAAATACATTTTGAAGTATAAAAATGGATTTATTCTTATCCTATGATTAAAAAAATATTTATTTATTGTTTAAAAAATCTGATCAAGTATAAATTTCATTAAAATAATTAACCAACAGGATTGAATTCATATAAAATACATTTCACACTTAAAAAAAAAAATTTTAGAAAAAAGAACCCTTTGTTTTCAAATAATTTTTTTAATAAGAATAATTTGATAAGTAATGAATTAATTTTATAAATGTGTAGAACCTATATTTTTCATAATTTAGTTATTAATATTCAAACCCTCCAATACAATGGCTAGTAGATAACATATATTTTATATTTTATTAATGTTCCACAGTTCTTCTAAACCCGCTCTTGTGTGTAACACAAGATATCGAAGATATCCAATTATTTAAAGAGAAATGTTTCATAAAAATATCAGGGCGCTACATTATACACCCTTAAAATTATTTTGTACCTTGAAATTAGTCACTCTAATAGAAACACATGAGGGTACTTCTCCCTCATCACATCCATAGGCTCCCATGTAGCTTCCTCAAATTAGTGGTTTCGCTATAAAATTTTGACCAGGTGAGTGGTCCTATTTCATAGAAATTTATCTCTATGATCCAAAATATCTATCGAGTTTTCTACATAAGAAAAATATTTCTCCACTGGTATTAAATCTGAGTTTATTAAATGTGAAGTATTAGTTATGTACTTCCTCATAAGAGATACATGGAACACATCATGAATTTTAGAGAAATTTGGTGTAAGTGACAATCAATAAGCTACAATCACTATAAGATCAATAATTTCAAATGGCACAATACAACTAAGGATTATATTTACATTATTTCCAAATATAATCACTCTCTTAAATGGAGATATTCATAGTAATACCTTATCACCCAATTCAAACTCTAGATCTTTCTGAAGATTGTTAATATAAATTTTTATTGACTCTAAGATGCTCTTATGTGTTGTTGAATGGATTTAACCTTCTATGAAATTTAATTATCTATATCATGTCACGACCAGTCCTTAGGGCCCATGCCATGACTACCCCAAGCCCGCCTTCCATAGGCCAGGGGCTGGCAACTAGCACCAAAGGCGTAAATCTCGATAAAAGGGAAGGCATTGCCTTTATATAAGTAAACAAACACAACAGAGTACGCAAGCTAAAGTAAACACTAAGTAAACCGAGTACAAAAGTAAGTGCTGGAAGGTAAATGGACCAGAATACAAACCCAACTGAAAGTACAGTACAACAGTAAAGAAAGAACAACTACAGTAAAGAAAACCAGCAACCACTGAGTCGTCCTCTGGATATCCCACCTAAAGGGTGGGTACAGATAGTCTCCTCAGCTTCTTGGGTCCAGCCATCTGCTCCGTGTATGTCCCACCAAGTGGTTCACCTCCAGGTACCATTCCGCTCCACTAGACTCCACCTCGATCAGTGGTGTCTGTCATCTGCATCCAACACAATGTAGTGCGGGCATAGCCCGTGCAGGGGTGAGTATACGATACTCAGTAGGGACCCCGAGACTCCCGAAGGTCTCCCAGAATCCACAAGGATATACCACAAAGAAAATATATAAACATGGAGTATCAACCAACTCTACTTAGGTATATGCCCATACATATACCTAAGTCATCAATTCCAGTTCAGCTCCAACTCAAGAGCCCAAGTACAACCCAGTCCACACAGGAAAGCACAACCCGGTCCACACAGGAAAGCACAATCCAGTCCACACAGGAAAGTAAGTCAATCATATCAATGATATTGATTGGAATTCAAGACTCAGCTCACACAGGTATACTACTCACGAAGAGGGGTGGAGATGATAGATGTTTCCTCTGAATCATCTCCCCTGCCGAACCCACGTAGGATCCAAGTACAGAAGTCATCGCTGCCGAGCCCACATATGATCCAAGTACAGTAACCATCGCTGCCGAACCCACGTAGGATCCAAGTACAGTCATCATCACTGCCAAAACCACAGAGGATCCAAGTACAATCGTCCTCACTGTCGAACCCACGTAGGATCCAAGTACAATCATCATCGTCGTCGCAGTCGCAGCCAGCTCTAGGGTTCCCGCACATAGCACGCTCGATTCCAGGAGGGTCCGCTCCACGAGCCAAGGGGGTTCGATACATCAACTTTCACGAAGTCTAGAGTTCATGTATCCCGAAGTTCAGTCTCCTCAATAGGAACTCAACGCAATATACGGAACGTCAATCGGACGTCCGGTCTGAGAGATATTGGCTTTTCCATCCGAGGGTCCCGGTTAGAAATATGCTCGTTTCTAACCCGGATGATATCCAAAATCATCTGAAACTCACTTAGAGTATCGCAAAAGGACCGTCTCATCGAAAGAGTCCTAGTGCCACAGACGGCGCGTCGATCGGACACACGGTCTTTAAGTTAACCCCGTTTAAGTGTTTAACGGGCCCGACCCATTTAGCCCAGTGGGCCGATGGGTCGGGTTGACCTTTTTTGACGGTTCCGACCTAGCAGGGGTGTTAGACCGGTCCGAAGGAGAAACTCAAGTCGGCCCAAAGGGACGCGGCCCGGGCCGGCCTGGCGCGGCCCAGCTCGGCCCGACCCGACACGGCCCGGCTCGGCCTGGCGCGGCCCGGCTGGACGCACGGCCCGGCTGGCTGGCTGAGCAGCTCAGCCGAAGTCGAGTGCATTCCAGGGGGGGGGGGGGTCTTCTGCACTGGCGGTGCCAGGCGGTGCTGCCCTTCCCCGAACCGTTCGACTAGACTAGCCGGTCTTCTGCACACGCGGCCTGCATGGGCGGGCCGCCGATCCTCCATCATGGTGCCCTCCTGGCGTCGTGGTCCAGCTCTGCCCGGCCGGCCGACGGGCCGGCCGATCCTCTAGTGCAGCGCCCTCCTGGCGCCATGGCTCCTCTTCGCCCGGCCGACCGACAGGCCGATCGGTTCTTCCGCCGAAGCGGCCCGTGTAGCGGCCCGCGTTTCTTCCTGCACAACCAGCACGACGACGCCAACCTCCTTTGTTGTGTTCACGGCATGGCGCAACAGCATCGTACCTCCTCCACCTTTTCTTTCCAATTCTAAATAAAACAAACAAGTGCAACGGATGGTCGTCGGGCCGTTTTTATTCGGCCCTCACCCTCCGCGTAAAGCAATAGCAAATGGCCGAGGTAAACAAGATGCTCAACGACAAACCAAAGCACAATTTTAATCCATTAAAATTGAACTTAACCCCTACCTCGGTAAAAGATGATGAACGTCGGCGTCACGGTTAATGACGTCGTGAGGTGAAGTTTCATGGACGTTGATGGAGAGCGTCCGAGGAGGAAGCGACGTCTAACCTTTTTGTCACAGAGAGAAGATTGAAAGGCGTGACGTCATTGGAGAGTTCCCGCGTCGGTGTATCCTCCCTTGTCACGGAGGAAGAAGTTGACGGAGAAATCGGGGTCACCGAGTCGATGCTCTTCATCAAAGAGTTGACGTTCTTCGTTGAGGATGAAGTTCTTTAAATAAAACTAGAGCTCTCTCCCCAAAATCTCAACACAACATGCCAACCCAAAATAAAATAAGGCTTCCCTTATTTTATTAAATCAGTCCATGCATTCAAATTTAAAAAATTCAAACACTTAATTAATTAATGAAGGGTTTAAATCAATTAATTAATGTGTGTGTTGGCATGCAATAAAGAGGGAGAGAGGGAGAGTTACTTAATTAAAGGGAGTTAACAAGTTTTAAAGGGGGAGTTTATGAGAGTTATGGAAATGTGAAGGGTTGGGGATCATGTGGGCCCCACCTCACATTTATCCTCACATGGGCAGTTATAATGTTAGTGGGTAGTGGGTCCCACCCTAACTTCCCCATGTAGGTTATAACCACTTAAGATAAAAATAAAATTGTCCCACAATTTTATTCACCTCTGAATTAATCCACAAAAAAAATTAAATT
This sequence comes from Viscum album, assembly GCA_963277665.1. NCBI lineage: Eukaryota > Viridiplantae > Streptophyta > Magnoliopsida > Santalales > Viscaceae > Viscum > Viscum album. The sequence continues at coordinate 925,243,384 of OY728166.1, read as the reverse complement.
CTTTTCCCGTGCAAACGCATCTTCGGTAAAGGTCCTCTTAAGCAATTACCGGCGCTGCGAGTTCATCAGTGCCCTCATATTTCAATTCTGAGAACCGGTTCAAAAGATAGGAAAACCTGCTCATTCGTTCACTGAACGTACCTGAGCTAAACTTCGGAAAAATATTTCAGGCACACCGGGCCTCGGAATCAGGTGCCGTTAGAAACTGCGTACTCGTAAAATCCCAAAGAATTTAATAAAAAAATTTCCTTGAAATTTACGGGTCTTTACATTACTCCCACCTTAGAGATTTATGTCCCAGTAAAGATATATCATAAACTATGGAAACAAATGAGGGTACTGTGCACGCATCTGAGCCTCCCACTCCCATGTGCTCTCCTAGAGGTTCCGGTGCTGCCAACGAATGCGCACCAGAGGAATCGACCGTCCACATAGGACCCTCTTCTGTCGATCCTCGATCTCCACCAAGACCTCTGAAAAAGTCTCCCTATCATCGATGTCCAGCTCCCCGTGATCAATGATATGCGTCGAGTCGTGCACGTATCTCCTCAGCTGAGATACGTGGAAGACGTCATACACCCGGTGCAACTGAGGTGGAAGGTCCAGGTGATAAGCCACCTCGACTACCTTGTTGAGGACCTGAAATGGTCTGATGAAGCACGAAGATAACTTGCCGCCCTGGCCAAATATCCGTAATCCACACCGGGGCGAGACCCGTAAGAAAACGTGGTCGCCATCCTCGAACTCCAGTGGTCTCCGCCTCCTATCAGCATAGGACTTATGTCTGCTCTGTGCAGTCCTCATCCGCTCCTAGATGATTTGCACCTTCTCTATCATAGCCTGGACTATCTCTGGTCCGACGAGTGCTTACTCCCCAGGGTCAGTCCAGCACATAGGTGATCTGCATGGTCGGCCGTACAATGCGTCTTATGGTGCCATCCCGATGGTGGAGTGGTATCTGTTGTTGTATGGAAACTCCACGAAGGGTAGGTGATCCTCCCATCTGTGAACAAAGTCAAGGACAGATGCACAGAGCATGTCCTTGAGTGTCTGAATGGTCCTCTCCGTCTGGCCATCCGTCTGAGGATGAAAGGCGGTGCTCAAGCATAGCTGTGTCCCAAAAGCATCCTACAACGCCTTCCAAAGCCGAGAAGTAAAGCGAGTGTCTCGATGGGAGATGATAGACGATGGCACACCATGAATCCGTACGATCTCCTAAACGTAGATGTGTCACAAGATATCTACCGAGCCCTGCTCTCTGATAGGTAGGAAGTAGGCCGACTTGGTGAGTCGATCGATGATCACCCAGATGGAGTCATGTCATTTGGATGTATGTGGGAGCCCTATCAGAAAATCCATAGATATCCCGTCCCACTTCCACTCTGGAACCTCTAAAAGATATACCAAACCTGCCGGTACCTGGTGCTCCTCCTTCACCTGCTGGCAGGTGAGGCATCACAAAATGAACTCTTCTACAACCTTCTTTATACCCGGCCACCAGTGCTATCATATGAGATCCTGGTACATCTTCGCTACTACTGGATGTACCGCCAGAGGGGAAGTGTGAAACTCCCTTAGCACTTCCTCCTGTAATGCAACTGGTACCATGGTACGTCCCCTGAAGAGGATGACGTGCTCTCCTCCTACAGAAAATCCATCAGGTGCCAGCCCTGAGGATATCTGAGCACATCATGCCTCACAATCAACGTCCCCACGCTGTGCCTCTCTGACCCACTGAAGTAGTGGAGGAGTGACTATGAGCGATTGTAGAAAGGCGTCTCCATCTCTATCCACGAAGGATATCTGCAACGCGGCTAACTGCTCTGTCGCCTCTCCAAGTAGCCGAATGCCTGATCTCCTGCTGAGAGCATCAGCTACTACATTCCCCTTCCCAGGAGTATAGACTATCTCAATGTCATAGTCCTGGAGGAACTCAAGACATCACCACTGTCTTAGGTTCAGGTCCTTCTGTGAGAAGATGTACCTGAGACTCTGGTGGTCATAATAGACTGTAAAGCGCTCGCCCATTAGATAGTGCCACCACATCTTCAAGGCGAATACCACTACTGCTAACTCCAGGTCATGGGTAGCATAGTTCTGATCATGCTGCCTCAACTGTCATGAACCATAGGCGATCACTTCCCGCTCCTGCATCAGGACACACCCGAGTCTAGTCCCTGATGCATCGCAGTAAACTATGTACCCTACACCCTCCTCTGGTAGCCTCAAGATGGGTGCACTGGTCAATCTCTGTCTCAGCTCCTGGAAGCTCTGATGACATCTATCTGACCACACGAAGGGTTTCCCCTTCTTCATCAAAGATGAAAGCGGTGCTGCAACTCTGGAGAAGTCTGGCACAAATATCCGATAGTACCCAGCCAGACCTAGGAAACTCTGCACCTCCGTCACACTCCTGGGTGGATCCCAAGCAAGTACTGCCTTGATCTTCGCAGGATCCACTGCAACTCCCACCTCATAGATAACATGCCCCAATAAGTGGACCTCCTGAATCCAGAACTGACACTTCAAGAGATTACCATAAATTTGGTGCTCTCGGAGTGTGTCCAGTACAACCCGCAAGTGGTAGGCGTGCTCCTCCTCAGTAGTCGAGTAAATCAGTATGTCGTCGATGAAGACAACAACAAATCAATCGAGTTAAGGTTGGAAGATCCTGTTAATGAGACTCATGAACACTACTGGAGTGTTGGTTACTCCGAAATGAAAAACCAAGAACTCATAGTGGCCACACCGACACCTGAAGTCTGTCTTCTGCACGTCCTCGTCTCGAACTCTGAGCTGATGATAGCCTGACCTGAGGTCTATCTTCGAGAACCATCTTGCTCCCTTGAGATGATCAAAGAGGTCATCAATCCTTGGGAGTGGATACTTGTTCTTTAGAGTCACCTGATTTAGGCGAAGGTATTCGACACATAGTCGTAAGCTCCCATACGCCTTCTTGGCGAATAAAATCGGAGAAGCCTAGGGTGAAACACTGGGTCGGATGAATCCCTTACCCTGCAAGTCCTCCAGCTGTACCCGAAGCTCACGAAGCTTGGCAGGGGACATCTGATAGTAGATATCGGGGCTGTCCCGGGGTACAGGTCAATATAGAACTCCAACTCTCTGTGAGGAGGTAGTCCTGGAATGTCTTTAGGAAAAACGTCCGCGTACTGATCCACCACAACAGGAAAACTTAGACTCCGCACATCAACCGCTCTGAGGATGAGACTAGCCAAATGATGTGTGATCAGCTACCCTCTCCTCTGCGTAAGTCCATCCTACGCTGTAAAGGATCCCTTCTCACCAGTGAAGGTGAACCTGCTCCCATCCATGCGAACACACCGCACTTTTCACCCAATACAGTCGATCTCAGCATGGACTGTAGATAACCAATCCATGCCCAAGATGACGTCGTAAGGCCTTGACGCCACTACAAGAAGATATCAGCCGAAGCTCTCACCTCCTAGAGTAATCTCACACTACGGGAACCGGTGCGTAATCATCGAGTCTGCTCCCGTAAGAGTCTTTAGCCGTAAGGATCGAGCCAACGGCTCCGTTGGAATCTCCGAGCTCCGAACAAGGGCATTAGTAATGAAATAATTACTCGCTTCTGTGTCTATAAGAACTGAATAAAGGGTGAACTATACATAGATATTACCTCAAATAATCTCAGGTGCACCGTGGTCATAGGCCTCGAATGCCTGGAGCTGAGCCTTCCCCGGTCTGCCAGCTCCCTGTGGTCGGTGTGGTCCTCCTGGTGGTGGTGGTGGTAGAGCCTCAAAGCGTCGCCCACCACCCGCTGCTCAGCCAACTCCTGTGCCTCGTCTTCCTGCTCCCTGCGGACCGCCACTGTCGAACCTCTGCCTCTTCCGGGGTGGTCCCTCAACCGTCTTCTACTCCTTTTCATGGCGGGTTGGGCAGTCATGAGCCATGTGGCCCTGCCCGCCTCATGTATAGCACTGCCTGCCTCTCATATGACTGGCTCTGCTGTGTGTGCCCCACACATCTGAACCGGTATCCTTTGGTCGCCCAACTAATGTCCTGGTCCACTTGGACCTTTGTTTCATCTGTCTACTGCCAGCTGTAGAAGACTTCGCTACGTGTCGCCCTGCGGTAGGCCTCGCTGCTGGCGTAGGCTCAGCAAAGAATCTCTCCACAAGAAGGGATCGCTCTAGTAATTTTTCCTGCGTCGGAATGCTGAGGCAGATCATTGAAGCCCGAATCTCATGCCTCAGTCCCTGCTTGAAGGTCTGGGTCCGGAAGAATGGGTCTCGTACCATGTCCGTGGAGTAGCGTGAGAGGTCGGTAAACCTCACCGAGTACTGGGCTACTGTCATGCTGCCCTGCCGTAGCTGTAGTAACTCCTGGATGCACACCGCACAGAGGGTGGCTGGAATGAACTCTGAGCGGAAGAGGCTCTCGAAGTCCATACAAAGTAGAGATTCCTCTTCGTGCACTTGGAGCATCAGGCTCCACCATCTACCTGCTGCTGCATGCAGGAGACTCGTGGCAAGGATCACCATAAGATTTGCTAGTGTCCCTACTAATCTGAAGACTCGAACGATAGACTCTAGCCAATCCTCAGTTGCCTGAGGGTCCATCTCTCTGCGGAACCTGGGTGGCCTCTGTCGCTAAAACTTGTGCAGTGCACTCAGGCGACGTGCACTCTCCGCTGTTGGGGCTAGTGGTATCAGTGGCCCAGCGGGTAGAGGTATCGCTGGTGCCTCTGCCGTAATGGGGCCCTGAACCGAGGCCTCATCGCTCGGTGGGATACCATCTCGTACAAAGCTCGGAACCCTAGCCGACTACCTACGTGGGGCTATCATGAAAAGTAACAGGTGCACCATGGTTAATACAGAATACCTGGTGAGCTGAAACAAAGTAATCACAAATAAAACTTTTGAAACACACATGCAATCAGTGTTTTAGAGAAATGAGTCGGAAATCAGAAGTCAGGGTCCTGGTGTATGGATACGTCGGACGCCGCACCAACACTGGACTCCCTAGAACGAAAACCACACTCAATAATCTTAGCACTATTGCTTTATAGAAGAAATTATCAGAGTCCTATGTTCTGTGGTAGAACCGACTCATTTGATACCAATTTGTCACGACCCGTCCTCGGGGCCCATACCGTGACTACCCCAAGCCCGCCTTCCATAGGCCAGGGGCTGGAGACTAGCACCAAAGGCGTAAATCCCGATAAAAGGGAAGGAATTGCCTTTATATAAGTAAAAAAACACAACAGAGTACGCAAGATGAAGTAAACACTAAGTAAACTGAGTACAAAAGTAAGTGCTGGAAGGTAAATGGACCAGAATAAAAACCCAACTGAAAGTACAGTACTACAGTAAAGAAAGAACAGCTGCAGTAAAGAAAACCAGCAACCACTGAGTCGTCCTACGGATATCCCACCTGAAGGGTGGGTACAGATGGTCTCCTCAGATCCTCGGGTCCGGCCGTCTGCTCCGTGTACGTCCCACCAAGTGGTCCACCTCCAGGTAACGTTCCGCTCCACTAGACTCCACCTCGATCAGTGCTGTTTGTCGTCTGCATCCAACACAATGTAGTGTGGGCATAGCCCGTGCATGGGTGAGTATATGATACTCAGTAGGGACCCCAGGACTCCCAAAGGTCTCCCAGAATCCAAAAGTATATACCACAAAGAAAAGATATAAACATGGAGTATCAACCAACTCTACTTAGGTATATTCCCATAAATATACCTAAGTCATCAATTCCAGTTCGGCTCCAACTCAAGAGCCCAAGTACAATCCAGTCCACACAGGAAAGCACAACCCAGTCCATACAAGAAAGCACAACCCAGTCTAGAAAGGAAAGTAAATCAATCATATCGATGATATTTATTGGAAGTCAAGACTCAGATCACACAGGTATACTACTCACGATGAGGGGTGTATATGATAGATGTAGCCTCTGAATCATCTCCCCTGTCGAGCCCATGTAGGATCCAAGTATAGAAGTCATCGCTGCCGAACCCATATAGGATCCAAGTATAGTAACCATCGCTTCCGAACCCACGTAGGATCCAAGTACAGTCGTCATCACTGTCAAACCCACGGAGGAACCAAGTACAGTCATCCTCACTACCGAACCCACATAGGATCCAAGTAGAGTCATCATCGTCATCGCAGTCGCAGCCAACTCTAGGGTTCCCGCACACAGCACACTCAATTCCGGGAGGGTCCACTCCACGAGCCAAGGGGGTTCGATACATCAACTATCATGAAGTCTAGAATTGATGTATCTCAAATTTCCGTCTCCTCAATAGGAACTCAATGCAACAGACGACGCGTCAATCGGACGCCCGGTCTGAGAGATATTGGCTTTTCCATCCCAGGGGCCCGGTTAGAAATATGCTTGTTTCTAACCTGGCCGATATCCAAAATCATTCGAAACTCACTTAGAGTGTCTCAAAAGGACCGTCTTGTCGAAAGAGTCCTAGTTCAGCAGACGACGCGTCGATCAGACACACGGTCTTTAAGTTAACCCCGTTTAAGTGTTTAACGGGCCCAACCCATTTAGCCCAGTGGGCTGATGGGTCGAGTTGACCCTGTTTGACGGGTCCAACCCAGCAGGGGTGTCAGACTGGTCCGAAAGAGAAACTCAAGTCGGCCCGACCCGGCGGGGCATGGCCCGGCCCGGCCTGGAGCTGCCCGGCTCGGCCCGGCTCGGCGCGACGCGGCGCGGCCCACCTCGGCCTGACACGGCCCGGCTGGGCGCACGGCCCAGCTGGTTCGGCTGAAGCTGAGCACGTTCCAAATGGGGGGGGGGCACGATCTTCTGCACTGGCGGCGCCGCCCTTCCCCGAACCAGCCGGCTAGACCGGCCGGTCTTCTACGCACATGGCCCGCATGGGCGGGCCGCCGATCCTCCAGCGCGGCGCCCTCCTAGCGCCACGGTCCAGCTCTGCCCGGACGACTGACGGTCCGACCGGTCCTCTAGCGCGGCGCCCTCCTGGCGCCATGGCTCCTCTTCGCCCGGCCGGCCGATGGGCTGGCCGGTTCGTCCACTGAAGTGGCCCGTGTAGTGGGCCACGTTTCTTCCCGCACAACCGGCGCGATGGCGCCGACCTCCTTTGTCGCGTTCCCGGCACGGCGCAACGGCATCGTACCTCCTCCGCCTTTTCTTGTCAATTCTAAATATAACAAACAAGTTCAACGGAGGGTCGTCGGGCCATGTTTGTTCGGCCTGCGCCCTCTATATAAAGCGATAGAAAATGTCCAAGGTAAACAAGATGCTCAATGACAAACCAAAACAAAATTTTAATCCATTAAAATTAAACTTAACTCCTTCCTCAGTAAAAGATGACGAACATCAGCGTCATGGTTGATGACGTCGTGAGGTGAAGATTCGTGGATGTCGACGGAGAGCGTCTGAGGAGGAAGCGACGTCTCCCCTTTTTGTCACGAAGAGAAGATTGAAAGGCGTGACGTCATTGGCGAGTTCCCACGTCGGTGTCTCCTCCCTTGTCATAGAGGAAGAAGAGGATGGAGAAACTGGGGTCGCCGAGTTGATGTTCTTCATCGAAGAGTTGACGTTCTTCGTTGAGGATGAAGTTCTTCAAATAAAACTAGAGCTCTCTCCCCAAAATCTCAACACAACATTCCAACCCAAAATAAAACAAGGCTTCCCTTATTTTATTAAATCATGCCATGCTTTCAAATTTACAAAATTCAAACACTTAATTAATTAATGAAGGGTTTCAATTAATTAATTAATGTGTGTGTTGGCATGCAATAAAGAGGGAGAGAGGGAGAGTTACTTAATTAAAGGGAGTTAACAAGTTTTAAAGGGGGAGTTTATGAGAGTTATAGAAATGTGAAGGGTTGGGGATCATGTGGGCCCCACCTAACATTTATCCTCACATGGGTAGTTAAGATGTTAGTGGGTAGTGGGTCCCACCCTAAATTCCCCATTTAGGTTATAACCACTTAAGATAAAAATAAAATTATCCCACAATTTTATTCACCTCTCAATTAATCCACAAAAAAATTAACTTCTTTTCCCGTGAAAACGCATCTTTGGTAAAGGTCCTCTTAAGAAATTACCGGTGCTGCGAGTTCATTGGTGCCCTTGGATTTCAATTTTGAGCACCGATTCAAAAGATAGGAAAACCTGCTCGTTCGTTCACTAAACATACCCGAGCTAAACTTTGGAAAAATATTCCGGGTACACCGGGTCTCGGAATCTGGTGCCGTCAGAAACTGCGTACTCGTAAAATACCAAAGAATTTAAGAAAATATTTTCCTTGAAATTTACTGGTCTTTACATATCAGGTACCAATATACTTATTTCTTCAAATTTATTACAACACTTTAGAGTTCTACACTTCTTACCATAAATGGATTCATAGAAATCCATTTGAATACTTCAGTGAAAACTATTTTTCTATGAAAATTCTAATCAAGGAAGGTGTTGATCCCAATCGGATTTGAAATATATAGAGTAAGATATCAACATGTCTTATAGAGTTTTAATGGTCCGATTTGATTGACCATATGTATAAGGATGATAAAAATTTCTGAATCTTAACTTTTTATCTAGATCCTACTGAAGACTTCTCCAGAACTTTGAGGAAATTTTTTGATCCTGATCAGATACAGTAGAAAGTAGTACTCCATGAAATCCCACCACCTCATTAATATATATTTTGGAAAGATAATCAAGAGAGAAATATTACCTAATAAAAATTAATTATGCCAATTCATTAAGGTGATCAACTATAACCCATATATTATTATGGAATTTAGATTTTTTGGGGAGTCTGATGAAAAAATCCATGGTGATTTTTTCACATTTCCATCCAGGTATGGTTAATAGTTATAACATCCCCATAGACTTATGTCTCCCAGCCTTAACTTGATAACAAACCATTAACCAGGAAACATACTCTACAATATCTATGTGCAAGAAATCCCACTATAAATACTCTTTTAGGTTTCTAGACATGTTTATAATTCCAAGATGAATAGACAATGGTGAACTATGAGACTTATCCAACACCTCATTCTTAAAATCTTGTATGGGTGGTACACATAAAAAGTTCCTGAACCTCATTATCCCATCACAATCAAGGTTCAAATCAAGAATATTTCTTAATATATTTTACATCTCTACATCTTCCTTCTATGCCTCTTTAATCTTCCCATGGTAAATGGTTGAACATTTATTTGAGTTAGAAAATATTTCGTGCCTTACTTTAAGATTTTCAGATCCATCCTTTGTAAATCCTTAAATATTGTATATTTTTTTTATCTTTATCATAGATAATATAGAATGATCCTTTCGATTCATATAATCTTCCCCCTTGTTTTCTTTCCTAGGGTGGTAATTTATTGAGAAGTCATATTATTTAATTAGCTCCAACCATCTTCTTTGATGTAAGTTTATATATTTTTCATTGAAAATATTATTTAATACTTTTTTATTAGTATATATATCACACCATTATCTATAGAGATAATTCCTCCATATCTTTAAAGAAAAAATTACTGCAACTAACTCCAAATCATGAGTTCGGGGGATTTTTCTCATGGACCTTCAATTAGCATGCGCTATAAGCTATAACCATATAATTTTTCATAAGAATACATCCTAGTACCTTATTTGATGTATCACTATAGATCAAAAACTATTATTAAATATAGGATATTGTGAGAAAAGGTTCCCTAACCAACCTTATTTTCATATCCTTGAAATTCTCTTCACATTACTCTATCAATATGAACGTAACTCATTTATTAGTCAACTTTTTTATTGGATTAGATATTAATGTTTATAGAAAATTGATAATATCCATCCAACCCAAGGAAAATACATATTTCATTCATTGTGGTTGGTCTTGGAAATTTACCAATAACTTCTATCTGTGAAGGATCTACTAATATACCCTCATGTGAGATTATATGACCAAAAAATGAAACTTTATGAATCCAAAATTCACACTTGGTAAATATTTCCTAAAGCTTATCAGTCTTCAACACAATCCTCTATTCATCTTCATGCTCTTCCTTGATCTTTGAATATACAAGAATATCACCTATAATGACTACCAAAAATTTATCAAGCTAATATCTAAAGAATCTATTCATTAAATCCATGATGATATAAGTGAAATTTTTAATAATAAAAAGTATCAATATAAATTCATAGCATTTATTCCTTGTATGGAATACTGTGTTGGGTATATCCGTCTTCTTAACCATAAATTAATGATATCTAGAATGAATATAAATCTTGGAAAAGTATTGAGATACACATATTTGATCAAATAAGTCATAAATATGAGGGATAAGATACTTATTATTAATATTCATGTTGTTAGGTTCTTGATAATAAATATATATTTTCATTGATCCATCTTTAATATTAAAAAATTGAATAGGTGCACCATAAGGTGACACACATGGATGAATGAATCCCTTTTCAAGATTCTCTTGGAGTTTCTTATTCAATTCCTATAACTCAATTGGGGAAATTTTATAAGGAGTTTTGAAATAGGAATTGAACTAGGTTTGAGTTCTATTGAAAACTCAAATTCTCGATTCTATGGAAGACCTGATATTTTTCTAGAAAGACATGAAAAAACTCATGAAAAATTTTTATATCCTTAATTTTGAGTTTCTTCCCAACCATATAATATATATAACCTTCATTTATAGGAATTAATATCCATAATATAGAATCAATTTCCATTGTAATTTTATATTCATCCTTACATCAATAATTTATCCTAGGTTCATTTATAATGTAAAATGAGACTTTCGTCCTTAGAAATTGATATGGTATTTATATAGAGAAAGACAATCCATGCCAAGAATCACATTTAATTAAACTAAAGGGAGAATCAAAAGATTATTAAGAAGAAATTTCCCACAAACTTCAATCAGATAAGAACTATAGACTTGATATGTGACCGTTATTCCATTAGGAGTTTCCACAGATAACTCGACATCTAATTGTTGTTTTGATGTGGAGATACCATTAGAAAATTATTTATAAATAAATGAGTGGGTGTATCTAGAATAAAATAAGATATTAGCTATTATAGAGTGTATAAATGTGTACCTTTTACCATGTCATTCTCATAACGCAATTTGGTAGTTTTGATCACATGAGATTTCCCTTTATCTTTGTGATTAAGAGGTTATTGACACTGATAAGAAAAAAATCTTTCAATTCATGAATTTTTTTACATAATTACCATACTCTCTACATTTGAAACATTGGAACATGGGTGGTGCATTAATTGGTGTCTTATTTTCCTCCATTCCATTAATCTTACAATTCACCACCTTTCGATATTCTTGGTCATTATAACCTGCCGTTCCATATTTAATGAACCTCTCAATTCCATTCAAATACTTCCATTGGTGTTACTTCCCATATTTATGGCATATAGATGGTTGTAATTTCATTCCACCATGTGATTTATTTGAGTTTTAATGATAAAAAATATTTTTTTCTTATTAAAACCATGGGAATAGTTAGAATCTCTAATTCCTTTCAAAGACTTGGTTTTAGGCCACCAAATCATCGATCAATTTTACTTTTAGGTATGATAATTAAACCAAAGGCACAAATTCCAAAATATAATGGAAGTACTTACTAAAGAATATTCCCTTAAACTCATCCCATTACATGAATTTAATGTCTTCCTCTTTCCTTGAATTATTGATAACATTCTACCATTAATATACTTCACCTTCTAGATGATAAATAATAATGATGAATTTTTTAAATCCATATCATTTAAGAATAGAAAATATTTTCTAAATGGTGTTTATCCATCAATCAACCACTATTGGATGAGAATATACACTAAAATAATGTGAAAGATGAATCATGAAAGATTCAATAGTATGTTGTACCCTCCTTTGATCATTTGGAAACTCATTATGATTCATATATTGAAAAAGTTTCACTAGTATAGCAGTAATATTATGCATTCTAGATCCCATAACATTTAGTTGATCCTGTGAAAAACCATTTCATTTTCCATCACATTTAGCATTAACATGAATCCTTCAAGTTCAAGACATTTTAAAAAAAAAATCATGCTGTGAGAACAAATAATCGTAGTAGAAAACCACATAATTCTAACAAATCATTTATATAATGTCTAAATCATAACACCTTATTTTATGAAACCTTAGGTTTAATATTGTTCATTCAGGATCGTTATCAAAATATTACAATTTTATGCTATACTTAGAACCATCTTTAGGGTTTTCATAAAAGTTTTCTAAACTTAATATATAAATATTGAATAAAACCTACTCTGATACAAACTATAATAGCTCGAGCTTTTATACATAAATATCACATCTATTTTTATGAATATTCAATACAAAATAATATGATCTACACTAGAACCATAATGGTTTATTCATTAGTGATTAGATATAAAAAGTTATTATTTTATGAAATATACTCAATATCTCCTATAATTATCTTCCCATATATTAATATTTATAGACATACCCTACTAATTGTTTTTGTCAAAACACAAGGAAAAGAAACATAATAAAAGGGTGAGATCAGATGCCCAATAAAACAAACATGAGAGATTTTAATTGACGATAATATGAAATAATAAGAGAAACATAAGGGAATGAGATATTTAATATAAATTAAAAAGTTTATACCTAACCCTAAAAATATAAAAAAACATGATTTATTGAATAAAATATTAAAATTTCAAAGGATATGAATCTTAAGAATGAGAGTTCATCATAACTCCATAAGTTCATGTCATAAATGTGTGTGGAATTATAATTGGAATAGAAACCATTTAATAAGTCAATAATAACTACCAATACCATAATATTAGGTATCTATTCCTATTTCCAAAAGTTTATCAATCACATTTACTTGTTTCTTATAATAGATCAAACACATAAACTTGTTTCCCATAACGGATCAAGCATTTTGACTTGTTTCCCATAACCATATTCTGAGATATAATACTTTAACTAATGAATTGGAGGGAGATATGAGTCCCACCCTCCACATAATGAAAAAATATGAATTTTTTCCATAGGATCATAAATAATTCATGATATCAGAACCCATGAAAATAAATGTATTTCATAAACATTTAATCATAGTATAACCCATGGAAAAAATAGGTTTTATAAAAATTTCATCATTTCACTATAAAAATAAACCATACAGAGAAAGAAAAAGGTTAGTATACTTGGTTTATATCTCTAGTAAATCTTAATTAATATCAAATGATGTCATATTATATTGAAATTTATTTTTAAATATCACTTGGGATAATTCTTGAGGAAAATAACCCTTCCATTTTTAAATATTATTTTTAAAAAATAAGCACCTGGATAAATGAATATTTTTTCTTAGAAAATATACTTTTAAAATTAAAAAAGTCTTAAAATAATTTATGTGTCATGATTATAGGGAAAATCACTCATGTTGTATAAGTTAAAAAAACCTTCCTTCCATAATTTTCTTGGAAATGTCACAAAGTACCTAATTTGGAAAATGATAAAAAGATTCCTTTCAAACCATTTTGTAAAACTTAAAACTTGGGTAAAAATTATTTTAAAAAATTCTATGAAAATATTAATTTTTTTTAAAACATTTTCTGAAAACACAAACATTTAAGATAAATATTCTCCAGTGGAGACTTAAACATAAGAAATCTCGAATAATGATGAGATTGTGAAATAAAACCTTACCTCAAGTATCTTCTTTCCTTGTTCACATTCAAAAATACTGTATAATAAATATAGAATTATATTACATGTATTAAATAACCATATTAATATCTATCACACCAATTATTATTTATTTATAACATTTTATCACCCAATATTAATAATTTGTTATTAAAATCACCGTTCTGTGTGATAACTACTTTTTCCCAAGCATGTTTTGGTTCAGAAGTTTGTGTCCTTATACATTTATCATGGTACCATTATTAACATAATTTTAATAATTATATGAAAATAATATATATTCATTATATACATATTTATTATCATTCTTAAAATGTAGTGATATAAAAACGAATTACACTCTTTATAGAGATGGTAGGTTGTACGTACACATGAACACTATTTCCATTTTTTGAATAATGAATTGAAAGAATATTAAATAATAATTCAACTTTAAATAATAATTATTATATCATATATATAATATATATTCATAAAATCCATCCTTATTACCATAAATTTTAAATATAAATAAAAAATGAACCACATCGCATCGTGGAGATGATAGTCCATAAGTACGCACGAGTGACGTTATCATTTCCTAAAAGATTGAATAGTAATAATTTATACATGATATTATCATAAAACATGTATAATTATGTTATAAATGTCATATATTAATATTAAACCCATCATAATACCCATACAAAAAACATGGTGAGGAAAAATGAATTGTATCTCTATATAGAGATGGTAAGCCCTACATACGCACGAGTGATACTTTCACTTCTTGTTTGATGAGAAAGAGGGTGTATAATGGTGTTTTAATAATAATAATAACATTTAAGAATATTTCTAAAAATGTTTATATTATTTTATGATAAATATAAAATATTTATAGGAGGTAAATATGAGTAGAAAAATAAAGTGACTGGTTACTACAATTACCACTTCTTCAAAACGACACCTATAGATCTCTATAAAGGGCTCTAGGGATGGTCTTTTGGGAATAAAAGCACATATATATTGTGTTTAGATAAGTGTATAATATAATTTGGTAGATTATGGTTGAGATATAATTTTCAATGTGGTGTAATTAATTGAGGGAGGATGTGTCCTTTTATAATTGAGTTGAGGGGCACTTTTGTAATTTCTCAAAATATTAAATTATAATAATTTCATTCTCAATCCAAATACCTCCAAATGGAAATTTATTATAAGATTAGATAGTATAAGGTTGTAATCATATCAAACAATATATTTTAGACTAATTTTGGTTTAATTTTAAGCCTTATCATTTTGATTAACCCTTAGTTAACCTATTTTAATTTTAACTAATGTAACAAAATTTTCAATATTTAAAGGTTGTAATTTTTACTTATAATCTAAAAATTGGACCCTAAATAAAAAATTTACAAAATTTTAGATAATATAATTATCACTTTGTGTTATTTAAATAATTTTATGTTTTCTAAATAATTTAGTAAAATATTATTTTGATAAAATATCATTATTTTCATTTTTGACACTATTCATTTAATTTAACCTCAAATATGTCAATAAAATGGGGAAATATAAATATAATGCTTTAAAAAATCTCTAATATGTCATATATATATATAATTCTTGTGTATAATTAAATTAATTAAATTATATCACTCTTAATATTTTTAAAATCATATGTTATATTTTTTATTAAATAGAGAAATATTGTGTTGGTGTTTCTTAAGAAATTAGGTCCATTATATTATTAATAAAAAATAAAAAAAAATTATATCATGAAAAAAAGTTTTATTAATATCAAAATAGACACTTATATTCATTCATAAAAAACTTTTTCCCTTATGTGGGAACATAATAGATATTAAAAACGAAGAGAGTGACATTTTGTAAATTCCTTTGATTTTAATAATATATATGTCATTTTCATGGAACAATGTCCATTAAATAAATAAATTTAGAAACTTTCATATTAATGGTTGAATTAAATTTGTTCATTAAAAATCAGGATGAAAAATTATGGCATTATCACTTATTTTTAATCCACATTAACCCAATTTACCCTTTACTATGGTGATAAATTTTACCATCGTTATTGTTCATATTGACCAAAAAATAAAAGGGGACTAATTAAAAAATTTAAACACAATAATTATAAATATGAAATTAATTCCATATAATTAAATACCTATAAATTATAGAAATTAATTTTAATGTATGTGCACAAAATGTGACAAAAACTATTTTTTAGAAAAAAATACATTTTAAAGCATGAAACTAAATTTATTCTTATCCTATGTTTAGAAAAATAATTATTGAGTATTTAAAATTTTTTATAAAGTATAAATTTCAATAAACCATTCAAAAATATGGTTTAATTTATATAAAATACATTTCATTCATAAAAACAATATTTTAGGAAAAAATCACTTTTGTTTTCAAATAATTTTTGTTTTCTAATACTAATCATTTGATAAGTAATGAATTAATTTTATAAATTTGTATAAAATATATTTTTAATAATTTTTTTATTACTATTAATATCCACTAATCAATTGCTAGGAGATAATATACCTATAATATTTTAATAATGTTTCTCGGTTCGTCTAAACTCACTCTTGCATGTAAGCAATCTATCAAAGATATCAAATTATTTAAAGAGGAATATTTCATACAAATATGAGGGAATTACAATATAACCCACTTAAAATAAAAATTTCCCTTAAAATGAAATTTTACCTCAAAAATAATCATTATGATAAAAATATATTAGGATACTTCCGCCTCATCACATCCACAGGTTGACACATGGCTTCCTCAGATTGGTGGTTTCACCATAAAACATCGACCATGTTAGTGGTCTTGTTTTGTAGAACTTCCTATCTATGATCTAGAATCTCTATGGAATGTTTTTCATAAAAAATATCTTTCTCTAGGGTTATGACCTCTGATTTTAGTTCATGTGGTGGATTAGGTATGTACTTCCTCAGGAAAGATATATGGAACACATCATGAACTTTAGAGAGATTCATTGGAAGTGAAAATTGATAAGCTACCATACCATTACGATCAAGAATTTCAAAAAGGCTGATATAAGTAGGTATTATCTTACCATTCTTTCCAAATATCATCACCGTCTTCTAGGGTGATATTAATAGAAATACATTTTTAGCCACTTCAAACTCTATATCTTTTCAATAATTGTCAGCATAATTTTTTGTCGACTCTGAGATACTCTTATGTGTAGTTGAATGGATATCAAATTCTCTACCATTTCCTCATAAATATCCGCCCCTAATAGTTTTCATTGTCCAATTTCATTTCATCATGTTGGAGTTCTTCACTTCTTACTATATAGGGATTCATAAGAATCCATCTGAATGTTTGATTGAAAGATATTATTGTAATAAAATTCAACCAAGGAAGGTGTTGATCCAAAAAACCTTTGAAATTTATAGAGAAATATCTCAACATTTATTCTATAGTTTGAATATTCCTCTAATACTAACCATCTATATATGGATGATAAGTAGTGCTGAAACTTAACTCTATATCTTGAGCCTTTTGAAGACTTATCAAGAAATTCGAGGAAAACCTTGGATCTTGATCAAATACAATGGAAAATGGTACTCTATGAAATATTAAAACTTCTTTAATATATATTATATAAATATTATTTAGATACAAATATTCTATAATAGAAATGAAGTGTGGCGGCTACATAAGTCAAATGACTATAAAAAATATAGCATTACGACCTTTAGATATTTTTAGGATTCTAATGAAAAAATCCATGTTGATTTTCCCATTTCAATTCAAGTATGGTTAATGGTTATAAAATCACCATAAATCTTTGTCTCTAATCCTTAAATTTATAACAAAACAAGCATCGAGAAACATACTCTGTAATATATATTTTCATGCCATACCACCAAAAATACTCTTTTAGGTCTCAATATGCCATTTTACTTCCAGGATAAAAAGAGAATAATGAACTATGAGATTCATCCAATAACTAATTCTTCAAATTTGGTATTGGTGGGACACATACATAGTTCATGAACCTCATTATTCCATAAAAATCATGGTTGGAGTCAAGAATATTTCTCACATTTTTTGGAGCTCTACATTTTCCTTCTTCATCTTTATAATATTCACTTAAATATATGGTTGAAAATTTATTCGATCCATATAATATTTATACCCTTTAATATTTCTAGATTAATCCTTTATAAATACAAAAATATTGGATATTTTGTGATCCACATCATAGATAAGCTAGTATGATCCTTTCAGATCAAAGCATATTCCACCATGTTCACTTTCCGATGGTGGTAATGTATTGAGAAGTCATTATCTTTAATCAAATAAAACCATATTATTTGATGCATGTTAATATATTTTTGAGTGAAAATATACATTAAACTTTTTTGATTAGTATATATATCACACCGTTATCCATAGATACAATTATTATATACCATTAATGAAAACATTACTATAGATAATTCCAAATTAATAGTTGGGTAATTTTCCTCATGGACCTTAAATTGGAATAAGGAATAAGCTATAACCATATAATTATTCCTGAAAACACAACCCATTACCTTATTTTATTTATCACTATAGATCACAAAACTTTCTCCACTATAGGGTTGTTTGAGAACAGGTTCACTAACCAACCATGTTTTTGGATCCTTGAAATTTTATTCGCATTCCTCCATCTGTATGAACTTAAATCTTTTCAAAATAAACTTGGTGAGTGGATTATATAATCATGATAAATATTTTAAAAAACGTTGATAATATCTAGAAAACCTAAATAAACTATGGATTTTAATCACTATGATTTGTCTATGTAATTTTTCAATAACTTTTGTATTTGGAGGATCTACTAATATACCTCACTTGAAATTATATTAACCAAAAATGAAACTTTCGAAAGACAAAATTAAAACTTGGTAAATTTTTCATAAATCTTATCATTCCAAAAAGGTCTTCATCAAAATCCCCAAGTGATCTTCATGCTCTTCCTTGATCTTTGAATATAGAAGAATATAATCTATAAAGATAAACAAAAACTAATCAAGGTAATATCTAAAGACTCTATTCATTAAATCCATGAAGATAGTGGGAGAATTAGTAAGACCAAAAGGCATAACTATAAATTCATAGTGTCCATAAATTTTATGAAATGCCTTCTTCGGTATATCATACTTTTTAATAATGAATTGATGATATCTAGAATGAAGATCAATCACAGAGAAGTACTGAGATCTATGTATGTTTACTCATACCAAATGATCATAGGAAAATCTAGAATGGAGGAAATATCTAAAGCCTGGGTATTATTTTATCCACAAAAAAGGAATAGAGGGAAGATAAATTATGTGGATTTTTTAACCTTTATAAGGAAACACAATCACATGACCCTCAGAAGGTCATGCCAACAGATCATTCAAAGCACATGATCTACTTTTGATCATGCATGGCCCCTTTGACAAGACTCATTGTCCTTGTGATGTAATCCTGAAAATCATTGGTTATCATGTGGAGGATGTCAGATGAGTTATTCCAAATCACATGACTTTTCAACTGGTAGATTCTTGAAAATCATCTGAAACCCCAAAATAAATAATGGCGTAGAAAGGTGGAAGCCTAATGTGAAGGAGGGTTATGTTGATCTTCCTATGACATGATCATGCGATCCAAAAGACCTTATAAAACCCATGGAAACATGTATACATTTTCACAAAACATTATGTGGGTGTGTCACCTTCATCATGTGACCTAGCTTAGGAACATGCATCCAAACATATGATTCCCCTATGGCTCCACATACAAGTAGAAGAGTTGTCTGTGAAAATAATCATGCTTCACAGTGAGATCCATCATTGATCACATGACACATCATAGACAAATAAAAATATTTTTATTGAAAAAACTCTCATGAATTCGTGAGATCTCCTATACTTGTAGAATAAATAAATAAATAAAAAGGAAAAAGGAGGAAGCCTCTTGTGAGAGGAAGATATGATTACCTTCATGTGAAAGAGGTCATATAGAATGGTCAATCACTATTGATCATGTGATACCCCCTGACAAGAAAACTTGATCTCTATAGGCCCCTTAGACATGTTAGAATAATCCTGTGGAGCCCCCCTTGACAAGCCACCTTAGTATCATGGAGGACCCTATACAAGTCATCTTTGATCACGCGAAAGCCTTTATATGGGAAACCTAATCTCTCAAATACTCCTATACATGTCAGCCTAACATTATGGAGACTCTTTGACATATCAACATGGTTAGGAAAAATCCATTTAATCAGTCAAGGTCCAATAAACATGGTGATGATAGAACATTCTCATGGTCACTATCATCATCTGGCACCATGGATAACCCATGGAAGGATCATGCAAAGGGAATGATGCTAAAATATATCCATTGTTTCTATCTCACATTTGAGAGATACTCTCCGCACAAGGAAACATATAATTGGGAAAGAGAGTCCTATAAATCCCTCCCCATCAGTTTAAAAACACGCATGAAGGGGAGAATGTTACACATGAGTAAAAGAGTCAAATTATCAGAGAAACCAACCACATGATCTGAAATCTAGGGAGAAACCTGAGGGATCATGCCACATGAATATGTGATTCACATGATAACTCTATAGATCATGTGAAGAACTTTAGATGCGTTTTCCAAGTTATGTGAAAGAGGAACAACATGTCAACCAGGTCATGAAAAACCCAAAATAATTTAATATAGAAAAAACTTAAGGCACATATGTAATAAAGAATGGAATAAAGACTACAAAAATGGAAACTTATGCGAATATAGATATTCTGATCTTATTTCACTTCACATGACCTACCCAGATAATGAAAAAACACTAGGAAATATCTCCCAAGTCATGTGATACTCTCTCGATATGTTACTTGGATCATGTTATGTCCTTTGAAAGTGTTAATAAAATCATGCAACACCCTCTGGGCATGTCAGCAAGACCATGAGATATACTTTAGACTTTCAAAAAAAATATTGAAATGTCCTCCATACATGTCTCCCATGTTATGTAGTGATACTAGGGAATGTAATTTGAGTCTCATTGTATCCTTAAAACAAGTCATTTGGGTCTTGTGGTGTCCTCTGGACAAGTCATCCATATCATGAAATTTCCTTCAGACAAGTTAGCCAAATAATCCAGTGTCCACCAGACATGTTAGACTTGATCATGCGATATAATTTAGACATATCAACCTTGATAATGTAACATACTCTAGATATGAAATACTTGATCATGAGACACTCTCTATACATGTCACCTTTGATTATGCGATTTCCTCCTCACATGTCACTCAGATTATGCAATGTCCTTCATACAATTCAAAAGGATCATGTGATTGTCTTTGGGAATGTTTGTTAGGTAGAAAAGGACATGTACATACATACTCAGTCATGTCATACAAACACCTCAGATGTACTGGGTAGGAAATTGGGACATTTCATCCAAACAATCAAGATATGTCAATTAAGAAATCAAGACACGTCAAGTCAGAATCTTGGGACATGATAACCTTGTACAATGGATATATTTGAATATACCCCCAACCAAACTATGAAAACTCTAATTCATACCATAACTAGGATACATATAATGAATTTATGAGGGCCCATATCTAATGTAAATCTACCTCAATGTAATACCCTCCACGTATCTAACATTATAACCATAGAGATTTAATCTCTCCCATGGGATTATTATTATTCCCCATCCATCAATGGATTGAGAATTCAATTGAACTATGAAAACTCTAAAATCCAATAGAAATATAATGAATCTGATTCCTTCTATTACTAGGATAGATAGGTTTCCATTATATGGTCCAAGTTATATATAAAACACCCAAAAAGGGCTGCCTCAATTCATAATTATAGCATCCTTGTATAGTGAAAAAAAATTACTTTCTACCCCTTATTTCTCACACCGAGCATGGCTCACATGGGATTATGGATTTGAAATGGTTATCTCACTGGAATTATAAACTTCTACCATCCAGGGAAACCATAGTGTGTAATCCCCATTCATCGACATGATATGATATCACCCATACAAGGTCATACACATCAGGGTAATTCCTAGGGGCATGATCAAACTATGATTTATAATATTCTTTTTATAACCAGGATATGTAGGATGCCTTCTTAAGGCTTGATCACAACACCTGATGCCTAAGTTCCCCCATATATGTCCTTTATACATGATGTTAAACTACATAGTTCCAATGAACTATGTGGGTTTTGATTCATGTTATAAATATGATATTTTGGATGCCTCATAAAGGTTCAATCCCATCCTTGAGATATTAATCACATCCCAAGATAGATGTAAACTCTGGAGTACCTGGTTATGTGGCTTCAAAATATAAGTATCTACCCATTAATGGGAAACAATTTGAGAACCTCTAATAAATAAAAATGGATTCATTAATATACCCCACTTTACACATGTAAGGGTTCAAAACTTGATCATTTTATTAGAGTAATTGGTCCCATATTAGGATTAGGAAGAGATTCATAAACACATCTTAAATCTAAAATAGATTCTTGATGTAGGTAACAATTCCCCCAAAAAGGGTGTGATGAGCCCGAACTCCCATCCTCTTGACCAATGTGAGTTCCTAAGTGTCATTGGGTTTGAAACCCCAATTGAATGCCTTCCTTTGAAAAGCAGGTTCATACTCAGTTATAGATGTGGGAATTTTTGGTAGTTTCTGTGAATGGAAAACATGATGAACTCGATGTAATGAATTGTTCAACACATTCAACCCCCCTCACAATCAATCGTCGAGCATATCCAAAGCCCACTTCCCCCATTAAAAAATAGTGAACCCATGTGAAACACTCAAATAATAAAAAATATTGTTTGACCAAATTGTTTTATGGTTATCATGAGATAAGTCTATCCTCACTGTGAAAAGCCCACGTGAGAAAAATAGTCGGATCATGAATAAAAAATGGATAATTTTGTTACATGTTCATATCTAATTGAGAACATATCATGACTAGGATGGTGCACTAATTAGTGAAATTTTTTCCTTGTTGTCTTCATGATGATAGATACTAATCCTACAAACAACACCATGACTCGAGATCATTCCTTCATCTAGCATTTATTCTGAAAAAATTTGCTACAAATTTACCCCTTGTGATTCATAGAATGACCTCACCTACCTGGAACTTTCAATGTTGGGTGTAAAATGCATTGATCTGGGGATACCAACAACATGGTTCAATCCCAACCCTTAGGGATGCACACAAGGGTCTTTAAAATTTGAAACTAATGATTCCACATCATCCAAAGAAAGATGCATTGAAACCAGTGATTCTCATTATCACTTCCAATAACTTTGGAAGCTCATCCCCGAAGAATAAAAAAATCACCACCTTTAGTATCTAATGAAGTTGGATCAAGGATCAACCACATATATATTCTAGTTCAGGATCCAATAAAGAGGTATCCTGTCAACTAATTTCACAAACAACATCCCACTGGAACCCCTCAATCAGCTTCTTAAGGCACCACTTGACACATTTCCACCTCTGGCACCCATGCATAGGCACCAATTAAGGAAAACCAGGTGTGGGAAGTTTTGGATAACTAGGAGTGGGATAATATCCTATATTCTATTCAATAATACCAATGACATATTCTGGTGGTATCTAGTGAGAAAGATCATATTCCTACTCACTCGGAGTAAGTCCGTGGGAATATTTCTATAGGAAGCATGGGGGAGGTGCATATCCCTACCCCATGAATGAATCCCATAAAAATATTCCAATGGAATAACGAGGATAGAAGTTGGATCATATCACCTATTAAATTGAAGATATCTTACAGTATATATTGGAGACATAAAATGTGTTGTCATACATTCCTATGAATAATTTTCTATAATGTCCCTACATTCTGGAAACATCTGAATAACTTTGCCAGCATATTCTAAAAATAGTAAAAATACATGGACATATACATATTCTTATCCCTATATCCAGGGAAGCACAATACTCTGATCAACATGAATAAGTGGATGATCTAGAGCAAGCACACATTTTTTCTTTCATCCAGGTGGGTTATCAACATATTCTAAAAAAGGATGATTCATTGGAATAGGTGCATATTCACATTCCAATTAGGGATCACCAATTGAGAACACAACATGCCTCAGGATAGGTACACATTCCTATCAGAAAAGATAGGCAATTTATTCTAATGGAACCATAACAGGCTCATATCCCCACTCCAACCAGGGATCACCAAGTGAGAGCGATACATGCCTTGAGATAGGCTCATATTCCTATTGAAAAGACCAAAAACATATTCCGAAGTCATATGATCAGGAACACATCCCCATTACAACCAAGGACCACTAGTTGAGAGTGGAACACACCTTGGGATAATCTCAAATTCATGTTAGTGATGCTACTTGGCATATTACAACAACTCATGGAAGTCAGGATCATACCCCTACTTTCGCTAATGAATGACTACACTAGCATACTTCAGAGTCTACACAAGAGGAGGCTCATATATATTCTCCCATTTTAGAGGTTTATTGGAATATTATAGTAGAGAATGATTATTTGGATCAGGATAATATCCTCTATTTATCCAGGTTTGACTAGAATATTCCAAAAACCACTTATATGCATGCTTATATTCATGATGATAATGAAGAATATTATTGTCATACTCTATCAGCTTCTTAGTAGTAGGATACTATTCCTGCAACACCATATGATTATCAACATATTCTGAAATCCATCATACAATAGCCTCATATCCCCATGAAACCCTAAAAGGTAGGTCAACATATTCCAACCATGATGCAGGATGAGGCTCATATCCCTAACATGCTCAATGCTATAGTCATTGAGGCTATTCAAAACATATATGCAACACATCAAGGGTCTGTCGACTATTAAACTAAAGAAGAAGGTGATCATTACCATGATAGTCCTTCTCATGGTAGTGTGGAGATGGATCACCAGTACATTACTCCTAACATACGCCATGGTTAACCTCCCTATGGTGATATCACCCTCAAACAAGGAAATCCTACCCTTTCCCAGATACCTCCATATAGATAAAACTCATACATATTCATATAGAGAGGTTCTCAAAACACCGAGGTCATCCATATATAGTTCCCCATCAACTACCAGAAACCCTTCACCACTGTCATTAGGTGACCCCTAGAAGCAACTTCTATGGTCTGACCAAGTGGATTTTTGTAAGTCTGATAAAGAGAGAGACAACATTTATATATGAAGAGAGTTAGCTAGAAACAACCTAAGAACCATGTTTTAGCCCCTATGAACTTATGAATATAAGATCCTAAATGAGCTAGAGAATAATTGAATGCTTGAACTATGCCAAAATATGTGGGAAACTCATTAGTGATTGAAAGATAGACACCTCCCTTATCCAGGATACAAGGGTCACATTCAGACCATCAATATACTCTGTTTTCAGCTATACATGGATACTATCTCCATGTACCTAGACCCAAAATCAAAAATGAATAGTGAAAATAAAAAACACTCTTGTCTCCATTGTATCACAACTCTTCGACAAATTTTATCTAAAGACTCTTCATGTATCCATATATGAGGATGAGAAAAGTATGGAGCATTACACTTCATCACATCCCTAGAACATAAGAACTCTCCAAATGTGATGTACTATACTGTTATTTCCTCTAGTGAAATTAGAAGAATAGGTAACATGTGATCTAGTTGGTCACTACGACAAAATTCCCTCACTTTAACAATGCCCAGATATCACAAACGGATAGAGAGGAATACCAAAAGAACTTTGAAATGGGCCCCTCGAAGGAATGAGAACACATATCAGAAACGAGATCCATTATTATGGTCAACCAAACAACTTTTCAAAATGAATGAATCCCATCATGGGATTCCATTATAACCATAAAATACAAGAGAACAGATGCACCAAATTAAGAGTGTTGTATTAAGAGTGTTGTAGTAGAAATTTCCATAGCATCCATCTAGGAGAAAACCCAACCCACTGGGTCAGAGGAATATTTACACCACCTCTACCCCTTATATCATTAATCCCTGAGAGGATTCATAACATATCAGTAGCAACTACAAATAAACCTCATCCCACAGGGTTGGGGGAATTTATATCTCAATCACCATTAATAGGTTCATCACACCCCGATAGGGTCTTGGAGAAATCAATGGTGGTTCATGATCAACCCCATCCCATAGGGATATGGGAATTTATATCTCAATTTTCATCCTAGGATTCTTCAAATCCTCAACCGAAATCATTATATCCTTAACAATGGGACCAAAAAATTCCAATTGTGGCCCCAAAATA
Organism: Viscum album; assembly: GCA_963277665.1. Lineage (NCBI taxonomy): Eukaryota > Viridiplantae > Streptophyta > Magnoliopsida > Santalales > Viscaceae > Viscum > Viscum album. The sequence goes on along the minus strand of OY728166.1, from coordinate 925,217,260 downwards.
GTCCCCATACCCTATGGATGGGAGAATTTTCACCATCATCATCATCACTACAGAGGGAATATATATTTTATAGGTTTGGAGGTAAATATCGATTATCATAATCCCTTCAATTCCTCCCACTATAAGACGAACCACTGCTATTCAGGGCCCGTTCAAAAATCATTACTGGAAACTTCTTCATGTTCACTGTTCATAGGCCAAGATAGGAGGAACATATGGTGAAGGTAACAAAACCCTAAAGGGAGTGTAAGCTAAAAAGGTCCAATATGAATAAGGGTTAGAAAAACAACCTTGATGCAAGCTGTGAAGAATCACACTATTGCGTTAAAAGTAATGGGACAACTACAATTTCCCAATATACCTTTGTTAATTTCATCACCATCAATGCAATAGATAATGTGGATCAAGATAAAATGAAGAGGGATTCAATCTAAAAAATATACCTTGAGAGAAAGGTGATCTGGATGCACTGAATGATGCTGTACACATGCAGAACTAGAGGAGGATCCAAAAACTAAAAACTTTAAATATTGAGTTTCTACCTCTACAATGGAAAATTTCCAAGTATAAAGGGAAATAAGTGTCCATATCCAACTCATTTCCTAGAAGAGCATATATTCCTTCCATGGAGGAGCAGTTGACACTATATTAGGATGATATACAAAATACCAGACAACTCAACAAGGTTATACTTAAGAGAAACATTACCACTAGGTATTGTCTTTAGACTGATATGAATATCCCTCCTCCCATATATTGAGAAAGAGATGATCCACCTATAAGAGAGGAATATAAGAATCATATTGGCTCCAGATCTAGGTAGCCGATCTACATAAATGAGGAAGTCAAATATGATCATGAATTGTATTCATTACGATGATAGCCTCTCCCTCACTAACGTGATCATTTATTATTATCACAAAACAATAATCAGTGGGAGATAAAGATGGGGATACCTCATTAAGCCTTGCGTATTCCTTGTAGATGGGTGGCAGCTCAAACACTAGCACCTCCAGAATTTCTCAATGAAATTAAGTCCCTATATGACTGAATAGAATTAATGAAAGGGTAATGTGAACCTACGAATCCTAAGAAGAATACATATCTTTAATGGTTGGATGAAACTTTTCCCCCACCCAATTTCATGAATCTTACCTTATCCATCTTCGACGGTGTGGGAGATCTAGAATATCATATCACTCACTTCATGTCCTGATGCGGTCTAATGATGGGCCCTCAAGATCAATAGGAGGCAACCAAGCTAAGGTGTTTTGTACAGAATCTGATAGGGATAGCCTTTGTTTGGTTCAAAAACCTTCCATTAGGATATGTTTTAGGATGGGAAGACCTTCTTCATCAGTTCAACTTTGAACCAAGGAAAATGAAAATTTTCAATCTAAAAAACTGCAAGCATTGTAATAATGAGAGTGTGTATTACTTCATAGAAATATGGAATGGATTAAGCTATTCACTCAAAAATTATCTCTTATAGGAGAAATTTCTAGAACTCTATACTAAAAATATTCTAGACGAGATACAGACACCCAAAATCCTGATGAAGTATCTAGGAGAATCCCATGAGTAATCTAAAATGGAATAATGTTTGGAATACACCATTCAACAGACCTAAGATAAGTCTCAAATCATGACCTCAACATAGGGGAAAAATCTCAGCAAGGTAGAGACTACCACTATTACCCTAAAACTAGTAGTAGTCCCCATTCAAGAACTTAGGTAGGTCCAAAATCACTCGGCACCTACTATCGAATGATATAAACAACAAAACTGCTCCGATCCAGAAGAAAAAAGAGATCAGGGTTTCCAAAGATTTAAGGAATGGATGAATAAATCATACTCTTTCGGAAATGATAAGGTCATTAGTTATTTCCTTACAACTATGGAAAATAACCTAATCAAGCTGCTTCATCCCAGGAAAACAAATAAGGTCAACCTCACTAATCACCAAAACTACTTCTCTTTACATAAGAGGCTGGGTCACACCATCCAAAATTTCTTCATCTTTAAGGACATCCTCTAAATCATGGTTGATTCTATACAAGTAATATTGAAAAATTCTTTATAATAGGCGAACCATGTAACTATTGCGTAGTTAGGAGTAAAAGACGATTAGAAAAAAGTTCCATCTAGGTGTGTGAGGAAGTTCGACAACTGGATGACTCAAAAGAAAATTTACTGAGCTCATGCCACCCTGAGAGCATTGCTTAAAAAATATATAATGATCCCATCAAACAGGGAGGTGATATCATGTAATAATCCTATATGCGGATGTAATCATCAAACACATGAATAAAAAGAAGTGGAAGAATCATATTAACCTTGTATGAAATCCCTGACTCTTATAGACTTCTTTCTTACAACATTATAAGAATGGGAACCACCACAACAAATGGATCCTTCATTGGTCAAATAGATCATATTTGGTTCTGTTAACAAAATAAACTTAGGATGCCCCTTCTCTAATGATGAATACACCTCTGAGTATGAGTTCCCCATACCCGACCGAGGAATCATAGGCTACAGGCATAGGAGCCAAGGATACATGGGATGATATTGGTGTGGTTAGACCCAATATATTTACCACACCCCCTAAAAGGATATATATGTTTCTAAGTCCCATGGGAAAGAACTCCAAAAAGTTCAATAGAAACACGGATGTTCCTTAAAGACCTCCAGCAATCACCCCAACCCAATAATCTTGCACAACTTTATGGTGGGGATTTGATTTTCTCATCATTATAGACAATAGGGAAGACTAGTGTGACCTACACCACTAGTAGAAGATTCTCCCCTAACCTCTGCACATTCACCAAACCTATCTGCCTCAAATATATCAGATCTTAATCTATGTAATAAGGAGAAAGCTTACATTGGGAAGCATCAACCTCTAGAACAAAAGTATTACATTCTGAAACACTTAGAAGTTGTCCCAGCCAAGATCTCAATCCTTTATGCACCCCATCTTAAAAAATAACTTTTAGAGGCACTCATCTAATCCATTCATAGTCCATAAGAGTTCAAGACAAAAGTTTATGTAGCTTATTTTTATCTAGTGGAGACCATAAAACCTGAATTCCATGTCTCCATCTCTTTTATAGAGAAGGATATAGAAGATGTCATCAAGGGACACATAGGTACCCTAAATATTTCAGGTAAGATCGACAATGTCATCATCAAAGTTACTTTTGTTATTAAAAATAAACAAGACATCCAAAACAATAAGCATAAACACGAAACAGGAAAAATTCATCTAGTGAAGATCAATCTCAAGGCTCAGTTTGGGGATCTCACATCTAATGCTGAGTTTATGGTTATCCAGCTAGACATTACATATAAATTTTCACTTGGAAGGCCTTGTCTTCATATCCATGTGGTGGTACCTTCAACATTTCACCAATGATTGAAACACCACATTGATGGGAAGTTCGATGGTCTACATGGTGATAATTATACCTTTAAGTATTGTGAATCCATATATGATTAAGATGGTTTTTATATAAGGGAAAGAAAAAAAACAAATGGAAGAAGAAAATATATAGGTTTCAACCCCCAATGCCTTGAGGACCACCCCTGTGAACCCCTAGAGTATGCTTGGCTATGAGTATGTTCTACCCATAAATCTAATTGAGTCAATAGACTTAATCCTAGATATCTAGGCTCTTTCTGTCCCCATAGATAATATAAAAGAAAACAATAAGCTTTAAAATCTCTCTACAATGGCTCTAGCAGTAGGGGATGACAATGTCTCTTCCCATGACCATTATAATCCTAACAGTGATGGAGATTCCATCATATTATCTACCACACCTTAAAATTAATTTTTAGACACGAAGGTGGAATAATAAGAGGATAACCTCAGGATCAACCCTCCCATATTTGAGGGAGGTGTCTCCACCACCATTAATGAGATCAAGTAGATAAATCTTGGATTAAAATAAAAACTGTGACCTATATTGATTAGTGTCTCCATGCATCTTGAATAGAAGGAGATGTACATTGAATTTCTAAAGAAACACTGATATGTGTTCCCTTGGAATTATATAGAAATTCATGGAATGAACTCCGATGTGTTTATGCACCATCTAGTCTTACCCAATGACCATTGATGTTTCAATTAGGTTAATAAGAGGATGCACCCATCCCATGGTACTAATATAGAGTCAAAAGTTGAAAAATTGATCAAATTCAATTTTTTCGGAAGGGGAAATACCCAATATGGGTCTCCAACACCATCCATGTCAAAAATAAGAACAAGAATATTAGGTTTTGCATCAATTTCATAGACATTAATGAACACTTACCAAAGATATATTTCCAATTTCTAATCACAAAACTCTTGATTAATGAAACCATTGGATTACAAGCATTTTTTCTTTCATGGATTGATTCTCAGGGTACAACCAAATAAAGATATCCTCCAAAGATGAGGAAGAAACAACCATCAGAGCACCTGGGGTATTGTTTTCCTATCATGTCATTCCCTTTGGATTAAATAACACTAGAACTACTTATCAATTCTCCATGCACCATATATTTATTACCTTTTGGGATGAATATTGGAATATTACATCGATGACCTGGTGGTCAAATCTCGGTAGCGATGTTATCACTTCAAGAACCTCCAAATATTCTTAGACAAGTTGTGATAACATAGTTTGAAGATGAACCCATTGAAATGTTCTTTTAGAGTAATGTCTTGGAAAATCCTTGTATTTTTGGTATACCACCATGGAATTGAGGTTGATCCTGAAAAGAATAGTGAAATTATAGCAATCTGCCCACTTGGAATCTCAATGAACTGAGGGAGCTCCAAGGGAACCTCATCTACATTCATAATTTCATAGCTAACCTAGCCAAAAATATATCTCATTCACCAAGTTAATGAAAAATGGAGTCACCTACCAATGGAATGATGACTTCCAAGAAACCTTTGAGAGTGTCAAACTGTACCTACTACACCCACCGGTCCTGATGTTGTTAGTGGATAGAAATACACACATCTTATATGTGTACACCATGGAATGATAATTAATGCTATTCTCACATAGAAAAAATGATATGGGTAATGATAATAGTATCTATTACCACATCTGAAAAATTATAGGAACTAAGAACTGATATTATGATTTTGAGAGGAATTTCCTCACACTCATATTTATAGTGAAAAAGATGAGGCATTACTTGCAGCACCATGAAGTCTACTTCATCTACCGTATTGAACCAATCAATTATATCCTTGGTCATAATATGTTGAATGGGGGTTTGTCCTGATGGGTGGTCATCCTAAAATTATATAAAATCCATTTTTTTGTCATAGAAGGCAGTGAAATGATATTCCCTGACTAATTTCCTTATGGAACACCTGCTCTAAAAATAACAACATTAGACACTGAACTTCTAAATGAGGAAGGTTTTTATTCCCATGACACTCCCTAGACATGGTAGATGTATTCTATCTATACCTCCTAAATATTTTTTGAAAAGAGACTGGAAAACCCAAAATTCTATCAGGTTGGTTTAGGGGTTGTATTTTTATCTCCAGATAAAGAAAATTTTCCTTACACTTTCTCACTATCCAAAGAGTTCATGAATAATGAGGCCAAATACGAAGCCCTCATCTCTAGTTTAAAACTATCCCTATAGTTGCATATAGCCTACCTAAACATCATGGGGGGATTCAGAGTTAGTGATAAAGAAGATTAATGGTGAATATACCATAAAAAAGGAATAATTGGCCCCTCTCACAAGCTATACCATAGTTCTAATTATAGAGTTAATTTTTCAACCCACATTACATCATGTCCCCCAATAAAAGGATGCTCACTATAATGCACTAGCTAATGTATCCATAGTTCTAACCAACCCTCATCAGGATGAAGTAATCTTTCGCATCACACACAGAAGGATGGTCTCATCAGTCATCATCTATGACATATAGGAAATCAATCATATCAACACCTCATTAAAGTATGATGAACTAATATAAACTCCCGAATGGATGGATACCATACTATATTATCTATAAAACGGGATCCTACCAGTATAATGATCCAAAAGGGAATAAATTCAGAACCAAGAAGAAAAATTTACCCTTTGGGATGGGCCAAATGAGAAAAAAGACCTCTAAAAGTGAGGCTTTGATGGAATCATCCTCAGATGAATAACATAAAGAGAGATTCTCTTAATCATTGAAGAATTACATAAAAGATTTTGGGGTGTTCTCTAATCTAGGACCAAGCTCTCCTACAAAATCAAGAGGCTTGATTACTAATGGAAAAAAATGATTCAAATCTTTATTGAGTTCACTAGGAGTTATCATGAATTTCAAATTCATGAAAACATCATCCATAAACCCCCAAAATTTCTACATAATGCTAAATATTCTAGACCATTTTCCATTTTAGGAATATATGTGCATGACTATATCCCCCAACCACAACTAAGCAGTTTAAATACATCCTTTCTGCTACTAAATTATTTTCAAATTGGGTTGAAGAAATAACCCTCAAGGAAGTCGTAATGAAGAATATCATCAGCTTCATGATTCCCAATATCATCACCAGATTCAGAGTCCCTCACATGATATTAATGGACAATGGAACCAATTTATGTGCTTCTAAGTTGAAGAAATTATACCAGGAGTACAACATCGAGTCCAACCATTCATCACACTACCATGCTATAAAAAATGGAAAAAATAGAGGCTTTCAACAATACTATCAAATATACTCTAGAATATGGTGAATAAGGATAATAAGGCCGGATCAGACAAGATCTTCCATGATTTATGGGCCTACCATACCACTACATTTACTACTACCCAAACAACTCAATATTCATTAGTGTATGGAACTAAGTCAGTGTTTCCCAAGAGTTCCAATTTCCCCATATTCGAATAGCCATATTTGGATAACTCTCATATAGTGATAAGTTACGTAAGAGGTTGGATGAATTGGACTAACTCGATGATAAAATGTTGCGTACAATGAACAACTTCTATGTCCATGAGAATTGAATCACATGGGCCTTCAATAAAAAGGTTCAACTCTATTAAATCATTTAAGGAGAACCGGTATTGGTTCTCAGGACCCCAAAGATATGAGGAAATAAACAACCAAAAATGGAACCCAAATGGGAAGGGCCTTATATTTTACATAAGTTCTATCACAATGGAGATTACTCATTGGACATGATGGATGGGGAACGCATTACACCCCCCCACCAATTGAGGTTTATTAAGAAATATTTTGTGAAGCTACCATAAAGCATTATTTTCATCCTAACCACATTATGTTAAAATGTATATAAAATATCTTGGAAGAAAGACATTAAACTACATGAAATATATCCTTATCACATGACATTAAACTGTATGGAAGACATCCTTACTGTATGATGTTACACTACAAAAAATATCCTTACTACATGACATTAAAGTGAATAAAGAACATTTCCTTCAGAATGATCTATTTCTAACAGTAGAAAGTCTAAGCTAGAAGAACCTAAATTTTAGCAATATAATGTTTGATCTAAAATACCCTAAACCATAAAAGTGGTCTTGTTTGTGAGACCTAAAAGATCCAACTAAAAAATACACAATTCCTTTCATGTTGAAAATTTGATAAGGGAACCCTAGGAAAAAGTCAAGTCTCTAATTTCTAGACATGTGCTTTGCATGTTCTAGGAAATATTAAGCACTCATAAAATGGAAAATAAATAAAAATTGTTAGTCCAAGATCCCAAAATAGATAGTCCTATGAAAAATATGAGTCCAAACCCACTAAGACTTCCCTTATATGAATCTTAGGTAAAAATTAGGGAAAAATAAAGAAAGAGATATAAATATTATAGTGAACTTCATTTTTCCATAGAAAAAATAATGATATGCTTTCTAATCCCAGTATCTTTAGTAAAAGATATAGAATCTCCCTTTAAGACATATTTTTTTTATGTAAGTTTTAATTTTGTAAATTAGGTGACCTCAAGAAAACTGGAGCTTGTATATTAATAAGGAATCTCATGTTGGTGGGAATCACATGTTGGTGGTAATTAATGAGAATTCCTCAATAAAAATTTATTATAATTAAGCATTCAAATACATGAGTTTTGTTTTATTTGATATTATATAAAATATGGGTATCATTAATGATATATGCGATAGTGAAATTTCATACACACCATTAATGAAAGAAAACTGGACAACTATATGTAATTATCATAAGATTCATTCATTGATAAGGTGCACAAAAAAGAGGAATCTCTATATTCTGGAGCCTCTTCAATGATTCCATCAAAAAAGAAAACATTTGTAATCAGACTATAATAAGATTTGAATAGTTTAATTTTCCAAGCCAGCTAGAGTATATTGAGAAGAGTTGATTGGTCATCAATGTAGTTCCTACCTTACTTCTTCAAATAACTCACAAGGATGATGAGTCTCGATAAGGGAATACAGATCATCAATTATTTTCTATGCAGTTTTTAATGAGGATGGTGACACTGAGAGATCAGACTTTGAGTGAGCTATGATATCTTTATGTCTCATTATCTATACAGACAAGGAATCAATTTGGGAATGCATATTAGATATTATATGATGAATCTATTCTAGAACCTCTAAATATTCCATCATTAGTTCAGATAGGGGAGTTCTATCATCAAAATCGTGCAAGCCCCTCTCACTAGTATCCAACTATTTCCGAGTCAGGACAATTTGTCGCATGATGTCATACAATAGCTTTCGATCAAATATGATCACCCCCAAATCATGAAAAAGATAGAGAAGGAATTCCTTTTGGTCACAAAATGTTTCTAGGGGAGTATCAGTGATTAAGGTGTGAATATTTTACCAAATTACCCTATGTTTTTTTGTCCTTTGCAACTGTTGGGGTGGGTACTTTAGAAGGGGTAACAACTGGATGACCTGAGGAATAATCAAGAGAGTAAGTCCCATATACTATTCTCTAAAATGATGAATTATATATCCCTCCTATTTAGGGACTAACTACTTCAAAAAAATCTACCCCACTAATGGGATGGTCATCACCAGGATGAGGATGCTTCCTCTAAGTCTCTCTAAAATCTTGAATCAATTAAATTATTTCTATAAGAAAGGGATTTGGTAAAGCACATGGTTTGTCCACCTGATAGACTATCATATCAAAAATACCACTTAGGTAGGCTTCCACCCAAGCCTGGGCATAATCGTAATATAAGAATATAGGGGCACTGATAGGAAGAAGGATAATATCAACGTTTGTATCTTCACGTTCCAATAGATTCCGAAATTGGTGGATAATCCTAGGATGTCATTCTCCCCGCATGCTAGCTGAGGGAAGAGAAAAAACCATGTAAATGCAACCGAATTGGTAGGTGAACCGAAAGGGGGTATATGGTTTTAAAATAATTATCTCATCCACACAGGCTGAGAGAACCCCATCTTGAAGAGAGATATAGTATGAATTTTCATCAATAGATCCACCTACTTTGTTGACAATTAGCCCAGTTGGTGCATGATAAAGAGTGATGTTGAAATAATCAGACTGGATCAGCATGTTAGTGACCTCATCAAGACCTAGTGGAATAGCCTCAAACCTATAAATATTCAAAAACTTGGGGTGGAATAAGGAATTAAGGATCTTAGTTTTGTTATGGTATTTCTAGTAGTGAAAATTATCCCATATCTAGCCAAATAAAAACTGGAATGTGTTTCCAATATTTTAGGGAAGGATACGTTGTTAAATATGGACCATGAGATGGTTGAGGAAAGAAAGAGTTAGTATGACTAAATTAATATTCTTACCCTCTTCTAATCGATTTGTTATCAATCTTAGGCTCACTTGAATTCCTAGGAGAGAATCCATAACTAAAAAGATCTACTCATTTTGGAAAATGGATAATAAATCCTCCAACCTAAGGCTTAAGGATATCTCTGGTATCACTTGGTAACCACATGTGGTATACTCCCCTACCTCAAGGATTTACCAATACGAACCAAAAATATCATGGAATTGGTGGGATGGGCATCGATCATGGCATATAATAGTTGTCCAAGCTCCACTGTGGCAGAGAAATATGTTGTTCCAATCCTTAAATAAGATAAGTGAGTGAATATTAACCTCCTTATTTAACTTCCCTTTCACAATGTTAAGCATGTACCTTTATAAGAATGGGGTTTGTATGGGTTCATCCTAGATAACCACAATGGGAAGGAACTCATCGTACATCTCCCCAAGTGAAGATATCCCACCCAGTTGATAGATATCCCAAAGGCTAATTCCTACTTCTCCATGTGATTGATGGAATGTATTAGTTTTAGGGAAACAATGACTAATTAGTTATTTTAGAAGACCAAATTGATGATAGATATTGAACTTAGAAATCTATATATCATCGTAGAGGTGAATAACATGTATATTATCATTTTTTTTGTATCTCTATCTCACCAAGAATGGATATTCCCATTCATTATGAAATTTACACTAGGTTTTAAGTCCCATTTATAGATCCATATTCTTTTCAAATTATTTAGGGAGGAGACAAATATTCTCAAATAACTCTGATAAATAGTATAGTGGGAAAAATCACAACCATCCAGACCTTGAGGGGAGTTCTACAATATATAAGATGACCCATGGGATTGTACCATAACCAATTGACTGCCTTTAAAAATCACCATTTAAACATTATCTAGGGAAGATGAAAACTAGCGAGATGGAAGATTATAGTCAAGCGAGGGGATGAAAAAATCACCCAATAGACCAAATCCATATAAATAAAGATGATATGACATGGGGTATCTCTAGAGTTTAGATGGGAGAATTATTTTTCAGAACCACATTTTCAGAGTGTACAAGATACTAGCAGTTAGCTTTATGATTCCCAACAATCTGGGCCCTCTAACTGGTCACAATAGAATATGTATAGAAAATGGAATCCATCTGTATAAAATAAATAATTATATATTGGGAAATAAAATAAATCCCATCAAAATATATTCAAAACCCCAAAAACATCATGAAAGTTGCATGAACTATGGAGAGATTCATGACCACATAACCCATTATAGGTCTCCCCAACTACATGCCCCATGGAGATCATACAGATCGCATGGACCTTAGGGAATCTATCCACCACATGAACAATAATAAAACTCATGATTATGTGACCCAAAGATAGTTAGGAAAACCAAATAATGATTAGGTGATCTTGTGACCAAGTTAGAAGATCATGAAAAACCTACAATACATCCATATTAATAAGTACCTAGGTAAATGTTTTTGAAATTCTTGAGAAGTGATTTTTGGTTTAACTAAACAAGTGCTGAGGAAAAGTGGAGAATGTGATTAGATGTTGCAAATGAAACCCATGAAATAGTCCTATATTCATATCTTTCTAATTGATCTTATGACCAGGTCTCATGGAGAGGTCTTGAGAATAGGATCTTCCAACGAGGTCTTGTGAAGGGGATACACGACAAGTGGAACTGAATGAGATTTGAGAGTTGAATTTCTAATGGAATGATCCATCACTTATCCTTTATTTATAGAGTGTTTTGAGGAACACCAAAGGTCACCTGAGAGACTAAAAGTTTCCCAAAAAACTGATTGGAGGCAACCCCAAGGACCCATGTATGAATTTACTTTCCTTAGAACTGATTCCTTATCCTCATAGATGTTTCTTCTAAAGGGATAATTCATTAACGCCTACCAAATGAGAATAAAAGAAATCTATATTAGAGGAAATATCCAAAACATGGGTATTATTTTCTCCAAAAAAAGGAATATAAGGTGGATGACTTATGAAGATCACATAAACTTTATAAGGACACATGATCACATTACCCTTGTAAGGTCATGCAGATAGATCATACATATTTCATGATCTAATTTTGAATATGCAGATCCCCATTAAAAATCCTCTTTGTTCTTGTGAAGGAATCCAGACAAGAATTGGTGATCGTGTGGAGGATTCCAAATGATTTCTTCTGAATCATGTGACTTTTAAACTGGTGTATTTCTAAAAATCATCCAAAATAACCTTATAAAATAAATGCAGAGAATGGCAGAAGCCTCATAGTTAGGATATTTGTATTTATCTTCATGTGACGTGCTCTTGAGATCCTCAAGACCACACAAATACCCTAATGAAATGTCTACCTTGTCATGTAAAATTATGTGGGTGTTTCACCTTTATCATATGAAGTTCCTCAGACACATGAATCCAAATATATGATTCCCATGCAGCTCTATTGACAAGTAGAGGAGTTTTCCATAACTATACTCGCATGTCACTATGAGATCCATCATTGATCACATGACACATAAAAGACAAAAATAATTATTTTCCCCAACAAAAATCACATGACTTACCAATATCTTCTATCCTTGTTGAATAAATAAAGAAATAATAAGGGAAAAGGTGAAAGCCCCTTGTGAGAAAGAGATATGCTAACCTTCATATGAAAGGGGTCATACACCCCGGGCAATCACCATTGATCACATGAGGCCCCCTTGACAAGACAACATGATATCATGAGGTAACTTAGACATGTCAACCCAATCTCACATATCCCCCCTTGAAAAGCCTCCTTAGTATTGCAAAGGACCCTAGACAAGTTGTTTTCGATTATGTGAAAGGCTTTCTCTGGGCATCTTGATCATGAAAAGACTCCTAGACATGTTGAACTAACATTGTGGAGACTCTATGACATATCAACATGGTAAGTAAAATACCTTTGATCGGACTAGGTCCAATAAACTTGGTGATGGAGGAACATTCTCATGATTACTGTCATGATGTGGAGCCTTGGATGATCCTTGAAAAGATCATGCGAAGCGTGTGATTCCCAAATCCATCCATTGACTATAGATCATATTTGTGAGATACATTATATACAATGTGGTGTATAACCAAGGTGGAGAGGCCTATAAATCACTCCCCTCAAGTAAATAAACCCATTAAGGGTTGAATGTAACATGGGAATGCATGACCTGACTTCTCAGAGAAACCAGTCACATAACTTAAGGAGCAACTTAAGGGATCACATGGCATGAATATGTGCTTCACGTGATCACTCTATTGATCATGTGAAGGAATTTCACCATGTTAACTAGTTTATGTGAAATAGGTCCCACATTTCTATTGGGCCACACAAAACTTAAAATAAGCTTAACTAGACAAAACATGAGACACATATGAAATAAAGGCTAGAATAAAGACTGAAAAAGATGGGAGAATTATGTTAAGATGGATACAATATTTGTTATGTGCTTTTCATGACCTACCTAGATCATGCGGAAACACCAAAAATTTTCTACCAAGTTATGTGATATTCTCTTGACATGTCACTTGGATCATACGATGTCCTTTGGATGTGTCAAGAAAATTGTAAAACACCCTTTGGGAATGTCATCTTGATCATGAGATTTCCTATGGTCTTTCCATAAAAATATTGTAATGTCCTAGTTAAATATAACCAAATTTATGTGGAATCACAAAGGACTGTTAGTCAAGTCTTGTGGTGTCCTCTGAACAAGTTATCAAGATCTCACAGTGTCCTCCAGATAAGCTAGTCAGATAATACGATATCATCTAGACAATTTAGCTAGATCATGCGATGTCCTCCAGACATGTAATCCTTGATCATGTGACAACCTTGAGACATGTCAGCCTTGATCATGTGACATCATCCAGACATGCCGGCCTTGATCATGCAACACCCTCTAGACATTTCATTTTTTATTATGTGATGTCCTCTTAACATGTAATTCAAATTATATAATGTCATTCAGAAAATTCAACCAGATCATGTTATTATATTTGGGAATGTACGTTAGTAAAACAAGAAATTTCCATACATCCTCACACATTCCATATAGACATCATTGATTTTTCAGGCATAAAATTAGTACATGTTAATAAGACAATAAAGATATGTCAATTAGGCAATCATGGCATTTCAAGTAGGCATATTATGACATGATAATTTTTTCTAGTGGATATAATCGAGCATACCCCCAATTAAACTACATGAAATCTTATTAATTCCATAACTAAGATACATATGATTATTTTCTAAGGCCTGATCTCTAATTCTCATCTTCCTCAGTGTAAGTCCCTCCATATCTCCAACATTATAACCATTCAGATCCAATATCTTCTGTGGGCTTATCATTCTTCCCCATTGATCATCGAATTGAGAAGCCAATGAAACTATCAAAACCTCTGATTCCTGCTATAAATAGGATATGTAGGATGTATTTTTAAGTCTTGATATCTAATGGGAATCTACCTCGGTGTAAATCCCTCCATGTTTTTAACAATATATTCATCAAGATCCAATCTCTCCCATGGGATTATCATTCTTCTCCATCCATCAGTGGATTGATAATCCAACTGAACTATGATGAATTTGATTACTATTATAACCAAGATACATAGGATTCCTTTATAAGGCTCAAGACACATATCAAATACCCCATAAGGTCCACCCTAATGAATATGTCCCACATCTGTATGCAGTTAGACTGATTACTTTCTACCCCGTGTTTCTCACACCAAGCATGGATCACGCGGGCTTAGGGATTTTCAATGTCCATATCACTTGCATCATAGACCTATACTAAATAGGGAAACCATAGTGGGTAATATCAATTTAGGGACATGACATGGAAACCCACATATAATGGAATCCACCTATGGGTAAGTCTCGAGGGCCTGATTGAACTATAATGACTCTGATTGTTTCCATAACTAGGATACATAGGATGCCTTCCTAATACTTTAGCTCAACACTGGGTGATTAAGTGCCATCATATTAATCCTTTGCACATGAAGTTAAACTACATGGCTCCAAAAAAATATGTGGTTTTTTATTCCTATTATAATATATATATATATATATATATATATATATGATTCCATATAACAGTTTAACCCCATCATTGAGATATTAATCAGCTCCCTAGATGGTAGTAAATTCTGGAGTTCCTCATTATGTGGCTTCAAAATATAATAAGTTATCCATAAATGATAAATGGATGGAGAACCGTGAATAAATATCAATGGAATCATTAATAAACTCCCTTTACACAATTAAGGGTTCAACACTTGATCGTTTTATTAGGGTAATCGTCTCATATCAGGATTAGGAAGATATTCACGAACATATCTTAAATCTATAAGAGATCTTGTAGTAGGAAAAAAATTCACCCAAAAAGGGTGTTATGAGCTCTAACTCTCATACTCTTGACCAATGTGAGTTCATAAGTGTCATTTGGTATGAAAACCCAATTGACCACCAACCTTTGGAAAGCAAGTTCGTACTATGTGATGGATATGAGATCCATTGGGATTTTTTATGAAAGACAAACATGGTGAACCCAACGTAACAAATTGTGCATAACATTCAACCACCCTCACAATCAATTTTTAGGAATCTCAAAAACCATTTTACCAAAAAATTTAGTTGATCAATAATTCATAATATAGGGGAGCAGATAATTTTTGTTGATAATTATCTTGTTATGTTCTCAATAATCAATGTAGAGTCACATTGATCCATATTTCTTCTTAATAAGCAGAACATGATCACCCCCAATTGATGCAAATGTATGAATTAATATCTTGTAAATATTCTCTTGGAGCTGTTTCTTCAATTTCTACAACTCAATTGGGGCCATTCTATAAGTATTACTTAAAATAGTCATAACACTATGTATGAGTTTTATTGATAGATCCACATCAAAATTTTGTGGAAGACCCAAAAACTCTTTTAGAAAGACATCAAAGAACTCCCAAACAATAGGTGTATACTTAATATTGAGTTTCTCCCCAACTATATGAGATAGTTAACCTTAATTTATAGGAATTCATACCCACAATATGGAAGCAATTTATAATTGAAGTTCATATTCATCGTGACATCGTTAAATGATCATAGGTTCATTTAGAATATGAAATGTGACTTCCCTTCCTCAAAAATTGATACAGTATCCATATAGAGGAAGGCTATCCATGCCACAAATAACATATAATTAAAATAAAGGGGGAATAACATGATTAGTAGGAAGAAATTTTCCACAAACATTAATTTGAGAAGAACTATAGACATGAGATGCAACCTTTTTTCCATTAAGAGTTTTTACATCCAACTCAAAATCTAATTGTTAACCTGATATAGATATAACCTTAAAAAATTATTTTGAAATAAAAGAGTTGTAAGATCTAGAATCAAATAAGACATTAGCTATTCTAGAGTGCATACTAATTCTATATTTCACCACATCATTCTTGTAACCCACTTCAGAAGTCATGATCACATGAGATTTTCCATTTTCTTTGGGCTTAAGAGGTTTTTGATGCTGAGTATCAAAAATATTTAGACTCATGAACTAGTTGGAATAATTCCCATACTCCTTGAATTTTAATCATTGGAGTATGGGTGGTGAATTATTTGGCATATTATTTTCCTATGTTTTATTAACTTACATATTCATCTCCTTTCAACATTCATAGGATTTATGAACCAACTTACCACATTTAAAGAACCTCTTAGTTCAATTCAAACACTTCCATTGATGATTCTTCCCACTCTTTTAGCATATAGATGGCTGTAATTTCTTTCTACCATGAAATTTATTCTATTTTTCATGAAACTTGATCTTTAATTTCTTTTCAAAACAATGGTAATGGTGAGAATATACAATTTACATTTTTTTACTTTGAGTGCGCATCGAACGATTTCTTTATAACTATTGAAGTCTCTTATAGATACTTACTTTCAGAGACTTGGTTTTAGGACACCAAATAATTGATCAATTTTACTTTCAGTGTTGATAATTAAATCATTGTCTTACCTTTAAATCCTTGAAATTTTTTCCTCATAGTTACTATTGAATTCATCATCCTTTTTCTTATACTCAATTAATTACTTTTCCATCTTTATACATAGAATATGAGGGAAGTAATTACTAAAGAATATTCTATTAAAATCATCCCATTACATGAATTCAGTTTATTACTATTTATTCATATTATTGATAAAATTCCACCATTCAAATGAATCACCTTCTATATTATAAAAAACTAGGAAAACTTCTTCATGTATTGAGAATTGAAGTATATAAAATATTTTTTCAATGGTGTTGATCTATTTCTTGAACAATACTGGAATAGGAGATCCACTAAAAGATGGTGGATTTTTTCTCACGAAAGAGTCAAAAATACATTCTTCCCTTATTTGATCATTTAGAAGCTTGAAATGATTCATAACATGAGAAAGTAGCATCATAAAATCATCAAGACTCTCCATTACACCTCCCATAACATTTGATTTCTCAAGTGACCAATCATTGAATTTTCCCTCACATTCAGTATTAACAATATTCCTTTAGGTTCCATCCATTGATTAAAACCAAAAATCATGGTGTGAATACTAATAATAATAGTGGAAAACCACATAATTCTAGCAAATCATTTATATAAAGTCAAAATTTATACACATTTTTTTATGAAACAATAGGATTAACCTAGTTCATTCAGGATCATTATCAAAACATTATAAATGTTATCCTATACTTAGACCTATCCCCAGGGTTTTTAAAAAATTTTCTAACTCTAATTTACAATTATTGAATAAACCCCATTCTAATACTAACTATAACAACTTGAGGTTTTTATACACAAATATTAAATTGATTTAGATGAATATTCAATACATTAACAAATTATCCATTCCAAAACCATAAAGTTTTAGAGTCTTTGGTGATTAGATATAAAATATTCTCATTTTATGAAAGATATTCAACATCTCCCATAAATATCTTCTCACATAGTACTCTTCATAGGAATACCCTACTAAAACATTTCTTCATAACCTAGGGAAAGGAAATATAATAAAATTGTGAGCTCAGATTCTCAGTATGGGTAAACACGATAGAAATAAATTAATGATCACATAAAGGCATAATATAATCATAAGGGCATGAGATCATGATGATAAATTAAAATGTTCATACCCAATCTTACAAAGATAATAAACATTATGTATGGTATAAAATATTAATATTTTAAAAGACATGAATCATAAGAATATGATTTCATAAAAACTCAATCATGATCTATAAGTTAATGTTATAAATGTGCGTAGAGTCATAATAATTATTGAAACCATTTCATAAGTGAAGGATAACTACCAAGACTATTAGATCAATAATCAACAACTATTTTCCACAGTGTATCAAGCACATCGACTTGTTTCCTCTAAGAGATCAAGCACATCGACTTGTTTCCCATAACCGATCAACCACTTTGACTTGTTTCCCATAAATATATCATCTGATATAAAACTTTACCCAATGAATTAGAGGGAGATATATTCCCCACATGTCTTATAATGAAAACCATATGTATCTTTACCATAGGATCATAAATCATTCAACATATCATAACCCATGAATAAAATGAGTTTCATAAAAATTTCATCATAGCATAACCCATGGAAAAGAAATGGATTTCATAAAAATTTAATCATTTCACTATAAATATAAACTACCTAGAGAAGAAATAAGGATGGTATCATTAGTTTACATCCCTAATAAATCTTAAGTAACATCAAAGGATATCAGCTTAGATGGAAAATTAATTTGAAATATCACTAGGGATAATTATTGAGGAAAATAACATTTCCATTTCTAAATCAATTTTTTTAAATATGTACTTATAAATAAATATTTTATTTGAAAATAAAATTCTAAAATTATAAATTAAGATTCAACTAATTGAATTTTCATTATGACGGTAAAATCCTATCAATCCGTATAAATTAAAAAAACAAATCTTCCATATTTATGTTGGAGACATCATAAAGTACCTTGTTTGGAAAATGAAATAAAGATTCATTTCAAACCATTTTGTAAAAAGTAAAACATGGAGGAAAATTATTTTAAATAGTTTTAGTTGAATACTATTTTTTTGAAAAACATTTTAGAAAACATGGAAATGGAAGGAAATATTCTCTAGTGGAGACTTATCCATAAGAAATCTTGAATGATGATGAGATTATGAAATAAACCCTTACCTCAAGTCTCACCTTTCCTTGCTCACATTCAAAAATCCTATATAATAAATATGGATTTATTATACATTTATTACATAAAAATATTCTTATATATCATAACAATTATTATTTATTTATAACATATTATCACTCCTTTATTGATAATTTGTTATTAAAATCATTGTTCTCGGTGAAAACTACTTCATTTTCCAAGCATGTTCTGATTCATCGGTCCAAATCCTTATATATTGATCATGGTCCCATTATTTTTACAATTTTAATCATGTTATATAAATCATATATATTAATTATATGAATATTTAAAACCATTCATAAAATGTAGAGAGATAAAAATGAATTACACTGTCTATAGAGACTATAGTCCGTATGTACGCATGAATGTTGTCTTTATTTTTAAAATGATGGAATGAAATAAAGGTAAATAAAAAATAACCATTATAGAATCATTATTATATCATATATATCATTTTTGACACACATAATTGCAGGATATGCACTTTTCCATCAGGGATCTTAGAAGATAGAAGATAATGAAAAAATATTGATATACTTTGCATAAAGGACCCAAAGGTTGATTTATGGATTAGATCTTATCTATAAGAAGAATAGTGTTTTTTCCCATAATCATTTTACTTTTTATTTTCTAAGTATTTTTGAGAATCCACTTTTTTAAAAAATGAGTTAAACCATCACTAATAGGTCTAACTAGCTCGACCTAGGCCCATGTGGGAGTTCCCTCAACCACATATAGGGAGCTAGCTCATCTGGATAGCACATAGGTGGTATATAGTGCATGGGAAAGTGCCTGTGGAAGAGGGATTGAATCACCCCCAAAGGGTGGTAGTATAAATGGAAGGCCAGCTCCACTTTTCGTGGTGAAAAGAGTGTTTATATGTCTAAACCCCGATCCACACTGCTTGATTGATAAACCAAAGAGTTAGCACTGTGGAATTTTGATGCATGATAAAGAAACTATAGGTAATATTCAACCATAGTTAAAATGGAGGAAATAACCAGATCCACCTGATCAGATCAATCCCAGCCATCCAATTATGATCACACAATCATCTTCAACATCCCACTCGCCTGCTCGTCCGCTGCACTCTCAAACCACTAGTTCGACACTGTGGAGATGATCTGCATCATTTGATCCTCTATGAAATACTTCCCTAATAATTGATACAAGGAAACTCAGACACACAAAATGTCTAAAGAATTTATGAAATTGAGTTTTATTCCAGGAAGTAGGATCAGAGCAAAAAACACCATCACATTATCCCGTTCATGAGAACCATGAGAATCCATCGCAGGAATTTCTGAAGGTCATGAAATTTAGTATAAGTAATGAAAAAAACCACTGAAGTCATCATGTAATGTTATTACCTTTTTTCTATCTATTTTTATACATATTTTATCATCATAATTAATTTGTATTATATAGAGATCCTCTATCACCTCATCCAGCACACACAGAGTTCTCCCCATGCAAAGCGGCACCACCCTCTAGTGACCTATGCCTATATAAACCCCACTCCACTTTGAAAAAGAATCAAGAAAGGAGAGAAGAGGGGAGAGAATAGAAATAAATTAAAGGAATAGAGTTCACTAAAAACTATCCCTAGATAACCACCTTAGGTGATCATGAGAGCCTTCCATATTATCTTTTGAAGATCAAGAGATCGTATTAAGAACTTAGTGTCATGTGATGACTAGTTTATATTTGGTATTCAAATGATCACATGATACCCCATTAGGTTTTCTACTCCACCAAATAGGACCTCCATCTATCCTTACAGTCCCAGTATACACCGCCTACACTAATTCTCAAGACCTCCTACAGGTCATTCATTCATATCATGCGATTTCATGAGTGATAGAACCTCATGTGATGTAGTAATATAGTCCCTTGGATGCATGGATGAACCATACTAGTTCTCACAAGTATATAACAGTGGGTGTTCCGACTATCAATCTTGAGAAGGTTGTGAGCCCTTTGTCTTGTGGTGCTTTCATGTATCCATGGACATAGTTTCCTTGGCATGCAACACCCCCATGAGTTGTTGGAATTGTCAAAGAGTTCATCAAAAGACCCCATGGAGGTCATGCGATTTCAGATGGGTAGTTGAGGTTCATACAATCATATCAAATAGGTTCTACTTGATCAGACTCCTTTGATTAGGTGATTCCCATGTTGGTTTCTTCAAGTATACAATAATGGACATGAAAAACCTTAGTTATGAAGTGCCTTGGGTCCTTGTCCATGAAACCCAAACACCATGGACATGCATCTCATATTCAATGTTACCTCATTATCCATGAAACATACACCCTCATCCATGCTTGTGGTTCCAACATGAAGCCTCTATATACATTGGAAGGACACATCACAAGACCTCATAAAGGTCATGTGAATCACATATGTAATTGGGCATGGTATGTTGTCATAATGAGGACAACCATCAATATACAAGAAACTTTATCATGCATAAGGACCCATGGACATGAATTATCCTTTTCCATGCTTAAACTATGACATGTGCCTCCAACATTATCACTTATCCATGCATTCCTATAAGGACGATCATTTCCCATGAGGATGAGGAATAATCCTTAGGGCATGAAACATCAAATGCTTGAAAAAACGTGTGATCATGAACATGTTCACGAGACCCCCCCACATTATTAATTTAATTTCATGAAAATTAAATATTCACCATTGATCTAATAGTGTGTTTAGATATCTTGGAACATGTCACATTGATCACAAGACAATCCTTAGAAAATTCAGGTTGATCTTGATACTGGTTATTGACATGTCATACTTTTCATGAAATAGTCCAAGGACAAGGAAACTTAATCAAAAAACAACCAATTGACATGTATTCATTTTCACAAGACAATATCTGTATAAATTAAGTTGATCTCGTGACATTTTATTAACATGTTAGCATAATCATGTGATTTCCCATTGACATGTTATCATTTTTATGCAACAGTCCAAAGAAAAGTTTGGTTTATCATGAGACAATATATAGATATGTCAACATTGTCATGAAGAATACCCCATATGTGTCTACTTAGGTTATGAAAATCATCTCAGACATGTACACTTTGATTATGTGAAGACATCCAAGACAAGTAAATTGATCAAGAATACACCCTTGGATGTATCTTCCATGTCATACGGATGCCCCAAAAATGTTAGAAAGATCCCATAGGACATGTAAACCTCATCCAATAGACCCACTTAGACTGATGTAATGTGGGTCCCAACCAAGAACCTTGGGCTATATTCCTCTTTTTTATAAGAGAAGTGTCCTTAATGGGATATGGTTACACACTCATGCAACCCTATCAGTTTCATGCTCCTAGAAATACCTTTTATGGTTTTCATCTCTCTTTATGCATTAGAAGATAGATAACGAGTATAGGAAAGGGAAACCCTAATGTTTAATCCTTGGTTTAACTGAGCTACAAGAAATGTGATTTCTGTCCAAATAGGATACATAGGATACCTTACTAAGGCCCGATATACAATGGGAATCCATCTTAGAGTAACCCCCAACATTCCTAAAACCTCAAGTATAATAATAATTTCTCTGAGCAGGATCATCTACCTTAACCCATCATTGGGTTAGGGATCCCGTGAACTAGGATAACTATGATTCCTACCATAACAGGGATACATAAGATTCCTTCCTAATTCTCAATATCTGACGGGAATCCAATTCAGTGTAATTCAATTTATTTCCAAAGTATTTCTAACTTAGGGGGACTAAATCCTTCCATGATTTTATTATACTTCATCATCCATCAGCAGATGAGAAGTGGGCCCATACATAGACATCATTTAATGTATCAGTCCTGATCATGCCCTTGAGTACCTCAAACCCATCATCGAGTTAGGGATAAATCAAACTAAGTGAACTATAATTCCTATCCAAACATGATATTTATGATTCCTTCCTAATTCCCGAGCTCCAATGGTCATCCAATTTGGTGTAAGTCCCCTCATGTATCTGACATTTCAACCATTGGGACCCAATCATTCCCATGGACTGATCATTATACCACATCTATCAGAAGACTAAGAATCTAATTGGACTACGATGAAAAAAATTCCTATTATAAAATAGGATACATATGATTCCTTCATAAGCCCTGATATTCATACCAGATCTTCCATGATATGGGTAACCATACCTATCCAAGGGAGACTTTAATGTGTAATCCTCATACAAATATTCTCTCATGCAATGTGTCCGATCTGCTGCTATATCTTGTTTCTCACAGCGATCCTGAATCACACGAGCTTAGATAATGGTGATGATTGTACTAATAGAATGATGAGGATTCCCCTATGTGGTCCCATCATTGGGATGGAAGTCTGATTACATCTCATCCACACTCAAAGGTCCATAATCCTAATGATATAATCTAGGGCAGTGCCATGTGCATAAGTCCCATATAAGGCCTCTTTTTTAACATATTTTGTGACACAGGTTCCCATTATAAGAATTACATAAACACCAATTCCTATTTCAAATAAGATATATAGGATGAATCACTGAGGTTTGAGCCTGATATTTACATCCTCTCCACATGATGTTAAACTGCATGGATGGGTCCAGTCACACGACCTTAAATTATGTAAAACAAACTACTTGGGTTTTGATTCATGTTTCCATAGGATACATAGGATGCCTCACCAAGGTCTGAGCCTAATATTTATGTCTTTACCACATGACATTAAATTGAAGGTATGGGTCAAGTCACACAACCATAAACTATTTCAAACAAATTATGTGGGTTTTGATTCTTGTTTTCACAGGATACGTAGGATACCTCATAGAGGTTCAATCCCATCTCCAAGACACCAAATATTCCCCTGGATGATAATAAACTCTAGATTTCCCGAACAAGGACACATTCCAAAGTATCATAAATAAATAATATAGTGATTGAGAACTCGTGTCATGCATAGAGTCACTTCTATTAATACATGCTCTTAATCTAGATATTAACTTAGGGGTAACCAACCATAAATCGGATCATAAGAATGATTTCACAAACATATCTTAAATATATAAGAGAGTCATAGTGTAGGAAATAATTCCCTTAAAAAGGGTGTAATGATCCCAATCTCCCATCCTATCGATCAATGTGAGTTCCTATGTGTAATTGGGTCTGAAACCTCAAGTGAACACCTTAATTTGGAAAGAAAATCCATACTCATTTACTGATGTGGGATCCATTAGGAATTTCTAGGGAATACTAAATAAATATTAATACTAGCGTGAGTGATTGAGAAAGGCAATGAACTACCCATAATTAGACCACTAGGATAATCCCATCTACGTCTTTCCCAAAGAAAAAAATGGTGAACCTGATGTGAAATTATTTAACTGCATCATCTCCTTCATAGTTCAAAAAGGATAAATTGTCTAATTTCTATCAGGCCTAGTTTCTACACATTTTTCACAAAAAAATGGAAATCCCGACATGTTTCTTTTAATTGAACTTAACATTGTGTAAAAATAAGGTATCACATATTCATCCTTTAATTGTGAAAGTAATTGATCAAACATTTACTCTTATATATGATGATAAACTAATAAGGTTTCTTGTTTCCTCCTTAAGAATTTATAGATTCCTTACAAATTGAAATGACATCGTCGAATGTACCAATGGATTCTGAGATCGCTAAACAAGATGCTTTGACCTTGAGGCCCCAAAGTACGCTACCAACAATACAA
Organism: Viscum album; assembly: GCA_963277665.1. NCBI lineage: Eukaryota > Viridiplantae > Streptophyta > Magnoliopsida > Santalales > Viscaceae > Viscum > Viscum album. Next base: position 925,192,405 of record OY728166.1, on the reverse strand, counting down.
AACCTCCATTACAAGTTGGTGAATGTCTTGGTCTAGGAGTACCCCATCAATAGCTATATCCCAACTCTAGAATTGGACCATGAAATACTTTATAGGATGGATTCTACCTAGATGTATTTCCTATGACATTCCACAAGAGAGGAAGTGGCCCTTGTTTCCACATTCAACAACTATGGGATTCTATCTCTAGAGAACAACAATGAATACTTTCCCTACCTCAGGTAGGTAGATAAGAAGAATAATCAAGTCATATAAATCCCTTAGGAGATTCCTAGGAGGGACCCCATTTATTCTGGTCATCATCATCAACATATGACTGTGATTTTTCAAGGAGATGCTAAGGAAGTTGTGTCGACACCAAATTTCCAAGTTGGGGAATCCTGCAGGAGATCCCACCAGGGGTATCCAAACAATGTATCTTAGTAACAGGATTATATCCTTGAAACTACCAATATATATAAGTCCCACTATTGTATCCTAATAATGGCCCGTAATCAATATCAAATCATCACTATCTAGGAGATTCTAACTTCATCATATCTAGCCTTGGTGACTGTAGAATAATAGGGAACACCCCATCCCATAGGGATTGGGGAATTTTTATCATATTTTACACTATCATATTTAATATGGTCACTGACCCCTCAAAGGTACCATGGGAACCGAACCCTCAAATTATACCATGGGAACCGACCCCTCAAATGTTAAAATGGGCACCGACCCCTGAAATGGTACTATAGTCACAGAACCCTTATATGGTATCACATGCATCAACCCCCCAAATAGTACAATGGGCACTGGCCCCTCAAATGGTGTCACAGGAACTGAACCCTCAAATAGTATCATAGGAACCAACCCCCCAAATGGTACAATGGGAACTGAACCCTCAAACTGTAAAATGGGATCTGACTCCTCAAATGATACATTGTGAACCAACCCCCCAAATGACACATCGAGAATCGACCCTCCAAATGAGATACTTCATCAAGGAGGAGCACCATCCCAATCATGTATCAGTCAATGTGATATCAATAATATTTAAAGGATCCTCATTAAATTCATATGATCACACTCCTGAAGAGTACACTCATATCCTTCCGAAGACATTTGAGTCACAATAGGTTGGACTAACTTCTACTGCTACCAAAAGAAATTAAAGGATTAATAATATCATACATTCATCTATAGAAGGTGATGCCAACCACATTGGTATTTTAGAGGGTAATTATAATAGAGCATATGGCTAGTGACAACAGTGGATTTAGTCTCTCAAGTCCACATTGGAACTCCCATCATCATCATCCACTTTCCCTACCACCAAAGGAGGAGAGGGAGTTTTCATCGATCATGCCAGCCACCCCCTAGAAGATTATGAGCCAATTTCTATAGAATAAAGAATCAAACAAATACAATGAGAGAATAGGGATCTCTATGAAATAATTGTTGGGATACTCCAGATATCTCTACCTCAGAATGATGTACTAGTACTTTCCTATGGAATCCCACCTTGCAGTGAAGTGCCACTACCCATATGGATGGGGTAATTTTCATATTTTTCATCCCCATATTTAGAAAAATCAAGACATTGTTCCACCTATCCCCATCCCATAGGATTGGGGTAATTCTCATACTTTTGACCTCATCATTGGGGATATTCTGGAAACCATCCACCCCATATGTTTCCACAAAACCTACAGAAGATTCGGGATCTTTTAATCAGTGGGAAGTGTCTTCATCATCCAAGACCCCCAATGCTTCAACACCCACCCCTAGATCAATAAATATTGGGACTTTGTACCCTGATTCTGACACTCAACCATGTACCCCCGCCAATGGAGGTATAAATAACATGTGGTAGAAGAAGCATGGTCATCCATCTCTTGAAGACAAACAATGAAAGGTATATTCCTTCGAATGAAGACATGTTCTAAGGTATTTCAACTATGATATATAAAATGGTTTGATAGATCTCCTAGTGATGAGGAATTTGAGTGAGGAAATGATGAAATTCCATAACAATCATTCCCCTACCATCGATATCTCAGGAACACAATAAAAGGTTAATTTACCTTTAAAGACTAGCTTTAGGTGTATATGGGCATGGGGATATTGGAACCAATAACACTTTAATCCCTACTCTAATCATATAAGCACTATGAATAGGACACACAAGTTGTGAAACAGAGCATGATCCACATACCTCCCAGGGATAAATGACCATATTTCAATGAAATATTGAAAAAAACTATTCTTTCCAAACAAAACATGTTCCCATGTATTTTTCACTATTCAATGGAAAATGGTTTGATGGAACTCACAACAATTAGGAAGCCGAATAAGGCCGGGTTGACAGGCTATGACAACCATTTCCCTATAATCGACATCTTAGGAACACAATAGAGAGCTGTTTTGTATTCAAGTATTGGTTGAAGATATATGTAAGTGTAGGATTGATAGAGTTGAAGGATCTCAAAACTCATGCAATATGAATAGTATTTATCCACCCTCCATAGAAAGAGCCACTCTCTTGATAGGCTATTAAAACTCAGCCTCACCACATGACACTAAAATACATGGATGATTTTCTTAATTAATTATATTAAACTACATGGCTGATGTCCTTACCATAAGATGTTAAACTGCATGGACCACATCCTTATCACGTGACATTAAACTACATGGATGTTTTTCTTACCGCAATATGTTAAACTGAATGGATGAAATCCTTACCGCAAGACATTAAACCAAACAGACCATATCCTTACCACATGACATTAAACTACATGGTTGTTGTCCTTAACAAAATATGTCAAACTAAATAGATTATGTCTTTACTATAATATGTTAAACTACATAGACCACATCCGTACCATAAGATGATAAACTGCATGGATGATTTCTTTTCCATACAACATTAAACTGCATGGGTTTTCTAGAATTACGTATAGATTTATTCTCATCATAATAGGACATGTAAGGATTTATGAATCCTATATCTTTTCCCATCCACCTATATTCACATCCTTACCACAATACATTAAACTAAATAGATAATTTCCTTACCACACAACATTAAACTACACAGGTTTCTAGAACTATGTACAACTTGATTCTCATACTAATGAGATACATAGGGATTCTTAGACCCTATATCTCGGCCCAACCACCTATATTCATGTCCTTAATTATAACGACCCAAGACTTTTACATATAAAATTTCACGATTTTAAGCATAATTAATCATCAGAGTACAAGTCAAGGATCGTTAAGTCTAGTGTCTTGGAAGACTAGGTACATATAACATAAAACATGGGACTAAAAAAACTTCTTTATTTAATCTCCATAAAGATCTTCTAACTTCCTTTGAGCTCTTAAATCTGTATAGGGTACCCTGGGGAACACATGAACAAAGGGATGAGCTAAAAATTCCCAATAAGGAAATGAGCATAAGGATACATATCAAGCACATGAGTTAAGAGGCATGACATAATGTTATCCAAAGCATGAAACTTATGAAATAATTTAATATAAGCATGGGATCATATAAAAATGGAATCATATAAATGTGGTAGAATCATAAATCATCTCTCTAGTATGGGTCAAGGATAACCGCCAATCCCATTTCCCATTTCAGTACAGGTCAAGGTTAACCACCAATCCCGTTTCACATCGCATCTCATGAGACTTATCCTTACCCAATGCATTGAAGCACTATATGGGAGCACACATCTCAACATATTCATGAATATTCTTTCCACATAAATAATCTTGCCACATAAATAATCATACATAATCAACCACACATAAACATAAGGTTACCCATAGAAAGAATTAGGTACCACAATCAAGACATAAAACATATCCAATGAGAATATCACGAATGTGTCCATGAAAGGAAGGGATTAGAACATAGATGGAAATTCATAGGGTAAAATAGGCATATAAAATGGTAAGTGGTGTCAAATATAAGGGACAACATATAAAAAATGTATTTTAGAAACATTAACATTAAAACATTTTTGTGCGGTTTTAAGGAAAACACTCTAGAGATTTTCAAATAGAAAAGAGGACATTATTTTATATAAAACCAGAATTAAACCAAGAATGTTTCCATAATAAAAATACTTATTTTATATATAAAATGGTGTTTTAAAACATAGGATAGAGTGAACTTGAAATTTGGATAAAAATTTGGGAAGTCCCCTTAAAACAGGTTGGCTTATCGGAAAATTCTAAGGAGAGAATCTTTCAAAATCATGAATATCCCCAAAAGAATGTGATGAAAGGGTATTGATATAAGAATCTTGTAAAAATAACAAGAAGTCATAATACTAACATATATAGATAATATAAAACCATTTTGAAAGAAAGATAAGGCAACCTGAAAGAACAAAGAAGGTTAGGGTAGAATTCGTTACTATTTTATCGGCATGGTGTCGGGTGTGACCAAGAGGAATTGATGAGAGGGAAATGGGGTTTATCATCACTTATAAATCTATAATGAAGTATGGGGGAGGTTCTTAAACATACCCCATCATTTTCTAGTACACATATAAAGGCATAGTATAAAGGACAATCTTTATTAAGAGAGAAAAGGAGAGGATCCATTACCTCAAATCTGGTGGTGTTCTCCACTTGTTATTAATGTACTGAATAAAAAAATCAGTATTATTAATTCATAATTCCAGAACCTCTTATATATGTAATTTATTTATTATAACCCTTTTTAGTTCATTAAAATCCTTTTTTATTAGTTATAAGGTTCAATTTCATTGTTCGGGCTCGTTTGTTTACTTGGCTTTAAAAGATCGATTCACTTATATTCAAGTTTGGATTATATGCAAGATGAAAGTGGTTGTCCAGAATTGAATTTAAATTATTTATTTAATATCCAGGAGATTACATGGTTTTAATTTTAATTAGGTTACTTAGAGTGATGTTGAATTATTATATATATAACCTTAGTGATAACCGTTTTTGTTAATCGGTGGATTTGGTTACAAAGAATGTGTTTTTCATTATAACTTAATTCCATTTGTACCAAAAAATTACAGAACCAAAAATAGGATATATTACATATATAATAATGTGGTTAAACCATAACACAAATGGTTTCATGACCAGAACTAAATATAATAACAAAAATTGATAAACTGTTGTCCTTGAATGTGCTAAATTAGCACATCTGAAACGATGCTTTCATTTCTTTCAAATAAACGGGTTGGGAAAGGAGAGAAGATAATGAAATTTACCAATATCATGAAGACATTCCATTACATGTATTGTACTGTATTTATCATACTATTATGGTGAAGGGAGGTGAGTAAAGAAATTAAAAAGAAAAGAACTTAAAAGAAAAGAATAAATTTGGGAAGAGGAATTTACCTCTTGAGAATTCCTCCTTTGAGAACCTCTTAAGGGGAGAAGTTTTGGTATTTTGAGGAGGCTGAAAGCTTTTGGACGTGGGGGAGGACCTTGGGGAGAGATTTGGGAAGAATTTAGAGAAGCCTTGGAGATTGAGAGGAGTGGAGAGAAGAGGGAGTGAAGGGGGGGTTTTTATAGTGGAGGAGAGGTGGGATTTCATGATATTATAATCATTAATTTATTATTTCTTCAAAAGACAAAGAATAGTAAGTATTCCATGACCAAGAATATTAAATGGGTCATGTGAATTCGAACCATTGGTGGTGACATCATCTATGATTCTAAGAATAGTTTATTTAGCTTATAATGTATTTATACGGTAAATTACCGTATTTTACTATTCATCAAAAATTCAAGTATTTCAGAAAAATCCCAAAAATTCACCCTAACCATTTTTCAACGTGTAGAATCCAAAAATAAAGTCTATTTTTCAAAAATAATTTTTTAAATATGATTATTTTAATATTTAATTAAAATCATAATTTATTATCAAACACTAGATTTAAAAACATGCACTAACTCATTCTAAAACATAGGTATATTGTGCTTACAACTTGAATATTATTTTTATACTATCATAGGAGAGGTTAATATTCATTAGGGTATATCACTATTCATAAGGGTATGTTACTATTCATTAGGGTAGGTTACTATTGACCAAAAAATTATGTTTTTCTTATCGGACTCCAAGAAACATTTTGAACACAACTGTATATGTAAGATTTTCAAAATTCCAAACACAGAAGTGACAAACTTATGTTTAAAGGTCAGTTATCACTTATTAGTTTATTATTATGTGATTTAATGGCATAATTATAAGAAGGGAATTTCCATTAAAAACATTGGGTCGTTACATTCTTCCCCCCTTAAGAAATTTCTCCCTCAAAATTTCATTTTACATTCTAGGCCAAAAACAAATGTGGGTACTTTTCCTTCATTGCTTCCTCCAATTCCCATGTTGCTTCCTCAAACTTATGGTTCCTCCACAAAACTTTGTAAAGATGGTTTGTATTGTTGTGTAGAACCTTATCTCTCTAATCCAGAATCTTTAATGGATGCTCCTCATATGAGAGATCATCTTCCAGCTGCACCACCTCTGAGTTTAGTACATGTGAGGGATCAGGTATGTACTTCCTCAAGAGTGATACATGAAAAATATCATGAACTTGAGCCATATTCGATGGAAGTGCAAGCCGATAGGCCACAGATCCTATGCGGTCAAGGATCTCAAAGGGGCCAATATACATTATGATTAACTTCCCTTTCTTCCCGAATCACATGACTCTCTTCCATAGAGATATTCGAAGGAAGACTTTATCTCCAACGTCGAACTACAAGTCCCTTCGAAAGTTGTCAGCATAGCTCTTTTGCCAACTTTGAGTAGCTTTTATGTGTTTCTGGATGAATTGAACCGTCTCTATCATTTCTTGAACAAGATCGGGTCCAAGTAGGTTTCTTTCTCCAACTTCATCCCAATAGGTTGGAGTTCTACATCGCTTTCCATACAGAGCTTCATATGGAGCCATCTGAATACTCGAGTGGAAGATATTATTGTATGAGAACTCAACCAATGGGAGATGCTGATCCCAACCACCTTTGAATTTAAGAGAGCAGGCTCTTAGCATATCTTCAAGTGTCTGAATAGTCCTTTCAGATTGGCCATCAGTTTGGGGGAGATAGGCCGTGATGAAATTTAATTCAGTATTCAAATCATGTTGAAGACTCCTCCAGAATTTAGATGTGAACCTTGGATCACGGTCAGAGACAATTGAGAGTGGAACACCATGCAGTATCACCACTTCCTTCACATATAACTTTTCAAGTTGTTCAAGCAAGAGATCTTCTCTAATTGTGATAAAATGGGATGACTTGGTGGGTCAGTCAACCACAACCCATATCACATTATTTCCTTTCGATGTCTTCAGGAGACTCATGACAAAGTCAATAGTAACATTTTCCCATTTCCACATGGGTATAGGCAATGGATGCATCATACCTTTGGACTTTTGTCGCTCAACTTTAACTTGCTGAAATACCAACCACCTTGATATATATTCCACAATCTCCCTCTTCATGTTATCCCACTAGAAGTGTTCTCAAAGATCATGATACATTTTGGTACTCCCAGGATGGATAGAGAAGGTCGAGCTATGTGCATCATTCAATATCTCCTTCTTTATCTCTGGATCAGATGGTATACATAATCATGTCCCAAATCTTAAAACTCCTTCCTCATCAATTTTGAAATCATAGGATTTCCCATTTTTAACAACTTCCACCCTTTTCTGAATTTCCACATCCTTTCTTTGAGAAACCTTTATTTTCTCCATGAGGGATGGTTGATAAATCATTTGAGAAAGGATTGATGATTTTCTTCCCTTAATTATTCCCATGTCTATCCTTTGAAAATCTAAGAAGACCAGATCCTTTTAAATTCTCATCATTGATAAAGATGTAGGATCCTTTCTACTTAGAGCATCCGTCACCTTGTTTGCCTTACCAGGATGGTAGTGGATTGAGCAGTCATAATACTTGATGAGCTCTATCCATATTCATTGGTGCATATTAATCTCTTTTTGTGTGAATATATATTTGAAACGCTTGTGGTCAGTATATATCTCACATTTTCCCCATAGAGATAATGCCAACAAATTTTCAACGCAAAGATCACAGCCGCCAACTTCAGATCATGAGTGGGATAGTTTTACTCATGGATTTTTAGCTGCCTTGAGGCATAGGCTATCACATTATCATTTTGAATTAGCACACAGCCTAAGCCTTTCTTAGAAGCATCGCTATACACCACAAAGATTTCTCCACTTGAAGGGAGTGTGAGTACCGGCACATTGATAAGCCTCTTTTTCAACTCCTTGAAATAGTCTTCACATTCCTGTGTCCAGACAAACTTTACTCCCTTCTGTGTCAGCTTGGTAATTGGGTTTTACAATCATGAAAAGTTATTCATGAATCGTCGATAATACCCAGCTAGACCTAAAAAGCTGCGGATCTCTGTTACAGAAGTTGTCCTCGGCCACTCTTCAATTGCCTTCGTCTTAGAAGGGTCCATAGATATCCCTTTCCTAGTGATAACATGCCCCAAGAATGATACTTCCTCTATCCAGAACTCACATTTAATGTACTTTGCATACAACTTATCCCTTATAAAATTCTTTAACACAGTTTCCAAATTCTCCTCATGTTCCTCCTTTCTCTTGGAGTATATCAAAATATCATCAATAAAGACCACGACAAATTTGTCGAGGTAATATCTAAAGACTCTATTCATTAAATCCATGAAAATTTCTGGAGCATTAGTGAGTCCGAAGGGCATCACTATGAACTCATAGTGTCCATACCTCATTCAAAAGGCCGTCTTGGGAATATCTTCCTTCATCACCTTTAGTTGGTGATATCCCGACCGAAGGTCCACCTTTGAGAAATAACTGGCCCCACAAATCTGATCGAATAAGTCATCTATCCATGGAAGGGGATACTTGTTCTTTATATTGATTTTATTGAGATCACGATAATCAATGTAGAGGTGAATTGATCCATCCTTCTTCTTGATGAAGAGGACTGGAGCACCCCACAGTGAAGCACTCGGGCATATAAAACCCTTCTCCATATTCTCCTGTAACTGCTTCTTCATCTCTTCCATCTCTACAGTGTCCATTCTGTAAGGTGTCTTTAATATTGGCAGATATCCAGGGATATGTTCAATTGAGAACTCAACCTCTCGGTCAGGGGGAAGACCAAGAAACTCTTCTGGGAATACATCAGTGTAATCCCTCACGATGGGAATGTCTTCAAGCATGATTCTCTCCTTTTTCTCAATCATTTGAGTTAGGTATGCATGCTCATAAGGAAGCAATATCAAAACTTGAGACGAAGATTTTAAAGAAGACTCATCTTCTTCCTTACACTTGTAATGAATTGGAGGATGCTCCGGGATGTGAAAAGAGATCTCCCTTTCCCAAAAATTGATGTTGGCCTTGTACAAAGATAGAAAATCCATGCCCAAGATAGCATCGAACTCCACTAAAGGAAGTATGACAGGATTTTCTGGGAGGTTCAGTCCACAAACATTAACTGGGGAGGAGTTATAAACCATGGATTCAATAATTTCCCCATTCTCTATTCTCACAGATAATTTTTCTTCCAAATTTTGAGGTGGTGTTTGAATAGTTCTACTAAACTTGCAAGATATGAAAGAATGCGTAGAACCAGAATCAAATAGTACATTCGCTATTCTTGAATGAATAAAAAGCCTACCTGTAACCACATCATTTTCCAGCTCCACCTTAGTAGTAGTGATAGCATAATCCCTTCCTTGTTTCCTTGGAGGTTGTTGCTGATTGCCTCCGACAACCCTCAGCTTAGGGAAATTGTTCGCATAATGCCCAAGATCCTTGCAGTTAAAACACTGCACTGCAGGCTGAGTGTTGATCTGAACCTTCTGTTCTTCTTCAACATTAGTGGGATTTTTTATATCCCTTCGGTAGTTCTGGGCCATATGACCAAACTTTCCACATTTGAAGCAATTCTTGGTTACCTTGAGATAGTCACCAAGATGCTTCTTCCCACAATTATTGCAAAGGGTAAAGTGAGGCTTCTTTTCATCAAGGGATTTGTTTGATGAACCACCCATGTTGTTCTCCATTTTCTGCTTCTTTTCACTAGTCCCATGAGACCACTGAGAGTCTCCAATCTCTATTTCAACCTTGAGGGCACAACGGACAATCTCCTCATAGCTGTCGAAGTCTCAAATCACCAACACTTTTCGTATACTCGAATTTAGTCCGCTAAAGAAGTGATCCACCTTGCTTTCGATGTTCATGGAAAATCCCGAGGCGTACCTTGAAAGCCTTGTAAAGTTTGATTTGTACGCCACAATGTACTCATCTTCCTTCTTCTTGAGTCCAAGTAACTCTCTTTCCATCTTGAGACAGAGGGTTCGAAAAAAATATCTGTTAAAAAACATCCTCTTGAATTACTCCCAATCTATGGAATCAATTTACTCTTGGGACTTTTTATTCTTGATCAGTTTCCACCAATGATCAGCTTCCCCATCAAAACTATAGACTGCCAGTACAACTTTCACTTCGTCCAAGAACTGGAGGACATAAAAAATCTTTTCAATGGAGTTAATCCATTGTTCTACAAGGAGGTGATCAGAAGACCTGCTAAACAAGGGAGGCCTTTGCTGTATAAAGGATTCTACGACAACTTGCTCTTTCCTTGTAGGAGGGGGATATTCCACTTGATTCAAGTTATTATTCATAAATCGAGCCAGCTGAGCAAGTACTACCATGAAGTTTTGAGCACCCGCTTCTGTCACATCATGCATGTCATTAGGGAAATCATCACATTGCCTATCACATTGGTTGTTGGAACATGTTCTTCTATTTCCCTCCATTAACTAAGAAAAAGAACGTATAATTAGAGGTCTTGAATACTTAACTATTTATAATAAAAAGGAAACTTTGAACATTGAATGATATACTTATAAATAAGAATTACATCCTAACTTGTGATTCCTTAGGTTTATATCTAGTTTATCCTCGATCTATTTCTTAACTTATTTTCTTATGGGCTTTTTTTTGTCCCTTAATAATGGTTTGTACTAAGATCATGAATCTAACAAAGCATATCCCCCAGGAGTGTCGTAACCAAGAGTGAACCAAGGCCCGTTGTTGTGCACCAGTTCCCGTTCGAGTCTATCTCAAAGCGGTGTTTTCAGGTTTTACCCCTAGATACATCTGTGCCAGAGTCGCCTCTACCTACTCGTATCCAGACAGGGATGTATTTGCTTGATAAACCACTTACTCTATACTCACCAAAATTTAGGTCTGTTTCCTTATACTTAGTCTCATCCTTAAGGTTCTCACTAAGGTTCTCTATTAGTAATCTCCAAAAATAACTAGACCATCCTCTAATACCAACTATAGTGACCCAAGCCTTTTACATAAAACATTTCATGATTTTAAGCATAATTAATCATCAGAGTACAAGACAAGGATCGTTAAGTCTAGTGTCTTTGAAGACTAGGTACATATAACATAAAACATGGGACTAAAGAAATTATTTATTTAATCTCCATAAAGATCTTATAAATTCATTTGAGCTCTTACATTTGCATAGGGTACCCTGGGGAACACATGAACAAAGGGATGAGCTAAAAATTCCCAGTAAGGAAATGAACATAAGGATACATCTCAAGCACATGAGTTAAGAGGCATGACATAATTTTATACAAAGAATGAAACTTATGAAATCATTTAATATAAGCATGAGATCATATAAACATGGAATCATATAAATGTTTTAGAATCATAAATCATCTCTCTAGTACGGGTCAAGGCTAACCGCTAATCCCGTTTCACATCGCATCTCATAAGACTTATCCTTACCCAATGCATTGGAGCGCTATATGGGTGCACCCATATCAACATATTCATGAATATTCTTGCCACATAAATAATCTTTCCAAATAAATAATCATACATAATCAACCAGACATAAACATAAGGTTACCCATAGAAAGAATTGGGTACCACAATCAAGATATAAAACATATCCAATGGGCGTATCACGAAAGTGTCCATGAAAGGAAGGGATTAGAACATACATGGACATTAATAGGGTAAAATAGGCATATAAAATGGTAAGTGGTGTCAAATATAAGGGACAACATATAAAAAATGTATTTTAGAAACATTAGCATTAAAACATTTTTGTGCGGTTTTAAGGAAAACACTCTAGAGCTTTTCAAATATAAAAGGGGAATCTATTTTATATAAAACCATAATTGAACCAAGAAGGTTTTTATAATAAAAATACTGTTTTTATAAATACAATGGTTTTTTAAAACATAGGATACAGTGCACTTAAAATTTGGGTAAAAATTTGGGAAGTCCCCTTAAAACAGGTTGGCTTATCGAAAAGTTCTGAGGGAATCTTTCAAAATCGTGTATATACCTGAAAGAATGTGATGAAAGGGTATTGATATAAGAATCTTATAAAAATAACCATAATTCATAAGACTCACATAGATAGATAATATAACACCATTTTGAAAGAAAGATCAGGCAACCCGAAAGAACAAAGAAGGTTCAGGTAGAATTCGTTACGATTTTATCGACATGGTGTCGGGTGTGACCAAGAGGGATTGATGAGAGATAAATGGGGTTCCTCATCACTTATAAATTCAGAAGGAAGTATGTATGAGGTTCTTAAACATACCCCATAATTTTATAGTACACATATAAAGGCATAGTATAGAGGACAATCTTTATTAAGAGATAAAAGGAGAGGATCACTTACCTCAAATCTGGTGGTGTTCTCCACTTGTTATTAATGACCTAAATAAACAAATTAGGATTATTAATTCATAAGTCTAGAACCTCTTATATATGTAATTTATTTATTATAACCCTTTTTAGTTCATTAAAATCCTTCTTGATTAGTTATAATGTTTAGTTTCATTGTTCGGGCTCGTTTGTTTACTTGGCTTTAAAAGATCAGTTCACTTATATTCAAGTTTGGATTATATGAAAGATGAAAGTGGTTGTCCAGAATTGAAGTTACATTATTTAGTTCATATCCATGATATTAAATGGTTTTAATTATAATTAGGTTAATTATAGTGATGTCAAATTATTATATATATAACATTAGTGATAACCGTTTTTGTTAATCAGTGGATTTGGTTACAATGAATGTGTTTTTCATTATAACTTAATTCCATTTGTACCAAAAGATTAAATAACAAAAAATAGGATATATCACATATATAATAATCTTGTTCAACCATAACACAAATGGTTTCATTACCAGAACTAAATATAATAACAAAAATTTATAAACCGTTGTCCTTGAATGTGCTAAATTAGCACATCTGAAACGGTGCTTTCATTTCTTTCAAATAAAAGGGTGGGGAAAGGAGAGAAGATAATGAAATTTACCACTAGCATGAAGAAATTCCATTACATTTATGCTACTAGATTTATCATACTATTATGGTGAAGGGAGGTGAGGAAAGAAATTAAAAAGAAAAGAACTTAAAATAAAAGAAGAAATTTGGGAAGAGGAATTTACCTCTGGAGAATTCCTCCTTTGGGAACCTCTTAAGGGGAGAGGTTTTGGTATTTTGAGGAGGATGAAAGATTTTTGACGTGGGGGAGGAACTTTGGGAGAGATTTGGGAAGAATTTAGAGAAGTCTTGGAGCTTGAGAGGAGTGGAGATAAGAGGGAGTGAAGGGGGGTTTTTATAGTGGGGGAGATGAGGGATTTCATGATATTATAATCATTAATTTATTATTTCTTCACAAGAAAAAGAATAGTAAGTATTCCATGAAAAAGAATAGTAAATGGGTCATGTGAATTCGAACCATGGGTGGTGACATCATCCATGATTATAGGAATAGTTTATTTAGCTTATAATGTATATATACGGTAAATTACCCTATTTTACTATTCATAAAAAATTCAAGTATTTCAGAAAAATCACAAAAATTCACCCTAACCATTTTTCAACGTTTAGAATCCAAAAATGAAGTCTATTTTTCAAAAATAATCTTCTAAATATTATTATTTTAATATTTAATTAAAATCATAATTTATTATCAAAACCCGATTTAAAAACATGCATTAACTCATTCTAAAACATAGGTATATTGTACTTCCAACTTGAATATTATTTCTATACTATCATATGTGAGCTTACTATTCATTAGGGTATATCACTATTCATAAGGGTATGTTACTATTCATCAGGGTAGGTTACTATTCACCAAAAAATTAAGTTTTTCTTATCAGACTCCAAAAAACATCTTGAACGCAACCGTGTATGTCAGATTTTCAAAATTCCAAACACAGAAGTGACAAACTTATGTTTAAAGGTCACTTATCACTTAGTAGTTCACTATTATGTGATTTTGTGGAATATTTATAAGAAGGTAATTTCCATTAAAAACATTGGGTCGTTACATTAATTCATGATGATGAACTGCATAGAACACATCTCAATCACAATATGAAAAACTGTGTGGCATTTCAATCCCTGAGAGACATCATTAGTATCAAGTGGAAATTGAAGTTTCCAGAAGAACCCCTGATACAATACAATATTGATCTCAGCTATATCACAAAACACTACTAGAAATGTATCCTTTACCAATTGTTTGAAATCATTGGTAATGTCCAGACAACTGTTAGTATAAACTATACCAACGGTTTTCCAAACTGTTGGATATGGAGACGTGGGGTAGAAATATCCTAATGGTTCTATGAGAACCATTGGGATATAGATGAAAAATGGATTATATACCAACAGTTTCTTGTAACCATTGGTATTGATATTTACCAATAGTTTAAAACCATTGGAAATATCAAAATTCATGTCTATACCAATGGTTTCTAAACCGTTGGTATAGAATTTTACTTACGGTTCCTCACAAACATTTGGAAAAAATTCAAGTAAAGGATCTATTTCAATGGTTTGTAAACCGTTGGTATATAATTTTACTAATGGTTTACATGAAACCATTGGTATATGTCTTATTTTCGCACATATGACAATAGTTTACAACCGTTGGCATATGATTTATGCACATGTAGTAGCAAGCCTGCCTCCCCCCTGTGCACCTATAGCCTCCCCCCTGTGCACCTGTAGCAATGCACTTCCACCAGCAGGCTTGCGTCCTCTCTATGCACCTACAGAAAACTCCACATATAGAATTCATATAGAATTATACCTGTTCACCTATACCAAACCAAACACACATACATAATTCATACGGAATTATGAATACCAGAATACTATATGAATTCATACAGAATTCATACACATACAACAATTACCTGCAAGTATTTCCCCATGAAACTTAAAGTAACTCCGAATTGTGAACATAAATAGTTCTTTTAGCTTGGGAAGAATGGACATTTTAGGTTCATAATTTCCCATTTTTCATGTAGGAGTTGAACAAAGTGGGTGTCCAGGGGGATCAGGGTGCTGTCCAAGGGGGTGTCTAGTGTGTGTGTGTGTGGGGGGGGGGGGGGGGTTCCAGGGGGTTGGGGGTGCTGTCCAAGGGGGTAGGGGGTGTTTAGGGGGTGGGGGTGTCTCAGGGGGGTGGGGGGGGGGGGGGGGGCTGTCCAAGGGGGTAGGGGGTATCCAGTGGGGGTTTCTAGGGGGGATGGGGTGGGGGTTTCCAGGGGGTGGGGGTGGGGGGGGGGTGTCCAAGGGGGTTGTGGGTGTCCAGAGGGGCTGTCCAAGGTGGTAGGGGGTGTCTAGGGGGTGGCATGTCCTGGGGGATGGGGGGGGGGTGTCCATGGGGGTGGGGGTGGGGTGGGGGGCTGTTCATGGGGGTGGGGGTGTCTAGGGGGTGGGGTGGTGTCCAGGGGGGGTGGTGGGGGCTGTCCAGGGGGTTGGGGGGGGGGGGGTTGTTCAAGGGGGTAGGGGGTGTCAATGGGGGTGGAGGGGGGTGTCCAGGAGGTGGGGTGGTGTCTAGGGGGGGTGGGGGATGTCTAGGGGTTGGGGGTGCTGTCTAAGGGGGAGGGGGTGTCCAGGGGGTGGGGGGGGGGTGTCCAGGTGGTAGGGTGGTGTTTGGGGGGGGGGGGGTGCTGTCCAGGGGGTTGGGGGGTGTCCAAGGGGGTATGGGTGTCTAGGGGGGTTGGGGGGTGTCTGGGGAGATGGGGGTGTCTAGGGGGTGGAGAGGGGGGCTGTCTAAGGGGTGGGGGGATTTCCATGGGGGTGGGGGTGTCCAGGGGGGTGGGAGGTGTCTAGGTGGTGGGGTGGTGTCTAGGGGGGTGGCTAGGGGGTGGTGGGGGGGGGGGGGGGGGTCCAAGGGGTAGGGGATGTCCAGGGGGTTGGGGGGTGTCCAGGAGGTGGGGTGGTGTCCAGGGGGTGGAGGGGGGCTGTCCAGGGGGTTGGGGGTGCTGTCCAAGGGGGTAGGGGGTGTCCATGGGGTGGAGGGTCTGTCCATGGGGGTGGGGGTGTCCTGGTGGTGGGGTGGTGTCCAAGGGGTGGGGGTGTCCAGGGGGTTTGGGGCCTGTCCAAGGTGGTAGGGGGTGTCTAGGGGGGTGGGGGGTGTCCATGGTAGTGGTGGTGGTGGGGGGGTTTATAGGGGGTGGGGGCTTCCCATGGGGGTGGGGGTGTCTAGGGTGTGTGTGTGTGTGGGGGGGGGGGTCCAAGTGGTGGGGTGGTGTTCGGGGGGGGGGGGGGTGGCTGTCCAGGGGGTTTGGTGGCTGTCCAAAGGGGTAGGGGTTTTCCAGGGGGGTGTGGGGGGGGGTGTCCATGGGGGTGGGGTGTTTAGGGGTGTGGGGGCGGGGTGTCCAGGGGGTGGGGGTGGGGGGATCACTTGGGGGTTTGGGGGGGGGGTGTCCAACGGGTAGGGGGTGTCCACGAGGGGTGGGGGATGGGGGTGGGGGATGTCCAGGGGGTGGGGGGGGGGATGTTCATGGGGGTGGGGGTGTCCAGGGGGGTGTCTAGGGTTGGGGTGGTGTCCATAGAGAGGGTGGTGGGGGCTATCAAGGGGGTTGTAGGGGGTTTCCAATGGGTTGGGGGGTGTCTAGGGGTGGAGGGTCTCTAGGTGGTGTGGTGGGGTGGTGTCCGGGGGGGGGGGGCTATCCAGGGAGTTGGGGGGTGTTCAAGGGGGTAGGGGGTGTCTAGGGGGGGTGGAGGGGTGTCCAAGGGGGGCTGTCCAGGGGGTGTGGGGGCTGTCCAAGGGGGTGGGGGTGTCCAGGGGGTGGGGGTGTCCAGGGGAGGGGTGAATCAGTCACATAAAATCATGATGTAAAGTTTTATTATTTATAGATAAAGAAATAAAGATAATGTGACCTACCCAATCACACATATATTCAGGCACAACAAATCACCAAACATCAAATTTTAGTAATATTAGTAAAAAATGCAACAGATCAATATGTCCCTCATCACCATCACTATCATCAACATCATCATTAGCCGCACCCCATCCTCATCATCGTCCCCATCATCATCCATACCCTCCTCAACACCCTCCTCCTCACCCTCCTCAAGGGGGTGGGGGTGTCCAGGGGGTGGGGTGTGTCTAGGGGGAGGGGGGGGGGGGGTGTCCATGGGGGGTGAGGGGTTTCCAGGGGGTGGGGGTATCCAGGGGGTGGGGGGCTTTTCAAGGGGGTGGGGGTGTCCGGGGGGGGGGGGGGGGGTTGTCCAATAGGGGTGGGGGTGTACAAGGGG
Organism: Viscum album; assembly: GCA_963277665.1. Taxonomy (NCBI): domain Eukaryota; kingdom Viridiplantae; phylum Streptophyta; class Magnoliopsida; order Santalales; family Viscaceae; genus Viscum; species Viscum album. The sequence goes on along the minus strand of OY728166.1, from coordinate 925,174,764 downwards.
GTGGGGTGTGCAGGGGGGGTGGGGGTGGGGGGGGGGAGGGGGGAGCTGTCCAGGGGGTGGGGGGGGGGGGGTGCTGTCCAAAGGGGTGGGGCTATCTAGGGGGGTGGGGATGTGTAGTGGCTGGGGGGGGGGGGTCTGTCCAATGGGGTGGGGTGTCCAGGGGGGCTGGGGGGAGGGGGAGCTGTTTAGGGGGTGGGGGGGGGGGGAGGGGGGGTGTCCATGAGCGGTGAGGGGTGTCCAGGGGGGTGGGGGTGTCCAGGGGGGTGGGGGGATTGAGATGTACTAGGGGGTAGGGGTGTCCAGGGGGTGGGGGGCTTTCCAAGGGGGGTGGGGGGTGTCCAATGGGGGGGGGTGTCCAGGGGGGTGGTGGTGGTGGTGGGGGGGGGTGTTCAAGGGGTGATATACCCATATAATACCTTGAAAATTAACTATACCCAATCCATATACTATCACAATTCCAATCCATCACCCAACCAACAACCAATTCATCCTCAATATCACTACCCTTCCCATTATTCCTTGAACAAAAACTATAAATACAAAATCCAAATCCAATTTTCAACTAAACTAAAGTCCATAGAAACTACCATAAAACCCCACTAAAAAAATTGAAAACCATGTACACAACTACCCCAACTTTCCCCAATCCCTTCACATGGAACATCCTTATATCCATTACCCACCTAGAGACCATATAACTAAACAAACCCTTTACAATTTTTGAGTGGGGATACATCTCACCAGCACCAATTAGTTCATACGGTTCATGAACTCTACACACAGAAGGAGTGTCTATGAATACTTAAAATAAAAGTGATTCACATAATCATGACACTTGAAGTGCAGAACAAAAACAGAAAACAAATCAAAGTGTTCAGTATTCCACGCGACAGACCGCATGGAACTTTGGTTTAGGCCAAATAAAAATAGAAAAAAAGATACAAAACATTAAACCTAAGGTAACACTTACTAATTTGATGTGTAAAAAGAAAAAATTGATTAATTGAAGATGGATTTATATGGTGTAAGGAGTTCCACAACCTAGGGTAAAGAGAGAGCTTCAGGAGAGCTTCAGATTAGGGCTACAGTCACATGGATGGGAAGTTAGAGACACTATGTATTTGGGGGAAACCTTTCCCAAAGGTTTTTAAAAACTATTGGGAAATTATTTCTTTACCAATGGTTTTTTAAAACCATTGGTATAAATTACATAAATAAAATATTTCCCAATGATTTGAGTAAACCATTAGGAAATATTCATTCTAAAATCAAAAATACCAATGTTTTCAACAAACCATTGGTAAAGGTTGCTCTAAAACAAGTATACCAATGGTTTGTTCCAACAATTGGCATAAAACTATTGGGAAAACCTCCATTTTCACTAGTGAAATCATCAATAATCTTTATTCTCCTTCTAAGGGTGTTCTCTGGTAGGTCACCTCCCCAAAAACTTAGATTTCGGCGTCAAGAACACCTTATCAAATGTTGAAAGCCATGAAAAATAGAAATAAGTCTCATACCCCTACTAGTTGAAAAATGTTAGGCTATCATATTCAGGAATCAAGTATGGGGAAGGTATAAATCCATGCCCCTATTCATAAATTACATCATCATATTCTGATGGAACAATTAGGAAAAGAGTGGGAATATATCCCCACTTAAATCAAATACATCAACCATAATATCCTGGTAGTTAAGAAAATACAAGCATATATTTCTATACATACCATGTTGAAGTTACAATTATTTGTGGTAGAAAAAGAGGAGCTCTGCTGATATATCCTAGTTAAGATACAGGGATAATAATATATCCCTAATCCGATATCCAGAATATAATAACACTATGATTAGTATAAAAAAGTGGCTACTCCAGAGCAAGCACATATCCTTCCTCCCATCTAGGAGGATTATTAGCATATTTTGATAAAGGGTGTAACATAAGTATCATGCTAATATCCTCATTCCAAATGGGGATCACCGAGTAAGAGTGTTAGATGCCTCATGACAGGATCATATTCCTATCACAAAAGACTGGTGGAAAACTCCAAAGGCTCAAGATTGGGATCATATCCATGTTCTAGCCAAGACTCACCAAGTGATAGAAGGATATTCTTTAGGAAAGGAATTTATCCCTATCAAAAAAAGACTAGAGGCATACTTCAGAGGCCCATGATCGAGCTCATATCTCTGTTTTAACTAAGGATCACTATGTGAGAGTAGTACATGCCTCGGGATAGACACATATTTCTATCAAAAAGCTACTCAAAATATCATAGTAGATTACAATAGGAGGCTCATAAAACTTTTCCCACTTTGGAGGTCCGTCAACATATTCATATTGGGAATGCATATTTGGATTGGTCTCATATTCTCATTCTAACTGGGGAACACCAATTAAGAGTGGAACATTCCTTGGGATAGGCTTATAATACTATAAAAAAAGACCAGTGATTTATTCCAAATTCCCAATATTGGGCTCATATCCCTATTCTGGTTGAGGCTACCACATCAGAGAAGCAGATGCCTCAAGATAGGCACATATACCTCAAATAAAAGATCATTGAAATACTCTGGTAGCTTCTCAACAGTGGGCTCATATTACTATATTATCATATGGTTATCAATATATTTTCGTAGCCATCATAGAGTAAACTTAAATACTTACTCAACTCCAAAAGGAAGGATAAAATATTCCAGCCACAATGTAGACTGAGGCTCATACCGTTGAAATACTTAATGAAAAGTTTCCTTGAGGTTGTTCAAGAAACATTATCAATATCCCAAGGGGTCTTTAACACTTAAAATAAAGTATAATTTGATCATTACCATGGTATTCCTCCTCATAGTAGTGTGGAGATGAACCACATGGACTCTACTCCTGACATCAATTGTAGTCAAACTCCCCATGATGATATCTCCCATGGATAAAGAAATAATCCCCTTTCTCAAACAAATTCATATAAAGAGGTGATAAAAAATATCATGAACATTTTTATATAAAGATACTCAAAATATGGGTTAATAATATATAGTCCCCCAATCAACCATCAACATCATTTCACCATGGTCAGCAGGAGACCCTGAGAGTCAACCTATGTGGTCTGACCAGGTAAATAAATATATATCTGATGAAAAAGTGGATGACATAAATATATAGAGAGTGTTAGCTAGAAACATCCTCTCAAAAATGACCAGACCAATTTCCACTTCTTATTACAAGATCCTAATCAGGTTAAAAAGGGAGTGACAAAGTTCATCTTAACCACATGATGTAAAACTATATAGACTTTATCCTAACCAGATGAGATTAAACTATATTGAGTATATCTTAAACACATGAATTTAAATTTTATGGAGTTAATCCTAGAAAAAATACATTAAATTTAATGACTTCTCTAGTCCTGGTAGCAAGATGATAAACTATACACTATCTCACATCGCGACAACATGATGTTAAATTATACAAAGTTTTCCAAGACACCCAAGTCATATGACGTTAAACTGAACAAAAACATCATTATCACATTATGATAAACTATACAAAACACTTCCTCACCAAATGAATTTAAACAAAATGAATCCCCCAATGGTTCATCTTTATTCACACCAGGTAACCTACGTTCTCATCGCAAGATGTTAAACTACACACCTGATGTCCTTTCCACATGTCACTAAACTGCATAGATTTTCTAGAACAATGTATGGATTTATTCTCATTCTAATGAGATATGTGGTGATTATTGGATCCTATATCTTGGACCATCCACTGCATGATAAAAAATACCCATGTCTTCCCTCTAATCAATTCTATATGGTGAGAGGGACCCTTTCTATTCCTTGTTTCTGACACTAATCATAGTTCACGTGATCTTAGGAATTTATATAAGGGCTTATATACATGAACAAGGCATAAAAACTCAGGATTGGTTCATCATGGTCTTGAATGAAAGACCTTAAAAGGCATACCATGTGTCCTCACTGCATGATGTTAAACTGCATGGTTGATCTACCTTTCACGACATAAAACCACACATTCCCATAGACCTCACCTGAGAGGACCACTATCATTGGTGATTGGTATCCTACCTCACCTATATTAAATAACTACTTGTGACATGATTTCTGAAATCATAGGATACGTAGTGATACCCAAATTTACAACCTTGGGCCTAGCCACAACAAATAATCATCTTAATGCTCCCTGCCCTCACATAGGTTAAAATTTTGCAGGAAGATCATTCCTCAAGAACTACACGTTTCTTAATTCCTATTACTATGTGATACATAGTGATACCAAGATTACCATCTTTGGGTCCATCCAAAATACCTCATTTCATGTTAGGAAGCCTAAGTCCTTTCCGTATGACGTTAAACTGCATGGTTCCTTGAGAACTATGTGTGTCTTAATCCCTATCATCACAAGATATGTAGCGAAACCTAGATCTCCAATATTGGTCCCACCTATAACAATCAATAACAAAAAATGTACCCCAACCACACATGGGCCAAGTCATACAATCCAATTTTCCCTATATATGAGTCAAATTTACGTGTGGCCTATTTGTGCATGTAATATATCTTGCACAATATTTTACATCAGTTCCCATGCCCTTACTGAAAGACGTTAAACTGCAAGGAAAATGACCTTACTGCATGATGTTATACTGAAAAGAAAATTTCCTTACTGCATTATGTTAAACTACATGAAAGCATGTACTCCCCTACCACATGATGTTAAACTGTGTACACCATCATCCATTATCATCCCTTATCAAAGGTCCACAAGATCATTACCCCAAACAGCCATGGTAAGAGGTGCTTCCATCATATTTTAAGAACCTATATTCATATACCACACTTCATGTCTTGAGTTCTTTGGGATTCTAAAAACCTTTCATGTCCCTTGGAAAGGAAATAATATCTCTCTTATTGACTATGCTAAGGGATGAGACCTACCAATAAGAGATATCTTGGATATATAAAGATAGATTTTTAATCCTCATGAGATGACATTGCCATGACGGAACTCATCACCTAAGGGTGTTCTGGGCCATATGCGGTACGATTTTCCCATATAATTACTCATGACTTGAAAACCTCAATATGTGATTTACAACATTTTTATCTTCCACTCAAAAGGATGTTGGAGTGCTCTTGACCCTGGGTATCCTAATCAGGATCTTTTGTACATCCCCCATATTAGGTCTATGAACATCATGACCTTAAACTATATATAATTTGGTCAAATCTATATGACCTTAAAATCTAGCCTATAATGGTCCAAATCGCATGACATTAAACTACTAGAAAAATAGATAAAAAACTTTTCAGGTTTAAAACCAAAAAAGGGAATCCTGAGAAAAAGTCAACATTTCACTCACAAAAATATTCATCTCTAAATTTTAGGGAAAAAATTAGGGTGAAAAAAATAAGGCATAAATCTCATAGAAACCACTTTATAGCCCTAGTAAAATCCAACCTATTCTCATTGGACCCCAGTTCTAGGAAAAAGTTAGAGTAATAGTTTTTCACATCTCCTTGTCATGATAACATTTTCATTAGGTAGTGAAACAACTTTTAGGGTGATCAAATCCTTATTGAATGTTACATATTCCATAAGTCACACTTCCTTATTTAAGTTCCTTGGGTCATCTCAAACCTTTCATATCCCTTAAAAAAGAAAAGAGATCTCTTTTATTGGACTTTCTATTTATGCATATGGGCTTAGACCTAAAAACTAGAGACATCTTGGCCCAATATGAAGGTATTCTTGATTCTTGTGATCCTAACATCAACATGGAATAACCCATCACCTAAGGGTATTATGGGTCATTACCGATATGATTTTCCTATACATTCTTCATAAACTGTTCACTTTGGACTGTGATTTAAAATTCCATTAACCAGACTATTCAAGTGGATATTAAATCATTGATGTTACATCCCCATGATTTATACCATTTCTTAAGGTAGAGACGAAACATCCCATTCCCGATCCTTTTTGTTGCACACACCACCTGTTTCAAAACCACAGGGTGTAGGGATTAAGATTCAAAATTTAAGAGATAATTTTTCCTAGGGTTCCAAAACCATTCATGGATAGACTTACTTTATAACCTAATTCATTTGAAAGATGATTGAGACTTAGAAAACCTTCTATGGCCCTTGTAAATGAGTGTGAATACCTCTATTTGACCATGATATTGATGAATAAAGTGATTAAACCTACCAACTAGAGGTGTCGCCTCCCCATAGAAAAAGAGATCAGATCCTCATGAGCTTTGAGGAAACCATGATGAAACTCAGAACCATAGGGTATATTGGGACATATCTGGTATATATGCCCCATTCCATTACTTATTGATTCAATCTCCTGGGAATATTATTTACATCACCCAAATTCTAACTATCTAGGTGGGCCTATCTGACCTAGTATTTCACCCTCAGAAAAATTTACCCCCATAAACCATCCATAACCCTTATAAAAGAGTGGAGAAAACTATTTTTGAAAATGATACCAATGTATAAGGTCTTTGATCGACCAATAAAAGGCATCTCCTCATTGAAAGATGATAAAATGCATGGATAATGTCCTCACTGCACAACATTAAACTGCACGGGTTTTCTAGAACTACGTATATATTGATTCTCATCATAATGAGACATGTAAGGATTTCTAGATCCTATATCTTATCCTATCTAACTATATTCACATCCTTACCACAATACATTAAACCACTTGGATAATTTTCTTACCACATGACATTAAACTACACGGGTTTCTTAAACTTTGTACAACTTGATTCTCATCATAATGAGATACATAGGAATTCCCAGATCCTATATCTTAGCCCGAACACCTATATTCACGTCCTTACTAATTTATGATAAATTGAATGAAAAAAATCCCGATCATAGGATGAAAAAATATGTGGCATTTCAATCCATGGTATATGTCATCAACATCAGGTGGAAATTAAAGTTCCTAGAAGAACCACCGATATAGTACAATCTTGATCCCAACTATATCAAAAAATTGTCAATACCCCTTATATTACTTCTAAGGGTGTTCTTTGATAGGTAAACTCCCCAAGCAATCAGATTTGGGCATCAAGAACACCTTGTAAAATGTATAAAGCCACAAGCTATAGAAATAAGGCTCATACCCCTACTAGTTGAAAAAAGGTTTTCTATCATATTTGGGCAGCAAGCATGGGGAAGGTATTAATCTATGCCCCTATGAAAAAATTATATCAGAATATTTAGATGGAATAAGGAGGATTGGAGTGGGTATATATACCCACTTAAATCAAATACATAAACCAACATATCCTGGTAGTTGAGAGTGTACAAGAATATATTTCTATACATTCCCTGTTGAAGTGCCTATGCTTTGTGGTAGCAATATAGGAGCTCTGCTGATATATTCTGGTGAATATACATGGATAGGAATATATCCCTATCTTGATTTCTAGAATAGAATAACAATATGATCAGTATGAAAAAGTGGCTACTCGAGAGAAGGAACAAATCCTTGCTCCCGTCCAGGAGGATTATCAGCATATTTCGGTAAATGATTCAGTATAAGGATTGAGATAATATCCTCATTCAAACTATGGATCACTAAGTGAGAGTGTTATATGTCTTGATATAGGTTCATATTCCTATCGCAAAATCCTGATGGCATATTCCAAATTCTCAGGATTGGGATCATATCGTCATTCTGACTGGGACTCACCAAGGGAGAGTGGTACATTATTCAAAAAAGGCACGTATTCTTAATGAAAAAAGACTAGAGGCACACTTGAAAGGCCCATGATCAGACTCATATCCCCATTCTCACTGAGGATAACTAAGTGAGAGCAATACATACCTCAGGAAATACTCATATTTCTATCAAAAAATCTACCCAAAATATCTTGGTAGCTTGCAGGAGGAGGCTCATATACCTTTTCCCATTTCAGAGTTCTATTGACATATTCAGATAAGGAATGTATATTTGGATTGGTCTCATGTTTCTGTTTCAACTAGTGCACACCAATTGAGAGTGGAACATGCCTTGGGATAGGCCCATACTCCTATAAAAAATGAATAAAGATGTATTCCAAAGGCTCAATATTGGGCTCATATCCCTATCTTGGTCACCGCCACCACATGAGAGAAGGAGACACCTCAGGATAGGTGCATATACCTAGAAGAGAATCTCATTGACAGACTCCATTAGCTTCTTAGTAGTGGGATTATATTACTGTAGTAGTATATTGTTATCGATAGATTTTGGTACCCGTCATTGAGCATACTTAAATCCCTGCTCGACCCCAAAAGGTAGGATGAAGTATTCCATCCACGATGCAGAGTGAGGCTCATACAACAAAACCACTAAATGAAAAGATTCCTTTAGGTTTTTCAAGACACATTCCCAATATCCCAAGGGTTTTTTGACACTTAAAATGAAGTATAAGTTTTCATTACCATGGTATTCCTACTCATGGTAGTGTAGAGATGGACCACATGGACTCTACTCCTGAAATATATTGTGGTCAACCTCCCCATGATGATATATACCATGAAAAAGGAAATAACCCCCTTTCCCAAACACCTTCATATAGAGATGTGATAAAAAATATCAGTAACCTTTTTATATAAAGATACTAAAAATATGGGTTAATAATATATAGTGCCCCAATCAACCATTAACAACACTTCACTACGGTCAGCAGGCGATCCAGAGAGGCAACCTATGTGGTTTGACCTGGTAAATACATATATCTCTAATGAAAAATTGGTTGAAATGAAGATATAGAGATTGTTAGCTGGAAACATACCCCCAAACATGCCCATAACAATTACCAATTCTAATTACGAGATCCTAATGAGGTCAAAAAGGGAGTGAAAAAGTTTATCTTAACAACATGACATTAAACTATATAGAGTTTTTCCTAACCACATAACATTAAACTGTATATATTACATCCTAAACACATGAAGTTTAATTTTATGGAGTTCATAGTAGTATTAATAAATTAAACTACTTTACATATCTAGTCCTGGAAACAAGATGCTAAACTATACACCGTCTCACATCCTAGCCACATGATGTTAAACTGTATGGAGTTGCCCTAAACATCCCATTTTTATGATGTTAAATTGAACATAATCATTCTGATCACAATATTCTAAACTATATGGAAATCATCCTCACCCCATGAATTTAAACTAAATAGATTCCCTAATGGTTAATCTTCATTCTCATCGGGTAACCTATGTTCTTATCGCAATATGTTAAACTACACGGTTGATGTTCTTTCTGCATGACATTAAACTATATAGATTTTCTAGAACTACCTTTGGATTTATTCTCATTCAAATGAGATACTTAGGGATTCATGGATCCTATATCTTGGCCTAACCACCACATGATACAAAATACCCATGTCTTACCTCCAATCACTTCTATATGGTGAGATGGACCCTTTCCATTCCATGCTTCTCACACTGATCATAGATCATGTGATATTAGGAATTTTAATAATGGATTCCCTGAATGAACAAGGAATAACAACTCATGATAGGTTCATCATGGTCCTGAATGAAATACCATAAAAGGAATACCATGTTTTCTCATTACATGATGTTAAACTGCATGGTTGATGTCCCTTACACGACATAAAACCACACATTCCCATAGACCTCACATGGGAGGAAAAATATCATTGGTGATTGGTCTCCTACCACACCTCCATTTAATAACTACTTATGACTTGATTCCAAAGAACATAGGATACATAGAGATACCCAGATTTCCAACCTCGGGTCCAGCCACAACAAATAAGCACCTCAATTCTACCTCCCCTCATATCGGTCAAACTTGTACATTAAGATCATTCCTCAAGAACTACATGTGGATTGATTCCTATTACTGTGGGATATCTTTGGGTCTATCCAAAATACCCCATTTCACATATAGAAGCATAAGTCCTTTATGCATGAAATTAAACTACATGGTTTCTCAAGAACTATGTGTGTCTTGATCCCTATCATCATAATATATGTAGTGACACAAATATCCCTAATCTTGGGCCCACATACAATAATATTAAAAAAATGTACCCCAACCACATAGGGGCCAAGACATAAAATCCTATTTTTCCTATATATGAGTCAGATTTATGTGTGGCCTATTTGTGCATGTAATATATATTGCACAGTTTTTTACATCAGTTCCCATGTCCTTACTGAAAGACATTAAACTACAAGGAAAATTCCCTTACTTCATGATGTTAAACCACAAGGAAAATTTCCTTACCTTGTGATGTTAAACTGTACTAAATCATGTACATCCCTACTATACTATGTTAAACTGTGTACCCCATAATCCATTATCATTTCTTATCAAAGGGCTCTAAGATCCTTACCCTAATCAACCATGGTACATGGTGATTTCATCATCTTCTAAGAACCTATATCCATATAACACCCTTCATGTATTGAGTTCCCCAGGCTTCCCAAAATCTTTCATGGCCCTTTGAAAGGAAAATATATTTCTCTTATTGACAAGGCTATTGATGCATAATGGATGAGACAAACCAATAAGAGATATCTTGGATATATAAGGATAGATTTCTAATCCTCATGAGCTTGAAATTACCCTGGTGGAACTCAACACCTAAGGGTGTTCTAGGCCATCCATGGAATGATTTCACAATACCATTACTCATTACTTGAGAACCTCAATCCATGATTTACATCATTTTTACCTTCCACTCAGAAGGATGTTGGAGTGCTCTTAACCCTGGGTATCTTAATTGGGATCTTTTGTAACATCCCTCATATTAGGTCCATATGCGTCATGACCTTAAACTATATGTAATCTAGTCAATGATATATTACCTTTAACTCAACCTATAATGGTCCAAATCGGAAGAACTTAAACTAATAGAAAAAGATAAAAAACCTTTTCAGGTTAAAAACAAACAAAGGGAAGCCTAAGAAAAATTCAAGTCTTGAATCTCTAAACTATTCATCCCCAAAGTTTATAAAAAAATTAGGGTGAAAATAAATAAGGAATAAAGCTCATAGTAACCACTTTATGGACCTAGTAAAATTCAACCTGTGCTCACTGGACCCCTATTATAGGAAAGAGTTTGAGTAATGGTTTGTCACATCTTCTTCTCATGAAAATGTGTTCACTAGGTAGTGACAACAATTTTAGGGTGCTCAAACCCTAATTGAATATTACATATTCCATAAATCACACTTCATGAATTAAGCACCTTAGGTCATCTCAAAACATTTATATCCCTTATAAATAAAAATAAATCTCTCTTCTTGGCCTCCTTATTGATGTATATGGGCTTATACCTACCAACCAGAGACATCTTGTACCAATATAAAGGGATTATTGAGTTTTTTGAGCCTGACAACACCATGGAATAACCCATCACCTGAGGGTATTCTGGGTCATTCCCGGTATGATTGTCCCATACCTTCTTTATGAACTGAACACTTTGGACCATGATTTACAATTCCATTAACTAGACTATTCAAGTGGATATGAAATCCTTGACATTAAGTCACCATTTTTTGTACCCTTTCTCAAAAAAGAGATGAAACATCCCATTCCCGAACCATTTTGTGGCCCACACCTCTTGATTAAAAAATATAGGGTGTAGGTCTTGAGATTCACAATTTAAGAGCTAAATTTTCCTAGGGTTACAGAACCCTTCCAAGATAGCTTTCCTTCATATCCAACTTCATTGTACATATTATTGAGACATAAAAAACATTCTATATCCCTTGTAAATGACCGCTAATACTTCTTTTTAACAATGATATCGATGTATAAAGGGATTCGACATACCAACTAGAGGCGTACCCTCCTCATTGGAAAGGATCTCCGATCCTCATAAGCCCTGGGGACACCATGATCAAACTCAGAACCTTAGGGTATCTTGGAACATCTCTGGTATGTATACCCCATTCCATTACCTATCAATTCAAGATCATGGGAATATGATTTACATAACCCACATTCCAACTATTGTGGTGGGCCTAGATTTCCTAGTATTTCACCCTCAACAAAAATTACCCACATAAATATTCTATAACCCTTGGAAAAGAGCGAGGAAAACTATTTTTGACAATGATACCAATGTATAAGGGCTTTTATCTACCAATCAAGGGCATCTCTTCCTTGCAATATGATAAACTATATGGATGATGTCCTTGCCACACAACATTATACTGCAATGGTTTTATAGAACTGTGTATAGCTTGATTCTCATAATAATGTGACTTTTAAGGATTTATAAATCATATATATTGGCCCATACACCTATATTCACATCCTTACCACAAGAAATTAAACTAAATGGATAATGTTCTTACTGCACGATATTAAACTGCACGAGTTTCTTGAACTATGTATGACTTAATTATCATCCTAATGAGATACATATGGATGCCCGAATCCTATATCTTGGCACAAAAACCTATATACATGTACTTAAGAAATGATGATAAACTAAATGGAAAAAATCCTGGTCATACGATGAAAAAATGTGTTTCATTTCAATCCCTAAGAGACATCATCAACATCAGGTGGAAATGGAAGTTTCCAGAAGAACCACTGATACAGTACAATATTGATCCCATCTATATCAAAAAATTCCCAATACCCCTTATTATTATTATAAGGGAGTTCTTTGATAGGTCACCTCCCCAAACACTTAGATTTTGGCATCAAGAACACCTTGTCAAATGCAAAAATCCTTGAACTAGAGAAATAAGGCTCATACCCCTGCAAGTTGAAAAAAGGTCTGTTATCATATTCATGAAGTAAGAATGGGGAAGGTATAAATCCATGCCTCTATTCATAAATTACATCAGTATATTCTGATGGAATAAGGAGGACAGAAGTGGGAATATATCCCCACTTAAATCAAAGACACCAAACAACATATCCTGGATGTTGAGAGCATACAAGAATATATTTCTATACATACCCTGTTTAAGTGCCAGTGCTTTGTGGTAGCAATATAGGAGATCTAATGATATATTTTGGTGAAGATAAAGGTATAGGAATATATCGTTATCCCTATATCTAGAATAGAATAACACACTGATCAGTATGAACAAGTGGCTACTCCAGAGCATTCACATATCCTTTCTCCCATCTAGGAGGATTATTAGCATATTCTGGTAAAGGATGCAACATAAGGATCAGGATAATATCCTCATTCCAACTGAGGATCATAGAGTGAGAGTGGTATATCCCTAAAAACAAGATCATATTACTATTGAAAAATATTGGTTTCATATTCTAAAGGATTGGGATTAGGATCATATCCTCATTTTGGATAGGCCTCACCAAGTGAGAGCGGAACATTCTTTGGGAAAGGCACGTATCCCTATCAAAAAAATACTAGAGGTATACTCGAAAACCCCATGATCGATCTCATATCCTCACTCTGGCTAAGGGTCACTAAGTGAGAGAATTACATTCCTTAGGAAAGACTCATAATTCTATAAAAAATATATTCTCAAAATAGCTTGGTAGCTTACAAGAGGAGGCTCATATACCTTTTCCCATTCTAGAGGGCTGTCAACATATTGAGATAGGGAATGTATATTCAGATTGGTGTCATATTCCCGTTCCAACTGAGGCACACCAATTTAGAGTGGAACATGACTTGGGATAGGCTCATACCTCTATCAAAAAAGACCAATAATGTATTCTAAATGCATAATGTTGGGCTCATATCCCTTTTATGGTCTAGGCCACCACATGATAGAAGCATATGACTTTGGACATGAAAATATACTTGGAAGATAAGAAAATTAACATTATCTAGTAGCTTCTTAGCATTGGGATCATATTACTATAGTATCATATGGTTATCAATAGATTCTGGTAGCCATCATAGAGCAAACATAAATCCCTGATCGACCCCAAAAGGCATGATGACATATTCCAGCCACGATGCAGAGTGAGGTTCATACCCATGAACTACTTAATGAAAAGTTTCTTTGAGTTTTTTAAAGACATATTATCATTATCCCAAGGGTTATTAGACACTTAAACTGAAGTATAAGTTGATCATTTCCACAGTATTCCTCCTCATGGTAGTGTGGAGATAGACCACATGGACTCTACTCCTGACATCCATTGTGGTCAACCACTACATGATGATATCTCCAATGAAAAAGGAAATAATACCCTTTACCAAAAACCTTCATATAGATAGGTGATTAAAAATATCAGGAACCTTTGTATAGAAATATACACAAAATAAAAGTTTACAATATATAGTGTCCCAATCAACCATCAACAACACTTCACTACAGTCAACAGGTGACCTTGAGAGGGAACCTATGTGGTCTGACCAGGTAAATACATATATCTATGATGAAAAAGTGGCCGATATAGAGATATAGAGAGTGTTATCTTGAAATATCCTCCCAAACATGCCCATACCCATTGTCACTTCTATTTATGAGATCCTAATCGGGTCGAAAAGGGAGTGAAAAAGTTCATCTTAACCACATCACATAAAACTGTACCGAGCTTGTCCAAACCACATGAAATTAAACTGTACAGATCACGTCTTAAACAAATGAAGTTAAATTTTATGGAGTTTATACTTTTAGTAATACATTAAACTGCATGACATCTCCAGTCCTGGAAGCAAGATGCTAAACTATACACTGTCTCATATCCTAAACACATGATGTTAAACTATATAAAGTAGTCCTAGATGTCCCAGTCAAAAGAAGTTAAAATACACAAAAGCATCCTGTTCTCATGATGTTAAAAAATACGAAAAAATTCCTCACCACATGACTTCAAACTGAATGGATCCCCTAATGGTTCATCTTCATTCACATCGGGTAACCTATGTTCTTATCGTAAGATGTTAAACTACATGGCTGATGTCCTTTCCTCATGGCATTAAACTGCATAGGTTTTCTAGAACTATATATGGATTGATTCTCATTTTAATGAGATATGTAGGTATTCTTGGATCCTATATCTTGGCCCATCCACCGCATGATAAATCATACCCATGTATTTCCTATAATCGCTTCTATATAGTGAGAGGGACCATTTCCATTCCTTGTTTCTCACATTAAGCATATAACTAACATGATCTTATTAATTTCGATAAGGGATTCCATGATTTAACAAGGAATAAAAACTCATGATATGTTCATCATGGTCCTGAATGAAATACCTAAAAAGGCATACCATGTGTCCTCACTACATGATGTTAAACTGCATGGTTGATGTCCCTTTCATGACATAAAACCACATATTCTCATAGAACTCACCTGAGAGGACCAATATCATTGGTTATATGTCTCCAACCACACCTCCATTCAATAACTAATTATGACTTGATTCCTAAAATCATAGGATATGTAGTGATGCCTATATTTCTAACCTCGAGTCCATTCACAACAAATAAGAATCTCAATACTCCCTCCCATTATATAGGTCAAACTTGTATAGTAAGATCATTCCTCAAGAACTACATGTGTCTTTCTTCCTATTACTATAGGATACATATTGACACCCATATTTCTATCTTTGGGTCCATCTGAAATACCAAATTTCATGTCAGGAAGACTAAGTTCTTTCTGTATGACATTAAACTGCATGGTTCCTCGAGAACTATGTGTGCCTTGATATCTGTCATCACAAGATACTTAGTGACACTCAGATCTCCAATTTTGGGCCAACTACAACAATCAATAAAAATATACCCCAAAAACATAGGGTCCAATCCATACAATCCAATTTTTCCTTTGTATGAGTCAGATTTACATGTGGCCTAATTGTGCATGTAATATATCTTGCATAGTTTTTTATATCGGTTCCGATGTCCTTACCGAAAGAAGTTAAAATACAAGGAAAATTACCTTACTACGTAATGTTAAACTGCAAGTAAAATCTCCTTACTGTATGATGTTAAACTACATGAAAGAATGTATGTCCCTACTACATGATGTTAAACTATGTTCACCATCATCCATTATCATCCCATATCAAAGGGACAAAATATCCTTACCCCAGTCAACCATGGTAAAGGGTGCTTCCATCATCTTTTAAATACCTATATCTATATACCACACTTCATGTCTTGAGTTCCTTGAGCTTCTGAAACCCTTTCATGGCCCTTGGAAAGGAAAATATATTTCTCTGCTTGATCATGCTATTGATTCATAAGGAATGAGACCTACTAATAAGAGAATCTTGAATCTATAAGGATAGATTTATAATCCTCACGAGCCTAACATTTCCATGGTGGAACTCATCACCTAAGGGTGTTCTGGTCCATCCGGGGTATGATTGTCCCATATCATTTTTATGACTTGAAAACCTCGATCCATGATTTACAACATTTTTACCTTCCACCTAGAAGGATTTTGGAGTGCTCTTGACCCTAGGTATCCTAATTGGGTGCTTGTGAAACATTACCCATATTAGTTCCATCTGAGTCATGACCATAACCAACATGTAATTTGGTCAAATATATATGAACTTAAACTCTATCCTATAATGGTCCAAATCGGAATACCTTATACTTTTAGAAAAAGAGACAAAAAAATTTTCAGGTTGAAAAACAAAAAAGGGAAGCCTGAGAAAAATTCAACTCTTCAATCGCTAAAATATTCATCTACAAAGCTTAGAAAAAAATTAGGATGAAAATACATAAGGAATAAATCTCATTGAAACCAATTTATGGCCCTAGTAAAATCCAACCTATGCTTGCAGGACCCCTGTTCTAGGAAAAAGTTAGTGTAATGTTTTTTCACATCTCCTTTTCATGATAACGTGTTCACTAGGTAGTGAAAAAAGCTTTAGGGTGCTCGAACCCTTATTAAATCTCACATATTCCATAAATAACTCTTCAGGATTTAAGTGCCTTGGGTCATCACAAACCTTTCATATCCCTTATAAAGAAAAAAAGATCTCTCTTCTTGGCCTTGTTATTGATGCATATGGGCATAGACCTACCAACTAGATACATCTTGGCCCAATATAAAGGTCTTCTTGATTCTTGTGAGATTGAAATCACCATGGAAGAACCCATAACCTGAGGGTCTTTTGGGTAATTCCCTGTACGATTTTCCCATACATTCTTCATGGAATGTGCACTTTGGACCATGATTTACAATTACATTAACGAGACAATTCATGTGGATACGAAATCCTTGATGTTACATCACCATGTTTTATACCCTTTCTCAAATAAGAGATGCAACATCCCATTACCAAATATTTTTGTGTCCCATACCTCTTGATTCAAAACAATAAGGTATAGGGCATAAGATTCACAATTTAATAGATAAATTTCCCTAGGGTTCCAAAACCCTTCCCAGATAGCTTTCCTTCATACCCAACTACATTAGAAACACGCTTGAGACTTTGAAAACCTTTTATGTCCCTTGGAAATGAGTGTGAATACCTCTGTTTGACCATGATATTGATGAATAAAGTGCATAGACCTACCAATGAGAGGAATCCCCTCCTCATAGGAAAGGATATCTGAAACTCATGAGCCCTGGGGACACCATGATGAAACTCAAAACCTTAGGGTATCTTGGGATATATTTTCTATGTATGCCCCATTACATTACATATAGATTCAATATTCTGAGCATATGATTTACACCACCCACATTCCAACTATCCAGGTAGGCCTAGCTTCCCTAGTATTTCACACTCAACAAAAATTACCCCCATAAATTGTCCATAACCCTTGGAAAAAAGTGGGGAAAATGCTTTTTGACAATGATACCACTGTATATAGGCTTTGAAATATGAATCAGAGGAATCAACTCCTTGAAATAAAGGAACTCCAATCCTCATGATCTCTGGAAACACCATAGAGGAACTCAACAACCCAAAGTGTTTTGAGTTACCCCTAGTTTGTCTGACCCATATTCCATATTCATCAATCAAATCATGGTATTAAGACTTTAAGAATCATGAAACATCAGAGTCCAAGATAAAAGACCATAGATACTAAAATAATAGAAGGCCTGAGCTAAAAGTCCTTAAAAATAACAATAATAGAAGGTCCAAGCTAGAAGACACTAAACTACAACAATACAAAGTCATGAAAGCAAGACTTTTAACTACATGTAATTGCAAGGTCTGAGCTAAAATACCCTAAACTATTGTAATAGAAGGACCAAGTTAGAAGACTCTAAACAAAAACAAAACAATGGTGTAGCTTACATGACCTTAAAATAACCAACTAAAAGAGACATAATACTCTCTATGTTGAAAACTTGATAAGGGAATCCTGGGAAAAAGTTAAGTTTCTGCTCACTGGATATGAACTTTTTGTGATCCAAGAAATATTGAGAATTTATAAAATGGAAGAGGCATAAAAAATTGTCTGGTCAAAAACCTATAAGAAGGAGGCCTAAGAAAAATCCAAGTCCATGCCTGCTAAGTCTTCCCCTATATGAAGCTTAAGAAAAAGTGAGGGAAAACTAAATAAATAAATGAAAAGATTATGGGGCCCACTATATGGACTTAGAAAAAATCAAGCTATACTCACTATATCCCCTGTCTTAGGAAGAAGTTAGGGAATTCAACCTTTTATAAGGATACCGTACCTAAATTATCCTTAAAAATTAGGAGATATTAGGAAAAATAGCGCTGGTACATAAATGAGAAATCTCATGTTGGTGGGTATTCATGAACATTTCTCAAGAGAAAAATATTGTAATTTAAGCACTAAAATATATGAGATTGGATCATTTTGGTATTATACACAAATGATGGGTATCATGGATGGTCTGAGCAACATCTCCACCAGAACATGGATTTATACCCGGGATTTTGTCACAAACAGTGACATTACCCTTCTGTGTGAGCTAGATCTATGTAAGGAAATTAATTATAGAGTTATTTATCCATGAAACTATATTCCCTATGCATGAGTTTGATATACAAAGTGGTATATTTCAGAACTATGTAGGATTTATTTACATTCTCATGGGATACGTAGCGATGTCCAAGTACCTTACTTTGGATCTAGAAATAGGTTCCTTTTCACCCAATCCCTATTCCATTATGGAATTCATATACTTTCCAATTTCTTGGTATCCATGTTCCAAGAAAAATATAATTCCTATATTGTATTTAGAAAATCATTCATGATCAGAATCTACCTCTCGATGGAACTTGAAATTCCTTAGTCAACATACTTTGGAAAAAAAATCCTATAATGGGGATCAATTTCAAAGCCCTTTAGATGTTCAAATATGTAGAAATTTGATCTATGTTTATATTAGAATAAGATTCTTTTCATTCTTAAGGAATATCATTCTAATGGGGGAATTTTGTTGACACCCATAATTTTTGTGATCTGCACTTTGTCGTTAGGTATTATAGAAAATTGAAGACAATGCAAAAATACATACATACTTTGCATAGAGGACACAAAGTTTTCACTTATGGGTTTGATATTCTCTATAATAGGAATATAGTTTTTTTTTCCTATAATCATTTTACTTAAGATTATTTTAAAAGTATTTATGTGAACCCCCTTTTCCAAAAAAAGGGGGCCAGCTAGTAACAATAGGCCTAGCTAGATTGACCTAGGACCATGCGGGAGTTCCCATAGTTGTGCTTAGGGATCCAACCTAGCTAGCTAATGCACATGTGACATAGGGTACATGGGAAAGAACCTGCAAAAGAGGGGAGAACTCAGGGGTTCTTAAATTGTTTTTTTGAAAATATTTTTAAAAAAAATTATAGGTTATTTTTTTTAAAATACGTATGAAAGGTAGTAGCCACGCTTTCGCCTTCAGGCTTCAGGTGAAAGGCGGCAGCAGCGCTGCCCCCTTTCTGGTTAAGTTGAAAGGCGACAACCCCATTGCTTACTTTCTTCTAAAACCCAAAAAAACAATTTTTACTATTTTTTGTATTTAAAAAAAATTTATTTTTATTTGTTTAGTTTTGTTTATATATATATATAACAAACTTTTTCAGCAGAATTTATCTACTATTTAATATCCACCAGTACTATCATTACAACAGTTTGGATTTTGATAGAAGCTCTCACCCATGGCTCCCTTTTATAAGAGGCATTACCCTAGAAATCATTATACATTTCTGATGTGGGATTTTGGTTCTCACTTTCCCATGCAGAACATTCTACATTTCCGATATGAGATTCTGTTTCAAGTACATGACTTTAAAAAACTATAAAATATAAACTATAAGACCAATATAAATGAAACTTAAAGCATTGATTAAACATATAATAAATAGTTGAAAACCAAAATAATTTCATAATTTTTTTTGATAAAAAATAATTTATAAGCTTTCAAAACCACCTACTTGAAACTTAAAAATGATTCAAGTATACGTCTTTGAAAGACTATAAATTATTAACTATAAGACCCACATAAATGAAACTTAAAACATGGATTAAAAATATAACAAATAGTTAAAAATAAAAATAATTTCATCACAAATATTGATGAAAAATAATGTATAAGCTTTCAAAACCATCAACTTGAAACTTAAAAAGGTTTCAAGTATGTCACTTTGAAAGCCTATAAAATATAAATTACAAGTGTGATATAAATGAAAATTGAAACATGGATTAAAAATATAATAAATAGTTGAAAACAAAAATAATTTCGTAAAATTTTTTGATGAAAAATAATTTATAAGTTTTCAATGACACCTACTTGAAACATAAAAATGTTTCAAGTATGTGACTTTGAAAGCCTATAAAATATAAAATATAAGACCAATATAAATGAAAATTAAAACATGGATTAAACATATAAGAAATTATTTAATTAGTTAATTAGAATTATAAATAATTAATAATATAATAATTAATTAGTTAATTAGTAATTATTAATAATTAATTATATAATAAATAATCAGTTAATTAGTAATATAATTATTAAGTATATAATAGTTAATTAGTTAATTAGTAATATAATAATAAATTATATTTATTAGTTATAATTAATAATTAGTAATTATTAAAAATTAGTATATAATAATTAATTAGTTAATTAGTAATATAATTATTAATTATATAATATTTAATTAGTTAATTAGTAATATCGTAATAAATTATAATTATTCATTATATTTATTAATTAGTAATTATTAAAAATTATTATATAATAATTAATTAGTTAATTAGTAATATAAATATTTTTTATAATTATTCATTATAATTATACATTATAATTTTTCATTATAATTATTAATTATTAATTATTAAATATTAAATATTAATTATTAATTATTAATATTTAATTAGTTAGTTAGTAATATAATTATTAATTATATAATAATTAATTAGTTACAAAGTAATATAATTATTAATTATATAATTATTAATTAGTTAATTAGAAATTATTTATCTTTAATTATATAATAATTAATTAGTTAATTAGTAATATAATTATTAATTATATAATAGTTAATTAGTTAATTTTTTGAGAAAGATAGAGTTGATGCCATTTTTAAGATTAGTTAATTAGTAATATAATTATAAATTATAATTATTCATTATAATTATTCATTATAATTATTAATTAGTATTTATTAAAAATTATTATATAATAATTAATTAGTAATATAATTATTAATTATTAAATAGTTACTTAGTTAGTTAGTAATATAATTATAAATTATAATTTTTCATTATAATTATTAAATAGTAATTACTAAAAAATATTTAATAATAATTAATTATTTAATTAGTAATATAATTATTCAATATAATTATTCATTATAATTAATAATTAATAATTAATAATTAATAATTAGTAATTAATAATTATTTAATTAGAAATATAATTATTTATTATATAATTATTAATTATATAATAATTAGTTAGTTAATTAGTAATGATTAATAATTAATTATTATATAATTAATAATTAATAATTAATAATTATATTACTGATTAAAGAATTAATTATTATATAATTAGTAATTATATAATTAATAATTATATTACTAATTAACTAATTAACTATTAACTATTCATTATATGTTTAATCCATGTTTTAAGTTTTATTTATATTTATCTTATAGTTTATATTTTATATTCTTTCAAGGTCACAAACTTGAAACATTTTTATATTTCAAGTAGGCTGTTTTGAAATCTTATAATTTTTTTATTAATAATTTTTAAGAAATTCTTTTTATTTTCAACTATTTATTATATTTTTAATCCATTTTTTATGTTTCATTTATATTGGTCTTATAGTTTATATTTTATAGGCATTCAAAGTCATATACTTGAAACATTTTTAAGTTTCAAGTAGGAGTCTTTGAAAGCTTATAAATTATTTTTCATCAACATTGTTTTACGAAATTATTTTTTATTTTCATCTATTTGTTATATGTTTAGTCCATGTTTTATGTTTTATTTATGTTGGTCTTATAGTTTATATTTTATAGGCTTTCAAAGTCACATACCTGATACATTTTTAAGTTTCAAGTAGGTGTCTTTGAAAGCTTATAAATTATTTTTCATCAGCAATTTTTACAATTTTTTTTTATTTTTAACTATTTTTATATTTTTAATTCATGTTTTAAGTTTGATTTATGTTGTTCTTATAGTTTATATTTTATAGGCTTTCAAATTCACATACTTGAAACATTTTTAAGTTTCAAGTAGTTTTCTTTGAAAACTTATAAATTATATTCCATCAATATTTTTTATGAAATTATTTATATTTTCAACTATTTGTTATATGTTTAATCTATTTTTTATGTTTCATTCATGTTGGTATTATAGGTTATATTTTATAGGGTTTTAAAGTCACATACTTGAAACATTTTTAAGTTTTAAGTAGGTGGTTTTGAAAGATTGTAAATTATTTTTTATCAACATTTTTTTATGAAATTATTTTTTCTTTTAACTACTTCTTATATGTTTAATCCATGTTTTAAGTTTTATTTATATTGGTCATATAGTTTATATTTTATAGTCTTTGAAATCCATGTACTTGAAATAGAATCCCACATCGGAAATACAAAATGTTCTCTGCAGGAAAGGGAGAATCAGAATCCCACATCGAAAAAGCGTAATGATTTCTAGGGTAAACCCTCTTATAAAAGTGAGCTATGGGTGAGGGATTATGTGAGAATCCTAACTATTGTAATGGTAGTACTACTGGATATTAAATAGCAGATAAATTCTACTGAAATTTTTTGTTATATATATATAAATAAATAAAACAAAAACAAAAAATAAAAAATTATAAAAAACAAAAAATAGTTTTTTTTGGTTTTAGAAGAAGGGCATCAATAGGGTTGTCGCCTTTCACCTGAAGCCTAAATGTGGCAACGATGCTGCCGCCTTTATTTCATATTTTTTTAAAAAAATTTGACCTATACGTTTTTTTTATAATATTTTAAAAAAAAACCTATTTAAAAAAAACTGGAGAATTCACCGCCACAGGGATGCGGTGCAATAGGATGGGTGGTGCCACCATGGGGGGTGACATGAAGGTAGATGGGTTTGGATTTATGAACCCCAATCCACACCGCTTGATTGATAAACTACAATGGTAGCACTACAATGTTTCAATGATGGATGAAGAAACTACGGGTACTGTTCACCCTCGGTTAAAAAGGTAAAAAAAACTAGATCCATCTGATCAGATCAAACTCAGCCATCCAATCACAATCACATGACTATATTCAACCTCCCACTTTCTTGCTCATCTATTGTAATCTTGTACTACCAGTTTGACGTCATAGAGAAACTCAACATTGCTCGATCCTTAATGGCATCCTTCCTCGATGATCAAGCCAAGGAAGCTGATAATCACTGAATATCAAAGGAATATATGCAACTGCATTTGAAAACATGTAGTAGGATTAGACCATGAAACACCATCACATGATCCCATTCATGTGAATCAGAAGAATCCATCGTAAGAATTTTTTAACGTCATGAAAGTTAGGAAAAACAATAAGTATATGAGTTTTTAATGCATTTTCTGATTTTTTTTTAAAAATAACATATTTTTTTTTCAAAATACGCCTCAAAGGTAGCATAGACGATGCCACCTTACCTCCCCCATGCCGCCTTTGGCTAGGATCGATGGTATGTAAAAGGCTGGGGGTGATGCTGCCTTTGCCTCAGCTCCCTATAAAAGGGAAGCCCCCCATTCTCCTCACTTAATTTTTCTCTCATATATTCTAAATCCACTGCTTCTCTATCTAAAAAAATTCCTCTTCCATGCTGTGGATTCGGTGGTCCAAAATTAGGTGGTTTTTTAAGAAACATCATTTAGAGTTATTTTTTTTATTTAATTGAATTCTTTTTAGTTTTAAATATTTTATTTTTTAAGTAGTTTAGTTAGTTATAAATATTTTTTTATTTTTTTATTTAATTAGTTATATATAGTATGGAATAATAATTTTTATTAGTAATGATTAAGTATAGATTAAGTATAGATTAAGAATTAGGATTAAGTATTGTAAAATTTTGGTAGCATAATGATTATGTGGTTATCTAAGTAATAAAATCCCTCTCTGGATACAAACAAGTGGATGTGGATCTGGAACATATGTACCTAGAGGTAAAACCCGAAAACACTACTTTGAGCTAGACTCAAATGGAAACTGGTGCATGAAAATGGGCCTTTATACACTTCTAGTTTAACACTCATGGGGGATATGATTAAGATGATTCATATTTTCTTTATAAACTACTAAAATACCGAAGAAAATAAAAATCAAACCAATATAGTTATCAATGATAAAATGATAATTATGATGTTATAGAATGAAATGGACAAGGAAAAAGGCATTAAAGAATGAAATTTATTATTAGTAATTGAATTCTGTTTAGTCAGGTTTTTTAAAGATTTTATTTATTAAGTAGTTTAAATAGTTATATATAGTTTAGAAATAATACATATTATTAGTAATGATTAATTATAGATTAATTAATGATAAATTAGAATTAAAAATGAATATATATGATTATTTAATTATAATTAACTAATTAATATAATATTATTAATGATTAAAGAATAAATAATTATAGAATGACTTAATAATGATTAACTTGTGATTAAAGAATAATTTATTAGTTAAAAACTGTACTAAGAAAATCAGTTGATAAAATGAAAATTATGATTATATAAAATGAAATGGAGAAGAAAATGTTTTAAAATGTTAGTATCATAAAGATTAAATAGTTTATAAATAATAGTTATTATTAGCAATTATTAATTATAGAATAATTAATAAATAACATAGGATTAAAAAATTAATCCATATAATGATTTGCTAACGATACTTTTGATCATATAAATTGAAATGGAGAAGAACAAATGCATTAAATAACACATGACTGATTTATGACATATAATAATTTTTTTGACATTTTTCAATAGAATAAGGTTTGGATGAGATGAGTCTCACTTCATACATGAGGTAAAATTCAGCTTATTTTTAATTGGAAGCTTAATAACATCTTCAAAGGATATGTACTTAACTTTTAAGCTTTCAAAAGTTTTTGTCCTTCTAATGAAATCTAAGATGACATCTAAGATATGTCATTAGAAGCTCGAAAGCTTTTGAAAGTTCAAAAGTGAAGTACATATATTTTAAATATGTTATTAAGATGTTAAAAAAAATAAGTTGGATTTTACCACATCTGAAGTGAGACTCATCTCATCCAAACAACGTTCTATTAAAAATTGTCAACAAATTTATTTTATGTTATAAAGCATTCATGTATTATTTAATTCATTTTTTCTTTTTCATTTCTCTTTATATGATAAGAATTGTTATTTTCTCAATAATAAATAAACTAATTTGATGGTTTCTATTCTTTTTTAACTCGGTTTTGAAAATGTTTTGTGACTTATATTCTAATATAATTTTATATAATTAAACATGACTAGCATATTTTAAGGTATAAAAAGTCATCCTAAAATTAAATTCTAATAAATATTACATTGTCAATCATCATTGTTAATATTCTTTACACAATCATAATTTTGATTAAAGAAACATTTTTGACGTAGAGAGTCATGTTTGCCTGTGTGTACTGCTATGGGGAGGTTATTCAAACTCAGAAAGGAGATTCTTACAGTACACAACCAATAATAGTGGTTAGTAAAACTAATTGTGTAACCCTAAGTGACCTTCAAGGGAGAATTATTAGTTCCTTAAATCTATGACCTGATCAAGAGATCAAGTCTACGAGCTACAGACATTTGGAATTCCCAGCAACACTGTGGCATTTAGCTTGTCCATTGGTTGCTGATGTGTAGTGGGTCTAAGAAATTAATTTATTTTATCAATGGTCAGATGGTACCATGATTGAGTTATATGTTGATGTTTCTACTGTACAATAACAACATCTATTTTTATGAAGACGTAGAATTACAATAGTGGTTGAAGATAGTCCACGCCATAAAATTGAGCCTATTCCAAATGATATAGAAGAGGACAACCTTGATGATCTCTCAGATATACATGTAAATATAACTTCCGATGAGGAGTTGCATAATGACGGATCAGATGGTGACAATAGTGCTGATGAGGAGGGACCAGCAGAAGTTAGGGAGGAGGTTTTGAGAAATTCATTAGTTTTACAGCAACCTCGACCTAAAATAAATCATCCACCACTCCTTGCATCTTGGTCATAAGAAATGACACGTGTGCATGAATTCAAAAATAATGTTCTCACACTGGAAACTAAGTTCACCATAGTTGTACTAGATAGGTTTAGTGAGCTGGACAATACTTTATATGTTGGAAGGAATTTTCCAAGTAAATATGAATTAAAAAGAACACTAAATAAATTTCACACTAAGAGGAACTGTAGCTATATAGTTCACGAATCATTCCATAGTAAATATTTCATATTGTGTGAGAAGTATGTGGATTATTATAGATTTTTCTTGAGGGAAATTCCTGAAATTTCGTTTAGAGGTTGGATAATCTCGAGGATTGAGGCAACTCACACTTGCATTCAGCCAAGCTTGACACAATGTCATACCTCATTGGATGAAGAATTTGTGTTATCCATTGTTGTTGAGATGATTAGGACATGAAAAGATGTTACAATAGATCTTGTTCAAGAGAGGATATGACAAATATTCGGTTATAATATTTTCTATAATATGGCATGGATGGAGAAAGAGAAGGCAATTGTAAAGGTTTATGGTTTTTGGGATGACTCATATCAGGTGTTTCTGCAATTCCTAGCTATAATTAGGCATCATAACCAATTTATCTTCCATCTTGATACAAACAAACATGTGTCTCATGATAACAAACTAGATCCATCTCCTGTTCAATTTCATTGGTTGTTCTGGGATTTCCATCCCTGTATCTCTAATTTTTTTTTAGAAAATAGTTCATTCAGATTGATGGAATGTTTCTATACAGAAAGTACAAGGGAGTATTTTTGATTGTGGAAACCCAATATGGAAACCGTTCACCTATTCCTCTCACCTTTTCCATTATAGAGAAAGAAAACTATGAATCATGGAGTTGGTTTCTGGCATGTATCAACCACCATTTCACCAAAATTCAGGGTGCTTGTTAGATATATGATCACCATCAGGAAATTAATGAGGAAATTAATGCGGATATTGATACATAGAGATACCCAAATGCACACCATCAGTTCTGCATTAGACACATTGTTAGAAATGTGCATAAAAAATTCCACAAAAAACTGATGAAAAAGGAAATCACAAGGCTTGGTACGCATTGTATTTGATATTTTTTATTATTTATACATAAAGATAAACTGAAATTATATGAAATATCATCTATTCTATATATCATATGAGTTGGATCAATGGAGGGTTGAATAATGTTTTGAAAAAATTTTCCAGGATAATGAAGAAGTTTATGATTTTACAATGAGGATTCAAAAAAAAAATGGTAATTGGCATATGATGAGGGGAAGAGGTACAGACACATGACAAAAAAAATTATAGAGTGCATAAATGGTGTCTTGAAAGGGCTTCACAAGCTACGTATAACCACCCTTGTTCAGGAGATATTATATCGATGTGTGGAGTACTTTATTGATTTACAAAAACTAACATCAGACGGAATACAACAGGAAATAAGGTACAAAAGACACTTTCAATGAGATATTGAAAAATATATTGAAGAATATTCTGGTTATCATTTCTACCTTTTTCGATGAGAAGACTATCGATTTTATGTTCCAGAGAGTTCAGTCTCCATCAAAAATCACATCAGTGAAAAATGGTGGTATTACTAAAAAAGAGGCAATGTCAATGTGGAAACTTTCAGGCCTTATGGTTACCATGTATAAACGTCATCACAACATTTTCCTTTATTAATATATCATGGGAAGCATATATTGATCCAGTGTACCAGATGTACATGATTTCTAACTTTTATGCTGCACCATGGATGCCTATTGGGGAGTTTCATTATTTTCTAATGCCCAAAGGCCGGATGATAATGATACCTGAAATCAATCAGTTGCATCCTCATGGAAGACTAAAGGGCAGTAGGATTCATAATGAGATGGACTGGCTTCAAGAACTAGGGTAGAGTTCGAGATGACCATATGTCATCAAAAATTTCATAACCGGAAACGATGCCCTAACATTGTTGGGTCGAGTTCACACTCTTATCCACATTAATGTATTGTCTTCATTGTGACATTCTCATATTGTAAATTATATGTTGTTATCTCTTCTTTTTTTTTCTCAGTATTCTAAACCCCAAAACCCAAAATCATAACACTAAACCTAAAAACATCTTTCCTAAACCTTAATATCAAAATTTGAAACAATAAACCTTAAAACCTAAACCCTAACACAAAATTCATAAACCAAAAACCTAAAAACTTACAAGAAATCCAAACTTAGACCCATATATTTCTAACCAAATTCAAGACACAAAAATTTAGAAATATTTTCTCTACAATTCTAAAAATCAGTATACCATTAATCTAAAAATGTATATCTTTGTGACACATACCTAATATCTAAATACCGTATTAATCTTAAATCCTTAATAAAAACATGAATTCTTTCAATAATTAAATTTCCCCTTATTCCTTAAATAAAATATTAAATTATAGAATTTATTTCATAAATCCAAAAAATGAAAAAAACTCCATCATGAATTAATTTTTCAACAAATCATTATATACTTTATTGGTCACCAATAACATACCATAAATATCATTATTCAATTTTATCAAAATTAGGAAAATATTTAGGGTCATCTTCCCCAAATCATGTGTTTTAAAATAGTTTAATTTTTTTAATAAATCACATTTCTTGGCTATTTGTTCCATTTAACATATTCTCTCAAATCCATTAAGAAATGGTATTACAATACAAACCTTATACATTATGTTATTCTTACCAAGTTAATTTCATAAATAAAATTATTTTATAACATATTTCTTGGATCAAAATACACAATAATAACAATCATTCCACTTCTAAAGTATCAATAACATATTATTTACATTAGCTTCTTGGATTATTCTAAGATATATTCCCTTGATTATTGTGGAATTAATTTTCATAGTGAATCATCTCCTTACAGTTGAAACATTACACATTTTTTTCCATCATCTTTTTTCTCTCTTTTTTCATCTTGTTATATTTATTTCATTCAAAACCAAAATACTCAGAGAATTATATTTTTTTTGGTGAAAATAACTTCATTAAACAATGTGAATAAATATGGAATGTCTTGAATTCTACAAGTCATAACATTATGTTGACCATAACATTATATTTACATTTTACACTTACAACACATTTCCTTTGTTTATATGAAGATGGATGATACCATACTACTCACTTAGCAGCGTACCCATATTTCCTAGGTCGTGTTAGGGGGTGGTGCATATAGATCTATCAAGGTGCATCAACCACACCATTTTCATCACAGAGAGCCTCCATATTCCATTAGACCATACTTGCATCAAGCTGGCTTCCATGGCATTGCTGTATCAGATTTCACATTTGTAGACCATCTCCTACTTGCTTCCCTCATTGAGAGGTGGAGACCAGAGACACACACATTCCACCTGCCTGAGGGAGAGATGACTATCAACCTCCAGGATGTGGCAGCGCTTCTCAGTCTTCCTATCTAGGGGAGACCTGTTATTGGACCCACTCGTGCATCTTGGACAGACCTTGATCAGCACTTGTTAGGCATTAAAATTTTGTCTGACCATAGGGCTACAGATGGAGCGTCCATATCTATGCCTTAGTTAGAGGCGTAGATTCCACATTTACACAATGATGATGAAGAGTAGACTATTATTTGTTATGACTATGCATATATGTTACAAATCATTGGAGGGACCATGTGTGCATATCACTTGGAGATGCACATGCACATGATGTATCTACCCCTAATAAAAGACTTTAATCGGGCTGGGATGTAAAACTGAGGATTATCCTACTTCGAATACACGTATAGAGCATTATTCATGCTATTCCACAGGGACCGCACAAGTCTAAGGGGATGGATCATCCTTATTCATATGTGGGCATCAGAGTGCATCCTCGCATCCCACCCCGAGCTTCCTAGTCCACTGATCGAGATGGAGGTGATACAGGATACTTAGCATTGACGCTAGTATGATTAGTCATTTATATTAGTTTCTGATGATACTAAGAGTTATTGACTTTAATTTCTCATTATTTTTCACTATCAATGTTGTATTTTACAGGTGGTGTCATTGATATAATTTTGACGTGGTTTCAAGACACCATTTGGGAATATATTGGATCAAGTTGGACTGTCTCTTACCTAACCAGGTATGTATATACAATCTATCACTGTCTAAAAATTTTAATAATAGCATCAATTTTAGTTTTTAGTTACAAGATTTTTTGAAAAATTCACCAGTCATTTCAGATTTCATGGCTTCCATACTAAAGTATTATGGACCAATTTCTAGCATACTTCACTATTGGTATTGAGGATGTTATGGATATAGTGACCTTCATTAACTTCCATATTATTTAGTGGAAGTATCCTAATAGAGTCATGCGCCAGTTTTTCTATGCTTAGCCGATTCCATTGCTGCTGAGAAAGACAGAGCGGCTTCATGGGATGAAGTAGACAGGGAGGTAGGATGAGGACTGGGACCGAGTACATGCCTGCTTTATGGAATGCTGGTGCAGATGTGCAGATTTTTGTATTCAGGGTGTACCTATGAATATATTCTTTCTTTTAGAGTAGGTTGAGTATGATCCATGATATAGACTGAAGTCTATACTGTATCTTATCCGACATAGTAGAGAGATACAGAGGATGGGAAGTCAAAAAAATTTCCATTAGTTTGTTTATTGAACTATTTTAGAATTCATTTTGAATCTCTTTACAGGGAAGTCACACAGAGAAGCTAGTTCGCATGAGTGATAAAGAGGATGAGGGGGTCTTTAGCTGGGCAGCCATCCATGCTGCAGTGTTGGAGGTGAGGGAATCTTTTCATGCTCTTTAAGAGATCATCTTTGAGCGTTCATCCTAGAGAGAGGAGGTTACTGCCCCATAGAAACATCCTGCAATAGCTACTGGTGCTAAGGATCAATGAACACAACAACATAGACTACATCGTGATACACTTGAGGCTTCACCTCTTCCATTGGAAGAGTTCGACCCTCTAGTAGTATAGCCTCAACCAATTCAGGATGTGCCTCAGGTGGCATGGGATCCGTCTTTCTTGAAAGGATATCCATAGTTCTCTCCATCTTGGGGTCCTGATCCATCACAACCTTAGGGTCTAGATCCTTCACAACCATGGGGTCAAGATCCATCATAGCCTTGGGGTCTAGATCTATCA
Organism: Viscum album; assembly: GCA_963277665.1. Classification (NCBI taxonomy): domain Eukaryota; kingdom Viridiplantae; phylum Streptophyta; class Magnoliopsida; order Santalales; family Viscaceae; genus Viscum; species Viscum album. The sequence goes on along the minus strand of OY728166.1, from coordinate 925,142,913 downwards.
TGGTCATGGGGTACTGCTCCATCGCAGGCTTGATTCCCCACTATGATGATGGCATATCCTTCTACCACCCTAGTGGGAGAAGGATCCAAAGGGTAGTATGAGATGCAGCTAATAGCTCCTCCAACTAACACGTAGATGGAGGATGTGACATTCGATGTTCGAGTGGGCAAGGATCAACCCTCTCCAGGTCATTAGACTCCACTGTGAACTCAATGCGGACGCCCTATTCACAGACCACCATGTGGGAAAAAATCTCCTCTCCATAGACATAGACATTGATTGTACATGTTAATTTATATGTTTTATGTCTACTGAAATGATTAAACTATTATTACTATCATCCCTTCTTATATGTTTATCCATTATTTCAGTTTTCATTAATATTTTTGGCACAATTTATATTTGATAGCTTTCAAAATCGACTACTTGAAACATAGGAATAATTATTAAATTTCAAGTAGAAAAATTTAAAAGCTTATAAAATATATAGTATAAAAACAATATAAATAAAATTTAAAATATATCCTAAACAACTTATTTTTTTTCTAAAATAAAGAGTTTCATAAATAAAATAAATAAATGAAAATGAAAGGAATGTAAGAAAATTAACTCATAAGTGAGAGCGAAAAGAATGAATGTCGAGGAGGATCCTAAGCCACCTAATTGACTTTTAAAGCCTATAAAAAATAAATTATAAGAACCATATAAATAAAAATTAAAAACTAAACTACTTTTTATACAATTAATCAATTTTTAAAATTTCATTCATATCGGTCTTATAGTTTATATTTTATAGGCTAGCAAAGTCACGTACTTGAAATATTTTTATGTTTCAAGTAGGTGTATTATAAAGATTATAAATTATTTTTCATCAACATTTTTGAAGAAAATATTTTTATATTAGACTATTTGTTATATGTTTAATCAATATTTAAAATTTCATTCATATTGGTCTTATAGTTTATATTTTATAAGATAGAAAAGTCACTCACTTGAAACATTTTTAGGTTTCAAGTAGGTGGATTAGAAAGCTTATAAATTATTTTTCATCAACATTTTTTAAGAATTTTTTTTTATTTTTGACTACTTGTTATATGTTTAATAAATTTTTAAAATTTCATTCATATCGGTCTTATAGTTTATATTTTATAGGCTTGAAAAGTCGCGTACTTGAAAATTTTTTACGTTTCACATAGGTGGATTAGAAAGCTTATAAATTATTTTTCATCAACATTTTTTAAGAAAATATTTTTATTTTATACTAATTGTTATATGTTTAATAAATGTTTAAAATTTCATTCATATCAGTCATATAGTTTATATTTTATAGGCTAGTAAAATCATGTACTTGGAAACGTTTTTAAGTTTCAAGTAGGTTTATTAGAAAGCTTATAAATTATTTTTCATCAACATTTTTTTAAAATTATTTTTTTATTTTTGACTAATTGTTATATGTTTAATCAATGTTTAAAATTTCATCTATATTGATCTTTTAGTTTATATTTTATAGGCCAGTAAAGTCACATACTTGAAACATTTTTAAGTTTCAAGTAGGTGGATTCGAAATCTTATAAATTATTTTTCACAAACATTTTTTAAAAATTATTTTTATTTTAAACTACTTGTTATATGTTTAATCATTGTTTAAAATTTCATTCATATTGTTCTTATAGTTTATATTTTATAGGCTAGCAAAGTCACATACTTGAACCATTTTTAAGTTTCAAGTAGTTAGATTAGAAAGCTTATAAATTATTTTTCATCAAAATTTTTTTAATTTTTTTTATATTTGACTACTTTTTATATGTTTAATCAATGTTTAAAATTTAATTCATATCATTCTTATGGTTTATATTTTATAGATTAGAAAAATCACGTACATGAATAAAAGATAAATTATGTTGAAACATTTTGTTATATATATATATATAACCATAACCAAATAACAATAAAACATTAAAATATTAATTATATAAAACAAATAATTAAAATAAAGAAAACATTTATTGTTTTAGGGAAAATACGGCATCACTAATTCCACCTTTGAGTTGTATTTTCATTTTTTTAAACCTATGATGTTTTAATTTTTTTTTCCAGAAATCACATTAAAAAAACTCTACATATAACCACTAAAGTCATATCGTAATGCTTATGACCACATGAATCTCTCATCTTCTTCATATTTTATCATCATAATTAATTGGTATTATAAAGAGAGCCTCCACCACCTTGGACTTCACACATGACATTCTTCCTATATAAAGTGGTTCCACCTTCGGGACACCCCATCCTATATTAATCCCACCCCATTAGAAAAAAAACACACACGAGGAGAGAAGAGGGAATAATGGAGAAGGAATGTAGAGGAATAGAGAATGCCCATGATCATCCCCAGATAACCTCCTTAGGTGATCTCGATAACCTCCCATATGATCTTTTGAAAACCAGGTGATCGTATAATGAACTAAGTGTCAAGAGTTTCCTGGTTCATATGAGGTACTCACACAATCATGTGATATCCCATTAGGTTTGTGACTTCACTAAGAAGGACCTTAGGCTATGGTTATATTACTAGTGTGAACCCCATGAACTCATTAAGAAGACCTCTTGTAGCTCCTTCATTCGGATCACTAAATTACGTGAGTGATAAAACCTCATGTGATGTGGTAATACATTCCCTCATATAAACAAAGCACCCATACTAGTCCCCATAAGTATATACCAGTGGGGATTCCAACCCTCGATCTTGTGAATATCATGACCACTCTGTCTTTCAATTCTTCCATTCAACCTTAGACATGGACACCTTGGTATGAAACACCCCCATGGGTTGTTGGCATTGTCAGAGAGTTTGTCGCTAGACCCCATGGGGGTCATGTGATTGCAGATGGGTAGTTGAGGTTTAAACAGTCCTATCATGTAGGTACTACTTGATCAGACTCCTTCAATTTGGAGATTCACATGTTGGTGTCTAAAAGCATACAAAAATAGTCATTCAAGCCCTCAATTATGTGGTGTCACCGGTCCTTGTCCAAGCAACCCAAATACCATGTACACGAATCTCATATTCTATGTTCCCTCCTTCTTCATGCAACATAAATCCTCATCCATGATTGTAGTGCTAATGAGAAACCTCTATATACATTGGTAGGACCCATCTCAAGACCTCATGAAGCTCATGTGAATTTAATGAGTAATCAATCATGGTATGGTGTCATCATGAGGACATCCATCAACATACATGTGAATTTAGCATGCATAAGAACCCATGTTAATGTACCCTCCTTTTACATGCTAACCCTAGGACATGTACCTCTAACATGGGATCTTATGTATGAATTCCTCCATTTTAGATAGTTTTGTATGCGGATGAGGAATGATCCTTAGGGAATGAAACTTCAAACACATGAACAAATGCATGATCAAATACATGTTCAAGATACCCCACCACATGATTAATTTAAGTTCATGAAATATCAGGATTCTTCACTAATCTTACGATGTCTTTATAAGGACCAGAACATGTCACTTTGATCACAAGACCATCCTTAGACAATTCAGGTTGATCTCACAACAGGTTATTGACATGTCATAATTTTCATGTGATAGCCTGAGGATAAGCCAAGTTGATCAGGTGACAACCCCTTAAAAGTTTTTCATTGTCACAAGATAGGCTCTAAAAAAATTAAGTCGATCTCTTGATAGATTATTAACATGTAAGAATGATCATGTGATTTCACTTTTACATGTTAGCATTGTCACGCACCAGTCCAAAGACAAGTCAAGTTTATCATGCGATAGTATATAGACATGTCAAAATTTTCATGCAGAATACCCCAAACCTTTCTACTTAGGTTATTTAATGAATCTCAGATATGAATTATTTCATTATGTGAAGACATCCAAGATAAGTCAATTGATTAAGCATACACCCTTGGACATGCATTCTATGTTAGAATGATGTCCCAAAAATGTCAGGAAGATCCCCAAGGAAATGAAAACTTTTTTTGATAGACCCACTTAGACTCATGTTATGTGGGCTCTGACCAAGAACCTGTGACTATATTACCATTTTTATAAGGGAATTTTCCTTAATGGTATAGGGTTACAAACTCATGTGAACCAATCAATGTCATGATCTTGAACTAAACTTTTATGGCTGTCGTCTCTCTTTATCCATTAGAAGATAGATAATAAGTATACAGAAAGTAAACATCAATGTCTAAGCCCTTGTTTAACTAAACTACTAGAACTATGATTCCTGTCCAAATAGTATACATAGGAAACCTTCTTAAGGCCCAAGTTCCAATGGGAATCCATCATGGAGTAAGCCCCCAACATTCCTGAAACCTCAGGGATAAAAATAATGTATCTGAGAATAATAATTTACCTTAACCCATCATTAGGTTAGGGATCCAGAAAATTATGAGAACTCTGATTCCCGCCATAACTGGGATACATCAGACACCTTCTTAATGCATGATATCCAATGAGAATCCACTTCAGTGTAAGTAACTTTATGTCCCAAGTATTTATGACTTAGGGAACTAAATTCTCCCATGATTCTACCATCCTTCATCATCCATTAGCATATAAGAAGTGGTATCATACAAAAACATCATTTTATGTATCGTTCCTGACCATTCCCTCAAGTACCTCAAACCAATCAGCAGGTTTGGGATGAACCGAACTATGATAAATCTAATTTCTATCTAAATAGGATACACATGACACCATCCTAAGGAATGAGATGCAATGAACATCTAATTTAGTGTAATTCCCCTCATGTATTAGACATTTCAACCATTGGGACCCAATCCTTCCCATGGGATGATCACTCTACCTCATCCACCAATGGAATGACAATCCAATCGAACTGTGATGAATTTGATTCCTATTATAAAAAAGTATATGTAGGATTCCTTCCTAAGGCCCGATCTCTATACCATATCCTTCATGAGATGGGTAATAATTCCTATCAAATGGAAAATTTAATTTGTAATCCCCATATGTATATGCTCTCATGTAATGTGTTCGATCTATCACTATCTCTTGTTTCCCACATGGAGCATGACTCATGTGGGATTAGAGAATGTCAATGATTGTACTAATAATTTGATAAGGATTCCCTAGTGTGAGCCCATCATTGGTATCTAAGTATGATTACATATCATCTACACTCAATGGACCATACTATAAATGAGATAATACAAGGTAGTCTACATTTCTAAAGTCATGTATAAGGCCTATATTTTCACATATTTTGTGACAAAGGTTACCATTATAAGAACTATGTAAACAATGATTCCTATCTCAAATAGGAAACATAGGATGCCTCACTGAGGTCCAAGCCTAATATTTTCATCCTTACCACATGATGTAAAATAGCATGGATGGGTCCAGTGACACTTCCTTAAACTATTTAAAAAATAAATATGGTTTTTGATTCCTATTTTCATAGGATACATAGAAAACCTCACTGAGGTCCGATCCCAATATTTACATCATTACCACATTACATTAAACTTCATGGATTGTTGTAGTCACATGAACTTAAAATATATCAAAAAAACAATGTGGGTTTTGATTCTTATTTTCATAGGATATGTAGGACTTCTCATAGATGTTTAATCCCATCTCCAACACACAAACTGCTCCCATAGACAACAATAACCTCCAAAGTTCCCAAACATGGTCACAAACCAAAGCATCATAAATAAATAATAGAGTGATGTAGAAACTGTGACATGGACACAATTATTTCTTTAAATACATTTTCTTAATCAAGCTATTGACATAGGGGTAACCAACCCCATATTATATACTTAGAATAATTTTTTGAGCATATCTTAAATCAATAAGAGTCCCGAATTAGGAAATAATTCCCCCCAAAAGGGTGTGATGATCATGACCTCCCATCCTCTCGACCAATGTGAGTTCCTATGTTTCATTAGATATGAAACCCCAAATGACCACCTGACTTTGGAAGATAGGTTTTTACTCAGTTATGGATGTGGGAACCATTGGAAATTTCTATGGAAAACTAAATAAATGGTAACGCTGAAGTGAGTGATTGAGCAAGGAATTTCCCCCCACAATCAAACCATCAGTCCTATCCCATCCATGTCTTTTTTGATGAAAAAAACCATATATATTCATAATATTAATCCTTATTACCATCCACATAAAATATAAATGAAATACAAACCACATCGCATTATGGAGATGATAGTTCATAAGTACGCATGAGCGACATTATATTTTCCCAAAAGATTAGATGGTAAGAACATAGACATGATATTATCAATAAATAAGTATAATGATTTCATAAATGTCATATATAAATATTAATCCCATCATAATACCCATTCATAACATATGGTGATTAAAAATAAATTGTATCACTATGTAGAGGTAGAAATATCTACGTATGTATGAGGGATACTTTCACTTATTGTTTGACGGGAAAGAAGATGTATAATGAATTTTTAATAATCATAATAAAATTTTAGCATATTTTGGATATTGAATATATTATTTTATGATAAATCTCATAGATTTAGAGGAGCTATAGAAGAGTATGAAAATAAAGTGACCCGTTAAAGAGATTACCTCTTACTCAAAATAACTCCTTTAGATCTCCTCTAAAGAGATCTAGGAATGGTCATTTGGGAAGAAAAACACCTATAAAATGTGTTTAAGGAAGTTTAGAATATAATTTTGTATAATATGTGTTTCCGACACTTTCGTCGGGGCGCGTGCATCTGTCTGTTATAGAACACGCTGCTTGTTGCCCCACATTCCCGCTTTCCAAAGGCGGGTGACATCCATCACTTATTCAGGGACATTTTATCGTTGATCAAAACAGGATGATGGGATGTCAGTTCATCCTTATGTGGATTCCTCCTTGTAACTCATTACCTAGTCTATTTCTCTCTCATATATTAAGTCATGGTTCGTGAATCTCGTTCCCAGTGCCATATCTTTGTGGACGCTAATTAATTACGCTGCTTCTGTTAGGAAATTCCATGGCGTCTTGACATGGTAGCAACCTTCGGTCAGAGTAGATGAAAACATCAGGTATTTCAGGTCATATCTGGATGTGTGGACATTGGGGAACCTATATTCTTCCTTGTAAGAGGGCATCTCAAGGGCACAAAACCTGAGGCATCCCAGGTCGGTCGCAAGTTATCTTATGCTGGAGGCCTGTCTCTAAGGTTTTCCTCAGATTCCCATGATTAGAATGGGGTATGTCATGAGTTTAAAATCTTGAGGAGATGGTTACACCAAAGGCATGTATTATAAGGTTTTCCTCAGGCATATCATGTTTATCACAAGGTAGACCGTGAGTATAAAGTCTAGAGGAGACGGTATGAGAGTGATCAGAACATCCCATAGAGATGGATTAGATGAGTTGATCCCTAGGGGGGATCACCTGGATGGTTTACCATATGGATGGATCCGAACTCCCAATGAAGATGTATCTGAGGTGGTGTGTCCCATAGAGGGGATATGTCACATAGTGAATGATGGTCTGGACACCACTGAGGGAAGATCAGAAAGAGTGCTCTCCATAATGGGGAACACTGGGGTTTACCATTGGCTAGGATTAAACCTCGTGGAGGTTTCCTACATACCAAGTGAAGATAATAGGGATCAAAACCCACGTAGTTCGAAGGGGTGATGAATCGGGGTGTGTGAAGAGGACACTAACCTGATGATATACTAGGGCTTATGCGTGGTTTGCAGCCCAGAAACTGCTAGGAGTAGTGAGGAGGTGGATGACATGATCCCACCAGGATGTGGCATCACAGTTAAGAATCAGGATGGATGATGGAGAGTTGAATGAAGTGGAGGGATAATGATATAGAACTGATGTGAGGATGACAGTGATGTTGGGCTTGAGCCTTGAAGAGACTTCCTACGTATCCCTGTGGTAGGGAATCAAAGTCTTCATAGTTTAGTGGGATGATGGGACACCTGAGGAGGCAGCCCATGAGAATGGATGCATGGATGGGATCTAGAGGAAATAGAAACACTTGGATGGGGAATGATCTTCCCAAAACACATGGGATCGAGGGATGGATCAGGGTGAGTCATGAGTGAAGGGCTTGAACCATAAGGAGGCTTCCTATGTATCTCCATGGTAGTGAATCAAAGTCCATGTAGTTCATCTAAAGACAGCTTACCATCAATTGGCGACTTCAATAGATTACCGTTGATTAGAGGACTTCAATAGCTTACCGTCAAATGGGGTTGACAATAGATTATTGCTGAATGGGGATGAACCTCAGGGAGGATTCCTATGTACCCTATCTAGGAGACATGGATCAAATCCCAAGTAGTTTGAATAGGTACAATTTTGCATCATGCGGGACAGAAAGGGGGGATACAGTTTAACATTGTCAAGAATGAGGGTGAACCGACATGAAGTGGTCAAGATCGATGGGTGTCGATCTTGAACCTTAGGGAGGATTCCGATGTACCTTTCCTAGGAGACAAGGATCAAAGTACACATAGTTCCATATTGTGTTGGTGAGCCGACGTGAAAGGGGTTGAGAGAAAAGGTTGTTGGGCTTGAACATTAGAGAGGCTTCCTATGTACCTTGCTTTGGAAAGGATCAAATTATATGTAGTTCAAGAGGTTTGGTGAACCAACGTGAAGGGAGTTAGGACCAATGGTTATTGGGCTTGAACCTCAGGGAGGCATTATATTCACCTTGCCTTGGAAAATATCAAAGTCTGTGTAGTTCAGATGGTTTGGTAAACCAATGTGAAGGGAGTCGGGACCAATGGGTGTTGGTCGTGAACCTCAGGGAGGCTTCCTATGTACCTTGACTTGGAAAGGATCAAATTCCCTGTAGTTTGGGATGGTAGGAACTAACATTAAGGGGGTCGAAAACAATGGTTGTTGGGATTGAACCTCATGGAGGCTTCTTATGTACCTTGCCTTGGGCCGGATCAAAGTCCACGTAGTTCGAGATGGTGTGAATTGACATGAAGGGGGTTAAAACCAATGGTTGTTGCGGTTGAACCATAGGGAGGCTTCTTACATACTTCTCCTTGGAAAGGATAAAAGTCCATGTAGTTCAGGATGGGGTGAATCGACATGAAGGGGGTTGGAACCAATGGTTTTTGGGCTTGAACCTTAGGGAGAATTTTTATGTACCTTGCCTTCGCAAGGATCAAAGTCCATGTAGTTCAAGATGGTGGGAACTGACGTGAAGGGCGTCAGAACCAATGGTTGTTGGGATTGAACCTCAGGGAGGCTTCCTGCATACTTTCCTTCACAAGGATCAATGTCCAGGTAGTTCGGGATGGGTTGGTGAACCGATATGAAGGGATTCGGGACGAATGGATGTTGGGATTGAATCTCAGGGAGGCTTCCTACATACCTTGCCTTAGAAAGGATCAAAGTCCCCATAGTTTGGGATGGTGGGAACCAATGTGAAGGGGGTTGAGACCAAAGGTTATTGGGATTGAAACTAAGGGAGGCTTCCTACATACCTTGCCCGGGATAGGATCAAAGTCCACGTAGTTTGCGATGGTGTGAACTGACTTGAAGGGGGTCAGAACCAATAGTTGTTGGGATTGAACCTTAGGGAGGCTTCCTACGCACCTTACCTTAGAAAGTATCAAAGTCCACGTAGTTTGGGATGGTGTGGACCGATGTGATGGGGGTCGAAACCAATGGTTTTTGGGTTTGAACCTCAGAGAGGCTTCCTACATACCTTGTCTTGGCAAGGATCAAAGTCCACATAGTTTGGGATGGTGGGAACCGGCGTGAAGGGGGTCAGAACAAATGGTTGTTCGGCTTGAACCTCAGGGAGGCTTCCTACATACCTTGCCTTGGCAAGGATCAAAGTCCACATATTTTGGGATGGGTTGGTGAACCGATGTGAAGGGAGTTGGGACCAATGGTTGTTGGGCTTGATCCTCGGGGAGGCTTCCTACGTACCTTTCCTTGGAAAGGAACAAAGTCCGTATAGTTTGGATGGTTTGGTGAACCAACATGAAGGGAGTAGAGACCAATGAGTGTTGGGATTGAACCTCAGGTAGGCTTCCTACATACCTTGCCTTGGAAAAGATCAAAGTACCCGTAGTTCGGGATGGTGGGAACTGACGTGAAGGGGGTCAGAACCAATGGTTATTGGGCTTGAACCTCAGGGAGGCTTCCTATGTACCTTGCCTTGACAAGGATCAAAGTCCACATAGTTCAGGATGGTGTGAACTGATGTGAAAGGGGTCGGAACCAATGATTTTTGGGCTTGAACCTCAGGGAGACATCCTACGTACCTTGCCTTGGAAATGATCAAAGTACACATAGTTTGGGATGGTGTGAACTGACTTGAAGGGGGTCAAAACCAATGGTTGTTGGTCTTGAACCTCAGGAAGGCTTCCTACATACCTTTCCTTGGCAAGGATTAAAGTCCACGTAGTTCGGTATGGTGGGAACCGATGTGAAGGGGGTCGGAACCAATGGTTGTTGGGCTTGAACCTCATGGAGGCTTCCTACGTACCTTGCCTTGGCAAGGATCAAAGTATACGTAGTTCTAGATGGGTTGGTGAACTGATGTGAAAGGGAGTTGAGAAAAATGGTTGTTGGTCTTGAACCTCAGGGAGGCTTCCTACGTACCTTGCCTTGGCAAGGATCAAAGTCCACATAATTCAGAATTGTTTGGTGAACCAACGTGAAGGGGGTTAGAACCAATGGTTGTTGGGATTTAACCTCAGAGAGGCTTCCTATGTACCTTGCCTTGGAAAGGATCAAAGTACACGTAGTTTGAAATTGTTTGGTGAACCGACGTGAAGGGGTCAGGACCAGTAGGTGTTGGGATTGAACCTTAGGGAGGCTTCTTACATACCTTACATTGGCAAGGATCAAAGTCCATATAGTTCGCGATGGTGTTTGGGGAATACACTCTAGGCTTCCCAGGGAGGATGTCCTGGTTAATGCTTTCTCTAAGCCCACGTGAGTCATGCTCGGTGTGAGAAACAATAGGTAGCAAAGACCCGATGATCACAACACAATGGTGCATCCACAAAGGGTGGTGAATGGGGCTTATGCAAGGATGCTTCCTGAGTGCCGATATGGAGTAGAAATTGTGCATGGGGCTTACACTAAGAATATTCCCAGGTGATGCTATGGAGTGAAAATGGTGGATGGGGATTAGGCATGGAAGCTTCCTGTGTGTCGCTATAGAGAAACAATAGTGAATGGGGCTTATGGAAGGAAGCTGCTCATAATGTCTTCCTCATGTATGGCCATGAGGGAATCCCAACTCACTGGTGGGTTGAGGTATATAATTGGGGCCAAGACCTATTTGCAAGTGCACAAGTGGGATAACACCAAGGGGAATTGGAATCAGTCCGCACAAAAGGATATGAAGTGTGAATCACATGTTCGACATTCAGAATGTGGTGAGGGTGGCGTGACAATTGAGGATAACTACTGACCATGTTTGAAACATAGCATCCATATCGCATTAGCCTGAAATGGAAAAAAAACGAGGGTCGATTGTTGACCATGTTTGAAACACATGACCTGACTCAAAGTGTTGTCCAAAGTCTTCCATGGCATTGGCCCAGGACAGTAGGTGAGTCGATGCAGCATGGGCCTGAGCCGTTAGGGGGTCCCTTCAGACATAGAAGAGGATGAATATCTAAATGAAGGATACACAAAGCATGAGGTGGAGTGATGGAATGTTTAAACGGATTCCAATGCTCATGAAATTATGACACTGTAATCATGGAATAAGGTATCTTATTCTTTTCACACAAGCTATCTCTTATTTGGAACAAGAGGCATCCTATTATTGAATGACAGGGCATGATAAAGTTTAAAGTCATGTAGATAGGATTGTTGGAATCCTTTTCTTGGAGCATAAGGAATCTATTGTTTGGAGTAAGAGGAATCCTATATTTTTCACATAGGAAGTACTACAGTTTATAGTCATGTATATAGGATTTTTAGGCATAAGGCGACTAGAAATGGTTGGTGTTGGGACTTACACAAGAGCGTCCCTTTCTGGTTTAACCTATTATATGAGTCAGGTGATGGGTTTTAGATGAGTTAATTGAGGAATGGTTAGAAACAAGGTACTCATGGAATTGATGATGATAATCTAAACTCACGATAAATCCTCTCACAGAGAAAAACCTCTCATGGAGAAAAGCCTCTCGTGGAGCAAGGCCTCTTGCGGTGCAAAGCCTCTCTCGGAGAAATTCCTCTTGAAAAGAAAAGAATCTCATGGAGAAAATAATCTCACGGAGCAAAGAATCTCGCAGAGAAAAGCCTCTCACGGAGCAAAGCCTCTCATGGAGCAAAGCCTCTCACAAAGAAAAGCCTCTCGCGGATCCCTTGATGAAGGGAATCACTTCATGGTGCATAGGAGCTACGCGAAATGGGAGATCAGTCACCAAGGGTAAGCGTGACCATCCTTATGAAGGGGGGTGAGTAGGGTATTTATAGGTGATGGAGGTTGGCAGAGTGCGCCGTGAAGCACAATGCGCACCACGAAGAAAATCACGCTCCACAACTGGAGGGAGTTCCCTCAATGTTTCTCGTAATTGCGTAGCCGACTGTCCTCGAGATTCGCATCGATCGTGGAGGCTCCAGTCAAGTTCCCTCAAATTCTTCATAACCACAGAGTTGACCATCATCGAGCTTAATGGTGCTCATGGAGGCTCCGGTCAAGTTCCTCTGCTCCGTGATCGCAGAGGGAGCTTCACGAATGGGCTCCACGAACCAATTTTCCATCCAAACTTCAAATGTCCATAACTCTTAATCCGTAACTCCGTTCGGGCCCTATGACCTGTGAAATAGAAGTTTTCAAAACGGGATACGACCTTGGATAATGTATGGAAGCATTTGGAAATTTTTTTGAATGTGTTTTTCTATGCCAACAGTATTTTTGTGTAATATTGTTCAATGTTGTTTAATGAAGTGAGGGAGGAGGTGTCCTTTAATAATTGGGGTGAGGGACACTTTTGGAATTTCAAGAAATATTAAATTATAATATATTCATTACCAAGAAAAATATCTCCAAAGAGAAAGTGATTCAAAAATAAGGTGTGATATAGTTGTAATCCCATTAAAAAATGGAAGTTAGAAATGTTTCAGTGTAATTTAAACTATATTATTTTGATTAACCCTTAGTTAACCTATTTTAATTTTAACTACAGTAGTAAATTTTTCAATATTAAAAGGTTTTTAATTTTTATATATATTGTAAAAATTGGACCCATAATGGTAAATTTATAAAATATTTGAGAATATCATTATCACTTTTTATTATTTCAAGTTTTTCAGTTTTTTAAACAATTTAATAAAATATTATTTTAACAAAATATCATTATTTTCAATTTTCACAATATTCATTTAATTTAACTGTAAATAAAACAAAAAAATGATATATTTAAATATAATGATTTAAAACCTACCTTATAAGTCATATAAATCTAGAAAATTTTCATGTCACCTTAAATTAATCAAATTATACCATTTTTAATTTTTTTAAAATCTTTTGTTATATATTTTTATTAAATGGATAAATACTGCATCAATGTTTCTTAAGAAATTAAGCCCATTATATAATTAATAAAAAGTAAAATAAATTCCTATCATAAAAATAATAATATTAATATCAAAATAGACACATATATTAGTTCATAAAATACATTTGTCACTATATATGCACGTAAGAGATATTAAAAAAATAGTGTAAATTTTTGAAACTTGCATTGGTTTTAATAATATATAAGAGTTTTTCATGGGAAAGATTCCATTAAATAAATAAATTTATAATCATAGGTAGTAATGGTAAAATTAAATTCTTCGAATAATAATTAGTATGAAAAATTATGGCCTTATAACTTATTTTTAATCCTCATTAACCTGATTTACCCTTTACCAAGGTAATAAATTTTACCACAGTTATTATTAACATTGAAAAAAATAAAAGATGAATAATTACCAAATATAAACCTACTGATTCAAAATATAAAATTCATTTTTTTATAATTCAATACCTATAAATGGTAGAAATTAATTTTATTGTATGTGAGAAAAATGTGATTAAAATTTATTTTTAGAAAGAAATACATTTCAAGCATAAAAATGGATTTATTCTTATCCTATGCTTTGAAAAATATTTGTTGAATGTTAATTTTTTTTGATAAAGTATAAATTTCTTTAAAATAATTCACAGAAGAGTTAATTGATATAAAATACATTTCTCACATAAAAACAATTTTTAGAAAAAAATAACACTTGTTTTGATTTTTTTTTGGTTTTTTATAATAATCATTTGATAAATAATGAATTCATTTAACAAATGTGTAGACCAAATATATTTCATAATTTAGTTATTACAATTCATTACTACACATAAAATGTCTAGGAAATAATAAACATATAATATTTTTATAATGTCTTGCGGTTTTTTTAAACTCAATATTGTGTATAATTCAAGCTATTGAAGATATAAAATTATTTATAGAGAAATATTTCATAATAATATCTGGGAGTTACATTATACCACCATTAAATTTAATTTCAACATAAAAATTCATCATTATGATACAAATAGATGTGGATACTTCTACCTCATCACATCCACAGGTTCCCATGTAGCTTACTCAATTTAGTGGTTTCACCATAAAAATTTGACCAGTCGAGTGGTCTAGTTTTGTTGAACTTTCTCTCTATGATCCATAATATCTATATGTTTTTATTTATAATAAATATCTTGATCCAGTGATATGACCTCTAAGTTTAGTGCATGTGAAGAATCATGTATGTACTTTATTAGGAGTGATACATAGAACAGATCATGAACTTGAGAGAGATTCAGTGGAAGTGCCAATTGATAAGCTACCATTCAGATACAATTAATAATTTAAAAAGGATAAATACACCAAGGGTTTAGCTTTACATTCTTTAAAAATAATATCAATATCTTCTAGGGATACATTCATAGGAATACCTTGTCACCTACTTCAAACTCTAGATCTTTCTGACAATTTTGAGCACAATTTATTTGTTGACTCTGAGATGATCTTATGTGATTTTGAATGATATATACTTATATATCATTTACTTATATAAATTAGGTCCTAATAGATTTATTTATCCAAATTCATACCAAAAGGAAATAGTTCTGCACTTATTACCATATAGGGTTTCATAATAATCCATATTAATGATAGAGTGAAAGCAATTGTTGTATTAAAATTCTACCAACAGAAGCTGTTGATCCCAACCAAATTTGAAATACATAGAGTAATATCTTGAAATGTATTATAGATTTTGAACGGTCTTATTATATTTAACATATGGCTGAGGATGATAAGTAGTGATAAAACTTAAGTCCGTATCTAAATCCTGCTGAATGCTTCTCTAGAACGTCAAGGTAAATATTTAATCTTTATTAGATATAATGGAAAGTGGTAATCCATGAAATTTTACAACTTTATTAATATATATTCTAGAAATATGATCAGTAGAGAAATATTCCCTCATATAAATGAATTATTCATAATTTGTAAGATGATCCACTATAACCCATATATAATTATGGAATTTAGATGTTTTGAAGAGTCTGATGAAAAAAAATCCTTGGTGATGTTTTCCAATTTCCATTCAGGTATGATTAATGATTTTAACATCCCCTTAGACTTATTTCTCCCATCCTTAACTTTTTGAAAAACCAAGAACCAAGAAACACACTCTATAATCTCTCTCTTCATGCTATCATACTATAAATACTATTTCGGGTCTTTATACATCTTTGTAATTCTATGATGAATACAGAATGATGAACTATGAGCCTCATTAAATAAATCCTTAGTCAAATGTAGTATGACTGGGATACATACATGGTTCCTAAACCTCATTATTACATCAAAATCAATGTTGAACTCATGAATATTACTCACCTTCTTTTTCATCTCTACATCATCCTTCTATGCCTTTTTAATGTTCACTTGAGTAGATGGTTGAACATTTATTTGGATTAGAAAATATTCCTCCCCTTCCTTTATTATTTCCAAATACATCCTTTATAAATCCATAAATATTGGATCATTTTTGATCCACATCATAGATAATCTAGCATGATCCTTTTAGCTCAAAGTATCTGCCACCTTGTTCTCTTTCCCACTATGGTAATGTATTGAGAAATCATAATATTTAATGAGATTTAACCATGTTCTTTGATGAATGTCCAATTATTTTTGAGTGAAAATATAATTTAAACATTTTGTGATCAATATATATGTAAAAACTTTCCACATAGAGATAATACCTCTATATCTGTAATGAAAATATTACCATAGCTCACTCAAAATCATGAGTTGGTTAATTTTTATCATGGTCCTGAAATTGGTGTGAGGCATAAGCTATCACCTTATCATTTTTCATGATAATACATCCTATCCCCTTCTTTAATGCATCAATATGGGTCACAAACCTTTATCCACTACAAGATAGGGTGAGCATAGGTGCACTGAAAAACCTTCTTTTCACCTCCTTGAAATTATCATCACATTCCTCCATTCATATAAAACTTAATCCTTTTTTGATTCAAATTTGTGAGTGGATTAGATAATCCTGATAAATCATTCACAAAACATGGATAATATCCTACCAAACCAAGAAAACTATAAATTTCAATCACCATGGTTGTTCTAGGCTATTTCTAAAAAACTTATATCTTTTAAGGATCTACTAATATAACATCACATGAGATTATATAACCCAAAAATAAAAATTATTAATCCAAAATTCACACTTAGTAAATTTTTCAGAAAGATTCTCCTTCCTCATGGCCTTAAAACTAATCCTCATGTGATCTTAATTACATTACCTTCCCTCTAAATATATGATAATATCATTTATAAGGACTAAGAAAAACTGATAAAGGTAATCTCTAAAGCCTATATTAATTAATTCCATATATATAGAAGGGGAATTAGTAAGACCAAATAGAATCCCTATAAATTCATAATGTTTATACCATGTATGAAATGTTTTCTTGGGCATATCATCCTTCTCAACCATAAATTTATGATATCCAAAATTAAGATAAATCATATAAAAGTATTGAGCTCTAGGTAGTTGATCAAATAAATCATCAATATGGGGGAGAGGATACTTATTATCATTATTTATATTGTTAAGTTATCGATAATCAATGAAGAGTCACATTGATCAATATTTCTTATTAACAAATAGAACATATTCACCCCAAGGTGACATACATAGATAAAGTAACCCTTTGTAAATATTCTCCTAGAGTTTATTATTCAATTCCAATAACTAAACTAAGGTCATTATATAAGGATTATTTGAAATAATTATAGAACCAGGTATGAGTTATATTGAAAATTCAACCACATGATTTGGTATAAAACCCAAAAACTCTTCCAAAAACACTTAAAAAAACTATCAAACAATAGGTGTATCCTTAATGTTGAGTTTTCCCCCAACAACCTTAGATAGATAACCTTTATGTATAGGTATTAAGACCCAAAATATGGAATCAATTTCTATTGGAAGTTCATATTAATCATCACATCAATAAATTAATATAAGTTCATTAGGAATATGAAATGCGACCTTCCTCAAAAATTGATATTGGATCCATATAGAGAAAGATAAAACATTATAATAATAACATAAAATTAAAATAATGGGAGAATCACTGGATATATAGGATGTGATTTACAATATAATTCAATCAAAGAAGAACTATATAATTTAGATGTGACCTTTTTTCCATTAGGTGTTTTCAAAGCTAACTCAACATCCAATTTTTGGGTTGATATTGAGATAAACTTATAAAATTAAATAGAAATAAATGAGTTGGTGGATATAGAATAAAATAATATATTATCAATTCTAGAGTGGATGATAAGTGCACCTTTCACCATGCCATTATCGTAATCCACTTTGGCAGTTGTGATCACATGACATTTACCTTTTTTGTCTCAATAGGTTGTTCACTTTGATCATGGAAAATATTCGGATTTATTCACTGGTTGTCATAGTCTACATACTCCTCGTATTTTAATCACTAGAGCATGGGTGGTGAATTAGTTATTATTTTCTTTTTCACTATTTAATTAACTATCCTATTCACCACCTTTAAAAATTCTTGGGGGTTTATGACCCACCTTTCCACATTTAAAGAACCTTCCGGTTCCATTAACATACTCCATTGATGTTGCTTACCACATTTATGGCATGTATATGGTTGGAATTTTTTTCCACCATCTTATATATTTGAGTTTTCCTTAGAATCTATCTTTATTTTCTTATAAAAACCATAGGAATAATGGAAATATACAATTTCTATTTATACTTTGAGTACACATAGAAAAATTTATTCATAGATACTGAAGTCTATTATTTCTAATTACTTTTGGATAATTGGTTTTAATTCACAAAAGAATCGATCAATTTTACTTTTAGGGATGATAATTAAACCATAGAACTACCTTTTAATCATTGTAAAATTTTCCTCATAGGAACCAATGTATTTATTATCCTTTTAATTCAGCTCAAGAAATTCCTTCTCTATATTTGTATATAGAATACAAGGGACATAATTACTAAAGAATATTCCATAAAGCTCATCCCATTCCATGAATTAAAGTTTTTCATCTTTCCTTGTATTATTGATAATATTACAACATTGATCTACTTCACCTTTTAGACAATAAATAGCTAGGAAGAATTTTCATATCCCAACCATTAAAGAATGAAAAATATTTTCTGAATGGTGGTGATCCATCACATAACCACTATAGGGTCAAAAGATCCACTGAAATAAGGTGGATGTTACCTCATGAAAGATTAAATAGAATTTTTTCTCTCCTTTTATCATTTGGAAACTCATCATGATTCATATACTGAGAAAGTTGGTAGAGCATAACAGCAAGATTCTACATTCCATATCCCATAAAATTTGGTTGATTATATAAACAATCATTTAATTTTCCATTACATTAAGCACTAGAAAGAATTTTTTGGGTTACATCCATTTATTAAAAAAAATAATGGTGTGAGAACCAATAATCATAGTAAAAAACCATATAAATCTGAAAAATCATTTATATAATTTCTAAATCGTGATTCCTTCTTTTATGAAGACTTAGTTTTAACCTAGGTCATTCATGACCATTATAAAAAGGTTAATATTTTATCCCATAATTGGACCTATCCCTAGGGTTTTCATAAAAATTTATAACAATAATCTCCAATGATTGACTAAAACCTTCTCTAATACCAACTATAATGACGAATGATTTATTTATACAAATATTAAATATATTTAGATGGATATTCAATTCATAAAAATATGATCCATGCCATAACTATAAAGTCTTAGAGTGTTTTGATATTAAATATATAATATTTTTATTTCATGAAATATCTTCAAAATATTCCATAAATATCTTTCCACATATCAATCTTCATAGGAATACCCTTCTAAACACTTTCTTCATAACCTGGGGAAAGGAAACACATGAAAAGTGTGAGATCGGATGCTCTGTAAGGGAAAACATGGGAGATATCAATTGATGATCAAATGAAAGAATAGAATAATTATAATATCATGATATATTAATTATAACTTACAAATCTTATATCAAAAATATAAAATATCATAAACATGAGTTATGGCATAAAACATTAACTTTTCAAAATACATGAATAATAAGAATAATAATTTATCACAACTCAATCATGAAACATAAGTTCATGTCATAAATTCATGTGATATAATCATAAGAATATAAACCATTTCATAAGTCAAGGATAACTACCAAGATCATAAAATTTGGCATCAACACCTATTTCCCATAATGGAAAAAGCATATCAACTTATTTCCCATAATTGATCAAGCACATCAACTTGTTTCTTATAATGGATCAAACAATTCGAATTGTTTCCCATAACTATCTCATGAGATATAAAAATTAACCAAATGTATTGGAGGTTGATATAGGTCCAAATAATCACATAATTTAAACCATAAAAAATGTGTGCCATAGGATCATAAATCATTCATCACATCAGAACCCATGAAAAGAAATGGGTTTCATAAACATTTCATTATAACATAATCAATTGAAAAGAAATGGGTTTCATAAACATTTAATAATTTCACTATAAACATAAAAAATTTAGAAAAAGAATAAGAATTTTATCCATAGTTTATATCAATATTAAATCCTAATTAATTTCCAATTATTTCATCTTAGATGAAGAATTATTTTAAAAGATCATTTGGGATAATTTTTGAGGAAAATTACACTTCCATTTTGAAAGTACTTTTTTTCTAAAAAATCTACGCACTTATAAAGGAAAACATTTTATTTGAAATTAAACTTTTAAACATATAAAGGATTATTCAAATCATTGAGGTATCATAATTATGGTAGAAACCAATTATTCTATATAATATAAAAAACATTCCTTTTTTTGGAAAAGTCACAAAGTAACTCATTTGGAAAATGATAACAAGTTCTATTTCAAATCATTTTTTAAAAATTAAAATATGTGTTAAAATAATTTAAAAAAATTACAGGATAATATTAAAAAAAATATTTTTTAAAATCATTTTTATTAAAAAATTACATGCATGATAAATATTCTTCATCAGAGACTTAAACATAAGAAATATTGAATAATGATGAGATTGTCAAATGAACCCTCACCTCGAGTCTCACATTTCCTTTTTCATGTCCAAAACTCATGTATAATTAATATTGATTTATTATAAAATTATTAAATAAACATATTAATACCCATAATACCATGTATGATTTATTTATGATATCATATCACCCATTTATTAATAATTTGTTATTAAAATCACTGTTTTGGGTGATAACTATTTCATTTTCCAAGAATGTTTTGGTTTGGAAGATTCGATCATTATAATTTGATAATGTTACCATCATTTATATAATTTTAATAATGGTATAAAAATCACATGTATCCATTAAATATATATTTATAATCATTTAAGAAAATTAGATATATAAAAATATATTACACCATTCATGGAGATGGTAAGAAGTACATACACATGAAAGCTATTTCTATTTTTCGACTGATGGAATGAAAGAAATGTAACTAATTATTCAACTTTACAAAATTATTATTATATCATATATATCATATATATTCCTCAAACTCATATTAATTACCATCCATGTGAAATATAAACAAAAAAATCACATCACATCATGGAGATGGTAGTCCATAATTATGCACGAGCATCGTTATCATTTCCAAAAAGATTGGATGGTAAGAAGGTAGAATTGATATTAAAATTAAAGAATTATAATTATGCCATAAATATCATATATAAATATTAAACCCATAATAATTTCCTTCCTTAAAATATGGTGATGATAAATGAATTGTATCGCTATGTGTCGATGGTAATCCGCACGTACACACGAGTGATACTTTCACTTCTTATTTGATGGGAAAGTGGGAAAATAATTTTATTTTAATAATCATAAAAAAATTTCAGAAAATTTTTGATATTGAATTTATTATTTTTTTATAAAAAAAATATTTAGAGTAGTTAAATAATAGTATAAAAAGAAAGTGGTTAGTTAATTCAATTACCTATTCTTCAAAATGACTCATTTAGATCTCCTCTAAAGGGCTCTAGGGATGGTATTTTGGGAAGAACAGATGATATAAAATTTGGTTCATAAAGTGTATAATGTAATTTGGTGCATTATGGTTGAGATATTAGGATAAATGTGGTGTAATGATGTGAGGGAGGATGTTTTATATTATAATTGAGGTGAGGGTAACTTTTGGGATTTGGCAAAAGATTAAATTATATTAAATTAACTATCAAGAAAAATACCTCAAAATAGAAATGGATTGAAAGATATGGTGGGATATGGTTATAATCCCATATAAAAATATAATTTAGACATGTTTTTGTGTAATTTTAAACCATATCATTTTTTATTAACCCTTAGTCAACCTATTTTAATTTTAACCATGACAACAAATTTCTCAGTTTTAAAAGGTTGTAATTATTACTTATAAGGTGAAAATTGGACAATAAATGAACTATTTTTGAAATTTAAGATAATTATTATATTTTATTTAAATACTTTTATTATTTTTAAATAATTTAATAAAATATTATTTTGATAAAATATCAATATTGTTAATTTTGACACTATTCATTTAATTTAACATTAAATACATAAAGGAAAAAAGGTAAATTAGAATATAATGCTTTAGAACATCTATAATATTTAATATATATCTATAAAATTATTGGTTCACATTAAATATATCAAATTATGTCACTTTAATATTTTTAAAATCATTTATTATATATTTTTTATAAAATGGAGAAATACTACATTGAAGTTTCTTAAGAAATTAAGGCCATTATATAATTATTAATAATTAAACAAATTTATATCATGAAAATAATTTTATTAAGATCAATATATACCATTAAATTAGCTCATAACATAATTTGTCCCTCTATGGCCACATAAGAGATATTAAAAAGAGAGTGACATTTTGTATCTTTCATTGATTTTAATAATATATAAGTAATTGTCATGGAAAATTGTTCATTAAATAACTAAATTTCTAACCATAGGTGTTAAGGGTCAATTTAAATTCATCCAATAAAAATTATAATGATTAATTATGGCCTTATCACATATTATTTTATCCAGATTAACCCGATTTACCCTTTACCAAGGTGATAATGTTTTTCACGAATACTATTCATATTGACCAAAAAAATAAAAGGTTACTAATTGAAATATTTAAAAATCATTATTTTAAATTTTAAATTAATTTTATCTAATTAAATATCTATAAATTGAATAAATTAATTTTAATTTCTATGCCCAAACTTTGATAAAAATTTCTTTTTAGGAAAAAGTACATTTTTATGCGTAAAATTGGATTTATTCTTATCCTATGCATATAAAAATATTTACTGATTTTTTAAAAAAATTTATGAAGTATAGATTTCATTAAAATAATTCATTAATAGGTATTAATTGATATAAAATACATTTCGAGCATAAAATAAATTTTAAATAAAAAATATCACTTTTGTTTTTTAATAACAATCAGTTGATAAATAATGAATTAATTTTATAAATGTATAGACTATATTTTTTTAATAATTTTGTTATTACAATTCATACCCACCAATCAAAAGACTATTCTATAATAGAAATATAATATTTTTATAGTGTTTCTTGGTTTTTCTAAACTCGCTCTTATGTAAAATGAAAGCTATGAAAGATTTAAAATTAATTAAAGAGAAATATTTAATAAAAATATCAAGGAATTACATTAAATCCCCATTAAACTAAATTTTCTCTTGAAATTCATCACTCTGATATAAAAATATTAGGACACTTCTATCTCATCACATCCTTTGGTTCCCACATTTCTTCCTCAAATTGTTGGTTTCTCTATAAAACTTTAACTAAATGAATGGTCTTATTTTGTCGAAATTTATCTCTATGATTCAGAATATATACCAATTTTTCTTCATAATAAAGATCATTATTTGGTGGTATGGTATATGAGTTTAGTTTATATTAAGGATCTGGTATGTAATTACTTAGGGTTGATACATGAAACACATTATAAACTTGAGAGAGATTCATTGGAAGGACCAATGTATAAGATACCATGCTTATATGATCAAAATTTTCAAAAGGACTAATATTTCCAGGGATTAGATTTACCTTGTTTTGAAATCTCACCACTCTCTTATAGGTAGATATTCACAGGAATACCTTACCACCCACTTTAAACTCTAGATCTTTCTGGAAATTTTCAGAAATACATTTTTTTCAACTCTGGGCCACTCTTATGTGCGGTTGAATGGATATAACCTTCTCTTGCATTTAATAATCTAGATAAGGCCACAATATATTTATTTATCTAATTTAATTCTATCATGTTGGAGTTATTTACATATTACTATAGAGGGATTCATAAGGATCCATCTAAATACTGGAGTGAAAAATATTATTGTAAGAAAATTATTCCAAAGGATCATGTTGATCCCAACCACCATTGAAATAAATAGAGAAATATCTCAACATGACTTCTAGAGTTTGAATGGTCCTCTCAGACTGACAATCTATTTAAGGATGATATTTAGTACTCAAAATTAACTCTATATCTAGAGACTGCTAAAGAATTATTAAGAAAATCAAGGTAAACCTCATATCCTAATCAGATACAATAGAAAGTGGTTCTCCATGAAATGTTTCAACTTCATTAATATATATTCTTGAATGTTTATCAATAAATAAATTTTTGTTAATAGTAATGATGTGTTCCAACTTTGTAAGGTGATTGAATATAACCAATATAACATTATAAACTTTAATATTTTTTGTGTAATATGATTTAAAAATCCATGGTGATGTTTTCCCATTTCCATTTAGGTATAGTTAATGGTTGTAGAATACCATTAGATTATCTCTCATCCTTAATTTTTTGGAAAACGAAGCACAAATAAACATACTCTGTAATATCTCTCTTCATTCCATCCCACCGTAAGTACCTTTTTAGGTCTCTATACATATTTTTAATTCTAGGATGAATAGATAATAATACACGATGAGCCTTATCCAATAGCTAATTCTTAAAATATGGTATGTGCGGGACACATACATGGTTCCATAACCTCATTCTTCCATCACAATCAAGGTTGAACTTAGGAATATTCCTCACCTTCTTTTTTCTCTCTATATCTTCCTTATCCATCTCTTTAATATTCACCTAGATAGATTGTTGAACATTTATTTGAGCTAGATAATATTTCTCCCCTTAAATTAATATCTATAGACCCATCATTTTTCAATCCATAAATATTTGATCTTTTGAGATCAGAATCATAGATAATCTATCATAATCCTTTCAGCATAAAGTATCTTCTACCTTGTTTGCTTTATCAGTGAGGTAATGTATTGAGAAGAAATAATATTTAATTATCTCCAACCATATTATTTGATTCATGTTTATCTATTATTGAGTTAAAATATACTTTAAACTTTTGTGATATGTATATATGTCACACCTCTCTCCATAGGGATAATGCGTCCATATCTTTAATGAAAACATTATCGTAGATAACTATAGATAATGAGTTGGTTAATTTTTTTATGGAACTTCAATTAGAATTAGGAATTAGATATCTCCATATCATTTTTATGAGAAAAAATCCAAATAACTTATTTGATGTATCACTATAGATCACAAACCATTTTTCACTATATGGTAGTGGGAGAACAGGTGCACTGACCAACCTTTTCTTAGCTCCTTGAAATTACTCTCAACATTCCTCGATCCATATGAACTTAACTATTTTCCAAGTAAACTTGGTGAGTGGATTAGATAATAATGAGAAATATTTCACAGAAACTTGATAATATACATCCAATCCAAGAAAAATATTAATTTAAGTCACCATGGTTATTCTATTCTATTTCTCAATAACATATCTTTTTGAAGGATTTACTGATATACCCTCACATGAGATTATAACACCCTAAAATGAAACTTTATAAAGAAAAAAATTCACACTTTGTAAAATTTTCATATAAAATCTCCTTCCTCAGGGTCTTCAAAACAATCCTCAAGTGATATTCATTCTATTTCATTCTCTTTGAATATAAAATAATATCATCTATAAAGACTACCAAAAAATGATCAAGGTATTATCTAAAGACTCTATTCATTAAATCCATGATGATAGTGGGGTAATTAGTAAGTCCAAAAGGAATAACTATAAATTCATAGTTTCCAAACCCTATAAAGAATTCCATATTTGGTGTATTCTCTTTCTTAACCATCAATTTATGATATCCAAAATGAAAATCAATCTTGGAAATGTATTGATCTCTTGGTAGTTGATCAAATAATTCATCTCTAAAGTTTAAAGGAGACTTGTTCTTGATATTGATCTTAGTAAGTTATCAATAATAAATTTAGAGTCTCATTGATCCATATTTTTTCTTAAAAAATAGAATAGTCTCACCCCATAGAGACATACTTGTATTAATGAATCCATTTTCAATATTATTATTGAGTTTGTTCTTTAATTCCTACAATTCAATGGGGTTAATTCTATAAAGAGTACTTGAAATATGCATACCACCATGTATGAGTTTTATTGGAAACTCAACTACACAATTTAGTGGAATACATGAAAAATCTTCTAGAAAGACATTAAAAAACTTCTATACAATCGGTGTATCCTTAATGTTGAGTTCCCCCCCAACTATATGATATAGGTAACCTTTATGTATCTAAATCAAGAACCAAAATATGGATGCAATTTAAATTGGGAGTTCATATTAATCCTCACAGAAAAATGATCATAGGTTCATTCATAATATGAGATGTGAATTCCCTTCCTCAAAATTGATATGGTATCCATATGGAGAAATCCTATTAATTCCAAGTGTAAGAACCTAGTTATTATTTTAGGTACATATATTTTTATTTACATAAATTCCTAGTTTAAAATGTTTAAATATGGCCTAATATGAATTCCCATTGAGGTTATAGAGTTTTTGGGGGGAGTACAAGGCTGGATTAGAGCCAAGAACCAAACTCTAAGGGTGAGAAATGCAAGGAACCTGGTTAGTTCAAATCATGTATGGAAGTCCACTGTTTGAATAACTATATGAGGCTTGGGAAGAGACCAGGAGGAGGCCACATGATTATAGAAAACTATTCAATTTGGGACACACGACCATGAAACTACCTCTTTAATTTTAATAGTTGGGGTTTTCATAGTTTCTGCATGATAAGACAAAGTGTGTGAGGAAACTGTGTGTGTGACTTTACATTATAGGTGTTGTGCATAGTTTAGAAAAACCTTGTGCAACAATTATACAACCATGATATTTTGTGTAAAAATACATTTTTCCTATAAAAAATATTAAAACCTAAATCTATATTTCACTCTCCTCCCATGGAGAAAACCCTATAATTTGGATAATCTCCATTGCAATCCTATTATTGGATTTGAGATAGGTCCTCTATCTGGTTTCTGATTCAAGAACCATCTATCTCATTGGATCCAAGACAGTAAGATCTCAATTTCATTTTAATCTTATGCCATTCTTTTGGATATCGACTGTGTAATTTAGGTGCAAGACAATTTTCCCTATTATTAGGTTCTTCATCTATTCTTCAATTTTCTCTTGATCTATGTTGAATCATGAGATTATATTAGATGAGATATCAACCACGGAACTAAGGTAGGTGGTCTAATGTCTTTAATTAAATGTTGAGGTGTTTATATATTCTATTGTTCCGTGTGCGCAATTTTCGAGTGTCGCCTTAAAATAATTGAATCCATGAATTTCTAGGCATGTCATATGTGATTAAAGATACCTATTTAAGTTTTTTTATTTGTTAGGAACCTTAAATTAAAAAATACCACCCCTTTGGGGTTTGTTTAATTATGTTGGAATCACCTGTTTTGATAATCCCAAATCACGTTTCGTTTAGGTGATAATCATGTTTTTATTATAAGATAATCATGTAATTACTATTATTAGTGTATATAAAATAATAAATATGTAATTTTAATCTCACTAATATCTTGTTTAAACTTACAGTGAAAAATTTATCTAAGTAGAAAGGTCACTGAAAGAAAGGTCACCGTTGAAAGTCAGTGATGAAGGTCACCGATGAAAGGTCACTAATGAAAGGTCATTTATAAATGGTCACCGATGAAAGGTAACTAATGAAAGGTCACCGATGAAGGATCACTGATGAAAGGTCTCTAATGAAAGGGTCACCGATGAAAGGTTAATAATGAAAGGTCACCGACGAAAGGTCACCGATGAAAGGTCACCGATGAAATTTCACCAATGAAAGGTCACCGATGAAAGTTCACCGATGGAAGGTCACTGCTGAAGGTTACCAATATAAGGTCACCAATGAAAGGTCACTGATAAAGGTTAACAGTGAGAAGGTTACCGTTGAATGCTGCCATTGAGAAGGCTACTGCAGAAGGCTACCGTTACCAGTCTTCCAATTCTCATTTTTCTACTCCATATTTTGTCAAATTCTTCAGATTATTATAACGACCATATTTTGTAAATTTAATGCTTCTGAAATTAATTAATGCTGATTGTAGACATATCAAGAGACCGTATTTGGGGATAGTACGAGGTATGATGAGGAGCACACATGCTTTACTTATTCCTATTTCTATACATTAAATATAAAAGAAAAGACCAAGGAGGAAAAGTTGGAATTGCAAGAAGAAGCGTTGGTGTGACAAAAGACAGAGGAATGCATGAAAAATAGCTTACTTTCTAGATCAAAGAGAACAAGGAAGAACCATCGAGTGCTTAAAATGTGAACTCAAGAGAATAAAGAAGATCATATGGGAGAAAAAACTCAAGACTGTATTCTATGATTCATAAAATCTCTGTCAACTCAAGAATAAGAACACCTCAGTACCTGAAAGCTAGAACCTTGAGTTGTGACTCTCTGTTTTGATGAAAACTTATAGAGAAATACTCAAATTGCAATTTCTTCACTCCAAGGAGCCAAGAGCTAAACTGCAAACACATAGAGCATTATAAACTCAATCTTATAACGTTAGCTCTATTTTGTTCTTTTATCTTACATTTCTAAGAAGTGTGTGTCTGTCTGTTATACACATTGTCTTCTGTGCTTGAACTAGAGGATACTTAAAATCCTCACATAAAATTTCACTTACACCTTGTTTCCCATGTATAACTGTGGAAGAAACTGTGTATGGTCTGTATTGTTTGTTTTTATTACGAAGAACTATGGTAGAGGGTGTGAGCCCTGGATAGTTTGTGAAAACAATTGTAAAGCCTGATAAATGATGTGTATCAAGTTTATTATTTATATAAACTGCTTGGTGGCAGGTGATCACCAAGTGGAGAGGATTAAGTCTCCCCTTGAGACTAAACCTCTTGTTTAACTCTTCTGTGTACTATATTTTTGTAATACTCAGTTTTATCTATTTTCCGCAGTTTATAATTTCGAAAATAGAAAACTATTTTACATTGACTCTGATAGTTAGTTCTGGTTAGAGTGTGTTTGTGTCTGATTCAGTAAACTTGTTTCAATAGTTGATGAAGTGTTTTATACAGATTTAACTAAGGTCTAATCGCCCTTAGAGAAATGTTTTTACCAAATAAACATTTATATCTCTACTGCCTTAATTAACTAGGCTATTTAAAAATTAGGGGATCTTTATCATAATGTTTTTAATAGAAATTTTAAGTAGGAACTCAATTCAACCCCTCTTGAGATTCCACTCCAACCAACATTTGGTATCAGATGATTGAATATTTTATTGCTACTATCTGAACTGTTGTGCAATTTGTCAAATTATTTTTAACTATGATTTTAATTGTATCTTAAAGATCTTAAAATTTCTATCATATCTAAATGTTAAGTTCTTTAAAATTCTAAATAACTATAGATAACAGAGTTGAGGGTTCTGATACTAATAGGACACCTTTCTTTATTGGTAATAAATATACTCAGTCGAAATTAAAAATGAAAATGAATCTAGAGAGCATGGGTCCTGAAATCTGAGACACAATTGAAGAACAACATGCTTTGCCTCTTACTGCTAGGTACACATGGTCTTAGTTAACTAAAGCTATATATAAAAATAATTGTAAAGTAATGATTGAATTGTACTTTTCTCCAAGTGATGAAGAATTAAATATAATATCTACCTATAAAACTGCATATGAAATTTGGGATACTTTGGCTATTTCCCATGAGGGAACAACAAATGTTAAAGAAATGAGATTAAATACTTATACTATTAAATATGATAATTTTAAAATTAAGACTGATGAACTTATATCTGAAATGTATCTCAGGTTCAATGAAATAGTAAATACCATGAGTCTTCTTAGGAAACTAGTTGACAAAAATTATCAGATCATGAGGTTTCTTCGATGCCTACCTGACAGATGGAGAGGAACTTATATTTCTATCTGAGAATCCTTTGACATAGGCAAGCTACCAGTAAAGGAACTAATTATAAAACTTATGATATACAAATAAGAGATTAAGGTAAATCAATAAGCTGATGAAGAACCAAGAAATAAATCTGTAGCATTCAAGATTGCTACCTCAAAGAGCAAAGATAAAGAAAAACATCAAGCTCCTGTATACACTTCCACCAGTAAAGAATCATACTTTGATAGTGATGCTGAGATGACTAATATTTCTAATAGATTCAAGAAGTTCTATCGTAAGAATATGTTATTTATAAAATCAACCTATAAAGGAAGGTATGATAGTAAAGGATAGTGGAAAAGGGACAGAAAATGGAATGAAAACACAAATGAGATAGTCTTCTATGAGTGTAAACGAAATGGCCATGCGAAGGATGATTTCCCAAGATGAAATTTAAAAAGAAATATGAAGACAAGGGAAAGGTATATAAAAAGGCTATGAAAGCTACTTTGAGTGCTTCAGAAGATAGCTCCAGTGGATCTAACACTTCTGATATTGAAAAGAAAAAACATGCAAACCTGTGTTTCATGACAGAAGCATCTGAGGAAAATTGTTTAAAGAGATCCTATAATATTCTATGGTACTTGGACAGTGGATGTTCA
The DNA here is from genome assembly GCA_963277665.1 of Viscum album. NCBI lineage: Eukaryota > Viridiplantae > Streptophyta > Magnoliopsida > Santalales > Viscaceae > Viscum > Viscum album. The sequence goes on along the minus strand of OY728166.1, from coordinate 925,112,225 downwards.
AGACATATGACGAGAGTCTATTCATGCTTCAAGAGCCTAATTAAAGTTTATAGTGGACATGTCACATTTGATGATAATGATAAAGGGAAGATCATTGGCTTAGGTCAAATTGGTAACACTAATACTGTATTAATTTCAAAATTAATTTTTGTTGATGGGTTAAAATAAAATCTGCTTAGTATCTCTTAGTTGTGTGATGATGGTTTTAATGTTATGTTTGAAAATGATGCATGAAATTTTTTTAATTCCAAAAATGATTTAATATCCACTGCTCTTAGAAATAAAAATATATATTCTATTGATTTAAATTCTTTAGATAAGCGAAATGTTTCTTGTTTAGATACTTTTCATAAGTAATCATGGTTATGGCATAGAATAATAGGACACTACAATGTGAACTCACTTATATAACTAACTAGTAAAGGTTTATTTAGATACTTACCTAAATTGGAATTCCTATGTAAAAAAGTTTTTAATCCTTTTCAAAAAGGAAAACAACACAAAGTTTCTTTTAAACCAAAGAAAGAACTTCTACTTCTCAACCACTTGAGTTGGTTCACATGGATTTTTTGGACCATGTAGAGTTTCATGTTTAAATGGGAAGCACTATGTTTATGTTCTTATAGATGATTTTTCTAGATACACTTGGTTATACTTTCTAGCTCACAAAATTGAATCATGTATTTACTTCATTAAATATTCTATTTCTGTATAAAATATTAGTGGACTTAGAATTAAAAAATTAAGAAGTGATCATGGCCGTGAGTTTGAAAATAAGGAATTTGAATCTTTTTTCTCAAAAAATGGCTATAATCAAAATTTCTCTGCTCCTAGAACACCTCAAAAAAAAATGCAGTCGTAGAAAGAAGAAATATGACACTTCAATATATTTCCCGAACTATGCTAAATGAGTATAATATCACTATCTATTTATGGAATAAAGATATTAATAAATATTGTTAAATTATGAATAGAGTATTAATTAGACCTATTCTTAAGAAAAAAACTTATGAGATATGAAATAATAGGAAGCTTAAGGTTAATTACTTTAGAGTTTTTGGTTGCAAATTCTTTATCCTTAACACTATGGATAATCTTGACAAAGTTTCCTCCAAGAGTGATGAAGGAATTTTACTAGGTTACACAATCTCTAGTAAAGATTATAGAGTATTAAAAAAGAGAACCAAATGTGTGGAAGAATCAGTTCATGTCAAATTTTATGAGACTGATCCACATGAACCCAAAACCTTCATTGAACAACTTGATAGAGACATGTCAATTATGGACCTTAATGATAAAGACAGTAAACCCTTAGTGAAAACAACTAGTTCTAGAAATTTTCCAGAATCTGATCATAATGAATCTGAACCTATATACAACCCTTAGAAGTCTAGGTCAAATCTTTCTAGAGGTATTAGAACTCTCAAGAATCATCCTTTAGATGTTGTAGTAGGTGATCTAAATAGAGGAACACATACTAGAGCTTCTTTGAGAAACCAGGATGAACATCAAGCATTTCTTTCATATATTGAACCCAAAAATATTAATGATGCTATCAATGATGAATTTTTGGTGATAGCTATGCAAGAAGAATTAAATTAGTTTGAAAGATACAATGTTGGGGAATTAGTAGAAAGACCTAAAAAAACTTTGACCATATGCACTAAATGGGTATTTAGAAATAAAGTTGATGAATCTAGAAACATAATTAGAAACAAGGACATACTAGTTGCACAAGGATATAGTCATGAAGAAGGAATAGACTATGAGGAAACCTTTGCTCCTGTAGCTAGAATAGAATCCATTTGGATACTACTTTCTTATGCAACTCATCTGAATTTAAAACATTATTAAATGGATGTCAAAAGTGAATTTATAAATGGGTACATAGTTGAGGATGTATTTGTGGAACAACCCCCTGGTTTTACGAATCCCCATTTTTCAAATAATGTATTTAAACTTTCTAAATCTCTATATGGTCTAAAATAAGCTCTAAGAGCTTTTTATGATAGACTTAGTTCTTTTATTATTTAAAAAGTTTTTACTAAAGGAATAAATGATCCTACTATTTTTATTAAAAATATTTCCAAAGTTGTTTTAATAGTACATATTTATGTATATGACATTATTTTTGGATCCTATAAAAATTATTTATGTACTAATTTCTCAAAAATGATGCAAGATGAATTTTAAATTAGTTTAATGGGGGAACATAAATTTTTACTTGGATTTCAAATTTTTCAAAATAAAAATGGTATTATTTCTAATCAAAATAAATATACTAAAGATCTTTGGAAATATTTTTGTTTAGATAGTAATAAAGGTAGTGATATACCTATAAGTACCAATTTTAAGTTGGATGCTGATGAAACTGGTAAATCAGTGGATCAAACCAATTATAGAGGTATGATTGGGAGTCTACTCTATCTTACGGCTAGCTGACCTGAAGTATACTACTGTTAAACGGATTTTTAAATATCTCAAGTATACTAAAAACATAGGATTATTTTATCCAAGAGGAAAATCATTTCATTTAATAAGTTATTTTGATGATGACTTTTTTGGTTTCAAACTAGATAGAAAGAGAACCTCTGGAACATGTCACATTTTGGGTAAGTCACTAGTATCTTGGTGTATTAAGAAACAAAATTTTGTTGCATTATCTACTGCCAAAGCTGAATATATAGATGCTAATAATTGTTGTTCTCAAATTCTGTGGATGAAACACACTTTAATAGACTATGGATATCAATTCAAACATGTCTCTATAAACTGTGATAATATAAGTGCTATTAATATCTCTAAAAATTCAGTATCTTATGCTAGGACGAAGCACATTGATGTGAGACATCACTTCTTGCGAGATCATTATCCAAGTGGTGATATAACTCTTGAATTCATCGACACTAAACACCAATTGGATGATATATTCACAAATACTTTGAGTTCTGAGAGGTTAAATTACATCAATCATGAGTTAGGTATGATAAACTGTTAAGTTCTGACCCCAATGTTAGGAACCTCATAGTTGGACCTCAACGTTAGGAACCGCACCATTGGAACTCACCATTAAGAACCTCACCGTTGGACCTAACCACTAGGAACCTCACCATTAAGGATTTCACCGTTGGGACCTCACTGTTGGGACCTCACCATTGGCACCTTACCGATAGTTGAATTTTCCAGGACTTTGTGTTTTTCTGCCATAATCTGAAACGTTTTTTTATTTCGTTTACTTGATTTTTTTAGATCCCTTAATGATAAAAATTAAGAACACACCACATTTCAATCCACTTCAAACCTCTCATGAACCACTTTCTACCTAACCTAAGAACCTCACCTTCTACCTAAACCCTTGAACTACTCCTGATTGAAATGGAAAGATTGAAGAGACCGATGTTAAAAGATGAAGGAGATGCACCAAATCCCAATAGACCATGAGATGGGTCTAGTAGTGGAAGCCAGGTAGTGGATTAGATAATCAATTCACATTTTTATAAGAGTTAAATCATGGTTGAGAATGAACTAAGCTTGGAATGGCTGCTGTAGAGTAGTTCTCTAGTGTTGAAGGCAATTGAAGCTTAGGGTTGGGTTGAATGCATTGCAAATAACAATGGATCCTATTACCCGAAGCTAGTGAAAGAGTTCTATGAGTCTCTAGAGTTTGAGCAGTTTGAGAATGAGAATAGAATGTCTTCAAAGGTAAATGGGGTAAGTGATATATCTTGATTTGTTGAATGGGAAGAATATTTAAGAGTCCCTCATGAAGGGATTTTTGATTACTACTCAGGAGTGGTACCTCCCACTAGTAATTTCTTCTATTATGGAGAAGCATTGGATGAACTGACAGTGAATAAGAACCCTAGGAACCTGATTTCTGTAGAAATGGAAGGGGAAAAAAGTTACTATTTAAGTTTGTTCAGCATTTCTTGATTCCCAGGAGAGGGGACTTTGCTACCCTGAAGTATCAGGACATATTACTTTTGTATTTGTTGAAGCATGGATAGAAGATAAATCTATGTAGGTTGCTGAAGATTCAATTAAACGATATGAAAAATCCTAGTTCCAAATCCAATGCCTTGTTTCATGCCATATTGATATCCTTGATGTTGATAGTAAAAGGAGTTTCTGGAAATAAGGTGGTAAAATATATTGTAAGGGACAACTTCTGCATTACTAGGATGATTTGAATGTTTATGAAGATAAACTGGAATCATTGGAAAATAAAATCGGTGAATGATGAGGTTAAACTGTATGAGGAATTCCACCCTATTACTCATCATACTAGGCCTATGAATAAGAGAGACCCTAGACTAAAGCCTAATGTAGTAGAGCTAATATACTCAGATGAAGAAGAGGAAGCTTCTATTATGAAAGAATGAGAGGATTCTTCTATAGATTATAGGAGTGATCCTGACCTCCCCTGAAATCCTCATGCCAATACTATATCTTTTGGTGAGACTAGCCCACCAAAAATATTTATTAGAAGGGATACTGTCCTAAGGGATAATGATTATGAGGAAACCAGTTAAGATGAAGGGGAAGAAAACATATTAAGAGACATTAGAGAGACCTATGAGGAGAAGTATGAAACTGAATCTAGTCATGATGATTTTGAGACATATGCAGTTAAAAGTAAAGAGGATTGTCTAAGTCTTAGTCCTCTGAGAGAATATACATAAATTGTATAAAGTGTAGATGAAGAGATTACTAATTTGGTTGAAGTTGGAATTAAAATGGAAGTAGTTGAAGTATCTGTAGAAGAAGTGGCAGTGAACTCTCCTGTTGATGCAATTGATCAAAGAGGTATAGTAGAGATGGATGTAGTTAGTCAAGAGAATGATCCAAGTGAGGGGGAGAGACCTATTGTCACAAGTTTAGTTGTTGTTACTCATTGAAAATAACAATAGTTAGGAGACCCTGGATTTGTGGTCTTGGGATTATATAATAGAGACTCTGATGATGACAAGACTAAAAAAAGCCCTCGAATTCCTTCTATTTCAAAAACTACCATTGTAAAGCCAGTAGTGCTTTTACCTCAGGACTATGTGAAGAAGGATGATTTAGAATCTTTAAAATCATATTTGAAAAGGCACTTTGATGAAAGATCTGTTGAGATAGAGATAACTTTGGCCCTAAATAAAGAAGTTTTAGAATCTTCCTTAGAAAGAGTCATTTCTACCTCTCACTCAAATATGCTACATGAAGTGAAGAATTGTCAGAATTAGATCAGAACCTTCGAAGAGTCTATGGAATCTTTGAAGTAATCTATTTCCAGATTAGAATCATATATAGATTCAAGGGTGCAAGTGGACAGAGATCTTAAGTATATGAAGAGTGTTGTTAAGTAGATGGTCACTGTGTTTGAGGACTTTAAGAAGTCTATAGAGACACATGTGAGTGGCCATGATGATGATGTGAAGCAGTTGATTAGTGGTCTGACCAAATCTTTTAAGGAGACATTGGCTTTCACTATGGCACCTATGCATGCATCTGCTTCCTCCTCATACACTCCTCTTATTTATCTAGAAGATTTAATATTGGTTGTTAGAGAATAAGTGGAGAAATTCTCTGGTGCAAGTACCTCAAACCCTCAGTCTATGAATCAGATCATTTCCACTACCAGAGAAATTCATAGGCTTGTGGGAGATTATTTAAGGGATGTTTCTCAAGATCAGAAGGCCATCAAAGAGCAAGTTGATTTCTACTAAAAAAGTGTATATACTAGGCATCAGATATATGGTCACTTTAAGATACTATTGGATAACTTCAGGATCCCACCTATCACTCAGGAATTTATGGATCATGTTAGCAAGCTTAGAGAATTAACTCCTACCTTAGAGAAATTTATGGAGAATAAGGATGATTTTTTTTTCAATTATTGAAAGAGGAGGAAGAATTATTATGGATTCTAGAAATATACTTTTACCCTTCCTCCATGTGGACTGCACTCCCATCATTATTCCTCTATCATTTCCTTCTTCCTTAGCTACCTCAGGATCTACCAGTGGTGCACCGTTGAGGACTCCTATAAAGGCCATCAGAAGCTTGACCACTATGATTCCTTAGAGATCTACTCACTATGGGTTTACTGATGTCTCTATAGCAGCTCCTCCTACCTTTCTCACTGCCATACCTAGGCCTATCCCTCCATCTTCAAGACCTGACTCCCCAGCTTCCAAAGACAAAGCTCTTATTGGACATATTTGATGTGGATTGAATGTGGGATGTCTTAGTTTATAGGGATATTTTGTACACTTGTTGTATCTTGTGTTCTTGATTCATTAATAATAAAATCCACTTTTGTCATCTCTTTTTTTCTTCCATTAATTTTGTTAATCACAAAGGGGGAGAAATTGCAAGTTTACTAGAGTTATTTGCATATACACTATCTATATTATTTCACCTATGAAGATATTAGCAAATGTGCTTAACCCTGATTCAATAATACTTAAATATAAATTTACAATGACATAATTTGTGATTATCAAAAAGGGGGAGACTGTTGGACTCACCTGTTTTGATAATCCCAAATCATGTTTCATTTATGTGATAATCATGTTTTTATTATAAGATAATCGTGTCATTACTATTCTTAGTTTCTATCAAGTAATAACTTTGTACCTTTAATCTCACTTCTCTCTTGTTTAAGCTTATAGTGAAAAATTTATCTAAGTAGAAAGGTCACCAATGAAGGTCACCTATGAAGGCCACCAATGAAAGGTCACTGATGAATGGTCACCGATGAAAGGTCACTAATGAAAGGTCACTGATGAAAGGTCACCGATGAAAGGTCACCGATGACAGGTCACCGATGAAAGGTCACTGATGAAAGGGCACTGATGAGTGGTCACCGATGAAAGGTCACCAAGTAAAGGTCATCGATGAAAGGTCACCGATGAAAGGTCACTGATGGAAGGTCACCTCTAAAGGTTACCGATAGAAGTTCACCAATGAAAGGTCACTAATAAGGGTTACCATTGAGAAGGTTACCATTGAAGGCTACCATTGAGAAGGCTACCTCTGAAGGCTACCATTATAAGTCTACCGATGATCATTTTTCTACTCCATACTTTTTCAAATTTTTAAGATTATTCTAATGGTCATATTTGGTAAATTTAATGCTTATGTAATTAATTAATGTTGATTGTAGACATATCAAGAAACCATATCTTGGGACAGTATGAGGTATGAGGAGGAATGCACGTGATTTATTTATTCTTATTGTTGGAACTCAAATATAAAAGAGAAGACCGAGGAGGAAAAGTTATCGTTGCAAGAAGAAGCATGGGTGTGGGAAAAGATAGAGAAATGTATGAAAAATATCTTACTCACTAGATAAATGAGAACAAGGAACAACCATCAAGCATTTACACTATGAACCGAAGAGCATCATGAATATCATCTGGGAGAACAAACTCTAGAATGACTTCTATGATTCATCAAATCTATGTCAATTCAAGAAAAATAACACCTCAGTACCTAAAAGCTAGAACCTAAAGTTGAAACACTTTGTTTTGAGGACAACTTCCAGAGAATGACTTGAACTACAATTTCTTCACTCCAAGGAGTCAAGAGTTGAACTGAAAACACATAGAGCATTCTAAACTCAATATTATAACGTTATCTTTATTGTGTTCTTTTATTTCACATTTCTGAGAAGTGTGTGTGTCTGTCTGTTACCCACACAATCTCATGTGCTTGAACTTGTGGATACTGAAAATCCTCACATAAAACTTCACTTACACCTTGTTTCCCATGTATAACTGTGGTAGAGACCATGTGTGTTATGTATTGTTTGTTTTTCCTATTAAGAACTGTGGTAGAGGGTGTGATTCCTGGATAGTTTGCGAAAACTATTGTAATTCCTGATACATGATGTGTATCAAGTTTATTATTTATATAAACTGCTTGGTGATATGTTCTCACCAAGTGGAGAGGATTAAGTCTCATATTGAGACTTAACCACTTGTTTAACTCTTCTGTGTACTATATTTTTATAATACTCTATTTTATCTATTTCCACTACTTATAATTTCTAAAATAGAAAACTGTTTTACGTTGACTCTAATAGTTAGTTATGGTAAGTGTGTGTATGTGTCTAATTTAGTAAACTTGTTTCAAAAGTTGAAGAAGTGTTTTACGCTGATTTAACTATGGACTAATCACCCTTGAAGAAACTTGTTGACCTACTAAACATTCATATCTCTACTGACTTAATTAACCGGGATGTTTCAAAATTGGAGGATCTTTATCATAAAGTTTTTAACATAAATTTTATGTAGGAACTCAATTAAACCCCTATTTAGATTCCACTCCGACCAACAAATTAAATGGAACATTATGAAGAAAAATGGTTGGATGCCTTATAGGTGTTCCCTTTACCCCTTCCCAAGTGATGTTAAATATTGAAATTTCCTTAGTGAATTTATATGTGAATTCAATTGATGAATTTAATTATGTATGGATGTGTATTTTGAATTGTGATTTTAATTATATATGGAATGAGTATTGAATAGGGGATAGATTCCATTCCCCTTGACTTACATCTTATATTACTTGATTAATCATGAATGTTTTTTAATTGATATGAAATTTTGAGTTAAATGAAGTATATTTCATGTAATAGTTTGATAATCATGAGATGATTGTTGTGGTGAATTCCCCATGTGATTATCTGCAGGGAAATCCTTCTAGGATTGTTCTTTGCATTATGTCACCTTTTGAGGATAGTTTTAAATGAATTGTTCTTGGTATTTTCCTTGACATGCTTAAATTATTTGGTTAATTAACTTTGATACTAAATTGGTTAAATGATTATTATCCATGGGAGACAAATGAATTCTTTTATGAATTCCATGTACAAACTCATATGGATATTGGATTTTATGCTTGCATGATACTTGGTTTTATAAGGGTGGAATCATAGGGGATTTGACTATTAAATTCCAAGTGACACTAGAATTCCTTATAGATTTCCATTGATAGACTCAGGGGAATTCGATCATGTATTCCATGGGTGATACCTGTGATACCTTAGTGGACCGCCATGGTTAGTATCAAGGGGCTGAGACATTACACCACACCTAGAGAGATACCTGGGTTCTTGAGAGGTTCACTATAGATGGGTGTATAGGTTATTGGTTCGCATTACACCCAAAGTGATACTTGGATTACAACATAGGAATTCCAAGGAAGAGATCAAGTTCTAAATGGTTTTATGAATGATATGAATTAGTATGCATCTTCTAATCCAAAACACAATCATGGATTCAGTCTATGACTTATACCTTTTAGATGGCCTTCTTAGGCATCTGTTATTATTACAATTATAATAGGGACATCAAGATTGCACCATGTCTCTAAAATTATAATTTAAATGATATTTAATTGGTTGAAGGAACATGATTAAGTGATACATGATTGATTGTTAAATTAGAGGCTTATCTTCTAAATGAATTTTTTTTATAAAATGAGAACCATGATTTATAAGCATGTTTACTTTTGAGTACTTCCTTACTTTACTATGATTACTTCCTACACACTCTATCATATATATTCACTGAAAGGATGGAATATACATTGGGTGGTTTCCTACTAGCATTATGTCTCACACTCTATTTTGGCCACCATTGGGTACCTAAACAAACTATATTCTTGTAGGTGTTGATATGGAAAGTACCTTACTACAAGTACTTTATTGCTGCTTAGGAGGAGGGGAGCATGGGGTTGAGTTAAGTCTCGCAGTGCTAGCCAAGATACTTTTTTCCTTTTTATAATTATGTTTCATGTATTGTATATCTTCTATGTATATATATTTTGACTATTTTCTTAGAGAAATATGACATGTATCATCATTATGTATATGAGACCCCTTCTATTTATTTTTTATTTATCAATCTTCCACTGTTATTTCTTGTATGTATTAATTACTACTTCTGTTGCTTATATATTATCAATATTCCATTGTGATACACTATTGTGATGATGGAATCGTCTACCCACTAACACACCTAGGCCCTCTCTACTAGTAAAAAGCATATGTTATTTGGGGAGATGTTCTTGATTCCTTATGACCCACTAGGCTCGGGGCACTATTGAGTGGCACCCTTGTCCAGTATGTTACAAAGGGGTATTAGAGGGGTTATTTTATGGTTTGTGTTATTTTTTGGAGACAATAGATAGGGATAGAAAGTTAAAGGATTTTGGTAATGATCTATACCCTAACACAACTAACATTTATAATGGAAAAAGCCAAATTTTCTCGAATGAAATTATTATTTTCTAGATTACAACTATTACAATTGATTTGATTCCACTATTGGGTGACATACTTGATTTATGATGTTATTATTGATATGATTGTGGTTCTATTTTGTTAAAACTTGATGAGATGAGGGTGTTCCATATCATGTATCATATTGGAACTTATTTGAAATTACAATCCATGCATTATGCCATGCCATTTAAGATGCATTACTCATTGTATGCTATTGTGATATTTTTCATGATAGATATGCCTTCTATTGTGGTAGGTATATTGGGATATGTTATGGTATAGATTATATAGAATCCAATAGTTTTTACCTAGGGAGTATGTGCCCCTAAGGATCATAATTTACCGAACCATTGGTTCAAATTTTTTAAATTGTAATATGATATACATGAGAAATGACCATGAATTCAAATAGAAAATGAAAAATGAATATGTAAATTCATTGAAAAATGAAATGGATCCTTAGTTTCTTATAGTAGAGAACTTTAACTAGTAACAACCTTAGTAGTGGGTAGTAGGTACTGTCTCTAGATTATATATGATCTGTATATCACCCAGTCCTGACTTATGTAGAAGGTAGAGGGGTGTGTTCTTATAAAGGATGCTTTGTACCTATCTTACGTAAATATCTATGAGTTTTTGCTGTGACTTTGATAATTACATTTAACTAAGGTGTGTGTTTAGAATTATAGAATCATGACACCACGATGACTATAAGTCATACATTAGAAGGGGGAAATGAACACACAAAGGAGGTGGTGGGTCATGGGATACTAGTGGATACTCTAGTTATTATAGCCACAACACCAATTTTTTTTACAATATACAGGTGCTGAGTAATTGTTCCTTGATGGGTTTTTGAGATTCATGCAGACCATTTTTGGATCACCATGACCCACCTTGACTATGGGATAGTTGACACGTGAGTTCCAGCAGTAGCATCCAACCATGTTTTGGGGGGATAGAGGACTATAGGCTGTGGCGTCATGGTTGGAGGATATTATATCCATCATTGATCATCTATAGACACTTCCTTATAGATGGGAAAATATGTATATATACATGTTGTGTTATTTTTCCAAGAGATGGTGGGATGTTATCACTCAGAAGGATCATCATTTGGATATATATTGGAGGGTTTTTTATATGGCCTTATATAACTACTTCTATCCCGATATGTTGAGGGATGATATAGCCTACGAGTTCTTATCCCTATAGTAGGGTACATTATTTGTGATGGATTATTCTTCCCATTTTACTAAGATTCAAATATTTTCACCTATTCTAATGGGTGATGAGTAATCTAAATCTAGGTGATTTGAGGATGGTATCAGGTATGACATCTAATCATAGGTGAATTTATTTTGGATGAATTTGATTTCTAGAATAATGAATCAGGTGCTTATTATAGAGTGTAACCTAAGAGAGGTTGGAGGTGTGAGCCAGGGAGGATCAACTTCTCTATATGGTACTACATTAACCAGTAGTAAGATGTATCATCTGGAGATTCCACATGGAGATACTTGCAGCTAGACCACATACCTAGGTAGCTAAGTGAGGTGCTATTAGTGTAGTAAGTCAAGAAATATGATTCCATAGTGTACGAGGGACCTAGTCGAGTGTCAATAATGAAGAAATATGGGACATATACATCACTTATGTAGAATATTTCCACTATAATCAAGTCAGAGAAGGTCTGCACCAACTCTATGTTCAAAACAAAGGTCAAAAACTTTTCATCAGGTATGGAGCTAGAGTACAACCGGATGATATGGTCTAGGTGGTGGTTGTGTATGCGGTAGTTATACCCCAATTTTATAGTGACAACATAGTGGATCTTCTTAGGGTATCTGAGCAGTGTCATAGGGACATAGTTTTGGCTAGGCATAAAAAGTGCAACAGACCCTTGAGAAGTAGGATTCCAGACCTTCTATTATCATAGGTAATATTCTAGTAGCCTCCACTTTAACTTCTACACTTTTTGATATAGAGGATTCTCATAGCTTTATATCGATGTCCATTTTAGATATCCTTATGCTCTGTGTTTATACTTATGATGGTGTTATGATGCTAGACACTCTGTTGGGGATCAAAATAGAAGATGTGCAATAGTGCAGGGAGTGATCCCTTACGGTTGGTGGGTGTTACTTCATATAGGACATCTTTTTCCTCGAGATGATAGGATTTTATGTCATCCTCGGGATAGAATGGTTGGTTCCCTTCCATGATTTCGTTTATTTATACCACTACATGGTAAGTTTCACATCACCAGAGGGTAGAGAGTTTATTTATAAGGGTGAGTGGGATGTCCTGGTAAGCCGAGCTAGACTCAAGCATCATTGGATGGGCAGGATGATAGAATAGACTGTGAGTTTATATCTAGATGATCAGGGAACACATTAGGAATATTTACCTCCATTGGTTGATTATTTCATAAATGTATTTCCAGATTAATTTTTAGGATTACCTCTAGTGAGATAGGTAGAGTTATCTATCGAGATAGTGATAGGAGCTACATCAGTATCCATTCATCCTTATAGGATGGCTATGATGTATTTTCAAGAGTTTAATAGGAATATAGAGGATTTAGAGGAAAATGGTTTTATTTGACACATTAATTATCCATGGGATTAACCCATCATTTTTGTTAAAATATGGATGGAACCCTCAAGATATGTGTGAATTACCAGAAATTTAACCAGCTGATGGTTAAAAACCAATACAATCTGATAAAGATAGGTGATCATTTCGACTAGATTCGAGGAGCTTAGGTTTTCTCAAAGATTTATTTTAGATCCTGTTATCATTAGGTGTGTGTTAAACCATTGTACATAACTCACAGATATTTTCATAATAGTTACGATCTATATGAGTATTTAGTTATTCCATTCGTTCTCACAAATGTGATAACAGTCTTCATGGAATTTATGAATTGAGTTTTCTATCTTTATCTTGATTTTATTGTGGTGGGTTTCATGGATAATATCTTGGTGTATTATAATAGTCGACATGTCCATGCCAAATATCTTGATATCATATTGGATACACCGAGAGAGCATCGGTTATTTTCTAAGCTCCCAAAGTGCCACTTCTAGAAAGATTATATTCACTTCATGGGTCACATTATCTAAAATACAAGAGTATTAGTTAACCTAGAGAATGTGAGAGCTATAGTTTTTTGGGAGCATCCCATGAACATCTTCTAGGTATGGAGTTTATCAGGGACAAATGGTTACTACAGGAATTTCAAAAATGACTTCTCATGCCTCCCAATGCCACTTATGGGTTTGACTAAAAATGGTGTGAAGTTTTATTGTTGGATTCCTATGAGATGGCCTTTCAGGGGATGAAAGGGAGATTAAATCTAGAACTGATAATGATTTTTATATATTTGAGAAGAAGTTGTACTATGTGCTATGATGAATCAGAAATCAGGCTTAAAATAGTTTTTATATATGGATATAGGGTCATGGTGTAAGGGTCTCAACAGGTGAGGCCACATGAGAGGAATTATCCAATGCATGATCTTGAGTTCGTTGTAGTTATTCACGCATTGAGTTGTTGGAGACATTACTTACTTGGAGGGAGTATTGTTGTGTACATGGACAACAAATTCCTCAAGTAAATATTTACACAGCTTGATCTAAATATGAGGTAGTAGAGGTGTGTGTAATACCTATAGTATTTCTACATAAATATTGCATACATTCCTGGTAAAGGCAATGTAGTGGCCAATGCACTGAGTAGGAGGAATCATATATAGATAGTTCAGTAGGCCAATAACTAGTGGAAGCTTGTGGATTTGTTATCTAAGATTCACTTGGAGGTGAACAATAGTTCATGGTGGACTTTTATATCATCCTTAGCTATTACCTCTACCCTTCTAGATAGTGTGAGGATAAATTAACTATTGGATTCAAAGGTCCTAGTTCAATGAGAGAGGGTGGTAAGTGAGGACCCTCCTCCTAGTTGGAACACAGGTGAGGTTGAAATTCTACATGTTCATGGTCACATATGGGTCTCTTCAGACATGCGTGAGGAGATGATGCAATACTTTCATGCTTTATCTTTGGAAGTTCATGATAGAGTCACCAATATTTATCAAGATTTACATCACTGGTAATGGTGACAGGGTATGAAAAGATATGTATCGAGTTTTTTCATGAGGTTTTCCACCTATCAGCAGATGAAGGAAAAACACCAGTGACCAGCTGGACTTTTACAATAGCTACCCTTTCCCGAGTGGAAATGGAATGACATTGTGATGGATTTCATGATAGGTTCACCGAGGTCATGTTGAGGTAATGATGTTGTATGGGTTGTTGTTGAAAGGATCACTAAGGTTGTACATCTCCTTCTGATCAAGGAAACTTTTAGTTTTAATGAGTTTGGGAGGTTGTATATCTATGAGATAGTATGACTTCACATGGTCACACATACTATCATTTCAGATAGGGATACCCAGTTACATCATGGTTCTAGGAAGGGATACATGGGGAATTGGGTACATAGGTGATTATTAGCACTAAATACCACCCCCAAGTAGATGTATAGTCAGAACGCATGATTCAAGTTCTTGAGGACATACTATGTTAATGTATCTTAGATTTTTTGGGCTCTTGGGAGAGGCATATACCCCTAGTTGAATTCACCTACAAAATGGATTTTAGGAAAATATTAATATGGCTCCTTATGAGGCCTTGTATGGTAGTCCATGTCGATCATCCCTGTGTTTGTTATAGGTACGATAGATAGCTATGCTTGGACCTCATATTGTTTAAAAGACCACATTTTAGGTGTATTTGATTTGGAAGTGTATAGGTACTATGCTGGTTTTTCAGAAATCATACACCGATTTCTGAAGACGATATCTAGAGTTTGTGTTTGGGGATTGAGTTTTCTAGAGTGTTTCAATGAGGTTGGAACATAAGAGAATTAGGAGATAGGGTAAACTTTCACCATGGTATATTGGTCTATTCGGGATTCTAGAGAGAGTCAGGTTGGTAGCCTATTAGTTACAGTTACCTCAAAGGTACCGAGCCATGCCCAACTTCTTCCAGATTTCTCAGTAATGGTGTTTTTATTTATACCTATATAATTCATTTTATCCCGAGGAGGTTGAGATACAATAAGATGCATACTTCGAGAAGAATCCTATTCGTATTGTGGATCGTATCACGAAGGTTCTCTGAGGTCGGTCCTTTCCTTTAGTATAGGTGCTATGGTAGCATGGAAAAGTGTATGATGATACCTAAGGGCGGGAGGACAATTTATTATTGTAGTGGCTAGAGTTATTCTCATTCCATGCTTCACCCCCTTGGATGGGAAAGTTGGGGACAAATTTCTTTAAGGGGGAAATTTTATAAGAAATCAGTTCTTCATTGAGGTATAGATCTTTTTATTTACAAAAATTCTCAGTTTAAATATTTAAATATGGCCTAATATGAATTACCTTTGAGGTTATAGAGTTCAAAGGGGTTTTTAGGGATGGTTAAAAACTTGGAACCCAACTCTAGGGGTGAAAAATTCCTGACATACAATTAGTTCAAACTATGCAGGGAAGGCCACATGATTTAATAAACCATACAATGATTGGGCAAAGAGTGAGAGGAGGATAAAAAATTAGATCAAACTGTGCAATTTGGGCTAAATAATCATGTGACCACCTCTGTAATTTTGACATTATTTTTTTTATTAATTTCTGCATGGTTAGACAAACTGTGTGAGAAAACTATGTGGGTACCTCTACACTATATGTTCCTATGCACCGTTGGCACATAGTTTGGAAAAACAATGTGTAAAAATAGTGAATCCCTTATATTTTTAGAAAAAAGATATTTTTTCACTTAAAAATTATTAAAACCTAAATATATTTTTCACTCTCCCACAGATATAAACCTCTCATTTAGAGAATCTCCCTTGGAAGCCTATTCATGGATTTGAGATAGGTCCTCCATCTGGTGTATGATTCAAGAACCATTGGTTTCCTTGAATCAATTTTGGTAATAGTTAAATTCATTTTTAATATTATTCCATTCTTCTAGATATTAGTTATGCTATTTTGGTGTATGATAATTTCTACTATTATTTGGTTCTTCATCCATTTTTTGATTTTATCTTGATCTGAGCCGAATCAAGAGCTGATACTGGATGATCTATCAACCACAGACCTAAGGTAAGTGGTCTTGTGCCTTCAATTAAAAGTCTAGGTGTTTATATATTCTATTTTTCCATGCTCTCAATTTCTAGGCGTCACTGTAAAATAATTGAATCCTTTAATTTCTAGGCATGGAATATGTGATTAAATAGACTTATTTATGTTTTTTTATTGGTTGATAAACTTGAATTAAATAGGGCCACCCCTTTGGGTGTGGTTTAATTAAATGGACCATTGTGTTGAAAAATGGTTGGGTACTTTATAGTTGTTCCCTTTACCCATTCCCAAGGGATGTTAAAGGATGAAATTACATTGGTGAATTTGTATGTGAATTAAATTTATTAATTGAATTATGGATGAATGTGTATTTTTAATTGTGTTATTAATTTTAAATGGAATGGGTAAGGAACAGTGGATGGATGCCATGCCCCTAGAATTATGTCCTCTATTGCTTGATTAATCATAAATTTCTCTTTTAATTTATATTACACTGTGAGTTAAACAAAGTATATGACATGTAATAGTTTGCTAAGTATGAGATTCTTGTTGTGGTGAATTTCCCATGTGATTTTTTTCAAGGAAAACCTTCAAAGCTTTGCCTTTTCATTGCATTAACTTTTTAGGTGAGTGTTAAATGAATTTTTCTTGGTATTGTAATTGATATGATTAAATTATTTGATTAATTGTTTTTATATTTAATCGGTTAAATTATTATTATCCTTGTGTGACATATGGATTCATGTGACAATTCCAGGGATGGACTCATCTAGCTATTGAATTTTATGCCTGAGTGATACTTTTTTTTTCCAAGGATGGACTCATAAGATATTTGACTATTATACACTGAGTGATAGCAGGATTCATTAAGGATTTCCAAGGATGGACTCAAGAGAATTTTATCATGTATGACTTAGGTGATAATTGGGCTCCCTTAGTGGGCCACCAAGGATGGAATTGAGTGGATGAAATGTTACTCCACACCTAGATCGATACCTAGGTTCTTGGGAGGTTCTCCAAGAATAAGATCATTGGGTGTTGGTTCATATTACAACTAGAGTGAGACTTGAAATACAAATTAGGAATTCTATGGATCGTCTCAGGTTCTAAATGGTTTAATGAATGAAATGAATTATTATGCATTAGCCAAGACATAGTACAATATTGGATTCAATCTTTGACTTATACCATTTATATGGATTTATTAGGCCTCTCATGTGCTTATAATTATACGGGGGATGTCGGGCTTGTGCTGGGTCTCAATACTTATAATTTAAATGATATTTAATTGGTTGAAGGAACATGATTAAGTGATACATGAATGACTATTAAATTATAGAAATAAATTCTTAATGAAATTGGTTATAAAATGAGAACCTGGATTTATTAGGAGGTATAATTTTTAGAGATTCCTTGATTTACTATAATTAATTCTTGAACACTCTATTATATATTTTCACTAACTCTATGACACAAACCTCGAGTGGTTTCTTAATGGTATTATGTCTCAAACCCTATTTGGTCCACCTTTGGTCACCCAAACAGACTATATGATTGTAGGCATAGATAAGGGAAAGCTCTCTACTATAGGTTCTTGATTGCTTCTTCGAAGTAGGGGAGCATGAGACCGATCTGAGGCTCACGATGTTAGTTGGGATACTATTGGACCTTATTTTTCTTTTGTTACATGTGTTTTACATCTACTCTATATACATGTTTTGGATATTTTTTTAGAGACATATGAAATGTATCATCATTGTGTATATGATAAGATTTATTCTATTGTTTATTTATCAGTCATCTCATATTAATTCTTGTCTGTGTTATTTTTTTACTTCAGTTTCTTATATGTTCTTGATATTCTGATGTGCTACACTCTCGTGATGAGGACATAGTATCCCCACTGACACACATAGGACCTCATTTCTAGTCGGTAACCTCTGGAATTTTGGGGGATGCACTAGAGACCTTATGACCCATTGGGCTCAAGGAACTATAGAGTGCACCCGGTTCTAGGATGTTACACTAAGAATAAAATTAAATTCAACTAAATGGAGAGTCAATATATTTAAAGGAATATACTTCCTATAAACTTGAATTGGAGAAAAGATATAAACATGAGATTTTACTATTGTGCCATTAAGAGTTTTCACATCTAACTCAAAATCTAATTATTGCAATGATGAAGATATAACTTTAGCTAATTCTTTATAAATAAAAGAGTGAATGGATCTATAATAAAATAAGACATTAGATATTATAGAGTAGATGATAAGTGTACCTTTCACTGTCTAATTATCATAACCCAATTCTATAGTCATGAATACATCATAGTTTTCTGTGTGTTTTGCCTTAAGAGGTTGGTGATACCAATCTTAAAAAATATTCAGATTCATACACTATTTGGAATAATTCCCATACTCTTTACATTTGAAGCATTAGAGCATGGGTGGTGAATTATTTTTAATATTCTTTTCTTACAATGCATTAACCATCCTATTCATCACCTTTTGACATTACTTGATGTTATTACACAAATTTACACATTTAAATCACCTCCTAGTTCCATTCAAACACTTACCTTGATGTTTATTCCCACATTTCTAGCATGTAGATGGATGGAATTTCTTTCCACTATGTGATTCATTCAAGTTTTCATGAGAATAAATATTTATTTTCTTATAATAACCATGGGAATGGTGGGAATGTAAAATTTTTATTTCTAATTTGATTTCACATAAAACTATTTCTTCATACAAACAAAATTATGTTATAACTAATGAATTTTAGAGACTTGGTTTTAGGCCACTGAAGAATCTATCAATTTTACTTTCAAGGATGATATTTAAACTAGAGGGATACCTTTGAAGCCTTGTAAAATCTTCCTCATAGGTACCAATGGATTCACTATACTTTTAACTCAACTTAATAAATTAATTATACTTCTTTGTATGTATAATGTAAAAGAAGTAATTATTGAATAATATTCCCTTAAACTCATCCCATTATAGGAATTCAATTTCTTTATCTTGCCAAGTATTTGTGATAATATTCAACCATTTATCTACTTAAACTTTTATATAATAAAAATATAGGAAATTTTTTTCATGTCCTTTGTATTAAAGAATATAAAATATTATCTCAATAGTGTTGATCCATTGCTTAGCCACTAGTAGATCATATGATCCAAAAAAGGAAGGTGGATGTTGCATCATAAAAGATTCAATAGTACATTTTCCCTCTTTTGATTATTTGGAAACTCAGCACGATTAATATCTTTATAAATATTTAATGATCATATTAGAAATATTTTACATTCCAAATCCCATAACATTTGGTTTCTCGGGTGAAAAAGCATTGAATTTTCCATCAAAACTTAGTATTAACATGATTTTTTTGGGTTCCATCCATTACTTAAAATAAAAAATCATGTTGTGAGAACCAATAATTACATTTTAAAACCACATAATTCTAAAAAATAATTTATTTAATATCTAAATAATGAAACCTTATTTTATGAAACCGTAGGTTTAACCTAGTTCATTCATGATTGTTAGCAAAACATTAGGATTATATTCTATACTTTTAACTATCCCCAGGGTTTTCATAAAAGTTTTCTAAACTTAATCTCTAAATATTGATTAATAACTACTCTGATACCAACGGTAATGGATCAATATTTTTATACACAAAAATTGAATCTATTTATATGAATATTAAATATATAATAATATTATCTATACTAGAACTATAAAGGTTTATAACATTTAAAGATTAGATATAAAATATTCTTATTTTATGAAAGATATTCAATATCTCTCATAATGATCTTCCTAAATAGTAATCTTTATAGGATTACCCTAATAAAAAATTTCTTCATAACTTAGGGAAATTAATCCTAAGAAAATGGTGATCTCAGATACCGAGTAGGGGTATACATGAGAGATTTAAATTATAGATCATATAAAACAATAATATAAGCATACGGGAATGAGGTCTTGACCATAACTTACATCATTCAAACCCAATCTAAAAAATATCATAAACATGAGTTATGGTATAAAACATTAACATTTAAAAATATATGAATCATAAGAATTTTAATTCATCATAACCCAATAATGAACCACACATTCATATCATAAATTTGTACAGTGTCATCATAAGTATAGAAAACGTTTCAAAAGTCAATGATAAATACCATGAACATATGATTTGAAATCAAAACCTATTTCCCATAGTGGATCATGAAAATTTACTTTTTTCCCATAATATATCAAGAACATATACTTATTTCCCATAACGTATCAAGCACTTATATTTTTTTCACATTACTGTCTCATCAGATATAATACTTTACCCAATACATTTGAGGAAGATATAGGTCCCACCAGTCACATAATGAAAAACATATGAATGTGTCCTGCATGATCATAATCATTCATCATATAATATCTCCTTAAAAGAAATGGGTTTCATAAACATTTCATCATATCATAACCCATGGAAAAGAAATGGGTTTCATAAACATTTAATCGTTTAATTATAAATATAAACCATCCAGAGAAATTATAAGGATGTAATCGTTAGTTAATATCACCCATTAAATATTAAGTAACATCAAAGTATGTCATGTTAGATGGAAAATGATTTTGAAATACCACTTGGGATAAATATTGATGATAATAAAATTTCTATTTTGAAATCCCATTTTTTTAAAATACACACACTTATAAAGGAAAAACATTTATTTGAAAATAAACATGTAAAATTATAAGGTAAGATTCAAATAATTGTGGCTTTATTATAGTTCGAAAATATACTCATGCCATATAAGTTTTAAAAATATTCCTTCCATATTTTTTTTGGAAAATTTACAAAGTACCACATTTGGGAAATGAAAAAAAGATTAATTTGAAACCATTTTTTAAAAAGTAAAATGTGAATAAAGATGATTTTAAAAAAATTAGGAGAATATTAAAAAAACATTGTTTCAATTTTTTTTAAAAACATGGATATGGAAGATAAATATTCTACATCAGAGACTTAAATATAAGCAATCTCGAATAATGATGAGGTTTTTAAATAAATAGTTACCTCAAGTCTCACATTTCCTTGTTCACATTCAATCATCGTCTGTAATAAACATGGATTTATTATAAATGTATTAAATAACCATTTTAATATATAAAATACCACATATTATTTATTTACAAAATATTATCATCCATCTATGAATATTTTTTATGAAAATTATAGTTTTGGGTGATAAATACTTTGTTTTCTAAGCATGTTTCAGTTTGGAAATCCTGGTCCTTATAATTCGATCATGGTACCGCCATTTCAAAAATGTTAATTATGGTATGAATAACACACACAATATATATATATATATATATATATATATATATTAATTATATAAATATTTATAATCATTCATAAAAATTAGAGATAGAAAAATGAATTACACCGTTTTTGTTGACGATAGGTCATATATACACATGAACGTTGTTTCCATTTTTCGAATGATAGAGTGAAATAAAGATAAAATATAATTAACCCTTAAAGAATAATTTGTATATCATATATATCATATATATTCATAAGTTATTCCTCATTTCCATCATTGTGAAATATACATAAAATAAAAATCACATCACATTGTGAAAATGGTTTTCCATAAGTAAACACGAGCGACATTTTCATTTCTTAAAAGATAATATGGAAATAAGGTAGAATGATATTATCATAAAATAAGTATAATTAATTTATAAATTTTATATAAAAATATTAAACCCTATATAATAACAATACATGAAATATGGTGATGAAAAATGAATTGTATCCCAACGTGGAGACGGTAGGCCATACGTAAGCATGAGTGATAATTTTACTTCATGTTCGATAGTAAAGAGGGTTTATAATGGTGTTTTAAAAATAATAATAATTTTTCATATTATTTATGATACTAAACTTATTATTTTAAGATAAATATATTTGATTTATATAATTTAAAGAAGATTCAAAAAAGAAAGTGTTTGGTTAAGGCGATTACCTCTTCTTCAAAATGAATGGTTTATATCTCCTATAAAGGGATATTGGGATGGTATTTTGGGAAGATAAGAACCTATATAATATGGATATGGGAGTGGATAATAAAATTTGGTATAGTATATTTGATCTAAAAGGGTCAATGTGGTGTAATTAAGTGAGGGGGGAGGTGTCCCTTTATAATTGAGGCGATGGGTACTTTTTGAATTTTTCAAAAGGTTAAATTATAATAAATTCATTCTCAAGAAACATAACTCCAAATGGAAAAGGATTAAATGATAAAGTGGGATGGGGTTTTAATCAAATAAATTAATATAAATTATAAAAGTTTTAGGGTAATTTGAACCCTATAATTTTGATTAACCCTTAGTTAACCGATTTTAAATTTTACTATGATAACAACTTTTTCAATATTAAAAGGTTTTAAATTTTACTTATAAGGTGAAAATTGGACCATAAATTTGACAATTTATGAAATTTTAGACTAAATAATTTTTTTTATTAAAATATTTTTATGATTTTTAAATAAATTGATAAATATTATTTTGAGAAAATTTCATTACTATAAATTTTTACACTATTCATTTTATTTAACTTTACATACAAAAAAAGGTGAGATTATAATATTATGAATTAAAGGTAATATGACTTATAGATCTATAAAATTATTTTTTCAAATTAATTTAAACAAATTATACAACTTTTAATATTTTTAAATCATTTATTATATTTTTTATTATATGGAAAAATATTGCATTATTATTTCTAAAGAAATTAAGGCCATTATATAAAATCTAAAAACTAAAAATAAATTTATATCCTGAAAATTATTTTATTTAGATAAAAATAGGAACTTATATTCATTCATAACATAATTTTTTTTCTTTACGTGGACACATAAGAGATATTAAAAACAAATAGAGTGATATTTTGTTACTTTCATTGATTATAATAATATATAAGTAATTTTCATCGAAATTTGTCCATTAAATAACCCAATTGAAAACCTTATGTGTTAATGGTAGAATTATCTTCATCCAATAAATATTAGGATGAAAAATTGTGGCCTTATAATTTATTTTTAATCTAGATTAACCTATATTACCCTTTACTGAGGTGATAAATTTTATCACGATTACTATTCATATTAAACAAAAAATAAAAGGGTCATACATACCATTTTTGAAATACCTGATTCAAAATATGAAATTAATTTTATCTAACTCAATGTCAATAAATGGAATAAATTAATTTTAATGTATTGGTGTAAAATGTGACAAAAACCAATTTTTAGAAAAAAAATACATTTTAAGCATAAAACTGGATTTACTCTTATCCTAATCATAGAAAAAATATTAATTTAATGTTTAATTTTTTTATAAACTATAAATTTCATTAAATGAAACTAGTAGGGTTTAATTGTTATAAAATAAATTGCACAGATAAAAATAAATTTTCAAAAATATATCACATTTATTTTCAAATAATTTTTTTTAGAAATAATCAATTGAAAAGTAGTGAATTAATTTTATAAATGTGTAGTCCATAATTTTTGAAAATTTATTTATTTATATTCATACCCACCAATCCAATTAATAGGTGATAAAAGACTTATAATATTTTAATTGTGTTTTTCGGTTCATCTAAACTCGATCTTGCATGTAACATAAGCTATCAAAGATATAAAATTATTTGAAGAGAAATATCACATAAAAAACTCAATGATTTAAATGGAACACCCTTAAAAATATGTTCATGATTATGCGTGTCACAAAATTAAATCAATTTAAAGTAATAATTGTAAGAATTTCCTATTTAAATAAAGTGGGTTGCATAATTGTGCCCCATATCATATTGAAAATAGATTTATTAAAGAATACATTTGATAAATGAACATAAAGAATGTATTACCCCATAAAAGGAAGATATAATGAGCTAGGTATATATTTTAGAGGCATATATATCTAATTTAAAAGAATAATTTTACATCAATGGTTGTCTTCATTTATGAAAATGTATTTAAAAGATCACATAAAATATTTCTTGAGAAAACTACACTTTTCACTTTGAAATCACTTCTTTAAAATCTAAAAATATACAAAATAATACCAAAAAATTTTTATTTAAAAATAAGCATAAATAAATTTAAATTGAGATTTAAATCATTAACTAGTCATGAAAACAAGAATCACCATTCTTGTTATACATATTAAAACAAATATTCCTTTCACATTTTCGACAAACAGTCAAACATACCTCATTTAGAAAATGACAAGAAAATTCCTTATGAACCATTTTTTCAAAATTAAATCAAAGTTAAAAATTAATTTCTAAATACATTAAATAATAGTAAAAACTATATTTAATATATTTTTAGAAAACATGTACATGGAAAAGAAAGGTTTTTCTACCAAAGAGAGAAACAAATTTGGTTTTCCATAAAAAAAATTATTTTGGATTATTGATTAAATCAAGAGAAGAAAATGAAAGGAAAAATTTAATTTATAAAAAATATTGGATACTAAAATTCATGATTCTTTTTAGAGATATATCCTAATATTTCATCATCAGAATCATAATCATGAATAATCTCAATAAATAATAAGATTGTAATATAAATCCCTTCCAAACATTAGAAATTTTCAATCATAAATCCCATGAAAGGATAAAATTAAATGAGACCATAAAATTTTTAAATATGAAGGGTTCATGATATAACATGTAAAATGGGTATTATATACACTATATAAAATAAAACTGTTTATAACATTAACATATATCTCAATGAAAGGAAATTGAGATGAAGTCCCTTAGAATTTAAGAAATTTCATAATAAAAAAACACTTGAAAGAGAGATATGGAATGAATTTTAAGTTCAAATAAAATTAATAAGAATAATGAATTAATATAAATATTCTTTTTTTATTATATACACCTCTTAAAATAACTTATCTACAAAAAAACATGTGTCTCAAACATAGAAGTTTTGAGATAAAAACCCATATCTCGAGTCTAGACTTATCTCGTGTTTCCTTTACCTATTGTATGTTAAAATAATATAAAATAATTATTTTTTAGAACTAAATATAGTTTTAATCCATTATACTTAAAAAATTTAAAAAATTAATTTTAATTACATATTTTATTACTTAATTAGTTATGTCCACATTAGGTGTTTTGAGGATTCCGAGTTCATAATTTCAAAATGGGATCGATGTGATGACCATGGTCAAATGGGTCATTACTAAATCATTTAAAGAATAATAATAATGAAATAATTATCATTTTTATACATCAATTATACTTTTAAAATGAACCATGAAATATTGTAATGAAAAATGAACTATGTTATAATAATGGAGACAGTAAGTCGTACGTGCGCATGAGTAACATTTCAATTTTTCAAAGAACCTAATGAAAATAAGGTAAGGGTAATTTTATCTTTAAAAAATGTAATTATATCATAAATATCATATTTATTGTTTTAATGCACTTATATATACCATCCATGTGATGTGTTAAGAAAAAAATGAATCACATCGCTTCGTGGAGGTGGTAATTCACACGTACTCATGAACAAAGTTATCATGTTTAAATAAATGGAAAAGTAAGAAATTATATGATATATTAATTTTATATAATAATAAATATTTCATTAATAGCATATATATACATTAAATTTATCATAAAAAACTTTCATGAGACGTGATTATGAAGAATGAATTACAATAGTTCCTAAGGTGGTAGTCCACCGTACACATGCATGATGTTTTTATTTCCCATTTGATGTAATTTGAGATGGATATACTTTTTTCTATTCATATAATAACATCTAAATAGTTTTTAGATACTTTTGATATTACATTATAATTATTTAATAATATTTTAAATAGGTGGAAGAAGAAACAGAAAAACACTCGTATAGGAATGATTCCTCTTCCTCGGACCACTTCTATATGATTATGCCTAAATCCTTCCTAGATTGGATTTCTGATCAAATGGTAGCCACAAGGACATGAGGAGGAAATTAATTAAGGGATTTGAGTAGGTTTTTTCTAAAACAAAATGATTTTTTATTTTTCAATAGATATCAGAAGATGTTCCCGTTTATAAGTGAGAGGGAGTGATGTTTTTGTAAATACAAAAAACTATTCAACAATGGGTAGTCACTCTCTATTTACATGCCTCCAAAATTGATAAATAATGGAATTAAGGGATTATATGGTAGGGAAAAACCTCCAAAATTCAAATTTAAACAAATTTTATACATTTTGATCCATTTTTCTATAAGGTTACTCATTTTTTCAATTTTATTTTTTCACCTTGGTAAAAAGTTTTTTCTTTTTTTACTATTCATTATGACCAAAAATTAAGTTAAACATATTACATAATGTTAATTATTCTAATTAGAAATATAGAATAAATTTTATAAAATTCATATCACATATTTTTCTGAATAAAATTCAAAATTAAACCCACAATATGTTTAGAAAACAGTTTTCAATAAATGCATTTTTCAAGAAAAAAGATAAACTTATATTAACTCTATGACTGGAAATAATCCTTATATGAATTTTAATTTATATATATTTATATATAATATATTAATTTAATTTAATTATTTTCTTACTATGGGTTAATTTAATTAATTAAAATGGATAAACTTTACACACATAAAATCAATTTGCAAAAAAAGACGTTTTAAGCCTAAAAATAAAAAATACTAAAATAATGAAAATAAAAGAAATTAATTATATTATTATAAATAAAATGGTTAATATGTAACATTAACAAAAAATTAAAAAAAATATAATATTACTTATAAATTACATTATTTAATTAAAATCAATGACAGTTGTTGAAAAATTTGTATTTTCACTATTCATTGAAAAATCAATCATTTTTTAAAAAATAAAAATTTTCACCCTAGGTAAAAATTGATATTATTATTTAAAAAATAATAATTATTTTATAAAAGAAAATTTTAATAGGTTAAGAAATTAATTATAATATTTTCTCCAAGAAATATTTGGAAATAATTTTTGAAGAAAACTTTTTTAAAATGTCTTCATTAAAATTTGAGTGCTCATTTCCTAGAAATTTATCAATAATTTTATATCTATTGGTATTGTTATATTTATTTCATAAATTATTTAACACTATTAATACGCAATAATTTAATTAATATTTTTTATTGGTTATATTTAAGAAGTAATATTTTATTGTTCATTTAGGCTCAGTGTTGTGTGTTGTATATCCGATTGAACTTTGTTTTATTTTAAAAAAATACCAGGGTGTTTCACTAATTATTTGTATATCACTAATAATATGAATGTTCATACGTTTTTTTGACACTATCACTTTTGTTAGAAGTTCATTATCTTTTATAATAACAATATTCTAAGTAATATATTTTCTTAGAAGGACTTGAACCATTGGTAAAGGCGATGGATGGGGTACCTATAAACAATTGACATCAACATAAAATTTAATACAGGGAGGAAGAACATAATTTCTGACTCTATAATTATGATATTACCATTACATGATATATAGGAATAGATAGAGAAGTATACGAATATGGGGATTTTCACTCAGTTTCATCTGTATACATAGGAGGGTGATTCAGGTATGGTTCTAACTAGTGTTTATTTTTCATCATTTATCATTGATTCTATTATATAGGAATAACTACAAGATTATGAGTTCATATAAGTCAAATATTCCTTATATTGTGATGATATAGTGCCTAGTTAGTCTCTCCCCACTGATGGAATTATTAACTTTGGGAGTCAATTCATCACCCCTTTATCTATTTATAATTATGTATTGTGTAATTTCCATAGTTATACATGGTTTATCCATCCTAGAACTAAAAAGATATATTATGAGATGAGAAAATATTTCTAGTGGTGAGGTATTAAATGTGACATTTTAGATTATGTGTCTCAATATTACACAAACTAGAAGATTAAGGTAGAGCACTTGAATCCTTATGGCCCAATTCAGCCTCAGTCGGTGTCACTATAGAAATGAGATGAGGTATTTATTGTATTTATAGTTGAAATACCATTGAATCTATAATTAAATAATTCTATCTAGGTGGTGACTTATCAATTGATGTAATCATCTCATTTAATTCCATTAGGGACACCAACATGGTTGAATAACTAGGTAATCTATACATGCAAGAAATTGTGAAGTTTCATGTGATCTCCTCAATAATTTTTTATGATGGGGATACTATGATTAACTATTAGTTATATATAAATTTATAAGAAGTTATGTGGAATCATGTGAGGTTGACTACAACTTACTATCCACAAATAGATGGCTAGAAAAATCATGTTTTTCATATCCTAGAAGATAGTCTTTACTCCAACATCTCAGATTTCAGTGGATCATGTGACAAATATCAGGGCCTGGTCAAGTTTTACAATAATAAAAGTTTCTAGTTATCAATTTTATAGGATTTATTATACTCCTAATATTATTTCCCATAAAGGTCACATATTTAATTTTCAAAGGAGAGAGAAACCTATAATGTGGGATCAAGTATAATTGACTAGATGTTAGTGGGGATTTGGGATATACATTGAAACATGTCATAGAATATTGTTTAAAAAATATAGTTTTCAGATCATTGAAACTATACTTTGGAGTTTTCTATTGGTGACCGATTCTTATTAAATGTCTCTCTTTGGTTGGGTCACTATCATCTTAGAAAACCGGGGAAGCTGGATCTTAGATATGTTATACTATTTTAGGTTACTAAATGGGTTGGAAAGGTTTATTATCTATTTGAATTACCAAATAAGTTGAAAGGTATTCATGATGTTTTCTACTTATTTCATTAGAATAAGTACCATCCCAGTCATTAACATGTCTTGATATCGGAGGATATTATGTTGGAGCAATATGATTTGGTTTTAGAGGAGCCAGTGGAGATCATTGATTCTCAGATGAATGTTCTTCATGTGAACTCATTTACTTTGATCAAAGTATTATAGTAGCATATATTAGAATCTCATTATACAAGGGAATTAGAATCATTGATGGGGTATAAATGACCTTATATCTTCATCAATCTTCCTTCTTCTACATGACTTTCTGAGGACATAAAGTATTATGGTGGTGAGGATGCAACATCCTAGCTTTATATACATTAATTTTTGAGGTCTAAGATGGTTATTTTTTAAGTTTATTATTTGTTTATTAGTTGGGTATATTTTTTAATTTTTTTGGGTTTTTATAATAAAAAAATGGCTAAGACCACAACGTGGCCAATGATGTTTTACACAAGGTAGCTTCTATTTCCCATAAGTGAAATCACTAAGCCTATTAGAGGGTATGTGATAAGGTGTGGATCGATGATTGTCACCCTAAACACTATGTACAACATGGATCATCCATGAAATATGGGAGGACATATTCTACTAAAAATGTCCAGAACCACATGGCTATTCCTTTTTCTTAGGGAATTTTGGATGGCATAGAAAATTTTTGGTGAGGCCACCTTGGACAAGGTTAGTAGACATTAAGTTATGGTATCACAATATATTTTATTTAAAATGGATTATTTGGCCTCCTTTTTCTGTGGAGACCGTTAAAATAATTTATTGAATCTCAGGGACATTTTAAGTGTTAGTTTCAATTCATTTTTATATAGATACATGACTATAAACCCTTCATTCTTCAATATTTTCTCTGATCTATAGATTTAGTTTATTTTTGGGGAATTAAAGGATGAAACATAATTAATCCTTAAATATACAATAATGTATTATTTTTGATCTCATGCTTCATTCTTGGATGTTTTCCTTTGAATTTGATCGACCAAGTTGAGTTCAAGAAATGTGATTGAACCAATAGTTAGAGATTCATCATGTTTTTTTTCCACTGAGGATTGTTTGGTGGGTTTTCTAGGGGGGGGGGGGGGGGGTTCTGAACCATTATATTTAAGTATGATTTGTTGTAGTTTTGTGATTTGGTTTCCTTAGGTTAGGACCTTATCTTATTGCTACTGAGATCCCTTATCCTTGTTTGATGTTTATCATGCCATTTTGTCATGTGAACCAATGTTTTAGGTGGGTGGTCCCATATATATCCCATGTTTTATGATCCATAAATTCTATTTGTTTTCTAATTATTTTTCCTAGAATAGTTTTATATGCATGAATAAATGTGTTTTTTTAATAAAGGTTGGTTTTCAACTTCTTTTGTTAAATGAATAGGGGTTTCTAATGCATTATGAAATGCACAGTGAAATTGGTTTTTGAGTCATGTTTTTGGGTTATTTTGTTTTGTTTTGAATTTTATTATTAAATAAGATAATTCCTTTTAAAATGATTTTACAAAATAATCACATGGGATCCTAGGGTTCCAAGGTGGAGGCTTTAGTATTAGGTTTTGACCTTTGACACTATAGGGGGTTCATTTTCAAAGGTGTTTTTTGTTCCAAGATTATAGATCAATTAGATGAAGGAAATTGGTCTTGAAATTATAAGGGTGTTCACTTTTTGTGGTGTTTCATTATCCCTAGATTGTAAATTATTTACCTCTAGGGAATTGAGTTTCCACAAGTTATAATTGTTATTGGTGTATGAGCAACCAAGATAAGCCAAACAAAGTTTTCCTTAGAGAAATATCTATTGTACTTGAGTTTCATGTTTTTTATTTGATATGATATTATTCATTATTTTTTAAACATAAATGGATTATTTTAAATGCTCTCTGAAACCGTATTATTAATATTTGTTTTATAACTATGAAAATAGGAAACTATTTTATCATGATTTTTATATAATGAGATAACTACATTATAATGACATGTTTTTAATAAATTGAGAAGATTGAGATTACTTGATAGAGGCTTATTATGGAACATCTGGGTAGGATCCTACTGATCCTGTTTTTATCATACCTTTCATAGTCGTCTCGGAGTGTATAGAACTTGTTTTACTGATGAAGTATTGGGAAAGTTATTGTAGTGAGGCAATGAGGATTATGTCAGCTAGGTATGGGTAGTTGGTGGTTAGATGGTGGGATGTTTCTAATGTATTACATGGACTATCAATTGATAGTTTTGGTTTTCCTCTTTGTTTTTTATAGACATATACTTTGGGTTTCATAATGCTAAATTTTATTATATCACTACCATTAGAACCATTTTGTATTTGGAATATTCTTTTTATCATTATCTTTTTATATATATAGAATTTATCTTGTTCCAGGTTGTGAAAAGTATTCCCTATTCTTTTTTGACAACTGGGTTCTCATTTCTAGCCCATCGGTATTGGGAATTCCCTTATAGTCTTGCCACAGTCTAGTTTAAACCCTAGTTGAATGGGTTATTAAGATTAATTTGTGAAACATACCACATTGGTAAATCATTCCAGATCCATTTAAAAAATTTCCTAATTTTTTACTTCACTTTTAACATATTTGGGTCTTACATAAAGGTTTTATAGTATACTTATTCTTTATTACTTGCAACCTTTATCACTTCTCACTATAATCATCATGAGGCACATAAGTGTTAGAAAACTACTTATCTACAATCTCATCATAATGAAAACATTTATGAATTTTTTAAATTCCCATGAGTCCAATGATAATCATAAATTGGGATTTAATCATAATTAAAATTTATTTACTTTACTATCTTGTCTCTGAATATAATTCAACAAATACCTGCCCAATCATGTGAATTTTTTTCTTATGTGGATACTAAGTCCTCCTCAATTTTCTTAAATTCCAAGAGTTATTTATCTATTTTGAGTCAAATAACCATATAGAAATATTTATGTAGGAAATGATTCTTAACTATATCCCATTAAATGGAATCAATCTCATCTATCTCTATGTTATTATATGAAAAGGATAACCACTTATCTACTTCACCTTCAAAATGATATGTAGAAAGGTTTACCTATTTTACATTATTAATATCCCATGACTTCATATATAATTTCTGTAGTACTAATATAAAATTTTGGTTTCACTGAATCTAATGTTTCATTGATAGTTGGAGGGTGTTGTTCCATGAAATGATGAACAATTGGCATGTTCCACTCTCATAAATCTGTTTGTTCTCAAACATTTATTCCACCACAATTTATAACCCATGTCAAAAGATCCGTCACTACAACGAACTACTCAGTTCTAATTTCAAGCATTATAGATTTCAAACTTCGAAGAATATATTTCTCTTGATACCTTAATACATCAATTACCATGTTTTATTGTAAGAAAATCACTTAGAATAACATATATTAGATAATTTTTTATAGAAATATTCAAATTCTTTATCATGTTAATATAATAATAAATTAAAATATTCCAAAGTTATTTTATTAACATTATCTTAACCTTTAAAGTTAACAAATAATTATACCATAATCTAACTATAAGTACACATCCTTATAAAATTACATATTAATAAGATTTTAGACATGAATTAACCTTTACGTATTTATGAAGATCTTTTATGTTTAGAGTTTTAGATAATTTTTTCATCATAATTATATAATAAACCTAATTATTAAAAAGTATAATAATTAAGTTAGTATCCATATTTCAACAATATAAAACATTTTAAAGGAACCAAATTTTCTTTTAATGAAAAATCTTTACGACTTTCAATATGTTTTGTTCTTTGTTCCCACTCAAATATAAACACTGTGAAAACATTTGAAAATATGGGATGAGCAAAAAATATAAATAAGGTACACAAAAGAACAAAATATGTTGTCACAGTGAAAAAAACAAAACTCATAACATGTTTACATTTTTCATATTATTCATTAAGTGTACAAAATAAATCATATCATCAGGGGAAAAAATATCATTCCCTCAAAGAAAACATTCAAAACATATAATAAAAAAATTTAAATACTTATAGTAATTTTTGATCATTATATTTATAATATTTATTTATCATTTCTGAAATCACCAGATCCTTGTAACGCCCCGACCCCAGTTACCCAGAGTCGGTGCATTATTACATAACATTGGCATGATCACAAGAAAGATCAAATATCGAAAGACCGATTTGTTTAGTAGCCTTGGAAACACTAGATATATTCATAAGTTTTACATTACATCATAAAAAAAAACTACTACAACAACATATTGTCTCCATAGTCCACACTATTAACCACTCATAGTATCCCTGCAAGTCATTCATAATTTACTTATTCACATCCTGAGAAAATAAAACATAGAAAAGGGGTGAGCTCAAATGCCCAGTAAGGATAACAATATAGCGGAAACTTTCATAAATAAGAATAAACATTTAAGGCAATGTATAACTAAAACAAAAGACTTTTAAACTTTAACTTCAACATAGTATGGCATAAATAAAATGAAATAATTCCATTTACTTATTCAAATGGATATTCTACTAATCGAATAATCACATGCAATATCAATAACCACTTTCATAATGATGGAATGCATAATGCCAGACTATCATAACCACATAGCCAAGGCCTCATGCCAAGACTACAAATAAGATTTTGCCAAGGCCTTGTGCCAAGACACTAGTTTGTCTCATGAGACCTACCGATGCATCGAGGAGCTATAGCAGGCTCCACCCGTCACATATTAAGTCCAATGCATTCCCATATGAAAAGGTTTAAACATAACATAAACATTCGTATTAAAACTAGCATACGAAATGTCAATAATTTCACCATAAACTATGAATGGTATAAAAATAGCACATCCACAGACAAACATATCACAAAACCTTCAATACAATATAGAAGTTTTGTATCATAATAAATCAACTTTAAATAAGCGTAAAATCCTTCAAAGGATGTTGACATAGATGAAATCCAAACACTTTTTAGAGAAATATCTCTTTCTATTTTTGAAATCATTTAAGAGCCACGTAAAATAAAACATTTTCTTGAAAATATTCTTATAATCTTGTAAGGAAGCTTTGAAGATTTTATAACGGCGGAAAATAACCGCACTCGCCGTATAAGTTAAAAAAAACATTTTTACCTTAATTCTGTCGAAAAGGTTAAAAGGACCTTGTTTTGAAAACGACGGAAAGATTCCTCTTATAAAAAGTCAAACAAGGGTATAAATGACTTTAACCCATATTCTTGTAAATAATAAAAATGTTTTGAAATACATTTTGAAGAAACATGGATGTGGATGATAACGAGGTCCCATTAGATAATTATGTATAAACAACCTCGGATAATGAAGAGATTGCGAAATAAACCCTTACCTTGAACTTTCCCTTAGTCGATGGTATGTTAACCTCCTGTATAATAATTAAAACATTGTTATTAAATTATACAATAATCATATACATCAATATGATATCATATATTATCTTTTAACATTGCTTTATTAATAATATCTTAGTATTATTGTCGTTTCGGATGATAATCGATTCGTTCTTCTTAAATGTTTGGTTACGTAAGACATGTTTGTAATGGATAGATTATATCTTATTCATAATCAGAATGATATTAACATTATTTTTAACCCTAAAATGAGAATAAGACATGAATGGATACGATGAAGGATGGATCTCACCGTGTTCGTGGAGACGGTAGTCCGTACGTACGCACGGACGCTACTTCCATTTAATTTTTCATTTTAAAAGAATTGAATCCAAATGATACATAGGTATATTATTATTCCAGTATAATATAATATTTTATATATTTTACTTATGTTAATTAACACCATTCTTTATACGTTCCATGTGTGGTATGAACGAGTCATATCATTTTAAGGGGGTGGTAGTCCGCACTTCCTCAAATGAAATTATCGTATGTATATACAACATGAAACGAATAATGGTATGAAATAAAATGGAATTACAGAAGCTTATATATAAAATATGTATCATTAATATCACACTTAATTACAGTGCCATCATAATGGCCACCATGAGAGGCGGTAAGATATATTTGAACAATCATCGTTTCGTGAGGCGTTAGTTTGCCATTCACAGAAACATTATGTTCATCATCCATTAGATAGAGGTGTGTGTATGTGTAGTTCGAATCCTTATTATAAAAACATCCTAGTATATTGAGGATACTTTTTTTGTTACAAAATAAAAGAAAATAAAAAGAGTTTGGGGGTTGGAGAAGCAAAATAAATGAAAATAATTTAAGAGAAATCGTTACCTTTAATTTTGGTAACTCACTTTGGTTTGAACCAAAGGACTTATTGAAATGCTTTCTGCCTAAGGGGAAGCTCCAAGGAGGAGGAGAGGGATGTGGGGAGCTTATTTGGGCAGGGTTTGGACGAGCCAAGTGGCTTGAGAGGTGTGAGGAATGAGTAGAAGTGGTCTCCTTTTATAAGGGAGAGGAGGGGCTCTTTAGGAACGACTGAAATTATTACTTTATAATATAATTATATTCAGTTTATAATGGTCCAAAAATCATTGAGGTCGAATAGAAGATGACTCATATTCTAAATAACATCAACCAATAAGAATTGGACAGGTTTTAGATAATATTTTAATCATTATAATCTTATTTATTTAAATGATTTATTAATGAGGTAAACATTGCATCATTATTGTGTCATTAATAATTTAACTTATTTGATGTCTAAAAATTATAAATAAAATATCATTATGTAGGAAATCATTTTATCTTTCTAATGAATATTTATAATCGAAAATCCAACATGTATAACCCTATGTAAAAATTGTTCTTCTAAAAGATGTAAGCTTATGCCATTTTTATTTTTATTTTAACTTTATTAATATAATGTGTCCCTACCACATACAAGTGGCTCCAAGTGGTCCCCAAATCGACCCAAGGATTCCCATGGTCGGGTATGTGTCCAAAAATAAGGTTAGGACACGTTTTAGGGTAATTTTGTATTATTATAATATTATTTTTTAACCCTTATTTACCGGATTTACCCTTTAACCATGGTAAATAAAATATTTACTGCAGTAATTATTCAAAATTTGTAAAAATAAAAGTTACCTATTTACATAATTTGGACATCCTGATTCCAAATATGTAATCCATTTTTCCAAATTCAAAACACAGAAGTGGCAGAAATTAATTTAAAATTAATTCCCGCTGTCAAAACAAAAAGCGTGTTTTTAAGAGATAATAACTATCAAAAGATTGACACTTGTTTATGTTCGGTTTAATTGTAAAATTATGTCCAATGACCAACATTATATTAAATGGTAAAAATATATTCTAAATATACTTTAAAACTACAAAAATTCATAATTTATCACTATTAATTATTTTGATTAAAAAAGTTGTTTTTAATTAAAATTTAGTAATTTTCACTATTCATCAAAATATGAAAGTTATCCGAAAAGTACCAAAATTTCACCTTAGGATAAATTCGATATTCCGAATCCAAAAATGAAGTCCATTTTAAAATATAAAATATATATAATTTCAAAAAGTAGGTATTACTATTCATAACGGCTAGTTTAATTGGTTATGGTGTGTTAGAACTCGGTGTTGCGTACAACACACGCTATCACATTAATCAAAGAGAAACGTACCGTGGAAGCTTGGGGTGTTACAATTTCCCCTCCTTCAAATAATTGCATCCTCGCAATTTCTAGGGTATTACTACATAAAAAGACTCGGGTGGTTCTTCATCATAAGTTCCTCGGGTTCCCACGTTGCCTCTTCTATCTTATGATTTCTCCACAAAACTTTTACCAGACGCGTCGTCCGGTTTCTCAGTACTTGTTCTCTTGTATCAAGAATCCTGACAGGCTCTTCACAATAAGACAGATCGGGTTCCAGTTCTAATTTCTCATAGGTGAGTACATGCGTTGGGTCAGGCATGTATTTTGTCAACAGAGATACGTGGAACACATCGTGAACTTTGGAGAGACTTGGCGGCATTGCCAATCGGTAAGCTACAGCCCCAATTCGTTCTAGAATTTCGAAAGGTCCGATGTACCTGGGACTCAATTTACCTTTCTTACCAAAACGTATGAGTCCCTTCCATGGAGATACTTTCAGGAAAACATGATCACCGACTTGAAATTCCAAATCCTTCCTTCGATTATCGGCATAGCTCTTCTGCCTACTTTGAGCTGCTTTGATGTGATTTTGGATTACCTTCACCTTTTACACCGTTTCCTCCACCAGTTCTGGGCCTACAAGTTTTCTTTCACCAACCTCATCCCTAACAGGTTGGTGTACGGAATCTCTTTCCGTATAAAGCTTCATATGGTGCCATCTGAATACTCGAATGGAAGCTATTGTTATAGGAAAATTCTACCAGTGGTAAATATTGATCCCACATACCCTGAAAATCAAGTGAGAAAGATCTCAACATGTCTTCTAAGGTCTGAATAGTCCGTTCTGATTGTCCATCTGTCTGAGGGTGGTAAGCAGTGCTCAAATGAAGTTCAGTATCTGGGGATTTCTGAAGACTTTTCCAAAATCTTGAAGTAAAACGGGGATCACGATCAGAAACAATTGATAGGGGTACTCCATGAAGTCTCACAACTTCATTAATATATAGTCTTGCTAGACGTTCCAGGGGTAGATCTTCTCTTATAGCAAGAAAATGTGCTGACTTGGTAAGACGATCAACAATAACCCATATTGCATCGTTCCTTCTAGGAGTCTTTGGTAGCCCCAAGACAAAGTCCATCATAATATTGTCCCATTTCCACTCCGGTATGGGAAGAGGTTGCATGACTCCTCCAGGCTGTTGCCTTCCAGCTTTCACTTGTTGACAAACTATACATCTTGACACAAAATCAGCAATCTCCCTCTTCATGTTGTCCCACCAAAAATGTTCCTTCAAATCTCTATACATTTTGGTGCTCCTAGGGTGTATAGAGAAATTGGAACTATGATCATCATCCAGCAATTCCCTTTTTAGATCAGGTATATCGGGAACACAAATTCTCTTCCCGAATTTCAAAATTCCATCTTCATACACAAATTTTCTCAATCTCCCATCATTCACAGCTTTAATCTTCTTCTGAAATTCTTCATCATCGGTCTGAGAACTCTTAATCCTTTCTAGTAAAGATGGTTTGGCAACCATTTGAAAAAGCATTGATGTTTCACCTTCCCTGGTTATTCCCATGTCCATCTTCACTAGATCCATGAAAATTGGATCCCTTTAAATTCTCATCATGTTCAAAACTCCATGGTCTTTTCTGCTCAAAGCATCTGCCACCTTGTTTGCTTTCCCCGGGTGGTAGTGTATCGTGCAATCATAATCCTTGAGTAATTCAAGCCATCTCCTTTGCCTCTTGTTGAGTTCTTTTTGTGAGAAAATATACTTCAAACTCTTGTGATCAGTATAAATCTCACATTTTCACCATAGAGGTAGTGCCTCCATATCTTCAAAGCAAAGATCACAGCTGCTAACTCAAGATCATGAGTAGGATAGTTTTGTTCATGAATTTTCAACTGTCGTGATGCATAGGCAATAACTCTATCATTTTGCATAAGGACACAGCCAAGTCCTTTCTTTGATGCATCACTATAAATAACGAACCCATCATTCCCCGATGGTAGAGTCAATATAGGAGAATTGACTAATCTTCTCTTTAGTTCTTCGAAACATTCTTCACACTCTTTTTTCCAAACAAATTTAACCCCTTTACGTGTGAGCTTCGTTAATGGGTTAGCCAATCGGGCAAAATTCTGGACGAAACGTCGATAATAACCTGCCAAACCAATAAAACTACGTACCTCAGTTATACTCGTAGGTGCTGGCCATTCATGGATTGCCTTGGTCTTAGAAGGATCAACAGAGATTCCATCTTTAGAGACAATATGGCCAAGAAAAGAAATCTCCTGAAGCCAGAATTCACACTTGCTAAACTTCCCATATAATTCATGCCTCCTCAGAGTCTTCAAGATAATGCGCAAGTGATTTTCATGATCTTCGTAGGTTTTGGAGTATACCAAGATAACATCAATAAATACCACCACAAATTCATCGAGATACTCCTTGAAAACTCTATTCATCAGATCCATGAATACAGATGGTGCATTAGTCAATCCAAACGGCATTACAGTAAACTCGTAATGCCCGTACCTGGTTCGAAATGCTGTCTTCGGAATGTCTTCCTTCTTCACACACAACTGATGGTATCCAGATCGAAGGTCAATATTTGAAAAGTATTGAGCTCCATGCAGTTGGTCAAATAAATCATCAATACGAGGTAGGGGATACTTGTTCTTTATCGTTATAGCATTGATCTCCCTGTAGTCGATACATAACCTCATAGATCCATCTTTCTTTTTAACAAAAAGAACAGGGGATCCCCATGGAGAAACACTAGGGCGAATAAATACCTTATTACTCAATTCCTCTAGTTGTTTATTTAGTTCGACTAATTCTACAGTGGCCATTCTATAAGGGGTCTTCGATATAGGCCTTGATCCAGGAATCAAATCAATGGAAAACTCAACTTCTCGTTCTGGAGGATGTCCAGGTAAATCTTCCGGAAATACATCTACAAATTATTTCACAACATGTACATCATCTATTTGAACATTCCTTTCCTCACCGACAGTTATTTCATTCTCTTCCTCCCCAATAATTGAATTAAGTTGAGCTACTGAGGGTGGATCTAAATAAGAATTAGGTGGTGACAATTCTGCTCTAAAAATAAGGTGTTCTTTATCATTATCATCAAGAATCGTAACCTCTTTCTTCTTACAATAAATCTTCGCATCATAGTCCGAAAGCCAGTCCATACCGAGGATTATATCAAACTCAATCATAGGTATGACGATGAGATCAGCAGATAAAGAAAATTTATGTGCTCTAATGGGGACTGATTCACAAAACTTTGTTGCAATGATACTTCCCTTAGGAGTTTTAACTGAAAACTCCCTTATTAAATCAAATTGGAAATATCTAATTTTCTTAGCAAACTGGGAAGATATGAAACAATGCGACGATCCGGAGTCAAATAATGCATTTTCTAAACTTGAGGAAACCATTAAATTACCTGCCACCACGTCTTTCGGAGCTTCTACCTCAGCAGTAGTGATAGCATAAGCCTGGCCTTGATCCCTTGGCCTTTTCTGAGGTAAGTTCTCCTGAAGCTTAGGACATTCATTTTCATAATGCCCCATCTCCCTGAAATTGTAGCACTGAACGTTGGTAGCTTCCTTCTTCCCCTTGCAATCACGAGCTTAGTGGCCTTTTTCACCACACTTGTAACAGACTCCCATTCCCTTCAAGCAAGTACCAGGGTGTTTCTTCCCGCATTTACCATAGGATGGATATTCAAACTTTCCCTTCTTCCCCTTATTTCCATTCCCAGATTGATCAGCAGGTCTCTTCTTCTCTTGCTTTGCTTTAAAGTCATAAGACTTAGAGAATTCCTTTTCGGTCTTGATAGCACATGAGATAATGTCTTCGTACGATGAAAAGGATTGTGAGACTAATGATCGACGGAGAAATGGTTTTAACCCATCAAAGAAACGATCAATCTTACTTCTTGGGTTACGTATATAATCACCAGCGTAACTTGCTAACCTTGTAAAGTTAGCCTCATACTTTGCGACATTCTCATCCTCCTTCTGTCTCAGACTTAGAAATTGCCTTTCCATATCTACTCGATGGTCGCGAGGGAAGTATTTTTCTAAAAACAGATCTTTGAACTCCCTCCATTCCATATTTTATACTTCATCATCTTCCTTCATGTTTTGAATCAATGACCACCATTGATCAGCATCTCCAGTGAGGCGGTAAACTGCCATGATAACTTTTTCCTTTTCACTGCTCCCCAAAGCCTGAAATATTTTCTCTAGGGAATTTATCCATTGCTCAGCTACTAAGGGATTTGTACTCCCATTGAACGTTGGTGGTTGTTGCCTCATGAATTGATCTAACATTGATCCTCCACGCTGCGGATCAGGGTGCTCCATACGGGTAAGGTTATTATTCATAACCTGAGTAATTTGTCCCAGTATGGTGATTAGCTGATCGGCACCAGTTGCATCACCAGCCCCACTATAATTATCTTGAGCAGGAGGGAAATCCCTACATGGAGTGCGTGCATTGATACAGTTTCCATTTCTTCCACTAGGAGCCATTTCTAAACAATGGCATAAACTAGATCAGTTTATGAATCAAAATACATAATCCCATACTTATAAAACACTTAACATAAATTGAACTATTCATGGATATAATACATAATCATAAAAATTTTTTCTTTGAGGAAGTATATACTCACAAATCTTTCATAATGATTTGTAAAGAAAATGAGAGTTATCCTAAGCATATCCCCTGGGAGTGTCGTAACCAAGAGTGCAGCAAGGCCCGTTGTCGTGCACCAGTTCCCGTTCGAGTCTAGCTCAAAGTGGTGTTTTCGGGTTTTACCCCTAGGTACATCTGTGCCAGAGCCGCCTCTACCTGCTCGTATCCAGACAGGGATGTATTGCTCGAAAAACTCACAAAATCTCTACAATACCAAAATTCTAGGAAGTTCTTCTATACTAATCCTCAAAGTTCATCTTAGGTCTACGTGCTCTAATCAGAGTTTATCTAAATCTAGCTTCCAAGGTTTGTACTAAACTTCCTCTGATACCAACTGTAACGCCCTGACCCCAGTTACCCAGAGTCGGTGCATTATTACATAACATTGGCATGATCACAAGAAAGATCAAATCTCAAAAGACCGATTGGTTTAGTAGCCTTGGAAACACTAGATATATTCATAAGTTTTACATTACATCATAAAAAAAACTACTACAACAACATATTGTCTCCATAGTCCACACTATTAACCCCTCATAATATCCCTGAAAGTCATTCATAATTTACTTCTTCACATCCTGAGAAAATAAAACATAGAAAAGGGGTGAGCTCAAATTCCCAGTAAGGATAACAATATAGCGGAAACTTTCATAAATAAGAATAAACCTTTAAGGCAATGTATAACTAAAAAAAAGCCTTTTAAACTTTAACTTCAACATAGTGTGGAATAAATAAAATGAAATAATGACATTTACTTATTCACATGGATATTCTACTAATCGAATAATCAGATGCAATATCAATAAACACTTTCATAATGATGGAATGCATAATGCCAGACTATCATAACCACATAGCCAAGGCCTCGTGCCAAGACTACAAATAAGATTTTGCCAAGGCCTTGTGCCAAGACACTAGTTTGTCTCATGAGACCTACCGATGCATCGAGGAGCTATAGCGGGCTCCACCCATCACATATTAAGTCCAATGCATTCCCATATGAAAAGGTTTAAACATAACATAAACATTCGTATTAAAACTAGCATACGAAATGTCAATAATTTCACCACAAACTATGAATGGTATAAAAATAGCACATCCATAGTCAAACATATCACAAAACCTTCAATACAATATAGAAGTTTTGTATCATAATAAATCAACTTTAAATAAGCGTAAAATCCATCAAAGGATGTTGACATAGATGAAATCAAAACACTTTTTAGAGAAATATCTCTTTCTATTTTTGAAATCATTTAAGAGCCACGTAAAATAAAAAATTTTCTTGAAAATATTCTTATAAGCTTGTAAGGAAGCTTTGAAGATTTTATAATGGCGGAAAATAACCGCACTCTCCGTATAAGTTAAAAAAACATTCTTACCTTAATTCTGTCGAATTGGTTAAAAGGACCTTGTTTTGAAAACGACGGAAAGATTCCTCTTATAAAAAGTCAAACAAGGGTATAAATGACTTTAACCCATATTCTTGTAAATAATAAAAATGTTTTGAAATACATTTTGAAGAAACATGGATGTGGATGATAACGAGGTCCCAGTAGATAATTATGTATAAACAACCTCAGATAATGAAGAGATTGCGAAATAAACCCTTACCTTGAACTTTCCCTTAGTCGATGGTATGTTAACCTCCTGTATAATAATTAAAACATTGTTATTAAATTATACAATAATCATATACATCAATATGATATCATATATGATCTTTTAACATTGCTTTATTAATAATATCTTAGTATTATCGTCGTTTCGGGTGATAATCGATTCGTTCTTCTTAAATGTTTGGTTACGTAAGACATGTTTGTAATGGATAGATTATATCTTATTCATAATTAGAATGATATTAACATTATTTTTAACCCTAAAATGAGAATAAGACTTGAATGGATACGATGGAGGATGGATCTCACTGTGTTCGTGGAGACGGTAGTCCGTACGTACGCACGAACGCTACTTCCATTTAATTTTTCATTTTAAAAGAATTGAATCCAAATGATACATAGGTATATTATTATTCCAGTATAATATAATATTTTATATATGTTACTTATTTTCATTAACACCATTCTTTATACGTTCCATGTGTGGTATGAACGAGTCATATCATTTTAAGGGGGCGGTAGTCCGCACTTCCTCAAATGAAATTATCGTATGTATATACAACATG
Source organism: Viscum album (assembly GCA_963277665.1). Classification (NCBI taxonomy): domain Eukaryota; kingdom Viridiplantae; phylum Streptophyta; class Magnoliopsida; order Santalales; family Viscaceae; genus Viscum; species Viscum album. The sequence continues at coordinate 925,068,338 of OY728166.1, read as the reverse complement.
AAACGAATAATGGTATGAAATAAAATGGAATTACAGAAGCTTATATATAAAATATGTATCATTAATATCACACTTTATTACAGTTCCATCATAATGGCCACCATGAGAGGCGGTAAGATGTATTTGAACAATCATCATTTCGTGAGGCGTTAGTTTGCCATTCACAGAAACATTATGTTCATCATCCATTAGATGGATGTGTGTGTATGTGTAGTTCTAATCCTTCTTATAAAAACATCCTAGTATATTTAGGATAATTTCTTTGTTACAAAAGAGAGGAAATAAAAAGAGTTTGGGGGTTGGAGAAGCAAAATAAATGAAAATAATTTAAGAGAAATCGTTACCTTTAATTTATGTAACTCACTTTGGTTGGAACCAAAGGACTTCTTGAAATGCTTTCCGCCTAAGGGGAAGCTTCACGGAGGAGTATAGGGATGTGGGGAGATTATTTGGGAAGGTTTTGGACGATCCAAGTGGCTTGAGAGGTGTGAGGAATGAGTAGAAGTGGTCTTCTTTTATAAGGGAGAGGAGGGGCTCTTTAGGAAAGAGTGAAAGTATTACTTTATAATATAATTATATTCAGTTTATAATGGTCCAAAAATCATTGAGGTCGAAGATAAGTTGACTCATATTCTAAATAACATCAAACAATAAGAATTGGACAGGTTTTAGATAATATTTTAATCATTATAATCTTATTTATTTAAATGATTTATTAATGAGGTAAACATTGCATCATTATTGTGTCATTAATAATTTAAATTATTTGATGTATAAAAATTATAAATAAAATATCATTATGTAGGAAATCGTTTTAGCTTTCTAATGAATATTTATAATCGAAAATCCAACATGTATAACTCTATGTAAAAATTGTTCTTCTAAAAGATGTAAGCTTATGCCATTTTTATTTTTATTTTAACTTTATTAATATAATGTGTCCCTACCACATACAAGTGGCTCCAAGGGGTCCCCAAATCGACCCAAGGATGCCCATGTTCGGGTATGTGTCCACCAATAAGGTTAGGACATGTTTTAGTGTAATTGTGTATTATTATAATATTATATTTTAACCCTTATTTACCGGATTTACCCTTTAACCATGGTAAATAAAATATTTACCGCAGTAATTATTCAAAATTTGTAAAAAAAAAAGTTACCTATTTACATAATTTGGACATCCTTATTCCAAATATGTAATCCATTTTTCCAAATTCAAAACACAGAAGTGGCAGAAATTAATTTAAAATTAATTCCCGCTGTCAAAACAAAAAGCGTGTTTTTAAGAGATAATAACTATCAAAAGATTGACACTTGTTTATGTTCGGTTTAATTGGAAAATTATGTCCAATGACCAAAATTATATTAAATGGTAAAAATATATTCTAAATATACTTTAAAACTACTAAAATTCATAATTTATCACTGTTAATTATTTTTATTAAAAAAGTTGTTTTTAATTAAAATTTAGTAATTTTCACTATTCATCAAAATATGAAAGTTATCCGAAAAGTACCAAAATTTCAACTTAGGATAAATTCGATATTCCGAATCCAAAAATGAAGTCCATTTTAAAATATAAAATATATATAATTTCAAAAAGTAGGTATTACTATTCATAACGGCTAGTTTAATTGGGTATGGTGTGTTAGAACTCGGTGTTGCGTACAACACACGCTATCACATTAATCAAAGAGAAACGTACCGTGGAAGCTTGGGGTGTTACAATCCTAGTTGAATTCATATGATAAACCTCCTTGATAAACTCTCCCCTTCTTTAATGAAGATAATGAACATTCCCCAATGCATTGCATAGCTATATTGGGCTCACACATCATATAAGATGTATCATGTTCACCCATTATATAAGCTATAATTTATAATATTGAATTATTATATCAAATTTTTTTTAATCATTTACATTTTGACACTAAACCCTCAAAAAAATCAAATCAACCCATAAGTAAAATACGTTCTATTTTCACACAAAAATTGTAGTCAAATATTTGTTTTATTAAAAAAATGTAGATTAAAAAATTCAAAAAAGTTTAAGAATTTGATATTCATTGAAAATAATGTTAAATAATAGAGGAATATTGATAATGAATAATTTATATGATAGTGAAAAAAACCATTCAAGCAATATATTTTAAAATTGAACATTCTGTTTGGCTTTTATAAAGAAAGCCAAAAGTGTTTGTATAAAATACATGAAAACTTTTCATAGAAAAAATATTGATTGAAAGTCAAAAGAGACATAAAATTTAATTTATAATTTATTTATGTCAATATAAATACATTTATAAATTATTTTTTATAATTTTTACGTGATGGAAGAATATTAAGAAAATAAATTACTTAAACATTAAAAAAGAGGTTTTATGGTGAATTGTCCCTTACCTCGAGTCTAACTCATCAAATAAAAAATTATCTTTTTGAATAATAAACATACATTAATTATTTACTTTAAGAATAAATTTTTCATATTTATTATTCATTTTATTATATTTTTTTCTCGGTTATATTCAATTACATAATCAATTAAGTTCAAGTTAGCTGTTTTGATGATCAACATCTCATAAGTAAAAAATTTCATCGATTGGTTGACTATGGTAAGGTAGATTATGGGTTTATCATTTCCAAAATATATTTAATGTTATAATAACATATTTTATAAATTAATTATACTTTTATGACCAACCATGAAGGGTAGTTATGAAAAATGAATTACATTGGAACATGGAGATAGTAGTTCGTACGTATGCATGAGTAAGATTTCCATTTTCAATGAAACTTAGGAAAATAAATAATGTTGTCATACTCTCAACTATGATATAATAATAATTAAATCTATAATAAATAGAACTTTGTTGTCTACATTCCATTATTATTAAAAATATCACCCCAAAATAAAAAAATTCCAATCATAATTGAATGATATTGGATGTATTTTTCCGCATATTGAATCTCAAAAACATTCCATCAACCAGGTTTCAGTTTGGAATTAGTATTTGAGTGTAATGGTCTAAGAGGAATAATATTTAGTTTATTCCATTTTGTGACCCAATATATCATGATTTATGCACTGAGGTCGATCTCCTCTCGAATTCTTGAACATAATCTAACATAGATTCATTATTTCCTCAAACTTCTTTCATGGCATATTGTCTTATGATCATTAAATAAGTTATTATTCTATAGATTTTTATTTGTCATTATTTAAAGGTATTGTTGTGTAATTATGGATTTTATTTCACATAATGATCTATGAACATGTTATCTACATTTAACATGTTTACAAAATATTATCTCCCTAAGATATTATAATATTTCCTTTAGTTTTATCTAATGTATCCTTTAGAATTAATATATTATCTAAACTTATCATTGCTTATGGTGTTATGTAATAGGAACACAACACTAAAAATTATTCTCATCTCCATATTTTTCCATCATCAGTTCATTTTGACTTGGATTTCATGAGTATCAATATAGTTTCTTCATGGTTTTTTGATTCTACTATTTTAAACCATCTAATTTTAATTTGGGTGATTAGGATGTGATTTGTGCCAACATTCCTAACTGTACTCTAAACACCTCAAAACTAATAATTAACATACATACTATTGTAAGTCCTAAAAAACACATAGAATTATGTACTACTTTATTCCATAATTAACTCAAAATATGTTGAAAAAATATTAAAATATTTGAGTAATAAATTTTACCACATAAAATATTTTTATTATATCAAAGAAAAACCCCAATATAAAATAAAAAATAATTCACTCTCATTCAAGGGAATAATTTCATTTATCTTTCCCATAAACATGAATTTATAACTAAAAATTATAATAGCCCGCACATTATAAAATTAAATTTCTTCCAATTATAACCCATGTATAATTATAGTTAAAGACTCATGTATTCTTTATTCACATGTTTAAACCTTTCATTATTATCCATACCACATATGATATACCATATCAGAAAAAAAATCAACTCTTCACCCTAAAAAATTATTTATAGTTATTTTCAATCTTAAGTATATACACTCAATCCCTAGGCATCAAATTTATTTAAATATACATATATAAATTAAACTAAATTTTCCATTTTTGTTATCATGGATTTGAGAGAAAAGGATGGAAGGCATTGATGTAAAAATATAGAATAAGAGATTAAAAATGAGGCATTATTCATAAAGAATAATGAATAATAATCATTTAAACTCATTTAATGACAGTAATATCCATATTTTATTTTAAAATATATAACATCCAAATTCATTTATCTCCATTCTCAATATGTCACAATTTAATCTTTCAAAAGGGTCATAAATTTTATCTCTTTTTTTTTCTCAATGATTTTTAATTGAAAATTTTGAAAAATATGAATCTCACACACATATATGTCAAACCAAACTATCATCTTGACCCCCACCATAAATCTCTTACCAATATTATTTTTGGTAGTTTACAAAAAAGGGACAAGATGTTAAGAAAATGGACAATCCGAGGAATCATGTCTCTTAGTCTTTCATTTTTCCCCTTCTTATTCCTTGTATTTATTCTAAAATGTAGTGTAATCAGTGTAATATAATTTCTAAACCACTTTTTAAATTTATTCTAATAAATCAATATTTCAATTTTACATTAACAATTACAAAATATAATCTGAAGTAACTCTAATAAATCTTATAAAATTAATTTATAATCTTGATTAATTTTATGAATTTAAAAAAAAATAATTAATAATTTAAGGGTATATATATATTTTTATGCATATTACTATAATGAAATTCAATATTATTGAAGGATGTAAAAAGAAAAAATTTATTCTTTATTTAAAGATTAATTTGGATGAAAATTTATCAATCAATAGAATTTATCAATTTAATATGGTTAAAATAAATATTCATTAGCAGGTTTTATAATAAATTTATTATAGTCATGCATATCACAAGTATATCTCAAGAATGTTTATATAAGACTTAATATTTAGAAAATATTTGGAGTACCCCTCAGGAATTAGAATCAAATATCTTAATCAACCAAGTCATTTCATTGACATGAATGATCAATCTAACAAATTAGAATTTTCTAGAATTAGAATAAAAAATTAGAATGAAATGTTCAATCATTTCCAGAAAACTCATGATTGGAATGATTATGTAACATTAAAAATTTCAACCTATGTATTTGTTTTTTAAGATAATGATTAATCGAATGTGTCCAACATGTTAAAGTAATTAATCTTAATAATGATGGATCTAAGATTAATTACAGGGATAAAATTAAAAAATATTGTCTACGGATCTCTATTACACTACAGTTAATTTAAATAATATCCATATATTTTATCTAATATTTTAAATACACAAGAAATATATGATTTGAAACTTGTCCTAATAATCGATCAACAAGATATACGGAAGCATAATTTATCATTGGTTTGTATAGACTCTAGTTCATGATCCTATGATTGAATTGATGTCATTGTAGTTACTTTTCAAGGAATAAATAAATATATATATATATATATATATATATATATATATATAAATTACTGAATTTTAGAGTTTTTAATGAATTTGTAGAATAAAAAGAAGGGTATTTGGTTATAAGGATAGTTTTTCATTATTTAAAATAATTTAACTTCACTCTTAAGATTAATTATATTAGTTAATTGTGATACACCTTAAAGGTAATTAATCCCACATAGTGCGTTATGGATAATTTTACATACATTTGTTAAATTATCAATATTATAGATATCTAATAATATATCGATTAATTTCATTTTATTTCAAAGATAAAGGAAGGATAATGTTATATTCCATGATCCAATCACTCCTTACGATAATAGGGTTTATACATTAATTGTTTACACCCACACTAGGTAAGAAGGAACAAAATACTGATTTGGATCAATGTGATACTAATTAATATGAATAAATCATGACTGATATCGAATTTAAATCATTTCAAACAAATACTTTTCTATTAATATCACCCCACTCTATGATGTTTTCCATTCATAGTTGGATGGTCAGAAACCCAAACATAACTTCACATCATATTGGAGGTAATAAAACTTAAAACAAAAATGATATTTTGTACTAATGGGAAACATACATCCATTATGAAAAAATATAAGATATATTATTCTCAATATTAAACAAGGGAAGAAATAGAAATACTATTATATAGATTATATTGTTCCTTAATCTGTTTTCAGTAGATGGGATGATCCCCTTGTGTCCTATCCCTCACATTCTTTCCTGTTGCTCAATTTTTAATAATTAAAATTTCTTTTCCTCCCATATCTCCAAAAATATAAAATAAAAAAACAATGACTATAAATTGGTCAGTAATGTTAGATTATATAGTTTCAATATTTACAACCATATAAATTCTAAATAATGGACAAAGATCTACTGTTTATGTCAAAATACATGTGTCATGGGAGTGGTATAGGAAGGCATGAATGGTTCGAAGAAAATTCAAGCCAAAAAGGATAAAAAAACCAATTAAGGGACTTGTTAAATAAGGTTAAAGGCTTCTGGAATGAATCCAGTTTGTGGAAGTCCTTTGATATATGAATCTTGAGGTGGATACCTTTTCATAACATAACCACGGTTCATGGAATTTTATTATCCATGCAATTTATGGGGCGAAATATTCTTGCATCATAACTCTAGTTCATGGAACCCCGTCAGTTCGTGAAGATCATAATCATTATCTAAAGTCTCAATATTTTGTGAAACCAATTCCCTTTTCTCTATTGGGATTATAAATACCCCATTTGTCCAAAATTTAAGGGGGAGAAACCTTTCAAATTATAAGAAAATATTTGAGTTTGTAAAACATGAAATATTCACGAGTGAGAGAAGGGATAAATTTCCAAAGGTAGCAACTATTTGTGAAGCCACCACCCATGTATTTTTCGGAACCTCAACCCAGGGTGGAGATTCCTTTGGGGAAGGTCTATGGTATTTTCATAAGAATAAATACCTTTATAGATATTAAATTTTTGTGAGAAAAATTTCCTTTGAGAAACTAACCACAAGGGAACCAAGACATTACTCTGAGGCAGGGCTACCATATTTTCCGAAACATATTCTTTTACAAGACCCCTAACCTCCACGAGACCCCTGGACTTTTCAAAGCATAAATGTTTTGCGAAACAACAAATTTCCTGAAAAATTTCCTATAATAATACTTATGGTTCTTCTCCTTTCAGTGAACACCCTTTAGTGAATGTTGAGTTCCCAGATCTCCCATACCAATCTAGGATTGGTTTAACTGCACCCTACATCTCTGTGTGATAGATACCACTAACCCTACCCTTCTCCTAAGCATAGTTACCCTAATTAATTGGGCTCCAATGATTAGGCACCCAAATGTTGAGACCCATGAATTGCAGTTTTACACGACAATGATTATTCCATGACCCACCTATAGAAACATGTGAAATGGAAATGTAGGCCCTAAAGGCAGAATCACTAAGGGAATGATATTACCCACCTCAGAAGAGATACAATTTTCCAAATCATCCTATTTCCTTGACATGATCCCCCTTAGGGTGTATCCCCATACACCTCCATGTTTCAAGACATAAAACTACCTTGCTCCACATTCTAGTTGTATTGTGTTAAACTGTGCTATAATTTGCTTAACACAAGATGTTAAACTGTAAAATTACCCCGTGTGATAAACATGAGATTTCCCATGTACAATCATAAAGGGATGCCACTGCCTCCTCTACCATGGGATGAAACTTCTACACTGGGCATCCCATATGTGTATTCCCCACACCATCCCTCACTAACACTCCTTCCATGAAACAAGCGTCCTTAAAACATGACATTAAACTGCATGGATCATCCCTTTCACATGACCTTAAATTTCAGTATTGAACTATGTGAGTTTTTATACCTATTTACTAATAGGGTATGTAGAAAATCTCTATTAGGTTCAATCCAGACAACCCTGAGTGTGAAATCTTCCCCTTAGGGATATACTTAACCAAATTATGAGTGTGAAATATTCCCTTTAGGGGACACACTCGACCACCTTCCTTGTGTGAAATCCTCCCCCTGGGAAAACAATTAACCTCCTTTCAAGTTTGAAATATCCCCATTGGGGACACACTCAACTAAATACCATGTTTGAAATATCCCCCCCCCTGAGGACACACTTAACCACCCATATGTCCCAACAATATGTTAAACCTATAACCCATCCATCCATACAATAAATTAAACCTATGATCCATCTTTACCTTAAATACATTAAACCTATGACCCATATATCCCCCCAAAACATTAAACCATCAACAAATATATCCCTGAAATTCATTAAACCTACAACCTATCCATATCCAACAAACTTTAAACCTGTGATATAATCTAGAATCCCTACCAGATGAAATAAACAAGTGATGACTATGGTAAAAATCACCAGAATATTAGCATCCTTGGCATCAAGTACCTCATGTTAAACATGTGATGCCCTAGGTTACACATCAAAGATGACTCATATGTGATGCATCAGAGTTTAAAAGGATAAGACTTTATAGGTGCCCCACCTACCCAATATTCAAAACTTCCTAGATAATAACAACGCTACTACCTCCTCTGACTGAAGGTTTCTGCCTTATGAATCTAAAATAAGGGCAATTAACTAGAATCCACCTTTATATTGATCTGGGAATGAGTTTCATAACCACAAATTAATTCTATGAGGGATACCCTGAATAGGAAAATAGCTCTAAGAAGGAATATATAGAAGGAGGAACCAATATCCAATTATACCATTTCACTCAAGGAGATTACATTGTCGATTAAAGTGATGGAACCTACCCACCATTGGAAATAGGGAATGTGGGGAAACAATAAATTCATCAATGACACACGAATAGATGGCTCACAACCCAGACGAAAAGAATCAGAAAAAATGGTGGTCTTTATGTGAAACTCTTCTCCTTCAACTATGGGGACTATTAGTGTAGTGTAATGGTCTAATTTTCATGTCCACTGATCCAGATATTCGATTCTAGGTCCCACCAAGAATGTAATGGGCTCGGTATGAAAATCTCACGTGGCTTGGGGAAGATAACTATGGGCATCCTTTGTCAGTGACATCATCAACGTGGATTACTCCTCCATCTCAGGAAGAAAGGATGAAATTCGGGAATTTTTAATTTCTTTCACTATATCTGTATCAATGGATAGATTCACATTCCTTATAGGACTCAAGCTATAGGAAACCAGTGACCTAGGACTAATAGGCATAGGGGAAGGTGGAATTTTGGTGGGTGATCTCGCATCGCTATACTCCTACCTTGATAGACAACGAGCCTTGAAATACTGGGTACCCATGACCCATTTCACCCTTTGATCTCATCTTAAGGATGGTGATCAATTCCCTTTTTTTTATATATGAGAAATAAGGGGTCATTCTCACAAAGTATATTGTCCTCTAAGATCTTGAGGCATCAACACCTTACCAAAACCACTGCTCTCAAGGTATGCATAAGGGTAAACCACCCTTGTTCCAATGGAAAACTAATTTAGAAGCCTCTACCTAGAGAACTTTGATAGCTCACTTACCTATTCCAAGGAGGTATGGGATTTTCGAGTAATTCTTATAGCAGCCACCTCTCAGGATCTTCCCAAGAGGGATCCCACCATGCATTGCTAGTGTCAACACCGATCGATCCCATATGTTGACGAGTTGATTGAAACCATCCTCACTCTTTTGTCCTTGGTTGGGAACACTCAGTGCCGATGTTGTGGGTAGACTCAAAAAATTTCATAAAATGAGGCATCTTCTACAGTTATAGTTGCCCCTTCTACCATCGACACATCCCATCAGATCCCCACATGTTCTCAATGGGGGTATGTCTTCTCCCAAACAGGATCAGGAACCCATCCACCTTAAATGATGACTAGTTTGAATATCTCTATCACTATCACCACCAATTACTATTATGAACCATCTTGTGATGAGGAATATTATTGAAAAGGTCCTCCCTGCACCACCACCACAAACTAGTGCTGAGGTCATCCCGGCACCACCAAAAACCAATGTAGAGGTCCTCCCTGCACCACTAACAACCAATGTGGAGGTCCTCCCCACACAACCATCAACCAATGTGAATATACTCCCAGTACCACTACAAACCATTGAGAAATATCTCCTCGCACTACCACTAAACAACCCATAGGTCCTCCCCATGCCAAAGACTTGCCCTGCTCTAAATAATCATTATGGGGAAGAAGCGAAAGCACCCACCATGGGGGTTGTGCACATGGTACAGGATACAACACACAAGGGGGGAACCCAAGATACTCTCAATAGTCCTTTATTGGAGATCACTCACTCCGTTAGAGGTGGGAACCAGGTAAGAATCATGTAATAATTGACCTATCACAATATGAAGTGACAGATGAATCAATGAGGGAACCTTCACCCATAATGATAGAGTATAGGGATGAATCCAATCAACTAAGGCTCCCAATATTGGATCCCATGGTCTATAAGACCCAGAGTTCCTTCCACAAATACTTGCTAGTGGAGGAGGTTATGGCCTCCTACCAAGGACTCACAGTGTGATCATCTCCATCACCATTGGTTTCCCTCCTCTCTATCTTAATGCAATAAGTTGGAGATATGTTAGGGTATTGGTTGGTTCAATCAGATAATAGAGAGCACTATGCTAATCTCCAAAGATTTTCATCCACCCTATCACATGAGGAAGGGGTAAACACCCCCTCTATATGTATATGATATTTATTTTGGATATGTCTCCAAGAGATATCATAGCATGTAACAAATATTTTACTTGGGTGAGGCCCCCTCTTCTGGTAGATCATCCATATAGTAGGTATGAGTTGGTGCTGCCACCCAAATCTCAGAATGCACTAATTGGGGTTTGGGACAACCATGATAATTACCGTCCCCCTTATAGTGAATTAGAGGACTTGTGGGATCTTATGGATAGTGAGAGGAAATCAATCATATTTTGGACATCTTTATATTCAGATTTTACCATCTAGGAGTCCTTCAATGAGGACTAGGTAGCTTGATTTTTATATATTATCTTCACAAAATTCTATCACCTTAGGACTATCAACTATTATACCTAGGGATCCACAAGCAGCTCGTTTCCATCCACCAATATTGTAAGAGGGTTGAGATCACAACACTCTGAGTAGATTATCATCCAATATCATACATCTATTGGAATACTCTCTAAAAAACCTATTTTAAGATCCATGTTGTGCTCCATTGGATCCTGGAAGAGGTTTCTCTATACATGAAGATCATAGGATGAGGGTAGTATGCTACACTCCATTTCAGTCATATCCTTTGAAAGTAATAGGACTGTTAATAAATTCTATCCATTGAAAGTGAAGGTTCCTCTCTAATTACCACCATGGTTTATGTGGTCACCAATTACCTGCAATATGATCATAGAAACATGGCCTTTTATATAAGGCACTATCAGGAAAACCCACCACATAGGGTGACATGGCACCAAGAGGACCCCCGACAGGCATCCACACTCATCAGAAGTGATTGGAACTGAGCCTTAGGATCCCCCATAATGAGTTATTGTCATCTTCTAAATGATAAATTGACATGATAATGGGGCCCATCTAGATCACTGACCCATTTTAGGTATCACAAAATGTTGAGTTAGACCCTAGGATAACCGAGTTGCATTTAGATCTTGGTGAATATAAAAGGATCACTACTCATATTAATTATAAACAACAAATGGACCTTGAAAACCTAATAAGGGACACCTATTTATTGTCCTTGAGAAATGCTAACTAAAAACTCAAGAGGGGGGGGGGGTAATAGAGTTCTTAAAATTTTCTTTACAGAAAACCTCACTCTTCAGGTTTAATCAGTCAAATATATTTCCTTAATATGAAATGGATGTATAAATATAAAAAATTTAAGGAAAGATATTAAACATAGAAGATTTAAAATGGTTTAGGGAACAAAAATTCCCTAGTCTACTCCACCAACACTCTACTGCACATGTTTAATTATTTTCAGTATAACAACTCTTTTTTTGCGTAAACCCATCAGAGTATAAGTAGCTTTAACTTAATAAAATTGTCCAAGATCTTTCAACCATGCTCTCCCTTTACAATAAATATCATTAGTCTCAACACACTCTCTTATAATGTGTGTAAAAAAAAAATAGAATAAGCAAACTTTTGAATGAAAAATTACAACACACAGTTGTAAGTAACAATCGATAGTAGTTGAAGATACATCATGAGAATATGATAGTCCTCAAGGTGTAGCTCAGAATGATCTTCAGTGTAATTGATAAAATTGTAAGCACAACATGAATGTTTCTGTTTGATATTTTCTATATGTAGATATTCAAAGTATTCATATGTATGTTCATATGTTCTATTCATTCTTGTCACCCATTTATCTCATACATCCAACAGATAAATATTCTATCAATATATGTTATTTTATTTTTAACTTAAGTGTGAGATAATCATTGTGGACAAGCTTATAATCCATTGAAAGTTTGATATAAAAATCCATTAATTTCATGAGTCCATTATTTATAAATATGGAATAGGCTTCTACAACTACATTGTGAGAGATCTTCTTCTTTGGATACTCCCATTCTTGGAAACATGACACTTTGAATAGGTTTATCTTTAATTAATTATACTATCTATTTTATAATATTTATTAATGAAAAAAAATTAATTATCAAGATATTATACAAGTAATCATGACATTCTTCATAAAAAATATTTTCTTCACAAGATATTTAACTATAATACTATTAATTATAAGATAACTTCCTAAGAGAATTTGTAAGATAAAATATATGTTTTTCTTCCTTGAGTTGTAAGAAAAATTGAACTCAATAATCCATAGGAAAAGTATTCATATGAAGATAAATATGTTGCTGAGGTGAGATTATTATCTATAAAAATTCCTTCTGGAATTCATAAGAGAATATTTTATGAATTTTATTTGCATAAGATAAAAACTTATCATGACTTCATTCTATCAAAAATATCTGATTCTGATCAAGAAACTATTAAATCATACTCTTTATAATATGATATATTAAATATTAAGATAATATTTCAACATTAATCTTACTAATTTTGGGTGAAAATATGATAATAATTTCTTTTCGTAAGATAGATTTTTTTAGTAAAAGGAATACTTCACACGTCGTAAGATAATATTTTATGGAATCAGCATAAGATAAATTATTTTGATAAATGTAATCTAAAACACTTAAGAAAAACTTATTAGAATAAAAATAGGGATTTTTTTGAATCATCAAAACACATAAATAACTAAAATATATTGGAATAGGAAAATACTCTCCAAAACTCTATCTTTCGGTGGGTCACCTAGTCATCCATGGTCAAATGCCCTAATTTGAACTTGGTGGAATCATACACCTGGTCAGGGTAGAAGCCAAGGGATATGAAAAAAATTGAGATATGAGTCTCCCATCCCACCTATGTATTAGGATTATCTACCTCAGGATCAAGGATGTGCTCCTCCCCAATTTGTTGATCATGTCGATTAATTAGTGTCCACAAAACCTCTCCAATCTAATTGCATATCTTGAGGCTCTAGAAACATGAAAGGTGGAAGTTCCGCCTAAATAAACTTTTACCCCACATGGGTGGACCATGATTGAACATCCCCATAGTATGGTAATCCTAGATTCACCCTATTTAATGGGATTGGTTACCCACTACAACATTTGGATCAATTTGTTTCAAGGTTACACAAAATGTTTGGGACTCCAGAATAGCTGGAAGCCTCAAAGATCCGATTCTTTTTCCAAACTCTGAAAGGGACTGTGTTTGTCTGGTATAGTCAACTTCCCACAAGATCTATTTATGGTTCGGATGATTTACAAAGATAGTTCTTTTACCAGTTCAGCTCCACTAAATACAATATGAGAATCAACATCCTCTTAAAATTAAAATCGAGGTCTGATGAGTGAGTTACCAACTTCATTTCCCAATAGAAGGGAATCATGTACTCGCTCGACATGCTGATTTCCCAAGAACACCTGCTTATCATGTTCATGGAGAATATTAGGAATGAGATGGTCATTGACCTCATCTCTCTGAACTACCCAAGTGGATTTCAAGATTTATCTAAAAAGGAATAGTTTCTAGAAGAAGCATTATAGAAGACTAAATAAAAGTCACACCGATTTTCCCTTCCATATCCCATGAGAAGGTATATAAAATCATAGATAGTTGTAACTATGCATGCATAAGTTCCTAAGATATTGCACCTGCTGGCCCCTTTTACATATGATCCTTTCCAAGAATAGCCTCACCCTACACAACCTCTCCAAGCACATCTACCTCGAAGAGAGAATATGGCCATAACCCCCTATCAAAGAAAATATCCCTATGTTCCTTCTCTAGAAAGAAGGAAAAAATGATTTTATTCAAGGATTCATAGGTATCAAGATATTTCATCTTTATCCTAAAGAAGAGAATCCTGAAGTTTCTAGAATATAGGAGACCCCAAGAGGCCCATATAACTAGATAGAATGATCATTTACCATATTATAATATCCTCATACACACCATCGATGAATTATTTCTATTCAATGATTGGTTCAAGGACCAAGTAGATAATTAATTATTCAAATTAGTAAATGTTAAAATATAGGTGGAACATGTTTCTATTGACACCGACAATGAAAATAGAGATTCCGACAAGTGGAAACATGTTTCTAGACATGAGATGTAGAAGTATGATGACTGGTTGGCTAGTAAGATAGTTTCTCATGCCCATGGTATCATCCATGCTCAAATGAGAAAAACAGAACCTCGTATTGTTGCTTGCCTCCTTTAACCACTGCCTCCATATCCGCATTGTATCCTAAGTATCAAACTAATTGATGTCGACTATGTAATGGAAATCAAAGTCCACTACCAGTTCTGAATCTAGTTCTCACCCTTGGAGACATTATGCATCCCATTTTGGGAGATGATCCTAGTGTATGCCCAACTATGGATAATTCCACTTATTAGGAGCAAGAGTACACCTATGTGAATGATATTAAACTAGTGGACCACTTCACAATGGCCAAAAATGAGAAATTCTATGTGGAACTCTCAGGAACCTATGACCGAAACTATTGAAGAAGAGGTATAGGACACACAAGAATAAATAATGCTCATGTCAGTGCTTTGAACTAGGATATTCATGTTACTAAAACTGGGCAATGAGCTTTACACAGATCACAGAAAGATCAGTTCTCCTATCTTGCTTATTTTGGTACATCCTGACAACCGATTGTATTGGTTGACTTTATGGCTTATCCATGAACATTCCACGATCATCCATGTCTATCCAGGGCTCAACCTTAACTGACTAGCACCCATCCATCAATTTTTTAATGAATACCATCTTGTCGGCAATGGAATATTTCTAGTACCATCCATGCCTAAATGGTTCAGCCAACATTATCTAATGTGACCCCTACCAAGAAACAAACCTCCATAAGGAAAAATATACCCTTATCATTGATGTATGACATATTAAATCAACTATACAGAATACTCTCAAGGATTTAAGTCCACATGGAAATCCTCTTATCAATTGTAATGCAAGAGGACCTTGCTAAAACTTTAAAAACCACCCTTTAGTTTGAGGCTGAGGTACCTACCAATGAGGCCAACTATGCATAGGAGGATGAGAAAGAGGAATCTTGAGCCATAATATTATTTTTTATAGAGGAAAATGGTGTCACTATTTAGGGGATCATATGACCATTCTATATCATAGGTTAGTTCAAAATAGTGTAAAAATCTGCCACTAAATTGTGGATACTGGCTCCTAGAGAAACCTCATCCCAATGTAGATGCACTATAAGCTTAGATTTTAAAAAAGTTGATATGAATCCCTCTAACCTTAAAATTTAGTGGTATGATATGGTTGAGTGGAAGAACCATGAAAAAATTTAGCTGAAGGCTCAATTCAATGGTATGATATCAAGAACTTCATTGACGGTGGTCTCATAGTATACTACCTATAATGCGCTAATGGGGAGACCCTCGCTTCATTTTATTGACGATATACCCTCTTCGTATCACCAATGCATAAAATAATCCTTTAATTGTTGATTACGGGTAATCTGGGGAGAGTTTCCCCCATTATATCTTCTAAGACACTCAATTTTTATGTTGTTTACTATAAAAAGGAAGAGAAACTGGTCCAGACCGACGAGGATAAGTGCATAAATACACCTAATGATATAAATACTCTTACAACTAATCCATGGGTAGAATTAATAGATAGTTTTTCTCTCCCAATTCATAAATTAGATCCTATCACACTAGAAATGGGGTGGTTTTTTCATATCTACTAAAAATGGTAAATCAAAACTTACCTTATACCCTTAAAGTGGATAGGTTTGGCTGATGTTGGAAGACCCCACTTCTATGAAGTACAAAGAAGTTATCCTTATGGACACCAATCCATGGAATCCCCACATGTTCCAAAAAGTAGGGATGAACCTAAAAAGGTTGAATCATTAATAATACTTCAATATAATTAGTTGAAATCACATCTCAAAGCTGAAAATAATTGTCTCAATAGCCTTCATCATTATAGTCTCGACAGAACATGAAAGCCTTGTCTAGGATATTGTATGTGTAAGAGTAGTCCCTAGTGCTCCCCTGGTCCAGCAATCCGAGAAGAGTCACCACATACCTATGTTCATCCTATCTTAGATAATGAATAGGATTTATAAGAAACCCCTCATGAATTTAAATAGGGTTTCTCCAGTACTATTGATGAGTTAACCTAGGAGAACCTTAGTATTAAGGAAGATCTGAGGTCGAAATGGATCCGTGCAGACATGTTCCCATAGAACCAACAACAACATGTGAAATTCTTGAAATTTCAACATGATTTATTCACTTGGGGATATGATGAGATGTCAGGGATATACGCTCAGGTTTACATTAATCACATTGGCCTCCCAGTGGGTCATTAAAGGTTCAAACAACCTCCCATAAATATGCACCCCTTTTATGGTGCTATAATATAGGATGAAGTTTAAAAGTTTATTAAATCCAAATTTTTAGGGAAGTCCAATACCCTAGGTGGATATTCAATATTGTCCCACTTAGAAATAAGAATGGGAAGATCAGAGTATTCATTGACTTCTGGGACCTCATCCACCATTTTTCGTGATATTCTCCATATAGTGAAAAATATATTGATTGATGCTAAAAATGGGTTCCAGGACCTCTCCTTCATGAATGAATATTCAAGGTACCATCATATTCAGATAGTCCCTAAGGATGATGATTACACATCCATTTGGGTGCCCTAGGGAACTTTCTACTATCAAGTGTTGCCTTTTGGTTTGAAGAACATTAGAGCCACTTACCAGAAATCCATGCACCACATCTTTAAGTCGATTATTGAGACATTGGTGTAGTTTTACATGTATGATCTAGTGGTCAAATACTTATATCATCAGAACCATCTTATGGATGTTTATAAAGTGTTCAACTTCCCCCACTCATGAAACTTGAAGATAAACCAACTTATGTGTGCATTAAGGGTCACCTATGGGAAATTTATTAGGTTTTTTCGTAATATATAGAGGCATTGAGATTGATCCATAAAAAATCAACGTTATCAATAAAATTACTCTCCTAATAAATACTTTGTAGTTTTGAGGTTCCCAAGGCCACTTAGCCTATATACGACAATTTATTAAAAATCTAGCCAGTATGTGTAATACCTTCTCGAGGCTCATGAAAAAGGAACCATTTACAAGTGGTATAAGGAGTGATATACTTACATTGAGGATATCAAGTAGTACCTACCACAACCTCTGCTTTTGATGACAATCATTTTAGGAAATCCTTTTTTCCTCAACATGATATCTCTGTAATAGTCCATTGACACCCTCCTAGCCAAAAAAAATGTTTTGGGAAAACAACCCACACAATATTAACTTCATTCTCCTCAACATGAAGACCAGATAAACCCCCATTGAGAAGAGTTTCCTAGAACTAGTTTTTGGAATGAATAAGTCAATACCTTATGTAAAGTATCATGATATACAGTTTTTGTGTTTATTAGACTCACAAAAGTATATCTTAAATCTTTTTATGTTGATGAGATGATCAAAATCACATGTGGTAATCCTCTAGCTATTTGACATTAGGTTTTTCCAAAAAAAACCATCAAAGGCCAGACATTGGAAGACTTTCAGGAATCACATCCATCCCATGAGGAATTTACCTTAGATGTTGACTTCTTAGATGAATCTATTCTCTCTATAGTGTAGGATTTACCATGTTGGAAGAATCATTTCGATAGTGCCACCTGGAGCCCAAATGATAGAAGTCTTAATGAACCCAAGATTAAAAGGACAGTTCTAATGATTGTTTTTATCACTCTAGAATAAGTAATATTTCCATAATACATCTTGTTATTAGAAGGTTTAACCAAAAACAAGGTAGAGTATCAAGATGTTATTACCGATCCAAAGTTATCCCAAAAGATTAATGTCCTTTGTTTACACAAGAAGGGATACTTCAAGTCTATTATCAAGAATATCGAGGGTGACTACACCATCATAAAACAAGATCTTGTTCCCCTTATAGAATTCAACCACCAGAAAATAGCCTTATTCCCTTCCTTTTCAAAGGTAACCCATGTTCCTTGGATATAGAATGGATGAGATGATGTCATGGAGAGTTTATTTTCATCTATTTTCAAACCCAAACCGAATGAACTCTTCATTAATGTACACACTAGAGGGTCATTTCCCATCCACTTGAAATGATGAAAACCAATAGGTATATCAGATATATTCTGGTATTTTCATTATAGGACTCTGAAACCCCCCATAGGTGAGTAAATTCACAATTTTAGGACTCTATTTGTTGATTATCTTCAGCAATAAATTCTCCCTCCTAACTAGGATGAGCACGAGAGAATTCACTAGTGTGCATCAAAATTTACTCTCCATAGTGGGTGTAACCTTGAGAAAACCCTATATAGGTGTGGTTTTGATGAAATTATCCTCTATTTCCTCAAAATATATGAGATACCTAAGGTCATGAAAGATATACACACCAAATCATGTGATTCCCATCAAGAAGGATTGTATCTATCCCACTAAATTTGGAGATTGTGTTACATATGTCCTACCCTGGTTCACGATTGCATTAAGTTCACCAAGAAGAGTCATGTGTGTCTAATCAATGATAAATTTTCATGCCAATTTCTAGAGATTCTTCACACTACCAAATAATCTTAGCCCTTTGCAGTATGGGGACTTAACATTATGGGGACTTACCCACCAGCAAAAACTTGACAGTGAAAGTTCATTTTGATCGTGATAGAATTATTTTCTAAGGGGAAGAATAAGTTTACCTCAAAGAATTAAAAACATAGTCTCTGACTAAGTTTGTGATCTCCCACATCATCTGTCAATTTGAAGTTCCTCGCACTATTATCACAAACAATGAAACAAACTTAAGGGCTTCTGAGCTAAATAAATTGTATGAAAAGTTCAACTTATTGTCTAATAATACTTATAAATATGATTCGTAATAAAATTGGATGATTGAGGATTTCAACAAGACCCTCTCTATATCTTGATGAAATTGGTAGGATAGAAAAAAAAAGAGTTGTCCTAAAAATCCCCCAATTCCCTTTGGGCCTATTAAAAAAAACTCAAAATTCCACCAGGGTGACCCCATATTGCCTAGTTTATAGAAAATAGGTAGTCTTACACATTGGGATTTAATATTCATTACACCAAATGGCTATTTATGAATAGAAGAAACCATAAATAATGAAAAATATTTTCTTGCTGAGTAGAAATTCCATAAGAAAAATATGCTTTAGTCCATACATAACATAGAGAGGCACCAAAATAGGATAGCGATAAAATTCAATAAGATGGGTTTCCTCCACTCCTTTCTCCAAGGTTACATTGTACTAGATCTCATAACACTGATGATACCCAAAAAATCCATTGAATTTGGATCCCAAATGGGAAGGAACTTATATTGTTCATAAGGTCTGTTGTAATAGAGCATACTCTTTGATCACCATGGATGGAGAGAATATCAATCCTCTCAAAAACACCAAGTTTCTCAAGAATTACATTGCGTGAAACCCTCTTCAAAAATATGTTACCTTAAATTAGGAGTCTTACTCAAATCTGTGTGACCTTAAACCACAACAACAATGGTAGAAGCTATGTGAACTTAAACTAAGGCAACAAGGGTCTAATAATTTTGAACATAAACTATTTTTATTTCCTTTGGTCTAATATCCTTTACCTTAAACTAGTAGCATTAATAGTTTGAGTTATAGGAATTTAAACTACAAAACCTAACTTCCTTAGTGCGTGATGTTAAACTACATTCTTACCCTATAAAATAAACACAGAGTTCCTCACATACTGAGTATAAGATTACTAAAAATAAACATCCATATAATATGAAGAAAAACTATAGCCTTAACCAAGAAATAAACATGGTATTCCCCAAGGTAACCATGGGATGCCTCAATCCCTTCACCATACAAGACACCACCCCACTCCCGACATCAGTCTCCTACAACACTGTGTCTTAGAACTATGTGTGTCTATATTACCATTCCCATGTGATATATAGTGATGTATAGAATCTATGTATTCAGGCCCAAATACCAATTTATCATCAACCCTCCCCACCCTAGGGAGAGAAATTACATTCACAAACATTTGGAACTTTTTCCACACATACGGTCTAAGAATTATGACCTTAAAATATGTGTAGTTTGTTTCAAGGTATTTATGTGGCATGTGGGCTTGCATCCCCCTATTTTAATGTTTGTTTTTACCTATTTGATTCCATGTAAATACCCTTAAAATAATATTTCCCCCAGTCCAAGCATAATGACATTAAACTATTTTATAAATTACACTAGTCCAAACCTTATGACCTTAAAATAGGGAAAACTAGTTTGGGTATTACTATGTGTGGTGAAAGGACTTTTTGGTCCCTCCTTCACATTGGGTTTTAACACTTAGGAACCACATGAGAATCCTAAAAGCACCCACTATTGGTCTGGTCTAAGATATATGACCTTAAAATATGTGTATCCACCCCTAATTCACATTATTTTATTCATACTTGGTATTTCCTCAAGCCAATTACCCACCTCCCTCCTGAACAATATGTGGATAGATTCACATTCCCATGGGATAAATAGTGATGACTAGACCTCCTTTGTTTGTGACCATCCATGAATTCATCACAACCACCCATTACCCATGGTGCTATATCCTTCAAATTCCCTTATGGGCCTCCTCATCAGGTGTTATCCCCAATCACGTTCCTTGACCCACTAGGAGGTTGAAATTTCTAGATGATCCGACCTAAGGAAGAAAGGAATGGGAAACTTTGTGTGCATGCCCCGCTAGTATCCTCATCACAAGATGTCAAACTGTAGTCTTACCCTCTATAAATTCTAGATGAATCATATCAAAAATATGAGGTGATTCAATACCCTCACTCAAGAAGATTTCCCCTTACCAATGTTGGTTTCCTACCATTCCTTGTTCAATAACTATGTATGGATTGATTCCCATTTCCTTGGAATATGTAGTGACATTTAGATCTCATGACTTGGGTCTAGCCCCTTACATCAACCCATTATGGGGTCCTTCCTCCCCTAACATTAGGAAATTTTCTTGGGATTGGTTTTTCATGTTTTTAGAGGGTCATATTGGCTCCTTTAAAGATGTATTATCAACCTTTTATGTTACATAAGATTCCTTTATATACCTATGACATTTAATCCAAGATTTGTGACCTTAAACTTGTAGCTTCCCCTACGGATCAAGATTTATGAACTTAAACTAGTAGAAACCATATTCTGAGTTGTATAAATTTAAAATAAAACGTATAATTTAATAGAAACATGAAATTAAACTATAGTATTTCCCCATATAAAACTGATATTCCATATACAATAAATATTGGATGAATATAGGATAAAATGGCCTCATCACATGACATTAAACAATATGCTTACCCCTTATAAAACTGGGATGCCTCATATGATAAATATGGGATGACCATAGGATAAAACATCCTCATTAAATAAAGTTAAACTATATCCTTACTATATATAAAACTGGGATGTATCATATGTTAATTATGGGATGAACAAAATCAAAATCCTCAATGCATGGAATTAAATTGTAGTGTTACCCTTTGTGATAGACATAAGATTCTTCATATGACCAATAGGAGTTGATTCTACATTCCCACCAGAGAGGACACTTCCCCCAACCATCATTGGTGTCTTACTAGGCCATGTTCAAGAACTATGTGTAGATATATTCCCATACTCATGGGATATACAATAATAAACAGATATATTATCCTAGGCCAAGCCCCACCATAATCTTATTTCAGGGTCATTTCCCTTTGGGCCATGATTGATTCTCACATACTGACATGCTCATCCAAATTTTTTTAGCATGTGGCAGAATAGTTACCATGGTACTCGATATTCCCTTCAGGACAATCCCCACTTCCAATTCTTTGCTTCACACTTTATTCAATTAGGATAACCATAACATCCTCCTAATCTGAATGTGTTCTCTAATGGAAATGGTGCCTAAGCACACCGGCTCACCCATCATCCTGGTCTCACGCATTGTAGGATCCTCAGTAATAGATAGTGAATCCCATGTTTCAAACTTGGTTAATGGTTGATCCTAATTTTTTTTCTACCCATCCTAAATTTATGCAGGCGTAGAACTTGTGTTTCTAACATGGTCAACTATTGTTCCCCATTCATCAGTCATTCCCCTTTTTCTATCCGGGTCTTGAAAGTCATGATATGCCCTTGCAATATTAGTCAGTCACTTTTTACCCTTGTTGTGTCCTACCCCATGAATAACATGAACTCTTTACCGATCATTGTTTCTTGTATCGAGCATGGATCACCTGGGATTAAGAGTTCATAATAGAGTTTTTCTTAGGCAAGGTTTAATCGCATGAATATACTAGTGAAAAATATATGAATTTAAACTAGGATCTTAACTCCAATTATTATGTTGTTAAACTATGTATAAGTCACCCTGGGAATGTTTCAAGTGGTACAAGGCCTGCTTGTCCCTAACTTCACATTGGGTTGTCACTATGCCATGTCATGCATGTTCTTTTGAGTCAGTCACCCCTCATTTGGTTTGAAATATATGACCTTAAACTAGGATCCTATGTTCAAGCATCATGACCTTAAACTATGTTCAAGTTTTCTTGAAGATGTTTTTTGTTGAAGGGTCCCCTAAGTTCCTTATTCCTGCCAGATTTCCTCTCCCTTATACCAAAAACATCCCTTTGAGACAAAAAAAATGTGGTCCAATAATCACACTTTTAAAATTTTTGCAACTCACCACAGATTATTTTTCTTGGTGCATGGCCTCCTGGTCACACAATTTACATTGGTTTTTAACCATGTATCATCATAAGAACCTTTTAAGGATGAATCCACTTAGGTCTATATATTAAGACCTTAAAATATTCTATTTATCATGGTTCAAGATCTTTGAACTTAAACTTAGATTCATGGTATGAGCATTATGAACTTAAACTATTTGAAACCTTATGGTATGATCATTATAACCCTAAAAAATTTGAAACTTCTTAGTTTTAATGGCATGACATTAAATTAGCAATGAAATGAAGATAAAACATATTTTAGGTTGAAAAACCAAGAGGGAAACCTAATAAAGAATCAAAATCCCACTATCATGTCACTCCCATGACTTGGGAAAAAAATAAGAGGACAAAATGAAAGATGTACAAATCCAGTAGGGACCCATTATAGTCCTAGTGAAAAACTTGTCTATTCTCCCTAAACCCCTCAGTTCAGGAAAATGTTAGGGAAATCCCCCCTTTTCCTCCTGATCCCCACAAGTATTACCCCCATTGTGTTACCTTCTTATTCCCCTACCACCTTGGATGGTGCGTATTAATCATGCTGGCTAACACGTACTTCTCACAAGATGATAAACTGTGTTATGAATGTCCTAATAAAAGGATGTTAAACGATGTGATAAATCATCCAAACCCAATGATGGTAAACTTTGTATTAATTGTTCCCATTTAATGATATAAAACTACAAAGAATCTTAAGACCTCCCCTAAGAATCATCTTTTCCCCTTCATTGCAGGTCATCTACTACATCTTTCATGTTCCTCGGCTATCGCATGAAACCCAAAATGTCTCCCCACTTGGAATACGAGTATAACTTTTTTAGACTAAAATTCCTACCAAATGTGATTAAATCCATTGTGGCTTAATTCCAATAGTTTTTAAATCCATTCAAATATTCCATTTGTTTAAACCCACTCTTTGTGTCCTCCATGATTTGGATCCCCATCACCCCTTCACATCGGAATGGGTTCCCCTTGATGTAAATGGTTCCTAGAACAATAGATCACCAAACATCCTAGGACTACCAACCAAAATATTTTTTTTTTGACATTTTGAGATAGGTCACATGTTTCAAACATGGTTAGTGGTTTACCCCCATTTTTTTCCCCATACTATATAAAATGATAATGGATTATGGGTTTAGAACATGGTCATCAGTTAGATCATTGGAATCTCAAATCACACTCTTCATCACTCCTTTATTATGGTAGAATTACACTCTACTATAATTACCCCATTTGTGTACTAGAAAACATTGAGAAATCAGGTCAACTATTTAGAGAGCCCCATTCTCCAGATACAGCCTTTCTGGTTGGGAAACTATTATTGGTCTACAAGTTTAGACCTCGAGTGTTTAAATGTTGTCTAGTAGTCTCATATAAATAAGAAATATCTTATTTTTCCCTTTTTCCCACAACAATAATGACTCATGTGGGAATATATATTCATTTATGGTTTCCTTGTTAATAATATCAGAGATGTAGTAAACATAGAATATTTTAAAGCACACATGGAATTTAAATAAAACCATAAAATATTTTGGAGGGTTATACATATGTGAGATCCTCTATTTATTTTAGGATAAGATAATTTTCCCTAGGTATCAACCATAGTGATCAAGAATTTTATCTCATCCATCCTTTACTATTTATCCTACAAAGTCCACTAATGCTCTTCCAGATCGGCCTCCTCCTCCTCAGTGATAGGAATAACTTCATCAACATTTATTCGACCCTGATACATCATGGATTGGAACTCATCCACCAAAGATGCTACCTCTATTGACTTTTATAAATCCAATTATAAATGATCCCTCAACAGGATGATGATTTTTTCTTGATTAGTTATAATGGATACATATGCTTACTCATTCTCATTCAAATGAGAAATCTATTACTCAGCTACCCAAAGTTCATGGGTACCCTATTCCTTCTTCTTCTTCTATGAGACATCAAACTCTAACCACTATGCATGTTACCATTCAATGAGGAAGTCTAGAGATAGTGTATGGAAACTTTTAGAGTCCACCCTTCTAGTCCCCAAGCTAACTATCCAATAGTGGAGATATCCCACCCTATTTGGAAGATTTACTAGTGGAGTGTGGGTGATGGAATTATATTCACTCCTCCACACATTATGTCAGATGACTAGATTATCCTCAGAAACATCATAGTAATAATCTTAGAAATACTTAGGTTATTTATGCTCATACAGACTCTAGAACCCCAAAACATCAGTAGATTGGCTTTCTAAAGGCATATCTTTAGTTGGGATGATCCCTATGTCTATGGAAAATTAATCCTCTCAAGAACCTTAAACTATTATGGGATCCCCATCTACCTCCTATAAAACATCTAAGCTAGGATCATCCAACATAACCTCATCGACCACCTTTATTAGTGGAATGATCTCGACCAACATTGTTGAGTCCTCAAATAATGAAACCAACACCAACAATGATTCCATGATAGGTACAATCATCGTAGCCTCTTTCATCGTCTTATTTTTCGGCATGATTTCCATCTCCTCCATTTAGGATCAGACATTGGTAGCCAACTACCATGGAACTTATATTGGAATATCATCCACCACAACTACATCAACTAGCTTCATTGAAGGTACAAACTCATCTACCATTTCTTCCCTAAACTCGATCACTACCACAACTATCTATTCTACAAACATGGTTTGAATTTTGGTTTAAAGCATAGGGTTATCCAAGTGTGAATTATAAAATTAAATACATGAAAGAAAAAATAAAAAGGGGAAAGGGATTAGGAGAATGGTACATTTTGATTAGTAACTCAGATAGATCCACAAGCAATCCCCATAGTGACATTGTTCCCCAAGTCGGCATCACCTCGATTGCAGGAACCACTTCAATAGGCAGTTGTCATCTTAATACAACAATGTTAAGTAGAGGCCCCTCACTTACCCACTTAAGGGTCATGGATCCATAATCTTTTATGGGAGGTTCATCATGAACCTCCCCCTCTTATATTCTCTCAGATTCCTTCAAAAGTAAAAAAGGTGTTGGGCAACTTTCTTAAAGGATGGGTAATATCCAAGGCACATAATATTAGAAAATTTACTTGACTGATGGTAGAATTGCATCACCTAGGGAGACCTAAAAGGAACCGATTACCTTGTAATAATCTAATACTCCACCCTCGACTACACCAACAACCATTTTTTCAACAAGAATATTTGGAGGAGAAGGTACTACCAGTAACACCATTACCCGACTAGTCATAGCACATACAGCAATGTGAGAGTGAATCAGTTCCTCCATATCTATAAGGTATTGAATTTCCTCAGCCATGGAAGTGATGAAGTCTGCATTCTGATGACCAAAACTAGGAAGGGACATTCCCTCTAAGAAAAAAAACTGCCACAACTCCTTAAAGGAGTATAGCTATCTGAGGATCCCCCATCACTCCCATGTATCAGGTTAGATTACATCATTTGGGATACTCGGGTGAAAAATTAACATCCTCTAACCTTAGACATGTTCCCCAGGGACAACCCCATAGGGTTATCCTTATTCTACAATATTATTATCAGAGAGCTTTAGGCCTATTTATACTCTCATCCTTATAGTTCCCATCATTGAAGGATCCAAAATTATTGGCTCTATAGCCACTACTACACCCATCAGACCAACTCTACCACCATATCATGCACTACCTGACACTTTACAAAAAACACATGTCCATGGGACCCCTTATTTCTCATCACCTTGAGTAGTCCATTGCCTCAACATTTACCCAAGACATTCACTCTCCCATCCTAGCACATATTCAGGGATGATCCCATAAGCAGTTTTGGTCAGTGGTAACTTATTCCCCCACTTTCGATATGTGTGCTCAAACATTCACCATATATATATAAGGAAATATGGTTAGTGTTTAATATGTAATCCCATTTAAAACAATTATGTCATTGAACATAAGAATTAGAATTTCCTCATGAATCAGTGTGGGTCATAAAGATCGCAGATCACCTTACAATTCACCCCCACCACCAGTACCCCACCATGAAAGGATAATAAGTATGGAAGCTATTTTATGGTCCACATTACATCCAAATTAAGCATTAAAATAGGGATGGGGAGCAGATGAAAAATGAATTAGTCCTATAACTCAATCATTGATTGCATGTCAACTAATTCCAATTTGAGAGGGCGACTCCTGATAATGTTCAAGAATGAAAGTTGAAAGGTTGTTATGGGCAATGAGAAAAGGTTTGGATATTCATATCTTCTAACATGTTCAGATACCAAACCATAAAATAACTGGAAGGGCTTATACACAAGGAAATTATTCTTCCCTTAGTTAATATGGAAGATCACTTTGCACAATTTCTCCTTTACTAAGACCGCAAGGTAGATGTGTTCTCCCATCACCAATATCTCCACCATGATGAGAGTGTTCAGCCACATGCCCATATGAACATCCTGTACCAGGATCATCCTTCCACAAATTAGTGTATCAATAAACCCTACTATCCATACTATAATATCCTTAGGCTTCACACTATTTCCCCAAATTTACCACTTTATTGTCTCCAAGATCCTATAATATGTGTGCTCCTTACCTTCTGACATTGTTGTGCCCTCTTGGGAAGCATATCCCTTGGTTCATTGAAGAAATACCTAAAGAATTTTTTAAAAGGGTTGAACTTCATCCATGGATTGTGCTCACTTTTCCCCTACACCAAGGTAAGAAACACCCTTTCTCTATTTGATATCTAGTCTTAATCCTCCCAGAACATCTATGTGGGGAGAAATTCCGCAAACATAGACCCTTGGATTAGGATACCAGCAATCTAGAATATATCCCACAATCTAATGCCAAACTACCTAATACAGATAGTATTTTCATAATTATTCATATGTTTTCAATGATTTAATCCATAACAATTAATCAATTTAAGCTTATTTTTTCATTTTATGATTTTTTGTGAGTTTTGAGCTAAAATATGAAAATTTGTTAATTATGTAAATTTAACAATTTTATGTCACTTCATTAATTATGTTATAACATTTATAATTTTGATCCAATTTATGTTATTATTTTGTTAGGCTTCCAATTTTTGTGTGCTAAAAATTCTTTTTCTTGACCCAGAACCCATTAAAAATCCCACAAGCTCAAAAAAATTAATTAAATAGAAAACTTATTTTGATCAACAGAATGGACCCTACATCATTAAATGAGGCATATCTTGAGTTAATAACCTCAAAATTAGGTGATTATATATGTATTAGATAGAATATGTGAAGGGTAATATTCACATTAAATTTCATATAGAAAGTATTTAATTAAGGAATCCCTTGATTAGTTTAAGTGAGTTAGTTGGAATAATATTTGAAATCCAAAAAAATTCAGATTCATTAAAGAATCAATAAAATACTTTACACATATCCAAAAATATTTTAAATTTATAGGAATGATAACCATCTCGATTTAGAAAATCTTTGAAAAGGTAACCTTGGCATGTTTCGACCATCTAGTGGGTAGAACCGAAGAAAACTTCTGGAAGAGAGATTCTGGAAGAGAAAATTTTATATTCTTTTTTTTCTCTCTCTATTGTTCTTCTTAATTTTGTAATTAATTATTATTCCCCCTTGTTTATAAAAACCCTTATCATGTAAGGGTGAAATTATGTGTGATTGGAGAAGGATAGGTTTTATCTTTTTTGGGTTCTTTCACTTAAGGGTTTAAGATCCTTTTCTCTCTTCTATGAAGTTGATTTCAATTTTCTATAGAAATTTTTATTATCATGTATAATTATATTTGATTTTATATTTTTTTTATTTCTTTGGTCAATGATCAATATCTACCTCAACTAGGTTCTGGTTTATATATAATAGAATTGACCATGGTTTAATAGTGACGTACTTAGTGATCAATAGTACACATGAGAGGGGTAGAGACCATTCTTAATTTATTGGGATAAAAAAGACCCGATTGGGAATTGCCTAACTCAATTGGGGGTATTCTATACAACTCTATCACACATTAGAAGATGTTTATACCAAGCATATATTTTAGTAAGGTTTATTATCACCATTACCATTTGACCAAAGGATGAGATGGCGTGATTATGGAATATCACTTTTATCAACTTAGCATGAGAGAAATGAATAAATTGGAACTATGATAGAATTACAATTGGAGAACCAACCCTGAACTGATCACCATTCTCATATAATAGTTTTCAATAAATTTTTTTTGTTAAATTATTCACAATATTTTTCTAAATTTCTTTCAATTATTTTGTTTGTTTCTTTTTTTTTCAAAATAAAATAATTTAAAAAACCGCTATTTTTCTTCTAATTAAAGGTTATAACTTGATTATTGTGTGATCCTCTCTAGAGTTGACCTAGATGAACCAATTTACTATATTTTTAACTTAGTATGTAAATTTTTTTGTCACACCCTATGGTAGAAATGTGTCAAAACATGGTTCTATTTCATGGGAGGTAGTTCGAAAAATATAATTATCAAATTTCATAAATAATTTTTCTTTCTTTCATTTAAAAAAAATTAAAAAAACTTTTCCATGTTGTATGATAACTATATTTATTCTTATTGTATTGATAACTCACAAGTTCAAGGGGAAATAGTAGACAATTATGAGGTTTAACTCTTAAAAAAGGTTGAAAAACTCACTATTTTAGCTATGAAAATGTTGAATAACCATGTTTCAGGTCTATATTTTTAGGAATTTTTGGACATGGTTAATAAAGTCAAAACTGATTATTGAATACTAAATTCTAAGGTACAATTTACATTAGACGAGGGAAATAAACCTATAATGAAAATCCAAAATAGTGGTGGAAGTTATTTCTCTACCCATATTTCCAATATAGGAGTCTAACTATATACATCTATCTAGTGAAATTCAACTGTAAGATGAACCTTCCACTGAAGAAGTAATTGAAGCCAAACAAACTCAGGGAGATGAAATTTACTTAAAATTTTTTCATTCGGATTTTTTCAAATATGAATTGATTATCACCTCCCCTTGTTTTAAATTTTCAATTTTATACAACACTTGTATTTTCTTTGTGGATGAGGAAGAAAATGAAGATGCAACGAATAAAGAACAAATGGAGCTCCCTAAACTTGTTGAACACTTATTGGACAGACTTTAAGAGGATATCAAAGTGGATTTTCATGATGAAATATAGACACAATATATTTAATTTGAAATGGAATATTTTGATATGGATTAATCATGTTTTCATTTTTTTATATATAATTATACTCTAAATTTCAATTTAATTATTCCATTGATGTTCCATACCTTGATAAATCACTGGAGAATAAAGAAGAGGTTGTACAAGTGGAAAACCAAGAAATAGGAGGAGTAATTCATTATCCTAAACCCACCATGAAAGTTGTATCAAATAACCATGTGTGTGTATTTTTTATATTATATCCATGGAGGCCTCAACATAAAGTAAGAATTTAAAGATTTATATAATAAGTGTTGGTGGTTCATCTCAAAGAAACTCCACCCACCATCAGATTGGGGATAACCAACTAGAACTGCCCATCGAGAGGTAGTCAAAACCCAGGACCCACTTGGGGTGATTAAACCAAGATATATCATTATTTTACCATTATTTTTATATTTTATTTTCTTTAAATAAATTTCATATGTTACCTTATCTACTTTTTCTTATAGGTTTTTAGTTTGTTGAACTTAGGATCTTAACTCAATGTTGCACTGCCAATAAGTTAGGTTGTACCTCTCCTAAACACTTTATTGAAATGATTAAATTATAAATATGATTGCATGTAAAAATACACTTGAATGAATCCAAGACATTACATCATTTAATTATGGTGGAGGAAACTTTGATTTTTAGGATTTTCAAATTTTGGTTTTTTTATTTTCCAAAAAAATACGAGTTTTTCAAATTTTTGTTTTCTTCTTTTTCAAATTTTGTGAGTTTTTGAATATCTTTAGTTGAAATTATTATGATTTAAATTTTTTTAAACTCAATTTAATGAGTGAAACAAATTATTAAATGAAAAAAAGATAACATGAATGCTGAAAATGACTTTGTTTCAAGTTGTAATATTTGGGAATTTTAGGAAAAATACTCTGGTTTTTGAATCAAATGACACATCTCTCTATTTTTATCTTAGAAATAACTTTACCATGAGGGTTATAAAACTATTTTTAATATTATTTTCCTTCACCTAACTTATTGAGAGAACTATACCATGCATTCTTTGACCTAAATTTGATTTATTTCTTTCAAAACTTTAGGGTTTGAGATTCTTATGTTTTATGTGATTGAGGAATTTATTTGTTTTAAAACCCCCTTTTTAGAAGAATAATTTTTATTAATGAATAAATTTCACATTTAATCCATGTATCAATTATAATCCATGAATATACTATTATTTTAGAAACATTATAATAAAATTTTACCTATCCAACCTACTCTTGAAGTGAAATTGCGTGATCTAGTTGAACCTAAGTAGGGGGGGAAGCTATCTTGTGTAGTCCTACCTCATTTTTGATATAATTTGAGTGGAAAATAAAACAAATTATAGATTATTTTGATACTAAAAAATTTATTCTTTAAAAATTTGTGCCTTTCTAGAGATTTCATGGTAAGAGAAGTTGTGCCTTTTTGGAGATTCCAATGGAGAAATAAAGGTGGCCAATCTGGAGATTTCAAAGAAAAATTATATTTTAGAAGATTGAAATTTTTACTTATGAAATGATGAATGGTGTGAAATTTCCCTGATATTTTCAAATTTAATTGGAGCTAATTTTATGCTATGGGGAGTGGGGAGAATACCATACTTGAGTGGAAATTGAAATCATCCAATTTTGCTTCAAAATGTGAAAAACCCTCCTTATTCTACCTCATAATTTTTTATATCTAAATCCTAAAAAAAATATACAGAACAAACCTATGAAGTAGTCATGATGAAAACATGTCCTTGATTTATATCAGTTGGAGATGTATAAATTTATCAAACCGATGGTGACCCATTCACGAGTTTTAATGGGAAAATCATTGTTAAAAATTGACATTTGTGGGATAAAAAAAAATTCATGTGACGTAGGTGTCCTATTTTCTTGGGAGGAGAAATTAATATGAAATATAATG
The DNA here is from genome assembly GCA_963277665.1 of Viscum album. NCBI lineage: Eukaryota > Viridiplantae > Streptophyta > Magnoliopsida > Santalales > Viscaceae > Viscum > Viscum album. The sequence goes on along the minus strand of OY728166.1, from coordinate 925,035,665 downwards.
AATGATATGAATATAGAAGTATAAATAATGGTTTTTAATAAGGTATGATATTTTTTTCTTGATGTTAAATTGTTGGATCTCATGGATATGTGTTTTAAATTTTCTTTGATTTAATTTTGAGGTTTAATTGTCCAGTAGTCCAAGTGATAAGTATGGGGGAATTTATAGAGTTAATATTTTCACAATTATTTACATGTTTTTGAATTATTTAATCACTTCCAATTAATCATTTTGATCTTATTTTCATCATTTTCATATTTTTGGTGAGTTTTGAGATAAAATGTAAAAATCGTTTAATACTAGAAATTTAACAGTTTTATGTCACTTATTTAATTGGGTCATAAAAGTTACAATTTTTATCTAATCGAGGTGATTTTTTTTAGTCTTCCAGGGTTCATTGGCTAAAAATTCTTCTACTAGACCCAAATCCCATTTTAACCCCCACATGCTAAAAAAATCAATCATGTTGAAATCTATTCTGTTCAGCAGAATGGACATTACCTCATTAAATTAGGTATATCTCAGACTATATACTTATAAATGAGGTGATTCTAGATGGATTAGAAATATTATTTGAAGGGGAATATTGATAGAACATTTTACGGAGAAATACTTTCATTAAGTCCATCCTTGACTGAGTCAAAGTGGGGTATGTTGAATTGTTTTCGGCGGTCAGAAAACATCAACTTAATTAATATAGCCATAAATTCTTGTAAATGTATTGAAATTATTTTAAATGTTGAGGATATTTTTCATATGAATTATGAACATATTTTAAGAAGGGACCTTGGCACATTTTGTCTATCGGGTGGGAAAAACTGAAGAAAACTTTTGGCATAGAGATTCTAAAAGAGAAACTTTTTTTCTCTTTCTTTTCTCTCTTTTGTTCTTTTTAATTTTGTAATTAATTTTTCTTCCCCATTATTTATGAATACCCTTATAATGGAGGGGTTAAAGTTTTTGTGATTGGTGAAGGATAAGTTTTATCTTTTGTAATTCTTGAGTTCCTTCACATAATGGTTTAAGATCTATTTATCTCTTATATGAAGTTGGTTTCAGTTTCTTATAGTAGTTTTCATTACCATTTTAGATTTTACTTGATTTTAGATTTTGTTGTTATTATTATTTTTGGTCAAAGATCAATATATCTCACCACTAGGTTCTAGTTTATATATGATGGAATAGATTGGGGCTTATCAATGAAGTACTCAATGGTTTCCAATACGTATGGGAGGGGTAGTGAACATTATTAATTGTTTGGGATAAACAAGATCTAATTGGGAATTTCCTAACTAAATTGGGGGTATTATCTATAACTATATCACACATTGGAAGGAGTTTAGATAAATATTAGATTTTGTTAAGGTTTATTCTCACCATTATCATTAGAAAAAAGGAGTGAGATGAAGCGATTATAACATCTCAATTTTATTGAATTAGTAGAAGAGAAATGGATAAATTGGAACTATAATATAATTACAATTAGAGAACCAATCCTGGCCTGATCACCGTTCTCATATAATAGTTTTAAAAAACTTGTTTTGTAAATTTTTTATGATTATTTTTATTAATTTTTTTTCCTTTTTTAGTTTCTTTATATTATTTTCCAAATAATTTTTTTTAAAACCCCCTTTCCACCTAATTAAAGGGGAAAATTTATTGTTGCATTCTACTCTCTAGATACAACCAATATTAACCACTTTAATTTATTTTCAACTTTTTAAATAATTATTTTTGTCATACCTTGTGACAGGAACGTTTCAAAATAAGAAACTATTTTTGAGGTTGCAGTGAAACCAATATAATTCTCATAGTTCATAAATAATTTCCTTTTTTTTCATTTAAAAAAAATAAAAAACTTTTCAATGAAGTATACCAATTGAATTTATTCTTCTTGAATTGGAAAATAATAGGTTCAAGGTGAAATGGTAGACAATGATGAGTTATCCGTCTTATAAAAGGTTGATGAACTCACTATTTTGTCTAGGCTTATGCCGAATGACCATGTTTTAGGTCTCTCTTTGAAAGGTATTTTTGACATGTTTAATCAATCTAAAACTAATTATAAAATATTTAAGTATTTGGTACAAGTTATATTAGATTAGGGAAATAAATATATAATAGAATCCAAACTAATGGTGGAATTAATTTCTCTACCCATATTTAAAATGTAGAGGCCAAAATACATTCCTCTATTTAGTGAAATTCAACTGCAAGAGGAACCTACCACTAAAGAAGTAATTAAAACAAAAAAAAAACTCAAGAAGATGATATTTTATTAAGCTATTTTCATTATGATTTTATCAAATATGAATTTATTATTACCTCCCCCCTTTTTAAAATTTTCAGATTCATCTAACACTTTTATTTCCTTGATTGATTAGGAAGAAAAAGAAGATGTACTTGATGAGGAACATCAAGAGATCTGAAAACTTGTTTAACACTTATTGGAGGGAGATAAAGAGGAGATCAAAGTGTATTTTTCTAGGAAAACAGAGCCACACAACACTTAAATTGAAAGGTAATATTTTTTTATGTATTCCTTATGTTTTAATTATGTTTAAATAGAATTAAACTCTAAATTTCAATTTAATTATTCCACTGATGCAACATTCCTAGAGGAATATTTAGAGAATAAATAAGTGGCTGTGTAAGTAGAAACTAAGAAAGTGGACGACTCATTATTTTTCCTAACCCCACCATGAAACTTTTATCTCATTACCATGGGGTTTGATTTTTCATACTATATCTGGGGAGTTCTCAATAAAAAGGAAGAAGTAAAATATGTAAAGAAGAAGTGTTGGTGGTTCATCTAAAAAAAACTCCCCCCACCATCAGATTTGGGATAACCAATTGAAACTTACCATATGGAGGTAGTAAAAACTGAGGTCCCACTTTTGGGATTAAACCAAGATCTATCCATATTATACCATTATATTTCATGGAAAAAATTATTCATTAAGGCTTCCCTTTAATGAGTCAAAGTGGGGTAGATGGAATAGAATTCGGTGGCCAGAAAAAGTCATATTCATTAACACTGATATAAATTATTGTAAAATTCTCTAAAATATTTTAAATTTCAGGTGTATATATATAGATTTATTCCAACCATCATTTAAGAAGAGACCTTTTAATGTTTCATCCATTTGGTGGACAGAATTGAAGCAAAATTTTGGAAGATAGATTCTGGGGAAGAATTTTTTTTTCTCTTTATTTTCTATCTTTTTTTCATCCTTATTTTGTATTGAATTATTCTTACCCATTTTCTATGAATACCCTTATACTATATGGGTTATATTATATGTGATTTTTTTAGGATAGGTTTTCTATTTTGTAATTATTGAGTTATTTCACTTAATGGTTTAATATCATTGTCTCTATTGTGTGAAGATGGTTTCAATTATTATAGTGGATTTTATTATTTTGTATGATTGTGTTTATTTTTAGATTCTATTTTTGTTATTTATTTGTTCAATGATAAACATCTCCCTACACTAGGTTATAATTTATATATGATGGAATAGACAAGGGCTTAGTGGTGAAGTACTCAGCGATCACTAGTTTGTGTGGGAGGCGTAGTGAAGATTATTAATTGATTAGGATAAACAAGACCAAATTGGGATTTTACTAACTCAATTCGAGGTATTATTAACAACTATATCACTCATTATAAGGATTGTATACAGATTTTATATTTTGGTAAGTTTTATTCACACCATTACCATTTGACCAAAGGAGTGAGATAAATTTATTGTGAAATATCACTTTTATCAACTTATTAGAAGATAATTGGATAAATTGGAATTATGGTAGAATTAAAATTGGAGAAACAACCATGACATGATCACCATTATTAAACAATATTTTTCAATCACTTTTTGTTTCAATTCTTCTCAATATTTTTCTTAATTTATTTTCATTTTTTAGTTTCATTATTTTCTTTTCCAAATAAAAAATTTCAAAAACTCCCAATTTTCCCTATAAATAAATGATAAATATTGATTATAGTGTAATTATATCTGGAGAAAACTAGGTTAACCACTTTAATGCATTTTTTACTTAGTAAATAATTGATTTTTTCAAACCCCATGATTGGAATGTGTCACTCCCCATGGTACAGAAGAAATGTGTTGGTATATGGTGACAACCTTCTCAAATAGTTCCAAAATGATGTCAATGTGATTGTATATGTGGAACAATGTGGGTCATTCCACCTCATAGCTCCCAAATTTCTTTATCTCCACCCTTAAATTCATTATAGAAACATCATACCCCATATGCCCCGGCCCATTCTTTGATGAAATTTCAACGCTGATACATGTCCCATTCTTTTCTCCAGTATTTAATATGGTCTATCAAGACCACCATGAGAATATTATAACATTGAGGGGGACATAAATGTAGCTCCAACTCATTACTATTGAAGTTTTTCACATGGTTCCATAAGGAATGAATTGTGAGAGATGTGTGGTCCTTCATAATATGTCCTCTAACGACCTTGTACCAATGGCACTATCCAAGAATTATCCTAAAACAATTACCAGGATTATCCTAATTAAAAATGGGAATGAACACATCATCCCAAATCCAAAAAACATGCATCGGTAACCTATTTCATAACTAGTATTTATATTGAATCTTTATCCATAGCGCAGTGAGTGTGTGATGATTAGACTTAGTTCAAAAACTCTCCCCGATTATGAGGTTTCCATATATCTCCCTTTTTTTATCAGTGAAAGATTTAACACCCTTAGTGTCCATTATTGTTGAATTTAAAAGTTTTCAAAATCTGGTTCACAAAGGTCGTTTCACATAGTTCTTCTCATGAAGGTCGAGTTCTTAGAAATGTTTTCACCAAAGTCTATTTGCAGAATCATGATTCACAAAAAATGTGGGTTTAGTGAGTTGTGTGAATTTAAATCACAAAACACATGTGAAGGTCTTATGTTTTGTAAAAATAGGGCACTTGAGGTATTTCAAGAAAAGTTCATACTCCCCTAAGAGTGCTCCACCCCTATTTATAGTCGTACATTTAGACTAGGTTTTCCCAATAGGGATTTCCAATCACCAATATTTGAAGGGTTTTCCATAGAATCTAACCCTCCTATCCCTTGTAAGATATAAATATGAGAATGGAATTTGTTAATATCGGAATACACCTATCACAGGAGAGGTCGAGGAAGGCATGAGAAATTTGAAGAAATTCATCCCAAAACGGTGAAAAAATCCACTTAAGTGACTACTTCATGATGGTCAAAAGCATTGAAAATATCTCTGGATCATAGATTTCCCTAACCACATGAATATTGAGGTAGTTTCCTTCATGAAATATAACTCTGATTCATTGAAGTCCCTAGCCGCATGAAGCTTGTGGAAGAAACATTCACGTATCTTAACTCTAGTTTAAGGAACACCATCAGTTCATGAAGCACATAATCTTTTGTGAAATCCTCCATATTTTATGAAACCGATTCACTTTCCACTACTAGTCCTATAAATACCCCTATGTTTTACTTTTAAGGGGTCATATACTATCATATTCCAAGAAAATATCTAAATTCATGAAAATCATAAGTGTCACAAGTGAGAGAGAAGATGGATTTCAATTTGTAGATATCTTTCATGAATCCACCTTGCATGGGTTTTTTAGAACCTCAACCCTTTATGGATATTACTTTCATGAATGTTCATTTCCTTCATATAAGAATAAATCCCTTTGTAGATCATGGGGATTTGTGAAACAATTATCCATTGTGAAACCAACCCCATGAGAACCAAGATTTTTAATCCTATGTACGGTGAATATGTTTCACAAATCACATTCTTTCATGAGACCCCCGGATTTTGAAAAGCCCCAAAATTTCATGAAACACCAACTTTCAAAAAATCCATCCTCCAATCCTTCTTATGGTACCTCCTTTCAGTCAACAACCTTTCACAATAGTTGAGTTCCCAGGGCCCCCATACCAATCTTGGAACAGTTCAATTTCACCCCATACCTCCATGAGACTACCACCACCAACCCTACCTTTGGATCTTAATAATAAGTACCCTAATATGTATTTCTCTTAATAACAGGAACCCTAATATTGGGACCCCCCAATTTCCACTCCTCCATAAAAGTGTTTATGCAATTCCCGCTAAGTGGTTCATGAGTAGTGGACATGTAATCCCTAAAGGTGGCATCATCGATGGAAAATTATTACTTTTATCAGTAGATGATAGTTTTTCTAGATCTTCATTTCACTTTTACAAGGACCCCCAAAGTGTGTAGCCCTATCCATGTCCGAGACGTAAGACATAAAACTTATTAGCTCTATATCCCAGTCATATGACATTAGACTTCATGAAAACATCCTAAACACATAAAGTTAAACTATAACATTACCCCATGAGATGAACACAAGATTCAAAATATAGTATCAAAATGGGATGAAACATCCTCCCCTACCATGGGAATATATAATACATCAGGAAACCCATATACATAATCCCCACACCACCCCTCATTGATGCTCCTTCTATGAAACAAACATCCTTACCGCATGGTGTTAAACTACATGGACTAGTCCAGTTGCATAACCATAAACAATAGCATCAAACTATGTGTTTTGTGATCCCTATTTACTGATAGGGTATGTAGGATTCATCCATGAGGTTCAATATTGACAAACCTGAGTGTGAAATATCCCCCCCTTGGGGACACACTTAACCAAATCCTGAGTGTGAAATCTTCTCTATTGGGGACACACTCCACCATCTTCAAGTGTAAGATCTTCCCCATGGATACACACTTAAACTTCTTCCAATTGTGAAACATTTCCCCTTGGTGACACAATCAACTAAATACAAAGTGTAAAATATTACCCCTCAGGGACACACTTAACCACCCATATAACCCCAAAACAGATTAATACTATGAACAATCCATCCCCTCAAGATGTTAAACCTGATACCCATCCATACCTACAAGATGTTAAAACTCCAACCCATCTATCCCTAAAAGATATTAAACCTATGACCCATTTATCTCCAGTAGATGTCAAACCTTTGTCCCATCCATCTCCATACTACCTCCTTTGAGTGAAGTTTATTTCTTTATCAAGACAGAAGTATTTTAATAAACCATTTTCCACCTCAAGATGTCACTAGGAAAATGTTTCATTAAACTGACATAAATATACAAGGGAGACTCAAAATAGGAAATTATCTCCAAGGAAGAATCCATAGAAGGAGGAAATGTTATCTCATCACCCCATTTCAATTAAGGAGTTGAAATCATTGATTAATGTGATAGAAGCTTCCTACCTTTGGAATGTTAAAATGTGGGGAAACAATTAGTGTATCATTTCCAGGAAGATAGATGATATGTAGACCCAATGGAAAACAATAGAAACATACACTGAAGTAAAATTCTATGAAAATAACCCTATATTAAAGGAAGATATTGAGATAAATATAGCCCCTCAGTTTTCCAATTATTTTATTCAAAGTGGCACCATAATGGTCTCCAAGATAGTATGCTATGAATTTCCCATATATAGGTCTTGAAAATAGTAATAAAATTTATCAATTAAACTGCTAAAAAAACCTCCAATACTTAGATAAATTCATGGTTGATAAAATCAATTATATGAATTTGAAAAGTTAAATCACCATACGGTGATCCCCACAATGATATAATAATAATTCAAATTGAACTGATTGTTGTTTATTTGACTCTATTACAATGTCATAAAACATACCTCCAAAATATCTATAAAAATCCAAATTATCACATCTAGGAATTTGAATATATCAATCATTTTTTGATTATAAAAATAATTTCTTCTATCAGGTTGTGTAATAGATATAATATTGTAATATGAAAATATTATTTTAGAAATATAGAACTTATAACATTTAATGAAACTATATGTCATGGTGCCTATGTTATAGAATTTAATCCTCTATACTACTCTATGTTAATATGACATATATTCATTCTGTTTGAGAATTTATTTCCCAACATTATGTATTCACAGATTTAAAATGTTATCCTTATATAGACACATGTTTATGATTCAGTAATAGTATTACAATGTCGTTCCTTATGATACAACATACCCTAATCTACTCTCATGTGAGTCTTATTTTACTCATTAATGGATAGTTGGATTCTAAGGATATTCTTAAAAAGTTTTAGTTAAATGTGACATATAATTTCAAATTCTTTAATTATTATAATGTATCTCTACTTAGGGTATGGAAGTCAAGAAAAATAAGAGAAAAATGCATGATCTAACTCCTTATGTTCACTATGAAATTCATTTCAGTGGATATATCAAAGTGTCATTAATATTTTCAGCTTCTAGATGTTTTCACTATATAAACACATGAAAAATTGGTGGATTTCAAAGGGATTCTTGATAGTTTTAATTAAAATATTCAAAACACTTCCAAATTCACGGGTAAGCTACATTTGATAAAAGTCATTAAAATCACACATAATTTTGAAATATTTAAAACAATAATAAACTAAAAATATGATGAAAATAATTTTATATATAGGAATAATCAAATTCACCCACACTAAATCTTGTTCTAGCACCCAAAAAAATTTCAACATAAAATTAAAATGAACCCATACCCTAAAATTTAAAACATTTCACTTCTTATATGTATAAATATAATGTCATAACTAACAATTTTAAATTCACACAACTCATCTTTTTAAATTTTTTCAAATCATTCCCCATGTATAATTCTAATTCAAGTCACCTACACTTTTTATTGATAATATTTAAATATACATTAATATCCATGCCATATATGATCCACCATGTCAAATAAAAAGAATATAAAAATTATTATTTGTCTTGAAATTATTATAAATATCCACTTGTAAATTAAATAACAAAAATCACAATGGATTCTCATTTATGTTACGATGTATCTAAAGATAAAATATGGTAGGTACTAATGTAAAAAATTTAAAAAATGGATAGAAAAGGATACTAACTATATAAAACATAATATATGACATTTTAATTAAGATCAATTAATGATGTTAATATCCTTCCTCTACTTAAAAAGAAACTATATCCCACTTCAATTATCCTAATTTCTATTAAATCAGAATTTTATCCTTGAAAACATTGAAGATTATTTCCTCTTATTTTTTTTGGGTTTTTAAATGGGGTTTTTGCATGAAATGAATTTAACACCATGAAATTTCAAATTAAACTGAAACATATACCCCAACCACAAAAATCATGTTGACATTAATTATTATTTTTATCAAAAAAATGGAAAGAGATAAAACAAAGGCCAATCAAAGATATCACATATCTCTCTTTTTTCACATATTATCTTTTTAATTTTTTCCAAAATGTATTGTAATCCACATGATATAATAACTAATGAGAAAGTGATAGTTAAACTAGTCAATAAATAAATAAATCCCATATTTTACACTAAAAAATAGAATTTCCATCACCTCTTGGAAATCACCCAATCTTCTTTTTGAGTATCGAATAAGTTCATGAATTTGTATTAAATAATTATTGTAGCAATGGTAAATGTGACTAAAAAGTGGGTTCTTATAAGGAAATTATTTTTTCATATAGATTCTAAAGAAACTAAATATAGTTATGTTTAAAAGATAAAAGGGGAAGAAGATAATTAATAGATGGCCTTAACCATCTTAATATGTTTTAAAACCATCATTATTTGATATTATTAATAAGTTGGTAATATTAGTCTTGCATATCATAAGATAATATCAAGAATGATGGTATAATAATAATATTTTAAAATTATTACATGTACCTATATAGAATATAAATCAAAATATATAATTGAAACAAGTCATGTCATGTGTATGAATTTTCAATCTAAAATAAATAAAAAATATATTATTTAGAATAAAAATGATGAATCATATCTATAATCTATATAAGACAAATATATACTAGAATGATAATGTAAAATTCATATATTTATACATATAAATTTATTTTTTATGATATTTATTAATCAAATGTTTATAACCAGTAAAAAAAATCTATAATGATGATGTATCCTCGATCAATGTGGTAGAAAATTCAAATTTATTATCCATGTATGAAATTTTTTCATTCATAAATTAATAATTATTCAAAAATTCACCTATGATGAGAAATATATTTCAAAAATATGGTGAGTATTTTTTAAATTAAATGGATAAAAAATATGAGAATAAGATATATTTATTCTTAGTTTTATATAAACTAGTTTCCTTCATCTAGGGAATCAATTAATGTCCCCGAGGTTACTTGTTTGTGTTTGAGTGTTGGTTATTTCTCCCATTATTCTTTTATAAAGGATACTTATATTTTTATTCTAAAAAACCAAAATAAACAAGTACTGTTCAAGGTTATTCCTTAAAATATTAGAAATATGAGAGACATGGCCTTATACACTGAAAGAGTCTCATTAATAGTTCTTAAAACTAATTTAATGGAAGGAAAACAAATCATGTTTCCTTTTATAAACACATTTTTTTAATTTAATTATGGTATACATTACCATGTATGATGTGAAATATGATAATGGAGAGAATATACTAATTCTGGATTTAATTATCATATGAATTTATACTAATTCACATTGGTTTTTAACCTCATTCTCCTTGATTATCTCTTCATATTTATTTCTAATGAAATCTAGGTTTTATAATTTATTATCGAATAAAAAACTAATTCATGTAGTAACCCAAAAATGTTGTTCTCTTCCATCACCACTTATTCATATTTCATTTCATGAAATTCATCAATTTGCCTCTTAAATATAGTGGTCACTTATTCTGTTACAAGCTAGCCCAAATACCTTGGTACCCTAATACCTAAGCTGATACTGACACAGCCCAAAGGGAATTCACTATCCCCACAGGTTTAAAAATAGCACCCAAAATTATGCAACATAAAAGTTTGAATGAATTTTCTACAAGAAAAGGATAAGATAAAGATCCATATCTATATTCTCAAAGAAATCTCCCAAATGTGATAGTATTAGAAACTAAAAAGGTATTCCTAAACCCAAATAATACACTATCAAAAGTAATAAAAAGAAGAAAATAATTACTCAAACATCCTGAAGAGTCAAAAATTCATTCCAAAAAGATCAATAACATCCATTACCTCCATGTGGTGATTTCCCCTTACTTGAAACTGGAAGAAGGAAATATACAAATACCCAAAGGAAAAGGTATGGTGTGAGCTAAAAATCCTAGTAGGGTATCAAAAAGTGTTCTAAAATAATATTCCATAATAAATACAACAAATTATTCTTTCAAATTTTAAAAAATCAAAATGGAAGTACAATTTCATACTTAAATCTAATCATGATTTTCATTTAAAAATATTGAAAAATTTCAAATAATTGCTTAAGTATAAACTTTTATATAAAAAAAATTATATAAATCACTAGAAATGTGTTAAATAGTTTAAAAATCCATATAACATTTCTTTTAACGTGATCACAAAAATTCATTACATAATAGTCAAACTCCCTATGGTACGTTAGTTACTGAATATAGAATCCTCACAATCTCATATTAGTGATCATGAAAAAAATCCACTCCCACTTAAGGCTAATTACAACCATCTAATGCCACTTTAGGGAAAATGAAAATCTGAACATGGTTTAGTTAGTGTTGTCATTATAAATCAATTTGTAGGTAATTTCCTTCCTAGTGTGTATTTTCCAACCACCTACTAACTACCCAGGTTCCCATGTGCTTTAATCAATAAATAAACATTGGGAAATTTATTTCATTTCAAATCAAAACATCATTTATAATTCAATTTCCCAATTTTCATTTCAATATGCCGAAACAATTTCAAAACCAAATCATTTATTTTTCATCAGTTCATGATTTTTTAAAATAAAACCAATAATAAGTTTTAAGAAAATCAATTTAATACATTTTCTAAAATCATTTATCAAATAAATTTACAATTTACATCAATTTCCAAAGCACACCCACAACCCAATTTCATTGGAATTAAGAATTTTCTCCAAATTCAGACCAAATCCATTCAAATTATAATTCACATAGAATTGGGTTTTTACTAATTTAATTGAAATGAATTTAAATTAAACCAATAAAACCAAGGGTTCATCACATGGGAAATCTCAATGGAACTACATACAGTTAATCATGGTAACACATATCAAAACACCCACAATGATATTTTACAATCAAAAATGACATAAAAATAGGTCAGTAAATAAAACCTAGATTTATAATCCAAAACAATGTATTTTAGATCCATAAAACACATGATGATCTAACAAACCCTATAAAGAAAAGAGAGAGAGAGAGCGGGAGAGAAGGAATGAGGGAAGATCACTTACCGAGGAGGGATAAAATGAGATCCACCACACATAGATCCACCTATTAAGGGATTTGAGGAAGACTAAAGTGGTTATAGAGATATTGAAATACCAATGATTTTTTTTATCATGAGTTAGGGTTGAGTGTGGGTTCATATCAGGGTTTTCAAATTTTTTAATTTTTTTTGGAAATAAAAAGTCTCATACACATGGTTATCCAGACAGGGCCTCACAGTTTATAAAATCATGAACCCCTATAATAAGGTTCATGGTTTTTCAAACCATGTACTAATAGTGAAACCCCACACTATTTGGGTTTACACGATTTATACTCGGTGGGTGCATGGTTTGGGAAAACCATGCCCCAATGGTACACAACCCATAATTTTCCATTTTTTTAAAAAATTTCACCAAAAACCACATGAGACAAACTCTAACCCAGTTATGATAAAAAAACAGGGTTGATGAGTACTTGAAAAGTAGTAACATGATATTAAAATCTCCCCATAATAAAAAATTTCTACCCCTGTAAAGTTTTCAAGAAGTATCCATGTCAAAAAGATGAGGGCACCACTCTCTAATCAGTGCCTATCTCCCCAAGTATCATGAGTATCAGAACCGTGATGGCATAACACTAAAACGAAAAGTATCTTCCTCCCACAATGTACCTTGGTTTCCAAATAAACTATACTAAATAAATTCCTAGTCATGGATAAATTAGTCTCTACATCTAGATCACTCCATCTTAGAAAATGAGATGGATTAGAAAGATATTTCCATAGCTATAATACACGGAACATATTACCTATCGACATAAACTACGGTGGAAGTTCTAAATGGTAATCCACTTTTACAACTTCTCAAAAAAGTCAAATGGTTCCAAAAAAATGAGGAGTGGATCTCCCATGCCCCCCTATACATTGGCGACCCAAACAAGGTGAAACTTTCAAGAACACATAATCACCAACTGAAAGTTACAACAGTCTATGAAAATTATCAACATAAGATTTATAAAGGTTCTAGGATAATAAAATTCTCCATATAATCAACTAAATCTCTTTTATCATATCTTGAACCATGGTTTTTCAAACTAAGGAACTCAAACTAATCTATGACCATCACATATAATGCTTACAAGGCCATCAATACAAGGAATCAAAGTGACCCCTTTTGATTATAAACTAGAAACCATTATTATAAGAAAACTCAACCAGTCCCAAAAGGTCATCACAAGATCTAATATAGTCAAGGAAGTAGGCATGAAGATTATCCTCAAGAATATGTATAGATCTCTCTGTCTAGCCATTTGTCTGTGGATGGTATGTCATAATCAAATGAACCTGATATACCAATTCCTCTTGAAGACCTCTCTAAAAGTGAGAAGTAAAATGAGGATCCCTATCAGAGCCTATAGAAGATATATCATCAGGTAAATGAATAATCTCTTTCACATATAGATTTTCCAGCTCCTCAACATTGTTTGCATCATGAATGGGTATAAAGTGATATGATTTTTTCATCCTATCGATCACAAACCATATCAAAATTTTCATTCAATGGGTATGTGAAAAACAAAAAAAAGTTTCCATAAAGATCTCATCCCACTTTCATGTCAACACTAGAAATGGATAAAGCAACACCAAAGTATTCTGATGCTTATCCTTAACCTATTAGAAAGTATACAAACAACAGAAAAAATAAACTATACCCCATCTCATAACTAAACACCAGAATCATCACTGCATATCATAAAACTTATTTGTGGTTCCTAGGTGAAAAACCCACTAGGAGTTATGTAAATCCCCCATTATAGATTTACTCATAAAAAAGGTACAGTGTACCAGTTTTGGAAACATAGGATAACCTCTGTGGAGAACTACCACTCAATAGTAGTATCTCCAGCATAAAAAAGTTCCTAATTCCACAGAATTAATCATTAAGATGATGTTCCTAAAGAATCATCTCAATAAGAGAAGATTCCAACTAAAAAGTTTCCAAAACAACCTCATACCTAGTCTCCCAAACTCCTATATGATACTATTCCAAAATATCAATCAAGTTCCACTCTTCTGATAATTTTTTCAAGGCCTAGGTTAGAAGTTTCCGGATAAAAGCATCAATTATGACATTAAATTTCCCCAGGGTATATGTAATATCATTGTCAAAATATTTCAGGTACTCCACCCAATGCCTCTGTTAGAGACTCAAATATTTTTAAGAGAATATATAACTCAATATTTTGTGTTTTGAGTACATGGTAAATCTTTAAATGAAAAGGTAATGCTACTAACTCTTAATATCATGCGTCAAGACTATAAGTTTAAGGTCAGGAGTTGGATAATTCTTCTTGTGCGTCCTAAGTTATCGAGAGTCATAAGAAATGATGTGATCACCATTCAAAATAAGACAACAAAAACTTGAACTTGATGCATCAAAGAAGACAACATAGCCCTTCCCAAAATTTGGAAGAGTTAACACTAGTGAAAAAGTCAGAAGTTATTTCATCTCAAAAAATAACTAACATTTCTCATATAAAGCAAAAAATCAATCCCTTATGAAATAGGGTGGTCAATAGAGAAGTAAAATTTGACAAATTATTTACAAATTAGTGATAATATCTAGATAAACCCAAGAATCATTGAATCTCAAAAACATTACATTGTTTCTCGCATGTCATAACAACTCTCACCTTCATAGGATCAACTGAAATACCATGTTATGAGACCAAATGTCTTAATAAATTCACATCATGAATCCAGAAATCACATTTTGATAGATTTTCATAAACTCGGTGATTACTCAACAATTACAAAACTATTCTCAAATAAAACACATGATCCTCCTCGAACATAGTGTAAATAATGATGTCATCCATAAAGACTACCATGAAATTATTAAGATACCCATGGAATATACTGTTCATAAAATAAATAAATACTACAAGATCATTGGTTAGAAAAAATAGCGTGAAAATATACTCTTAATGGCTATAAATTCTCCAGAAGGTGGTTTTATGAATGTCAGATTATTTTATTCTAAATTAGAGATAACCAGATTGAAGATTAATCTTCAAAAAACTCTTCACACATTTCATTTGGTCAAATATATCATCAATAAATGGTAATAAATTTGTGTTATTTACCATAAATCAATTTATTTTTCGGTAATCAACATGTAGGTGAAGTGTTCATTCATCTTTGTTAGAAGAAATAATAGGTTCCACCTAAGGTGATACACTTGGTGGTATAAAGAATTTCTCCAAAAGATCATCCAACTAAGTCTTCAATGTGTTCATTTTAGTTGGGTCCATATGATAAGAAGGTATATACACTCTTTGAGTAAAAGAAACTATATAAATATAAAACTCTACCTCCTTTATCGGTGTCAAAATAGATAAGTCAAAAGAAAAAATGTTGGGAAACTCAACGTTAACTAGAGGTAGATCATCACTCACAGATTCTCACTCCAGGTCAAATAGAAACACTAATATTACTTTACCCAAATTTGGATAATAGGATATGACTCTACTCAACCTCCGGTCCCATTCTCCACGAATGATATCGAACACTCCATTGTGATCCATAAAGAAAAACCATCTAAGATAACAATCAATTCAGAATTTAATTGCAATGAGCCAAACCATATCAATAATGACATCAAGAGGCTTCATTTCAAGAAACATAAAATCCCAAATATAATCAATCTCTAATAAAGAGAACACAGATGTTAGACCAAAAACACCCTACTCTCCCTTCATTTATAGGGGTGTATTAATATCCATCACATAAGATAAAAAGGTCCATATAATTATTTAAAAGGATCACAATACAAGTCTGAACGAATGAATGAGATGCACCAATATCAAATAAATTAGTCACTAAAGATGATTCTATAGTGAAATGTGCTTCCTGCAAGCTAAAAATCCAACTAGAGTCTCACTAAGTATTCTTTAATAAGATTCCATGGTAAATAAAAAAAACTCATATTAGAATTTAATAAAAATAGGTATCGAAGTACAATTTATTATTCAAATCAAAACATGATTTTAATTTCAAAATATGGAAACATTTCCAACAATAGATTAAGTGAATATTTTATTTAAAACATATTATATAAATCAATAGGCATGAGTAAATTGTTTCATAATCAATGGAATCAATATTTCAAAGTAATCACAAAAATTCTTTGTACATTGGTCAAACACCTAGCGGTACACTAGTTACTGGATATATAATCTTAATACTCCCTTATTAGTGACCATAGTAAACATACACTCCCATTTAACAGAAATTAAAATAATCCATGAACACTTAAGGGAAAATTACAAGCCAAATATGGTTTAGTTATTGTTATCATCATCAACCCATTGTTATGGAATTACCCTCCTAACATTATTTTTCAAACCACTTACTAACTACCTAGGCTTCTATGTTCTTTAATCAATCAATAAATATTGGGAAATTTATTTCATTTCAAATCAAAACATCATTTACAATTCAATTTCCCAATTTCTCATTTCAATATGCCAAATCAATTTCAAAACTAAATATTGTAATTTTAATCATTTCATGCACTTTAAAAAGAAAACAAATCACAGGTTTTAAATTAATCATTTAATACCATTTTCTAAAATCAATTCTAAAATAAATTTACCATTTCTATTAATTTCCAAAACACACACCAAATTCCAATTTCATTGGAATTGGGTATTTTACTCAAAATTTATACAAAATACTTTTAAATTAAAATTCTCATTGTTTTGAGTTTTTTACAATTTAGTTGAAATCAATTTAATTTAATGTAATACAATCTAGGGATTATCACATGGAAAATCTAAATAGAACCATGTACCTTTAATCATGGTAACACGTATCACAACACCTGTATTAGGATTTGACAATAAAGAATGAAATCAATAGAGATCAAGTAATCAAACCTAGATTTTAGATCCAAAACAACATAGTTTATATCAATAAAACACACGATGATATAAAAAACCCTATGGAGGAATGAGAGAGAGAGGGGGGATAGAGGGAACAAGATAAGGTCAGTTGCCAAGTAGGGATCAAATGAGATCCACCACACTTGGATCCATATAAGAAGGGGTTTTAAAGAGACTAAAGGGGTTTTAGAGACCCTCCAATAACTAGGATTTGTTTTAATCTCGAGTTAGGGTTGAGCGAGGGTTCATATGGGTTGCTTGAGAATTTTTTAATTAATTTTCAGAAATAAAAAATCTCACAGGCATGGATATCTGGGAAAAGACATACGGTTTATCAAGTCCTTCACCACTCTCAAGGGTAAGTGGTTACTACTTGCTGGTTGTACAGTTTTTAGACAATGTGAAAACATTAAAAACCACCACTCTATAAGTTTTCATGGTTTACATAGGGTGTGTGATCAATTTGGGAAAATCGTGTGCCAATCGTGGACAACCTAGAATTTTCCAAAATTTTCAAATTTTCTCTCAAAACCACCCAAGACAAACCCCAACCATGTAATGATAAAAAAGAGGGTTGATGAGTACCTCAACTGTATTTAAAGGATTTTACATATTCCTCTTACTTATTAAATTATTTTATTTTATCCTCTAATAAATATAATCATTCAATTTATATATTTTTTATTTTTTTAAAATGTTAGAAAACTCAATGAACCCCATTTTATCCTCTTTATCTACTTCATAAAACATCAATTAAACTATTGGTTTTTTTATTAAAATTTATTATTCCATGAATTAGTACATTTTATTAGATTATCATAAAATAAATATATATTCTTACTTGATTAATACTACTCATTATCCAACTCTTCATTTCCAAAAATCCTTTCTTGTTTTTATTTAATCTATACTTCACAGACTAAAATATACAAAAAAATGTTTCCATCAATATTTCATGTGAATTTTGATCATGAATATCTCAAAATAAATAATTTTCTTGATAGAATTGATCATCCAATAGATACAATTAGATGTTATAAATGGTTTTTAATATGTTTTACTCCATCCATATCATTTCTTATCAAAATAGAAATGATTATGAATTTTTTGTTTTCTCAAACTAAAAGAAACTCAAATGGAATTATACAGTGTGTGTATGAGGTAAACCCAATATGGAATAAGGAATCCCAATTATTACTTAATAAAGAAATTTATAAATCATAATCATTGTTCCAAAATATTTAATTAAAATCTAAACTAAATGACTCTACATTTAACTAGTTAATTGTGGAGTTATCAAATATTGTGGAGAATAATGTGAGGGGGTTAAAATTAAAGGATTAATTTTATTTAATGAAAAGAAATTAAATATCAACCATTATATTAGTCAAAATAAATTTTAAAGAGACTCTTTAAGAATAAAAAATACCATATGGTTAGTAATAATTTTTTTACCTATCACCAGTCAATTCTAATAGAAAGAAGTAATCTAATAAGTTCAAGATATACTCTAATTTATCTCAAATATAACATAATGATATAGCTGTCTCTCATGATCCCATCCATCCTAATTACATGGGGGTACTATACCTTATTTTGCATCAGTATATCTATAAAATAGGAGAAGAAAAATTGATTAGGATCAATGTGATAGTAATTATTAAGAAAAAATTACATGGAAAGAGAATTTTAAAACATGATTCACATATACTATTCCTTGAATCCTAACCCTAAAATTTAAAATAATAAATTCATAGATGTGTGGTAATAATACATGAATTCACTACACATAATATCCCATGTAATAGAATAAAAAACCCAAAAATGTTGATAAAAAAATTAAAATAACATAAATTATTAAATCACATTAAATATATGAATCCCAGAATTATAAAAAGAAAAAAAAATCAAATCTAAGAAATTAATGGTGGAAAATACATTATTTAATTCAATTTTTCAATCCTTTGTAGGCACATTAATCTAAATTTCATAACCCCCTCCTTTTGAAAAAATACCTATTATATTCTCTAGAAATATCTCCTAAAATATCTAGTCAAAATATCATGACTATATACGAGTAAATAAATTTGAATACTATAATTCATATATTTTATTCGACCATGTAAAATCTTTTTAATGTTGAAGGATTCATAAAATGTAAAATTATATGAAAAATTACACCATATTATTGAAAATACTGACAAGAATATAACTTTTGAATTATGTAATTATTTTATCAATTATTTCCTCCAAAATGGATGGTTGGTTTTCTCCATGTCAAACTGCCATGATTTTCCCAAATACAGGACATCATAAATAATCAAAACAATTTCACAATTAACATTAAAAAACAACTCATGTAGATTCCTAAAATCTCAAGGTTGACCAAATATGTTAAATCTCTTAAAATAATGAAATATTTAAGTAATGCTCCCCAATGTAGAATATAAATAATTTGAACTCTATTTATTTCAATATAGATATCTCTATTTTTTTATGTTATAAAATATATCCCTAATATAAATAAAATCTTTAAGATAATAGTTTTGATTAGATTAGGACATTTATTATTATTTTATTTAAGGAAGAGTTAAAAGTGTTAAATTTATAGTTTAATAAATAAACCATTTTTAATATAAGGTTATAGATAATATAAATTCATATATAAATATTCATTAAAATATAAAAATATTTCCCAAATAATTTTATTTTATTTATAATTTTTATACATTAAATAATTAAATTTATTTATGACACAATGATGATTCAGTAATTACCTTATTAATAAAAGATTAAAATAATTAATATTATAAATATCCAAATAAATGCAAATTGAGACTTCTAATGAATTATAATAATTTTATAGGTTAATATGAAATGTTGGGGTTGGTTAAATAATTTTTTTGATGTGATAAAGTTGTTATGAATTTCACAAAAACAAAATACCAAATTGTGTCAAAATCAACATAAATGAGTTTAAAAAAAATACTATATTATTAATTGATATAATATTTATAAAAATATATGGATCTTCCAAAGGACTTATATAAGGTTATATATATTAATAATGAACGACTTGGGTTTTTTTGTCTTTTTATGGTATGTTTAACAACCATTTATTATAATATTACAAAAAACATGGTAAAAGTTAAACTATTTAACTAAGAGTTAAATCTAAAAGATATGGTAAATATGGAGACCTAAACTGGTATAAAACATATTTTTTGAGAGGTTTTTGACCCATAACCACCTTATCCTTAAAATAAATCATTTTGGAGCCATTATAAACTGAAAATGATAGTATAATAAAATAATATTTCAAGCTTTTTCTAAAGTAACCCCCACCTCTCTTATAAAAGGGTACTTCCCATTGTCTCAAAATCACACCTACAAAGCCATTTGGCTCAGACATAACCTACTCAAATATCCTCCCAACAACCCTCAATTATATCTATAGGCCTTACTTTTATCAGAAATAAAACTTAAGGATCTCTTTTGATCTTCTCAAAAGAAAACAACAAAAGAAGAGCTAATAATTTCACCACCTCTTTCAAAGTTATTCTCGTCTTCCAATTCCTATTTATTTGTTGTTTCCATACCAAAATAATAAATCTAGTACCTTATACAAACTGTGATGTTATTATAAATATGGTACAACCATATTCACTATTCTGTCCATCCTATGAATGACAAGTCACCATACGTGCGTACGTACGACTTACCGTCTCCACGTCGTGGTGTAGTTTGTTATTCAAACACTTCTATATTAGGATGAGTATAATAATGAGTACAACTGATGTAAATAATAAATTTAACATGTTAATTATTCTTTATATATGATATACCATCCAATTACATACGATTTAACCATCAATAGAATAATATTGTCGCTCGTGCATACGTACGGATTACCGTCTCCACGAACACGATGAAATTAATTCCCCATCATAACCATTCAAGAATAATTTTAATTTTATTATTAAAAATAATGTTTAAGAACTTAATATCATTATGGATATGAATCAAGTACATCCTATTTGTAGAAAACATGGCTTATGTAACCAAGCATATAAAGGAAAATGAATTAGTTAACACCCGAAACAATGATACTATTAAAATATTATTAACAAAGAAATATTAAAAGATCAAATATGATAACATATTTATGAATTTGGTTCTTGTATAATTTAATAACAATTATTTAACAATTATAAAATAGGTTAATGTACCCTTGATCAAGGAAAATTACAAGTTAATGGTTAATTCTACAATCTCTACATTATCCAAGGTTGTTTAAAAATGAGTATCTATTAAGACCTCTTTATCATCCACATCCGTGTTCATAAAAATGTATTTAAAAAACTTTTTTACTATTTCCTATACTATGGTTTAAATTCATTTATACCATTTTTTGACTTTTTATGAGATTTTTATAAATTAATCTTTCTGTGGTTTTCTAAACAAGGTCCATTACGACCTTTTCGACAAAATTAAGGAAAAAATGTTTTTTAACTTATATGGTGGGTGTGGCCATTTTCCATCCATGTAACACCTTCGAAGCTTCCCTTACAATATTATAAGAATATTTTCAAAATAAACATTTCTTTTAAAATTAAAGGACTTTTAAATGATTTCAAAATAGAAAGATATATTCCTCTCAAATAGTTTTGATTCCATCTATGTCAACATCCTTTGTTGGATTTTACGCTTGTTTGAAGTTGATTTATTATTATACAATTATTCATATTGTATTGAAGGTTTTTTGATATGTTTGACTTTGGATATGATATTTTTATACTATTCATGGCTTATGGTTAAAGTATTGACATTTTGTATGCTATTTTTAATACAAATGTTTATGATATGTTTCAAACTTTTCATATGGGAAATGCATTGGACTTAGTAAGTGACGGGTGGAGCCCACTATAGCTCCTCGATGAATTGGTAGTTCTCATGAGACAAAATAGTGTCTTGACACAAGGACTTGAAAAAATCTTATGTGTATTCTTGGCACGAGGCCTTGGCTATTTGGTTATGATGTCTGGAATTATGCATTCCATCATTATGAAATAGGCTATTGATATTACATGTGATCATTCGACTAGTAAAATATCCATGTGAATAAGTAAATGGAATTATTTGATTTATCTTTTCCATATAATTCTTATGTTTATGTTTAAAAGGATTTTTTTAGTCTTATATATTTCCTTACATGTTTATGATTATTTATGAAAGTTTCCACTATATTGTTATCCTTACTGAGCACCTGAGCTCACACCTTTCTATGTTTTATTTTTACCAGGATGCGAAGAATTATATTATGAATAACCTATAGGGATATTCTAAGGGATATTAATTTTTTCAAATGAGACAATTTTTTTTGTTGTTTTTCATTTTATAATGTAATGTAAAACTTATGTATGTATCTAGTACTTCTAATGCTACTAAACAGATCGGTACTTTGGGAATTGATTCATTATAATCATGCCAATGTATTAAAATAATGCACCAGATCTGGGATTCTGGGATTGGTGTGTTACAAATATTTGCAGGATTCAAGGCTTAGGATGTGTGAGGCGAAAGGGTGGTGAGAGTTAGTATTTATAGTGGAGGATATGGGTGTTTTTGTTTATTATTTTGGATAAAGACTATAAAAAATATTTATTATTGTGAAAACATACAGTAAATTGAGCATGTTATTTCAAAACAATGAGTTCTCACCTCATCCCTATATCATACATGACTAAATAATTCATTTATTTACATATAATGTTTATTACCATAAATTATCATATTTCCCTATTATTAAAAAATCCAACTATTTTAGAAAAATACCAAAAATTCACTAATAGATATAATAATTTTTAGTATTTAAATGATTCAATCTCTTAAAATTAATCAATTTTAGTTTATTTTAATCATTTTAGTATTTTTGATGAATTTTGGGATTAATTGTGGAAATTTCTTAATTCTGGAAAATTTGATGTTTTTTGGAGGTTCTATTTTTCTGGAATAACTCTTATAATTTTGATCCAATTTAATTGATTATTTTTTAGGCCTACTTTGTTCATGGTATTATATTTTTTCTTTTGAACTAAGAAAAAATTCAAAACACACTGTCTTAGAAAAATTAATTAATGGGGAGAATTTGTCTAGCTGATAGAATGGATGCCACCATAATTATTGAGGCATATATTAGTCTAAAGACATCCAAATGAGGTGAATAAAAGTGGATATAAAAGAGGACTCAAACCCTCATTATCCCATTAACTTTAATAGAGAAATTATCTTATTAAGGTATCCATTGTATGCTGCAATGTGGAGGGAGTTGATCAGTCTCCACAGGAATAACAAGTCTTCATCAGTAATTCAAGAATATATTTTTGGAAACTGGTCTAAATAATCTAATAATTTGTATACGCATGAAAAATAGATATAGAAAAAAATTCATTAATAAAATTCATCTATATTCATATTTTTATTATGATAAATGGAATAAAACATTTTGAGGATTGAATCTAAAGGGAAACTTTTCCACCCCTCAAGCCTATTAATATCGGTGTCCACTTACATTAAAGGGTGTTGTTGAAGGAGGTGAAGGAGGGGCTATGATGGATGATCGTAAAATTTAAGATCTTTGTATTTTATCTTTTATTTTTGATTAATTTCATTATTCTATATTCTTCTCATTTTAGCTCTCTTACCCTTCACATGGAGGGGTAAAACCTTTGAGTGATAGGGGAAGGGGGAGTTTTTCTATTGTATTGTTAGAGACTTACACTTTAATTTGAAACTACCTTTTTCTATTGAATTATTTTTGAGTGGTATCCAATTCTCTTAATGTGATTTTATTTTAGGTTTTTCTTTCATTAATTTTTTATAGCTTTGGTTTAAGAACTTTAAACTCCCTCTACCTTGTGCAATTTGTCTCGATCGAGTATATTGTGTTTGGTGATGAGTGTCTTGAGATCATTGGTATGTGTTTGGAATAAGTGAACTATTTATAGATTTATAAGAATAAAAAACTCCTGATCAGGACTTTCTTTAGTTATTTAGGAATGGTTTATGAATTTCCATGCACATAGGAGTGATTTACATTGCTTCTTTCAACCAAAGGTGATTGATAACTCTATTGATAATTATTTCACTTGTAATTATATAGGATGAGAGTTGGAATGAAATTTAAGACTATTATGATATTATAAAATGTGATCATGCCCTAACCCCATCACTCTCTTCATCAACTTGTTTTCAAAATTTCTTTTTAATTCCCTTATTCCTTTTTTAAAATCATTTTTTTTAAAACAATATCACTTCCTTCTCAAATTTGAGTGACCAATGTGATTTTTGTGCACTCCTATTTGGAGATATTGTTGGTCAACCACTTTACTACATTTTAACTTAGGAAATATTTGTTTTTTTCACACCCCATGAAAGACATGTTTCATTCACCCTATCCATTTTACAATGTGTAGAATTTAAAAATGGACTCCATTTTATGAAAATAATTTTCTAAATATTATAAATCTAATTTTTAATTAAAATAATAATTTATTTGAAAACACTGATTTTAAAATTATAACTAATTTTATGATAGTTTGAAAAATTAATTAAGGTCACATAAAATTATATTATATTAATAATACAACTAAATATTAATTTATGAATTTTTTTGTGAAATTATATTTTCATTTAAATCATTATATTAATTATAAAATTGTAAATAAATATTTATGCTTTACAATAATACCAACACTTAATTTTTAATTTTTAAAACATTTATTTACTTATTTAATGATATAAATATATCATATTTTCATTTATAAGACACCCAAATTTTATTTACACATTCATAGGTTAGGTTACTATTCTATTGACAAGATTACTACTCCTAATTTTCATATTACTATTCCACTAGTCAAGTTAGCATTCCATCGGTATAGGTTCTTTAATTTCTATAAATACCTCTGATTTCATTTATTATTCATTTATAAAGTTTTTATTGTCTTATCTATATGATTTTATGTGATTTATACTGTATAACATAATTATAAGAAGGGAAATTCCATTGATAAAATTTTGGGTTGTTACATTATCCCCTCATTCAATAAATTGCATCCTCAAAATTTAAAAATATTATCGGTAATAATGGAGTTATCATTTTAAAATACCTTTATAAAAACCACACATAGTAAAAAGGATTAATAAAACTTCTTCTTAAAAATATTGAAATGGAAATGTGATGGTTACCAAAAAATTAGGCATTCAAAAAGGATAATTTTAGTGGAAAGTGAAAACATGGAAGAAAAATATAACTATCAAGTTCTGATAGAGAGTGATAGATAACATGGTCTACCATCATAAAACATTAAATTTGAGATTGTCTAAAAGACCATATATTTCTCAGTAATAAACTTAAATAGATAACATTTTTATTCCAAAATCCTTTTCTTAGAGTCTAGTAATTCTTTTGTTATGTAGAGATCATTTTGATAAAATAAAATTACATTATTACATTCAATATAATAATCTAATCATTTTTTTATTCTTCAATCTATCTCAACATGATTTATAAAACCAAAATATTGATATTCAAGAGGAATTTTTATGCCTGAAGTACTTCCATCAAATGATCCATAAGTCATTCCTTCAGCCTTTAAATGTTTTATAAAACAAAAAATGGATTTCACATGATATACAATGTGATAAATCATACTTTAATCTTAATGAATAATATATTTAATTCATTACATAATTATTTAATCTTAAGACTCATCCAAAAAATTTCTCTCTAAATTCAATGACTAATAATTATAGAACGAAGGTCGCTAAATTTCCAAAATCAAATTAACATAAGATTTCTCCAAATAATTTTGCTCTTATCATCACATAATAAATATGTAAATACATTAATGTCCTTTAATCCTTTTTTAATACATGCATGCTTCTAGGAGTAAAATATCAGGTTTTTGAATATATTCCTTAATTCCAAATGTGTATAAAACCCTATAAAGAGAACATAAACTATCAAACAACTAACCACTTTCATGGTAACCAATACTATCCCATAAATATCTATTTATTATTATATTATCATAAAGAACATATTTTGGGTTATCTTTTCCAAATCAGGTGTTTTTAAAAATATCATCTTACAATAGAATCACTTCTCTTGGTTACTGGTTCTATTAATCACATTCTTCTAATTCATTAAAGAAGAAGAACTACAATACAATCGTTATTTTTCTCATGATTCTTATAACTAGATAATTATGGATAAAATACCCTAATAACATAATTATTTAGTCAAAACATAGGCATATTGTTTATTCCTCTTCATTTATGTATTAGTATAAGATTTACCACAATATATTGTCCTATTTTGGGATATATTCCTTTTATTATTGAGACATTGATTTGTGTAGTGTCCCATATCCATACAGTTTAAGCACTATACATCAAAAACCTTTTTCTTACCTATTCAATCACAAGCACAGTTGTCTTTCTCACTAAACTTATAGAAAAATCCAATTCCTTTTAAACATGCACCAATGTGTTTCTTTTCACAATTATCATATGAGGGAAAATATTAATTTCTCTTATTTCCTTTATCCAAATTTTTCCTAGTTGTACTCCTGTTATTGTGCTTTTCTTTGAATCCATAACTCTTAGATAATTATTTCTTTTTCCCATTAACCCATTTAATTATATCTTCATATGAGGATAATGTTTAGGAGACTTTTTACCATATAAAGAGTGTCATAAGACCATAAAATATATGTTTTTTATTACTCATTGGATCAAGTGAATTAATGAGGTTGAAATTACTTTTTAGGAACCATTTATAAATGATGATGTACTATATATTTGGTCATGTAATTATGTATAGTATTAAAAAAATTAAAAATTTCATGCATAAATAATTTCATAATCATACACACGATTTCCTTGAAATATTATTCTATACTTATCCTAAAATTCAATCATACAGTTAAATTCTATGATCTCTGATTTCCTAAATCTAGTTTCCAATGTTTATACTAAACTTTCTATGATATCAATTGTAAATACCACGACCCCAGAATCCCAGATATAGTGCTTTAGTTTATTACATTTGTACTAAGAACAATATATTGCATCCAAAAGGACCGAATAGTTTAGTAGCTTCAAAAACCATATACAAACATAAGTCTTACATTAAAACTTAAAAATAAATACTACATAGAAAATCCATTAAAAAAACAATTATCATATTATATTATCCCTGCATATCAGTCATAATATAAATATTGGCATACTTTTAAAAAATATAACATATAAAAGGGTGATCTTGGATGCTCAGTAAGGGTAAAAAAATATAGTCAAAGCTATAAATAAAAACAATAAGGTAATGGGAATATATAACAATATATGTATTTAAAATATAAACTTTAACATAATAGAGAAGGAATGGAAACTAATAAAATTAAGGACCTATAAATAATAATATGATAATGAAACTTAGCCATTGATATTCTACTAGTTGAATAATTACATGGATTATCAATAACTAATATCATAATTAAGGAATGCATAATGCAGGACATCATAAACATACTATCAAGACTTTGGCCAAGAAACCATACATAATCAGTTAAGAAATTACCAAATAATCAATCTATTTTGTCTCATGAGACCTACCGATGCATCGAGGGTTATATTAGGCCCCACCCACCACTTACTAAGTCCAATTAATTCCTCATAAGAAAGGGGTGAAACATAATTAATATATACATTCATATTGAAACTAGTATATAAAATGTAAATAATATCCCAATTCAGTAATCATAGTCATAAATTATCTAGAGTAATATGAATAATGGTATCAAGACAATGCATCCATATTAAAAATAATAATAAATCATTCAAAAAAATATGGTAGGTGGTAACAAAATAGTTTAATATAAATTAAGAATAATATTTAATAAATGGTTTTAAAATAGATTAAAAAACTATAATAAAATCATTGATAAATTCTTGAGATAAATACCCTTTTACTTTGGAATGATTAGTTATTTTGGAAAATAATTTGTATTTTTCATAAATATAAAATTGTAAAAATGTATATACTAGAAAAGAAAAGAGAATAAAATTATATTTTAGGAATATTAAAAGAATATTAAAACTATAATTTGGAAATTTAATTGAAATCAAGTAAAAAGAGTATTTATGAAACTTGAGAAATGAGCCACTTCAGTTCGATTTAAGGGAAAATATAAATGAGTATTTAAAGTGATAAAATGAATAATTTTTTTCATAAAACCCAAAATGATCTTATATCGTTATTATGATAAAAAGTTTTATTTTAAGATAATATTTACACCTTAAAATATATTATGGAGTGAATTTGAAAATGCAGAAGAAATTGGTAAGCTCCTTTTAATCGGGCTTGCTTATTCAAGTGAATTTTAAAGGGAACCTTATAAAACATGTATTTCTCATAAAATAAAGAAGAATTAAGAGAGGTAAATATGTTTGGAAAATAACAATAGAATTTATGAGGACTATATAGTAATAATTAATAATTGAATTGGGGTAAAGAGAGAGAATGTGTAACCCAAAGGAAAAATGGAGGTTCGAAAAGAAACCCTTACATTTTGTCTGAAAGTGTTATGCACTTGTAATTAATGTCCTGGATAATGAAATAAGATTAATTAATAATTTAATTCAGAACCTATTAGGCATGTAATTTATTTAATATAATTTTATTAAGGATATTTATGGACTTTTTGAAGAGTTATAATATTCAATTTCATCATTCGAGAGTGTTGATTTCCTTGGTTTTCATTATTGGTTCACTTATATACAAGTATGGAAGATCATGTAAAATGGGAATAGTTATAAAAAATTAAAATTATATTTTATTAATGAAATTATATATTATTAAATGGTCTTATATAGAAAATTTTCCATATATGTGGATAATTCATTTGATAAAACATTAATGATAACTGTTTAGATTATTTTGGTGTTTTTTATCGTCATGAACTAGTGTTGTTTTATTATTTTATATGATTTATATATAATAGTCATATAAAAATAAATAAGTTTTAATATAAATTTTAAATTCTTTTAACCATTAAAATGGTTTTATGACTAGACTTTAAGGCGATATTAGAAAATTAAAAATAATCATCCATGAAGGTGGTGAATTGACACCTCACAGACAATGCTTTCATTTTTAGAATAAATGAGAAAGATAAGTGAATTTATGGTTGATATACCAATAAAATAATAAAATTCTAGTATATATATAATACTATAGTTATCATGTTACTTTGGATAGTGTATTTGAGAAAAGGATAAGAAAATAAAATAAATTGAAAAAGAGAGATGGAAGGTTTTACCTCTTGAGTGTAGTCTCCTTGAGAACTTCCTTAAAGGACTTGGAGATGGTATTTTGATGAGACCAGAAATACCAGAACGTAGGGAAGAGTGTTGGGAGATGAATTAGGAAAAATATTAGAAATATTAAAGGCTTATAATATGTGAGGATAAGGGGTCGAGAGAGGTGATATTTATAGTGGAGGGCAGGGGTGTTTTTTGATTATTTAATTCATTAGTTTATTACTTTGGATCAAGACTATCAATAGTGTTGATTATTGTGACTAAATAAAGTAACTAGAGCATGTGATTTAGAAACAATGAGTTATTACCCCATAAATATATCATCCCTGACTCAATAATTCATTTGTTTATTTATAATGTTAAATACCATAAATTACCATATTTTACTATTCACCAAAAATTCAACTATTTTAGAAAAATCCAAAAAATTCACCCTAACAATTTTTTGATGTGTAGAATGTATAAATGTACTCAATTTTATGAAAATAATTTAATAAATATCTGAAATTTAATTTTTAATTAAAATAATCATTTATTAGAAAAATACAGATTTTAAAATTATTATTGATTCTATGACACTTTGAAAAAATATTTAAGGTCTCATTAAATTATATAATAATAATAATAAAAAAATATTAATTTATAAATATATTTTTTTAAAATAAATTTTCCTTTAAAACATTATATTAATTATAAAATTGTAAATAAACCTTTAAACATTACAAAAATACCAACACTTAATTTTTCATTTTATAAACATTTATTTACTTATTCCAGGATATAAATATATACATTTTCATTTATAAGATACCCAAATTTTATTTACACTTTCATAGCTGAGGTTACTGTTATATTTTCTAGATTACATTTCCTAATGGTCGTATTATTATTCCACTAGTCAAGTTACTATTCCATTGGTATAGGTTCCTTAATTTCTAGAAATACCTATAATTTAATTAATTAGTTATTTATAAATTTTTAATTGTGTTGACTATGTGATTTATGATATATAGATAAATTATAATAAGGAAAATTCCATTGATAAAATATTTGGTCGTTACACCCCACCTACATGCCAAGAGGCTCTAGCAGGCCCTACATGCGCGACCTAGAAGGAGAAACCACACTGACATGTGAAACCTGAATCGGTACATGAATGATGGACATGTGTGGGAAAATTACTTCACTAAGGGTCCCAATATTTCATATAAATAGGACCTTGGGGATCATCAATTGAAACAATATAATGTATAAAAAAATCGCTGAAGCTCTGCTCACCCTAGTCCTTCACCCAGGCTCTAAAAACCATCCAAGTAGCTCTCTAAAGCCTGAGAGAAGATGGAATAAAGTGGGATAGTAGGATTAAGGTACCTTAAGTGTGTGAAAAACATAGAAAATACATGATAATACACTTACCCCAAGTCAACAAGTACTAGAATGAAGGTCTCATCCCAAATAAGGGACTTGTGTGAGAGACTTCCATAGTAACAAAAGGAAAATCTTGGAGCCTAGAGAAAGGCCTCAGATAAGTGTTTTTACCCAGTTTATCCATCATCAAGGGTAAATTATATCTTATGAAGACCCACTATGTGAGAATCACTTATGGTATGAAAAGTTTTACCCTATGATATACCCCTTTAGTCCACAAAGGTTTTCCCTGAGTGAGACCCCTTTTGTCTACCAAGTTTTACCATGAACGAGTCCCCTTTAATCCACCCTAGACTTACCCTATGTGAGACCTATGTAGCACACATAGGCCTTAACTATTCAAGAATCTATTGAGAAATATTTTATGCAACAAATGGTAAGGAATATCTTCTCTTGAATGTCTCTTCTAAGGAGTACCGAGCCATGACGTCTCCCAAAGCCTCCAAATATGTGTGATAATAGCATAGGGAACACCAGTGTGTCTTATAAATTATATATTCCCATCCTAATAGAGGATTGAATTTAACCTTCCTTGTAGGTAGGATACATGGAGTGTTTTTTGTTATAAAATATTGTGGTAACATGGGTCCCAACCATGGAGGTAATGTCAATAACCTCCCACAGTTTCAGAAACTTGGGTTTGGGCCATGTTCTTCCCTTATCATCTATGAAACTAGAGACGCCCCATTTCAGACAACAGGGGGGTATTAGTTTTACCTTTTATGAGGGTTAATATAATATCCTCCTCTCTTCTCTAGAACTGGAACTAGGGTATCCCTCCTGAAGTAAGCCACTACTCTTTCTTCTAGGAGGGAACACCTACCCTATCATTTCCCCTAGTTAAAAAAAGAGAGGATACATGCACATCAAATCCCTTTTCCCTCTCTCGTAGCCCTATACTCATCCAATAGTAGAAAAATGAGATTGTGTGGTTTTTAAAATCTTCTAATTCCACTTATTTCTCAAACCAAGTAATAATCCTATACTCTTAGTGGTAAGTAATGATCAGGATATCCACATGATCAGATGCATGTCTTAATAGAGAATCTTTTTTTAGATATTCCTTTTTCCCTCCACCATAGGAACTCTATATTCATAGGTCCTCAAATCCATGTATCTATATCAATGGTCCATATCCCCTATGATACAAAGGGAATACTATTCGGTATAGGTCCTAGAACCATGTCATAATTCATCTCAAATTTCTATATCCCCTATTATACAAACCTTCTAGGGGACTCCATAAATGTGGGTCCTCAAAGCCATATATCCATCTCAAAGGGCCACATCCCCTGTGAGACAACCCTTTTGAGGGCCTCCATAGGCATGGGTCGCCAAATCCATATAACAATCTCAAAGGGCCATATCCTCTGTGAGATAGATCCACAAATCACATCTTCTATAGGTTTAAGTCCCAACCGACCAAACCATGTGGGATTTGATTCCCATCCAAATGGGATTCATAGGAAGTATCCTTGAGGTTCAAACCAAACACACCAAATCAATACTAATTCTCTTTGGGCCACATCCCCAGCAAGGTTATATCCAACCAAGGACCCCACATCACTTCCAGTTAACTTGGGCCGCTTCGGCATAAGTCCCACTCCAAATTTTAACCAGGATCCCTTCACCTAGACGTCCCTGCAACATGAAATTAAAATGCATGGTTTGGTACTCTTCATATGACCTTAAAATATATTATATGTCTCATTAAGTTTCACCAAACTACATTGTATCATATTACTTTCAAAATGATATGTAAGAATCCCATCTCATGGGCCTAATCCCAACATCAAAATAACTTCCATCTCTCTGGATAATGATAAATTCTAGAGTGCCTCATTGAGTGGACTAAAACAAGAATCATAATTATAAATGGAAAAATAATATTTAAACCATTTAGAAAAGGGTTCCATCGAAGGAGAACCTTAGATGCATATATATTTCGCCATCGATGAAGAAACTCAAATACATATAGTTGATTCTAAATTACATACATGCTAATAATTAATTTTTAATTCAAGGGAGACCTTTTTTATACTTGGGATTTAATAAAGGATTCAAAAATATATCTTAAATATTTTATAGAGTCCTGTAGTAGGAAATAATTCCACCAAAAAGGGTTTGATGAGCCTGAATATCCATCCTATAGACCAATGTGAGTCTTTAAGCGTAATTGGAGCCACTTCCCAATGAACACCTACCTTTGGAAATATGTTTTGTGAAACATATAGAATAAGGGAATCGTAGAGTGTTTTATTATCCATGAACAAAATCCATTAGAATCTATTTGAAAATAGTGAACCAGATAAGAATGATTGCGAACAATTTAAACCCACCATAATCAATTAGTTATTAGGTGAACCCAAAAAGACACACATTTTTATTTAAAAAAATTGTGAACTCGAAGTGAATCCTTTACCAATATGATTGTGTCACCCACATGTCATAAATATTTAATGATAGAGGGATGAACATAAATCCAAAAAAATTAATATATCATGTGTTTTTTAGTGAGATGATGATTTTATGGGGTTTTCATGATTTTTTTTAATATTTATCCTAGAACTTTCAACCAGATCTCAGTTTAATCAAAATGGATTCATAACAGTTCCATAGGACATAAGCTTAAGCCCCCACACAAGTTGGGTCCTTGAATAAACAATTGAAAACATCACCAACCCTTCATCATCAACATAGGGTTTCAAATTACAAGCTAAATAGTACCATCACAACCCTAGAGGCTTCTTGACATTCCCTCTAGCTCATGAATCCCCACCAGCCATTCAATGAATGACGGCTAGTGGCCTAGAATTATATGACAAAAGTTTCCATATATAACCATTTTGGGATATTATCCCTAAAACACAATAATTATCTCATCTATTATCTCAGGGAGTCTGATCCAGAGGTCATTAACAACCTCATCTATATGATACAAGGGTCCTTCAAAAGGGATCCTTCAAGAATTAGTTGCTTCCATCACCACATGATGAAATACCCTTATCATGATGGGGATGTTGTTCTTAGGAGTCCAACCCAAGTCACCCAGACCTAGAAAATTAAGAAATCCCATTGAGGGAAGAGAAAATATAATCGGGAGTAGGGATACACCTCAATTGCATCCTAATAAGTCCTCTAGTTAAATTTGGTGGAAAACCAAGAGAAGGAAAAAATACATACCCGCATTAACCAAGCACACCATTCAAATTATGTGGAAAATAGAGAGAAGGCACAAAAACCTGCCCACCCTATTCAAGTCTTCCGGTATAGTTTATAAGCATTCGAAGAGGTCTGGCAGTCAAATTTGGTAGAAAATTGCAAGTATGAACAAACACCTGCATGCATTAATAAATCCTTCCAACCAAATATAATGTAAAACCTTGAGTAGTATTATACACTTTCCCACTTCTACCAATCCTTCTAGCCCAACTTGGTTGAATTCAGAGAAACCATATGACAAATCCCAATAGAAACTAGGGGAATAACCATATATCTACTAGTTAACCTGATTACTATCTATGAATACTAATATTAAATGGAGGAAACGAACAGGCACACACCCATGCTCAATCCACAAAATATGAATATATCTTTTTTGTAACCACTGATGTTACCCAAAACATCCTAACAATGGTGAAGGGAAAGATAAAAATTCCTGACCACATCCTATAAACATTCTAGGATATGATAATGACAACATTAGTACTAGAGGTGAGGACAAATAAATACATCCCCACAATGGGGGTGGCTCATCAACACAACATGAGGGTCACTTATGAGAATATACACACCTATTCCCCCTTCAAGAAGGTTATAGTCCAAATTACCCCATGTTATATGGGCAACCAGATTGGGCTTATATCTCCATTCCAAATAGAGGTAATCATTCTACCCTAATGGCCACTCTAAGGTAGGCATATAACATTGAAAAAAATTCTAGATACCTATCATCAAATTATTGTAGTGACACAAGATCTAATAAAACATGCTTTTGTATATGCAAGATGGTATACCCAAAAATCAGCCACTTTCTTTCACATGATAGCATCAAAAAAGAATCCTCACTAAATGTGATTGAAAAATGGAGATCTAATATATGATCCTACTCAACTTACTACTAGATTTCTTTAAGCCCCCAGATATTTATATAAGGTAGCTCAAGATCATAGCCTTCTATTACCAAATTATGGAAATAGTAGCATCATTTCCAGAGGTCTTCCCAATATCTAATATCATGAATGCTTGATTCATGTCAAAAATATAAAAATCTTGAGATCCCATCTCTTGATGAGTTCCACGACATCCCTCTATGTGGATAGAAGATCAAACAACAAGGAGGTCTTCCTCCAGGTATCATATTCCTTGAAGTTCCTCCCCATGGTATACAAATCATGCATTCTTCTTGTAGTCATCCATCTATTTGTGATGGTAGCCCTCCCTATGATGGTAGTAACTATGAATGTCTTCCCCATAATGACATTTTACTTGGACAAATATTTTCCCCTTTATCATTTAATTAGTAGAAATCCCTCCTCTCATGAGGCACATGAAAAAATGAGTCTAGTCATGCCTAAAGCCTCATCATCGAAAAGTGAAATCCTTTCTCAAATAAAATACATCCCATGGAAATGGTCATTCTATGAACCACCATTTGTATGTTTTCCTTATAATATGAATGATGAAGTCCTTACTGATCTGACTATTTCCAATAAAATAGTAGGGAAGTGTCCACTTTGGTCAGACCAGGTAGAGGAGCGTCTAGAAACAATACGAAGAAGACATGTTGAACACGGGGAGACAGTTGTCCAAGAAAAATATAATAGTCATGTTTTGGACTTTATCCACTTTACAATATATCATTCCATATACATTTTAGTAATATTATGAATATGAAATCTGCCTAAAAATGTATGTAACACTCTTTATCACTTAAAATAAAAAATATTTCCTTACGATGAGTACCCAATCCATATCAAGGTAATATAAGGGATAAAATTCCAAATCTACTTGGAGGATCTTCTTGATAAACAACTCCTGAAATTGGGAAAACAAAAAAGATCCCTTCAACAAGTATGTCTCAATGTGTTAAAAAAGTTGCATCAGCTAATCACTAATGCCCCATATTATGTTTCTATCAAAGAATGGGGAAAAATGGGGTGTTGAATTTTAGTGCACTCCACAATAATAAAATATTACTAAATTTTACATCATGAAATGTCATAGACTCAAGATTAATTCATTAAATGGGATATGTTCACAATAGATAGTATGATTAGTGAAAACCAGCCCCGAACGACTCATGAAAATGTGAGGTGAGAAGAGAGTGAGGTATTGAAAAACTCCTGCATCAAGTATCCAAAAATATTAATAAATACTCCCACATAATGGAGGATAATATTCATGCGTCATAAATATATTTGGAAGTTGGTGGATCATGTTAAAACCATACAATTAACCCATCCCATGTTCTAAAACTACTCTTTATAATCAAGAAAGCTATCTCGGTAGCAACAACCACAAAAATCTAGGAGCAACCCAAGCCCACATGGCTGGGGGGTTTTAACAAAACCTTTGAGGACATAAAAATATGATTGAAATGTCATGGAAAGGGAACAATAAAATCCCAAACCCATATATCTATGGGATATATTACCTCAGCAATATAATCTTTAATGGGATTCAGTCTTATCCTGATTAGGAGAGGCACCAAAAAATGTCTCAGGTTAGTTTTTCCATACCATGACCCGGTTTCTTCACTGATAAAATGCACAATTTTTTCCAGAGATTCAAATTGGGTCACCATCCACCAAATGGTTCCAAGAGTACTAGTGGAGGAGATGAAAATGCCTCATAGATGGTGCAAACAAAGGAAGTCACTAAAGGAAGATGATGAAATGCTTGAAATCCATTTTGAATCAGTGGATGTCATTAAAACCACCCATGTGGACCATATGAAACATGAAAACAATATAGAGAAAAATGAGAAGGAAGTTTCTATTTATAATATGATCCACAAAAAAATGATTGAATAAGGTGTGAATACCCAAAACTAGAGGACTTATATGAATATGTGGGGTCATGACCCGTCCCATCGAGGTCTGACCCGTAACTACCCCACACTTGACTCCAATAAGCTAGGGGTTGTCGACCAACAATGATTAGTCATATCCCGCAAATGGGAGGCATTAGCCTAAATTACATGTACAAAGACACACAACTCTAAGACCACACAATGATGAAATATAAAACAACTAAAATAATGCATGCATATATCTATGATCCCATAATAGAGTATAATAGAAAAGTACTGAAAATTGAAAAGTGGAAAGAAACAAGCCCAACTAAAACTCTAAAGAGTCTAAATTGCTCCAAGGGGGAGGACAAAGTCAAAAGTACACTCCTGATAAAAAAACGTCTTGTCAATCTCTAGCTATGATCCACCCACTCCCTTTCCTCCCAGGACACCGCCAAAAGGGTCGTCATCAACATAAGACATGACACGTGGGGAAAAAACCTATATATGGGTGAGTATAACAATACTCATAAAGACACCCCAAAAACACTAAACATGAATCAACAAGAATAGTAATCTCAATACGAGATATAATAATTAGTGTATTATAAAAGAAAATACCCTAGATATACTCAAGAAACTCACTGCACCATAAGAAGGTCATAAATAATTTCTAACCATGTGATTCTACTCAAAGAAAGGATTGTTTGGGGATAATTCAATCCATGATCCATTCTATCATTAGAGACACTCAACATAGAGGTCTAAATCATTGGGACCCAGCCAAATAAAGATCAATAGTTTAAGAAGTCTATGATACAAAGATAGGGGGTCACACCCAGAACTTCTAGGAGACACCATGAACCAAATCTGGATCAACCTTCTATGTAGGGGATCAAATTTCAAAGATTCCACCAACGCTAAGGATGAGGTATCTTAGATGGAGGATAAAATCCCTACTTAGGGAGGTGACACCTATTCAACAAACACCAACTGGGGAATAATGGTGATAGAGGATCACACTCTAGTCTTATGGAGGGACACCACAACTCTATCTGAGTCTCGACCTCTGGAGGGGATCACAATTCATCGATGTGGATGTAATTTCACACTATATCCTTGAGGGAAAGTACCAAGGTAAATCAATCAACCTATACTATTCCAAATAATGAAAACAAATATCCTCAAACACTCAAGAAGGGACTACATGACATGTAGAATGAGTACACAGTGTGTCCAGCTATTCCATGTTCTAACCATGTGGAAGTACCTCACACGACATGTTGTCTCCATATACATCTTTTGTAGAATGAGTAAATGGAATATAGAGACACATAATATATTTCCCTGGTTTCCTGGCCATGTCATTGTACCAAATTCATGTCTTTTTATGAGTTTGTGTATACCAAACCATGTTAGTGTAGGAGTACATAGCTTGTTCGTGACTGTGTACTCCAACCCATGTCTGTGTACCTATGAAGTACACACTATGTCAACCGAGGAAGGGCCAAAAACCATGTGAAAGGGGTCAAATTATTGGTGATCCTTAAATTTGGCCAAACCCTAGCACTGTAGCCAGTGGGACCCACATGTCATGTAAGCCTTAATACATGTTTCATTTTGCAGAATTTTCCAAAAAGATAGATCCTTGATCGGGTCATCTTCTCCATTTCTTCGGCCACTATTCTGGGCACAAATTTTCAGGAAACTCAAGGGGAATCCTCGTTTAAGTCTCTCCATTAATAATCATTAAGATATAACCTAATATTCATTGAATTAATGAATCTAAGCTTTGTTATTCATTTTATGCCAAAGAACACTGAAGAACAAGGAATCAGACATCCTTTGTCATCCGATTCACTATCGCAACCACCATCATACCTCCTTTGATTTTTTCTAATCCTAGATATATGATATCAAATCATTGTACTAAGAAATTATTGTACAACAATCAATTGATCAGGAATAGTCAAACCCTGATCCAAATGAATAATTCCCATGGTGAATCATGGAAACAGGGAAGAAAAGAACAAGAAAAAACAAGTGGAACAAACCTCCACTATTAGAAATACAGTATATACCAACAGTTTCAAACCATTGGTATACTATATACCAACAATTCTACAAACCGTTGGCTAGTAATCCATTGCAAAAGGCCTATACCAATGGTTTTACTCTAACTGTTGGTATATGGCACTATAACCTTTAGTATGCTAATGGTTTTATAGAAACTGTTGGTATATATTAATACCAATAGTTGATAAACCATTGGGATATATAGATTACATGTAGTTTACCAACAATTTATAAACCATTGGTATATAGTATTACCAATGGTTCCTTAAAACCGTTGGTAAAAATATTCTTGAAATACACAATACCAATGGTTTTGAACTTTTAGTATAGTGTATTACCAATGATTTATCCAAACTGTTAGTAAAACTATTCTCCAATACACTTTACCAATGGTTTAAAAACGATGTTATAGTTTATTTCCAGAAAACAGCATAACAACCAGCACAACAACCACCCATCCCCTCCATTGCATACACATGCAAACACACCTACAAACAACACATAAAATAGAACAAAAGAACACCTGCAATAGCACATAAAAAACAATACAGAAATCTCATAATGGTGGGAGTACACTTACATTTCTGAGATCCCATGATAGTAAGAGTTACATACACCATTAACAGAATTAACACATAATTAATAAGGTAATTATAGAAAGTATTCACCTACAACAAGTATACCCATACACCATTAACACATAATTCATAAGTTAATTAAATAAGTAAATAATTCAATTTATAATTCAGGGGGTTGGGGGGCAGTTCAGAGGTTTTGGGTGGCTGTACAAGGGGGGTATGGGGTGTCTAGGGGGTGGGGTGTCCGGTGGGATGGGGGTGTCCAGGGGGGGGGGGGGCTATCCATGGCGGTGTCCAGGGGGTGGGGTGCTATCCAGGGGGGTGGGGGTGTCCAGAGGGTTGGGGGGTATTTACAGTGGTGGGGGTGTTTAGGGGGTGGGGGGTGTCCAGGGGGTAAGGTGGTGTCCAGGGGTGGGGTGGTGTCCAGGGGGGTGGGGGAGGACTGGGGGGTTGGGGGGTTGTCCAAGGAGGGTGGGGTGGTGTCCAGGGGGTGGGGTGGTGTATGGGGGGGGGTGTCCATGGGGGTGCAGGTGTCCTAGGGGTGTCCAGGTGGTGGGGTGGTGTCTAAGAGGGGTGGGGGCCATCTAGGGATTGGGGTGGTGTCTAGGGAGGGTTATCCGTGGTGGTGGTGGTGGTGGTGGTGGGGGGGTGTCCATTGTGGTGTCTAGGGGGGTGGGGTGGTGTCCATGGGGTTCGGGGGGGGGGGTGTCCAGGGGGTGGGGGTGTCCAGGTGGTGGGGGGTGTCCAAGGGGTGTGGTGGTGTCCAGAGGGGTGGGGTTCTAAGGGGTTGGGGGCTGTCCAAGGGGGGTGGGGTGGTGTTTAGAAGGTGGGGGTGGCTGTCCATGGGGGTGGGGGTGTTTAGGGGGTGGGGGTGTCTAGGTGGTGGGGTGGTGTCTAGGAGGAGTGGAGGGCCGTCTAGGGGGTTGGGGGGATGTCTAGGGGGTAGGGGGGCTGTCCATGGGAGTGGGGGGTGTCCCGGGGGGTGCAGGTGTCTGGGGGGGGGGGGGTTGGGGGTGTCCAGGGGGTGGGGTGGTGTCCAGGGGTGGGGGGGGGGGCACAAGGGGGTTGGGGGGGGGGGCTATCCAAGGGGTGGTGGGGTAGTGTACAGGGGGTGCGAGTGGCTATCCATGGGGGTGTGGGTGTCCAGGGGGTGGGTGGGGGGTGTCAGGTGGTGGGGTGGTGTCTAGGAGGGGTGGGGAGCCATCCAGGGGGTTGGGGGGCTGTCTAGGGGGTAGGAGGGCTTTCTATGGGGGTGGTGGTGTCTAGTGGGGTGGGGGAGGTCCAGTTGGTTTGAGGGGCTATCAAAGGGGGGTTTGGGGGGGGGGGGTTCTCCATGGGGGTGGGGGTGGGGCTGTCCATGTGGGTGGGGATGTCTAGGGGGTGGGGGTGTCTAGGTGGTGGGGTGGTGTCTAGGAGGGGTGGGGGCGTGTAATTTTTTTAATGGAATTAACTTCATGGATTTTAAGATCATTGGTATTTTTAAAATGGTTTTGGAATAGTGTTTATATCAATAATATGTGTTTCTTTAGGAGAAATGGATTGATTTTGGTGTGTATGGAAGGAAGGGGGATTTGGTTATTAGGAAAAAGGATTATGTTTTTATTGTGGGAAGAAATACTATATGATTTTTTAAATGGAACCTTAAAAAGGATTTTTCTAAACCATTGGGTAGTTTTAACTAGAAATTAGTCTATATTATGTTATTTTGAAATGGTTTTATGAAGAATTATTTATGATGTATCTTTATGGGATTTGTGATTTTGTGTCCCTTGTTTTAGAACATTAGGTTATTTTACTAAAGGTTTTGTTTTTGATAATTCTTTAGAATTTTACCACTATAAATGAATCAAAAATTCCATAAGGGGATATCTCGGGTAGTCATTTTTGTATCTTGGTCACTACTGAAACTCTTGTGGAAGTTTAATTATCATGTTCTTCTCAGATCATTTATTATGCATGGGAGTTTCTAAAATACCATCCACTATTTTTTATTGATGTTCAAGGATCCCAGGAGGCAACCAAGTGGGTATCTATGTTTAATGGGATCTTCTAGTAGTTAGAAACCCTATAATCCATGGGGGTGGGGGGCTGTCCAGGGGTGTGGGGGGCTATCCAGGGGGTGGGAGGCTGTCCTCGGGGGTGGCAGGGCTGTCCGGGGGGGGGGGGGGGGTAGGGGTGTCCAGGGGGTGGGAAGGGCTGTCCACGGGGGTGGGTGGCTATCTAGGGGGTGGGGTGTCCAGGGGGTGGGAGGGGCTATCCAGGGGGTACGGGGTGTGGGCGGGCTGTCCACAGGGGTGGCAGGGCTGTCCAGGGGGTAGGGGTGTCCAGGGGGTGGGCACGCTGTCCACGAAGGGTAGGGGTATCCATGGGGGTGGGCTGTCAATGGGGGCGTGGACGCTGTCCATAGGGGGAGGGGGTGTCCAAGGGGTGGGCGGGTTGTGCACAGGGGTGGGCAGGTTGTCCACAGGGTGGGGGGGGGGTGTCCAAGGGGGTACAGGGTGTCCCGGGGGGTTGGGTGGGCTGTCCACAAGGGTAGAGGGGCTGTTTAGGGGGGTACAGGGTGTCCAAAAGGGTGGGAGGGCTATCAATGGGGTGGGGGTCTGTCCACGGGAGTGGGGGGCTGTCCGGGGGGTACGAGATGTCCAGGGGAGAGGTTTGTCCACAAGGGTGGTGGGGCTATCAATGGGGGTATGGGGAATCCAAGGGGGTGGGTGGGCTATCCACATTGGTGGATAGGCTTTCCACAAGGGTGGGGGCTGTCCATGGGGAAAAGGGGTGTCCAAGTTGTGGGTGGGGCTATCTAGGGGGTATGGGGTGTGTAGGAGGAGGGAATGCTGTCCACGGGTGTGGGGAGGTTGTCCACAGGGGGAGGGGTGTCTAGGGGGTTGGGTGGACTATCCACGAGGGTGGCGATGCTGTCGAGTGACGTAGGGGTGTCTGGGGGTTGGCGGTCTGTCCACGAGGGTGGGAGGGCAGTCCACAGGGGGGGTGGGGGGGGGGGGTGTTTGGGGTGTCTGCGGGTGGGGGTGGGTGGGAGGGCTGTCCAGGATGGTGGCGGGGCTGTCCACGGGGGTATAGGGTGTCCATGGGGGTGGGAGGGCTGTCCACAGTGGTGGGTGGGCTGTCCACGAGGGTGGGGAGGCAGTCCAGGGGGAAAGGGGTGTCCATGGGGGGGGGGGGGGTTGTCTAGGGGGGTAAGGGGTGTCCAAGGGGGTGGGAAGGATGTCCACTGGGGTGGCGGGGCTATCCAGGGGGTATGGGGTGTCCAGGGGGGTGTCCATGGGGGTGGGCAACTGTCCATGGGGATGGGGGCTATCTGGGGGGGGTACAGGGTGTCCGGGGGGGGGGGGGAGGGGTGGGGCGGGCTGTCCACGAGGGTGGAGGGGCTGTCTAGGGGGTATTTGGTGTCCAAGGGGGTGGGCGGGCTATCCACGGGGGTGGGCAAGCTGTCCACGGGGGGGGGGGGGGGGGGTGGGGGGGTGGGGGGAGGGGGCTGTCCTAGGGGTACGAGGTGTCCAGGGGGGTGGGCGGGGCTGTCCATGGGTGGTGGTATCTAGGGGTGGTGGTGGCTATCCATAAGAGTGGGGGTGTCTAGGTGGGTGGGGGGGTGTCTAGGAGGGGTGGGGGTTCGTCCAAGGGGTTGGCAGGGGGAGGGGGGAGTGGCTGTCTTGGGGGTAGGAGGGATGTCCATGGGGGCGGGGGTGTACAGGGGGTGGGGGCGGTCCATGGGGTTGGAGGGGTTGTCCACGGGGGTGGGGGCTGTCCAGGGGGTGTCCACGGGGGTGGGGGTGTCCAGGGGGTGGGGGTATCTATGTGGTGGGGTGGTTTCTAGGAGGGGTAGGGGCTGTAAAGATTTTCATGGAATAAATTTCATGGATTTTAAGGTCATTAATATTTTTAAAATGATTTTGGAATAGTGTTTATATCAATAGTTTGTGTTTCTTTAAGAGAAAATGAATGGTTTTGGTGTGTATGGTAGGAAGGGGGATTTGACTATTAGGAAAAGGATTACATTTTTATTATGGGACACAAATACTATATGAATTTTTAAATGGAACCTTAAAAGGGATTTTTATAAACCATTGGGGAGTTTTAAATAGAAAAAGTATCTATTATGTGATTTTGAAATGGTTTTTTAAAGAATTATTTATGATATATCTTTATGGGATTTTTGAAATTTGTGTCCCTTGTTTTAGAACATTAGATTATTTTA
Organism: Viscum album; assembly: GCA_963277665.1. Taxonomy (NCBI): domain Eukaryota; kingdom Viridiplantae; phylum Streptophyta; class Magnoliopsida; order Santalales; family Viscaceae; genus Viscum; species Viscum album. The sequence goes on along the minus strand of OY728166.1, from coordinate 924,991,668 downwards.
CAAAAGTTTTTTTTTTTGATAATTCTTTAGAATGTTACCAATATAAAGGAATCAAAAAGTCTATAAGGGGATATATTAGGTAGTAATTTTTTTGTCTTGGTCTCTACTCAAACTCTTGTGGAAGTGGAATAATCATGTTCTTTTCAGATCATTTATTATGCATTAGAGTTTCTAAAATACCATCCACTATTTTTTATTGAATATGAATGATCCTAGGAGGCAACCAAGTGGGAATATAAGATTAATGGGATCTTCGACTTGTGAGAAACCCTATAATCCCTGGGGGTGGGGGGCTGTCCCGGGGGGGTGGGGGCAGTCCAGGGGGTTTGGGGGGGGGGGCAGTCCACGGGGGTGGCGGGGTTTTCCATGGGGTAGGGGTTGTCCAGGGGGTGGGTGGGGCTATCCATGGGGGTGGGAGCTATCTAGGGGGGGGGGGGTAGGGGTGTTTAAGGGGGTGGGTGGGGCTGTCCAGGGGGTACGAGGTGTCTAGGGGGTGGGCGGGCTGTGCACGGGTGTAGAAGGGCTGTCCAGGGGGGTAGTGGTGTCCGGGGGGGGGGGGGGGGCTTTCCACAGTGGGTAGGGGTGTCTAGGGGGTGGGTTGGATATATATGGGGGGTGGGGAGGTTGTCCATGGGGGAGGGGGTGTCCAGGGGGTGGGAGGGCTGTCCATGGGGGTGACAGGGATATTGAGGGGGTAGGCGGTGTCTAGGGGGTGGGAGAGGTGTCCATAGGGGAGAGAGGGCTATCCATGGGGGGTGGGGGGTGTCCAGGCGGTACATGGTGTCCAGGGGGTGGGAGGGATGTCCATGAGTGTGGAGGGGCTGTCTAGGGGTGTACAGGGTGTCCAATGGGGTTGGCGGGCTATCCATGGGGGTGGGGGGATGTCCACGGGGGTGGGGGGCTGTCCGGGGGGTATGGGGTGTCCGAGGTGTGGGGGGTGGGCTTTCACGGGGGTGGCAGGGCTGTCCAGGGGGGTACGGGGTGTCCAACGGGGTGAGGAAGCTGTCCATGAGTGTGGGATGTAGAGACCCAAAGCTTGGCATACATGGAAATTACATTACTTTTGCAGAATATTTAATACATAACAATAACCAACACATAAGGACCGTAATAGTTTACTGACTTTGGAAACTCAGAACATAATCTTCTAATCATGGTGAAAGATCTTCAACATCTCCCATAAAGATCTTCCCAATTTTTTTCTTACCTAAAACATTTCTCTATATCCTGGGGAAAAGAAAACATAAAAAGGGTGAGCTCAAATGCTCAGTAAGGGTAAACATAGAGAACATAAAACAATCCATATACATTTGAATGTAGAAACATGAGCATAAAATTTAAACATCAAAATCTTGAGCAACGAAATAAAACATTTCAGTACATAAGGAATAGATCATAAAAGAACATTAATCATGATAAAATAGAATGGGAATAAAAAATGTAATTGTGGAAAACCATTAAGCACATGATATGATTTCCATAGTAGCCAAGGAATTGCTGCCAAGACTATCTTTGTGGACAAAGTCCCTTTCTGAATCGATTTCACTCCTCATTCCAGTCCTGTATCACTGAACCGGATTAACTTAACCTTTCATCCATGTCTATCTCATGAGATATAAATCTTTACCCAATGCATTTGAGGGAGACATAGGTCCCACCCATCTCATAATAAAAGCATTTTTACATTTGCCACAACATAAACATAAATCATTCATCATAACCCAAAGAATGAAATGGGTTTTATAAACCTCATCCCATCATAACATAATCCATATAATTAAATGGATATCATTTCATCATAAGAAAAGTGAAACCATGTAAATCATAGAGACATTATACTTGGAACGTACACATATGAAATTATGTCATCTTAGATGGAAAATGGTTTTGATAAAACACTTGAAATGAATTCTTGAGGAGAATATCCTTTCCTTTTCAGAATCATTTTCTTTTCACAAAATGCCATGAAAATTTAAAAGAAAATACTTTCGTTGAAAATAGTCATGAAATCTTGTAGAGGAAGATTCATGAAAATTAGGCGTTATGAAACCGCAAAAATCCGTTCATGCCATATAATTTTAAAAAAACATTATTCTCATACTTTTGCCGAAAAAGTCAAAAAAGTACCTCATAACGTAAAAAAAAGAAAGAATATTTATATTCCATGTAGTAAAAGTCAAAAATGGGTTAAAAGAACTTTAAACATACATGAAACCATTTTTATAAAATAGGGACATGGACGATAAATATAACCCCAGTAAATACTTACGAATAAACAATCTCAGATAAAAAAACGAGATTGGAAAATTTATCCCTTACCTTATGTCCGATATGCTTCATATGTATTCGAACCTCCTGTATAATAATTTAAATAATGTCATTTAATTATTAAAGAATAATATTCATTTTAATTATATCATATATTGTTTACTTATGACTTTATATTACCCGTTATTTTGTAAATTCGATGTAAAAGTAACGATTTGGGTAAAAAATTTTCATTTATCATATGTGTTTTGACTTGTTGTTCTTGATATTATTACTTATATCATGATTTACATAATTACAGAATTTAAATCATGATTTATATATAATATACATTCAGAATATACATATATATATGATAGATCGATAAAAGGAATGAAATACACCGTTCATGGAGACGGTAGGTCATACGTACGCACGAACGCTGTTTTCGTTTCCTTATTGAATTGAATGGAATTAAGTAGATGACATGCATATATATATACATAAATACAGTACCATTATTATGTCATATATTTCATTATTATTCACTTTATATACTTTATAACCATTCATGAATGGTTAACATGGAGAATGAATCTCATCGCGTCGTGGAGATGGTAGTCTGTACGTACACATGAGCGATGATATCATTCTCAGGATCGTGGAATTGTATTGAAGTGTATGTATAATATTTCAGAATCAATATAAATTTAAAATAATAATATATAGTTATTTATTTAAACCATTATACCCATCCAAGTAAGGTGGTGGTCGAAAACAGATTACACCACGACGTGGAGACGGTATCCCGTACGTACGCACGCGCAGTGATTTCGTTTTCTGTAGGATGGATAGAAGGTGAAATAGGTTTGTTTAATATTTATAATAACATATCAGTATATAAGTAATACTTATTTTATTACTTTATAATGAGACAACTAAATAAGAATAAGTAGAAGAAGAAAGAAACTTGAGAGAATCGAAAGAAGAGATTACCTCTTCTTTAACATACCTCCTTTAAGCTTCCTCTTAAGGAAGTAGAGTTGGTCTTTTGAGAAGACCATAACATGCAGAATGTTTCTAGGGAAGTGGAGAAGAGAAATGGTCAGGGTTTAGACGAGCTTCAAGGCTAAAAAGGGTGTGAATAGAAGAGGAAAGGGGTGACCTTTTTATAAGGGAGGAGAGGGGCACCTTTGGAAAAACTTAAAATATTATTTTATAATAAAGTCATATTCGGTTTATAATAGCTCCTAATTGATTTATTTCAAAGATAAAGTGAGTATGGGTCTAAATAATCTCAACAAATAGGTTTTATATAAGTTTAGGTTATTATTTGAACCTTATCTTTTAGATTTAACTCTAAGTTAAATAATTTAACTTTTACCTTGTCTTCTTGTTTTCTTTAACTATATGATTAATAAACTTACTATAACCAGAAAAACGAACTAAAAGTTGTTAATTATTAATATATATAACCTTATCTAAGTCATTTGGATGAACCTTGTATTTTTAGGAATATAATAACAATTAATAATATAATATTTGTTTTAAAAACTATTTTATGTCAATTTTGACACTATTTGGTAATTTATTTTTGTGAAAATAATAAAAACATGATTAGTTCTAAAAACATAAATTAAATAAATACTAAAATTTCATATTAACCTAGAAAATTAGTATAATTCTTAAAAAGTTTCAAAGTACATTTATTTGGGTAGTTATAATATCAATAATGTTAATATTTCATTAATAAGGTAATTACTGCATCACCATTGTGTCATACATAACTTATATTATTTAATGTATAAAAATTATAAATAAAATACCATTAGGTAGGAAATCTTTTTATATTTCTAATTAACATTTATAATCGAATTTATCATATTTATAACACTATATTAAAAATGTTTTATTTATTAAACTTTGATTTTAACTATTTTAAATCTTTTTTAAATAAAATAATATTAAATGTCCTAATCTAATCCAAGTGGACCTAAATGGTCATATTTTATTACTAAGGTTGTTTTTTGTTGAATTAAACTTATCCAATAGAAGTAATACATGTGTTATGGTAATAATAATATCATTTTTACCCTTAATTACCCTATTTACTTCTGTCAAATCTTGTAGTATAAAGAAAACGATTACTAGAAATGTCATCAACCAAGCAAGTGAATACCATCATTTATCCCCCATATAAGATATATATTTTTGGTCACATTCCAAACATGTGAATACCTTAATCATGTATTCTCTTGAAAAATGAATACCCATTGAACCTTAGTGAAGACATGAATGCTGTCAAAAGTTAACTCTTTCCACATACAAAAATCCCAAAATTTTTATATACTCAAACCATGATATCACATTGTCCTTATATTAGCCATGATATCATCAATACTATAAAACATCTCATTATCTCATAATACCTTCATTATGCGCATATCATCTACTTTCCAAAAATATATGAATTAAGCTTTCATGGTTACCGGTACCATTCAACAGATACTTTCAAATACTTTAGGAAAAACAATAGTTTAACAATCCTTAGATGTGTCTTTATTCTATAGTACCATTAAATTCCTTATACAACATAACTCTTGATAAACATACAATCATTCCACTACCTTCTTAAACCATTGACTGAGCTTCATCATTTCTTTTATCTCATATATCATTTATAGTCCTTTCATCATCATCAACATAAATACTACCCATATGACCATGATGGTTCTATTCATGAGATTTTCACGTAGGGCATTGGTTTGCTAATGCCTAGACATTCCACATTTAAAACATTTAACCATTGTTGATGTCTTAGCAATACCATTATCCTTGTCCATGGTGTTAACTAAACCTTTTCCTTTATAATTACCGGCTTTGCGTCCTTATTTTCCACACCCAAAGCATCTTCTGGTTCCTTTGAAACATTCTCCCTGATGACTCTTCCCACATGATTTACATGAGGGTAATTGAACTTTCTTTCCTCTATAATCATCATGAAACTCCATATTTCTCTTATTAAATGAGTCGGGATACTTACGAAAGTTGATATTATTGGTCATATTATGAGATTGCTGATTCAGCATAATAACGATGTTTGGACTTCCAGATCCAATTTCATTTGGCTTCTCATGAAGAATATCATTCCATTGTCCATCATATCCTCTATTATCGTGAATCTTCCTATTTCTATCCATTTTCTAAAACCCAAAAAGAATAGTGTGAGTGGAAAAAATCATGCTAGGAAAACAGCATAATAAAGGGGGAGTACCTTCAATATATAACACCTTAGGTTTAATTCTAATATCATTACCGTAATTCTAGGACTATAACATATACGTATACTTAACCTTAGAGACATCCCTAGACATACCTTAGAAATATCTCTAAGAATCTCACTAAAGTTCTCGCATCCTAGTTTCCAAAGGTTAACTAAACCTTTCTTTTGATACCAACTGTAGAGACCCAAAGCTTGGCGTACATGGACATTACATTACTTTTGAGGAATAATTAATACATAACAAAAACCAACACACAAGGACAGTAATAGTTTAGTTTCTTTGGAAACTCGGAACATAATCTTCTAATCATGGTGAAAGATCTTAAACATCTCCCATAAAGATCTTCCCTTTTTGTTTTCTTACCTAAAACCTTTATTTATATCCTGGGGAAAAGAAAACATAAAAAGGGTGATCTCAAATTCTCAGTAAGGTTAAACACAGAGAACATAAAACAATCCATAGACATTTGAATGTAATAACATGAACATAAAATCTAAACATCAAAATCTTGAGCAATGACATAAACCATTTCAATACATAAGGAATAGACCATAAAAGAACATTAATAATGATAAAATAGAATGGGAGTAAAACATGTAATTGTGGAAAACCATTAAACACATGATATAATTTCCATAGTAGCCAAGGCATTGCTGCCAAGACCATCTTAGTGGACAAAGTCCCTTTTTGAATCGAGTTCACTCCTCGTTCCAGTCCCGTATCACTGAATAGGATTAACTTACCGTTCCAGAAATGTATATCTCATGAGATATAAACATTTACCCAATGAATTGGAGGGATATATAGGTACCACCCATCTCATAATGAAATCATTCTTACGTGTGCCACAACATAAACATAAATCATTCATCATAACCCAAAGAATAAAAAGGGTTTTATAAACATCATCCCATCATAACATAATCCATATAAAAAAATGGATATTATTTAATCATAATAAAAGTGAAACAATGTAAATCATAGAGACATTATACTTGAAACGTACACATATGAAATGATGTCATCTTAGATGGAAAATGGTTTTGATAAAACACTTGAAATGAATTCTTGAGGAAAATATCCTTTATTTTTCAAAATATTTTTATTTTTACAAAATTCCATGGAATTTTAAAAGAAAATACTTTTTTTGAAAATAGTCATGAAATCTTATAGAGTAAGCTTCAGGAAAATTAGGTGTTATGAAACCGTAAAAATCCGTTCATGCTGTATAAGTTAAAAAAAATACTCTTCTCATACTTTTGTTGAAAAAGTCAAAAAAGTACCTCGTAACGTAAAAAAATGAAAGATTCTTTACATACCATGTAGTAAAAGTCAAAAATGGGTAAAAAGGACTTTAAACATACAGGAAACCATTTTTAGAAAATAGGGACATGGACGATAAATATAACCCCAGTAAATACTTACGAATAAACAATCTCGGATAAAAAACGAGATTGGAAAAGTTATCCCTTACCTTATGTCCGATATGCCTCGTATGTATCCAAAACTCCTGTATAATGATTTAAATAATGTCATTGACAAATTACAGTATCATATTCATTGTTATTATATCATATATAGTTTACTTATGACTTTATATTACCCGTTCTTTTGTAAATTCGATGTAAAAGCAATGATTTGGGTAAAATTGTTTCATTTATTGTACGTGTTTCGACTTCTTGTTCTTGATATTATTACTTATATCCTGATTTAATAAATTAATGAATGTAAAAAATGATTTATATATAATATATATTCAGAATATACATATATATATGATAGATCGATAAATGGAATGAAATACATCGTTCACGGAGACGGTAGGTCGTATATACGCACGAATGCTGTTTTCGTTTCCTTATTGAATTGAATGGAATTAAGTAGATGAAATACATATATATATACATAAATCAAGTATAATTATTATGTAATATATTTCATTATTATTCATTATATATACTTTATAATCATTCATGAATGGTTAACATGGAGAATGAATCTCATCGCGTCGTGGAGACGGTAGTCCGTACGTACGCACGAGCGATGATATCATTCTCATGATCGTGGAATTGTATTAAAGTGTATGTATAATATTTAAGAATCAATATAACTTTACAATAATCATATATAGTTATTTATTTACACCATTATACCCATCCAAGTAAGGTGGTGGTCGAAAACAGATTACACCACAGCGTGGAGACGATATTCCGTACGTACGCACGCGCGGTGATTTCATTTTCCGTAGGATGGATAGAAGGTGAAATAGGGTTATTTAATATTTATAATAAAATATCAGTATATAAGTAATACTGATGTTATTACTTTATAATGAGACAACTAAAGAAGAAGAAGTAGAAGAAGGAATAAACTTGAGAGAATCGGAAGAAGAGATTACCTCTTCTTCGACGCACCTCCTTTAAGCTTCCTCTTAAGGAAGTAGAGTTGGTCTTCTGAGAAGACCAGAACCTCAAAAATGTTTTTAGCGAAGTGGAGAAGAGAAATGGTCATGGGTTGGCCAACCTTCAAGGATAAAAATGGTGTGAAGAGAAGAGAGAAGGGGTGCCCTTTTTATAAGGGAGGAGAGGGGAACCTTTGGAAAAACTTAAATTATTATTTTATAATAAAGTCATTTTTTATTTATAATAGCCCCTAATTAATTTATTTCGAAGCTAAAGTAAGTATGGGTCTACATACTCTCAACCAATAGGTTTTAGACAAGTTTACGTTATTATTTTAACCTTATATATTATATTTAACTCTAAGTTAAATAATTTAACTTTTACCTTGTCTTCTTGTTTTCTTACACTATACGGTTAATAAACTTACTATAACCAAACAAACGAACCACAAGTGGTTCATTATTAATATATATAACCTTATCTAAGTCATTTGGCTGAAACTTAGATTTTTTTGGAATATAATAACAATTAATAATATAATATTTATTTTAAAAACTATTTTATGTCAATTTTGACACTATTTGGTAATTTATTTTTTGTGAAACTCATAACATCATGATTAGTTCCAAAAAAGTTACTTAAATCAATAATAACATGACATATTAACCTATAAAATTTGTGGAATTAATAAAAAGTATCAAATTACATTTATTTGGGTATTTATAATATCAATTATGTTAATATTTCATTAATAAGGTAATTACTGCATAACCATTGTTTCATAAATAAATTATATTATTTAATATCTAAAAATTACAAATAAAATACCATTAGGTAGGAAATAGTTTTAGATTTCTAATGAATATTTATAATCTAATTTATCTTATTTATAACCCTATATTAAAAATGTTTTAGTTATTAAACTTTGATTTTAACTATTTTAACTCTTCTTTAAATAAAATAATATTAAATGTCCTAATCTAATCCAAGTGGACCTAAATGGTCATATTTTATTCCTAAGGTTGTTTTTGGTTGAATTAAACTTATCCAATAGAATTATGACATGTGTTAGGGTAATAATAATATCATTTTAACCCTTAATTACCCTATTTAATTTTAACCTTGGTAAATAAAAGTAAAAAGTTACTATTCATCAAAAAATATTTTTATCTTATTGAACCAAATTTTACTCCTTGATGTTAATCGTGTCTCTCGAATTTTCGAAATTCCACTCACAGAAGCTGTAAAATTAAGTTTTATGTAAATTTTCAAATTCTCCTAGGAGGTGGGTAAAAGACGATGAAAAGTTCAATAAAATTTTAATATATCTAAAATTATTATAAAATGAATCAGATGAATTACATTGAACTTATATAGGTATTATGTATCAATTTTGACCTAAAATAAATTTAAATAAAATAAATAATTATTTAAATAAAAAGCCGGTTTTTAAATAGTAACCCAGTGTTTTCACTATTTATCAAAAATTGAATGCTTTCAAAAAAACACCAAAAATTCACCCTAGGCTAATTTCGATATTCTGAATCCAAAAATGAAGTCTATTTTGAAAGATAAAATTTATGAAATTTCAAAAAGTGGGTATTACTATTCATACCAGCTAGTTCATAATAATATTATAATAATATCTCGTTTAGTGAAACTTGGTAATGCGTATAACACACGCTATCATGGAAGGTCACAGTTGCGTGTAATAAAATCCAAGTCAGGGTTGCGTGTAGTGAAAGATTCATTTTTTGTTTCGTATAATAGAATCCAACCATATTTCATTTATACATTTAATATATATATATATATACACACTCAATGTTGCGTAAAATAACTTCTATCAAACGAACTTGAAATTGTGTGTAACATGATCCAAGATTAGTGTTGTGTATACTGCATGCCAATACGGTGTTTCATATAGAAGAAGATAACTTTGGTGTCACATACAACACAAGACATCAATGAAATTAAAAATAATAATTCTCATAAAATCTCGGGTTGTTACATTCTACCCCGCTTAAAATGAATTTCTCCCTCAAAATTTGTTGGGGTTATAAATCGTTTACTACTTGAAATTTTCTTTAATAGAATCCCACATCTTAAAAAGGAATACTAAATCATAATTTTGAAAACTAAATTATGAAACGTAATGATTACCCAGATTAACTCATCACTGGGTTTCCACATAGGAGAACATTGGTGGAAATATGGATATGGAAGAAAAATCTAACCATCAAGTTCTAATGGAGAGTGGTAGAGAACATGGCTATGAAAAAGACAATAATCAAAAAGCCATAAATTTGTGATGATCTAAGGTACCATCTGATTCATTGTATATGAGGACACTAGGACAACATTTTTGGTTTTCAAGATCATTTCCCTAAAGTTGAAGAATTTGAATTAGAAGAAATACTTACTTTATTTCGGTACAATCTCACCGTTGTTCATGCCTTGAACAATTTCCACTTCATCTCCTAATGAAATGAAGTTGAATTTGTCATTATTGAAGTGTTAGCAGATCATGTTATAGAATGATTGTTCATTCCAACTGTCTCGAACAAAAGGTTAGCAAAAGTTATAAGTCTATATTATGGTGATATTAATTGTATATGGTTCCAAAAATGGACTTATACTTCATCTATCATAGCGCTTAATAAAACAAAACTAGTATCTACTAAAAAGGGACTTCCTGTTGGTCGGTGGTATACAATAAAGGCCTATCGCACTTCGGTTGTGGGTTCGATTCCCACATCCTTGTCCGACGTGACTAGCTGTCGCCCATCCTACAGGTTGTCCTTTTTCTAAAACTACATTATTATAACATTCCATATATAATATCGAAAAAAGTTCTAGCCTTAAAAAATTCTATCTGATGTCCAACTTAATCCATTCCAACCTTTAAGCTTATCAAAAATACTTCTGTCCAATCTTATAGTATGAATAAAATGATTACTAAAAATGTCATCAACCAAGCATGTGAATACCATCATTTATCCCCCATATAAGATATATCTTGTTGGTCACATTCCAAACATGTGTATACCTTAATCATGTATTCTCTTGAAAGATTAATACCCATTAAACCTTAGTGAAAACATGAATGCTATCAAAAGTTAACTCTTTCCACATACCAAAATCCCAAAATTTTTATATACTCAAAACATGATATCACATTGTCCTTATATCATCCATGAGCTCATCAATACTACAAGACATTTCATTATCTCATAATCCCTTTATTATGCTCATATCATCTACTTTCCAAAAATATATGAATTAACCTTTCATGGTTACCGGTACCATTTAACATATACTTTCAAATACTTTAGGAAAAACAATAGTGTAACAATCCTTAGATGTGTCTTTATTCCATAGTACCATTAAATTACCTATACAACATAAATCTTGATAAACATACAATCATTCCACTACCTTCTTAAACCACTGACTGAGCTTTGTCATTTTTTTCATCTCATATATCATTTATAGTCTCTTCATCATCAACAACATAAATACTACCCATACGACCATGCTGATTCTCTTCATGAGATTTTACCTTAGGGAATTGGTTTGCATAATGCCCATACATTCCACATTTAAAACATTTAACCATTTTTGATGTCTTAGAAACACCATTATCCTTGTCCATGGTGTTAACTAAACCTTTTCCTTTACAATTAATGGATTTGTGTCCTTCGTTTCCACACCCAAAGCATCTTATGGTTCCTTTGAAACATTCTCCCGGATGCCTCTTCCCACATGATTTACATGAGGGGAATTGAACTTTCTTTCCTTTATGATCATCATAAAACTCAATATTTCTCTTATTATATGAGTCGGGATACTTACCAAAGGTGAGATTATTTATCATATTATGATATTTATGATTAGGCATAATAACAATGTTTGGACTTCAAGATCCAATTTCATTTGGTTGCTCATGAATAATATCATTCCATTGTCCATCATATCCTCTATTATCGCGAATCTTCCTGTTTCCAGCCATTTTCTAAAACCCAAAAAAATAGTGTGAGTGGAAAAAATCATGCTAGGAAAACATCATAATAAAGGGGGAGTACCTTCAATATATAACAACTTAGGTTTAATTCTAATATCATTACTATAATTCTAGGACTATAACCTATACGTATAATTAAACATAGATACATCCCTAGACATATCTTAGAAATATCTCTAGGGATCTCACTAAAGTTCTCGCATCATAGTTTCCAAAGGTTAACTATACCTTTCCTCTGATACCAACTATAGAGACCCAAAGCTTGGCATACATGGACATTACATTACTTTTTCGAAATACCTAATAAATAACAAAATCCAACACACAAGGACCGTAATAGTTTAGTGTCTTTGGAAACTCAGAACATAATCTTCTAATCATGGTGAAAGATCTTCAACATCTCCCATAAAGATATTCCCCTTTTTTTTCTTACCTAAAACCTCTCTTTATATACTGGGGAAAAGAAAAAATAAAAAGGGTGAGCTCAAATGCTCAGTAAGGGTAAACATAGGGAACATAAAACAATCCATAGACATTTGAATGTAAAAACATGAGCATAAAATCTAAACATCAAAATCTTGAGCAATGACATAAAAAATTTCAATACATAAGGAATAGATCATAAAAGAACATTAATCATGATAAAATAGAATGGGAATGAAACACGTAATTGTGGAAAACCATTAAGCACATGATATTATTTCCATAGTAGCCAAGGCATTGCTTCCAAGACCATCTTAGTGGACAAAGTCCCTTTTTGAATCGAGTTCACTCCTCGTTCGAGTCCTGTATCACTGAACCATATTAACTTACCATTCCAGCCATGTCTATCTCATGAGATATAAATCTTTTCCCAATGCATTGTATGGAGATATAGGTACCACCCATCTCATAATGTAATCATTCTTACGTGTGCGAAAACATAAACATAAATCATTCATCATAACCCAAAAAATAAAATGGGTTTTATAAACATCACCCCATCATAACATAATCCATATAAAAAAATGGATATCATTTCATCATAAGAAAAGTGAAACCATGTAAATCATAGAGACATTATACTTGAAATGTACACATATGAAATGATGTCATCTTAGATGGAAGATGGTTTTGATAAAACACTTGAAATGAATTCTTTAGGAAAATATCCTTTCTTTTTCAAAATCATTTTCTTTTCACAAAATTCCATGCAATTTTAAAAGAAAAGATTTTTTTTGAAAATAGTCATGAAATATTGTAGAAGAAGCTTCATGAAAATTAGGCATTATGAAACCGTAAAAATATGTTCATTCCGTATAAGTTAAAAAACATTCTTCTCGTACTTTTTCCAAAAAGTCAAAAAAGTATCTAGTAATGTAAAAAAAGAAAGATTCTTTACATACCATGTAGTAAAAGTCAAAAATGGGTACAAATGACTTTAAAAATACAGGAAAATATTTTTAGAAAATAGGGACATGGACGATAAATATAACCCCAGTAAATACTTACGAATAAACAATCTTGGATAAAAAAACGATATTGGAAAAGTTATCCCTTACATTATGTCCGATATGCTTCGTATGTATCCGAACCTACTGTATAATGATTTAAATAATGTAATTGACTTAATACAAAATCATATTCATTGTTATGATATCATATATAGTTTACTTATGACATTATATTACCCGTTATTTTGTAAAATCGATGTAAAAGCAACGATTTGGGTAAAATTGTTTCATTTATTGTACGTGTTTTGAATTTTGGTTATTGATATTATTACTTATATCCTGATTTAAATAATTACAGAATTTAAAACATGATTTATATACAATATATATTCATAATATACATATATATATGATAGATCGATAAATGGAATGAAATACACCGTTCATGGAGACAGTAGGCCATACGTACGCACGAACGCTGTTTTCATTTCCTTATTGAATTGAATTGAATTAAGTAGATGAAATACATATATATAGACATAAATCCAGTATCATTATTATTTCATATATTTCATTGTTATTCATTATATATACTTTATAATCATTCATGAGTGGTTAACATGGAGAATGAATCTCATCGCGTCGTGGAGACGGTAGTCCGTACGCACAAGCGATGATATCATTCTCATGATCATGGAATTGTATTGAAGGGTATGTATAATATTTTATAATAAATATCACTTTATAATAATAATATATAGTTATTTATTTACATCATTATACCCATCCAAGTAAGGTGGTGGTCGGAAACAGATTACACCACGGCGTGGAGACGGTATTCCGTACGTACACATGTGCAGTGACTTCGTTTTCTGTAGGATGGATAGAAGGTGAAATATGGTTGTTTAATATTTATAATAACATATCAGTATATAATTAATACTTATGTTATTACTTTATAATTATACAACTAAAGAAGAATAAGTAGAAGAAGAAAGAAACTTGAGAGAATCGTAAGAAGAGATTACCTCTTCTTCGACGCACCTCCTTTAAGCTTCCTGTTAAGGAAGTAGAGTTAGTCTTTTGAGAAGAAACGAACCTCCAAAATTTTTCTAGGGAAGTTTAGAAGAGAAATGGGCAGGGTTTGGCCGTTTTTCAAGGCTCAAAAGGGTGTGAAGATAAGAGGGAAGGGGTGCCCTTTTTATAAGGGAGGAGAGTGGCACCTTTGAAAAAACTTAAAATATTATTTTATGATAAAGTCATATTCGGTTTATAATAGCTCCTAATTGATTTATTTCGTAGATAAAGTGAGGATGGGTATAAATCTTCTCATCCAATAGGTTTTAGACAAGTTTAGGTTATTATTTTAACCTTATCATTTAGATTTAACTCTAAGTTAAATAATTTAACTTTTACCTTGTCTTCTTGTTTTCTTACACTATATGGTTAATAAACTTACTATAACAAGAAAAAGGAACCCCAAGTGGTTCATTGTTAATATATATAACCCTATCTAAGTCATTTGGATGAACCTTATATTTTTAGTAATATAATAACAATTAATCATATAATATTTATTTTATAAACTATTTTATGTCAATTTTGACACTATTTGGTAATTGGTTTTTTGTGGAAATAATAACAGCATGATTAGTTCGAAAAAAGTTAATTAAATCAATACTAACATGTCATATTAACCTATAAAATTAGTGGAATTAATAAAAAGTCTCAAAGTACATTTATTTGGGTATTTATAATATCAATTATGTTAATATTTAATTAATAAGGTAATTACTGCATCACCATTGTTTCATAAATAACATAAATTATTTAATGTCTAAAAATTATAAATAAACTACAATTAGGTAGGAAATCCTTTTAGATTTATAATGAATATTTTTAATCGAATTTATCTTATTTATAACCCTATATTAAAAATGTTTTAGTTATTAAACTTTGATTTTTAACTATTTTAACTCTTCTTTGTATAAAATAATATGAAATGTCCTATTCTAATCCAAGTGGACATAAATGGTCATATTTTATTTCTAAGGTTGTTTTTTGTTGAATTAAACTTATCCAATATAATTATGACATGTGTTAGGGTAATAATAATATCATTTTACCCTTAATTACCCTATTTACTTTTAACCTTTGTAAATAAAAGTAAAAAGTTACTATTCACCAAAAAATATTTTTATCTTATTGAACCCCATTTTACT
The DNA here is from genome assembly GCA_963277665.1 of Viscum album. Taxonomy (NCBI): domain Eukaryota; kingdom Viridiplantae; phylum Streptophyta; class Magnoliopsida; order Santalales; family Viscaceae; genus Viscum; species Viscum album. The sequence goes on along the minus strand of OY728166.1, from coordinate 924,976,056 downwards.
CCTTGATATTAACCATGTCTCTCGGATTTTCTAAATTCCACTCACATAAGTGGTAAAATTATGTTTTATGTAAATTTTCAAATTCTCCTAGGAGGTGGGTAAAAGACGGTGAAAAGTTCAATAAAATTTTAATATATCTAAAATTATTATAAAATGACTCAAATGAATTACATTGAACTTATATAGGTATTATGTATCAATTTTGACCTAAAATGAATTTAAATAAAATAAATAATTATTTAAATAAAAAGTCAGTTTTTAAATAGTAACCTATTGTTTTCACTATTCATCAAAAATTGAAAGTTTTCAGAAAAATACCAAAAATTCACCCTAGGCTAATTTCGATATTCCGAATCCAAAAATGAAGTCAATTTTGAAGGATAAAATTTATAAAATTTTAAAAATTGGGTATTACTATTCATAACGGCTAGTTCACAATAATATTATAATAATATCTCATTTAGTGAAACTTGGTATTGCGTATAACACACGCTATCATGGAAGATCGCGGTTGCGTGTAATGAAATCCACGTCAGGGTTGCGTGTAGTGCAAGATTGATTTTTTGTTGCGTATAATAGAATCCAACCATATTTCATTTATACGTTGAATATATATATATATACACTCAATGTTGCGTAAAATAATTTCAATCAAACGAACTTGAAATTGTGTGTAACATGATCCAAGATTAGTGTTGTGTATACTACAAGCTAATACGGTGTTTCTTATATAACAATATAACTTTGGTGTCACGTACAACACAAGACATCAATGAAATTAAAAATAATAATTCTCATAAAATCTCGGTTTGCTACATGGGAGGGCTGGCCACGGGGGTGGTAGGGCTGGCCACGGGTGTGGGGGGATGTCCAGGGGGCATGTGGTGTCCAGGGGGGTGGTTGGGGGTGTCCAAGGATTATGGGGTGTCCAGGGGCATGGGTAGGCTGTCCACGGGGTTGGAAGGGCTGTCCAGGGGGTGGGGGTGATGGGCTCTCCATGGGGGTGGCAGGGCTATCCAGGGCGTCGGGGGTGTCCAAGGGGGTGGGCGGGCTGTCCACGGGGGTGGGGGGTCTTTCCAGGGTGTTATGAGGTTTCCAGGGGGTGGGTGGGATGTCCACGAGGGTGGCGGGGATGTACGGGGGGGGGGGGGGGGGGGACGGGGTGTCCAGGGGGGCAGGAGGGCAGTCTACAGGGGAGAGGGATGTCTATGGGAGGGGTGAATCAGTCACAACAAACCATCAAGTCAATTTTTATTATTTATAGATAAAAAAATTAAGATAATGTGACCTACCTAATCACATATATATATTCAGGCACAACAAATCAATAAACATCAAAGGTCAGTAATATCAATAAAAAATGTAATGGATCAATTTGTACCTCATCACTATCACAATCATCACCATCATCATCATCCTCAACCTCATCCTCATCGTTATCCCCATCATCATCCCTGCCCTCCTCCTCTCCCTCATACTCAACCTTGATCTCCTCATCGTCCTCCTCCTCTGCCTTTCCCTCCTCCTCGTCCTCCTCCTCCACCTCGGCCTCCTCTTTGAACTCTTCCCCCTCCGGCTCAGCCTCCTCCTCACCATCATCTCGACCACCAATAGAAATTTCATCTGGTGGACCATATATAGAATGAATTTATGACATGTATTCATCACAAGTTGTGCTGGCCTCTGGTGGAGTTGTGGGACGTAAAACTTCCATTAGTTTCATAAATTCAGTGTTTTCCCAAGCAGACTATTCTTCCATCTCTGTGGCCCTTTTTTCAGCCTGTTCTGCCAGTACCTTAACCTAATGGAACTCGGTGGCACTACAACCTTTACGTAAGGAGGGAAAATACCTCGTTAGAACTATACTCGTCCTAGGTCAGTAGCGTACTCTACCGGGATGATCTTCTCCCAACACCTGATGTAAGTGACCATTTGGACCAAAATTTTGAGGTTCCTGGGCATCAAGGGCCTATAAAGTATCCTGTTACAAATATAAATAGATTATTAAGTTAAAAAATATAGATTAGAATTTTAAATCTACAAAGTAAAACATACAATCTGCTGTTGAGTCAGTTCATTAACCGCACTTCTATCTTTCTTCCTTCTAATCGATCAAAACAATTTTTCTCGAGGTAGACGTCCTTCTATATTCAATTTATGCCTCTAAAATGACATTGAATGTAGGAAAACCTAATTAAAAATAGGATAACAATAATTAATTAAATAATGAAAATTATATAACAACTTTAGAAATTAAATAAATTATAGAGGAAGCAATTGAAAATACAATTTGTAAATAGAAATTATAAATTGTCATACCCGCTGACTCTCATGATCTAGGATTGTAATACATCCCAATGTGTGGACATAATTTTTAGCATCAATGTTTTTTTATTTCTTATAAATGAATCCTAAATAAAATTCAATAATTAGTATTGATGAGAAACATGATTTTTTTAAATACCACTAATGTATTTAATACCTTAAATTGGCTAGTTGTCCAATGAGTAATCATCCATAGATATTATTCTAATGGATTACCATCCATGATAGGGAACGCCTATAACTCTGTCCCCACTCTAGCACCCCATCTAATGTACAAATCATGCTTATAAGCTCTTAAAAGCATGCCTAAATCCTTTAGACGTGCTGGTCGTGCACCCTCAACATCAGAGAAATTAAACCGTAGATGCCACCAAAATATTAATTCATATAAATAAAAAAATAATATATTGTATTAATTAAAATAGATTATTTTACCTATATCTCTACCCATGCTTTATCCTTGACTTTATTTGGAATCTGTCTCCATGAGAGCTGGCTGATAGGAATGATGTTGGAGTATTTGGCAAGGGTCTCCAAAAAACTCCAACATTGCTACCTTGATTTTTTTAATCGTTTGACTATCTTCATTGTAGTCCACCATCAAATGCGTGTGGCTATTCCACACCACAGGCATACGTGTATGCCCCCGCCCCTGCCTCCTATCAGTAGATGCATCTGTTATGAAAGAAAAACAAATATTTTATCGATACATGTTATAATGAAAGTAAATAATGGTGTAAATTGTTTTTAGGGTTGTATAAGTATACTTGTGGTAGTCAGATCAATGGGCACCGCTAGATCCATAGAAACTGAAGTAACACCCTATACAGATGGAGTGGGTCCCAATGTATGTAACGCCCCGACCCCAGCTACCCAGAGTCGGTGCATTACTTCGTAACATTGGCATGATCACAAAAGATCAAGTCTCGAAAGACCGATTAGTTTAGTAGCCTTGGAAACACTAGATACATTCGTAAACGTTACATTACATCATAAAGTGAAAAACTACAATAACAAAGTCTCCATAGTCCACACTCATATCCTCTTCTGACTATCCCTGCAGGTCATTCATAAAATACTTCTTCACATCCTGGAAAATATTAAAACATTGAAAGGGGTGAGCTCAGATGCTCAGTAAGGATAACAATATTGCGGAAGCTTTCATAAATAAACATAAACATTTAAGGCAATGTATAACTAACACAAAAGCCTCTTAAACATGAACTTCAACATAATATGGCAAAAGTAAAATGAGATAATGCCATTTACTTCTTCACATGGATATTCTACTGGTCGAATAATCACGTGTAATATCAATAACCACTTTCATAATGAGGGAATGTATAATGCCGGACATTCTGAAACATTTTGTCAAGGCCTCGGCCAAGACGTCTAAAATGATTAAGGCCTCGGCCAAAACCATAAATCAAATTGGGAAAGGGCCTCGGCCAATTCCACGTCTAGTTGTCTCATGAGACCTACCGATGCATCGAGGAGCTATAGCGGGCTCCACCCGTCACTTATTAAGTCCAATACATTCCTCATATGAATAGGTTTAAACATATCATAAACCATAACATAATCATATCACATAAAACATGCATAAAGGAAACATAACATTTCCACATTTCAATCACAAGATATCAATACAACACATTGTTATAATAAAAACGCTTTCAAAACCATTTTCAATACCAAAATAAAAGAAAGTTAAAACTTTGTATTTATTTTTCATTAAAAAAAGGATGGCTTATAGAGGAAGCCGGAACTCAAATAATGGTCACGGCGGCGGAGAAGTCGTTGTCGCCGCATAAGTACGGAAAGAAAAACATTCCCTTTTGTCGTTTAGCAAAACTCTTTGTATAAAAAGATTCCTTTTGAATAATCGTAAAAGTCAAAGGGGTTTATACACCGTATAAAAGAAATTTGTGTATAAAACAAAATATGCCTCAATGAAAGGAGATTGAGACGAAGTCCTTAAAAAGATCATTTTTAAAATGAAATAGATCTGTTATGTGTATTCACTATATATACACATAAAGAAAGTACAAATACAATATAGGACATAATAATATCATGACATAATTTGAAAGTAGGAGATTAACCCAGAGATTGAAAATTGGGTTAAGAAATTCCCTTACAAATAAAATAGATCTATTATGTGTATTCACTATAGGTACACATAAATAATGTAAAAATACAAGATAATACATAACAATATCATGACAGAATTTGAAAGTAGGAGATTAACCCAAAGAACAGAAATTGGGTTAAGAATTTCCCTTACCTCGTGTCTGACTTGACTCAACCGTTCTTTAACCTCCTGAATAATAAACTAGAGTTAATATATACCTTATTAAGAACCATTTTCAACTTCATTATCCTTATTATATCACTTATTACAATGATATGAACATTATGTAATTATTTAAGTTAATAATGTTCATTTTGTCGGTATTTGGTTCTTAAGTCAAAAATAGGCTTCTTACACTTACATGTTGTTAATTTGGTCAAAGGTTCATTATATCCAGAATGGTATTCATGATGTAGATATCATATATGTCATATATATCCAGTACATACATTCATTTATAATATTACATCACATTTAGAGGTAAGAAATGAAATGCACCGTTCATGGAGACGGTAAGCCGTACGTACGCATGAACGCTACTTCCATTTCTATTTCATATTTTCTGGAATGGAATCATAATGATATGAGAGTTATATTATAATTCCAGTATAATAACATATATAATATCATTAACTTTATCCTTCACACATCCCACATATGGTATTAACGAATCAAATCACTTTCAGGGGGCGGTAGTCCGCGCTTCCTAAAATGAAGATATCGTGTTTTACCCATAATGGAAACCATAAAGGTATGCCCAAAATGAAAAAAACAGAAGCTTAAGGAAAACATAAACATATTATATATCATATATAAAAATAGTGACATCATAATGGCCACCTTTGAAGGTGTTAAATGAGTGTTGAACAATCATCGTTTCGGGAGGCAGAATTTCGCCATCCACGGAAACCTTATGTTCTTTAACCATTTGATGTAGTTGTGTGGAAGTGTAGCTCAAATAAATCTTATAACAACATCCTAGTATATTTAAGATACTGGTGTTGTTACAAAAGAAGTAAATAAAAAGAGTTTAGGGGGTTGGAGAAGTAAAATAAAACAAAAGAACATGAGAGAATGAATTACCTTAAAAAGTGTAACTCCTTTTGAGTTGAGCCTAAAGGCTTCCTTTGAAAGGATTCTGCCCAAAGGGAATCCTCTAGGATGAGGAGAGGGATGTGGAGAGAGCAAATGGGCAGGGGTTGGCCGAGCCAATGGCTTGAAGAGTGTGTGAAATGAGGTAGAGGTGGGGGCCTTTTATAAGAGGAGAGGAGGGGCACTTTTGGAAAGTAAAGGAACATTACATTATTTGAAAATGTGTTTCGGTTTTAAAAGGTCCCACATTGATATAATTCGTGGATAAGGTGATAAGGCATCGAAATCCACTCATCCAATTGGTTTTGGCCATGTGTAGTTCATAGATTTTATATTATCTTTCCATTTTATTTAAATCGTCAAATAATGATGTCATCGCTGCATCATTATTATGTCATAAATAATTAAATTTATTTAATGTCTAAAAATTATAAAAAAAATACTATGATATAGGAAATCTTTTTATCTTTCCAATGACTATTTATAATCAAAATTTGGACTTGTGTAACCCTACTTAAAAATTGTTTTAGTAAAACACTTTATGTTAGTGTCATTTTCACTTTAACATTAAATAAAAAGTAATTTATGTTATTTCCCAACAAAAGTGGATCCATGGGGTCCCCAAGTTAGGCCATGGCTTGTCTTGGTCGGCCATGACACAACCAATGAGGTTGGGACATGTGTCTAGGTCATTTAATATTATTAAAGTATTATTTATACCTTAAACTACCCTAATTACCACTAATCGCGATTAAGAACTTAATAAGTTACTATTCACCAAAAAATTATTTTTATCCCATTGAACCACATTTTACTTCTTAATGAAAACCATGTATGTCGGATTTTTGAAAATCAAATCACAGAAGTGGTAATATTTCATTTAAACGAAAAATCAGTTATTTAACAACCACTTAGTGGTTTCACCATTCATCAAAAATTGAAGTTTTTCAGAATAAGGCCAAAATTTCACCCTAAGCTATAATTGATATTCCGAATTGAAAAATGATGTCTATTTTACAAAATTCCAAACATATTAGTTGCATTAATTAATTTTATAATTAATTCCCGCTGTCACAACAAATAGCGTGTTTTTAAGAAACAATTTATATCAAAAGATTGGCAATTGTTTATGTCCAATTTCAATGTTAAATTAATTCTAATGACCACCATTGGATAAAATGGTAAAAATATATTCTAATTATACTTTAAAACCATCAAATATTATAATTTATCACTATAAATTATTTTGATTAAAAAAGTTGTTTTAAGTATTTTTCACTATTTATAAAATTTTAGAAGTTCTCAGAAAAATACCAAAAATTCAACATAGGCTAATTTCGATATTACGAATACAAAAATGAAGTCCATTTTGACATATAAAATTTATAATATTTCAAAAAGAAGGTATTACTATTCATAACGGCTACTTTGATTAGTCGCGGTGTTTTAGAACTCGAAGTTGCGTACAATGCAAGCTATTGTATTACTGAATGAGAAGCGTATCGTGGAAGCTCGGGGTGTTACATTCTCCCCTCCTTCAATAAATTGCGTCCTCGCAATTTGAAATTTTTCTTGGAAAATACAAGGTTGAAAAGAGAAAATACCTTTGAGGAAAACCCACATCGAAAATAAGGTTAATAAATATATAACATTAAAAGAAAGCAGGATAAGTACAAAGGTCACCCGATATAGCCCATTCTAGGATTCTATGAAAATATGGATATGGAGGAGAAACAAACCATCAAGGTCTGATGGAGAGTTATAGAAAACAGGATTAGGAGAAAGTTTAACCATAAGAAAATCACAAACTTGTGATTGGTTAAACGGTCATTGAATCCCCAGTTGGAAAAGTTAACCGACAACATTTTTGTTTTAAGTTACCTTTTATAATGTTGAGGATTTTATTTAGGAGATTTACTAAGAACGTAAGGGAATATACATACTTGTTATGTATACTTTCATTCATTAATGAATTTTTACCACAAACCCATCTTTTACTCCAAATGGTAACAGAACTCAAAAATATTCTATTTATCCTAATTGTATAAGGTACCAAAGGTTAACACATACCATTTAGATTAGTAAAATTATTTTTTAATAACCAGGGACTTCCTGTAGGCTAGTGGTAGGAAATAAAGGCATGTCGCACTTTGATTGTGGGTTCGATTCCTACAGCTTTGTCCGACGCGACGGTTTATGCCCCACCCTGCAGGTTGTCCTTTTCCTAAAACTATAGTATTATAATACTCCAAAAATAATCTTCATAAATTTTTTAACCTTAAACCATACTATCCAAAAATCAACTTAATCCACTCCAACCTTTATAGTTATCCAAAATACCTCTGTCCAGACTTTCTCTAAAAGGTCTCTTAATTCCAAAATTAATTGTAACATCAGATTCCCCAAACAAAGAAAAGTTTCTCTTATTGTCACATACTAAAAATATGATTACCTTAATCATATTAAAACCTTACTGAAACCAACAAGTACTGCAGTACAATCCTTATATAGATCACATTATTCTAATAACCAGAATATAATCCATGAGTCCGAAAGCATCAATACATTAGTTATTCTGCTTCAACTGTAGTAATAGCATAAGATTGTCCTTGATCCCTTGGCCTTTTCTGAGGTAAGATTCCTTGACGCTTAGGACATTCATTTGCGTAATGACCCATTTCTCTACAATTGTAGCATTCAACTTTGACAGCCTCTTTCTTTCCCTTGCAATCACGTGCCTGGTGACCTTTTTCTCCACATTTATAACAGACTCCCATTCCTTTTAGGCAAGTACCAGGGTGATTCTTCCCACAATTATCACATAATGGAAAATCCTTCTTTCCCTTTTTCCCTTTATCTGTCTCTTGTTCCACCGTTCTCTTCTTCTCTTGCTTTACTTTGTTGTCATAAGACTTAAAGAATTCCTTTTCTGTCTTGATAGCACATGAGACTATATCTTCGTATGTTGAGAAAGATTGTGACACTAGAGCTCGACGGAGAAATGGTTTTAACCCATCAAAGAAACGATCAATCTTACTCCTTGGGTTACGTATATAATCGGCAGCATGCCTCGCTAACCTTGTAAAGTTAGCCTCATACTTTGCGACATTCTCATCCTCCTTCTGCCTCAGACTCAGAAATTGCCTTTCCATATCTGCTCGATGGTCACGAGGAAAGTATTTTTCTAAGAAAAGCTCTTTGAACTCCCTCCATTCCATATTCGATACGTCATCATCTTCCTTTGTGTTTTGAATCAGTGACCACCACTGATCGGCATCTCCAGTGAGGCGGTAAACTGCCATGACAACCTTCTCCCTTTCACTACTCCCCAAGGCATGGAATATTTTCTCTAAGGAATTTATCCATTGCTCAGCTACTGTAGGATTTGTACTCCCATTGAAGGTTGGCGGTTGTTGCCTCATGAAACGGTCTAGCATTGATCCTCCACGTTGCGAATCAGGGTGCTCCATACGAGTAAGGTTGTTATTCATAACCTGCGTGAGTTGTCCCAGTATGGTAATAAGTTGATCAGCACCAGTTGTATCTCCAGGTCCACAATAATTATCTTGAGCAGGAGGGCAATCCCTACACGGAGTTCGTGCATTGATACAGTTTCCATTCCTTCTACTAGGTGCCATTTCTAAACAATGGCATAATCCAGATTAGTTTATGAATCAAAATACATAATTCCATACTTGTAAAATACTTAACATAAATTGAACTATTTATGGATATAATCCATAATCATAAAAAGGTTTTATTTGAGGAAGTATATACTCATAACCGTTCATAGTGGTTTGTAAAGAAAATGAGAATTATCCTAAGCGTATCCCCCGGGAGTGTCGTAACCAAGAGTGCAGCAAGGCCCGTTGTCGTGCACCAGTTCCCGTTCGAGTCTAGCTCAAAGCGGTGTTTTCGGGTTTTACCCCTAGGTACATCTGTGCCAGAGCCGCCTCTACCTGCTCGTATCCAGACAGGGATGTATTGCTCGGAAAACTCATATCATCTCTATAATACCAAAATTCTAGGAAGTTCTTCTATACTAATCCTCGAAGCCTATCTTTGGGCTATGCGTTCTAATCAGAGTTTTTCTACATCTAGCTTCCAAGGTTAGTACTAAACTGCCTCTGATACCAACTGTAACGCCCCGACCCCAGCTACCCAGAGTCGGTGCATTACTTCGTAACATTGGCATGATCACAAAAGATCAAGTCTCGAAAGACCGATTAGTTTAGTAGCCTTGGAAACACTAGATACATTCGTAAACGTTACATTACATCATAAAGTGAAAAACTACAATAACAAAGTCTCCATAGTCCACACTCATATCCTCTTCTGACTATCCCTGCAGGTCATTCATAAAATACTTCTTCACATCCTGGAAAATATTAAAACATTGAAAGGGGTGAGCTCAGATGCTCAGTAAGGATAACAATATTGCGGAAGCTTTCATAAATAAACATAAACATTTAAGGCAATGTATAACTAACACAAAAGCCTCTTAAACATGAACTTCAACATAATATGGCAAAAGTAAAATGAGATAATGCCATTTACTTCTTCACATGGATATTCTACTGGTCGAATAATCACGTGTAATATCAATAACCACTTTCATAATGAGGGAATGTATAATGCCGGACATTCTGAAACATTTTGTCAAGGCCTCGGCCAAGACGTCTAAAATGATTAAGGCCTCGGCCAAAACCATAAATCAAATTGGGAAAGGGCCTCGGCCAATTCCACGTCTAGTTGTCTCATGAGACCTACCGATGCATCGAGGAGCTATAGCGGGCTCCACCCGTCACTTATTAAGTCCAATACATTCCTCATATGAATAGGTTTAAACATATCATAAACCATAACATAATCATATCACATAAAACATGCATAAAGGAAACATAAAATTTCCACATTTCAATCACAAGATATCAATACAACACATTGTTATAATAAAAACGCTTTCAAAACCATTTTCAATACCAAAATAAAAGAAAGTTAAAACTTTGTATTTATTTTTCATTAAAAAAAGGATGGCTTATAGAGGAAGCCGGAACTCAAATAATGGTCACGGCGGCGGAGAAGTCGTTGTCGCCGCATAAGTACGGAAAGAAAAACATTCCCTTTTGTCGTTTAGCAAAACTCTTTGTATAAAAAGATTCCTTTTGAATAATCGTAAAAGTCAAAGGGGTTTATACACCGTATAAAAGAAATTTGTGTATAAAACAAAATATGCCTCAATGAAAGGAGATTGAGACGAAGTCCTTAAAAAGATCATTTTTAAAATGAAATAGATCTGTTATGTGTATTCACTATATATACACATAAAGAAAGTACAAATACAATATAGGACATAATAATATCATGACATAATTTGAAAGTAGGAGATTAACCCAGAGATTGAAAATTGGGTTAAGAAATTCCCTTACAAATAAAATAGATCTATTATGTGTATTCACTATAGGTACACATAAATAATGTAAAAATACAAGATAATACATAACAATATCATGACAGAATTTGAAAGTAGGAGATTAACCCAAAGAACAGAAATTGGGTTAAGAATTTCCCTTACCTCGTGTCTGACTTGACTCAACCGTTCTTTAACCTCCTGAATAATAAACTAGAGTTAATATATACCTTATTAAGAACCATTTTCAACTTCATTATCCTTATTATATCACTTATTACAATGATATGAACATTATGTAATTATTTAAGTTAATAATGTTCATTTTGTCGGTATTTGGTTCTTAAGTCAAAAATAGGCTTCTTACACTTACATGTTGTTAATTTGGTCAAAGGTTCATTATATCCAGAATGGTATTCATGATGTAGATATCATATATGTCATATATATCCAGTACATACATTCATTTATAATATTACATCACATTTAGAGGTAAGAAATGAAATGCACCGTTCATGGAGACGGTAAGCCGTACGTACGCATGAACGCTACTTCCATTTCTATTTCATATTTTCTGGAATGGAATCATAATGATATGAGAGTTATATTATAATTCCAGTATAATAACATATATAATATCATTAACTTTATCCTTCACACATCCCACATATGGTATTAACGAATCAAATCACTTTCAGGGGGCGGTAGTCCGCGCTTCCTAAAATGAAGATATCGTGTTTTACCCATAATGGAAACCATAAAGGTATGCCCAAAATGAAAAAAACAGAAGCTTAAGGAAAACATAAACATATTATATATCATATATAAAAATAGTGACAATCATAATGGCCACCTTTGAAGGTGTTAAATGAGTGTTGAACAATCATCGTTTCGGGAGGCAGAATTTCGCCATCCACGGAAACCTTATGTTCTTTAACCATTTGATGTAGTTGTGTGGAAGTGTAGCTCAAATAAATCTTATAACAACATCCTAGTATATTTAAGATACTGGTGTTGTTACAAAAGAAGTAAATAAAAAGAGTTTAGGGGGTTGGAGAAGCAAAATAAAACAAAAGAACATGAGAGAATGAATTACCTTAAAAAGTGTAACTCCTTTTGAGTTGAGCCTAAAGGCTTCCTTTGAAAGGATTCTGCCCAAAGGAATCCTCTAGGATGAGGAGAGGGATGTGGAGAGAGCAAATGGGGCAGGGGTTGGCCGAGCCAATGGCTTGAAGAGTGTGTGAAATGAGGTAGAGGTGGGGGCCTTTTATAAGAGGAGAGGAGGGGGCACTTTTGGAAAGTAAAGGAACATTACATTATTTGAAAATGTGTTTCGGTTTTAAAAGGTCCCACATTGATATAATTCGTGGCTAAGGGGTTGATAAGGCATCGAAATCCACTCATCCAATTGGTTTTGGCCATGTGTAGTTCATAGATTTTATATTATCTTTCCATTTTATTTAATCGTCAAATAATGATGTCATCGCTGCATCATTATTATGTCATAAATAATTAAATTTATTTAATGTCTAAAAATTATAAAAAAAATACTATGATATAGGAAATCTTTTTATCTTTCCAATGACTATTTATAATCAAAATTTGGACTTGTTTAACCCTACTTAAAAATTGTTTTAGTAAAACACTTTATGTTAGTGTCATTTTCACTTTAACATTAAATAAAAAGTAATTTATGTTATTTCCAACAAAAGTGGATCCATGGGGTCCCCAAGTTAGGCCATGGCTTGTCTTGGTCGGCCATGACACAACCAATGAGGTTGGGACATGTGTCTAGGTCATTTAATATTATTAAAGTATTATTTATACCTTAAACTACCCTAATTACCACTAATCGCGATTAAGAACTTAATAAGTTACTATTCACCAAAAAATTATTTTTATCCCATTGAACCACATTTTACTTCTTAATGAAAACCATGTATGTCGGATTTTGAAAATCAAATCACAGAAGTGGTAATATTTCATTTAAACGAAAAATCAGTTATTTAACAACCACTTAGTGGTTTCACCATTCATCAAAAATTGAAGTTTTTCAGAATAAGGCCAAAATTTCACCCTAAGCTATAATTGATATTCCGAATTGAAAAATGATGTCTATTTTACAAAATTCCAAACATATTAGTTGCATTAATTAATTTTATAATTAATTCCCTGCTGTCACAACAAATAGCGTGTTTTTAAGAAACAATTTATATCAAAAGATTGGCAATTGTTTATGTCCAATTTCAATGTTAAATTAATTCTAATGACCACCATTGGATAAAAATGGTAAAAATATATTCTAATTATACTTAAAACCATCAAATATTATAATTTATCACTATAAATTATTTTGATTAAAAAAGTTGTTTTAAGTATTTTTCACTATTTATAAAATTTTAGAAGTTCTCAGAAAAAATACCAAAAATTCAACATAGGCTAATTTCGATATTACGAATACAAAAATGAAGTCTATTTTGACATATAAAATTTATAATATTTCAAAAAGAAGGTATTACTATTCATAACGGCTACTTTGATTAGTCGCGGTGTTTTAGAACTCGAAGTTGCGTACAATGCAAGCTATTGTATTACTGAATGAGAAGCGTATCGTGGAAGCTCGGGGTGTTACAATGTATACTTTGTAGGGACAGACTCTGGTAGAGCAAGAGTCGAAGAAGATGGAATATAAAATCTTGGAGAGAAGGAAACGTAAGTGAATAAGCTGACTGGGATGGCTGGACGAATTCTATATGGGGAGTGGGAATCATCATTGAATATGGTACAAATGTGTGAGGAGGCTCAGATGGAAAGGGTAGTGAAAAACATGGGAGGCCTAGATATCCCATGTGTCCCTAATGACACACCGGGATCAGAATGTTGGATGGGTGGTATGTCAGTGGGGAGGGAACGGGTCTAATCGGGTATGATGACCAGTCATCTAGCTCTCGTACCACCCCCATCGTACGGACACCCTGAGTACTGGGACCACTACTAGGATGCTCATAAAATAACTTTCACCTAATAGATGGATCCTGCAAAAATGTTTAAAAAAAATTAAAAAATTAATTATATGACATTATATATTATTTAAATATATATATTTGAAATTAAATACTCACTGTAGGCACAAGTGGTGGATTTCCCAGCTTAGTCATGTGATGATTGTTGTCCATAATCTGTTTTCGTCGCCTCTCTTCAACTGGTTTCATTTCCTGCATTTGAAAATAAATATAGAAGTAAATATAAAAGGATAACTAATGTGTAACCCAAAAAACAAAATAAATTAGAGGGAATAGGGGGATTCATGGAACATTGATTCTACCAAATTCATAAGGGGTAAAGCAGTTGTCAAAATTAAGGAAAAATTTAATTTCTTTAGCCTAGGTAAATGGTGCAGGTTTCAATACATGTTTTGCAGAAGAATACAAAACATCATGTTCATTACCTAGTAAAATGTTAAATAGAGGGTCTTAGAGTTATATAAATTTTATACAAATCACAGTTGAAACATTGAAATGTTCACCAAGTTAGAAATCTTGGTTTCGTAGTTTGAATACAGTTCAATTCCAATTAGAAAATGCAATTCAAATAAAATTGCAACAATATACATTGAACTTTATATAGCGGTCAAGTTGGATTCAAAATAATTGTAATCAATATTAAATCAATTGAAAAGTACCAACCTTAATATCCCTAGTCGAGGTAAACCAAAAGAATTGAGAACATTAATAATTGATTTTATATATTTCCCACCACAACTTCAGGTTCACAGTCAACTCTGAAAATTGAGCTATTGGAGTCATAAAAAGTAATAAATGTATCATTTACAATGGAAGTAGGTATGGTGTCAATTCCATCATCACCATCATCATAAATATTTCTTGGAATTACTTCCATAATGACCCCAAATTCATGTTGAATATGATCTTTGACATAAAAAAATTGTTTTTCTATCAATGCCAATACATATGGTTCATCGGTAGCAAGAGTACGAGTCACATCAATTACTCCAAAATCCACAATCATCAATAAATGTTCCCTACCTCATCATCTAATCAAACAATAGGCATTTCTTCACTTGTGACTCATCCATGAGAATAATAATGCAATATAATTATTTTTTCAACAACTCCCTAATAACCTAAATTTTCAAATCGAGGTTTAATATCTGATGCACTGGTATAAAAGTCTGTTGTGGTAGTTACCATAACACCATAATGTTGTGTTCTCATGTTCTTTGCTCGTTCAATGATAATAAATCTATACCCATTGATAACAATTGATTTACAGTACACAAAGCACGATATTTGGACCAAAATCCGAAGCTCTTATTTCCTTAGAGAGAGAGTCAACAGGAAAACTCAATACCTGAAATATAAATCAATAATAAACATAATTAATTATTGTTTGAATTATTTTAAACAGTAATATTATTACCTTCAATTTAAACCAACCAGAAAACTCTTTTCTATGCAAAGTCTCCCTCCTTCTCAAAGATAAAGAATGATGATTTCTATTTATCATCACTTTATGTTCCTTGTAGATAAAAATAGGAATATTTTAACAGATATATATATATATAT
Organism: Viscum album; assembly: GCA_963277665.1. Taxonomy (NCBI): domain Eukaryota; kingdom Viridiplantae; phylum Streptophyta; class Magnoliopsida; order Santalales; family Viscaceae; genus Viscum; species Viscum album. The sequence continues at coordinate 924,960,509 of OY728166.1, read as the reverse complement.
ATAAATAATATACATAAGATATACATATTCAATTTACTTACAAGATGTTAGTCAACGAATAGTTCACAGTCGAAACAAAACTGTGCGATGTGCCATCTCCCGCTACTCAAGGCTTAATGTCGTCATTGTATATGATCCAGGAATTCCTCCTGTTTGAGGAATTGATGGAAAACTAGGTTCAATTTTCTCATACTGTTCTTGTTCATTTCTCATTTTTCTGTTCATTCTTGTAGTAAGATTAGACAAATACATATAGCAAAAATCCATACATTCGTGAGCCAAGTAATCGTTCACGATAGAACCTTTAGGATGATTCCTATTATGGACATAAAACTATAATGTGTATATATTTATTTTAGATGGATACATCCAAATAAAATAAATAGGTCCTTTAATAAGTATTTTATTTGGAATATGGACAGTCATATGTAGAATGAATGTGAAAAATTATGGAGGAAATATTTTCTCTTAACTCACACAAAATTAATGGGGCATTAGACAACATTTTTTGCTAGAAAGACTTGAAAAACTTCTTATGACAAAGATCTCTAAACAAATGGCACAACCTAATAACATCCACCCTTACATTATTAAAAAAAAGATGACAAATTGCTATTGGAATCAACTCATGCAGAAGGATGTGATAATCACGAGTCTTCACAGATTTTATCTTTAACTCTCGTCTATTGACCCATTTAGATATGTTGCTTTAATAGACATCAAGAACATTAATGGTCTCTAGTACTTCTAGAAATTACTTTTTTTCTATCGGTTTCATCACATAAGAAGCACATGGAACTTTCCATTAATTTTCATAGATACACACTGGATGTAATTCTGGTCTGATTACCTAATCCACCAAGTCATGCCGAGACCATAAAGTCTTTCCCAAAACATTTAGAAGAATTGAAAGCAACGTTTCACACAAATTTTTTTTCAATGTGCATTACGTCTAAGAAATTACATAACAAATTGAATGACCAATAAGGAAAATCAGAGAAGGATACTTCTCTACTTCCAATTGTAATAGGTTTGAGTGAAAATATTCCTTCTCTTTCCAGATTTCATTTGAACATTCTCAAATGAAAAAAAAAATCTTTCAATTCATTATGAACATTAGTTCTAGAAATACGCTATGGTGGATCATCAGTCTCTATGGTATTGTCAAATCTTAGACGATTATTTCTATATGGATGGTCCATTGGAAAGAATCGTCAATACATTCTGAAAAAAATTGTTATAAGTCATTTTGTCAAAATAATATCAATAAGATTTATGTTTCATAGAAAATATATTAAAGTAACGATTATTGTTCACTTTATATGAAACCATAACTAACACACTACTCTATATGAGAATCTTAATATAAAAAACAAAAAAATACTAAATTTATAAAAAAAATATCTTTGAATAACTATACATGAGTGTACAGGATCATGTACACTTAAGAAGGAGAATTATTCAGGAGTAGAATACATTTTAGATCGAAAAAAATTTAATATTGTAGTAGATTATTTGAGTGATCACATACACTACCCAATGGGTGGGGGTGTACAGGGGGTGGGGAACTGTCTTGGGGGGTGGGGGATATCTACAAGGGTCGAGGGTGTCCAGGAGGGTGGGGTGGGATGTTCACGAGGGTGGTGGGGGGAGTCCATAGGGTGGAAAAGCTGTCCAGGGGGGTAGAGGTGTTCAGGGGGTGGGGGCTATCCAGGGGGGTTTGGGTGTCCGGGGGGTGGGGGAGTCTGGGGGGGATGGGGGTGTCTAGGGGGTGGGGTGTGACTAGGGGGGTGGGTGGGCTGTCCACGGGTGTTGGGGGGATTTCTAGGGGTTAGGGGGGCGTCCAGGGGGTGGGTGGGCTATCCACGAGGGTGGTGGGGTTTTCTAGGGGGTACAGGGTGTCTAGGGGGGTGAGCAGGCTATCCACCTGGGGTGGCAGAGATGTTTAGGGGGTAGGGATGTACAAGTGGTGGGCAGGCTATCCACAGGGGTGGGGTGGGGGGGGGGGGGGTCTTGGGGGGTACGGGGTGTCTAGGGGGTTGGGTTGTCTGGGGGGATGGGGGGTGTCTGGGGGGGTGTACAGGGGGGTGGGCGGGTCGTACATGGGTTGGGGGGATGTACAAGGGGGTAGGGGGGTGTCCAGGGTGCTAGGAAGGCTATTCACGGGGGTGGTTGGGATGTCCAGAGGGTATGGGGTGTTTAGGGGGTAGGTGGGCTGTCCACGGGGGTGGCGGGGGCTGTCCAGGGGGGAGGGGGGTGTCCAGGGGTGTGGGAGGGCTATCCATGGGAGTGGAGTGGGGGGGGGGGGGGGGCTGTCCAAGGGGGTAGGGGTGTCAAGGGGTGGGGGTGGGGGTGTTCGGGGGGGGGGGGGGGGGGGGGGGGTTGGGGGCTATCCAAGGGGGTCAGGGGTGTCCAGGGGGGTGGGGTTGTCCATGGGGATGGGGGGGTGTCTGGTGGGTGGGGGTTTCCAAGGGGGTGGGCGAGCTATCCATGGGGGGTGGGGGGGGGGGGGTGTCCAGGGGGTATGGGTTGTCCACAGGGGGTGGGGGGATATCCACGGGGGTGTGACTGAGAGCTATGATATTTAATTGGGTTTTCATTCTTGTTATTAAAAACAAACAATAAGTGTTAAGGATTAGAGTAGTGTTTTTTAGTTAAAATCCAATATGGTAGGATTGGTGACTTGATAACATGATGGTATCAAGTTTTCAATTGAGAAAATGTTGGGGCATTGGATTATTTTGGAACGAATACGAGTTAGTGAATACATATAGGTAGTTATTAGGAATGATTTGATGTATGGTAATGAGTTTGTAAGGATTTTCATCATCCTAGGATGATGATTAAGGGTGTTTTCCTATATGAAGTTGTCTGGATTACTTGATATTTTTTTCATCATAACATGAATTAAATTTAGGATGTTATCAGAAGGTGAATTCTAGATAGAATCACTATTCATTTAATACATGGAGAGGCGGGCTTATGAATATGGGATGTGCATATGGTAGTAGGTCCCTGGTCTAGGTGGATATATATGAACATTTTCATCCACTAGTATCTGTATGAAAGGATTCTAAAATTCTCCCACCACCTTCCAAGGATATATTATTTCTTGAAAAATGTGTTGTGGGATAAGGAATTCATTCTATATAGTTAATGTCACTTTTAGATCATATGATACCTTACTCATCAAGATGACTAGACAAGAACCAAAACCAAAGAGGCCTTAAACCTATCCAAATCTCTAGAAGTGATGACTTCCCAGTGCTTATTGGCGAACTATGGTAGTGATGACTTCCCACCTGCATAGCCCCCCCTCCCCCACCTCACCCCCAGAGAAGACCCCCCCTACACAACCCCCTCCCACCCACCCACTACACACCCCCACCCTGCACCCCCACTTGCACAACCCCCCTCCCCCACCCCACCTGCACAACCCCCCCTACCATCCACCCACTACACAACCCCCCTCCCACCTACACCCCCACTTGAACAACCCCCCTCCCCCCACCTGCACAGCCCCCACCCCCACCTGTATCCCCCCACCTCATCCCCGAAAAGACTCCCACCTACCCAGCCCACCCCCCAACTTGTACACTCCCCTCCCCCCACCCACTTACATAGCCCCCCACCTACACCCCCACCCCCACTTGCACAGCCCACCCCCCAACCCACCTGTACAACCCCCACCTCATGCTCAGTAGATTCCCCCAATCACACACCCCCACCTACACATCCCCCTTCGCCCACTACACATCCCCCCACCTGAACACCCCAACTTACACACGCACCTCCCCCCACCCACTGCACCCCCACCACTGAACCCCCCACATCAAATAAATTTGATTCACACAATCATGATAGTTTAAATGTAGAAAAAAATAGAAAAAAATTAAATTGAAATTGTTGGGTATATATTACCGCACAGACCTCGGGTTTAGGACTAATCAAAACAGAAATCACGTGGGGGTGTATAGAACAAAACAAGTTTCTAATTAAAGATGGTTCTGATGGAATAATTTTCCAAGAAAGAGAGGTATAGGTCTCGACTTTAATTCTGAAATCATGTGGATTGGGGATTGTGTCCACTGGCAATTTAGGGGAAACCATTACCAATGGTTTTAAAAACTGTTGGGAAAGGTAAGATTTTCCAATGGTTTAAAAAACCATTGGGAAAGCCTTCCTAAAACTAACATATCCCAACAGTTTTATTAAAACATTTGGTAAAAGTCCTCTAAAAAATCATATATCCCAACAATTTTATCAAACTGTTGGGTAAAAGTCATCAAAAAATTTATATTCCAATAGTTTAGTGAAACCATTGGGTAAGGACCTCTCTAGACCCCTGTTACAATAGTTTATGGAAACCATTGGAAAAATTCCATTGGTATATCCTCCATTTACAGTAGTACTCAATCGATATTAGTGTAGATATCAATTAATTTCCATTAGATAATCAATGAAGATATTCAAATTAATTCTCCCAAATAATTCCGACAAATAAATCCCATCCCACAAGGAAATTGATCCGAAAATCAATCAGTTTGTTGATTGATTAGTCTTCATTGAATAAATTAAGAATGGGGAAGAATCCACATAAAAAAACATCCTACCTTGATTTATTTTGATATATGATAAATAATGACGAGTTGTTGCATTATTTGGAAAGATATTCTGAATCCGAGGTTGCATCGATTGATGGATCACCGATCCATAAGCTTTCTCGAGAGAGGATTCTTCATGGCTCTCCCCAATGATCCTCTAGAGGTACCAGGGTTATGAGGCTAACCCTAAATTTATAAAATAAGGATATATTTAAATGTCCACTAATCAATATGTCAATGAAACATATAAAAAATATGTTATCACATTATTTTATCTGTTTTAATGCTCGTGATAATTTTTTCACAAATGGACCACACCGACTAATTTTAAGTCACACCTAGGGTAAAACTACCATTCAAGATATAGGTCTCATACTACCAGGTTCTCTCTTGAAGGTTCCTATGTTTCCATCACACATGCACAAGGGGAATAGATCACCCATCAAGGATCATATCCTAGTGATCCTAGACTTATAGTGGGTACTAAACAAAGATTTCCCCATCCTTGATGTCCATATCATCTCAGTAGATAATGTTCAATGGGTCATAGTCATACCTATTCAGCTACAACATGTGGAAGATGTTGTGTACCCAATCCAACTGTAGTGGTAGTGCTAAGTGGTATGTCACCACTGCAAGTCTACACAGTATCTAAAAATGACCAATGAATCACAGATATAACTTTCCGATGTGGCAAAAAATCCTCAATCCACATCGTGGTGAGACCCATGGAACACATGAAATCCTTCCTCTAACTCTAAAGGCCTCTATCACCTTCCATCCTAAGACTTATGAAGGCTTTGTGTAGTCTTCATTTTCTCCTAGATGGTCCTCACCTTCTTTATTTTATCTCACACATATTTGGGCCCATGAGTGCTGACTCTCCTGGATCTGTACAATAAAGTGGTGACCTGTAGGGTCACCCATAAAAATCCTCAAATGGTTCCATACCAATGGTGGAATAGTAGCTATTGTTGTATGAAAACAACACCATTGGTAGGTGATCCTCTCAACTATGAACAAATTCGATCATGTAATCTCAAAACATGTCTTCTAGAACATGAATGGTCCACTTAGTGTGATCATAAGTTTGTGGGTGAAACACTGTTCTCAATTGTAACTAAGTCCCAAATGCCTCCTAAATCACTACCTCTACTGGGATGTGAACTGAGCATCATTTTTTGAAATTTTCATCAATGGAAATCCATGGATTCAATCTATCTCCTACCCATAGAGGCATCCCAAGATCTCTACTGAACTCTATTCTCAAATACCAAGGAAATGGGGTGACTTGGTGAGTCATTAAATGATCAACTAGATGGAATCATGTCCCCTGTATGTATGTGGTAATCTCTTCAAGAGGTCCATAGATATCTCACCCCACTTCCAAAATAGAACCTCAAGGGGTTGATCTAAACCTGCTGTAACTTGGTGCTCATCTTTCAGTTGCTAATATGTAAGGATTTGAGAGGTAAACTCAACAACTCCTTTCTTCATCCATGGACACAAAAAATGACTTCAGAGGTCCTAATACATATTTTACACACCTAGGTATACCTCAAAGGGAGATGTATGACACTCTCTCAAAACCTCCTCCAACAAAATCATTAGTACCATCATGCATCCTCTGGAAAGAATGATATTATACACACCTTTTGAAAATCTATTAGAAGTATTCCATATGGATATATGAGCACATAGGGTCTCACAATATATATCCCCAAGATGTGCCTCCCTAAATCAATGTATAAGAAGTGGGGTAACAACCATATACAGAAGATAAGCAGCTCCATCTCCATCTTCAAAGGATAGTTGCAATGAGGCTGACTACTCTGAGGCCTTATTTAGAAACTGTGAACTAGATATCATGATGAGAGAATCTTCTTCCACATTACCCTTACCAAGAGTATAGAGTATCTAAAATTCATATTCTTTGAGTAATTTTAAAAATATACTTTGTCTCATGTTAAGATAATTCTGATAGAAAATATACTTGAGAATATTGTGATCCTATTACATGTTAAATTGCTCATCCCTTAGGTAGTTTCGATACATCTTCAATTGCAAAAACTACTACTGCTAACTCAAGGTCATGGTTCATGTCGTTCTTATCATGCAATATCAATTGGTGTGAAATATAGGAAATAACTACTTTCCTATGCATCAAAACACAACTATCTTCGATCCTAGATGCATCATAGAACACTATGTACTCGACACCCTCATCCAATAACCTCAAGATGGGAGCTCTCATCAATCTCTTCCTTAGCTTCTGAAATTAATGATAGCACTTTTTTGTCCATAGAAAATGCTGCCCTTTCCTATTCAAGGATGTGAAGGGTTATACCACTCTAGAGAAGTTGGGTTTAAACCTCTGATAGTACCCAACCAATCCAAGAAAACCCTATACCTCAATAATAGTCTTGGGTTGATCCTAAGGAAGTACTATATCAAGGAAATATAAATCTATATAAGCCTTATTTTTTCATCGGTAATAGAATGTCAGATTCTCAAGGACACCATCATTTGATTGTGCACAATATTCCCTAGTCTAGATCTATATTAGTCTCCCACAAAAGGGCCTATCAACCAGAGGACTCCATTATTTTACTATGCACAATATACCCCAATTTAGATATATGTAAGTCACCCCAAAAGGTCCTATTAAATAGAGGCACATTAATTCTCAAAAGAGACCTATTGTACTTCATAATATATAAACAACATTATACTGATAACAACTTTTCAAACATAGCATGGGTTTATAAATTTAATTATTGTCCTATATCATTTCATAGATCTAAAATCCCATATATTATAGCTTACAACTCCCCCCATTCATGCATGAAGATAATTGTAACTTTTCAGTCAGATCACTATGGAATTGAAAAATACTAATCATCCAGTGAAAGAAAAGTGACCATAAATTTTACCCCTCAATTTCTTTTTCATAAGATGTTAAACTACATAGTCTATATCCTAGATGCATGACATTATACCGCATGATGGTTCAACACCTTTAGTGATGAACCTTATCTATTGATGTTGGTCACCCACCAGATCCCCCAAAAAACATTTCATAAAACATGATGCTTATTGCATTAAGGAATCTAGTGATGATTAGATCCTACATTCTAGGACCTACAGCCACAATATCCAAATATTTTTGTTCCTATATTCTTGGACACAAATCTGATTTTGGTGAAAGGTTTTGAAAATTTATGATAAAAATAGAATGAACCACTTTTATTAATATAAAATTTGTGTTAGAGAAGTTTCCCATCTAGTGACATTGCTAAAATAGATGCTACCTTCATTATCAAATAAATTCCACTCATAAACCATGCTCTATGATATTGAAAAGTTAATATCTTCACAAAATTCATGACCATCAATAATATAATTTCATATTCATAAGGACACCCTTGTTTTGACTATGCATTGATATGACCCAATTTGATTTTTCATGAGTTTCCCCAAAAAGGGCCTATCAAATAGACTCACATTCATTCCCAGGAGAGGCCTATTCTATCTTGGTAATCCCTAATAACAATATCATGCAAGAAACTGATTTTCAGATATCATCCATGATCATTCTTTATATTCTTGTCTCACAACACCTTTCAGATTCAAAAATCCAAAAATCATGACTTGGAATTACCCTTTTAGGTATATGATGAATGTCAAAACACACTCAAATAGAAACCCATACTTGGGGTGTCATTCCAACACTAATAGTCAAAGATATTTGAACTAAAAAACTAGTTGTATTAGTGTAGCTTGAAAAACACTAAAATAACCACGAAAACATACATAGTACTCACCATGTTAAAAACCCACAAAAGGACACCATAGAAAAAAGTTGAGTCTCAGATCAATAAAAATTCTCTCCAAATAGTTCAAGAAAAAGTTGAGAAATAAAAAGAAAAAAAGAAAGAAAGAATATTAGGGTAAAAACCCCAAAATGTGTGGTCTAAGAAAAATCCATGTCTCCCTAACTAGGTCTTATTCATATTTGACTTAGGAAATAATTAGGGTGATAAAATAGAAGACACAAAGTTTTTACGGTCAATCATATGACCCCAAAAATAGTTAAACAATGCTTTCTTGGTCAAAATACATAGGAAAAAAATTGAGCGCTCTAATGCTTATCTTTGTAATTGTAGCACAATAAAACAGCTAAATTTAATCAAATGAGTAATTTTAAATGTTGTATTATGATTAGAATGAGGGTAGGAACATAGAAATAGATGTTTAAGAAAAAAAATAATTTTCAATCATGTTTTAAAATATAAGGTTCTTATATATTCTCAAGTCTCTTCACCATGTTTCACTGATTCTCCTTGAAATAGGATTTTATTTTTTGGTCTATGGCTCATGAATTCTCTATGGTTTTTTGAAACCCAACCAATTATGTGGAGATAGTCTCTTTACCATGATAGAGTTTCTCTTCCTTCATAGAAACAAAATCTATAGCTTGTGCTGAGTCCCTATCCAAGTATTAATGGATTGGGATAATCACTTCCTTTATAGAATTAAATTCTTATTGAAGGAATACAATTTGGAGAGGTTTATCATTTAGTTGATATTGATACTCCTCTACCTCCTTGTCATGATTAATATCTTTATGGGATACATTATCACTAAGATCTTTAAATTCTACTACTAACTGTGTCTCATCCTAGAATGATCTTTTCTAATATTCCTATTACTAAATGATTAACTTTACAACATGGTTGATCATGTAGTAATCAAATCATCCATACCCCAAAATGGATAACATGGTTGGAATTCGGTGAAGTAATGATGGAATTTATTTGATAGGAATCATTGAAATTATCTTCCAAATAACTCTCTAGAAAATAATTCTTGTGGCACAAAGGGTGTCTAATGTCTCAAGTATGAATTAGAACCACATTCATATGGAGAGATGTAATTTAAGTTTAATTAACTGAGTGAGGCACCCTGCTCCTCTCCCTCTAAAATTGTACCAACTTCAACTTTTGTTGTTGGATGAGTTGTCATGTAATATTATTCCTTTAGAATAGCTACCAAAGTTGATGGAAATGGATAGTAGTTGATATACCTTATTAAAATTATGGGGTTAACATATAGAAAATGTAGTAAAACAAATAGACCAGTTAATAATGCTCACCCATTGGTGGGTAAACTGTTGAGATTGTTGTCTCCCCAATATCCATGGTCTCAATGATTTTAGTAGGGACCTCTAGAAAAGGAAAATAATCTTCAGTTTTATTTGAAAATGAGATGGAGGGATCTCAAAAATATCACCCTTTTGGGTCTTCATCTGTTACTCCCTCAGCAACAGGAGTATGATGGACTTCCATACCTCACTCATGAATCACCTAGGAATTTTTTTACAGAAAAATATGCTCATGTAATTATATTATGTGATAAATAAAATGTAAGGAGGTTGAATATTTTTGGAAATTCAATAAAGAGAAAGATCAGAAATGTCAAATTCCATAAAATGTCCAAAAAATCGTTTAAGTGGTGGAAATATTTACTATTTCTAAAAATTTATTCTTATTTCGTTAGTTTATTTAAAAAACCTCATAACTCACAGAATCATCAATATTAGGGGTATAAAGGACACTGGCTTGGCTCCACTATTGATTCCACCCCCAACTGACTAGAAATCATGATTTCATTCCCTACAGAGTCATGAGAATAACCAGTGCCTTCATCAGAATGCCTAATATTTTCATCCCTTTCTAGATTGGTGAAACGAACAATGGTGGTTGTTGCAGGGTCCTCCGATGTATGTGATGGATCTAAAATATCATGGGGAAGAAAATCAGTATCTGACACATGAAACCTTATGATGTGTGTCTGACATGATGTATACCCTCTTCACTCTCTAAAATAATAGGAGTAGGTACAATTTTATCTCTTGGTACTTCTTCTATCAAAGGGATAGATTCACCAGTATGAGTCTTTACCACATCTATAATTTTCCCCTCAATCCTTGATAGATCAGTATGAGACCCCTTAAGGGAGGAGATAGAAGAGGAACCTGAAAAATTATGTATGTCTAAATGGTTACATGAGGAGATTCATAGGATTACATGACAATAAAAATACTTACTAAAACAAAAACACAGGGCCAACTTATTTTCCGTTTTTCATTTCTTTCATTGAGATGGTGGGGGCCCCGAATTGGTCCTATCAATTAAAAGAAATATGGATGTGATGGTTCATAATAAACTCCCTCCATCTCCTCCATCCTCATCAAATGACATGAGGATATCTCTAAGGACTCCAGATACTCACCCCTACTCTGATGGGTGTTCCTGTCGGCCCATATTTTGGTGACTTGGGTGTCACCCTTGGTTCCCCTTCTTCTCCTCCAAACTACAAGATAAATCCACCCAAATTAATAAAGATAGATGAGGGAGGGAAAGGTTAAGGGAAAGAGGGATATACCTTATCAACATCAATGTAGTCATCCCATTCCATGTAGATCGGCCAGATATTCCTTCAATAGTAGCTTGGACCATCATATTGGTTTCCCACTTTGTGGCCAAGATCCAATCATCAATGACATATATTAACATATAAAGATCTTTAATATATTTTCCCACATTTGAAATTATTGTTGGGATTATTATGGGAGGATTCTTGGATATCCCAAAGCTTTAGGATATGTATTCCAGCCCATAGAAATATCCATAAATCTCTGATGTCCCAGGTTACACTATGGAAAGCTTGGATTTCAGAAGGCCACACATAATCCAATGTTAATGTTGATGGATGGGAGGAAGAACTCAAATATTTTGACTTCAAATCCATTTAATGATTCTATACTCTAATAAAAGACTGGGAAGCTATAACTTGTGTCTCCTCTCGATGGTGAAAACTAGACTTTGTCGGCCCAGAAGATGTGGTCTTTTCACCCATAGAATCCTCCGTGGCTCAAGCTTGAGATTGATTTGAAGACTTAATAGATTTTGAATCATCACCCTTGAGATGAAAATTCCTACCACACATTCCACACCCAACAATTTTCATGGAATATACTCGAGGGAAACATTCTATAAATTCCCCATGAGGGTAAGAAGAAATCCAAGCACTAGAATATTTGGGTTATACCCTAATTGATGCCCTTGATATAGGTAGCTTGATCGATGCTTGGGATAACTTCAAATCTATGTGGATCCAAAAATTTGGGCCACCATCTAATGATTCTCAAATTGAACATGTGGGGGGGGGAGACATTTTTCTATTGCATACACTTGAACTGGTGGAAAATTAATATAAAGTATAGGCCTCACATATGATCTCACTTTCAATGTGGGAAACTAGTATCTTACCTATAAATAGAATCATATATAACCTCAGGTTGTGATTAGATTTTCATTTTTCAACAAACAAACCAATAGGAGGATCACCATATGGGAATACGTTGAAATCTCCTAGTATGTTCAGATTTTTTAGGGATTCACCATACATTAGATGTAAGGGTTGGATAAAAAATGACCTAAATGATTGGAAAGAATCTAGACTTTAGGAACTTGAACTCTGCTCAGTACGACATAAGAACTAATGTGTGCTACAATCCACCACCAAGAAACATAAAATGGTCCTAAAATATGATATGGTGTCTTTTTGGTATACACATATAGTAAAAAATGGTATATCTTTTGTGAAGATGCCCAATCAGGATCCAAGTATCATTGAGAGGGGTAGGGGGTGAATCAGTGATATCTTTGTCTTTTATGTTTATTAATTTTTGAAACAAAATTCACCTCCAATTAAAGATCTTATTCTATTCCAAACACAATCCAAACACACAACCATAGGAACACACGAATTTACAAGGTTCACTACTCAACAAGAGTAGATATGTCCTTGGTATGGTATGGAAATAACCCAATACCCCAAAATACACAAGAAAAAAATCTTTTTATGTGGAATATAATGAGTAGGATATTCCCTCACACTCATGTAGCACTTAGAAAATAATCCGAATATTTGTGTACTTCCTCTTAGAAAAAATAGGTTAATTCAATGTTTTTGTGATTCTTGATAAGAATTCACCAATTTTATCTTTCAAATTAATTCTTCTCTTTTTTACCCATAAGATGGTAGAAAATTCTTACAGTCCTCTGTGAACTGACCAAACTCTTCCACGAATTTTCCTGCCTCCTCCATGTATTGCCTCTCTCTTCCATGTACTTTGTAGCAGGATTTCTACGTAGATAGCTCTTCTCCCATGAACTGCTTCTGCTCCGCGTACTACTTCTGATTCCATGTATCTCTTTAGTGTGCCTCTTCCGCTTTTGCGAAATATATTATTCCACATACTACCTCCCCTTAATATAAAAACCATCTTATCTTCTACAAACCAATTCGTCCTATAAAAAATATTACTTCTTCAAACCACTTCTCTACATATAATTTCTTCCTACAAACTCCTTCCTACCCAGAATCCTCTTCTGCCAACTCTTCGTACCTCCCCAAAATTATTCTATAACTATGATATCTTCTTATAAAATTCTATAGTCTCAAATGAAGGTATTTTCCTATATTATATAGTTAAATAACTATACAATATCATCTAATCTATTTTACCACAATTTTCAATGTGGTACATCTTTCAGTGCATACCACTTTCTCCCTTAAACTACAATTATTACATGAATTTTTTTTTGATGTTTGCATACTGTGAGCCTCCACCATGTAATGATATTCTATACAGATTTTGATACTTCCACCTACAAAAATATTTCACTACATTCCTTCAATGTGAACCATTTTTGGTTCCGCGAATCACTCAGTGTACCATTACCATGGTCTCGTACGCGGTGTATGAACTGTTCCTGGAACACGGTACATGGTCCATGTTATGAGGTATGTGATTCAATTATTTTTTAGATTTTTTTCCTTTTTTAACATTAAATAAACTTATATGAGAATACACTTTCTTTTCCAAATACAAACTCTTAATTTTTAGGGAATCAAATTCGGAAAACATTGGGAAACAACACCACCTTAAAATCTGTTTTGGTAAGAGAACACACGTATCTTCACTGTCATCTGTCTTCTTCAAAAATACGATGCTTTCATCATGATCCTTATATATCAAGTTGTTTAATCTCTGACCAATCACCTTTAACATCATAATATCTTCAAAGGAAAGTATTTCAACTTCACTATCTTTCAGCAACACCATTCTTTCCAATCAAAATTTAATATGATTGGAATCACCTTCACTCCCCCATTCCATTAAAATATTTCCATCACAAGTTCATTAAGAAACATATGATATTTGTGAAATAAAACTTTTCAAAGAATTGTATTATTTACCAAGGCTTTTAAAAAGTGAATTGATGTATCCTCTTTGATAACAAAAGATGATACTCTACAAAATAAAACTCTTAAAATTTTCTTCTCCAGCCAACTTGGCCTTAACAATCCCCCATTGGGATTTTTTATCAACCAAGATTCATAAATCACTGAACTTTTCAACCTCAAGCAATGGATTACTTATTAAAAATTATAATCCTACGTGAGCTAACTCATTGTAAGAAATAATAATTATTGACAGAAAAACCATGCTATCCAAAAGTAGTGACTATAAAATCTTTGTAGTAGTTCTTTCTCAGCCTTTACCAAAATATCCTCATCACCTCAACATTATTCCAATGAATTATAAACTTCTTAATCTTATCTGGAACACAAAAATTTTGTTTCCTATAAACATTTCAACAAACTATTAGAATAGTCACACACTTACATGCTGGATTCAAATCTTACCCATAACTCCACCTTTATGAATAAAACCATAATGATAGATTTATGAATCAATTATCCCCCTTAAAAATAATATCCAAAGGTAATATGAAGTAGGAGATAGAAACACATAACTCAACATTAATGAGAAGGAGGTTAGACACCCATGTTCAACCTCAATTTAGAAAATGGTTCATTTGGTAAAGGTTTTGTGAATTTGTCAAAAACTTGTTCCAATGTAGAAACATACTTCATATTTAAATCATTCTTATCCAAATGATCTTTGATGAAGTGGTGCTTTATGTCAATATGCTTTGAACAATAATGATTTATCATATTCCGTGTAAGATTGATTTTACTTTGATTGTTAAAAATCAAGAGCAAAGGTAATTTTACTTCAACAAGTAGATCTTCCAACTGAATCTTCATCCACATAAGTTGGGTAATAGCTTGAGTGGAAGCAACATACTCAAATTCGGCCATGCTAAGTGTCACTAAATTCTATTTCTTTTAATGCCAACTAACACAACTTTTCCCAAGAAAGAAAACTCCACCAGATGTGGATCTTCTATCATCAATGTTTCCTACCTAATCATCATCCGAATACCCGAACATATCAATATTTTCGGAGACAGCATACCTAATAATTTTTTTTGTTCCTTTGATATATATAATAATTTCCTTTTCTATCAATCAAATGTTAATATTTAGGAGCGCTCTGAAATATTTCACATAAGGTAACAACGTAGAGAATTTCTGGACTTGAGGCAGTCAAATATAGAAGACTTTCAATAGTCTTTCGAAAATCATTATGACCAACATGCTTTTTTTATCCATATTTAGAAAACTTGGTTCCCACAGAAATTGGTGTGGAAAATTGTTTCAAATTTTCAATGCCAAACTTCTTCAGAAGTTCCTTCTCATACTTTCCTTGAGAAAGAAAAATGTGGTTCTTCTTTTGTATGATTTTCAACCCAAGAGAGTATTTTATTTCTCTTAGCAGAGACATATCAAACAACTTCTCCATCTCCTCATAAAATCTTTCACAAGATATTTCATCATTCCCACCAAAGATAATGTCACCAACATAAACCATTACAATCATAGAGAACCGCTAACATTCTTTGATATGAATATTGTTGTCAACACTACCTTTCATGAAATTCAAATTCCTCAAGAAAGTATCTAATTTTGAATACCATACCCTCAGGGCTTGTTTTATTCCATAAAAAACCTTCTTCAACCTACACACAAAACTTTCATATTTCCCAATAAAAAATCCACAAGTTTTTTCAATGAAGACTTCTTCATCAAGATCTCCATTCAAGAATACAGATTTAACATCTATTTAAATGATATTGTATCCTCATTATGAAAAAATAACAATCAAGATTCTGATTGGTTCTAAACTTTAAATCAGAGAAAAGGTATTATCAAAGTAAATACCTTCAATCTGTGAGTAACCTTTGCACACCAATCATCCCCTGTTCCTTTTCACTTCACCTTATTCATTCAACTTGTTCCAGAAAACCCATTTTGTACCAATAACATTTTTGTTTTCTGGATTGGTCACAAGTTCCAATGTATCATTATTTTGAATCAGATGATGCTCTTAATTTACAGCCTAAACCCATTCTAGATACTCAAAATCTTCATTCAAATCATTAGGCTCCACTTTTGAATAAAAATAATTATGTGTAACCAAATTTATTCTTTTAGTTTTAACCTTCTAATATTGATCTCAAATAATGTTCTGAGCTTCTAATTTCTTCCTCAGCCTAGGAGGAGCTGTTTGAATTTCATCCTCATCACTATAAATTTCTATGTCTGATTCTTCTTCTTGAGTTTGATTTCCTATATCGGAATCATTATCAGAATTGTTAACAAAAATTTTCTTATCCTCTTCAACTTCCACATAATAATAATAATGCTTTGCTTTCTAAAAATATTCAACAACTTTGAAATCTGCAGAATATACAATTTTTCTTGTATCTTTATTGATTCTTCTATATCCTCTTCCTTCTAGACCACATCCAAGAAAAATTCCATCATATTATTTATCTCAAACTTTCCAAGATTTCAACCTTTATTCTTTATAATGCATAGACTCTCAAAAACTCTTAAGTGTTTCAGACTTGTATTTATTCCATATAACATTTCATAAGGATTCATATCTAAATTTGTCTTGTAGAAACTTCAGTTATGAATATACCCAAAAGTTCTCTTGCCTTGCGTCCAATAATAATGAAAAATACTATGTCCAAGTAACTTATTTCTCCCCATTTCCACCATACTTATATTCATAATTTCAGAAACCCCATTTTGTTCACCTGTGTAAGGTGAACTTAACTCATGAAGAATTCTATGCTTCTCAAGATAAATTTCTAACACTTCATTCTTATATTCTCCACCATTATTAGTTCTCAACTTCTTCACTGAATACTCACATTCCTTCTCTACATTCCTTCTGAAACTCTTAAACTTTTTTAGAGCATCTGACTTATTTCTCATGTACATAACATAAGTAACGCGAGTAAAGTGATCAATGAAAGTGATGAAGTACATATCTAAATTTTTTATTTCTTTTTCATTGGCACACATATATCAGAATGAATAAGTTATAGGGGTCATTTTGAACAA
The DNA here is from genome assembly GCA_963277665.1 of Viscum album. Taxonomy (NCBI): domain Eukaryota; kingdom Viridiplantae; phylum Streptophyta; class Magnoliopsida; order Santalales; family Viscaceae; genus Viscum; species Viscum album. Next base: position 924,943,509 of record OY728166.1, on the reverse strand, counting down.
ATGTCAACTCTCTATGCACAAAATTTGTAATATTCCATTTCTGACAAGTAGTGAAACACTAGTATCTTCTTCTTGAAATATTAGGAATATGCAGAAAAATGTTTCACATTGATAACTTCATCATGTTTCTTTAACACATATTTCCGGTCCTTTTATGCCAAAAATTATTTTCATCCACCATACCCATGTAATAAGATATTTGTATTTCACAAACTTGGAACAAATTCCATTTTGTACGTTTGACTTTTGGGACTACCATTCCATCAACTTCAATTTTCACAACAAAACTATCCTTCTTGAAGATCACACAATTGTGAAACACTCAATATATTGTGTTTTAGTCGACCAACATTTAATGTATTTTTTGGATTTCATCTTTTATTTCCGGATAATGGTTGATCCAACACCTTTGATCCTCAGAGATTCATCATTTCCAAATGTCACTCTTCCTTCATTGAAGTATTTAAAATTATTCAATAGCTTTAAGTCTCCTTTCATATGAGAAGAACACAAACTATCAAGAATCCATGGACGTTCTCGTTTTTTAGCTTTCAAAGAGGTTTCAATAACAACATTTTTTTTCTTAATTTTAATTAATCACCTCTATCTTTTGAGATTTTTTAAGAACATTTTGTTGTGATTGAAACAAAACAAGACATCCTTTAGAAATATATCCATCCCGTTCACATCTTTCACAAATATTTTCCAATGGTTGGAACCTATACCCAATTTTCACATCAGCCTTCTCAGTTTTCTTCGTAACTACCTTATCACACTTCTTCATTTGAGAGGACTGACTCCCCCTAAAGCCTTGTCTTCTATAACTTGTGGAATAGTAGTAATGTTGTTAGTTAAACCCAAACATATTTTCTATGTGTTCGAATCCACCACAATACCAACATTAACCATAGAATGAATATTTCTCTATGAAACTTCCATACTGATTGGAGTTGTGAAAATGCTTCTCAACAATCTTCTCAATAGATCTTTGCTGACCGTCAAATTTCCCATTTTCAATTGTAACATTCTTCTTCCGATCAGATTTTTGTTTAGACTTTTCAGAACCATAAGTACAAGAGATTTTTTCTGGTCTCATAATTTTTAGATACTTCTGATTTTTCAGGATTATTAACTTTGGCCACATATATATCCTTTAGATCTTTTTTCATATCAAAACCAATTCTATATTTCTTCATAACCTTTGAAGGTAAATTTTATTGATCCTTATTTAGCTCATTTTTATTAGAACTTTCAGCAGTTTCAGAGATAGAGTTTTTGAATCTTATATTACTTTATTTAGCATCAAAAAGTTTCAAGTAGAAAAGTTCAAACTCTTCTTCTTTTTCCTTCATCTTTACTTTGAGATGTTCATTACGATTATTTTCAATCTAAAGATAATTCTTCAGATCATCAATCTCTTTTAACAGATTTACTTTCTCATCAAGAAAACATTCTTGATTTTTTTATGAGGAATTTTAATTTATCAACTTCCTATCTTCCTTATCAAGCCTTTTGATATTTCTCAAATATTCCTTCAAATCTTCTTTCATATGATATTAAAGTTGTGTTTCTTCTCCTTTAGAAGTACTGCTCCAATAATATTCATTATTCAATAATGAAATAAAGGAATTCTATCAATATTTAACAACAAATTTTTTTTTTGGAATTAGCTTCGCTATCATCTTCTTTATCATATTTAGACAAAAAAATCCTTATTTTTGATTTGAATAACTTTTTATCCTTAATTTAGGAAGAATATTTATATGTATTTCCCTATTTCTTCCATAAAATTCTTAGCCATATTTCATCTTCATCACTATCTTATTCTTTCATTCACTGAGGATAGTTAGCCCTAAAATTCCCAACAACTCCACATTCAAAAAATTTCAAGGGGAGTTTCCCCTTGTATTTACTTGTACCTTTTTTTACATTCATCGAAAATAAAAATAAAATTTCATCAAAATTTTGACATACCTCATCTTCAAAATAAGATTCATGAGCTTTATATTCAATAATTATCTTCTTCAACTTCTGTTTCTTTTCAACCTAGAATGATAATTCTCTATCAGCTATTGTTTTTGTCTTCATATTCTTCTCCCCTCTCATTTTATAAGTGGTGAGAGTTTTACAAAATTTTATAGATATAATGTTTCAGGTTCTCTGTCCTCAAATGATGAAACTTTAGCATCAAATTTGTCAGGATGAATTATCAAGATCTTTTAATTTACTATAAAAATTTTCAACTTTTCACCAAGACACATGATTGTAATAGAAATTTCATTTACACTAGTGAATAAGTCCCCAATAGATTCAGACTCTCCCATTTTCAAGTCTTCATACTTCAGCCTCCCAATTTTTTGTTTTTCCTTGTTCACTTTTGTATTTCCTTCATAGATGTTCTTAAACTTATCCAAGATTCCTTTATCTATAATGAAAAATTTCAATATAAAAAGCTAAATCCCAAAAATAGATGAGAGTAAATAATTTTTAGCCCTTACATCATTCTCAAGATTTTTCTTATTAATAGGTGTAAAAAGGACCTTATCATCAATAATAGGAAATCCATTTGTTGTTGCTTCCAGAAACTCATACCCAAGAGACATACGATAAGGCATCATTATATATTTCCAGATATGATAATTCTTCCCATAAAATATAGGAATCCCCTTTATTGTTCATGAAATTAATAATTTCTATCACAAATTCTCTACAAAACTTCAACAAAGAACAAATTAAGGGAACTTGTCACTCTGATACTAATTGAAGTTTCCCAGTCATGATCCAAGTATCACTGAGAGGGGGAGAGGGTGAATCAGTGATATATTTTTATTTTATGTTTCCTTTTTTTTGAAACAAAATTTTCCTCCTTTTAAAGAGCTTCTTCCCTATTGAACACAATCCAAACACAGAACCATGAGAACACAAGAATCTACAAGGTTCACTACTCAACAAGAGTATCCACATCCTTGGTATGGTATAGAAACAATCCAATACCACACAATCAACTAGAAAAAAATCCTTTTATGTGGAATACAATGAGTAGGATATGACCATACACTCATGTAGCACTTGGAAAAAAATCTACAAGCGCATGTTCTTCCTTTGTTCACATATTTGGGAAATTATATATTTTAATTCTTGATTTGCCATCAAAAATTTTATCTTTCAAATTAATTCTTCTATTTTCTACCCAAAAGATGGTAGAAACTACTTTTATTACCCCATGAACTGACCCGCCTCCTCCGTGAACTATCCTAACTCATCCACATACTACCTCTGACATCCGTGTACCATGTAGAGGTAATTCTACGCGGGCAGCTCTTCTCCCGCCAACTGCCACTGCTCCGCATACTGATTCTGATTTTTCACACCACCTTTTCATACAAATTCCACTTCAGCATAATCCCTTTTTCCATAGACTACTTCCCCTTAATCCATGAACCATTTTATCTTAATTGAACCACTTCATCCTATGCAGAATCTTTCTTCTACGAATCACTTATCTTCATGGGATTTCTTCCTACAAACTCTTTCCTGTGCGGAATCCTCTTCCACCAACTCTTCGTACATATTCAAACATCTTCCAAAATGATGATCCCTTATTATAAAACTGTACCTTCTCTAATGAATGGATTATTATACATTATATAGGAAAATAAATCTACAAAATACACTAATCTTTTTTACCACAATTTTCAATGTGGTACATCCTTCATAGGATACCCCTTTCTCCCATGAACCTCAATTGTTCTGCAAACCATTTTCGTATGTGATCTACATACTGTGAGCTTCCACCATGTACTGATCTTCTCCATGAATCATGCACCTTCCACATACCACAATACTTTTCCACACACCTTCACCGTGAACCATTTTCAGTTCTCTGAGTCGCTCCGACTATGGTTCCCACTGTCTCATATGCGGTCCACGAACTGTTCCCAGAACATGGTCGATGGTCCTTATTTCAAGGTATGCGATTCAATTATTTTTTTCGATTTTCTTCCCTATTTTTCAAACTATTCAATACTATGGGAATACCATTCATTTTCAAAACACAGACTTCTGATTTTGAGGACCAAAAATTTGGAAAACACTGGGAAACAACGCCACCTTAAAATATTTTTCGACAAGAACACCGATACATCTTCACAGTTATCTAGCTTCTTTAACAATCAGTTTCATTCATCATAAAACATATCTATCATGATATTTAATCATTGAATGATCTCATTTTGTATCCCCATATTTGAAAATGAAAGTATTGAAACTTCACTATATTCCAACAATACCATTATTTCCAATCAAAACTGAATATGATTGGCATCAAGTTCACTCCCCCTTTACATTAAAAGTCTTGAATCACAATTTCTTCAATAAATATATGATATTTTTGAATTTAAATTCAAAATAGAATCATCTAATTTACTAAGGATTATAAAATGTGAACTGTTTTATCCTCTTTGACAAAAAAAGAAAACATTCTGCAAAATTAAACTCTTAACACTTCATTATCTAGCCAATTTGGTCCCAATATTTACTATAATAGGTGTAACCAAACCCATGTGGTTCCCTTATAAAAATTTGACCACTATAAATAATTTGCCTCTCCCCACACCAGTGTATGACACATAGACTAGAACTAGGATTTTTCTTAACTACATCGTAAGAAAGATGTCTATACATGTCCTCACAGGAACCTCATACTTCAACTTATAGCCCCACTAGTTATACTAGAATTTCTCCAAGGTGGGTTAGAATCTATAAGGATTGAATTACTTCTCTAGAAAAGGAAATCATGTAGGGAACTAGTAGCTAGTACCTTCTCCTTAAGGCTTTAGGAATTCATTTATCCATGACTCTAAATGGACATCACCCCTCAGGTGGGGGTCCTTCTTATTCACCTTCCAACCCAACTTAAACAGATCATGGGCCAAATCCAGTTTCCATTCTACATTATCATAGGTCACCTTCGTTGGAATGAACTCATCATACATCTACCCAAGTATAGGAGCTCTAAAAATATTATAAACACCCATAGGATAATATTTAATTCTCCATACGCCAAATAGAAAGTATTTTTCTGAGGACACCATTAGCTCAATAGCTCAGGGATTATGTCTGGGTTCTTATAAACATATTTCTGCACCACAAAAACCACCTCATAAATGATGAAATTTCATATAACATTTTTAAATTATTCACAATTCTAGCTCACCCAATTTTCCCACATCCATTTTTTAACTCCCCCTCTATACATAAATTCCCAATCTTATTTCAAACCTTGTGATTGGTCTATCTTGTAAGCATGAAAAATTGATGGGTAGTAGCGAGGTTTTGATTCTTAGGAGTGATGATTCATGTTTGGGGAACACAAGTTGTGGTGTATAACACATGTAATAGGAAATATTCCTTTATTCATAAATACACCCTTGGAGGAGACATTGGTGGTGGTAAAATTGGTGTATTCCACAAACCAATACTTCAGTAAATAAATTTGAACCTTGAAAATGAGTACATATCTCATTATTCCATCACTCTGAGGGTAATCACACTGGAACTTCATAAAATGGTTCTGTAATCATGGAAGGGTGTATTCAAACATATCAAAGTATTATAGTCTAAATGTTTTAAGAATCTCTGAAATATGGGTAGTATCTTGTTTGTGGGAGGCCATTTGAGCAGCCATTGGAAACCTATAAGAAGACACCAAGATTTTCATTAAGTTTAAAATCTCTATTTTGAAAAATTCTAATATTTTATCAATGGGAGGGCCTCATGCAGTTCACTCTCCCAAGTGAACTCACACAAGTCACTTTCCCTGGTGACCTCACACAAGTCACTTGCCTAAGTGACCTTATGTAGGTCACTCACCCAAGTGATATCTCACTGGTAAATCTCTCAATTAAATATACCAAGTTATTGCATGATATGATCCTTCATAAGGTAGAATAAATTAATTTCATGATAGGATAAAAAGAACGGTGAAAGAAAAGGAAATAACTGTTGGGTGGTCGGCCCTATTTATAGACATGATTGACCTACGCAACCAACCTATGTGGAAAACCAACATAGAGTTACTTTACACACAACCTGTGTGGATGAACTATAAATCCCTTATTATATTTTTATCTATTTACCCCAGGATCAAACCCTCTTATTACTATCATATCTAATATTGAGGAGGGTATTTTTTTAACATTGTTTTTTTCACATGGGGACAAAAATATTTAATGGAAAATATCTTAAATAATAAAGATGTTAATGGAACCAAGGAGAACCAAGGAACTCACCTAGGTTGGCTTGTGTGAACCCATACTATGTTATAAGAGGATCACATAGGACCTTCCTACAATACCTAGTAGGAAAATCCCCACATTCATGTTATAGTAGTGTGATTTACCTACAAAGAAAACTTAATTCACCGAGGGTCCTGAGATTGACTATAAATAGGACACTGTGGCTCCTCATTTGAAATGAATGGAAGTTAAAAAGAATCCCTGAAGCTCATATTTCCTATGTATTTTTTCCATGCCCTAAAAACCATCTTTGTAGCTCTCCAGAAACCAGGATAATAGTAAATAAAGGGGGATAGTTGGATTAAGGTTCCTCTAGTGTGTGAAACACAAAGCAACTACAGAAGGAACAACTTCCACCCAAGTTAACAAGTATTGTCATGAAGGTATCCTCACAAACAAGGGATCGAAATGAGAAAAATCCAAAGACAATTAATGAATCCCTTAGAGATTAGATAAAGGAATCACCTATGTGTTTTTACCTAGGATATCTATTGTAAAGAGTCACTTCTATGTTGCATATGGCCACTCAGTGTGAAGAACTTATGGTCCGAAAAGGTTTAACTTTCATGATACCCCTTCAGTCCACATAGATTTACCCTATGAGTGATCCCTTCATTCTACACTACTTTACCATGTAAGAGACCCTTACTTCCACCATGTCCTTACCCTATGTGATTCCTCTTTAGATTACTGATTCCTTACCTACAACATCCTCTATTTATAAATATTTTATTCCACCAATGGTAGGGAATATCTTCCCTTGGATCCCTCGTCCGAGGGGGACCAAGCCAAGAACTCTCCCAAAGCCTCATATATGAGTGGTCATAAGATAGGGCATACAAAATTTTCCCCTCAATTATAAATTATTGTGCTAATGGAGGTCTAGAATTTAACCTCCCATGTAGGTGGGATTCTAAGAATGTTTTCAATTATACGTTGTCATAGTAACATGAGTCCTAACCTTGGAGGAATTTTTATAGACCGACTAGTTTCAAACACGATGGCTAGGGCCATGTCCTTCCCTTATCATATATTAAAATAGGGACCTCTTGTTTTACATAGTGAGGGGGGTGGCATTCATTTCCTTTTATTGAGGGTTAATTCCATATCATCTTCTCTTATATGGTACCATAACTAGGGAACCCCCCCCAGAGTAACCCTTTAGTCTTTATTTTAGAAGGCCACACCCATTCTGTATTATGTCTGGCCTAAATTTGAAAAAAAAGAGAGGATACAAGAATATCAATGTCATTTCTCTCTCTCATAGCCCTAACCTTATCCTCCAATGGAAAAAGGAGATTGTGTGATTTCTCAGATCTTCTAATCCTGTTTATTTATCACACCAAGCATGAATAATATAGTCTTAGTGATTAGTAACAATCAAAAAACCCACACAATCATATGCAAGTCTTGGTAGAGAATTCTTTTCTAGATATTCCTCTCACCTTCCTTTAGAGGGCCTCCATAGGATTAGTTCCTCAGAGACATGTATCCATATAAATGGTCCATATACCCTATGATACAAAGGGAATACTATTTATCATATGTAATGGAACCATTTAATAATAAATAACAAAGGGACACATCAACTAAGAGACAAACCTTTCTAGGGCCTCCATAAGTAGGAGTCCTCAAAGCCATGCATCCATCTCAAAGGGACACAACCCCTGTGATAAAAACCTTCCAAGTGCCTCTATAGACATGAGTCCTCAAAGCTATGTACCCATCTCAAATGTCCATATCCTCTATGAGATACATTGTTAAAGGGAATCCTCCATAGCCTTAAGTTCCAACCAACTGAACTATGTGGGATTTTATTCCTGTTTAAATGGGATATGTGGTAATAATATTTGAGGTTAAACCCAACACCCCAAATCAAACCTAATTCTCTTCAGGCCACATACCTAGTAAAATTATATCAGACCTATGATCCCACACCCCTTCCATGTTTATTTTGACTCATTAGAATAAGTCCCACACAAAACATTGACTAGGAACCTTTCAAATTGAAATCCTTTTTAATGAAGTTAAACATCATGGTTTGGTTCATGCCATGTGAACTTAAAAGGTATGATCTGTCCAATTATGTGTCACCAAACAACATGGGTTCTAATATCTTTCACAAGTACATGTAGGAATCCCATCGCATGGTCTTGATCTCAACATCAAAACAACTTCCTTCTCTCTAGAAGATGATAAATTCCAGAGCACCTCACTAAGTGGCTTAAAACTTCTATAGTAATAATTAATTACCAAATAATCCTAAATCCATTCAAAAAAGGGTCCCATCGATGGAGAACCTCATATACATATAGATGTATCCATAGATGAATAATCTCATATACATATAGATGATTCTATAGGCCATACATGATGATAATTGTTTTTTAATTCAAGGGGAAGTCAGGTTATACTTGGGATTTAATAAAGGATTCATGAATATGTGTTAAATCTTTAATAGAGTCATAGAGTAGATAATAATTCCCCTAGAAAGGGTGTGATGAGCCCAAAATCCCATCCTCTTGAACAATGTGAGTCCCTAAGTGTCATTGGATCCATTTTTCAATGAACATCTTCCTTTTGGGAAGCATGTTCATGAAAAACATGAATAAGGGAACTTATGGGTGTTTCTGGATCCATGAACAAAATCCATTGGAGAATATTAAAAAATGGTAAACCCAATATGAATGATTGTGAAACAATTCAAACCCACCATAATCAATTATCCATTGGGTGAATACAAATAGGCACACATTTTCATTGGAAACAAAAATGGTGAACCTGAGGTGAATCCTTAACTAATATGACTGTGTCACCCACATGTCAGGCCCTCAGAATGATAGAGGAAAAAATATGGATCCAAAATAATCAATTTCTTATAATTTTGTTTTTTGAGAGATTATTTGATGGGATTTTATTATTTTTGTTTATCATATTTATCTAGGAACTTTTAAACAGATCTCCCTTTAAACCAAATGGTGTTGTACCAGTTCTAGAAGACATATTCTTAGACTGATGCAAAAGTTGGGTCCTTGAATAAATGGAGGACATCATCACCAAAACTACATCTTCAACACAGGGTTTCAAATGAATTGGTTAGGGAGTACCACCTAAATAGTATTTTACCATCCCTAGAGGCTTCTCGATAAGCCCTCCATATCATGAATCCCCATCACCCATCCGCTCAACAATGGGTGGTTCCCCTGTAGTAGATGCCACCATTTTCCATCTCCAACTTTTTTGGGTGAATTTCAATGAAACAATACAATCAAATCCTACCTTATCTTTGAGTGGTAGATCACGATTTCATTAAAAACTTCATAAAGATGACACGATGGTTCCTTTAAAGGGATCTAGCAAGTAGAATCCACCGTCAATTCCCCCTGATGACATACCTTTAGCATGGGGGGGGGGGGTTGTACTTGAGAGTCCTAACCTGGTCACCCAGACCCAGGGATGCCTGATGGTCTTCCAAGGGTAATGAGTGGACAACAAAGAGTAGGGCTTCCACTCTATTCCTTCTAAATAATTCCTTCATACAAATTCAGTGGAAAACCACAAGTAGGAACAAACACATGTTGCATCAACCAAGCCCACAAGTAAAATTCATCAGTAAACATCGATAAAAAAGAAATGCTTTCCCACACCCCTAAGTCTTCTCGAACAACTCAGAATCATCCAAAGAAGTTCACCAATGAAATTTGTCAGAAAACCATGAGTAGAAAAAAATACCTGCTCGCATCAACAAATATTTCCAACTAGATATGGCATAAGAAATGTTTAGTATTACAAAACGACCCACATTTATCAATATTTACTACCCAACTTGGAATGACTCAGAGAAACCATTCCGAAAATCCTGAAAAAATAGGGGGTGAACTATACCATTACCCCTGCCCCAGAGTAATTTTAGTGTATACCGAAAAGAAATGGTGGACATGAGAAGGAACACATCCCATACCTAGCCACTAAATAGGAATATATACCTTTTCCATACACTAAAATTACATATCACATCCTATAAATGGTGAATGGGAAGACAAAAATTCATTCCCACATTATACAAAACTTCTAGGATATAATAACTATAGTGGAAGTGATAGAGGGGAAGACACACAACTTCATCCCCATAAGAAGGGTGTCTCATAAACACTAAATGAGGGTTACTTAGGAGTAGATACACAACTCTTCTTACATCCACAAGGGTCATGGTTGAAATTACCTCATGATATAGAGACAAGTAGATTAGACCCATATCTAAGTTCCAAATGGTGGTAATCAGTCTAGCACAATGTCCCCTCCAGGGTAGGCAAAAACCCCTGCCAAAATTACAAAGGCCAATCAGAAAATTACCTTAGTAAAAATAGATAAAATAAAACATTATTCTATATATAAAAGATCCTATACCCATATAGTGGACCAAGTTTCCCATCAGAAGGTATCCCAAAAGAAGTCTCACCAATAGAAACATGGAAATGATGATCTGATCTATGATCCCACTCTGATTAATGCTATAGTTCTTGATTTTATCACACATTTATTTATTATATCTGTGGATTCTACTCTCCCATTAACAAATAATATAAATAGTAGTTTAAATTCTATTGGTACTCCCCAAACATCTTACCATGAAATATTTTTTCATGTCTAGAATATGATTGATCTTGCCCAATGAGCGCCATGAAATCCTTCTATGTGGATATAAGATTAAATAGTAAGGAGCTATTCCCCTCATTATCATACACCCTAGAGGTCCTACATAGGGTATAAACAACATGAATTCTCTTTACACTCATATTTCAAGTCATGATGGTAGTCCTCCCCATGATGGAAATCACTATGAAGGTCCTCCCCATAGTGAAATTTCACTTCGACATGAATATCCTCCACTCATTGATTTAATTATGATAAAACCATTATATTAGGAGGAATATGGTAAAATTATTTCTTTTCATGCTTGATGCATCATCATTGAAAGGTGACATACTTTATGAAACATAATACAACCAAAGGAAACAACTATTCTATTAACTACCCATAGTTTTTCTGCCTTCTAATATTATAAATGAAGTCTACTCTAATTCTACTATTTATGATAATGAAGTAGAGAAGCATTAAATTTCTTCATAAAAAGTATAGGATTCTATAAATAAATATGAATTATATGTGTTGAAAATGAGGAGATAATTGTCCATGGAAAATATTCCAGTCATGTTCTAAAATTTATCCAGTATCCAATACATCATTCCAGATACATTTTAGGAATATTATGTGAAAAAATAGTTCTAAAAGTATGGAAAAATTTTAATCACTTAAAATAAAAAGTATTTCCTTCCATATAATATCTAAGAATCATTAAGATAAAAGAATAGATAAACTAAAATTTCGTCTTGGAGATTCTCTTAGTTGCATGAAACCCAAAATTTGGGAAAAAGAGCACTTCAACAGCATGAATCAACATGTTAAAAAAGTTTTTTCAGGTCATTATTGATTCCCCATACAATGTTAATATTTTAGGATAGGTTAAATTCATGGAGTTTTATTTAAACAAACTTTCCTACCAGTAAATCCCACTAATGGTGACATCATGAAATGTCATATCCTTAAAATGTCTTCAAGGAATGGTTTCTATTCAAAATAGATGGTAAGATTATAAAATACCATCCCTAAAAGACTATTGAAAACATCAGACCAAAATAGAGAGAGAGACATCAAAAAAATCCTCCATAAAAAATACAAAAATATTGATAAATCCTACAACCTAAGAGAGGCCAATTGTCATGTATCACAAAAATCTATAGAAACGTGTGGCTAATGTGAAAATCATACAATTCACACAACCCATGTTCAAAATATTCTATGTAAAATAAAACAAGAATAAACAACAATAGAATCCATTTAAATATAGGAAAACCCCTGTGCATGGGTTTGGGGGAATATTTAACACAACCTTCGAGGCCTGGAAAACAAGCTCTAAATGAAAGGAATCAGACCTAAACATTACATATCCAAGTTAATTCAACTATAATTCACTTTTTTAATTCCCAAATATTTTTAGGTTAATTTTTTTTGAGAATTAGGTCATAAATTAATACATATAAACTCATATATTACAAATTATATACCTATACTCAATATCCATTTTTCCACAATATGAATATTTTAAAAAAACATGATTTCTTTTTGTAAGAAACATTATTACATTAAACATGGATTCTTATTTTCCTTTACTAATCTATAAAAAATGTGACAAGAATTTTACAACATGGTATGAGAAAAAAAATCTTAGTAAAGGACATAAAAAGGAAGAAAGAAACTGTTATTCATGAATAAAAATATTTCCACAAAGTTATAAATTTTACACATAAAACATAATCTCTTTATCATAACTTATGAAATCACAAATTTCCTATAAAAGCATAGAAATAATACATATATACTAAAGATAAATTATGGAATCATTTTCATATAAATATTACAAATAAAGTTTTTATCCTGAATATATAGGCTGTAACCATCATGGTTACCCCTGGAATAACCATGAAAGTATATCCCTATAATCTCTTAGTTGAAACCTAACTAGTTAACTCTATCACTTTACCCAATACATTGGAGAGACAAAACGAGATCTCCCACCCTAAATTTATCACTAATCAAAGCAACATCATAAAAATTCCCAAGAACCATAACATAATCATAAAACAAAAATCTCACATAAAAGAAACATTCATTGGGAAAGTAACTTTTCTATTTTAATACCACTTCACATTTTTTTACAAGTCTCACACTCATAAATGAAAAAAGTTTATTTGAAAATAAAATTCTAAAATTTTAAAGTAAAATTAAAAATATTAAATCCTTATGAAATTGTGAAATTCCATTCAATCAATATATGTAAAAATACATTTATTTTAAGTATTGTAAAAAGAGACATTAAAGAGGATTTTTAAAGGAAAGTCCCTTACAAATATCATATCATTGAAGTGAAAATTAAACAAATTAATGGATTATGTATATACAAATTAAATACATATAATAAAAAATAGTATAATAAAATGTGACTTCACAAATAATCTTATCACCCCATAATCAATGAAGTATAAGGTTAACCGAAAGAATGGAAATTGGATTAAGAATTCCATTATCTTATGTCTGAAATCATTTTACACTTGTACTTAATGTATGGGATAATAAAATTAGATTAATTAATTACATAATTAATAAACCTTTACACATTTTTTTTTATATTTTATTAATTTTATTTATAGCCATTTCAATGAGTCATAAATATTAGAATTTTAATTCTAGGAATGTTCATTTCCTGGATTTATGGTTGGTTCCCTTGAGTATAATTATGGAAGTTCATGTAAAATGGATGATAAAATACATAAGTGTAATGAAATGGTGTTAATATGTTTACATAATTTTAAATGGTCCCATATATCATTTTTTTGAACATTAATGATAAATGTTTGGTTTGTTTTTGGTGGTTTTTTCGACCATCACAAACTTGTTTCGTTTTATTTAATTATTATGCCTAAAAATTAGTTCAAGAATATTAAAAAAGTTATAATATACATTAAATTTTTTTAACCATAATAATGGGTTTGCGACCATCCTTGAAGGTTGTAATGGAAAATAAAAAATATCCATCCATGAAGGTGGTGAATCGACATGTCACAAATAATGTTTTCATTTATTAGAATAAAAGTGGAAGAGATGAAGTTTGATGATGGATATTATGTTTAAAAAATAAAATTAAAGCATATTTAAGATATTGGAGTTATCATTCCATTTTGGATAGGGGTGGTGAGGATAAGGTAGAAAGAAAGAAAGAAATAATGAATTTAAAAGAAAAAGAAGGTGGATTTTACCTCTTGAATATAGTCTCTTGACAACCTCCTTAAAGAACTTGGTTTTGGTATTTTTGTGAGAACAGTAGGTATTTGATGTGGGTAATTGGATTGTAAAGGGAATTTGGTAGAATTTAGACAATATTTAAATCTAATTAGTTGTGAGGAGAATATGCGGTGAGGGTTGGTATTTATAGGGAGAGGAGAGGGGTGTTTTTATTTTTCAATTCATTTGTTTGTTATTTTTGGAACAAGACTATAAATAGTCTTGATTCTTGTGACTACGTATAGTAACTACTGCTTGTAAGTTCTAAATAATGGTTTCTTAAATCATCCATGACTCAAAAATTCATGTATTTTTCTTATAATGTTAAATGATATAAATTACCATATTTCACTATTCACAAAAATTCAATTATTTTATTAAATTCCCAAAAATTCACCATAAACATTTTTTAACTTGTAGAAATAAAAATTGGAACTCATTTTTTTGAAAATAATTTTATAAATTTGATAAATTTAATTTTTAATTAAAATAATAATTTATTCAAAAAATACTAATTTTAATATTATAAAAAAATTATGAAATTTAGAAAAATTAATTAAACTCTCAAAAAAATTATCTTATAATTATAATACAACATAATATTAATTTATAAATCTATTTTATGAAAATAAATTTTATTTTCAACCATTATATTAATCGAAAAAATTGTAAATAAACATTTACATTTCTCAAAAATACCAACACTTAGTTTATCATTTGTAAAATATTTATTTACTAATTACATGATATAATTATATCATATTTTATTTTATTAGATACATAAATTTTATCTATACTTTCATATGTGAGTTTAGTATTCAAATGACATGATTACTATTCCTAATGGTCACATTACTATTTTAATGTTTATGTTACTATTCCATTAGTATATATTCGTTAAAAACTATAAATAAAACATAATTAATTATACATTTATAATGAATTTAAAAATTTAATTATATAATGTAAAAAAATTATTCTATATGTACCTGGGTTGTTTTATTCTCCTCCTTTTGGAAATTACATCCTTGAATTTTTATTCACTTATTAAAAAAGTGTTGATACATTTCCTTCATACCATTTTTATATTCCCATGTTTCTTCTTCAACAATGTGGTTTCTCAAACAAACCATAACATGGTTAATTACCTTGTCCCACAATAATTTCTCTCTATGGTCCAGAATCTAAATTGAACTTTCCTCATATGAAAGGTTATCATGAAACTAGACAATCTTAGGGATCAGAACATGATATGAATTTGGATCATACTTTTTTATGAAAATTTGAGGGAAAGCCCCCTAAATTTAATTAAAAAAGATAGATCCTATTTTCTGATTGGGAAAGAGGGAACCCATTACAAGAATGAAAAAATGCCTTAAAGACAAAAGTCAAAAACGTCCGAAAAATACAAAAGAAGCAAATGTCTAAAAAGGAACTGGAAATCCTCATCGCCCCCCTCGCCAGACATTTCCATAGTGATATCGATCAAGAAAATGCATCACCCTCTCCGCCAAGAGTTGCACCATGCTGGTAGTACAACAAGGCAAAGAACCTCTCCAACCAACAAAGAAAGTGGAGGAGAGCTGGATGAAGGATGCCAGCACACCCTTCTCTCTTTCGAGCTGCCCACCCGACAAAGCATGATATCAACTTCCAGCAATGTCAATCTGATGAAATGTAGAAAAAAGATAGAAACCACTGAGAAAATGTCATGATGAGGCACCCATACATCCATCAATGTGATGACACATGGCTGGATGATGGGCGTCAACACACCCATCCCTCTTTCAAGGCCTCCCACCCAGTGACACCAACAATGGAGAGCCGCACCAAATGCAATAAGAAAATATAGTATGTATAAAGAGGTCTGCTCCTCAAGAACTCGTAGAACCAAGAAGACATAACAGTACACTGCAAGAAACCTTCATATCCAAAGCAGCATGTACAATAAACCAATAGAAACAAAAAAAAATGCAGCAAAAAATCAATCCAAAACTATTCCAACAAGAATTCACAGCAAGTCCTCATCCAAACCAAGCACTTAAATGGTAGGAAAGTTAACCAACAGCAGAAATTGAATCACATCCCAAGCAGGTAGTAACCAAGGTATCTCGGAAAGTATGAAGAAACCGACCCCCTATAAATCAGAGTCTACAATCCACATCCAATACATCAGAAACCACCTCTCGAAGGACCGAGCCCAGTCAGAATCCTTTACCGTCGTGCAGAGGACTCCCAAGATGCTGCTTGAAGAAGCGCCACCACCAAAAAATCAATGGTGGCCAGATCTGAAGATAGATCCAGTGGTAGAGATGAAAATCCGGTCCGCTGCAAGATGACCGCCACCTGCAAGTCCCTGGAAAGAGGTCTCAAAGAGAGCACATCGAACTCCAACAGAGATCCAAGAGTCGGTAGACCAAGGAGAAACACAACGAGGATGAAAAGGTGCGATCGATGAAGGATAAAGGAATGAATAAAACCATTGCAAAATCGTGGGGAAGAGATGGAGGTGCGATGCAAAAACCGACAAAGAGTGGACTTCCGGTGGGTGAAGCCGATACCGGATCAAAGAGCCGACTCTCGGTTGGGGAAGCCACCAGCATAGAAACCCTAAGGCCACTAATCCCTGGGAGAGTGCGGCACCATATTTGGAACATAATTTATTAACATTGAAACAAGAAAAACATTTTTTACCTAGAACAAACTTAGAGGCAAATCCACTCGATAATAAATTGATCCGAATTTCTCCAAGATTTCATAGGTTCCAATGACATGAGACTCAACTTCCCCTTTTTACCAAAACACATCATAGTTTTCCATGGGAAGACTTTGAGGAATAAATGATCACCTACCTTGAAAGAAATACCATTCCTCTAGTTATACCCATAACAACTCTACCTTCTTTGAGCTGTCCTCAGTTGTCGCTAAATCAAATAAACTCTCTCTACCATTTCCTCTACCAATTCAGGACCCATAAATATTTTTTCAACAACTTCATCTTAAAATGATAAAGTTAGACACCAATTTTCATATAATTCTTCAAAAGTTTCCATTTGTACCCTATAATGAAAAAATTTATTATAAGAAAACTCAACCAAAGAAAGATGTTGATCCCAACTTCCATGATAATTTATTAAATGGGATTGAAGCATATATTCCAATGTCTTATTATTTACTATGAATATCCATAAGATTAAGGATGAAAATCCGTGATGAAATTTAATTCAGTTCTTAATAACTTTTAATGACCTTTAAAAAATTTATAAGTAAACATGGGATCATGATTAGATACAATTAAGAGTGAAAAGCCATGTAATCTGACTATATATTTATGACACAACTAATAAAGTTTCCCCTGGGGTGTAGATCAGTGGTTTCTTCCCCTATAGGTGTTAGTGAGGTCTCAAGTTCAAGTCTTTCAAAGTACATCCAAGCATTATATGTTGCCTCCTTTTTTTAATATACACCCTTTTCCCAAATAAACTAAGGCATCAATCTCAACATTCAAGATACAATCGAGAAAGTTGTTCTAGAGACATAGTGTCTTAAATAGGAAAAAAATGGGTAGATTTAGCCAGTCGACCAATAATAACCCAAATAATATTGTTACCGTGAGAAGATTTTGGTAATCCCACTATGAAATCCATGGATATATTTTCCCATTTCGACTCTAGAACTAATAAAGGATGAAGAACCCCTTTAGTATTTGTCTTTCATAGTTTACCTATAGACAAGTCATAAATCTCATGGTAAAGTCTGAAATATATATTTTTATTTTATCCCACCAGTAATACTCCAAAAGGTCTCTATATATATTTGTTTTTCTGATATTAAGTGAAAACAAAGAACTATGAGCTTCACTAAATAACTGTTTCTTCAACTATGGATCACAAAGAACATATATTCTCTTCCCAAATATAAAAAAAATCATTATCAATGTTTAATTATAGAAAAATACCCTTTTAATAAATTATACTTTCATTTTGTAACTCATAGTCTTCCTTATAAACTTTCTTAATTCTTGTCTGATAGAGATGATTACACTGACACCTGAAGAAAAATAGATAAATTTCCTATAACAACAACTTCTAAGAAAAAATTCGTCAAATAATTATCCAAGGGGTAATTTTCTTAACATAAAATGGTTAAAGTAGCATTATGTTTTTGATACAAATCATCAAATTCCTTATTTTATTTTTCCAGTATGGTAATTGATCATGCGATCATAACCCATTATTATTTCCAACCATATTCTCTACTGCATGTTCAATTCCTTGTGAGTAAAAGATAATTAAAAAATTTATGATCATTATATATTTCACATTTGGATTAATATAAATGAATTATCTAAAATTTTAAATAAGAAACCATAGTTTCTAATTCAAAATCATGTGTGGGATAATTTGACTCATGAGGTTTCAGTTTTTCTGAAG
The DNA here is from genome assembly GCA_963277665.1 of Viscum album. NCBI lineage: Eukaryota > Viridiplantae > Streptophyta > Magnoliopsida > Santalales > Viscaceae > Viscum > Viscum album. The sequence goes on along the minus strand of OY728166.1, from coordinate 924,924,881 downwards.
CGTAAGCAATTACCTGATCATTCTATATCAGAACACGACCAAGTACCTTTAAATACACATCACTATAGTTATAAAACTCTCTATTTCTAGAAGATAAGGCCAAAAATAGATCATGAAATAATATTTTTTGTTTAATTCAAATAAAATAAATATCACATAATTTTTTCTAAATAAATGGAAGCCATTTTTCTGTTAAATTAGTTACCAGACTAGATAACTATGAAATGTTTTTAACAAACTGTCGGTAATAGCCTTATAATATAAGAAAACTATGAATATTAGAAACATTTGTATGTTTTTCCATTCATCAAAAAATTTTATTTTGTCAGGAGAAACTCTTATTCCATCCGTATTTACAATGTTCCCATGAAAATAAATCGGTTGTAAAAAATCACTTTTTTTTAAATTTCTTGTATAACTTATTTTATTTAAGGGGTTCTATAAAAAACCTTATACTTTTTTCATGATCCTCATAATTATTTTAATAAACCAAAATACCATAAAAAACAATGATAAACTTATTGAAATATTCATGGAATATTCTATTCATAATATACATAAACATAGTATGATATTTTTTTTAAAAAAAGGGAATAACTATAAACACATAATGCCCCTATCTAGTCTGGAACAATATTTTCAAAATGTCATCATCCTTCACCTTCAATTGATGGTACCCTAATCTGAGATCAATCATTGAGAATTACTTCATTCATTAAATCTAACAAAACAAATCATCAATATGAGGAAATGTATACACATTCTTAATAGTAATGTTATTGAATGATCTATAATCGATTTAAGGAATCATGGAACTATATTTTGTTATAGAAAACAAAATTAGAGAACCTCAACGTGATGTGATGGGTCGAATAAATCCTCTATCTAGCAACTCCTGTAACTTATTTTTTAATTCTAGAATTTCTATTTAATCTATTCGTTAAGGTGGTTTTGAAATAGGGTTCTCATCAAGAACTAATCAACAGTAAACTCAACCTCTTCATTAGGTATAATATTAGAAAAATCATCAAGGAAAACATCTAGGTACTTTTTTACTATTAAAAAATCATTAAACTGAATAGTTCCCTTTTTTTCAACAATATATGTAAGATAAAATTCATTTCCATATTTTAACAATTTATTAACTTCCTAATATTTTATTAATGGTATGGGTTCATTCTTGTATACAAACTAAAATTCTTTTGGAAAAAAACTTATTTAGATTTACAATCAATCTTATCATGGTAAACAAAAATCCAATCCATACATAGAATAACATCAAATTCTAATAGGGTCATGAAAAAAGTTATTTTAGGTAAATTCATTACATAATTTTTTATAAAAAGATTATTGTAATTTATATTTTCCTTAGTACCCTAGGTATTTTAACCATAAGTACTTATTTCATTTCTTTAGGGGAAATCTCCAATTTACCGAAAACGTTATTAGAAATAAAATAATGTGTAGACTTAATATAATATAAAACATTAGAATAATATGAATAAACAAAAAATTTACCAAATACCACTTTGTTTTATGGCAAAAAATCTAAAGAAGTAGTTGTAAATGATTTCACCAAATCTTTTTTCTTATAGTCTGGATTATTCCCATCATTCAAGTTCCTCTTCGAACTCTTGTTTATATAATGACCAATCTCAATACATTTAAAAAATGTTACTGTCTCTATACTAGAATTATTATTACCACTACCATGATCTTTTTCATTTTAATTACAATCCATATTCCCAAAATTACCACATCTGAAACACTTAACAGACATAAAAAGGTATTACTTAGTGTTTTTATCACAATTGTCAAAAACTAAAAACTTAATTTTCTTACCATCAAACTTCTTTGATGCATTGTTTCCTTTTTCCTGCCACCTAAAACTCTTTTTCTACTGGTTTTCAAAGAACACATGATCATTGAAAAACTCCATTTCCACCTTCTCCACACATTGAAAAAGTTTTTCATAACTTTTGAATTAATAAGAAGATAATTCCCTTAAATAATATGTCTTTAATCTTGAGTAAAAATTTTTGGTTTTAAAATAAATATCCCTTATAAAATTTGGAGCATACCTTAACAATCTGGTGAATTTTTCTTTGATTACAGCCACAAAATCCTCCTCCTGTCTCAATTTGAAGAATTTTTTTCTATCCAAAGTTGAATCTCCTTAGGAAAATTTTTCTCATGGAAAATATTTTTAAATTCCTCTCATTCGAAAGAATCAATATCCTCAAGATCCTTGATATTCTTGAACATTGACCACCAAAGGTTGAATTCAACTTCAAAATGGTAAATATAAAGGAAAACATTTTTATGGTATCAACACCCTATAAAATTGAAAATATTTTCCAGGGATTTAATCCAACCTTTAATTACTATATGGTCAAAATGTAAACTAAATGTAAGAGGGTGTTTCCCCATAAAATGTTCCACCACTAATATATTCTTCTGAGATTGATTTAGATGATCCCATGCATGGATTATGTTTTCATTTATAGCCTTTTTAAACTAATCCAATACTATCAAAGACTACTCATTGTCAATTCCCACCATTCTAGGTTGCAGATTTAGAAGTCTATAGTCATCTCAGAGCCTTCCTACTTTAGCTTCCCAGTTTATTTTGTGAAAAATCATTCTAAACAGACATATATTAGATGAATAAATATGGTAGTATTAAAATTATATATAACTTCTACATAACCATAAACTAAAAATCATTTATAGGTATTTAATTAACATTATTATAACCTCTAAAGTTATCTAAACCATGATCTAATACCAATTGTAATGACCCAACCTTAAACATTACATAATCTAGTTAATTCAAGTAGAATTCACATTATAACATTCCCAAAGATATTTTAGGTATACAGTTTTATATAATTAGGTCATAACCGCATACATAAAAACTCATATATTAAAAATTAGATACTTATATACAATGTCTATTTAATCACAATATGAAAATTTTAAAACAAAACATGTTTTCTTTCCGCAACACACTTCATGACATTAAACATGGATTCTTATTTTCCTTTACCCATACATAAACCTTGTGAATGTTTTAAAAAATGTGGGATGAGCTTAAAGATATTACTAAGGGACATAAAGTTGAAGAAATAAACCATTATTCATGAATGAAAACATGTTCAAAAAGTTAGACCTTTTATACATATAGCACAAGATCTTTATCTTACCTTATGAAATCATAAGCTTCTTATAAAACCATATAAATAATACATATATCATAAAAGTAGCTTTTGCTATCATTTTTATATCACTATTAAAAATAAATTAGCTCAACTAGATACATAGGGAGTAACCATCATGGTTACTCTTGGAATAACCATCCGAGTATATTCCCAAATTCTATTAGTAGAAACCTAACCAGTTAACTCAGTCCCATTAACCAAGGAATTGGAGTGCTATAATGGGCTTAACTTCACTATTTTTATAATGGATCCACCCATAATCATAAAAATTCCCTATAACCATAACCTAATCATAACACATACATCTCACACAAAAGAAACATTCATGAGGAAAATAACCTTTCCATTTTGAAATCACTTTACATTTTTTAATAGCCACACACTCATAAAGGAAAACATTTTATTTGAAAATAAAATTGTAAACACATAAATTAAATGTAAAAATTTTAATGCATTCTGAAAGAGGTAAATTCCATCCATTTTGTATATATAAAAACATTTATTTTAAATATTGTAAAAGAGACATTAAATAGGATTTTTAATGGAAAGTACCTTACAAATATCATATCATTGAAGTGAGAATTAATAAAATAAATAGAATATGTGTATACACTATAAAGAAAAATAATAAAACATAATAAAATAAAAATAAATTTCACCAAAAATATTATTAATGCATAATCAATGAAGTAGAAGGTTAACCCAAAGAATGAAAATTAGGTTAAGAATTCACTCACCTGATTTCTTAGTGTTCTTCACCTGTACTAAATGCCCTATATAATAAAATTAGATTCATAAATTACTTCATTAAGAAACTTATAAACATATATTTTTATATTAACATTTTATTAAGTTCATTTATGGCCATTTTGATGAGTTATAAATACCTAAATCATCATTTCAGAAGCATTCATTTCATGAATTTACGATTGATTCCCTTGATTATAATTATAGGAGTTCTTTCCAAATGGAAGAAAAACTAAATAAGTGTAATAAAATGGTATTACAATGTTTATATAATTTTAAATTATCCCATATATAATTTTTTCTGATATTAGGATGATTCATCAGATAAAACATTATTGATTAATGTTTGGTTTTTGTTTTGTGGATTTTCTAACCATTACAAACTAGTTTCATTTTATTTAATTATTATGTCTATAAATTAGTTCCATAACACTAAAAAGTTATAAAATAAATATTAAAATCTGGTTTAACCCTAATAATGGTTTTATTACTAGCCTTGTAGGTGGAAATGGATAATGAAAAATTACCATCCACGAAGGTGGTGAATTGAAACATCACAGATGATATTTTAATTTTTTAGAATAAGAGGAGAAGAGAAGAAGTTTGATGATTGATATTAAATTAACACAATATAATTATAGTATATATATATATGATACTAAAGTTATCAAGATATTTTGGATTGGTGGGTTTAAGATAAGGTAGATATAAATAAACAAAGAAATAATTTAAAATGGAAATAAAGAGGATTTTACCAATTGAATATTGTCTCCTTGAGAACCTCCATAGGAAAATTTTTTTTGGTATTTTAGTGAGAATAAATGGTATTGGATATGGGGTAGAGTCTTGTTAAGTTAATTGGAAAAAAGTTAGACAATATTAAATTCTTAGATTGTGTGAGGAGAAGAGGTGGTGAGAGGTGATATTTTTAGGAAGAGGAGAGATGTGTTTTTTATTTTTTTATTCATCTATTTATCATTCTATAAATAGTGTTGATTATTATGATTATGATAAATAAATAGTGCATGATAGTTAGAAATAATTGTTTCTCACATCATTCATGACTCATAAATTCATGTATTTGGCATATAATGTAAAATACCATAATTTACTGCATTTCTCCATTCTGAAAAAAATCAACTATTTTAGAAAAATCCCAAAAATAATACTAACCATTTAATAAAATATAGGATTCAAAAATGGATCCCAATTTTTAGAAATAATTTTCTAAATATGATAAATTTAATTTTTAATTAAAATCATCAATTATTCAAAAAATAATGATTTTAATATTATAACTGATTTTATGAAACATTAAAAAATTAATTAAGGTCTTTTACAAAATATATTATAATTATAATATAACAAAATATTAATTTATGAATCAGGTTTTTGAAAATAAATTTTATTTTTAATCATTACATTAATTATAAAATTGTAAATAAACATTTATGTTTCACAAAATAAAAACTCTTAATTTATTATTTTTCTAAGAATTTAGTTACTTGTTCAATGATAAAAATATAACATATTTTCATTTATGATATACCTAAATTATATATATATGTTAATATATGAGGTTATTATTCTAATGATCAAATTACTATTCCTAATAATCAAATTACTGTTCCAAATGTCAGGTTACTATTCCATTTGTATAGATTCCTTAATTTCTATAAATAATACTTATTTCATTATACATTTTTAATGAATTTAATATTTAATTTTATAATGAAAATATATAATTCTATAAGTTCCTCAGTTATTACACAAAATTTTGTGGAAAGAGGAAAGGAACAACCCCAGTCCATAAGGATAAGGTATTTTTTTACATTAAAGACATCCTCCTCAATGGAAGTCAGTCTTCTCTATATTAGCGGAAGCACCACAAAATAGATCCTCCATGTTTTTCTGATCTTGTGACCTGATTTCCTCAATTGGATCTTATACAAAAAAATTTATTTAGAGACATGTTTTGGATAACTATCCTCCAAATGATTCCAAGTGGACTAGTTGAAGATAGGACAAATAATCATTGAAGATGCAAAAAAAGTTAGTCTCTAAAGGTGGATGATAATGTTTTTTCAATTCATTATCAATTAGTGAACATCTTTCATGCCACCCTAAAGGTTCTACAGAACAAGGGAGAAATTCTATTCCTCAATCATGAATAACCTTGTCAAATTTTTCATGGAAAAATCTACACAAGTCAATCTCTAGCGTGGGACATAAAAATTTAATGAGGTTGATAGTTTTTGAAAAGAGAGAGAGAGAGAGAAATTGAATGTCTATCTAGTTCCCTATAAAATAATAGTAACTCCTCTAATGATGCGGTAATATTAATTTTTATTCAAAATTTCCTTAATTTTTGTTTGCTCATTAAAAAATCCCTCATAACTCACAACATCCTCACTAGTAAGGGTATATAAGATGCGTGGAAGAAGACCCAAATTGGATCTTCCATTGATTCTATCAATCATATGCTCAATAAGCATGACTTATTTCCATATGGAGTCAGAAGAAACATCTACTGTAATTCCCCGACCCTAGTTACCTAGAGTCGGTGCATTATTACATAACATTGGCATGATCACAAGAAAGATCAAATATCGAAAGACCGATTGATTTAGTAGCCTTGGAAACACTAGATATATTAATAAAGTTTTACATTACATCATAAAGTGAAAAACTGCTACAAAAACATATTGTCTCTATAGTCCACACTATTAACCCCTCATAATATCCCTACAGGTCATTCATAATTTACTTCTTCACTTCCTAGGAAAAATAAAACATAGAAAATGGGTGAGCTCAAATGCCCAGTAAGGATAACAGTATAGCAGAAACTTTCATAAATAAGAATAAACATTTAAGGCAATGTATAACTAAAACAAAATTCTTTTAAACTTAAACTTTCAACATAGTATGGAATAAATAAAATGAAATAATGCCATTTACTTATTCACATGGATATTCTAATAATCGAATAATCACATGCAAAATCAATAACCACTTTCTTAATGATGGAATGCATAATGCCAGACTATCATAACCACATAGCCAAGGCCTCGTTCCAAGACTACAAATAATATTTTGTCAAGGCCTTGTGTCAAGACACTAGTTTGTCTCATGAGACCTACCGATGCATTGAGGGGCTATAGCGGGCTCCACCCGTCACATATTAAGTCCAATGCATTCTCATATGAACAGGTTTAAACATAACATAAACATTCGTATTAAAACTAGCATACGAAATGTCAATAATTTAACCATAAACTATGGATGGTATAAAAATAGCACATCCACATCCAAACATATCACAAAACCTTCAATAAAATATAGAAATTTTGTATCATAATAAATCAACTTCAAATAAGCGTAAAATCCATCAAAGGATGTTGACATAGATGAAATCAAAACTCTTTTTAGAGAAATATCTCTTTCTATTTTTGAAATCATTTAAGAGTCATATATATATAAAATAAAACATTTTCTTTGAAAATATTCTTATAATCTTTTAAGGGAAGCTTTAATGATTTTATAATGGCGTAAAATAACCACACCCGCCGTATAAGTTAAAAAAAACATTCTTACCTTAATTCTGTTGAAAAGGTTAAAAGCACCTTGTTTGGAAAACGATGGAAAGATTCCTTTATAAACCTTTTATAAAAATTCAAAAAAGGGTATAAATGACTTTAACCCATATTCTTGTAAATAGTAAAAATGTTTTGAAATACATTTTTAAGAAACATGGATGTGGATGATAAAGAGATCCCAGTAGATTATTACATATAAACAACCTCGGATAATGAAGAGATTGTGAAATAACCCTTAACTTGTACTTTTCCTTGGTTGGGGTAGGTTAAACTCCTGTATAATAGTGAAATAATTGTTATTAAATTATACAAGAATCATATGCATTCATATGATATCATATATGATCTTTTAACATTGCTTTGTTAATAATATCTTAGTATTATCGTTGTTTCGGGTGTTAACTTACTCATTTTCTTTTATATGTTTTGTTATGTAAGCCATGTTTGTAATGGATAGGTTGTATATTATTCATATCCATAATAATATAAATTCCTTAAACATAATTTTTAAATCAGCAAATGATAATTATACTTGAATGGATATGATGGAGAATGAATCTCCTCGCGTTTGTGGAGACGGTAGTCCGTACGTACGCACGAGCGAAAATATCATTCTTTTGATATTAAAATAATATATAAAAGGATGGTATATCATATATACAGAATAATTAACATGTTATATTTATTATTTGCATGAGTTACACATCATTATTATACCCATCCAAATAATAATATATTGAATAACAATTACACCACGACGTGGAGACGGTAAGCCGTACGTACGCACGTATGGTGACATGTTATTCAAAGGGTGGATAGAATACTGAATATAGTTGTACCATATTTATAATAACATCACAGTATATATAAGATACTGGAGTTATTATTTTATAATGGTAACAACAAAGGAAGAAGAAGTGGAAGAAGAAAGGATCTTGGAAAAGGGTGGTGAAATCATTACCTCTTCTTCGGTTTCTTCCTTTTGATTGGATCAAAAAGGATCCTTAGGGTGGATTTATGATCAAACTAAGGCCTCTTGGTTGTAGTGAGGGAATTTGGGAGAGTAATTGGGCAGAGTTTGGCCGAACAAAAAGGCTTTGAAGGTGTGAGGAAATGAGAAGGAGGAGTGCCCTTTTATAAGAGGGGTGAGGGGCACCTTTGGAAAAGCTAGAAATATTAATTTTTAATAAATTCATATTCGGTTTCTAATGGCTCCAAAGTTTATTATTCAAAGTTTAAGGTGGGGATAGGTCGAAAACCATTCAACCAATAGAATTAAGACCGGTTTGGGTACTTATATTAACCTTATCTTTAAGTATTAACTCTATGTTAATTTGTTTCACTTTTACAATGTCTCTCTGTATTTTTATATTATATGGTTAATAAAATTACCATATACATCCATGAGACCCCCAAGTGGTCCATTAATGATCCACCTATCATGATATAAGTCTCTTGTCCGAACCTTAGATTTTTAGGAATTTAATACCAATTAATAATATAATATTTGTTTTAAAAACTCTTTTATGTCAATTTTGACACTATTCAATAGTTTATTTTTGTGAAACTCATAATAGATTGATTACTTCTAATAAAGTCAATTGAATCAATCCTAATATATCATATTATCCTAGAAAATTAGTTTAATTCATTAAAAGTTTCATATTATATTTATTTGGGTATTTATAATACCAATTATTTTAATTTTTCACTATTATAGTAATTACTGCACCATCATTATGTCATAAATAAATTACATTATTTAATGTATAAAATTATAAATAAAATATCATTATGTAGGAAAGAATTTTATCTTTCTAATGAATATTTATAATCTAAAATCCAACATATATAACCCTATTTAAAAATAATATTTCTAAAAGATATATGCTTGTGTCATTTTTGTATTCATTTTAACTTAATTAAAATAAAGTGTCCCTATCACCTAAAAGTGGCTCCATGATCTCCCAAAATTGACCCAAAGATGCCCATGGTCGGACATGTATCCACCAATAAGGTTAGGACACGTTTTAGGGTAATTTAGTATTATTATAATATTATTTGTTAACCCTTATTTACCGGATTTACCCTTAACCATGGTAAATAAAATATTTACCGCAGTAATTATTCAAAATGTCTAAAAATAAAAGTTACCTATTTACACAATTTGAACATCCTGATTCCAAATATGGAATCGATTTTTCCAAATTCAAAACACAGAAGTGGCAGAAATTAATTTAAAATTAATTCCCGTTGTTAAAACAAAAAGCGTGTTTTTAAGAGATAATAACTATCAAAAGATTGACACTTGTTTATGTCCGGTTTAATTGTAAAATTATGTCCAATGACCAAAATTGTATTAAATGGTAAAGATATATTCTAAATATACTTTAAAACCTTTCAAATTCATAGTTTATCACTACTAATTATTTTTATTAAAAAAGTTGTTTTTAATTAAAATTTAGTAATTTTCACTATTCATCAAAATATTAAACTTATCCGAAAAGTACAAAAAATTTCACCTTAGGCTAAATTTGATATTCCAAATCCAAAAATGAAGTCTATTTTGAAATATAAAATATATATAATTTCAAAAATTAGGTATTACTATTCATAACGGCTAGTTTGATTGGTTATGGTGTGTTAGAACTCGGTGTTGCGTACAACACACGCTATCACTTTATTCAAAGAGAAGCATACCGTAGAAGCTTGGGGTGTTACATTCTCCCCTCCTTAAAATAATTTCATCCTCGAAATTTCTAGAATACTTATCACATGAAAAGACTCAGGTGGTTCTTCATCATAAGTTCCTCGGGTTCCCACATTGCCTCTTCCATCTTATGGTTTCTCCACAAGACTTTTACCAGACGCGTCGTCCGGTTTCTCAGTACTTGTTCTCTCGTATCAAGAATCCTGATGGGCTCTTCGAAATAATACAGATTGGGTTCTAGTTCTAATTCTTCATAGGTGAGTACATGCATTGGGTCAGGCATGTATTTCCTCAACAGAGATACGTGGAACACATCGTGAACTTTGGAGAGACTTGGCGGCATTGCCAATTGGTAAGCTACAGCCCCAATTCGTTCTAGAATTTCGAAAGGTCCGATGTACCTGGGACTCAATTTACCTTTCTTACCGAAACGTATGACTCCCTTCCATGTAGATACCTTCAGGAAAACATGATCACCGACTTGAAATTCCAAATCCTTCCTTCGATTATCGGCATAGCTCTTCTACCTACTTTGAGCTACTTTGATGTGATTTTGGATTACCTTCACCTTTTCCATCGTTTCCTCCACAAGTTCTGGGCCTACAAGTTTTCTTTCACCAACTTCATCCCAACAAGTTGGTGTACGACATCTCTTTCCATATAACGCTTCATATGGTGCCATCTGAATACTCGAATGGAAGCTATTGTTATAGGAAAATTCTACGAGAGGTAAATATTGATCCCACATACCCTGAAAGTCAAGTGAGCAAGATCTCAACATGTCTTCTAAGGTTTTAATAGTCCGTTCTGATTGTTCGTCTGTCTGAGGGTGGTAAGAAGTGCTCAAATGAAGTTCATTATCCAGGGATTTCTGAAGACTTTTCCATAATCTTGAAGTAAAACGGGGATTACGATCAGAAACAATCGATAGGGGTACTCCATGAAGTCTCACAACTTCATTAATATATAGTCTTGCTAGACGTTCCAGGGGTAGATCTTCTCTTATAGCAAGAAAATGTGGTGACTTGGTAAGACGATCAACAATAACCCATATTGAATCGTTCATTCTAGGAGTATTTGGTAGTCTCATGACAAAGTCCATCGTAATATTGTCCCATTTCCTCTCTGGTATGGGAAGAGGTTGCATGACTCCTTGAAAAATCTATTCATCAGATCCATGAATACAGAGGGTGCATTAGTCAATCCAAAAGGCATTATAGTAAACTCGTAATTCCCATAACTGGTTCGAAATGCTGTCTTCAGAATGTCTTCCTTCTTCACACACAACTGATGGTATCCAGATCGAAGGTCAATCTTTGAAAAGTATTGAGCTCCATGCAGTTGGTCAAATAAATCATCAATTCGAGGTAGGGGATACTTATTCTTTATTGTTATAGCATTGATATCCCTGTAGTCGATACATAACCTCATAGATCCGTATTTCTTTTTAACAAAAAGAACAAGGGCTCCCCATGGAGAAACAATAGGGTGAATAAATCCCTTATTACTCAATTCCTCTAGTTGTTTCTTTAGTTCAACTAAATATACAGTGGCCATTCTATAAGGGGTCTTCGATATAGGCCTTGATCCAAGAATTAAATCAATGGAAAACTCAACTTCTCGTTCTGGAGGATGTCCAGGTAAATCTTTCGGAAATACACCTACAAAATCTTTCACAACAGGTACATCCTCTATTTGAACATTCCTTTCCTCACCCATAGTCATTTCATTCTCTTTCTCCCCTATAATTGAATTTATTTGAGCTACAGGGGGTGGATCTAAATAAGAATTAGGTGGTGATGATTCTTCTCTAAAGATAAGGTGTTCCTTATCATTATCTTCAAGAATCATAAACTCTTTCTTCTTACAATAAATCTTCACATCATAGTCCGAAAGCCAGTCCATACCGAGGATTATATCAAACTCAATCATAGGTATGATGATGAGATCAGTAGATAAAGAACATTTATGTTCTCTAATGGGGAATGATTCGTAAAACATTGTTGCAATGATACTTCCCTTAGGAGTTTTAACTGACAACTCCCTTGTTAAATCAAATTTGAAATATCAAATTTTCTTAGAAAATTGGGATGATATGAAATAATGCGATGATCCAGAATCAAATAATGCATTTACTAAACATGATGAAACCATTAAATTACCTGCCACCACATCTTTCGGAGCTTCTACCTCAGCAGTAGTGATAGCATAAGCTTGGCCTTGATCCCTTGGCCTTTTCTGAGGTATGTTCTCCTGACGCTTAGGACATTCATTTTCATAATGTCCCATCTCCCTGTAATTGTAGCACTGAACATTGGTAGCTTTTTTCTTCCTTTTGCAATCACGAGCTTGGTGGCCTTTTTCACCACACTTGTAACAGACTCCCATTCCCTTCAAGAAAGTACCGGGGTGTTTCTTCCCACATTTACCATAGGATGGATATTCAACCTTTCCCTTCTTCCCCTTATTTCCATTCCCAGTTTGATCAGCAGGTCTCTTATTCTCTTGCTTTGCTTTAAAGTCATAAGACTAGAATTCCTTTTCGGTTTTGATAGCACATGAGACAATGTCTTCGTACGATGAAAAGGATTTTGAGACTAATGCTCGATGGAGAAATGGTTTTAACCGATCAAAGAAACGATCAATCTTACTTCTTGGGTTACGTATATAATCTCCAGCATACCTTGCTAACCTTGTAAAGTTATCCTCATACTTTGCGACATTCTCATCCTCCTGTCTCAGACTCAGAAATTTCTTTTCCATATCTGCTCGATGGTCTCAAGGAAAGTATTTTTCTAAAAATAGATCTTTGAACTCCCTCCATTCCATATTTGAAACTTCATCATCTTCCTTCATGTTTTGAATCAATGACCACCATTGATCAGCATCTCCAGTGATGCGGTAAACTTCCATGATAACTTTTTCCCTTTCACTACTCCCCAAAGCCTGAAATATTTTCTCTAGGGAATTTATCCATTGCTCAGATACTAAGGGATTTGTACTCCCATTGAATGTTGGTGGTTGTTGCCTTATAAATCGATCCAACATTGATCCTCCATGCTGCGGATCAGGGTTCTCCATACGGGTAATGTTATTATTCATAACCTGAGTAAGTTGTCCCAGTATGGTGATTAGCTGATTGGCACCAGTTGCATCACCAGCTCCACTATAATTATCTTGAGCAGGAGGGAAATCCCTACATGGAGTGCATGAATTGATACGGTTTCCATTTCTTCCACTAGGTGCCATTTATAAACAATGGCATAAACTAGATTAGTTTATGTATCAAAATACATAATCTCATACTTACAAAACACTTAACATAAATTGAACTATTTATGGTTATAATCCATAATCATAAGAATTTTTTCTTTAAGGAAGTATATACTCATAAACCCTTCATAATGATTTTTAAATAAAATGAGATTTATCCTAAGAATATCCCCCGGGAGTGTCGTAACCAAGAGTGCAGCAAGACCCGTTGTCGTGCACCAGTTCCCGTTCGAGTCTAGCTCAAAGCGGTGTTTTCGGGTTTTACCCCTAGGTACATCTGTGCCAGAGCCGCCTCTACCTGATCGTATCCAGACAAGGATTTATTGCTTGGAAAACTCACAAAATCCCTACAATACCAAAATTCTAGGAAGTTCTTCTATACTAATCCTCAAAGTTCATCTTAGGTCTACGTGATCTAATCAGAGTTTATCTAAATCTAGCTTCCAAGGTTTGTACTAAACTTCCTCTGATACCAACTGTAACGCCCCAACCCTAGTTACCTAGAGTCAGTGCATTATTACATAACCTTGGCATGATCCCAAGAAAGATCAAATCTCCAAAGACCGATTGGTTTAGTAGCCTTGGAATCACTAGATATATTCATAAAGTTTTACATTACATGATAAAGTGAAAAACTACTACAACAACATATTGTCTCCATAGTCCACACTATTAACCCCTCATAATATCCCTGCAGGTCATTCATAATTTACTTCTTCACTTCCTAGGAAAAATAAAACACAGAAAAGGGGTGAGCTCAAATGCCCAGTAAGGATAACAATATAGCGGAAGCTTTCATAAATAAGAATAAACATTTAAGGCAATGTATAACTAAAACAAAAGCCTTTTAAACTTGAACTTTCAACATAGTATGGCATAAATAAAATGAAATAATTCCATTTACTTATTCACATGGATATTCTACTAATTGAATAATCACATGCAAAATTAATAACCAATTTCATAATGATGGAATGCATAATGCCAGACTATCATAACCACATAGCCAAGGCCTCGTGCCAAGACTAAAAATAAGATTTTGTCAAGGCCTTGTGCCAAGACACTAGTTTGTCTCATGAGACCTAACGATGCATCGAGGAGCTATAGCGGGCTCCACCCTTCACATATTAAGTCCAATGCATTCCCATATGAAAAGGTTTAAACATAACATAAACATTCGTATTAAAACCAGCATACGAAATGTCAATACTTTCACCATAAACTATGAATGGTATAAAAATAGCACATCCATAGTCAAACATATCACAAAACCTTAAATACAATATAGAACTTTTGTATCATAATAAATCAACTTCAAATAAGCGTAAAATCCATCAAAGGATGTTGACATAGATGAAATCAAAACTCTTTTTAGAGAAATATCTCTTTCTATTTTTGAAATCATTTAAGAGTCATATATTTATAAAATAAAACATTTTCTTTGAAAATATTCTTATAAGCTTGTAAGGGAAGCTTCAATGATTTTATAACAGCGTAAAATAACCGCACCCGCCGTATAAGTTAAAAAAACATTCTTACCTTAATTCTGTTGAAAAGGTTAAAAGCACCTTGTTTGGAAAATGACAGAAAGATTCCTTTATAAACCACTTATAAAAATTCAAAAAAGGGTATAAATGACTTTAACCCATATTCTTTTAATTAGTAAAAATGTTTTGAAATACATTTTTAAGAAACATGGATGTGGATGATAAAGAGATCCCAGTATATTATTACGTATAAACAACCTCGGATAATGAAGAGATTGTGAAATAACCCTTACCTTGTACTTTTCCTTGGTTGGGGTAGGTTAAACTCCTGTATAATAGTGAAATAATTGTTATTAAATTATAAAATAATCATATGCATTCATATGATATCATATATGATCTTTTAACATTGCTTTGATAATAATATCTTAGTATTATCGTTGTTTCGGGTGTTAACTTACTCGTTTTCTTTTATATGTTTTGTTATGTAAGCCATGTTTGTAATGGATAGGTTGTATATTATTCATATCCAGAATAATATAAAGTCCTTAAACATCATTTTTAAATCAGAAAATGATAATTATACTTGAATGGATACGATGGAGAATGAATCTCATCGCGTTCGTGGAGACGGTAGTCCGTACGTATGCACGAGCGACAATATCATTCTTTTGATTTTAAAATAATATATAAAAGGATGGTATATAATATATAAATAATAATTAACATGTTATATTTATTATTTTCATGAGTTACACATCATTATTATACCCATCCAAAAAATAATATATTGAATAACAATTACACCACGACGTGGAGACGGTAAGCCGTACGTACGCACGTATGGTGACATGTTATTAAAAGGGTAGATAGAATACTGAATATGGTTGTACCATATTTATAATAACATCATATTATATATAATATACTGGAGTTATTATTTTAGAATGGTAAAAACAAAGGAAGAAGAAGTGGAAGAAGAAAGGAACTTGGAAAAGGGTGGTGAAATCATTACCTCTTCTTCGGTTTCTTCCTTTTGATTGGATAAAAAGGGCTCCTTAGGTTGGATTTATGATCAAACTAAGTCCTCTAGGTTGTAGTTAGGGAAGTTGGGAGAGTAATTGGGTAGAGTTTGTCCGAACCAAAAGGCTTTTATGGTGTGAGGAAATGAGAAGGAGGAGTGCCCTTTTATAAGAGGGGTGAGGGGCACCTTTGGAAAAGCTAGAAATATTAATTTATAATAAATTCATATTCGGTTTATAATGGCTCAAAAGTTGATTATTCAAAGGTTAAGGTGGGGATAGGTCTAAAAATATTCAACCAATAGAATTTATAAAGGTTTGGGTACTTATATTAACCTTATATTTAAGTATTAACTCTAAGTTAATTTTTTCACTTTTACAATGCCTCTTTGTATTTTTATATTATATGGTTAATAAACTTACCATATACATCCAAGAGACCCCCAAGTGGTCCATTAATGAGACACCTATCATGATATAAGTCTCTTGGACGAACCTTAGATTTTTAGGAATTTAATACCAATTAATAATATAATATTTGTTTTAAAAACTCTTTTATGTCAATTTTGACACTATTGAATAGTTGATTTTTGTGAAACTCACAACAGATTTATTACTTCGAAAAAAGTCCATTGAATCAATCCTGATATATCAAATTATACTATAAAATTAGTTTAATTCATTAAAAGTTTCATATTATATTTATTTGGGTATTTATAATATCAATTATTTTAATTTTTCACTATTATATTAATTACTGCATCATCATTTTGTCATAAATAAATTAAATTATTTAATGTCTAAAAATTATAAATAAAATATCATTATGTAGGAAATAGTTTTATATTTCTAATGAATATTTATAATCTAAAATACAACATATATAACCTTATGTAAAAATTATTTTTCTAAAAGATATACGCTTGTGTCATTTTTGTATTCATTTTAACTTAATTAAAATAAAGTGTCCCTATCACCTAAAAGTGGCTCCATGAGGTTCCAAAATTAACCCAAAGATGCCCATGGTCGGAAATATATCCACCAATAAGGTTAGGAAACGTTTTAGGGTAATTTAGTATTATTATAATATTATTTTTTAACCCTTATTTACCAGATTTACCCTTAACCATGGTAAATAAAATATTTACCGCAGTAATTATTCAAAATGTCTAAAACTAAAAGTAACCTATTTACACAATTTGAACATCATGATTCCAAATATGGAATCCATTTTTCCAAATTCAAAACACAGAAGTGGAAGAAATTAATTTAAAATTAATTCCCGTTGTTAAAACAAAAATCGTGTTTTTAAGAGATAATAACTATCAAAAGATTGACACTTGTTTATGTCCAGTTTAATTGTAAAATTATGTCCAATGACAAAAATTTTATTAAATGGTAAAAGTATATTCTAAATATACTTTAAAACCCTTCAAATTCATAATTTATCATTATTAATTATTTTGATTAAAAAAGTTGTTTTTAATTAAAATTTAGTAATTTTCACTATTCATCAAAATATTAAA
Source organism: Viscum album (assembly GCA_963277665.1). NCBI lineage: Eukaryota > Viridiplantae > Streptophyta > Magnoliopsida > Santalales > Viscaceae > Viscum > Viscum album. The sequence continues at coordinate 924,907,299 of OY728166.1, read as the reverse complement.
GTTATCCAAAAAGTACCAAAATTTCACCTTAGGCTAAATTCGATATTCCGAATCCAAAAATGAATTCCATTTTGAAATATAAAATATATATAATTTCAAAAAGTAGGTATTACTATTCATAACGGCTAGTTTGATTGGTTATGGTGTGTTAGAACTCGGTGTTGCATACAACACACGCTATCACATTATTCAAAGAGAAGCATACCTTAGAAGCTTGGTGTGTTACATATACACCTTAATTGGACCACCCAAGATAGTAATCCCCATAAGAGTGGTGACATGAAGAGTGGTGGTTGCTATTGGGTCCTCTAGTGTCTGTGTTGGATTTGAAATATCATGAGGAATAAATTCAGTAAATGAAACATGATACCTTATGATGTGTGTCTAAAATTAACAGTACCCTCCTACCTCTCTAAAATAATAGGGGAGGGCACAGTTTAATCCCTCAGTATTTGTTTTGTCAAAGGGAAAAATTCACCAATGTGAGTCTGTGGCTAATCTATAATTCCCCCCTAAGTCCTCTAAAGATCTTTACTAGACCTCTTGAGGGAGGAGAGTGAAGATGATCTTATAAGATGTAGTATGGGCAACAAGGTACATCTTTATAGTCATAGGATTAAATGAAAACAAAATTATTACTATAGAATATACGTTGGGATAAATTCTTTGACCTCACTTGTTTCTTCCCCTAAGACAATGAGGGGCCCAAATCAGTCCTATAAATTAAGGGAATTGGAGGTGACGCTCCAAAAGGCCCTCCTACCATCTCCTCCATCATCATACTCTAACTTGAGGATAGCATGGAGGAATTAGGAGACTCATCCCTCACATTGATGCGGGTTCCCATCAGACCAATCATCCTTAGTTTCCCTTTTTTTCCTCCCAAATACAAGATAAATACCCTATATATTAATAATAATGATAAATGAGGGAGGGAATGGGGATGGTAAAAGAGAGGGATACCTCATAATAATTTATGTAGTCATCCCATTCCCTATTTTGTTGGCAAGATATTCCCTCAGCAGAAGCCTATGCCATCATATCATTTTGCCTACTTTGTGGTCTAGATCTGATCATTGGTGGCATATATTAACATTTAAAACTCTTGAATATATTTCCCTACATTAGTGAAATTACTTTCGGGGTGAAGATCATACGGTGCTTGTATATCCCCATGATCTAAGTTATGTATGTCAACCTGATGAAATAACCATAAATATCTAATGTCTTGGGTTATGACCTACCTACTTGGATTGTCGATGGCCACACATACTTAAATGTTAATAAAAAATGATGGGAGAAAGACATGTAATCATTTTAATTTGAATCTATTTCATTCCTTTATGCTCTAATAGGATAATGGGAAGCTGAAGATCGAGTCTCCTATCAATGGTGAAAACTAGAACACATTGGCCTGGAAGACATGGTATTTTCTGCCCCAACCTACTCTGTGTCTTGTACATGATATCTATTTGAATAATTCAGAGTTCTAAAATGATCACCATTGATTTGAACGTTCCTAGAGTTCTTTCCATACCCAAATATTATCATGGAATTACTTGAGGGACTCTTTCTTTCAATACCCCTGTAGGGTAGGATGAAATATAGGCACTGGAATTCCAAGATTCTACTCTGATTGATTCCCCATGTTTCATCATGATTCACATCATACCAGGTATTGACAGGGAGATATGGTACCACTGGTATTGGGAAATGTTTCCTTTTTATGTTATTAAGGAGGTTCTACATTTTCATGATCTCTGTGGGCAATTACAAAGGGGGTTATGTGTCTGTGTAATCAGGCTATGTTGGGCACGATGTCCTCGGATGGTCTCTAACAGGTTAATTTATGGATACAAAAACACTCTACGACCTTGGTATCCATGATTCAAGAACCTTATTTCTAAAGGAAGGTGCTTGTTGGATGAAGATTTGGACAACAAAATTTTAGGACTCTATTGGTCAAGAGTATGGGAGGTCGGGCTCATCACACCCTTTTGGGGGGAATTATTTCCTACTCTGGGGCTCACTTGTAGATTTAATTAATGTTCATTTGTTCATGAATCAATGGTTCTTTCTTAAAGAGTGTGTCCACATATTACCCCTGGGTTTCAAGATCAATCATGTATACACATGGATTAAAAATTACTGAGATAATGATTGTTTAAGCCCCCAAATGAAGTGATATTGAGTTAATCGTCATCTAGGAGAATATATTTCCTTGATATCAGGATCAAACCCATGATATGAGTTTCCTACATATCCTATTATGAGGAATCAAAACCCACACAGTTCAGTATCACTTAACTGGAATCTTAACATTTTAAGTTTGTGTGATGAGGACCCATCCATGCAGTTTAATGTTGTGAGGAAAGTATGTCTAGACGGAAGGTTCCAATTCAAGATCCAATGGAGGACTTATAATGAGGAAGATCAAGATTATTAGGAAATACATGACATCCTAGATGAATATTACCCCACCATGAATATGGGTCGGAGAATGCTAGTGTACTTTGGGTATCAGGTTTGGACATCAGGGAGGCTTTTTATGTATCCCAGTTGATTAGGAATCAAATCCCTTATAGTTCGGTATGAGTTTTGATTTTATTGGGGATTATGCATGGGAGTTTCCCATTTTAATGGGGGATTTGATCTCTAATTTTATAGAGAATATGATTTGGATCTTAGTTCTAGATAAAGGCTTCATATATATCTTGACTGTGTTGGGAATTAGAGTTTTCATAGTTCATTGTGGGTTGTTCTATTGTAGTATTATCATATAACTCTAAGCCCATATGAGTCATCCTTGCTGTGAGAAATACGAGGATGTGAAAGATTCAACATAGGCACACTTTCTCTTCTCTTATGAGGGAAAAGAAGGAGCCCATGATGGATGATGTCGGGGAGAAAGTGGTTGTGGGTGCATAGAAATAAACCCTTCAATGTGAAATAAAGGTCAATCTCATTAGGTCCTTCCCAAAAGTCTATGGGCTTACTCTATGAGGTATTCCCTAGAATGGGTTCTAGGAAATGGGTGTAATGTTGCTTCTCATCTAAAGAAAAAATGAACTTAATTCATTTAACTTATCCCTACTCCTCATTGAATGGAAAACTGAGTGATTACCCATGATCCCCAGAATGGGGAGATACACATTAGTATCCCAAGGTTGGACTATAGGTTACCATGGGAATTTAGACTTAATAATATTCTTAAAGTCCATACTGATGCGGGGATTACCTTAGCGACTTCTCTTACCAAGGGTATGTGGACTCAGAAGGGTGCACTTATGCACCCGATGGTCCGTTCATATAGCTTAGGTGGATTTGGAAGACACTTTGGCCTAATTACAATAGACTGGTTCACAGAGGGGATTCAGAGGATGGGATGGAAACAGAAGTGAATGACTAGTAACGAAAGGTGGAGAGCCCGAAGGTAACCTACTTCGCATACCATTTATTCACGAGGAGTGGGGTACCTTTCACATAGAGTTTTTCTATACTGCTGGAAGGGTTGTCTGCATAATGGGGTGGTACGTGGATTTGGATGTCGTCTATGTACTGAGGTGGTACATGGATTTTTATGTGGTCCACATATCCGGGTGGTTCATGGATCTGGGTGAGGTCCACATACTATGGTTGTTTGAGGCCTCAGGATATATTTTCATACCATGGTGGTATGCGACTATGATGTCGCACCGTGCAGTGGAATGCTATGCGGGATGGGTTTCATATACATAGAGATTTATACGCAGTACGACAGATTGAATAAGGGGAATTAGTCTTGCAGTTCGCATGGAGTTCATCCATTAATGGACTATGTTTCACAGTTCATCCATTTAGGTTTTCCCCCATATTATTTTTCTTTATTCTTTTTATGATTCACGGTGTATTTATACCTTTTTGTAATCCATTCACGGTTCCATCCTTCACTGAAATTTTCCCTTTGAAGTCTAATATTCTTAGACTCATAGATCTCCCAAAATATGATCCCTTTCACACCTCCCCTTGGGGAAATTTTATAGAGTGTCGAGGAGGCCATATATATGGGAATCAGACACCTTTTTTCATAATCCCATGGAGGGAACATCAGACCAATGGATTACTTGGTCAATTGAGGCTCATGGTGTTTTGGTTTGAGGTAGTGAAAATCACCATCTCAATTCCTCTAATGAAACGGTTCATGGGGGGATGTTATCCTTCCCTCATCTATGAATTTCTCAGTCTAAGGGGATGGTATGTGGGGGTGTAACTCTCTAGGATGTTTTCACCAATTACATGGTTTGCAGGTGGAATGTCCCTTTCTTTATTCTACCAATGATGTGGTTTATGGTTGACTGATCCTTTTACTCATTCATTTTGTGAACTACCTAGTTCTCTGTGTAACACTTCACATGGCATCACTTTTCAGACCTCCCGCGTACCACTCAGATCATGGTCTGTTCCTTCCACGAACCTTTCCTGGTAACCAGTACATAGACTAGTTTGGGTCTTTTGAAAAATTGGATTCCTTGATTATTTTCCTCTGATTTTTATCCCCACATGAATCCCTTCCATTTATCAATTTTATGGGAGTATTTTCTTTCCCTTTTTGGATTTTTTAGAATACTAAAAATTCCCCCCATCGTAAAGGGGTCTGGTCGAACGAAGAGTAGGCTATTACAATATAGAAAATGGTCTTAAACCGAACTAGTTTGTGGTAGAATATAGAATCCATTGGGGGAACAAGCCTATATATAGGGGGACTAGGTCATTTTTTATGTGTTTTCTCTATGAAAAGTAATTCATAATTCACTCTCAGCATTCCTTTATTCTGCATACCATCTCCTTCACAAAATTAATTTTCTGTGAACTATGCCTTGCATTTCTTGAACCGCTTACTTTTCATAGTTGCGTTATCCATGAACCGCTCTTTGGATCTATGAACTGAGCTATGGAATTTTAAAATGTAATTATGAAATTCCATGTAGTGATATGCTACATGGATTCATTATCCTATGGAAATAACTTTAATGTTGATAAACTAACCATGAAATTTCCAAATCAGATTTTAAATCTCCAAACTATGAACTCGGAACATCCTCATAGAGGGGCTTGGTATGTGTATTTCCCATTTCATGAACCGATCAACCCTCCAGACAATGCTTCATGGTCCAATATCTTGTGGGTAATTTTATGTATTTCTGGTTCGAGGGGGATGCATTCCAAAAACTATTCATGGTCTATAGTATGTGGAGTCTTGTGCTGGGTAGACTTCATTGATCCTTTGTCCCTTTTTTTCCTTTTCCCCAATTATTTTAAATGGACTGAACCTTTTTAATGGTATTTTTATTAAAATTAGGATAGAACTCATCATCAAGATGCCACTATAGATGTTTTTTGCTGACATTGTTGCCGCTCCCCTCTTGGCTGCTAATGAACGGAAGAAGGCTATAGAATATGCTATAAATGAAAATATCCCTATCACCCCACTGCATCAGTCTTTAGAAAAATTACTTACTATGGGTCAAAAAGAGTATCCAATCTCATAAAAGTATCCCATTTACGGATTTGGCGATTTGTCTGACACACCTATCCCAAATCCATGTGTGGTCGACCAACCTGCCGCTAGGATATTTAGCAGAACCATCCCTAGGGCTCTCATCTCATCAATAAGATTATTTGTACCGAAGGATACATCTATCAGGTCCTTGTTGAACTATAACCCTCATAATTTAGAGTGGGAATGATGAAATCTAGATGATACAACCAATTACTATCCTAGAATTTCTTAAAGGACCATAGAAAATGAAAAACATGACTGGTTCTCCAAATAGGACCTTCTCTCTATGGGATCATTTGGTTTAGATTGAGGGTGTCCCTTCTGGGATCATCAAAGCTACAATTAATTATAGGTTTAATTACAAAATTTGGGGATATATGTTGCTTCCGGGGAATCCCAGACTTATATTCATCAAACCAACGACCTCATCTCTTAGCTTTTTAACAGGTAGAGTCCAGAAACCAATACTTATCAGTTGAATGATGGGGAGGCTGGAATCTTCCTCTGGTATGTTTTGTTGATTTTTGGGGTCCCTATCATCAGGGACATGTATGATTAGTTTTAACCCCCTAATTCCACCTGTGATGTCAAGGAGAGGACTCCTCCTTTGGATAAAATTCTCATTGATCAAGCGAAGAAAATTTTGGAGGATGAGGACCTTTTCCTGAAACAAGACATCTCTTTATTGAAGTGGAATAGTGAATTTTCCAATAGATTTGACCATATCCCAATGTGAATAGACCCATGTTTTTTCCATCTAAGGAAACTCGAAGGAAAGAGGGAACCTACTGGCTAGTCTTGTAGGAGTGCCAGTTCCACAAATGGGGATGTGAACTTGCCTCTAAATTAGACCGTTTGTTTCAGTTAGAAGATTAATTGTCCATTTTTTTGAATGGATGGATCTTACTGGCATAAGATTCTAGCATCATAAGAGTCATTACCTTTTTCATGGCAGCTAATCTGGCCACCGACAAATGTATCAACCTACCCATTCCAATATTGACCAAAATTTAGAGCATACTAGGTCAGATCAATGAAGGAAAATCACCTCACCAAATGATTGGGCCCTTCTAAATCCTCTAGGTTATGATAGGATCCCACATGGGAGGCTGCACATTTATCAATTCCTTTCTAATTCCTTACTCTTTTCTCTGACCATATCTTCATAACACCATTCAAGTTATTCCAGTAGGGTCAACTACAGAAGATAAACAGGAAGACTAGACTAAAAATAATGATTAAGAAACGAGTGCTCAAATCAACTCCCATAAAAAATTCACCTATCATCATTATGATTCCCCCATTGGAACCATCATGAATTCCAAATCTTAAATCTTTGTTAACCAAGGGTATTTATTTTCTTTGATGGATGGTATATTGTTTTCCCAAATTGACGGGGAGCTTATCAATGAGGGATACACACCTTATAGGTTCGGTTTTCAGTTTAACAGTGTTCAAATGTTGTGTCCTATGACTGTTAATAGATCCCTCTGGGAGAAATATATTTTGACAGCCTATCAATTATGAATAATGTTTACCTGGGAGGACACCCGATGAAATGTTAAGCTCCCAGATTTAGAGGGTTACATGCCCTTACTTACGAAAGGTTACATTGATTCCTAGATTAAATCATATCTAGATGGTAATTTTTCAAATTTATTTCCCATTTTTACAACTCACAATGCATATAAGGAAAATGGGAAGGGGATAAATAAGGAAGCTTCTGGGGATTTCATAAAAGAAAAGGTTCATCAGAAGCATCTTGGTCCCCTCCCCAAGAAGGTCTTGAGAACTTGGGGTGTGACCTCATCATCTTTCAAGGCTACCACTGGAGACCATCCACCCATCCCATCTCATGCTAATTTTCTAGTGGTTAGGAATTAATGGGATATCTTGAAGGGTCGTCAGTCTTTTTGTGATCAGTCCCCTCACACGTTGTAGATGTTCCTCTAAGAGAGGGTGGTTTCCCTTACTGATCTTAGCCATGTGTTGGAACCAGTTTACATTTATTATGATGAGGAACCTAAGAGGGTGGGGTGTTACCTTTAGGACGTGGAAACCTTGATCTATTACTGGGAAATTCACTGTAAATACACTCATTAGGTACTTGATATATTGTGGGCAGAGTCCAAAGGAGAGTTTACTGGTACTATTGGTTTGACTGCTATGGCTGATGTAGGGGAAGCTCCTTTCTCATGCTTAGAGTCCTGTAAGCATTCAACTCATGAGGGTCCTGGGTCTTCAAAGGCACCTTCTAAGAAATTGAAACTAATGAACACTGCGTCTCTTTCCCATGCTAATTATCCAACACTTCCCATTCTTATTACAACCACTTTTGTGGATGCATGGAGGGTTTGGGATGAATTGAGGGAGAATTCCTCCCATTAAGACATTTTCAGGCTGATTCATGGAGGATGATTTAACATTCAAGTTTTTGGGGGAGCCATCACCCCCTTATTTGTTTCTACTGAAGAACAACCAGATGAGGTGGCCGTTTCCAGAGTGAAATGGACAAATGCCTCAATGCTCCCAGGAAAAGACCTTATTTTTTTGACGAGGTGGAAAGGATGGTGGTACTCTTGCGACTGATGGATATTGAGGGAGAGTTAATTTGATTCAAAAGACCTAACTTTAATTCCATTTGATTTAAAGATTATAAACTTTCCCTCATTTACATTGGCAGGAGCCTAAGGAGTCTTAAGAAATGACTCTTTCCCCATTATACACCCCAAGAGGCACCATAGATGGGGAGCGCGTACCATATAATGTGGGGGTTGATGGGGAAGGTTATCCAACTGATAATGAACATATAGAGGTAGTCATTTCAGTCTATTATGGAGAATTTCCACCATTGGCTCCCCTTGACATTCCTATTAGAGATCCACCCCCATGGAATATTATGAAACGTCAGCAGGCATCCCAACTGTCGAAGCGTATTAGGAATGGGATTACAAGTAACCACCTTACTTGTTTATCTGGTCATTGTAACATGATATTTATATTTCTAAATCATTATCACATTCTTATTTTGATAACATACCAATAAATAACCAAGAGGTAGTTTCCTAGGCATCTTCGGCTCCTATCCCTTCTATAGCAGAAGAAATACTACCAGTAACCTTAGCTAACCTAGATCAGATGATTTCTGTCCCAACGGTGGATGAGAATTTAGATGTTGATTTATTACTTGAACATGCAGATCCGAATACAGTGGAAGATGATATTACAACCCTGACTATAACAACCGAGTTGGGCGAGGAGTCTCAATCACCCCAAAACATTGAAGGGATTCCCTGTTCCGGGGGATCAACTACTTCAAACCATCTAGACACTTCCCGTGAGGAGATAACTCATTTGGATATAGATACTTCAACCAAGATAGATTACCCTACTCCCTTAGAGGTTCCAAATATACGGAAGACTGCTACCCCGACTACAGAGAACGTAGAACGAGCTATTGTTCCATTTATTCCTATTACAAAAGTAACCATGATCCCAGCCCCCAAAATTTTATGGTAGGCCATCACACCTTTTTCCAGGCTGATATCCCTGTAAGATTGATCTTAGTAAGTGATCTCATGGAGGTTTACTTGGGGGTATCTAGTCCATTTTGGAATATCCTCAAGCCTCAAATGATTTGAGCTTTCTATGGGTCTCAACTGCTTATCAAAGATATGGTACCATCTTTACGGGGTGATGATGTCATCATGGAGGCTTAAAAAAATCTATGCTTTAGTGTGTGGAGGTTAGTTTTATAGTCCTCTTAACTATATCTATTCTTACATCCTTTTTTTCTTTTAGGGGTTAGTGATGTTTATTGGTTTCCTTTCTAATTCCAGGATCACCACCGCATGTACCGGCGATTACGGTGGGTGATTCAATCCTTCATGTTGTCACACTATTATGGATGCTACTACTGAGGGATCCAATCGTGATACTATTTGTAAATTAGACACCCACTAGTGACATTCATTCCTGAATATATTTTATCCTCAAGTAGTGATTATGAGTACAATCAAGAGAACCTAGTTAGCCTTTTACTTGGCCACTAGATGTCATGGTAAAACATCTGGAAGTTAATTTCGTGAACACCACTTATTGACCTACCAACAAAGCTGCCGAAGTTACACTGCAAATTTTTGGTTCTGTGGTTCAAAGGCTTTGATTATCATAGAATCTATGATATATTCAAACATGTGGTTTTCATTAGGGAGGGGACTAGCATGCTCGAGTCTCATCTTTCTTCAATAGAGTCCTCATCTCATCGTACCGCTGCTAGGAAAATACTTATAAGAGAATATGCCGATCAAGATGGGGTAGTAACGAGGCTGTAGCGAGAGATCAAAAAGAATAGGTACTTACCAGAACATTTTGACCAAGTAGTGGAGCAACTTAGTAGGGAATTAGAGCACCTTAAACGGGAACAAAACTATGTTGTAGCTGTAATTGGTGAGGGGTAGAGGTGGGTGGATGATGGGGAAAGGGCTGGACTTGTGGTAGCACAGGAGGCAGAGCCATTACTAATGGGTGTGGAGGCTGAGACTGCAAATTTTCTAAGGATACATCAGACCATTGAAGAGTCAATGTAGAAAATGATAAAACTCTATGAATCTACCGAACGTCTCTTATAATAGTCATGCCCTACCTGTATGGAGATGCTCTAACTTGTGGGTGACCTCTATATCTTTATTCAATGATATGAAAATATTTACCCTTCAATACTCCTTTATCATTTTCTATAAATATTAATCATTTCTGATTAACTATATTTGAAATAATAGTATAGACTAGATATCAATTTGAACTACCATCCAGGATAAAGGAATAATCATGTTGTGATCAATTTTTTTCCTGAACCGAGGGGCTCAGTGAGCATAGATTGACTCTTTATAGGGTCCCATGGAGGACCCTACAAAGTTCATGCCTTTTCATTATCACCCTAATTTTTTCGTAAGCCAGTGGTGCAGACATAACAAGTATAACTCAAAATTTTTTAGGGCTCCCTTTGTGAGTTTTCAAACTAACAAGATTTGTGTCTCTTGATTTATTTTTGGTTGCTCAACATTTTTTCCCTAAACCATCTATAGAATAGGTTTAGCAAGATGACACCCAACTTTTTTCTAGGGTTCCCTTTGTGGGTTTTCATCCATGCGACTGCTGTGTCTTTTTTCATTGAAATCATAGAGTCTTTCCCACAAGACCATCATTACTGCTATTTTAGGTCGAATAGCTTAGACCATGACTTGTGGGGTGAGGGATCCAATTCAGAATTCATTAACTGAGAATGACCTGAAAGATTTTAAACATGGATGATGGTTTTTTTTCATTACCCAAACTCATGATTTATGGATATGGGATAAGATATAGTGCATGAAATCCATGATTGATAAAAAGATTGGAAAATCCTCTCATGCGGAAAAATTTTACTTTACTTGACATGCCTTTTTTTTGGGAAACATATGCAGAGCCACTAGGGCATAATGTGCATAGTCAAATAAACGTTTCCACAAGACAATGGGCTTTTATTTCCAATGGATTGGATGTTTTTATAGAAATTTGTATTTATTTTTCTATCGAGGACCACAGTGGGTGGCCCTTTTATGGAATGATGTATAAAATTAATCAATAAATATGTATTGGCTATGGATGGAGATCCTCTCCCACATGAATATGGATTATGTAAATGAGGGTTGAGGCATAGGGAAATTAAATGTTGTATAACCAGGAAATTTTGGACCTATTTTGTGAAATCATCCTAATATAGATATAGGAGGGTAAATGATTCATTTCCTCCATAATTGTTTGTCTAGGAACGTCAATCCCCTTTAGGCATTGATAGGGGACATATGTAAACTGTAATTCAAGGGGTTTCCAAATCCAAGGGCTGAGGTGGGAGATAAATTTCATAAGGGAGTACAGAGGAAGGAAGAGTTTCTCCTATGGAGAGATTTTCATTTTATTAACATGCCATTTTTGTGTACAACATATTCAGATCCTTTGGTAATAATGTTCATAGTCAATCAAATGTGTCCACAGGACACAACCTTCTTTTTCTGATGACCATGGAGGATTATAGAGATTCATACCCTATTGGATGAAGAGTATGGATCATGAAAATGGGTATTCCTAAACATGAAAAGGGGCATTTTGGTTAAACTTTTTTTTGGAATTCCATGAATTTGTGAAAGCATTTCCATCCCATCTATGCTTTTTGTTTCCTTACGCAGGTATGACCCTTGTGTGGGTAAGGATGAGAAATTTTCATATCACCGCTAGATCTGATTATGAGATTCAGATATCACTACGTATTCTATGATGACAAGAATCATGTTTTACATAGTTCTTTTAAGATTTTATTGTATTCAGATCCAATTCATGCATATGGGTGAGCATTTTTATTTTGGTTACTAATTCACCAATGAGGCGGGGGCTTATGTCGAACCTCCTTATGTAGATTGATTTATTGCACAGGGAAAAGAGGGGAAATACCCTTATATGTGACCTGGACTAAGGGTGAATACTGGGTTTTAGTATCATGCTGACATTATTCAATCTAGATGTATATGTAAAAGACCTGAGTAACCATAGTGTAAAAGACATGGGGTCTTCTAACATGTCTTTGATGCAATTAAGAAAGAAAGTTTAAACAATGGTTATGAGGGTTCTTGGATTATGATGAATGACATGAGGATTAGAATCTATTAGTCATATTAAATAAGTTAATCCTCTTCTAGGGAAGAATTTTCCTTTGGTTTAAAATCCATTTTTGTGGGAAAAAAGTACAGAGCCTCTAGGGCATGATATGCATAGTCAAAAAAAGGTGTCTATAAGACACTGATCTTACATTACTGATGTCTATGAATAGTTATGATGATCCAAGCATATTCCAACAAATAGAGAGGGTTTTTTTGAACACTCCATCAACACTTAGACCATGTTTTTTAATGGAATTCCATGATTATTAACAAAACTAGGAGTCTCTCTACATAGATTTAACCTATATGTGAGGTGGGATATTTTGACTCCCTTGTCAGATCGGGGCCCAGATCTAAAAAACCAGGCATCCCGAGACTAGATTACCTACAAAAATTTAGGTCTATGCATAGGGAATGGGGACATTTTATCTATATTTTGGGTACCTTGTAGTTTTTTAGTTCATGAGGTTAGGACTTTTGGCCATGTAGATTAACATCACACGATGAGGTTATCTTCTGTACAATGCAACGTCACAATGAAAGGATGTTGACAACATAGATTAATCATTATGTTGTAGGGATAAAACATTAAAGGGATCATGTGTAAATATGGGAAAATCAAGATGAGATATTTCTAGCACACCCCAGCCACGAGTGGGGGAAGAAGGTATAAACCATGATTGTGGGGGGGGGGGGGGTTGAGTCAGGAGAAATAAAATGGTGCTTAGAAGCCATTAGGTTTATGAAGAGAGGAAAATCCTTCCATGGGGATGAATTTTCCTTGGGTTGACAGTCCATTTTTTTTGGGAAACATATGCAGAGCCGCTGGGGAATTAGGAGCACAGTAAAACAAAGGTGTCCACTGGATACTAGACGCCCATTTCATATAGCCATGGATGATTATGGTGACTCAAGAGTTTTCAAGGCATATATTTTTATGGATGAAAAGAGTATGTTTCGTTATGTAAGGAATTTTCAAACCATGATTAGTTTTGAGGTAAAAAATCCTTTACATAGATCTGATTCATATGTAAGGAGAAGCATGATATCTTGAAACTTTCAGAATGTATGAATTCAGACCCAAAATCTCCCTATATCTATTTTCATTTTTCATACGAGGTGGGGGGGGGGGATTTTCCCATTTATTTTATTCTACATGGATGGACCTGAGATTTTTGGCTTGAGTGACTCTACATATCTGGTTATACTAAGAAACAAGACATACACATTTCGTGAGATGCCTTACAATTTAATGTCTTGTGGTTAGGGAATCTATGGTAGTGCAGTTTAACATCATGCAGTGAGGACTCATGAATCTCCTAGTGTAGGTAAGGCTTATAGGAAGGGGGAGACATTTGTTTCATGAAATCTAGACCTGAGAATTCCCAGGTGTCACTATGTGTCCCATTGGTGTCTGGGAATCAAGCCACACATAGTTCTAGTATCCTGTGTAGTTCAAAATCATACTAAAAGTTTGAATGTGAATCGACTTGAAAATGATGAGGTAAGTGAAGTTTCAAGATTAAACCTCTTGGAGGTTTCCTATGTATCCCAGTAAATTGGGAATCAAATTCCATATAGTTATTAAAGGAAATTCCCTGCATATGACTAATTTATATGTCAGAAGGAGGGATATTTTTTAAAGTGGTGACTGGACCAGGATGAAGAATCTAGGTGTCACTACGTATTCTATGAGTGCATGAATCATGACACATGTAGTTCATAGAGTTCCCTATGCTGGTTGGACCCATGCACCGAGAGGGGATATTTAATGTTTTTGTTTGTTTTATGGTGGATGGGGAAGAATGGATGATTCATGTGTCACTATGTATCCTATGAGAGTAGGAATCAAGAAACATATAGTTCTTGGATTTCCCTATGCCGTCCAGAACTATGAATAGAGAGGGGGTATTTTATGTTTTTCATTGTTTGATGGATGTTGGGCTGTAATAGAAGATCTGGGTGTCACTATATATCCCACAGGGGTAGGAATCAATCCACACATAGTTCTAGACCGTTGTATGGTAGATGAATGATGTTGGAGGAAATTTACTTCTCTGTGAGAACATTGTTGGGTCCACATAGTTTAACGTCATGCTGTAAGGATGAAAGTCCATCCCACACAAGACTGACTTGTATGTAGGTAGAGGGGAATTATTGATTTTGACTGGTGGATGGACAAGGATGTGGAATCCAAGTATTTCTATGTATCCTGTGAGAGAAACAATCAATCCATACGTATTTCTAAAGTGTATAATGGTAGGTGACTCATGTTGGAGGCAATGTCCCCTCTTGTGTGAACATCGTTGGGGACATGCAGTTTAACTTCAGGAGAAACTGATGAATGTTATTCCCACACAATTCTGACTTGTATGCAGGGAGAGGGGAATTATTGATTTTGACTAGTGATCGGACTAGGAAGTAGAATCCATGCATCTCTACATATCCTGTAAGGGTGGAAATCAAGCTATACATAGTTCTAAGACCCCCATGCTAGTATGAACTATGCATAGAGGGGGGGTGGGGATTTTATACCATGAGTTCAAGATGATGGGATTATTGTACTCTTTAATACTTTTTCTTTGCAGGGGAAATCTTGCCCTCTATTCTGAAGCTCACATGAGTTTTACTCGGTGTGAGAAGAAAGGAACGAGGAGGAGTTCCCCTATAGTATAGGGGCAACAGAGGATACAATAGAGTCATTCAACATCATGTGGTGGATGGAACAAGACTTAGGGTTAAAGTGTCTTTATGTATCCCATTTATGAACATGGAATCAAGCTGTAAATAGTTCTATAGTGTGGCATGGTAGGTGACTGATGCCGGAGGCAATGTTCCCTCATGTGAGAACATTTTGGGCGCTATAGAATTTAATTTCTTTTAGCTTAGTCAGCATCATAATTCTTAAAAAAATGTAGATTTTAGGAACCTTGCATTGGAGAGGGTTGTTGTGAGCTGTCAATTTATTAAAATCAGGGTATATTCTCCACTAGAGTAAACATTGTTTACAACATTTTGTCGTTCCCTTTTTGGCCCCATCATTGGAGGTTTCTTCTCGAGTATCATTAGGGCTCTGGGGACCAAAAACACTTCTTGTTCGAGGAATGATCATAGGTGAACATTCTTACTGAAAGCTCATGCAATACCATTTTGGAAGACTTCAATATGGTGAAGTGTGTGCAATATTTTCTCTTCCAACCTCTCTAGCTCAACCATCCATTTTTGGCATTTCTCATCTATAGATAGTTGATCACATATAGAAATGTGGATTGATGGAAGTTGAATTTCAATGGTTAGAACTGCATTCGTCCCATATACTAATGAGTATGGGGTTTCTTGAGTAGTGGTGCGGGTTGTGGTTTAGTAAGTCTAAAGAGCCTCGAGGAGGTTGTTCGGCCATAATTTCTTATAACTATCTACCATCTTTTAGAGTATTTTGGATATGGTCTTATTGAAAGTCTCCATTTGTACATTGGCCTCTACATGGTAGCGGTAGGAATGGTTAGATTTAATATCATACTCCTTGTACAGTTTGTCCAACTCTACAGAGTAAAAATTGGTGTCATTTTCTGTAAGTATTTTGTGAGGAACACAGAACCTTGTGATGATATTGGCTTACAAAAAGTTGAAAATTTGGTTTTTCTCTGACTTATTTAATGTGTGTGACCTCTACCCATTTGGAAAATAATTCAATTTTTGTGAGAATAAACTTAAATTTTCTATCCGTGGTAGGATGATATAGCCCCACGATGTCCATTCCCCATATAGAAAATGGCATAGAGTACTTATCTATGTGAAGAAACTCTGGGGGTTGATGGATTTAATTTGCAGAGACTTGGTAGGAATGACACTTTTGGGTTAAATCGGCACAATCCTGGATCATGGTGGGCCAATAGTATCCAAGCCTCTACATTTGGTGAGAGAGTTTGAATGCTGAGTAGTGGGCCCCACAAGTTTCAGCATGAATATCTTCCATGACAGTGGAAGTCTCTCCCTCATCAGTGCACCTGAGAAGGACTCCCTCAAGGCCTCTCTTATAAAGAACCTTTTTCTAGTTTATGCCATCATATTGCATGAAATTGACTTATTTTCTTCGGATTTGTTCTCTTCTAGCCTAATCTGGTGGGAGTTCCCCTTTTAGAAGATAATCCACAATGGGAGTCATACTACTGGTTGTAGGACCATATGGATTATAGATGGTACTGATCTCATTAATTTCCTCTTTGTTGGCCTGAACATATAGTAAAACCATCTAGCGATGGTCAATGCTTATGATTGTCTCATTCCAATCGAGGTTGGCTAGATATATGGATGTATTTGACAATGCATTAACTTGCACATTTTGTGGTCAGGGAATGTAAATTAATGTCAGTTCTGATTGGAATTCTACCATCAGTTCCTGAACATGGTTCATCAAAGGGGCCATATCCTTTTTCTTGATAGCATAGTCACCATTGACTTGTTTGATGACCAATTCTGAATCGCCTTTTATCTTACAGTGTCTGGCTTTCACTTGGAGTTCTAATTCAAGCCCTAAAATAAGGGCCTGATACCCCATTTCATTGTTCATGAATCCTTTTGATAGTAGGAAAGAGTAGGAAAGAATTTCTTTTTTAGGGATATGAGTATGACTCCCAGACCCACTTTGTTGAATTTGGGGTCTTCCATTATTCTTCTTTATCAGGCATCTAGAGGCACCGTCAATGTGAATTTACTACATCATGGAGTTATCTTGAATGAAGATCACATCCTCATTAGGTATCTCAACATCTGATGGGTACACTCCTAGTGAGGGATGATCGACTAGGAAATCATCTAATTTTAACCCTTTGATAGATTTCTATGGTTTGAATCGTATATCGAACTGTTATAGGATGACCGCACATCATGACAGACTTCAAGTTAACATTGGAAGATTGAGAATATACTTGTGCGGGTTGATACGTGAGACCAAATGAACTTCATGGTGCTACAAGTAATGTCTCATATTTTGGACAACAAATATTAATTCAAGGAAACTCTTCTTGATTTTGAATAACAAGTCTTAGCATCAATCACAGTTTGGCTAAGATAATAGAGACTATTATCACTGCCGACATCATTATTTTTTGTGAGAGAAGCACCTAGGGATCATTCCAAGGCAGTTATATACAGAATTAGTGGTCTTCATTAAATATGTGGCATTATCACTGGTGGACTCAAAAGATATTTATTGAGATTGTCAAATGTTTCCTGACAATCATCAGTCCATTTATATTCTCCCCTTTCTTCAACAACCTAGTGAAGGGAAAAAAAATCCTGAATGTTTGACTATGAATCACCAAATGTACTTGAAATCCTCTCAACTTAGTTAGGTTGTGAGGTGGTGAAATTTCAAGTATTTTCTTTTTCTTCTCAGGGTCGAATTTGATGCCTCAGTGGTGCATGAGGAAGCTAAGGAATTTTCTTGAGCTGACGCCAAAAGCACATTTTAGGGTGTTCATCTTTAGAGTGTGCTTTCATAGTTTGTTGAAGATGGTTTCAAGATCCACCAGATGTTCTATGAATTTTTGTGATTTAATCACTAAATCATCAACATTGAATTAGACAAACATTCCTAGGAATGGTTTGAAAATGCGATGCATGGCATGCTGATATGTGGAACCCACATTTTTCAAACGAAAAGGCATAACCTTTTAGGAAAACACCCCCTAGGGAGACCTAAATGTGGTAGGTTCTTCTTCTTTTGGGGCCATTAGGATATAGTTATATCTTTAATAGCCATCTGTGAAAGAGATATCCTCATATCTAGTAGTTGAGTCGATCAACAATTTTGTATTTAGGACTGGGAAATCATCTTTCAAGCAGTGCTGGTTGAGGTCCCTGAAATCAATGCAGACCCTGATCTGCCCATTTTTCTTCTAGACAGGGATAGTTTTTATTAGCTAGATGAGTTATTGGACCTCCCGAATGATTTTATCTTTAATTATCTTGTATAATTCAGCCTCTATTTTTGAAACATGTGTCAGGTATATCTCTCTGGAAGCTTTCTTGTAACTATGGTGACCTTCCGGTTGGCCCAGGTGGTGAGTTACCACCTATAGATCAAGACCTGAAATTTCTGTACAATTCCATCTAAAAATATATCGATTCTATTTTAGTAAAGAAGTGTATATATCTTGCTATTCAGGAGGCATAGACACACTAACCAGAGTGGGCCGTGGTTCTTCTTCCATACCCAAGTTGATTTCCTTGAGTTCATCAATGGTGGTGAAAACACCTTTCTCAAATGCTAGAGGGGCATCCCTTAGGTCTTCTTCTTCCACCTCCCCTACATCCTCATCATCTTCCTCTTCATCTTATTATGGGTAAACAATACTTGAAATTATTTCTCCATATTTGAGGGGAGAGTTTCAATTTTAGGGTAAGGTCATCTATTCTACCTCATCCATTGGCGGGGGTTTCTCAAGAAAAGATGCAGTGAGGGGTAAAATATTTTCCATGACTTCCTTGAATAAAGAGACACATCTTCATGCCTCATTGGGTGAGATGGGAATTTTCTAGAGTTTTGATGTCTGCTAAGGGGTATTTTCATCCAAACCTTCCCCATCAACTCAGGACTCAATGATCCTTTCATCATTATTAGGATCAGCAGTCGTAACGGAAATCTTGAGGGCTACAGAATATAGGTTTGAATTTAGAATTTTTCTTTAAAACTGATTGATGGGTAGTACATATTCCTCTCTAAGATTCTTGATGGGATTGTAGGAAACATTTCAAAACCATTTGGGGCAGCGACCTAGT
This sequence comes from Viscum album, assembly GCA_963277665.1. NCBI lineage: Eukaryota > Viridiplantae > Streptophyta > Magnoliopsida > Santalales > Viscaceae > Viscum > Viscum album. The sequence continues at coordinate 924,888,282 of OY728166.1, read as the reverse complement.
AAATTCCATTAGTAACGGGTTGTTTCCCCTTTTATTCATAGAACCATGCATCAATATATTGTGACTCATAGGTCTCGAATGGGGAATTGTTAGCATGCAGTGTCCCACTCTATATATTAATTCTATACTTTAGTCACTGATGGTATGAGGAGGGGATTGATGCATGCTTATGTAGCTAGGACCTCCCTATAAGAGCATTGAAGGCTATATTATTTTGGACCACTAGAAATTATGTGTGTTCTATATGTTCACTAAAGCAGGTTTTGAGTTTGATTTGGCCTAATGGTTTTTACTCTCTTTTTTTGGTATCCCAACAGAGTTGTAGTGCAGGGTGTCGGATTATCCTCATGCAGCCCAACCGATGAAGTGTTTGCAGTGGGAGGAGACTAACCCTTGATCCATTATTGATGTTTTTTTTGGATATCGATTCTATTTATCATGTGAGACAAATATAAGGGTTTAATGTATCCTCACATGATGGAGTGTTCATCTTGATATGTGAAGGATTTAACTTCATAACATTCTGTAGGATTGATCTCTTTCTCATAGACTTCAACAACAAATACTTCGATTTAAAACTCCTATAGACTGAGAAAATTCTTTATGAGAGCTCCCCTGAGACCTGTTGGTAGATTTAATGCATCCATAATTGAGATATTAGCTGTCACTGAAGCTCACTGATTCAAAATGTGATATTTTTGATCTAAATGTCTCTTCTTCTCAGCTTGGTCATTCTCTTCCACAAGCACTTTAGGGGTTAGAGCATTTGATAAAGATGGGTCGACCCTTGGTACCGGAGCCATAAGAGATTCTGTCCTTTGTGGATCGGTCTGGGAATATCTATACACATGATGAAGGTAATTGATCATTAATTCATACTCTGATAGATATTTTAAAAGAATAGGACTTGGGTGTTTTTTTGGGGGGTAGAAGAAAGTTTTTCCCCCTGTTGGATCCAATGGAGGGTCCTTCCATGGGTTTTCATAACACTAATGGTTTGAGTGGGTTTGAGTCCATATTATATATTTCTACCATGGATGTGTCTCCCTTGGTATCCCTAGATTCCGTATATTTTTCCTTCTTCTCCTTGGAGAGGTGAGGGGAATTCTAGTTGATAACAACACTCATCATCAGAGAAATGATCCATCAAATAGATGACATTGATGGAGTCGAAAGTCACCTCCTCTTTTGATGATGAATTTTACGCATCATCCACCTCCAATTGTACCATTTGGTGGGGGAGGTTCCCTGTTATTCTATTTGGTGGGGTGGTGCCTGTTTTTTTTAGATTTTCTGGCATGAAATCTGAGAGTGTCAAAGACAACATTGTATTTAGTGCGAGTTTTTCTTCCTTCACTCACTTTTCTCCCTTTTGATTGGGCCGCTTTTTAGGCGGCTTTCCTCTGAAGGATTTTGGTGCTAATGATGATACCTATGTTTCATTAAGAGCCATTGAAGGAATGATTGTTTTCTTCAACTATTCCTGGAGTATTTCCTGAGCTCGGTCAACTGTCTTATGAGTCATCCAAATATCATACTTTTTCTCTTTTTTGTTAACAACTTTTCTCCATCTCCCTTATTCATTCAGATCGGTGGGGGAAAAATATTACACTTGAGCTGGAGGTGGTCCCATATTGACCTGTCCTAAATCTATCATCTTTTTCAGGAGGTATTTGAAGAGAAAAAACTCTTGGATATTGTGGACCAATATCCAATGGAAGGAATAGTAATATGGATAGTCATAAAGACCTACTTCATTATCCAATTTTGGATCAGGAAGCTGATGAAAGTTGTAATTCAAGGAGGGTATAAAGTAACGATGAAATTGGACATCCCCAAATAAGTACACTTTATTTCTGCATTCCTTGAATTTTTTTGTTTTAGACCCCCTTTTCTTGTATTGATGGGTAGAGGGTGGCGGCTGACATCCAGGGGGACTTGCACGGTTTGGTGGGGGCCTTAGAGCTGGAGCTGGTGTTGGGGGTGGCTTAAGCTTTATAGAAGCTACTTCAAATCTTCTTACTCTTAGTACTGGGGCTACCTAGGACATAATATTAGTTCGTTTCAAGTAATCCTATATCCTTTGAGTTATGGAGGAGAAGTCCCGGAACCCAGTTGTGTACATTATAGGAATGAGTGAAATTTGTAGCTCACATCAAAGATCGTTGATGCACATGGCCAATATCTCATCTTGGGATAATGGATGGTTCCAGGAGTAAGTCCGACCATTATATTTGGCGATGAAGTCTAAGACTCTCTTGTTCTGTCACTATTTGCAGTCCATGGGATCACTGATGGTTGTTTTGGGAAATGTCAAGCTGAACTAAAATAGGAATTGGAGCCACAGATCCTCTTATACAATTATTGAGTTAGATTGAAATCTGGTTTACCATACAAAGGCTGATCCTTGTCTAGTTCACATATAGCATCTGATATTTATAGCCACTTTCTGCTTTGGAGTTCCCATCATGGGATCACAATTAGAAGCATAGTGCCTTAAATGCTACTCTAGGTCCCCTGAGCCATTGAACACTGGGAATATAAGATTCCCAAAATTTAGTAGATTTGGGAAGTTTCTCACCCAGTCGGGGTAAGGCCACAATTATAGTTGTATTAGAGAATTCTCCCTTCCATTGCTTCTATTTGCATAGTTAATAACTCAATGGTATTTAATATCCCTTGATGAATGTTCCATTAGACCTGGGCATGAGCGGGCATAGCAAGGGGAAAGATTGGATGGCATGACACTACTAGACCATGAGGCAGATACCCATCTGGGTGAATCCTTTGAGGATTTTCTTGAATCTGTTTCAGTTGCTTCCCCAATGGAGGGAAATATTGTTATCCTGACAGTATTTGGTTCAGGTACACTGATAGTCCTGGTGCTACCCTGAATGATCCTTCCATCCTTGATTCATTTTTCCAGATGATCCCGTGAGGCAGAGGTATGTCTAATGGAAGTGTGTGTTGAGACTCCACCTGAGGAAAATACCAAATAGGACGACCTAATATTAACAGATCAACATTGAGTCACCTTAGCTATTTCATTTCTTCCTCCTGGTGAGTGTATATCTTCTCAAGGTTAGGGGGATCATCCTCACAAGGAGGAAGAGGTGGGTCGTAGAATATTCACTTATTATTTTCCTTATTTATGATTTTCGTGGGAGGTAATGTTGTATTGAATGAGGGGGAACACAAGTTTAAGACATATCTTTGGTTTCTAGTACGCACACCTCCAGGCTCGGTGTGGACCATATCTTGGAGGGAACCCTATTCTCCAGTTTCCTCATTATTTTAATTATTTTCTATGAGGTTTGTGGGGATGATGTCCATGATTTTCATTGATTCATACCACATCTGGGGTGGTGTACCAGGTGCTAAATGGTAGGAGATCTTATTATGCCCTTTATTGTATTTTTTTGGACATTCTCTGACACTCTTTATGTTTTTAGAAAAGAGTGACCCAAAGGGAGCCCTAATATGACCATGTGGTATGCCACCATTTCGAGGGATTTAAATAATGGGATGATATGGAATGGGTGGCCCCTCTATCCATTTTATCCCTAGAAAGGATAATACAGACATCTGTTGGGTACGAAGTTGTGGTAAAAAAGCCCCCAACCCTGCAGGTTGGGGTTGCTACCATTCTTCTATTGATAGTTCTCGACCTATATTTTCTGGTTTTATGGGAGAATTTTGAGTTAAAAATTCCCCCAGCCTTAAAGGTTGGGGTTTTTCCCATGTTACACTGTATTTCTCTGCTATCATCTCCTTCTTGATCTTATGCATTGCCATGCAGATGTGAGCCAGATATGGTGCCAAGTCTACATATGAATTAGTTGCTTCTAAGGACATAACCAGGGATCATTGATTGGATTCTCTTAAACTGGAAGCCTACTGAATGTTCTCATTTTCTTGGTTTAGGAACTTCTTGATGGATTTCTCTCATTCCGATTGACGCTTATGATGCTTACTTAATACCAGCTCTTGTTGAGTGTTTCACATTACTTAACCAAAGTCTTCATTTAACTACTATCTTTGGGTAATGAAATTACATGATGTTATTTCTAGAGGGTTGTACTGGATAGAGAGTGGCGTGAAGTGTAGATCTTTTTTTTCTCCCCATCCCCATATATGAACACCATTCAGGGTGTCATTGATAATAAAACTCAATTTTTGAAGCACAAGGAGGTAGGACATCCTAAGTTCTTTAATTCTCCTTTATGATTGTGTTCTCCATATATACAGTAGGTATTATAGGTCAATTTGATGGTAAAGCACTCCCAAGACGTTAACATGGTCTGCATACTCATCATAAAGATTTTTTTTCTTTTAAATGTCAAAGAGTTATCTAGATTTTGAGGATAATGTTATGTATAAATTCTTCTAAAAATTCTTCTAGTATAATGAACTCAGAAGTTGATGTGGGCCAATAAATCACTGGTATGTAGTCTTTTGATAGTTTTATTTTTAAGAGAAACATATCTTATTATTTTTCCACTATGGTTTCTTCTTCTTGATCCACCCAGTTTGACTGATCCTTAATGATTTCATTCTAAGAAATAGGGTTAGCGAGGGTTTTGTTTACATTTGAATGGTGAAGGGGTGGCTCAAAAGATAAGAATGGCCCCAGGCCATCCTCTAGGTGATAAAGGATATCACTTTTCAGGGAGAGAGTATCCCATTTTTCATACTCCATATTTACAAGTGCCTCATCATATGGGGTTTTCTCGTATTTGACCTAAAGAGGTGAGGACCTTCTCACTGATGTGAATTTGGATTGCAGGGAAGGCCATCACAGTTTGTGCCATGATGGAAAAGAATATAATCAAAGAGTAATATTCGGCCATAGAGAGGAATTTTGTGGCGTATACCCAAGGGAAGACCTTCAGGGAGGACAACAGTAAGGGGATAACCTTCATTCCCCTTTGTGTCATTGAGGGGAGGTCCTTCAAAATGACTAATATTATGGTGTGGACTACCATCATATCTCTGGATTCCGATAGAGTATATATAATGTTCAATCTAAGGAGGGCCTTTAGGATGTACTGTAATGAGGGTAGGGACTTCATGTTTCTTAATTTCACTGCGGGGAGGACCTTTTTACCGACTAATGTCATGTGGGGACAACCATCATGGATTAACGTTCGACTATAGGGAGAAGAATATCTGTATTGTATACTATGGGGAGGACCATCAGGATGGACAATATAAATGGTAGGGCCACTTACTGTACAATATTCTAGTCAAGGGGAGGTCTACCCTAGAAAACATCTGAAGATAGGGTAAGGTGATCGATCATTTCTATCCCACAGAGTAATCCCCCGTGGGTGCTCTGAGGAGGGACTTCAGAGCTTCTGATATCAATATTGTATGGAGGACCTTCACAACATATTCTATCACTTATATAATTTGTTAATGGACTAATAGGATCTTGAGCTTCTATTGATAAATTATTTATGCACCAAGAACTCTAGCTTCTAGCAGAGCATGATCATGATTATGATCTTAATTTTCTAGTTTCCTTTGGAGCTTTTAATTTCTGTGTTCTCTCCTGAAGGAAACTTGGGCCACTTACTATTGGTAATGACTTTCATGTATGGGTCCCTATCTAATTAATTCTTATGATGTCTTTGGGATATGCCGACTAACATCTTGAGTTCTGGAAGGGATATATATCATCCTTAGAGCAGCCACCACATTGGACATGTGTCCCCCAACTAAAATAGGTATTTGTTCCTGATATGATTGTTCTTGTATCATGGAATATGGCTATCGAACCTCCTGGGTTTTAGCATAGATACTGGTCTGCTCTGGAGTGATTATCTGATTTGGTGGATAGATCAACCCTCCTGGGTAGATTTGGCCAAGGGCTTGATTCCTCTATTTTTCTGCCGATGAAATGGAGTCTTGACATGTCAAGAGGATATAGTATGGAATCTATGTATGATCCTACATCATGTCTAGAATTTGATGAGATACATCTTTGGTTGGAATAGGTATGAATTTCGATTCTGATGTTGGGGAAGGAGTTTGTGTCTACTCCGGTCCTCCATGGGTTTCCAGTGGTTACCACCGGTTCTCCTATGTCAGGAAAAAGGAATGGGTTTACCACAAACAATTTTCTCCAGTTTCCACTGTATTTGGCTGGTGGGATTTTTATTCGCATGTAGGAATTTGTGTCTACTCGTTCTCCACTATATTTTCCTCATGGGCTTGATTTGCATCTGTAGGAATTTGACTCTGCTCATATTTAATTTCCATAATATTTGGCGGGTGGGAATAATGTGCACTGGTAGTGTTGTATGACCTCCCAAAATATGCATCCCTATTTAGATAGAGGGCTTGTTTGTGTCAGTAGGTATTTGTGCATGATTATAGTCGGGTGCCATCCTATTTGGATGACTATCTTCTTGCGCAATGGATAAATTTGCATCTTCCTATAATTTTTGCTCGGTCTGTACAGTGGGACCGATGAGCACTATCAGGAATGTGCATTTTTTCATATTGTGCCACCCTATTTCTGTGGTGGGAGTTTGAAGGAGGGGTAGGATTTCTTGTCACACCATCACATGACTCCTCATTTGTGTGGTTGGCCTCATTCTCATGAACCAGGGTCATAAAATCTTCCTGATTACAAATTTTCCACCCTTAGTGAGTAGCTCGAGGGGCCCATGTCTGTTGGAATTTATTAGGTTCCCTCAGCATAGGATCCTCTTCAGAATGAGGGTATTGGGTTGTACGTCTCTAATGGAAACTTCCTATGGCATGGGACCTTGAGAGGGGTTCCTATTCATCTAGGATGAAGTCATTGGTATTTAATTCATATGCCTTCCTAAGATATGGGAGGTAATTGTTATCGCACTCTGGGGACAGAATCCTGAAGCATTTGAAGATGGCCTATGGGGCCATCATGTGCTGGATCTTTAGCCACAACTAAAGAGGCGTCTGGAAAGCTTTCACTGATTAGAGGTCCTGTCTTATATCATTCACATTAGGGAGAGTACCATAGCACATTTGAAACCCAGCGTTGAAGATGCCTAATAGGCTAGGGGGTCCTGTTCTTCATTGCGGATCTGGCCATCTGTGTGGTCACTGACATGCTTGTCTGAGAATTTTTTTTGAGATTCCATTTGGATATAAGAGATCTCTGATAAATTATTGTTATATATATATATATATATTTCACACATAAAAAAAAACCTATCAAAGTGGCATCTGATGATCACATGTGAAATTGATGATCTTTCTTGGCCCTCTTTATTTTGAATGTGAAAGTGGCTTGATGTCGGGTATTCTTCCTACTTGGTGAAGGATTTCCATTGGGTTCACCATTTTTGTTTCATCTCGATTCACATCACACCGAACATTGATAGGGTTAGATGGTCCCACAGGGATTGGGAAGTGTATCCTTTTTATGTTATTAAGGAGGTTCTGCATTACATGATCCCAGTGGGTGATTACAAGGATGGTTATGTGTCCATGGAATTAACCTATGACTGGTATGATGTCCTCTTATGGTCTCCAATGGATTTATTCATGGATGCAGAAACACCCAACAACCCTGATATCTTTGATTCATGGACATGATTTCTAAAGTCCAATGCTTGTTGGATGACGATTTGGCCAATGGCATTTTAGGAGTCCATTGGTCAAGAGGATGGGAGGTTGGGCTCATCAAAACCTTTTGGGAGGAATGATTTGCTACTCTGAGACTCTCTTATAGATTTAATAAATGTTCATATGTTTTTGAATACTTGGTTCTTTCCTGAAGAGTGTGTCCATAGATTACCCCTAGGTTACAAGATCAACCATGGATACACATGGATTAGGAATTACTGAGACAACTCTAGTTTTATCCCCATGATGAGGTGCTATAGAGTTTATCATCATACACGGGGGAGAAAAGTTACTTCATTATCAGGATCGAACCAATGAGATGGGTTTTCGACATATCCTCTTGAGAGGAATCTGAACCCACGTAGTTCATTGTCACTTAATGGGACACATACACTTTTATGGTTTTTGATGAGGACCCATCTGTGTATTTTGACGTCCTACAACAAGGAAGTCTAGGAGAAAGGTTCCTAGTCAAGATCCAATGCGGGACTTATGCCGAGGAGGCCCGAGATTCCCAGGAAAGATATGGCCTCTTGAATGAATATGGCCCCACCATGAATATAGCCTGAAGAATGCTAGGGTGCTTTGGATATCAGGTTTGGACCTCAAGAAGGCTTCCTACGTATCCCAGTTGACTAGGAATCAAATACCTCATAGTTCAGTTCAAGTTTTGATTTTATTGGAGATTACATGTGTGATCTGTCCATTTGAAGGGGGTATGCGATCTCTCATTTCACAGAGGAGATGATATGGAGCTCGGGCCTAGATAAAGGCTTCGTACATATATTGAATATGTTGGGAATCAGAGTTCTTGTAATTCATTGTGGGTTGCGACAATGTCATATTATCAAAAACCTCTAAGCCCTTAAGAGTGATGCTCAGTGTGAGAAACAAAAAGATATGAAAGATTCAACAAAGAAACACTTTTTATTCTCTGGTGAGGGAAAATGAGGAACCCATGACCGAAGATGTCAGGGTGACGGTGGATGAGTGTGTGGAGAAATGAACCCTTTAATGTGAAATGAAGGTTATGGTCATTAGGTACATCTTAATAGGCTAGGGGAATAGTCCAGGATGGATGTGCAAGAATGTGTTCTAGGAAAGGGGAGGAATGTTGCTTCTTGTCTAAAGAAAAAAATTAGTATAATTCATTTAACCGATCTCTACCCATCATTGAATGTAAAATCAAGTGATTACCATTGATCCCTAGAATGGGAAGATTCACATCAGTATCCCAAGGTTTGAATCTAGGTTACCATGGGAATGTTGACTTAAGAACATTCATGGAGTCCTTACTGGTGTCAGGATTACCCTCATGGCTACACTTACCATGGGTATGTAGAATTAGAAGGGCACACTGATGTTCCCGATGGTCCATTCCTATGGGTCTGATGGATTTATAAGAGGCTTTGCCCTAATGCGGATGCACTGGTTCATAGAGGGGATTTGGAGGATGGTAGGGAAATGGAGGGGCATGATCATTACCGGAAGGTAGATAGCCTAAAGGTACCCTACTATGCGTAAAATTTATTTTGGTGGGATGAGGTACCTTCCACATAGAATTTTTCTATGTGGCTAGAAGGGTCATTCATGTAATGAGGTAGAACATGGATCATGATGTGGTCTGGGTACTAGGGTGGTACACAGATCTGGATGTGGTCTGCGTACAAGGGTGGTATGTAGATTTGGGTGTGGTCCAGGTACCAGGGTGATACACGAATCTGGGCGTGGTTTACGTACCATGGTGGTTTGCGAGCTTGGCATCCGTTCGTAAAACATTTTGGTATGTGCGCACTAAATTACCTCTATGCGAAAAAATGCTATGCCAAGAAGGGTTTCGTCCACATAGAGATATGCTACGCGGTGCACTGGATTGGTGAAGGGGCATTAGTCTCATTGTTCACAGGGAGTTCATCCATGAAGGGAGTATGGTTCACTGTTCTCTTTTTTAGGTTCAAGGTTTTCAAATATTATTATGCTTTCTTATTTTAATTTTTTGCGCCATATTTATACCCGCTAAAAACCGTTCGCAATTCCATCCTTCAATAAAATTTTTCCTTTGAAGTATTTTGTATGTTGAATCCCAACTCTCCCAAAATATGATCCATTTCATGGCTCCCCATGGGGTCCTTTTATCGAGTATTTAGGAGTCCATGTATATGAGCACTCAACACCTTTTTTGGAATCCCATGGAGGGATCATACGACTCGTGAATGACTCAGTCAACTAAGGCTTGCGGGGTTGCGGTTTGCGGTATCACAAATCACTGTCTCAATTCCGCGAACTATGTGATTCACAGGGAGCTGTCATCCTTGCCTAATTCATGAACTGATTAGTCCACGGGGATGGTATGCATGAGTGTACATCTCAATAATGTATTTTAAAAAGATGTGGTTTTTGGGTGGAATTTATCTGCCTCTAATCAACCAATAATGTGGTTTGTGGTTGACCGAAAACTTTAATCATTCATCCTACGAACTGCCTGGTTCGATGGCCAATGCTTCAAGGGAAAGCGTTTTGTAAACTGCCCATGTACCACTCAGTTCGTAGTCCATACCTTCCAACGATATTTCCCAATAACTAATATGTGGACTTGTTTGGGTATTTTTCTAAATTGGATTCCTTCATTCTTTTCCTCCAAATTTTATCCCCACATGAATCCATTTATTTTATAAATTTTATGTGAGTATTTTCTATCAATTTGTAGATTTTTCAAGATACTACACACCAGATGGAGGTAGTCTAAATTAATCTTAGGATACCATCAAATCCACAAGGATCAGAAATTGTCTGGCTACAAGAAGATGCTTCTCAAACCTAACATGTATGGGGGGAGAGACATTTTATTATTGTAGGCATATGAACAAACATAAAAACAATATAGGGGATAGGTGTAACACCATAAGAGTTTAAAATATTTTCCTCTTCTAATAAATTTAATTTTTTTGTTATCGAGATTTATACACAAAGTTAAGCTTATGATATACACAAGACTGTGTTAGCTTGCGTTTCACGCAAGATCAAGTTTTACTGCCTTTTAATAGAGAACCTATTATAAATCCAATTTTTTGAAACTTTAATATATTTCATTTGAAAAAATAAACTTAATATTTGAATTTGGAATATCAAAATGAGCTTAGGGTGTTTTTTTGGAATTTTTCAAAGAAGATTCATTTTTGATGAATAAGTGAAAATACTATATTATAGTTAAAAATACCTTTTCATTTAAATAATTATTAATGTTAAATTAAAATTTGAATAGTTTTTTAAAACAAAAAATGACAAATAATACATATATTAATCTAATTTAGGAAATTTTAATCATTATTATATTAATATTAGATAAAAGACTTATTGAACTTTTGAACGTCTCTTTTACCTATCTTCTCACCACATCTGCGATATTAACGTTAAGCCTAATTTAGCCACTTATATGAATTGAATTTGAAAAAATGAAAATACATGGTTGTAATTAGTATGAAATTTATGGTCTAATAAGATCAAATTTATTTTTGGTAAATAGCAAATTTAGTATTTCTATTTACCACGGTTAAGGATAATTAGGTAATTAAAGGTAAAAAATAATATTATAATATTATAAAAGTACCCTAACTCTTGTCCTAAATTTACTGGATGAGTGGGTTTATACCAAAATAATTTTTTTCCAAAATTAAACTCTTTTTAAACCACTTTTTTAAGAATAAGACATTTATAATATTTTATTTAATGAAAAGTTAGAAATATCATACTCATGTTTTTAATAAGTATTATAATTTTAATACATCGTAACAAAGGATTTAAATTTGACTATAAATAATAATTTTAAATTTAATTAATAAATACTCATAATTATAATTTATTTCAAAATTTTAGAGAAGAAATAATTTAATTAATGGCTTACATAATGGTGGTGTAGTAATAGTTTAATTAATAGAAATATCAAATAAATGAAATTAAAATTACTTATATAAATATAATTCGAGTGAGTTAATATCATGAACAATTTTTATTAACTAATTTTACATGTTATTAGGGTTTTATAATTCATGGTTCTAATTTATCTTGTTGGTTTGATTTTGGTATAAGACCAAATAATGAATAGTGTCAAAATTGGCATAAATGATACTTTAAAATAAATAATATTTTATTAAATTATATAAAATTCATAAAAATATAAAATTCATCCAATTAACTAGAATAAGGTGAAATAGTCCATAAATGATATATTTTGGGTTCACTTGGTATCTTATGGTAATAATATCAACCATTAATATATAAATTACATTATATCACAATAAGAGTTAAAGGGGTTAAATAAAGGTTAGAGAAAAATATTAAGGATTAAAAACATAATAAAAAATTGTAATAAAATTATTAGAGGGATTTGATTCTACAATTATCACATTATTATTGATTTTGAGTTGTTTAATGGATACCTTTCTATGAAAATAAATTATATATTTTTTCAATCAAAGATAGTTATAAAATATCACTCTCTTTGTTTTTAATATCTTTTATGTGTCCAAAAAGGTACAAAACCTAGATATTAAAGATACTAAATGTTTATTTTAACCCTAAGAAATTTATTTTAATTATTTAAATTTATTTGTAATTTTTTGAAATTATATTGTTAACTTATAATATTCTTCAATACTAAAAAAAAATTTATTTAATAAATAAAAAAATTAAAAAATAATTTTAGTAATATTAATTTTTATATATTTGAGATGAGTTAATGTGTATAGTTAATTTTATAGACCTATAGAATATAATAGAGATGTGTTAAAGGATTGTATTTTAATTCCCACTTGTATCGAGGTATTTAAAGTCAAATTAAAAGACTAGTATCAAATTTGACAATAATGATATCATATAGAATTAATTTATTATTAAATAAGTTAAAAATAAATTTTTTTAATAATAATCACATGAGGATATGATATTGTCTTAAATGTATTCTAATTTTCATTAATAGTCCATTTTTATGTATTTGGATCTGTAATAGTCTTATTATATTTTAATATTTTGAGGATTTACAAAAGTTTCCCCCACATCAATTATAAATGGGAACCTCCTCCCTCACTTACTTTTAGCACTTTGAGCCTTCTATCTTGAAAAAAACATACCAATTTCTCCTCTAAAAATTCTTAGTTATGTTCTATAGGTCATGTTATTCAAAAAATACCATCCCTATTGTCCCTAATTGAAGATCTAAAGGAAGTCCATCGATGAAGAGGTAATTGTTTAACCCATTCATTTAAGTTATTTTCTTATCCTAATTCCTCTTCCTATGTGGTCTCTTTATTAAAATAATAATTCCAGTATCATATATAGTCTAAGACATTATTATGATTATGTGACAACCACATTCCTCCTTTTATCCATCCTATTAAAAACAATATCACCATGCGTGTGTATGTACGACTTACTGTCTTCATGCTATGGTGAAGTTTTTTCCACCACTTTATTTTTATGGGTATAAGAATGGATATAAATAATTAATATGAAATTATATTTATTATTTATAATTATTATACCATCCAATTACTTACCCTTTTAACGATAAGGAAATTATATCGTCGCTTTTGCGTACGTACGACCTACCGTCTCCACGACACGGTGTGATTCATCTTCCACATTAAGCATTCAAGAATGATTATAAAAATTTATATAATAAATAAATATGAAATATATGAAAATAAAATTATACTATAATAATATATATTTATACATATATGTAACTTAATTTCTACCATTCAATACGATAAGAAAAAGGAAACAACATTCATGCGTACATATGACCTGTTGTCTCCATGAACGGTGTATTCCATTTAATATATCTATCGTATATATATTTATATATACTGAATATATATGATATATAAATCATTTTAAACATTCTATAAGTATGTAAATCATGATCTATGTAATTTGATCAAGAATAATGAGTCAAAACACTTATGATAAACAAAGCAGTTTTTACCCGAAGCATTTCTTTAACGTGGAATTGTTAATAAAGAGGTAATATAAAGTCATAAAGGAATCATATATGATATCATATATATTATTATGATTCTGGTACAAGTTAATAATTTGTTTAAAAGTACTATTCGGGATTTTCATTCACGTATGGAGGGAATCAGACCTAAGGTAAGGGTTAATATTGAAATCTCATTATTATCTGAGATTGTGTATACATAAGTATTTATTGGGACATGTTTATCATACATGTCCATGTTTCAAAAAAATTCAAAAGGATTTTCTTAAGTCTTTATATAATATAATATTTAACAAAAAAATCATTTTAAATGTTTCTGATATTTATTCTTTTAAACATTTATAATTAATTTCCATGTTTTCAAAATGAGTTTATGGATTTATTTATAAGTATATTGATATTTTAAAATGTTAATTTTTGAATTTATCTCAAATGTTTCAAAGTGAAATGAGACACTTTGATTAAAAATCTATTTTTAAATGTTTTATTTCATAAATGTGGGACTTTTGAAAAGGTTATTTCAAATTAAATAGGGCATTTCTCTGAAGAGATTTTTAATGATTTTATTAGAGTATTTTCGTCTATGTCAACATACTTTGTCTGATATTATTATTAAGGTTAATCTCTTATGATATCATTTAATATACTTTATTGTATGCTCTAATATTTAGTTTGACTATGGATGTGCTATTTTAATACCATTTATGGTTTATGTTTTAAGTATTAACATTTTGTAGGATAGTTTTAATAAAAATTTTTACGTTGATTATATTTTATCACCCCTTTTATATGAATAATGAATTAGAATTAGTAAGTGATGAGAGGGGCCCTCTATATCCCCTTAATGCATTGACAGGTCTCACGAGAAAAACTATATTGGGTATTGGATTATGTCTTATCCATTTATGTATGGTGTCTTGGCCAAAGCCTTGATGGTATGTTTATGATGTCCGACATTCTGAATTTCATCATTATGAGATTAGTTACTAATATTCCATGTGATTATTTAACTAGTAGAATATCCGTAGTTATGATTTCTATCTCATGTTTCTATTTTATATGGTATTATTTATTCATTCTATATTATGATCAATATTATGTTTAAATGGATTGTGATTTAGTTATACACTTTGTCATAATTTTTATGCATATTATTCTTAATAGATTCCACTGTACACTTACCCTTACTGAGTATCTGAGCTCACCCCTTTCCAATGTTTTGTTTTTTCTAGGATTCCCAAATCAGTATTATGACTGATATGAAGGGTTAATCTAGGAGAATTATTGTTTTCTCAAAAAAGATTTTCTATATTGTACATTATGTTTTAAAATATAATATAAGGTTCATGTATGCAATATATTTTCCAAGACCACTAAAATTATTGATTATTTGATATTTTATTCCTTGTAATCATTCTAATGTATTAAAATAATGCAGAAGCTCGGGGATTCAGGGGCCAAGGTCATTATAGTTGGTATTAGAGGAAGTTTAGCAGCAACGTTGAAAATTAGATTTAGAAATAAATTATTAGAAAATATGTCCATAGAAAAGAATTTGATGATAAGTCTAGTCATTGGATATAATCCTTTAGATTTGTAATGGATAAACTAGGTTAATCCCATAGACTTTTGGATTGAGAAGAATATGACTTGATTTAGTTATCCTATAAATGATTCTTCCGGACTATATAACTATGATTAATGTTTCTCACATTCTTCTTTCAGTTTTAATCAATGGTTAGAATCAAAAAGGTTATATAGGTAATGGTTATATTGATGATGATGAAGAGACTACAAAAAGAAAATGAAATTATTGAGGTATTAAGAAATAAGATGGTGATGCATAGTTAATGGTTTAAGAATGAAGTAGAATTATTAAAGTTCACGTGTATTTGGATTTAAGAATTATTTCATCAATGGTGATATTATTATAGAAATCATGAGATATATAAGGATTGAATTAAAATAATTATTCATTAATGATATGGAATAATGAATTCTTTTATTATGGTTTTTAAGGTGATGAAATATTTTATGTGATAATAATAGCTACATTACGTTGTCTGGGAAAAATCTAACTTTAATTTGACTTTGAAATTTTAGTGATCTTCCATATAAATATTTGGACTCAGTGTTTGAATAGATGTATTTTTTATGAGTCTTATGGTTTTAATGGATTTATTTAAACATTTTATATTATTGTTTGAGGTTAAAGTATGATTTAATGGATATTATGTGAAAATTTAATATGTTTCAGCAAACATTTAGAAGAATAATGAATTACTTATGAACCTTATGATTTGTTAAAATTTATTTAAGAAAAAAATCTATCTTGAATATTGATTTCCTAGCATAGGAGATGAATTCAAAATAGATCAAAGACCAACCAAAGGATACAATTATGTTTAATATATGAAAATAAATTAAGAAATTTTATTTTATAAAATTCTTATCTAAATAGTAAAACAATCCCTAGAAATTAGGAAAAGTATTTTGGAACAAAAATGTTGTCCTATTAACTTTCTTTCTGATGAATCAAATGGTCCCTTAGATCATTACAGATTTATTGCTTTGTGATTGTTAACTTTATCTTGATCATATTATCTATCACTCTCCATCAAAACTTGATGGGTATATTTTTCTTCAATTTCCATGTTTTTCTACATGGAAACCTAGTATGTGTTATCTCAGGTGACATTAGTATATCCCTTTCTTTATTTTGAAGTGTAAATTTTACTGACCCCTATTCCAATGTGGGATTTTAGTAAAGGCATTTCGAATAGTCCAACCTTAGTTACCAAACCCGAATTTAAAAATTGAAAGTATGAAATTTATTGATGTAGATAAGAATGTAACTCCCCAAGACTTTTAATATTTTCGTTTTTGATTAAATTTAATTTTATTCTTAGCATTCTTTATAAAAAAAGTTAATCATACGCTATACACAACACTGAGTTATCTTGCATTACACACAAGATAATGTTTTACCACCTTTTAATGAAGAACCTATAATCAATACAATTTTTGATGCTTTTATATATCGTATTTGATAAAATAAAATTTTATTTGAATTCAAAATAACAAAATTAGCTTTGTGTTATTTTTTGGAGAAGTTTCATTTTTTGATGAATAGTGAAGAATTCGACTATAAATATTTATTTTAAAGATAATGAGTTTATATTCATCATTATAATTTATTTTTATTTTTTAGATAATAAATAATTTAATTAAAGACTTCCATAATGATGATGCAGTAATAATTTAAAAAATAGAAATATAAGATAAAAGATATTAAAAATATTAGTATATATATATTTTGAGTGATTTAATGTTATAAAATATTTTTATTTATGAATTGGACATGTTAGTAATGTTTTAGAAGTGTTGGTTCTAATATATTGTTTTGTTTTGAATTTTTTATAAGATAAAATAACGAATAGAGTCAAAATTGACATAAATGGTACTTTAAAATAAATAATATTTTATTAAATGATATAAAATTTATAAAATTATAAAATTTTGTCAAATAAATGTAATAAGGTTAAATAGGTCATAACCGATCTATTTTTTGGTTTGTTTGACATTTTATGGCATTAATATTAACCCTTAACATATAAATTACATTGTATCACAGTAAGAGTTAAAGGGGCTAAATAAGGGTTAATTTTTTAAGGGTAAAAAAATAATAAAAATGTGTCAAAAAATTATTGGATTAATAATATTAGAACCTTATCACATTATAATCTTTTTTGAGTTGTTTAATAGAAACTTTTATATAAAAATAAGTAAAATATTATTTAAATTAAAGATAGGTACAAAATATCCATCTCATTGTTTTTAATATCATTTCTGTGTTCACATGGGAAAAAACAATATATGAATGAATATAAATGTATATTATAATCCTAAATAAGTTATTTTCATTATATAAGTTTAGTTTAAATTTATTGAAATTATATAATTACCTTAAAATCTTCTTCAATACTAAAGAGTATTTATTTAATCAATAGAAAAATAAAACAATTGATTTTAATAATATTAATTTGGATATATTTGGGATGATTCAGTGTGTGTAGTTAATTTTATAGACCAATAGGACATAATAGAGATGTTTTAAATAATTATATTTGAAATATCACTTGTCTTGAGGTATTTAAAGTCAAATTAAAAGAATAGTATCAAATTTTTCAATAATGATATCTTATTAAATTAATTTATTATTAAGTAATTTAAATAATACAAAATGATAAATAATCACAAGGGGATATTATATGGTAAAAAAGTTCTTCTATTTTTTATTCATGGGATATTTTTATGTATTTGGATATAGAATATCCTTATTATATTTTAATATTTTGTGGATTTCCAAAAGTGCCCCTCACCTTAATTATAAAAGGGAACCACCTACCTCACTTCCTCACACCACTTTTAGCCTTCTAGATCTACCAAACATAGCCCATTTATCATCCCCACATTATTAGTTAAGTTACGGATGTTCTGGTCTTCAAAAAATATCAACCCTAGTCTCCCTAAAAGGAGATCCCAAGGAAGTCCACCGAAGAAGAGGTAATTATTTTACCCATTCATTTATGTTCCTGTCTTCTTCTAATTCCACATCTTATATTGTTTCCTTAATAAATTAATAAATCTAGTATCATATATATTTTGAGATGTTATTATGATTATGGGACAAACATATTCCTCCTTTTATCAATCCTATTAGAAACAATATCACCATGTGTTCATACACCAGACCTAACATCTCAACACTGTGGTGTAATTTGTTTTTATAACCACATTATTTAGATGGGTATATTTATAAATATAATGGATATCAATAATTAATATTACATGATATTTTTTCTCTATAATTAAAATTCCATCCAATTCATTAACCTTTTACCAATAAGGATATGATATCTTCACTCGTGTGTACGTACAACCAACAGTCTTCACGATGAGACAACATTCATCTTCTATGTTTTCCATTCAAAAATGATTATAAAAGTGTATATCATGAATCAATATGAAATATATGACATAATAATGCTACCATAATATATATATATTCATATTTTTCACTTACTTTCTTCCATTCAGTACGACAAAAAATAGAAAAAACATTCATGTGTACGTACAGCCTATCGTATCCTTGAACAGTGTATTCCTTTTCATATATATGTCTTATATATATATATATAATGAATATATATGATATAAATATTGTTTAAAATTATTTAAGTGATTTTTATCATTATCAATGTAATAGGATTAAGAATAACGAGTCAAAACCCCTATGGTAAACAAAGATGTCATTACCCTTAATGTTTATTTAACATGGAATTGTTAATAAATGGGTAATGTAAAGTAATAAATTAATCATATATGTTATCATAAATATTATTATGATTTTGTTACAAGTTAATAATATGTTTAAAACCACTATAAATGATTTTTTTCTTGTACATAGGGAATTAGAACTAAGGTAAGGGTTAATTTCGGAATCTCTATATTATCTGAGATTGTTTATACGTAATTATTTACTGAGATATATTTTCCACACATGTACATGTTTCATAAAAAAAACTCAAATGTACTTTTTTAAGGTTTTATGTAAGGGAATATTTAAATATTTTTTTAAATGTTTCAATGATCTATTCTTCTAAACTTTCTATTTCAGGTCCATGTTTTCAAAATGGGTTTTACAGATTTATTTATAAGGACCTGAATATTTTAAAATTTCCATATTTGAATTTATCTCAAATGTTTCAATGAATTTTGGAGAATGTTGTTTAAAAAATCTATTTTTTTAATCTATTCTTTTATAATTTCACAACTTTTGAATAAACGATTTCAAAGTAAAAGAGGAATTTCTCTGAAGAGATTTTTAATGAATTTATTAGATTATTTTCATCTATGTAAAAATTATTTGTTGGATCTTGTTCTTGATTGAGGTTGATTTAGTATGATATCATTTACCATATTTTATTGAATGGTTTATGAATTAATTTGACCGTGGATGTACTATTTTGACACCATTCATGGATTATGGTTTAAGTCTTCACATTTTGTATACTAGTTTTAATACTAATATTTATGTTGATTATGTTTCATCTATACCATCATATGGGGAATGATATGGAATTTGTAAGTTTTGGTAAGGTCCTGTTATTGACCCTCGATGCATCAGAAAGTCTTATGAGACAAACTACCTTGTGTATTAGTTTATGTCTTACCTGTTTATGTATGGTGTCTTGGCCGAATCCTTGATATTATATTTATGATGTATAAAAATGTGAATTCCCTAATTATGAGATTTGTTATTGATATTCCATTTTATTATTTGACAAGTATAATATCCATGGGTATGTTTTATATCTCATGTTTCTATTTAATATGGAATTATTTATTCAAGTCATATTACGCTCAAGATTATGTTTAAATAGATTGTTTTTATTTATACACTTTGGTTTTATGTTTATGCTTATTATTCTTAATAGCATCCACTATATGCTTACCATTAATGAGAATATGAGATCACCCCTTTCTTATGTTTTATTTTTTCTAGGATTCCTAGATGAGTATTATGACTGATATGAATGTTTAAGATAAGAGAATAATGGAGTTTTAAAAAGGGTTTATATGTAGTACTTTATATTTTAAAATGTAATGTAAGGTTCATATATGAAATCTGTTTTACAAGACTTTTAAACTTATTAGTCATTTGAGATTTTATTCCTTGTAATAATGCCAATTTTTTAAAATAGTCCATCAGGTCTGAGTTTTTGGGGATGGGTTCATTATAATAGGTCATACCTATGATATCACTATCAATGTGGGCCACCCGTATCCTATCTCTAAATGCAATAATATGTGACCTCAGGTTTTCATTAGATTGTCCATTATCAAAAAATTTTCCAATAGGTGGATTAGTATATAATAAGAAGTTTAACTCTCCTAGTATGTCCATATTCATTAGGGATTTTCCACACTTCATAGATAAAGGTTGGATACTGAAAAAGGAATGAATGAATGGGTGAAACCAGACTACATGAACTGGAACTCCACTCAATATGATATAATAGCTTAAGTGTGCTTTTATAAAACCCCCACAACACTTAACATGGTCCTAAAATATTATATGGGGCATTAATGGTGTACATATATAGTAAAAAATGGTATAACATTGGCAGAATAGGGGAAACTAGACCCCTATGGTTCCCTTATTCTTATTTAGATTATATGAAGAGTGTCCCTCTTCTCAGACCAATATTATATTCATGGACCGATAGTAGGTAGGTGCTCAACCACATCATAAGAATGATGTATAGATGGGTCCTCACAGGAACCCATGCCAGAAATTATAGCCCCACTGGTTATACTGGACTTTCTCTAAGGTAGGCCAGAATTGAAAAAGAATGCATTGGTTCTCTAGAAAAGGATACCGTTTTGGGAACCAATAGTTAGGACATTCTCCTCATAAATTTAGTAATACCTTAATCTAAGAATATGAATGTATATCACCCCTAAAGAGGGGTACTTATCTTCACATTCCAATCCAACTTAAACAGTTTATGGGATGAATCCAGTGTCCTTTTAGTCATATCCCATGTCACCATTAGTTGAATGAACCCATCATACATATCCTTGATAAAAATATCTTTATAGATCTTATAGACACCACATAGGATAATAAATAATTCTATATCCATAAAATGGAATGTATTTTTTTTGAGGAAACATCAGCTAAAAAGTTCAGGTATTATGTCTGGGTTCTTGTAAACATACGTTTTATCCACCCAAACCATCTCATAAATTTCAATATTTCACAGCTCAGTTTTAAATTCTGCATGGTTATAGAACACCTAGTATTACCACATAAATTAGGTCTTGAATCCCTATCTAGATAAAAATTACCAATATTCCTCCCATCCTTGTGATCAGTCTATCATGGATGCATAAACAATTGATGGGTAGAAGTGAGGATTCGATTCATTGTTGTGAGGATTCAAGCTTGGGGTACATAGGCTATGGTTTATAATTCATATTGTAGGAAATGTTCCTTTATTTATAAATACTCCATTGGAGGAGATGTTGGAGTTGGGGTAAATGCTGTATTCCACCATCCAATACTTCAGAAAATAACTCTTAACCTTTGGAATGAGTGCATCTCTCAAAAGTCTATGATTATAGAGGCAGATAATCACTCTAAGGGTAGTCGTATTGGAACTTCATCAAATAATATGCTATGTATAGAAGGGTGTAGTAAAACATATTGTATTAATCTAGTCTAACGATTTTATGCATCACCAAAACACAGGAAATATCTTTTTATTGGGAATGAATTTGAGCATCCATTAAAAACATGTAATGATACATCGAGATTTTCATTCTGTTTAAAATATTGATTTAGAAAAATTATAAAATTTTATAAAATGGAGGACCTCTAGGAGGTCGCTCAACCAAAGTGACCTCCCACCATTCACTCACCTAAGTGACCTCGTGCATGTCACTTGCCCAAGTGACCTCACACATGTCACTCCCCCAAGTGACCTCGTGTATGTCACTCTCCCAAGTGACCTTTTGGAGGTTAATCACCCATGTAAGCTCGTGTAGGTCACTTTCCCAAGTGACCACCCATAGGTCACTCACCCATGGTATCTTCTACAAGTCAGTTTCTCAAGTAGCTATATTGAGTGCTTGCATGGGAGGATCCTTTGGAATACAACATGAATAACTAGCATGATGGGAGGAGAAGAATGATGAAACCAGAGGACATAACTACTGAGTGGTCGACTCTATTTATAGATGTGGATAAACAACATGGTAAAACTATATAGAATACCTTCATGTAGTTCCTTCATTGATTAATTTCGTGGATGGCCTATGCAGACCTAAGGATATTTTTATCTCTTTACCTCATGATCAAACCCTCTTCTTTTGATCAAATCTAATCTTGAGGTGGGTATTTTTCTGAAACTCCATTCATTCACATGGGGATGAAAATATTTAATGTAAAATAAATTAAATATTAAAGAGGTGAAGGGAACCAATGATAAATAAGGCAATCACTTAGGTAGACCTGCGTGCCCCCAACATAGGTGCTAAGAGTTTCACACATACCCTACCTGCTTAGACGAGAAGGAGTAGCCACAGCTACGCTTGAAACATGCATGAGGTACTTGAACGGTGGATCTAAATAATAAATTTACATTTCCAAGGGACCCAAAATTTTCTATAAATATGACACTATGTATTATCATTTAAAATTAATGAAACTTCAGAAGAATCCATGAAGAAGTACTCACCATAGTCCTTCGCCCGGTACCTTGAAACCTTCTAGGAAGCTCTCCATATTCCAATAGAAGATGGAATAAAGGGGGATAATGGGATAAAGGTTCCTAATGTGTGTGAAACACAAGGTAACTACATAAGGAACCACTTCCACCACTATTTAAGAAGTACTATCTTGAAGGTATCCTCCCAAATAAGGGAAATGTTTGAGACATTTCTAGAGAAACTAGAGGGAAATGTGGAGCCTAGAGTAAGGCCACACCCCAGTGTTTCACTAAGATGTCCATATTCAAGAGTAACTTCTATATCATATAGGCCCACTCTATATTAAGAACTTATTTCTTCCAAGGTTTACCCTACATGAGACCCCTTCATTCCACCATGGTTTAACCTGCATACATGAGACCCCTTCAGTCACCCCAAGCCTTAACCTGTGCGAGCCCTCTTTAACTATACCAATACTTACATACACAAGCCTTCGTTTAGATATATTTTATTCCACAAATGGAATGGAATTTATTCCCTTGGATCCCTCATCTGAGGGGGACCAATCCCAGACCTCTCCCAAAGCCTCCAAATGTTTATGATCAAAGCATAAGGAGCACCAGCATGTCCACTCAATTATAAATTCCCATGGTAATGGAGATCCTACATTTAATCTCCCTTGTTTTTTGGATACTTAGAGTTCTTTAAATTATATTTTACCATGGTAAAAAGGGTCCCATTATCAGAGGAAGTTCCAAGGACCTCTTAATTTCAAATACTAGGGCAAGGTACATGTCCTTACCTTTTTATCTTTGAAACTAGGGAACTACCATTTCATATAGTGAGGGGGATGAGATGATTGATTTTCCCTTTGATGATGGTTAATATCATATCCTTCTATATTCTCTAGAAACGAAATTATATAATCCCTATTAGAGAAATCCCCTAGTCATTCTTCCTAGATTACTTACCCCTCTTATCTTCCATTTTCCATAGTTATGAAAACAAGAGAGGATACATGAATATCATATACTTTTACACCTTTTGTAGCCCTGACCTCATCCACTAGTAGATGAAAGAGAATGTATGATTTATCATATTTTTTAATTACTCTTGTTTCTTACACTGAGTATAACTCACATGGTCATAGAGGTCAGTAATGATCATACCACTAGTATTATTAGATGCATGCATCGATAGATAATACTTTTCATGATCTTAACCTCTCTTTACTCAGAGGGCCTCGAGAGGCATCAGTACTAAAAATCCATGTATCCATATCATAGGTTCATGTCCCATTTCAGACAAATGGCCTTTTATTCTATATAATTCCCAACTGTACCGAATCCAAATTGCTTCATATTTGGTATAAGTCCCAAAAATATGTGACAATCCATCTCAAAGGTCCACATCCACTATGACACAAACCTTATTAGGGTCTCTATATGTGTGGGTCCTCAAATCCATGTATTCTTTCTAAAGGGACATCCCCTGCAACGGCCTACATATGCATGGGTAGTCAAAGACATATAACCTTCTCAAAGGGCCATATCCCCTATGATACATATCCGAAAAGGGCCTCCTCTATAGGTGTAATTACAAACAAAATCAACTCTATGGGATTTGATTCCCATACAACTGACATACATAGGAAGCCTCCTTTGGGTTCCAACCTAATAACCCTAGTCATACCTAATTATCTTTGGGCCACATCCTCAATAGGGACATATCCAACCTAGGAAACCAAATCCATCCCAAGTTCGATGGGACACTTCATAATTTCTCCCACACTAAAATTTTACCGGGTACCTTTCAACTATACTTCCTTGTCTTAGGATGTTAAAATGAATGTTTTTTTCATTTTAATATGAACTTAAAATGTATTTTGTGTCCCATTAAGTCACACCAAACTATATGGGTTCTGATTACTTTCACAAGGATACTTATGAAGCCCATCTCATTAGAAAAATCTCAACATAAAAACAACTCCAATCTCCTTGGATGACGATAAATTCTAGAGTCCCCACTGAGTGGCTTAATACCATCATTATAATAATAAATGACTAAAGAATCTATTATACTTTCAAAAAAGGGAAATATTGATAGAGAACCTCAAATATATATAGATTACTCCATCAATTATAAAGCACAAATACATACATATGATTATAAAGTCCATACATGATAATAATTGATTATTAATTCAAAGTCAAACCATGCATACTTGGGATTTAATAAAGGATTCGTTAATATGTCTTAAATCATTAATAGATTAAAAGAGTTGGAAATAATTCCCCCTAAAAGGGGGTTATGAGAAAAACCTCCCATTTTACCAACCAATGTGAGTCATTAAGAGTAATTGGAGCCATTTACCAATGATCACATACCTTTGGAAATAATGTTCATGTAACATCTCGAACAAGGGAACCATTGAGTGTTTTTGGATCCATGAACAAAACCCATTGGAATCTATTTGAAAATGTTGAACATGATGTGAATGATTGTGAAATAATTTAAACCCAACACAATCAATAATTCATTAGGAAAACACAAAATGACCCACATTTTCATCAAAAACAATCCTACATAAATTTTACTTATATGTAAAAATAAAATAATAAAATTTTTGTAGTATTAAACATGATTGACCAAATTCTTTGGTCTAAAAATTACATGGTCAGTAGTTGTTGATATATCATTGGTCAGAGATGATTATATCCTCAAATTCAATAAGGAATACATGTAATAAGTTATCATTGAACATTCATTTAAAATATTAAAATAATAAAAAAATTATTTTGTATTGATAAAATAAATGATCAATGGTGAAATATTTAGTAAAGGAGAATAAAAAGGATGATATACTTAGTACAAAATACCTATAAAAAAAATTCAAAGATGAAATTTTCAAGACTTATAATAAGGAAAAAAACTAACTTTATAATTTCTCTTATATTACATATATTCACCAAGAATATTTTATGATAAATTTTGGTAATTACCAACACCATCCACAATGTCCTGAGCTCATTTATGCCTCTTAACTACGATAATCACTAAAATATAATATTTAAAAAAGTAAAACCTTATATATTCTAATGTAGTAATCACATTGTGTAGATAAGGATTAATAAAGTATGTAAGATATCCCTTTTTTCATCAAATTTTCCTTAATTCTTATACCAAACTCCTATATAGTTTTTGTTTTATTGTAGAAAAAACACTATACCAGGACCATATTCTGATCTAAGTAGGAGATAAAGATATCTCATACCCACAATCTATTGAATATTTTGTGAATTACTCTATTCCATTGATAAATAGACATTTCATTCTTCATTAATGATTTTTTAGGAATGAAATTTGTTTTTTATTGACCACATTGGAAGGATAAGTAATACGAGTAAGTAATTTGGTCAACCTTTACTAAAAAATAGAATATTTGTTTATTTTTCTGTTAGGTATTAGGTTTTATATCTATAACCAATTATTATTACACAGTATACTTACAAGACTTATAGTATATAAAACCAAATGAAGCTACATTCTATAACAGAGACATAATATTTAATTCAAAACTTTCATTGAGTTAACTAAAATATAATTTAAAAACAACTACAATGATTCTACATTTTTAGTTTCTAAAAAATATCAAAATGATTAATTTAGTCACTAATTTTTTATTAATACATGAAAAATAATTTATGAATAAACACGAATGCAATAATAAAATGATTATAATTATTTAAAATAAAACATTCTTCAATGGACA